>JAPEHR010000008.1:1230459-2460919 GCA_032158425.1 Pleurotus giganteus | reverse complement strand
TCCCTAACCCTAACCCTAACCCTACCCTAACCCTAACCTAACCCTAACCCTAACCCTAACCCTAACCCTAACCCTAACCCTAACCCTAACCCTAACCCTAACCCTAACCCTAACCCTAACCCTAACCCTAACCCTAACCCTAACCCTAACCCTAACCCTAACCCTAACCCTAACCCTAACCCTAAGGGAGAGGCATGGGTTTCGTGCGTTTGGAGTTTTGATATATCGCTCGGACCGAGCCAGGCGCTGTCGGGATGAATGAAACGTTAGTCGATTATTCGAACTACGAAGGATTCGGCAACGTACTAATCTCCCTCTGGGAAGAATCTTACACAATGAAACACCGCCTTCTTGCCACTTGGACGCTCTCTCTGGACCTCGGGGGGCACAGTCTCGGGGTCAACAACCTACAGCAAGACGTAAACGGAGGCCATGACAAAGAATGGGATAGCGAAACGAGTCAGTGAGAAGGGTACGCGTCAAGGAACCTTAAAGGACGCACGATGCCAGGGAAAGGCGGAAATCCACCGACTGTCCGCACGACAAGGTCGCGAATATCGTAGGTGGTGATTCCTGTGCTACCAACGATTGTTTTAGATGCACTCCTCGTGGCCGGTGTCCGGCGCGTTCTGATAGATCGCATGTGGGCGTTTGGGCTGGTAGTTGCTTTCGAGGAGGACGATGGGAATGTGAGGGGATTGAGAGAGACGAGTGGATGCCAAATTGGGAGTCCAACTCCCAATTACAGCAGTGATCTGTGTGCGAGTCCGACTCCCACACAGTGGTGAATGATACTAGATGGAAGGGGTCACCCTGAAGGGGAGAGGGGTTGGAGGTGGTGGCGGCTGGAGAGAAAGAAGTCGTGAGAACGCAAGACCAAATTTAGACGTAGCTCTCCGGCATCGGTATGTGTCAGTGTTTGCCTCAGCGCCTATTCGGGGACTCATCTTATCGAGATAAGATTAGCTTCAATATCAATAGGGACCTACGTCTTGGTAATAGGGGACACATCAGGAGTTATAGCGTTGCGCACTATGTGGAAATAATACACTCCCCTCCGAATTCCAGCCTGGACGTCTTCACTAAGCTTGCGTGCGTTACCATGGTGGGCTACGATGTTAATGTTCCTGCTATCCGACAAGCTCAGCGTACACGCACCTGAAATATCACTAAGCTACGATGAGCGTCGACTAGAAACTAGCTCAAATACGAAAAGCAGATACGTTGTTTGCACGCTGAGGTTCCGGGGGATAATCAGTTCATCTTCTTTATGTCTGTCGTTGCAAATGCACTGACAATATGAGGGAAAGATCGCTACCATTATTGCCTAAGTCGTCAGCGGTGAAGATGACGTTGTATATCCAAAGGTCTAAAGCAAACAATGCTACGATGAACATAGTACGGAAGGTTTACCCATCGCCTTCCATAACCTGTCTGTAACGGATCCCTCGACCTCGTTCAGAGTCACCGTATATGAGATAGACAACTTGGCGACAATGTCTTCCAAGCCTAGGTCGCTCTCATCCTCACAGTCCGCAAGCTTCCCCAAATACGTCTTCATATCCGTGTGGTACTTCGTTCGCTCGGCCTTATCTGAAGTGAACCGTTGTTTGATGAGTATCCCTGCACGGCAGAGATACTGAATATGTCTGATATAGACATCGGTGAATGAGTGAGCTCCGTTTGGCTCTGAGTCGTCGCGCAGAGAAACCTTGGCGGAGCATGTTTCCACGACATCCATAGCCAGTCGTGAGGCAAACAGGCCATTGGATAAAGAGTCGGAGTATGGGAAGAAAAACGGGAGGAATTGGCACATCGCGCACAGATGCAGGATGTCCGAAAGGCCATCCCAATTATCCAATTTTGGGAGTTGGTTTCGAAGCAGTTCTGAGTAGCGGAGTGGATAAGAAGACGTGGTGAGTGGCTGGGTTCACTTACCAGGAACCGACTCTGGATTCTGGAGGAAGTTGAGGAGCACTTGGATCATCCGATATAAAGACGTCGCGCATGCGTGGTGGTGATCGGTATTTGATGAAAGTGACCAGAAGCCAGTGGCAAAAAAGCCAAAGGCATGCTCCCTGATGCACTCAAACTCGTAAAAGTGGACACCGTGGAACAGCGCAGGCTGATCCAGGGTGACAACGGCGTGTTTGCAATTTCCAGGCATGATGCTGAAGACGATAAATAGGTCGATGAACAAGTGAGATTCAGGATATACTCACAGTGCAGAACCCGGCTCCAAAATGGCGTAGTCAAGTACTTCGGAGGGGGCATTAATTTGACTATCGATCGATAAAGCTTTCATCCAACTCATCGGAATTGGCCCCTCTTCTTCCTTGCGTTTGAAGATGACCCATAACTTTCGTCCGTACGCCGCAGCGGTCAGGGTACCGAAGCCGTGAGCGTCAATGTGTGAGTGATGCCACGCAAATGCAGTAGCTGCAATGCTCCATTGCAACGCGGAGAAATCGGGGTCGTCGCTAAAGAGGGCGGGTGATGTCGTCGCCGAGAATGATCGAATGTGGCTGAATTTCTCGTAAATGAGGGGGATATCATGGCTCAATGGCCCCCGAAAGTCAAGACAATTGATGGACTTGGCTTTCGGGTCAGAAGCTACCTCTACGATTTCTTTGAGGGTGGTTGTTCGATGTCTCTCGCCGCCGGTTGGCCCCAGCTTAACGGATTGATCTAATGGATTTTAGAACCATTGAAATTTGAGCTAATACTAACCCTTACCGTGGACGATAATTGGGTTCAAAGGCCCTCGTTCCATCGAACTCACAGCTGCAGCGAAGTCGCGATGCTGCTCGACGGGAACATCAGTCACCAATATGGCATGCTCTTGCAGATTTTTCCCCAGTAAGCCGGCCTTGATCATGGATAGACACGCCGGATAGGCGATGCGTTGGATAGCGACGCCTACCCCATCCTCCCGGGCTGCGTATGCTGGAACTTTCGTTTCCAGACGATGAAGGAGTGCGGTTACCCTCTTCGAATCCTCTTTGGTCTATTGCAAGCTGATTTTTTTACTGCTTGTCCTTGGCAAAGAAAGGACGTACATGCAGATATGGTTTTATCAATACCGATGTTTGATCCGGTAGAAACAATGTAAAGTTCTTTGAGGGGTGCCTCTGTGGTTATGTGGAGCAGCCGGCCAAAGTGATACCAATACGCACGGACCTTAGTCAAATGATCGGAAAAGGGCTCCAGGGGCTTAAAATCGGATAAAGATACCTGACCCGAAATGCAACCATTAGAGTGGCATAAGGCAAGGAAGCGAGGAGGCTGCTAACCGGTGGGTGCATGAGGGGCTCCTTGGGCCGGAGACGTGCTTTCTTCTCCGAAAAATACTTTGGATCTCACGTTAGGCAATGGAGGATGTGCTTGAAAAAATGCACCCACCAAACGTCCGCGTTTTCGATGTTTTTTGGCACCATGGGTTGAGTGGGATGGCTGAGACGATTTCGACATTGGCTTTCTCGCTGCTGCAGAATGTTTGGAACGTGGAGCCCAAGAAGCTTTGGAAGCAGGCTTGACGCCAATCTCTACTGCTTTTCCCTTTCCCTTGTCTCGACGCTGGTCGTTGACGTCTACGTCTGTATCCTGCAATGCTGGCTTGGATTTCTTGAGTCGAGAATTTCCGTCATCATCACTATGGTCGAGGGTTTCGTCATGGTCACCCATATCCATGTCACCTCTGGCGTCGTTAGCAGCACGCACGCCATCGGTGTCTCTTCGAAGTTTCTTCCTGCGCGCCTCAGATTGGTCATCCTCTGAATACGAATGGCGACGTTTAGGGGGGCCTGTGGTCCCCGAGGGTTCTGGGCTGGACGAGGGCGTCAAAATGTTACGCCTCCGGCGTGATGATGTGGCGGTCAAGGTCATTCCATATTGTTCCTCGGTATCACTATTGAGCACCCGGTGGAATCGCGAAGGTGTGAGGGGTTTATCTGGGCCTGTAAATGACGGAGTTACCCACCTTCTGGAGGAATTATTTTCACCGCCGCCGGTAACGGTCGTTTCTTCCTGCTCATTCAAAGGGGTAGACATTCGAGAAGTTGGAGACCGCACTCTGTGTATTCCAGCAGGAGCAGATGAAGAGGCTCTGGGCTGTCGTGGTACTGTAGAAGACAAGGGCTCGTGGGTAACAGGTAACGGAGACTGTACCCTGTGTAATCCATCAGCAGCGGTTGGGGATGCTCTGGGATGGCGTGGTGGTGCAGATAGCATGGGATCGGAGGCAACAGGTAACGGCGCGTTGAATCCGGTCGAGGCAGCTTCAGATCCAACTGCAAAGGTCTTGTTTCCCTGTTCATACAGAGGGGCGGGGGTCTCTCGAAGAGTCAGAGACTGCGCGTCGTGAAGTCCAGCAGTATCGGATGAGGAGGCTGGGTGGCGTGGTGGTGTAGGACCAGAGTCGTTCTGTTGGGTTTGTGTGGATCCCTGTTGAATTTGTTTGAGCAAGCCGTCGTCGAAGAAGTTAAGATCTTCCGCAGGTATGGGCTCATTCGAGTCAACCAGGCTGGTTAGAGAGTCAGAGAGCGACTTGAGCTCTGTATCCACAACCAAGCCATGCTCTGTCTCCGTGGTCGAGCCATGCGCCGAGATACGCAACACACAGCGCCAGATTTCCTGCTCAACCATAGATATCAATCTTGGACGTTGTGTTCCCAGGCGTCTCCATGCCTATGATCTATCAGAACTTAGCAAACGTCAAGGATAGAGAACGTGCCTGAATAAGGTGGCTTCTTGCTAATCCCTTTTTGGCCATGTTGCGACGGTTGAGGAGGAGAATCGGGGAGACGGATAAGGACAGATGGAGAGGAAATAGCAGGACCCTAGGGCCGCCGTATCGAGACAAAGCATCCTTGTGGCATGCAAGGATTTTCAGGAAGTCGTCCGGCTCATCACCTTTGGGCCAATGCTCTGGCATATGGATGCACTACGGATAGTTAGCGGATTGCCAGCGGGCAAATCGAATGACGTACATCCTGGACTACACTCACCCCGAGAGCGGCTAGCAAGAAATTTGACTTGATGTTGGCATAATCGGATTTGTCAAGTTGGACAATATGGAGCTGCAAGAATAGCTGGCTTCGACATCTCGTTGGTTCAATGGAAGCTTCATCCTTCATCGCTTTAGTGACTTTCGTCTTGAATCGTCTCAAGATCGTTGGCCACGTAGCCAGCAGTTGGAAACTGGCAGCATGGTCCTTTGGGAAAATCGCAATCGAGTACCCCGTATCCGTATCTGCTTCAGTCGAGTGTCCATCAGTCGGGAATTGGGAATGATGAGCAGTAATGAGAGCGACGGTCATCAGCTCGAACATGTACAGCCATCCTACTGAAATGACGGACGACACGGAGCGGCCGCACTGGATAGCATCCAACTCTCTTTGAACGTCGATAGTCCAAAACCAAGCCATCCAATGGCTCATTTCGGGCTTGAGCTGCCGTCAATTGGTGATAACGAGGTAAAACGATCGAGACGTACAGGAAGGTTAGACTCGATGGCGCATATATTGTCCGCCCAAGGCAAGATGCTGAGGTGCCGGGCGCTGCAAAAAGACAAAAACGGCTCATTGACGGGCTCCATGAGGATCGAGCGGAAAGAAGGATTGATCGAGAGAAGCAGATGCCAAATTGCGAGTCCAACTCCCAATTACAGCAAGCTATGTGCGAGTCCGACTCCCACACAGCGGTGAATGATACTACTGGTAGATGGTACTGAATTGAGGCGTAGCTTTCTGGCCGGTATTTGCCCGTCTTTGCATGCGTGGTCACGTGTAGCATATTCGAGAGATAGGGTCCAGCTACATGTTGGCATTTGAATCTCGGAGCTCTAGGGGTTTATATGGGGATTCGGGACACATCAGGAGTTACAGCAAAGTCATCAGAAGAGAATATGACATTGAATATCCAAAAATCCAAAATCAAACGAAGCTACGATGAACATAGTACGGAAGGTTTACCCATCGCCTTCCATAACCTGTCTGTAACGGATCCCTCGACCTCGTTCAGAGTCACCGTATATTGGATAGACAGCTTGTCGACAATGTCTTCCAAGCCTAGGTCGTTCTCATCCTCACAGCCCGCAAGCTTCCCCAAATACGTCTTCATATCCATGTGGTACTTCATTCGCTCGGCCTTATCTGAAGTGAACCGTTGTTTGATGAGTATCCCTGCACGGCAGAGATACCGAATATGTCTGATATAGACATCGGTGAATGAGTGAGCTCCGTTTGGTTTCGAGTCGTCGCGCAGAGAAACCTTGGCGGAGCATGTTTCCACGACATCCATAGCCAGTCGTGAGGCAAACAGGCCATTGGATAAAGCCCTAGGCGAGGAGAGGAAGATCGGGAGGAATTGGCACATCGCGCACAGATGCAGGATGTCCGCAAGGCCATCCCAATTATCCAATTTTGGGAGTTGGTTTCGAAGCAGTTCTGAGTAGCGGAGTGGATAAGAGACGTGGTGAGTGACTGGGTTCACTTACCAGGAACGGACTCGGGATTCTGGAGGAAGTTGAGGAGCACTTGGATCATCCGATGCAAAGACGTCGCGCAAGCGTAATGACGATCGGTCTGGTAGAATACTGGAAAGAGGCCATTGGCGAAGAAGCCAAAGGCATGCGCCCTGATGCACTCAAACTCGTAAAAGTGGACAGCGTGGAACAGCGTAGGCTGATCCAGGGTGACAACGGCGTGTTTGCAATTTCCAGGCATGATGCTGAAGACGATAAATAGGTCGATGAACAAGTGAGATTCAGGATATACTCACAGTGCAGAACCCGGCTCCAAAATGGCGTAGTCAAGTACTTCGGAGGGGGCTTCAATTTGACTATCGATCGATAAAGCCTTCATCCAACTCATCGGAATTGGCCCCTCTTCTTCCGTGCGTTTGAAGATGACCCATAACTCTCATCCGTACGCCGCAGTGGTCAGGGTACCGAAGCCGTGATCATCAACTTGGGGGCTCTGCCACGCAAATGGAGTAGATGCAGTACTCCATTGCAGTGCGGAGAAATCGAGGTCGTCGACAAAGAGCGCCGGTGATGTTGTCGCCGAGAATGATCGAACATGGCTGAACTTCTGGTAAATGAGGGGTATATCATTGCTCAATGGCCCCCAAAAGTCAAGGCAATTCATAGATTTGACCTTCGGGTCAGAAGCTACCTCTACGATTTCTTTGAGGGTGGTTGTTCGATGGCCCTCGAGGCCGCTTTCCCGGAGATCAACCGATTGATCTAATGGGTTTTAGAACCGTTGAAATTTGAGCTAATACTAACCCTTACCGTCAACGACAATTGGGTTCAAAGGCCCGCGTTCCATCGAACTCACAGCGGCAGCGAAGTCGTGATGTGACTCGATGGGAACATCGGTCACCAATATGGCATGGCCTTGCAGATTTTTCCCCAGTAAGCCGGCCTTGATCATGGATAGACACGCTGAATAGGTGATGCGTTGGATAGCGACGCCTACCCCATCCTCCCGGGCTGCGTATGCTGGAACTTTCGTTTCCAGACGGCGAAGGAGTGCGGTTACATTCTTCACGCCCTCTTTGGTCTGTTTCAAGCTAATTTACTTGCCGTTGCTCCCTGATAAATGACGGACGTACATGCAGATATGGTTGGATCGATACCGCCTCTCCATCCGGTCGAAACAATACAACCTGATCCGAGGCGTGCCTCTGTTGCTATTTGCAGCAGCTGGCCAAAACGATATGGCTACGCACGAACCTTAGTAAAATGATCGGACAGAGGTTTCAGGGGCTCAGCATCGGATAAGGGTACCTGGCCCAAATCGCAAGAATTAGAATGGCACAGGGCAAGGATGCGAGGAGACTGCTAACCGGCTGGTTTTCGACGGGCTCCTTGGCTACGGGGAGTGCTTTCCCCTCCAAATCATCCTTTGGATCCCAGCGTCAGGAAATAGGGGATGAGCTCGAAAGGGACATTACCAATCGACGGCGTTTTCGAGGCGTGTGGGCACCACTGGCGGAATGTGAAGGCTGAGATGATTTCGACCAAGGCTGTCTCGATGCCGCAGACTTCCTAGAATGTGGTGTCTGAGACGCTTTTGAACCACGCTTGACGCCGCGATCCACTGCTTTTTCCTTTCCCTTGTCTCGACGGTTGACGGCTACATCCTTCTCCTGCGCTACCCGTTTGGATTTCGTACCTTGGTCCCTTCCCTCACCATAATCATCGCCTTCGTGGTCGAGTTCGTCCTGTTCTGTGTCGCCCCCAGTCTCACTGGGATGACCCATGACATCCAGTTCATCGACGTCTGAATCTTGATCCTTTCGAGACCTCTTCCTGCTTGCGACCGGTCGATCATGCCCTGCATGGTGTTGTTTACTGGGGCCGGCAAGGTTGGACGGTTCTGGGCTGGCTGAGGGTGTCAAAGTTATACGGCGACATGGGGTCGAGTGTCTACCGTTAAGTGAAAATCCATATAGCTTCTCAATTTCACTGTTAGCGTCTCCGTGGTATGTCCAAGACAGGGGAGATCCAGAGGGCAAAAATAACGGGTCCACCGCGTAATTTTTATCGACGCATCGAGCAGTGGTTTCGTCCCGTAGACTGAGTGAGGTAGGAGAGCTTCGAAGAGCTGGGGAACGTTCTGCAGCAGCAGACTCGGAGGCGATGGGATGGCCGAGCGGCACAGTGGGCATTGGATCGGATGGAGCAGTTAAAAGAGGTTCGATTCCATTTGGATTGGTTTCTGCTCCGCCAGACACAGTGCTTTCATCTCGTTGAGTCACTGGAGAAACAGCATTGGGCAGCGGTTTGGTTAATCCAGCGGAGGCAGATGCGGCGGCTCCGTGGTTGGCTAATACCACAGATCTGGGGTCGCCCCGTTTCGTGTTTTCCGCCTCTTGCCGAGCGTCGAGAAGCGGGGTGATCAATTTCTCGAGGAAGAAGCGGGTATTCGGAGGGGCGTTAGAATTGACCGGCGTAGATAAAGAGACACCGAGCGCCTTGATGTGAGGCTTGACCAGCGTAGATAGAGAGACACCGAGCGCCTTGAGGTGTGTCTCCAAGGATAAGCCATCCTCAATAATACGAAAAACGCAGTTCCAAATTGCCTGCTCAACTTGGGAGATTAAGCTCGGACGTTCGCGTCCAAGGAGTCTCCACACCTGTCGTCCATAAGAATGCTTGAGCAAAGGTCAGGCCGGAGGGAACGTACCTGAATAAGGTGGTACCTTGCCAATGCCTTCTTTGCCATCTTTCGCCGGTTGAGGAGAAGAAGTGGGGTGACTGAAAGAGATAGATGAAGGGGAAGCAGGAGACATTTGGGGCCATTATTTGCACTCAAGGCGCTTCTGTGGGTTGAGAGGGCTTTCAAGAAGTCGTCCTGTTCGACCCCTTGTTTGGGCCAATGTTCTGGCATATGGAGGTTCTACGGATAGTTAGCAGGCTCGAAGCTACGGCAGAAACTATCTTACATCCTGGACCATGATGATTCCGAGAGCGACCAGCAGGAAATTAGACTTGATCGTGCTCCACTCGCCGGTTTCCACTTCCTTGCTGTGGAGTTGCAAAAATAGTGATCCACGATGTACGGGAAGGCTCTCGTGATCTTGATCCATACGCGTTTCCACATCACCTGCATCATCGCTAAACCTTTCTACGAGTGACATCCAATCGGAAAGGGCTTGAAAGCTGGATGCATGGTCCTTTGGAAATGATTCGATCGAGTACCCCTGATCTGCATGCTCTGCCGGCAAGGGTTCGAGGATTGGAAACTGTTGTCGATGCGCGCGAATTAGAGCAAAGGTCATCAAGTCCAACAGATACGTCCATCCGGGAGAACTGCTGTACAACGTGGAGGCACCACCCTCAATACCAGCCAGCGCTGTCTCGACATCGGCTGTCCAGAACGAACTCTTTATGCCGATGTCAGTGCATGACGATCTCAATACACAGCCAGAGTCACGTACAGGAAGGTGCTGCGATAAGCTATATACATTGAACGACCAAGGGAGGGAGCCAAGGTTCCACCTGGTGCAAAAGAAAATGAACGAGTTTACGGGGGGTTGCACGGACGACATGGCTGGCTTTTGAGGAGGACGGTACGAATGGGAGGGTACTGGAAAGAAACGAGATTGGGCGATGCCAAATTGCGAGTAAAACTCCCAATAACGGCAGTTAGCTTTGTGCGAGTCCGACTCCCACAAAGTTGTGAATAATGGCCGAGGGTAGGGGTCACCCTGAAAGCGAGAGGGGCAGGAGATGACGGTGGTTGAAGGGGAAGAAGGCGTGGGAACAGTAGACTGAGTTGGGCGTAGGGCTCCGGCCGAGGCCTGTGGCTGAGAGTTCACGTGCGTCATCGCCACTGATCCCGATCGAAACAAGATTTGCTTCCGTTTCCGCATTAAGGAGATACTGTGAGGCTTCCGGTTACCTCTTGGTAAGTCCGTTGCGAAGACTGGATATCGAATCTATCAGGAGTCACTGCTGTAGTAGCTATTGTGGGATTATGTCCTATATAGCAATAATATTGTCATCCCACGTGTGACAGCTGAGTCCAGTGTACGCTGAGCTAATTTGGGTGTGCGCTGTGGCATTATTCATCTATCGGCGATTGGGCTTTCGACCCAATTTAGGCCCGGCAGATTTAGAGAGGTGAGTGAAGACGCCTCGAATGCTTGGACTGGAACTCCTGGACAGACGTTGTTTCCTCAGGCTCTGGTGCGAGGTATTGTTGTGCACTACGACGTCCTGGACGTCGCCGTATCCCCCTGGCATAGGTTACTCACTCTTTGGTGGAAGCCTTTATTACGCGCCACGACGTCCTGGACGTCGCTGTATTCTCCGCTGGCGTCGTTTCCGCAAACCTGAACCACAACGTCCTGGACGTGGTGATTCCACATAAACTAATCATATATCCTCGCTGCAGTAGTAAGCCTATTTACGCTGCATAACAGTTTCATCAGCTACGTGAGAATTTCAGAGACTCACATACTTTCCTCCTATCGCCAACACCCCATGCGCGTTCTGTTGGTTCATTAGTTTGCTGTTGCACCCCGTTGGAATGTCAGGGGCTTCGGTGTGTCTGGATCTCGTTGTTTTCGTATTAATATTCCTTGCTTCGAATGTTTCACATTGCTTGTAGTCGCTGAGTCATTTCAATAAAAATGTCACTAATCATCCCATCGAAACGAAGCCAACAGAAATTCATATATTATCAACTACTGCTACAGGCGAGGTATTGACGGCTTCGGTTGTGGTTGCTACAACAATGATTTAGCCTGACATATGTGCCCGAAGGATGTCACTCACAAGTGTCTATGCCGCCGCTGCGGTGGACACAAGGGTCCGGTGGCTGTCGACAGATTCTTTTCTTTCAATGGTTTCGACGATCCTTACCTCTACCGTGGCCGTTATCGGGTCTGATTCGTATGTTGAGCAAGCCTGCTATCATGCATGGTGAAACCGACCACTCACCAACGGCCCTGGCAGCGGCAGTTGCCAATTCAACGTTCAGGGCACGGGTCCCCCTCTGTAGCTGACAGCGCTCGGCCCACCGGAACGATACGATGAGCAACGCACACCCCAGTATCAGCGTGGCAGCAATACCACCGACGAAGATACTGGCAACGGCTGCGTCTTGCATGGCAATGTCAGTCGGTTACAGCGGTGGCGGTGGGAGGGATGAATTTCTTAACATCTCCTCCGTATTTATATCGGTTTCCGCTCAGGGCATCCAGGGGTGATTTCGGTTCTCCGCGACTTCTAGAATTATTTTATAGCTATGCCGATTTGGGACAGCATCGCTGGTCAAGTGTATAGTGGGACATGCCGATTGGCGATCACAATAGTGGAGGGAGAGGAGGGTAAGTTCGGGGCACACTAACACTGGGACACGGAGTAAGGCGCCGATACGGTGCAATGCTATCCGACAATTTTAAAATCCAATTGCTGTAGTGTACAAACTAGGGACTGACCAGAAATTGACGTACAACAAAAGCAAGCAAGAATTTCAATGCAGACAACGTTAAATAATACACAACCATAGATTATTACAAGTTAGGACGTCGGGGAGCTTCGCACAATGCATCAGGCTCTCCCATCGCACGCCACACGTTGGTTCCAATAATATCTTGAGGCATCTTCTCACGGACGGGGTCCTGAGGTGGGAATTCGAAGTGGAGCTCTGGTATTCCATCCTTGAACATACCATCAATTTCGGACAGATTTCCCAAGTATTTCTTCATCTCTCGATGGAACTCATCCGATTCCGCATTGTCCGTTGAGTTTCGTGCATTGAGAAGCTTCGCAGCGTGGCAGAGATACCGCATGTGAAGGATGTACACTTCGTGCACGGCACGCCCATGCCTGAGCGAAACCCTGGATGAGCAAATCTCAACTACATCCATTGCAATTCGAGAGGCGTATAGGCATTCAGCGAGGTTGCCGGGCGGAGAGATGACCAAGGGGAGGAACTGGCACATTTCGCACAGGTAGAGAATGCTCACTAGTCCTTCCCAGTCACAAGGTGTCGGAAGTTGCGCGGCAAGAGTTTCTAAAGACATCCACGTGTAAGTTGAGAAGACGGATGGAATATTGTCCTGCTTACCGGGAATGCTATCTGGATCTTTTAGAAACATGTAGACCGCATATACCATACGATATAGAGCCCCAGTACAGGGACGATGGTGAGGACCGTTCGAGGATTGCTTGCAAAAGTTTGTCATGAAGAAGCCGAAGGCGTGCTGTTTCATACAACCGAATTCATAGAACTGCACGGCGTGAAAGAGTGATGGCTCCTCTAGAGTCACGAACGAATGCCTGCAGTTACCCGGCATGATCCTGATGATAATCATTTAGCAGATGATGGATGGTTTGGGGCTTGGACGCTTACAACGCGAATCCAGGCTCTAAAACGGCATACTCCACAAATTGTGAGGGCTGGAGTTCGTCGGTGTTCCCGTTGAGCCATTCTGACGGCCAGTCCTCCTCAGAGCTCAGGTCCTTATAGACCACCCATAAAACCCGGCCATAAGCGGCGACGTTGACGGAACCGAACCCATTAGAGAGAAGGTGTGGACGATGCCAAGAAAAAGGCGTCCCCACCATACTCCGTTGCAAATCGGCGAAAAGGGGGGTCTCCTGACCGATCTCGGCACTGTTTGTTGCTTGATACGATCTGATGTTGCTAAAATCTTCGTATACAAGGGGTACTCGAACGCTTAAGGGCCCAGGAAGATCCATACAACTGATGGACTTGATATGAGGGTCGGTGGCCGACTCCACCACCTGCTTGAGGCTCGTCAGCCGAAGTTGCTCATCTCCCTCCCTCCCTAATTCGATGGATAGGTCTGCGAAACCGTTTATCACACGATGGGTACCGGTCAGTATTAGTACACACCTTGAGCGTAAATAGGGTTCAAGGGCCCTCGTCCCATGGAGCCAATCGCCCCAGCAAAGTCTGCGTGCTTTTCCACAGGCACGCCCGTCACTAAGAGACAATGATCACGCAGACTTTGTACAAGTCCGCCATTGTTGATGAGTCGCAGACATTCGTCGTAGGCGATTCGAGCAATTGCTTTGCCTTGCCCGTCTGTTGCGCGAACATAATCGGGGGCGGACCCCGCATCTTCCGCGGTTAGCTTCGAAAGGAGAGCGGATAATCTGCGTAAATGTTCCTTTGTCTATTCTGATCTGAGCCAAAGAACCTCTAGGAAGAATGATCTTCTTACATCGACGAGAGGCGAAATATCCATGGGGCTTCCATCTGGGCGGAAAAGTCGAAACGGGCCAGACGTCAATCTCTGTATCTGCGCTCAGTATCAGTCTGAAAATGAAGGAAACAGGTACGTGCATCGGGTAATGACGACATTGGCTCCAGTTGCGGGACTTGATCACAAACATTCTGCCAATTGGTCAGTATAGGGCCAGCCAACGACACAGGGCGAGTACAAACCGGTGGATGCACGAGAGGCCGTTTCTGGGCGAACCGACTCGATATGCAACGAGATGTCGACACACCATTCGACGAGGAATTCGACCCTGAAGTTCCTTGGCGTTGTCGAGGATGGAGCGAGCTAGTGGTGGAATGGGGGCGCCTGCTCGTCGGTTGCCTTGGAGTGGTAGAATTCGAAGGCTTAGAGGACTTTGACATACGCTGAGTTGTGGCCCTTTTATCTGGCCTCTTCCCTTTGGATTGGCTGGATGACGCGGTAGGAGGAACATCGGCTGCAGTGTCTCCCTCCCTCCGTGTCGCCGTTCTCTTTGACCTCCGGAGTGCCGTCGGTTGGGTAGATTCCTTGGTATTTTCTGCACCGCTTGCAGTTCTATCCTCTTGAAGGCCAGCGTCACTGTGGATCGTCTCATCCTCATCCTCCCTCTGAGGCACCTTTCTCTTCGACATCCGTTGCGTCCTCGGTGGGGCCGATGGCCCGAGGTCAAACGGATTAGAATCTGTGTCACCACCTGGAGCGTCATTTCCGGCAGTGTCACCGTCGATCGTCCCATCATCATCGCTGGGGTCGTCTCCGCCATCATGCGTCCCATCGTCAAGACGCTTGCGGCTATCATCCGACTGATCACTATCGGAGTCCCCACGCCTATCGAGACTGGAAAAACGTCTCTCTGTTCGGGGCTTCTTCTTCAGTGTCTCTCCTTCGTCGTCACCTCTGCGAGGACGCTTCGTAGAGGAGAGTGCCGCTGCATGAGGCTTCACCTTCCGAAGCCGATTGGGAGTCTCAGGAGGGGTTCGGATGCTATTGAGCAAAGTCGTGTTGGGATTAGTGGAGAGAGGAGGAGCAGGGGGTGCGCTAGGGCTGGCAGGATGCTGTCCTGATTTCGAAGGATTCTCAGCCGAAAGGTCGTTGACCAATCCGTTCTGGAAATACTGGGAATCGCTGCTCGAGATTTGGTCGATTTTAACCAGACGGACGAGAGAAAGAGCAAGCTCCTTGAGATGAGCTTCAAAGTTCGAGACATCCCCCACCATTTTGAACACCGTCCGCCATATCTCCTGCTCCACCATGGATACCAGAGACGGCCGAGGGCTTCCAAGATGTTTCCACGCCTATCCCTCAGCAGTAAGCGCGAAGGTTGGTCAGGTTCAAATAGATTTACCTCAATGAAATGGCGTCTTTTCATGCCTTTCTTTGCCAAGTTTCGACCGTTGAGCAGCAAGATCGGACTCACAGTCAAGGCAAAGTGAAGGGGCAATAGCAACCGTCGAGGTCCATTGATATTAGTGCGATCAGCGTCGCGGTACGTGGCAAGGCTTCGAAGGAAAGCGTCGGTCTGTTCTCCGTTTGGCCAACGCTCTGGCATGAAGAGACCCTGCAGATAACATCTCAGTGGCTAGTAATCGGAGCGGAGACCGCTTACGTCTTGTACCATGCTAATTCCGAGGGCCGCCAAAGCGAAATTACCCTTCACTTTGGCCCAATTGCTAGCGCCCACTTGGTCGATGTGCAGCCGGATGAACGCCTCGTTTCGATCAGCGAGCGGGGGGCTGGGGTTATTAGAGACGTCGTAATTGCCTGCATCTTGGATGAACTTGTTCAAAATCGTAGGCCAAGCTCCAAGGACGGACAGGCAACCAGTCAGGTCCTTGGGAAAGTACATTGTCCCCTTACTGGATGTTTCCGACTGAGCGACTTCGAACTTGGCATTGTGGGAGGCGATCAGCGACAAGGTAATGAGGTCGAAGAAATGCATTAGTGCGTCCATATCTAGCTCGTTAGAATTCAAGTCCAAAGCGGCCAATTGGTTTAGGTCCTTGTCGTCAAACCAGGTGTCAAGATTTTCACGGATCGAGTCCTATAGCGAAGGAATTAGTGATGAGAACGACAAACCCATATCCTGACACACAGGAAGATGATGCCGGATGGCCGATATTTCCAGGGGCCAAGGGAGTGGTCCGAGCGCAAAGTCCGCGATGTGGCGTTCGAACGACAACATGTCAGCGGTGTTGGGTATCAGGTGAGTGATGAGGGTTATACGTGATTGATACCAAATTGCGAGTCTAACTCCCAATTGCGGCAGTCCTATGTGCGAGTCCTACTCCCACAACAGGTAATGGAAAGGGGGCGCAACAGAACAAGGGAGGGTGGGAAACGATTCTGGTTGATCCTGACTTTGAACTTTAGCGCTCAAGACCTTACCCGCGGTTAAGTGAATAAGCGCCCGCATCAACGAGGCCGCCTGTCGGTACCTTTCAAATCCATAATATCTAGACAAGGAGCTGCTTGCGATAATATATTTGTTTGACTTGACATTCCAACTGTGTGCACTGAATCAATATCCTCTTCAGATATCTTGTCTTGTTCAATGGAAATCTGAAGTCAGACGTAGTAATTGAACCATATACTATGCACTACGTAGCCGATTTTACGGCATCAATCATCGCCCTGACTTGACGGTATGCGTCCATCTCTTTGGCCGACAGTTTGGCCAGATCACATGCCAAGCTCTGTAATACCTCCTCAAGACGCTTCACCTTCCTATCCTGCCTATCGAAGGCGAGCTGGAACTGGTGCTTTGCGTCTACCGTCTCTGTCTGCAGTCGGTCCAATTGAGCCTTCAGCGTTTCAATTTCTTTATCCTTCGAAGCCATATCGTTCACGTATTTCGTTCTCCACTCGCCCAAGGTGGTCGGTACGCGGGAGAAGTTTGTGGAGATGAACTCCACTTCTGGATTTGACTCCTCGACGCATTCGATGCCGTCCCGTTCCAGAGTGTATTTCTGGATGTTCTGGAGTTAGTGGACGATGATAGGAATCCGCAGCACCACGTACCATTGGTAGGAAGGGGATTGAGCTCGGGCTAGATTGTGGGGAAGCGAAAGGATTATATATATGTACTCCTTACGTCGTACGATGTTACGCCTCGTCATTACCACGAGGATTTCGCTTGCTACCAAATGAATGCTCATACGATTGATGGAATGCTCGTTCGAATATTGATCGGTGGCGTACTCCAAGGGCGATGATTGAAGCCACGTTTTCGCACCGCTTAGAATCTGCGGCCGCCATCCGTTATCCCATTGTCTGCGATCATCATCTAGGATTATCGATAAACGATCATTTATAAGGGCGATCGGGCGATCGTAGGCATGGGCTCGTACGGATGTGCGGAATACAGATACGGCAATCAAGATCGTAGGAAAGAAGAGAGAGCAAGAGAGGCTAAAACCTCACGAAGACTTCCGCTCGAACCAGACTCGAAATAGGAAAGAAAGATGGAATTCTATGCAATTGACCCTAAGCATTGTTGGAACGGAACCTAGCAGACTCTCGTAGCTAACACCTCAAGATCTCGAATCAGGATGTAAATAGTTGTAAAAAATCCAATATGAAACGAGAAAAAGTCCCTACGTACTACCTGATCCTACATGAGAAGCATGCCTGTAAAACGTCATCAGCATCACAAGGGGATTAATTCGTTTCACCCTACCTATGTGCCAAGAAACTCGGCCGCAATCTCTTCGCTTTTCGTAGACCATTCTCTTACTTGGATCTTGCGGAACTTCAGCGCGCTACGCCAAACCTTCGCCTTGAGGGCATCCGCAGATGTGCCAGAAACGTCGCTCAGTCTTTTGCGGTACCATGATTCAGCATCTGGGGTCCACCAGCCATCACGGAGTAGCCCAGAGCACTGCACGGTGCTTTGCTTAGGCCACCACGAATTCTGGGCCCATTGACCGGGGTTACTCTGCACAAGGTATAGGCCGCAGATGAGATCGAGGCCCGATTCGTCTATGGAATCGTCGACGAAGATTATGTCGCCATGCCTGGCAACAATTTCGCTGGGCCTAATAGGCCCTCCCAACACCGAGGCCTCGGAAACCGTTCCTCTCGCTAGTCGACCAACCATCCCACCCAACTGAAGGGCGACGCGACCTTCTTCACTGAGTAAAACGTCCTGTCGGCGTGACAGGTATCGATCGTAGTCATCCCTTGTAAACTTGTGGCCTTTCAGTCTCACCACCTGATTTCGTAGACGTCGGCGGCATGGCTTGAAGGTCTTGGAATCTTGTTCTAGGACGGTACGGAAGGGAATGGCTAAGCGGAGGAAGTTGCGGGCAATCTGCATTATGGAGTACCATTCTCGCCTGTAAACCAGGCAGATTGCACTAGCTGAGGCGCAAGCTATGTGCCATGAAACCGTCTGTCGTTCCGTAGACGCGAAACCAGGAGAAAGGATGTACATCGTACCGTTCGAAGCATCGGAGACGTGGCGGAGGCGAATCCGGTTACCACTCACTCTAGATGGCCGGAGGTCGGAGGAAAAGGGTGCAGGTAGGGATCGTAGCGTCGTCTGGGGATTGGTCATAATATTCAGGAAGTTGGCGCAGGCTTGGATGAGCTGGTCAGGGAAACGTTGTCGGGCAGGAGCGTACTGGAAGTTTCGAACTGCGTCCCAATTGTTCGCAGCCAGCGTCTTTGTTGGCGGGGCGGCATGAAGCTGGGGGTGCCAAGTCGTGGTACTTCGGGTATTGTACCCGTGGACGAACCTTAGAAAGTCTTCTAGTAAAATTGTCCCGGGCGATTCGGGAGGTGGGTTGCTTGCTGGGCTGAAGTTTGGGTCGTCGCTCAGGCCGTGTATACGGTAGTCGGCATCCACATTTTGCTTTATCCCAACCAACGGCAAGCCGTCCAATTTGTCTTGCCCCTGCGAGTTGACCTGCTCATAATGCGGTTGGTAGTCTGAGTCGTCATCCATTGAGTCGGGGTCGAAAGCAGGGCCCAATAACGACCCAGTTGGGATATTCCCTGGTAGTAGGAACGGCACGAGGTCCCATTCTCCACAATGGCTCCAGTATAGCCTTTGATGGTCCTCAACATCCGGCCATATATCCTCCACAGAAGACTTGGGGACACGTTCTCTATGCCATGGACTATCCTCAGTCTCTCGCTCCCATAGGTAGACCGTCATCGTCCGACTGTATCCCTTCGATTCTGCATATCGACTTTTGTCGAGCCGCGATTGCATCCCTGTAGCAGACTCTGACGAAGTCTGGATAGAATCACGTCGGGTCATGAGCTCTATGTGACGGGACCAGTTGCGTTGTAGGTCTCGTTCAACGTCGTCAGGCTCAGGGCTTGTCCGTCGCATCTCCCAGACACCGCTAGTTTCAAGACTTGAGTCCTGCTGCTGTGGCCAAATGTCAATGGGCTGATCGCTTCCCAGACGCTCTTTCCGCCTCTCTGCTTCTGATTGGACGTCCTCCCGAAGCCTCTTGCTACCATCAAACGTGGCCGGGAGGGGTTGGAAGCTACCGATGGTTGATGCCCTGTCCTTCGCCTCCTTGATAAGGTCTGTGGTCGGGAAATAGTGCGTCAACATCCCCGAGTCTCTCACTTTTAACTGTGCAGGGTTCTCTTTGAACCCCCATATGAGCCAAACCGGGACGTTAAACCAGGCGAATTGGTGTAGAAATGGGCCCCACCGTGTTTTGGAAGGGTCCAGGAAGCAGCCTGGTCGAAGCTGTGATCGATAATCGCAGATAAGAGAGTTGGCAAACAGATCCAACGTGGAGTATGGGACGGAATTCGTTTGATTGTGGGCGAGGAGGTGGCAAGCGTCGTATATACACTTGTTTTGGTCGTCCTTCATCCAAAGACAAACGACGAAAGAGGCGAGGGCGCAGAGATCCATGAATGCGTGAGCGGACTCGATGGCAGCGTTACAAGCGTCGTTGGCTGAGTCGTATGAGTTAAGATAGCCAAACGAGGCGGGGTAGCAGGGGTGTCGGATGTAAGGGAATAGCTTTTTCTTGGGATGGCCCTGCAAAAGCGTCCTGATTATGTGGGAAAGCGTATCCTCCAAGGCCTGCCATTTTGAGGCCAGCGCTTCTTCTAAGAAGTACCTCGAGCTCTTCGACGATTGTGTGATTCGACGTTCGATTTGGGAATCGGAGAGATTAACGTCGTGGAGAAAGTCACCGACGGCAACGGTCCGGCGAGGATAAAATGCATAATAGATGTTGGTATCTGAGAGGACGCATGGGTAGTAGACCTGCTTCTCCAACCCAGACTGCGTTGACGGAAGAGAATCGGACAGAAGCGCAGCAATCAGGCCGGATTGGGGGTGCCAAATCGGTTGCTTTTGTTGGATGGGAAATGGACGAGGGGGGTCATCGGCCTCTGGGATGTCGGACATTGATCCAGCGCGATTATGAGACCCGATGTGGACATGGCCACCGATATATTGCGAGTAGTACCCCCAATATGCCAGTGACGAGAGCCAACGACCGAATTGCGAGTCATACCCACAATACGACGCGGAAGGAAAGGGAAGGCAGGGAGGAAACGTTTGGTCATTAGCGTGTCAGCTTTTGCTGGGATAAAGGGATGGCTTACCGGGCTGATCTCGTTGTCGCTGAGGGCCGGATGTGGAGGAGGAGCTGATAGCGTTGGACGTTGCTAGAGTTTGATTAAGGGACCCCGATGCGGGCATGGCCACCGATATATTGCGAGTCATACCCCCAATATACAAGCGACGAGAGCCAACGACCGAATTGCGAGTCATACCCACAATACGACGCGGAAGGGAAGGGAAGGCAGGGAGGAAACGTTTGGTCATTAGCGTGTCAGCTTTTGCTGGGATAAAGGGATGGCTTACCGGGCTGATCTCGTTGGCGCTGAGGGCCGGATGTGGAGGAGGAGCTGATAGCGTTGGACATTGCTGGAGTTTGATTAAGGGACCCCGATGCGGGCATGGCCACCGATATATTGCGAGTCATACCCCCAATATACAAGCGACGAGAGCCAACGACCGAATTGCGAGTCATACCCACAATACGACGCGGAAGGGAAGGGAAGGAAGGGAGGAAACGTTTATTCGTTAGTGTGCATTAGTTTCGATGGAATAAGGCATACGTTACCGTATGGATCTCGTCGGCTTTGTGGGTGTTCTTATCAGACCGTTATCAGAGATGGCCGTCGGTCGGTTTGGCAATATTTGCTTTCATAATAAGCGTGGGAATGTTGGTTTTACTCCTGGACCCTGGTTTCCGTCACAGGCTTACAGGCGACGCATGCGCTACGTCTATGTGGGGGTTGGACCATCCACATAGTGCTGGTGCACTCGGCTCGTGCTCCCTTCTCCACGACGTCCACGACGGCACGGCCGTGAAGCCACGCTTTGTAGGGGTAGGACCCTCCGCATAGCTGGCCCTCGAGCCGCCGCCCGTTTACCTGCTCCGCGACGTCCACGACGGCACGCCCTTATGCAAACGACCGGCTGCCCTTTCGCTCCGCCCGCCATTTCCATTTATAGTATACGCTTGTTACTCGTTAATAGCCCCGAGGGATGTGGCAGCATACCGCGACGGAATTTCCGGCCTTGGAGATTCCTCGACCCACGGTTTGCTTGCGACGTTTCCTTACGGCTTCAATCTGTGTCTTCCTATCGATTATCCATACGTACCGTCTGAGCCTTGTATATCTATAGCTTTCCCATGTCGCATTGGAGATGTGGCAGCATGCCGCGACGGAATTTCCGGCCTTGGAGATTCCTCGACCCACGGTTTGCCTGCCCATTGACAATTTTCGTCACCATCCA
Organism: Pleurotus giganteus; assembly: GCA_032158425.1. Taxonomy (NCBI): domain Eukaryota; kingdom Fungi; phylum Basidiomycota; class Agaricomycetes; order Agaricales; family Pleurotaceae; genus Pleurotus; species Pleurotus giganteus. Next base: position 2,439,381 of record JAPEHR010000008.1, on the reverse strand, counting down.
TGCTCCTCGAGGCGGCGCGACGGTTTGTTCCAATGGACGGCCGTCGCGTGTCGCTGCCTACCCGCCTCGTTACGTACAATTGCTACCGAGGCGACAAACCGCCAATAAAAACCCATGACTTCTTCGTTCAACCGCCTGCATCCAATATCCCCCACCCATCCACATGTCGCAGCAGCCTACGCAAACGAACCCCCTTTCCGAAGAAAACCCCGCTCGGATCGACGTCCAGCTTCGCAACGTACTAGCTAACGCGATGCAACTGAATCAAGCCGAGGACGATGAGTTCGTGGAGCTGGAGTCGGAGGAGGAGTCGGATCGTATAATGCAGGAGTCAACCACGTCAAAGACTCCGTCTACTAACGGTAGCGTTTCTCGAAATCCGTCGCGAACGTCAAAAAGACGGGACAGGGTGAAGGAAAATCGTCGAAACAAGCGACGAAAGGATTCAACCAATCGACCCTCACCTCTGCTCGAGCCCTTGAAGGGTCACGTTCAGCGCCATCGATACAAGGCTCTGCCCGTCTTTGTGTCGGACGTGGATATGTTGGGGGGTGACCGAATCACCGCATCGGGATGGACGGGGAAGAGGGATCGAACGGGTCGGGGCGTCGAGGTTTTGACAACGGAGGAGGTGTTGTCGCGACCAGACATAAGTCCCATACGTTGGGATGGAGTGTACGTTCATGAAAACGCATAAGTGACCGTGAGTTCTGACTGTCCCTCTCCTAAGCGAATCCTTCCCCGTTCTGGAGGGAGGTGACATGGCGTGCGCCATGGCTTTTGGCCGGCCCACCTTCGAAAATGACGGGTCGAAATCATCATGGGATTCCTCAGTCGCTGGCGCCACTGCAGCAATGGAGGCTGCGGCTGAAGAGATTCGATTCTCAGAAAAACAGACGGACCACCGACGGGGTAGATACAGGTGCGCCTCAGTGGGGATATCATATGGAGGCGGTCAGATGGTGAGCAGTCCACACGCGAACGCCTTATTGCCGAGGATAACCAGTCCATCCAGCGACCTGGCAACTTGAAGCAATCGGAATGGAATCGAAAGGTCCTGGATAACCTCCAGAGGGACCCAAACGTACAGCGGCTGCTAAAGCACTCCTGCAGTTTGTCCCCTCCCCATTGTCCCCTCCATTCTCTAATGACGGCGGTTTCTGTAGCACAGTTCCGAAATTGGGCGCCTGAAATCTCTGCGGTGTACGAGGCAACCCTAGCGGAGCTCAAGGAAGCAAACGAAAGCTTAAGGCTGAACCTCCCCTTCTCCCCGTTCGCTGCGGCCACCTACAACTTCGGACCTAGGACCGTCACCGTCCCCCATTACGACTTCATGAATTACGCGCTGGGCTGGTGCATGGTCACCTCGCTTGGGGACTACAACGATGCCAAGGGTGGCTGGCTGGTACTTTGGGACTACGGCATAGCGATTCAGTTCCCCGTTGGCACCAGCATCGCCATTCCCTCCGCCATATGTCGACATTCAAACACCGACATTCAGCCAGGCGAGAAGAGAATGTCAATCACTCAGTATTTCGCCGGAGGCCTTTTTCGGTATGTCTGGAATGGACACTCAACCGATAAGGACTCAACCCGGCGCTCAATGACTCGGGACGGTTTGTCCCTTCAGGCTCAGGAGAGAATCTCGGAGGCATTACAACGGATGCCTACTCTTGACGGACTTTGCGATAGTTTTGGAATGTAAGCCTATGCTACCCAGTACAAATCAAATATCATCTACTTGAGACTAATCCGGTGAATTGTTGACGGTGGCCGACGACAAAGCTATTGGCCTGCCCATTGCCTCCCACACGTTCTCTCCAACCGGATACTCACACTCCCTTTGATCTACCAAATAGGTCTGCTGAAAAGACAGATCAAGTTCGGTCGTATGATCGTTGACAGGTTGCTGGGTCGGCATCAGGCTTCCCAGGAAGTGTTTCATCATATCAAATCGATACCTCCGCATGGCTTCCTCCTTGTATCGGAGGTTGTGGATAGACAGTGCCAGTTGACAGAGTCGTCTCATATGCTCTATAAACACCCCATGCACCGTATGCGTCTCATGAGACTCCTCATCGATCCTCAAGGAATATCTTGAGGAGCAAGCCTCAACAACCTCGATCGACACCCTGGCAGCGAACAGGGGCTCAGGGTTCTCGTTTCGAAATGAACAGGCGGTTGGGAGGAAAAGGCAGACGGCGCAGAGATGTAAAACGTCCTCCAGCCCATCCCATACGTTCATGGATGGGATTTGTTTTCGAAGCTTCTCTAAGTATATATAAGCGAAGGCAGGTTGGTTTGCCTGTTGCACTTGCCTGGAATACTCGTCGAATCCTTGAGGTACATGCATATCGCGTAAACCATTCGGTATAATGCGCCAGCGGAAGGAGAGTCAAACTGAGGAGTCAGGTACGGCAGGAGGAAGTTGGTGTTCAAAAAACCGAACGCATGCTGCCTGATGCAACCAAACTCGTAAAAGTAGGCGCATTGGAGGAGAGTGGACTGTTCTAGGGTGAGCGTCGCGCGCAGGAAATGGCCTGGTATAATCCTGATGACCGAATTCTTTACATAAGCTATATCAGGAAGGGGGGCCTACTCACAAAGCCGTCCCAGGCTCCAACACCACATGGTCAAATTTGAGGAATTCCTGATCAACCAATTCCTGCACAGGGTAATTGGCACATGCCGCTGTCTTTGCACCGCCATTACGATTGTCCCGGACAAGGATAAACAGAACCTGGCCATAATCCGAGGTGATTACTGAGCCGAATCCATGAGTGACACCGCCGAGGATACTCGTCGCGTAAGGAGTGGATAATTGGCTGAAATACATGCTACCAATATGGGGACCGTCCTCAGCCAGGTCGGCGCCGGAGGTAGCCAAAAACGATCGAACATTGCTAAAGCTGTCGGATACCATGGGCGTTCCGGGGATGAATGGCCCAGGGATATCAGATGCCACTGGCTTGACGGTTGGCTCACCGCTGGAATCCACCAGCTGCTTGAGGGTCGATCTTCGACCATTATCGACACGGGGCCCAACAGATTGGTCTATGGGATTTGTCAGTTGATTAGGATCCACTAAAGCCCAACCATAGCACGTACCCGAAACGACGATGAGGTTGGAGAGGCCGCGCTCGGTGGAATTCACCGCTTCAGCTAAGCTATTGTGCCTTTTTGAAGGAACGTTGGTTACTAGAAGGGAGTAACGCCGTAAAAACGTCCCAATGCTCCCCTTCTCCATCATCACCAGGTACACGTTATACGACATTCGCAGGACACATTTACCGAAGCCCTTTCCCTTGAGATAGGCAGGCGGATTCCCACGGAGATCCCTCTGGAGCGCGCCCATTATTGCTTGAATTTCGTCTGAATATATTTGGAGCTAGTTGGCCATGAGGAATAAATACGACTTCAGGCTTAGAGGAGCATATTCAGTAAATGCAGCTATTTGAGTTAACACAATTGTTGCAATAGGACAATTTGTTGTACAAAATTTCTTACAATGCCTGGATGTGTTAACCAATTTTCAGAGTCTACAAATAGCCTAAATAATGTGTTTCTGTTAATATGTTTTTTGGAATGTTGTTCATTCAATGCCAGCAATTGTAAGATTTTGTTAACAAGGTGATCAAGATGTTTGTAACAGATAACCACCCCCTGTGGCACTGTGTTAACAATAACTGCAGAATGCTGTTAACAAAATCCCATATATTGCAATAACTGGTTAACAAGTTTGCATAGACCACTGTTAACAGAATATAATCAGTTGCAAGCACTTGTTTATAAAGCTGCATAGATATTGTTAACAGATGTTGGTGTAAGATATCCTGTTTCAACAGGTTTTTGGAACATTGTTAACAATATACCATATCCTATAATAACTGTTAACCAGGATTGTAGAAAGCCTGTTAACACAATCTCATTTATTACAGCAGTCAGTTAACATGCTTTGCTACTGCTGTTAACAAACAGCTAGAAATTGTGGTAGTCTGTTGATTCATTGTAATATAGTGTTAACATGATGGCATCAGCTGCAGGATCCTGTTCATCATATTTTAATACTCTTGTCAACAAGTATTTATCACTGTAAGAATGTTGTTTACAAAAGGTGTAAAAATGCGGTCAGTAAATGGATAGTAGGGGTCACAAAATTAGTGATGGTGATGAGCAAATTTATTGACTGTGGGAAAAACTTATACTGACTGTGAGAAGAATTTTTATTGACTGTGGGAAGAAAATCTGTTGACTGTGAGAACAATTCAAAAAGCCTCAAAAGCGCACATTCAATAAATCAGTTACTGACTGTGGGAAAAACATTAGTGACCGTGGGAAAGTGAGTTTTTCGGAATTGAATAGCCAGCTACTGGTTTTATCACTAAATTTTAATATCAGCAAATTCTAGTGATCAGATCACTATGATCTCATCAGTTTGTGATCAGTGTTACTGACTATGGGAATTTTGTACTGACCGTGGGAAAATTTTCAAAAGACAAAATCGGTCATTAGGTAGGCAGCTATCAGTTTCATCACTAAATTTTAATATCAGTGAGTTCTAGTGATTGGTTCATTAGAAAATCACCATTTACTGTTCCAGGTATTGATGATCACACATTTTATTGACCGTGGGAAATTTTTCAAAAGCGATTATGCGTCCGTTAGATAGCCAGCTAGTGACATTGTGATCCAACTGATCTCAGTAGTGACCCTTATTGACCTAGTTTGGGAGATATAAGCACATTTGTGATCACAATTACTGACTGTGAGAAATAATTATTGACCGTGAGAAAATTTTAAAAAAGGAAAACACGAATTCTACTCTACTCATAGCTCTAATCAGGATGGTGTCGACGGGAAGTGTGTAGCTGCAGTGGTTGTGGTGCCAGAATCAATTCTTTGAAGAGCTAGGTGAATGTCTGGTCATAATTGATATATCACCCATATGCACATCTGTCAGTCTGGGTCTCTTCTGCCATACCACTCATGCAGCATATGTCTGACCATGCTCTAGCATGTCCATAGACATGATTCAGGTCAGTGAAGGATCTATCACACTGGACTGGATGCATGATGGATGTGCATCTGGAATGACCATGATACAGTGACCAAATCCAGAATGACTTGGAGACACACCTACCTCTAAATCACAAAACACCATCCTTAATGACCTCCTAGAACATGCCCAGACCATTTGAGCTTGTGTGGTATAGCAGACCAGAGTCTGACTGACTGATGCGCATCCAGGTGATATGTCGATGATGATCAGACTTTCACACACTCCAAAGAATGGCTTCTAGCACCTCAACCACTGCAGCTACACACTTCTCGTAAGCACCATGCTGCTTAGAATTATGAGTAGGACAGAATTGGTGTTTTTATTTTTATAACTTTCTCACGGTCAATAATTATTTCTCACAGTCAGTAATGGCAATGACAAAAGTGCATAGATCTCCCAAACTAGGTTAATAAGGGTCACAAAGGACATCAGTTGGATCACAATGTCACTAGCTGGCTATCTAATGAGCGCATAATCGCTTTTGAAAATTTTCCCACGGTCAATAAAATTACTGATCATCAAGACCCAGATCAGTAAATGGTGATTTTCTAATGAACCAATCACTAGAATTCACTGATATTAAAATTTAGTGATAAAACCTATAGCTGGCTATTGAATGGTCAAAAACATACTTTCCCACGGTCAACAAATAGTTTTCCCACGGTCAGTAATATTGATCAGCATCAGACGGGGTTTGAGAGTGAGCGCATATCATTAATAATTTTTCTCACAGTCAATCAACATTTTCTCACGGTCAATAGCCCAAAAATATCGACCCCTCTCACTAGTAAACCAGTCACTAGAATTTGCTGAGATTAAAATTTAGTGATAAAACCCATAACTGGCTTTCTAATGCGCATTTTTTGTTTTTGAAAATTTTCTCACGGTCAATAATCATTTTCTCACGGTCAGTATTTGAATGTGACCTGCAATCAGTATTGTGCGCTTTTGATTTTTTTATATATATTCCCACAGTCAATGAGTATTCTTCTCACAGTCAATCAAATTTCTTCCCACAGTCAATAATAATTTTTCCACAGTCAATCTAGTTACTGATCACCATCACAAATTTTGTGACCCTACTAGCCATTTACTGACCGCATTTTTATGCCTTTTGTTAACAACATTGTTGCAATGCTGAATGCTTGTTGACAAGAATATTAAAATATAATTAACAGGATCCTGCAATTGAGGCCATCATGTCAACACTCTGTTACTAGAAATGAACAGAATGCTACAATTCCTGGCTGCTTGTTAACAGAGGTAGCAAAGCATGTTAACTGGCTATTGTAATAAATGTCATTTTGTTAACAGACTTTTGATAATTGTGGTTAATGGTTATTACAGGAAATGGTATATTGTTAACAATGTTCCCAAATCCTGTTGAATCAGTGGTGCTTTGTACCCTCACCTGTTAACAGTGTTTATGGAGTTTCGTGAACAAGTGCTTGCAGTGGATGGTGTTCTGTTAACAGTATTCTATGCAAACTTGTTAACCAGTCCTTGCCATATATGTCATTTTGTTAACAAGTCATGATAACCATTGTTAACACAATGCTGCAGGGGGTGATTATCTTATACAAACATCTTGATCATCTTGTTAACAAGATTCAGCTATTGCTGTGATTGAATTAACAATATTCCAAAAATATTATTAACAGAAACACATCATTCAGGCCATTTGTAGACTATGAAAAATAGTTAACACACCCAAGAATTGTAAACACTGTGTTTACCACAAACTAGTCTATTGCAAGCATATTGTTCACTCAAACAGCTGCATTTACTGGCATATTTACATGCACGTATGGGGTAATCATCTTTCGATTGCCATCAGGGAGAAAAACCTCATATGTGCCCGAGTTTATCCTCTGCATCCGCGTGAGATGGCTTTCCATTGTCTAGGCGGTATGCACGAACCTCAGTGATCGGAATGGACGTGGGCTTTAGCCACGGTAAGTCGGAGTAGTCCACCTAACCAAATGTTAAAATTTGAAGGGAAAATGAAGGAGAATTTCCAACCGGAGGATGCACCAGTAGCTGGTTCGAAGCGGATGCCTGTGCTATTCTAGTGGGTCGTCTGCATAAGAATGAGAGAAAATGGGCTTACGTCTCCGTCTTCAACGCCTGGCATTGGAGAGCCAATCACAGATTCTGGTAGGCGCTTGGAGCGAGATTTCATTCTCCCATCGTCACTTTTCGATTGTCTGTTAGTAGCGCTCCCTTTCTTCTTGGAGGGCCTACTTGGCGCTACGGTGTCGTCGATGTCCATTGCTTCTGACTCCGTCGCGGATACCTCTCCGTTGTGCGTTGACTTCCGTCCGACTTTATCTCCCTCCGTGCCCTCCTCTTCTACAGCTCCCACTCGTGTGTCCCTCAACTGCGCTGCGGCGGTCGGCTCACCCTCATCGATGTCCTCATCGTCCAAGGCTTCGCCGTCTCCATCGACGTCAGCAGCGTCGGCAACAGTCGGGCTCCTTCCCCTTTCTAATTCCTTATGACGACTTTGGGGATCTCTAGCATCTCCATCTTCAACCGGTTCAGTTAATAGGGATTCGAGCACGGTACGGGACTTCTTGTTGCTGATTTCCGCCATGCCGTAGGCTTCATCACCTGATCGGGTACGCTTGTTGGACGTATCAGAAGGCTCAGACAGGCTATTGAGCACCTCAGCCATTTGAAACCCATCAACGGGTGACGGAGGTGGAAATGGTGCCGAGGATGAATCGGCCTGCTGAGAAGAGTCGAGAAAATTCCAAATATCGCGAGAGAGTGAGCTATCTATCTCCACACTAGCCGTACCAACGGTGGGAAGAGGAGCAGCGAGGGAGTTAGAACGAGGGCCGTTCGACTGAGATGGGTCATCAGTTCGGGGAAGAGCTGAAGTCGGAGGTTGTGAGGAAGGAAAAGGAAGTGCAGGAGATTGGGAGTTCGACGGCCAAGGGAGGGGGGAAAGGTTCAATCCCCGGCTACGGTCTTCGAATTGCGACATTGGAAGTGGGTACGAGAGTGACGGTGGAAGGCTACGATAAAAGAGGCCACAAGTGCCAAATTGCGAGTCAAACTCCCAATTGTGGCTGAGCTATGTGCGAGTGGTACTCCCACAAAGCTCTCGAGTGGTAGAGATGGCAGTCAGGAAGAGAAAGAGAAATGTTTGGAGCGTTCGGTTGTGTTTGTTTGATGCGAGCGCTTCGCAGGTCTCCGGGCGGAGTCTGCTGAAGCATTCATCTTGTCACTTGGCTCGCATATGATACTATGCCGTCCTGGACGTCAAACGCAGACGCCCTTGTCCGCCAGATATTGTCTCCGTTTGTCCGATCGTCGACCTAACCGGCCACATATGTTTGTACGTATTTGCCAAGCCCCCTGTCCTCCGCCAGATGGCTTCCCCAGTGCCTTGCGGATACTCCGACCGTCTTAGACACCACTGTACTCTACCTTGTGTAAGTTCATCAAATTCTATGTGGTACGATGATTTTGACGAATATGAGGTTTAGTGGCGCCCACTATTTGGCCTTGCTTGCATCGGGAGTCACCACTTGTTCGACTGCGGTTCGACTCATCTACATCCGTGGCGACGTAGACTAGGAGTAGGACTTCCCGGTCTGCGTCGTCGCAACTGGAATTGGGAGTAGGACTCCCAATTCCAGTTGTTCCCAATCCCAGTCCAGGAGCGATATGGTATACTCGACCAAGCGACCAAGCGATTACGAATCTCCCCGGCTGTTACTTGCCACCTTCCGATCTGGATTTCAACCACAATATCGAACTCGCTTCAGAGAATCTGCCTCGTGTTATTGTGCTACATACGTCCTACGATTATATTCAGCTCAACTTATACCACCGCCTCGATTGAGAGACCACTTGGGGTTGATCAAAATCGCCGGTGCCGCCTCCAACTCTGAGTCCACGTTACTCGCAGGATCCACCCATCGTGCCTTGGTATACCAGTTCCTCTTTGTCACTTTCTTCGACTCCCAAATCCTGTCGCTCTTCGCGCTTGGCACCCAAAGAAGGCTATCCATCCTTGCTTTCATGATTTTCCGCGCCTCTCGGAACGTGCTGTCGTCAACTTCCTGCATCATGCTCACCCACTTCTGAAACCACAGGCATTGTTTGTAGTTCTGCCGCGCGCCCGAAATATTATCCGTCTTGTTTGGGAAGAGATGCTTGAAGGCAAGATCCCAGTCCTCCCGCGTAGCGTGCTTCCAGTAAAAGGACCGTAGAACTTTCGCCGGATCACCGTTGTAGAGCTCTTCCCCTGCGATTCTCCTTTCCTCGTCGTTGAGCATCAGATATGATTGGTTATCCCTACCCTTCGCATTGGGCGATTTCTGGGCCATGTCCGAAAGGCAATATCTCCAGACCATGTCCATCCGCGCGTCCAAACCGCCCTCCTCCTCTTCATCTTCTTCATCCGATGCCGACTCAACATCAGACCCTTGATCTCTATAGCGTCGAGGTATGCTGTAGCCTTGCGATTGCAGGTTAAAGGGCTTCGGATGGTCTATTCGAGGGACTTGCGAAACCATTCTCGAAGTCAACCGCTGGTTATTCACGACTCTGTCTTTATTTCGTGGAGCGTTCGATGGGATAATGCCAGCGTTGAAGAATGTAGCCTCCATAGCATCCGGGAGTACGCCGAAGATGTGCTTCCACGCTGTTTCCCTCATCGGGGGTCCGAGCTGGCTGCGGCGGTCGAATCGAGGGACAGTCGCCTTGTCTATCCCAGTCCTGATCCTTCGAAGATACACTAAACCCCTTGTCCAAACGGGCACGAGTTCTAATTGCTCTTCAGTATCTTCATCGGCCTCATCGTCTCCATCGTCCCGTTCCAACGGTGTCCCGTAGGCCATCACATCTGGGTTTAGCCCTTCCCTGCTCTCCAGCGGTAAGGCCAATCGAAGCAGCTCCTTAGCCGACCCACCGAGGTCTGGGGTCGAATGAAGAGAATTGACCATCCAGGCGATGGCAGCTGTCAATAGCAAGGCCGGTTCGCTTTGCCTGTCTGACGGCGGACCTCGTTGCTGCCATGCGTCGACAATCATCAAAGCTATTGTCCGCCATTGTCGTAACCCCCTAATTTCAGTTAATGGAGGGGCTCATAAAGCTATATCAAGAGTCGATGACTTACCAAAAGGCTTCGGGTTTGAAGGACACCATTGACCGCCTAAGCAGGTCGTAATCGCTCCTCTCATTGTCCCCAAACAACGAACTCTCGTACACATCATCCTCTTTGAACAGCAAAACTTTGGACGCGTGTTGCAACGGGACGCGGATCTCGAGCCTAGCCTTGGAAGCATTATTGCTGATGCCTTCGCTGTACGATTCGTTGAGCGATGTCAGGAAGGAATTTCCCTTCCCCCTGAGCAGCTCGCTCGCGTCGATCCGCTTGGATTTGTGTGCCCCTTCTTGGCGATATATCTTAGACTTGTCGGTAGTATATAGCTGCAAGTATTGGACGTCGTAGTCGCCTCTCGTTCGAGGTCCAGGGGTTATTCGGCATCCGGAGACAGCGGGCATGTGGCTGAGCATGTCCCTAGCGTACTTGGAGCTCCCGGGGCGGGTGATTTCTCGGGCCTTCTCAACTTCAATGCCCAAAGCGCGTTGGACGATATGGCAATGTGCGTCTGTTCGCCATGCTAGGCACCAACCGGTCAAATGGAAGGTCACTCCGACATCGATCCACCAGGTACCCGTTTGAATGATATCCAGGCTGAGACCGTGCTCTCTAAGCCAGGTTACAAGAGCCCAATGCGCATCTTCTTCGGTGATTGTGTGCGAACTTCCGTGTTTAACCCCGCGTATTTCGTGGAGGATCAGCATCCCTTCTCCCCACGTCACCTGGTTGTCTTGAAGATGTCTACGGATGGCGTCGGCGAGGCCGCCTATTTTCCACGATCCTACAACCTTGGTTTGGAAACTCCATTGTCCGTTGGAACCTCTTGCGCGCCACATCTCCTCTTCCAATGTCGCGGGCCATTCTTCAGCATGTGCCTCGCCAAGCTCTCGAATCGCTGGCCGTAGCCCCTTCTCGTAGAACTGGGCCATTTCAACCTGTGTCAGAGTGCTCTGGTTGCGAGAAGGATCATATAGCTTCGGAAACATTGCTCTGATCGTACCCCTCGTCCCCCACTTCCCGACGCATACGTTGGGGACTTTGTGAACTGGAACGACCCTCCGGCCCTGTTGAGAGACAAGAATTAGATGGAAAACCGGACATACTAGTGGAAAAACTCACGGTGACCGTTTCAAACTCGTATTCGACGTGGATATTGGACGACAGCGTGTCTATATGTCGAGACATGGGGTAAGCCGATATCTCCTCTGTGACAGAGATGTTGCTGCTGATTCCGAGCAGAGAGTCGTAGTCTCTCTCGCCGTCGAAAGTTTGGTTCTCCCGTAGTCGATGCCGAAGAGCATTGAGGTGGACATCCCTTCCTTTGTATTTGCCATTGAGAACAAATTTAACGAAACTCTGCTGATCGTCCTGCAATAACGACGCCAGGCGGCACCATTGATTGAGGTTAGCATCGTCAAGGTTGATGCCGGTGCCGGTGTCGATGTTGCCGATGTTGGTGCCAATGTCGGACGCCTGCATGCTTGGTGAGGTGTTAGGGTCAGAGTTAGGGTTCTTTTTAAGCGCGTGGGGAACCCTCAACCCAACGGCAGAGGGACTCCATTCATGGCGTCACGCGTAGCGCCTTAGCCTCCAACCCTTAATCAATCTCACTGTTGATTCGACCCTCAATACATTCTCACTGTCGCTTCGACCCTCACTGCCATGTCTCATTAGCATGACTTTCCGCTTTATGATGGACTTGTGCGGTCTGCTGGCTGTGCCCATGAGCCGCCACCTTCCGTCTTACAACCCCGTCCCTGTATCTCATGATATTAGCCTGTGCTGCATGCCTGAGTTGATAGCCAGCTTGGTCGCTCCATCGACGGCCGACGCCACTTGCGGCGCTCCTTAGCTCCGCTAGTTATCGCCTGGAAGGCTTCAATCGTGTGTCCAAGAACATCGTACGGGGTCCCACTCGCCCGTACGCTGTCCTGGATGGCTCATTGATGACACTTGCTAGGCACAAACCTTTATTAGCGCCACAAAAGGCCTCAGGGAGCACTGAGCTAGACGCCATTGCTAAGTGTTGGCAACATGAAGACGCAGACTGGGTCTAACATTAGCGAATACTGGATAGAGCCACCGCCTGCGTACATGGATCACTTGGCACATTCTTGACGGTGGGCGTTGCACATATAAGAGGTCTCTCTCCGTTCGGAGTCTACATCATCGTCCCACACCGTTGTCACAATGCCCAGCATATCCACTCATGCTACCTTCGCCCTCTTCTTTTCGATACACAAAGAAGGGCCTTGGGGCTTCTCCAAGTTCCGCGACCTCACCGGATTCCCCTCCCTTTTCCCAGAAGACGACCGTCAGCTTCCCCTTGGCCTGACACGGGCTGAGGCTGGCAGAATTAAATGCTATCTCGATGAATTCATCGCCCAGCCCTCCTTAGAGGACCGCGTCGCGTTCTCCAAAAGTAGAGGCATAAGTTCCGCCGCCGGCCGTGAATCCTGGTGCAAAACCCTTGGGAAAGTGATTGGTAAAGTTCGGCTCAGCGCGACGATTGCCGATATTCTACTCAAACAACAGGCACATCCCGTTGCCATCTATATGGCCACTGGTGATATCCCAGCCGCAGACGATTTTATCGCATTCGCTATCGAACCCTTCGCCGACGCCTTTTTGGGGGTCGAGGCGTACAAAGGCACTTACATAAGGAACGACGTCAGAAAGCTCATCAGGTCACTCTTACAAATACATTGGGGAAGTCTGGTAAGAACCGCTCACCAGACTCCTGACCGTCTGAAGACCTTGGAGGAAAAGGCCATTGAAGCGCTTAAGCGTACGTCAGCTCCCTCTTACGTTTGGCATCACCTACTCACCCTTTCGATCTCAGGTCTCGACGACCCAAGTTGTAAAGCAGCTCAAGTCAAGAAAGCAATCACCGCGGTGACTACATGGAAGTCGCGGGCGAAGATCTCGAGTGCTGCCCCTGAGACAATGTCTCGAATCGAACTGTCCGAAAATAAGCTGAGCGAAGTGGTGAAGTCACTCAAGAACGGTCCCTCGACTGGTAGAAAAGGTTTGACTTCCCCGTCCCTTATTTTAATCTATTGATTTGACATTGTCCAGCAGGTCGACAAGCGAAGGTGTCGTCCTATGTGTCCACTGACGAGGAGGCCAATGATATCATCCGTTACTACGATGACTTCTTCTCATCTGCCTCTTCCGACGACAGCGTTCCCCTTCATGAACAGCCTCTCCCGGGAGAAGGAACCTTGCTGACGCCAGAAGAAACTGGCGCCCTCGGTGTCGAGGAAGAATACAAAAATTATTCGACTCTATCCCGTCGTCTGGGATTCCAGAACAATCGTCCACACGCTTTCTTCCATACACGCCACCCATTGGGCTTTAACGCATGGGATGCCAAAGAGGAGTTCCACGATGTCACGGACATGCCACCCCTTGAACTGAAGCCCCATCAGATCATGGGCGTCCACGCCATCCTGAGGAACGCCTTGACGAAAGCTGAAAGCCGTGACGCAGCTGGCATCTTGGTCGCTGATGATGTTGGTATTGGCAAAACGTTCCAGTCGGCTGCCGTCATCGGTTTCCTCGTTGACCTTGCCATGGCACTCAAAGGAGCTAAAAATGGTATTCCTCCCATCGTCGGTCTGTGTTTATTTTCCCATTTAATCGGTTGTATCGCTGAATCCTTGCCTCGAATAGTCGATTTCCCCTTCCTAACCGTGCATAACCTGATGGAGTCATTGCCAGATTGCCCTCATATAATTATCTCTCCGGTGACTATCACCAGTCAATGGGAATCGGAGCTGAAGACTGTCTTTAAGAAGGGGACCATCGACCTCTTCCTGTACGTAAGCGGGAAGGAAAATAGAGAGGCTTTTTGGAAACAATGGGCGTCTTCAAAACTCCCAATGAATAGGCGAATAATCCTCGCGACTCAACCGGTGTGTTTCTTTTCTTTCTTGGATCAGGAGGCTACCGTTGCTTACCTCTCACTTCAGGCCGTCCAGGCTGACTTCAAAGACTGCTTCCACTATAACAAAGCTTCCGCCCAATCCCCTGAGCCATGGGGAGGGGCAACCCTCGTGCCCAATCCGCCTGATTCACTTTTCTCCCTCCAATATCTCACCGGAACCATAGACGAAGCGCACGGGTATCGAAACTATGGTGCACGCCATGCATGCATGCTGCAGCTCATGGGGCGCACCTTTCTTCGAATGGTATTGACGGCTACCCCCTTACAAACTTCTATCAAGGTACAGTTTTGTGTCTGGGTATCATATTTCGTTCAATCCCACTGATATTATCCCAGGATCTTCCCGCCATGGCGCGACTTGTGGGTATACCGTGGTTTCTGACCCAAGAGGCCGCCATCAAGGAACGATCGGACCTCAACGAGCTAAGACGCCTCAAGAGTTCTCAAGATCTCGTACATCAGAAAACGAGCGAGATAACAGTCCGTATCAAAGAGAAATTTGGGGATCGAATAATTTGCCGGACCGCCTCTACCCTCGATCCTGAAGGTAATCGGCTTGTAGATCTCCCTCCGAAGCTTCAATACCTCCTCATTCTTCATGCAACCGCTCGGGAGGTTGGAATATTCAAGGCGAACGCCGACTTGATTAAAACAGAGTTCGTTTAGACAGGCAACCGACTCCACATGTACTGATAGTAACAACCTCAGGTTACAAAATGGCACCCTAATTGTTATGAGCAGAGGATTTTATGTTCCGCATCGAATGTGTGTACATTACGCACGGAAAAACCTGGAGGACAGCATTCCCAAGTTCAGGACTCGGGACGACTGGGCTGGGGTGAAGTCTACGAAGATCCAAGCGTGCGTCGACATCCTTAAGCACGTCCTATCCAGGGACGATGCTGGTCCTGTCGAGTCCAGGGATGGCGAGCTATATTTCAATCCACCGCCCGATCCCTCCAAGCCCTTCACTCAGGAGGTCAAGGTCGTCATCTACCTGGAGTTCCCGTCGGTGATGCCCCTCCTGTTAAACGTAGGCTCTTCCCCCCTCACGCCCAAACTAACTAACGGACAAATCTCAACAGATCTGTGACCTCAACGGCCTTTACCCCCTTCATATCGATGGGCTGACACCGCAGAAACAACGCACCGCCACAGTAAAAGAATTCAAGAACAATCCCAAACGTCGGATCTTGATCTTCTCGTCCATCGGAGCGACGGGACTCAATCTGGCCATGGCGTCGGTGCTAATTTTCCTTGTGGGTGTCAGTCAGTCGGGCCATTTGTTCTCCGTGCTAATGGCATTGCCGTGTTGCAGGATCAGCCTTGGAGCGGTGCTGAGCAGCGTCAGATTGACGGCCGAATTCACCGTCAGCCGCAGGAGAAGGTTGTGTATTGCTACACCATTTTGGTCAGCGGCACAGCCGACCTCATCATTGCGCGATGCGCGACGGGGAAAAGCGATATGTTGGATGCATTCCTGAGCGACCCAAGTGAGTTATACCGTGGCAACGTCCGTGCCTCTTTTGACTCAACTATATTTTAATAGGGGTTCAAGAACTGGAGGCAGGGATGCGTGGGGCGATCGGCGTAGGCAACGCTGATGATGAGGCTGATGTCCCCATGCAAGATGGCGGCAAGAAGAAGAAAGGTGGGTGGACCGCACCTTTTTCATCTATAGGGACTCAGAACTCTTGTTTTAAAGGCAAGGCCAGTCGAAAGCCCAAACCTCGACAAAGCACCAGGAAGGACGTCCAGGCGCCGGCTATACCTGCTGCGCCGATTGCTGCACCGGAGCTGACATCTACTCAGGGTCCTGATGCTACAGTGGCAGTCGATGTCAGAATCATTGCCGCCGTCGAGGACGGTGATGCTGTGACTGGTGCAGCCACTGATGGGACTCTCACGGAAGGCGGTGCTACCACTGATGACCTCAATGATGGCGATGTCTCTGATGTGCCTCCTCCCCGTGGAAGAGGCAAGGGTAAGAAAAAGGCAGTTCGTACGTACGATCTCCTCCTATCACTATTTCATTGGCTGAACACTACCTCCAGCAAATCCTCCACACAGCAGCGTCAGGGCACCGTCACTTGGCCGTGCAGAATCTGATGATGACCTCGGCATTCCCATCGCGTCTGAGGACGAAAATGATGTAGACCGTCATTTTTCTCAATGCATTCAGTATTAACTAACATATTGCTCCTTCAGGTGGCCGGGGTTGTCCACGGATCCGATGATGATGAAGCGGATTTAACCGTGCAGTTCGATTCCATTCTACGCTGCGCGGGAGAGAACACCCCTCCAGATGAGGACGTCCAGGCATCCTTTTCGCCTCTCAGTACGGGATACTACACGAAGGCACAATACATCCAGCCAGCCGTTTCGCCTCTAAGGGCTCCTCAGAGGCGGAAAAGAGATGTAATGAGCGGTACATATCCAATGCCTATTCCTCTATCCCCTTGTTCACGAGTATGTTGCAGAGTCCCCAGAAAATATATACAAACGGACGAAAAGCAGAGATGAAGACTCTCTCACTCGTGGCCCTAATTTCCTGTGTATGCTCGTTTTTCTCATTTTGACTCCATTCTACCTCATCTCATTTATTAAGTCTCCCCCCAAATTCCAGCGATCAACTTGGGTGAGCCACTCCGCTCATTAAGCCATCAACGTCAAGCCAGCCAGCCTGTCACCCCGGAAAATAGCAGCCCGATCTCTAACGTCACCCCCTACAATCAAAACGCCTCTCCGCCTGACCCCGCATCTGATGACACATACTCTGACGAGGATATGGATGATTCGACTCAGGCATCCTATGGGAACTCGAAGTCTTCGATGTCGCAGTCACATTTCATGGGAGGGAAACCTGCTGAAGATTCCTGTGCCAATCCATCTTTTGACGAGGAGATGGACGACGTCTTTTCATCGGGGCCAACTCATCGTTCAATACCTAGTCGGCCTGCTGTCATCAAAACATACTCAAGGAAAGGTAAGCCTGCTGAGGCTGCTCCGTTCGTCCACCTGAGTTGAGGTACGATTCAGAAAATCCCACTCGTGTTGAAGAGATGGGAGATGTCGATTCATCGACCCAGCCACCTCATCATCTGGTGCCCACTCAACGATCTCGCATTAGAGACTACTCGAGAAATGGTAAGCTTTTTGAAGATCTCTGTTCACCCGCTTGTACTCACATTCGTTGCAGACGATCTGTTTATTGATGACGAGAATGTCGGATCTTCATCCAGGTCATCCCGTGGTCAACCTTCTGTGATTAAGTCGTATCACAGAAACTCAGGTAAGTGGCATGACTGGCCGCTGTTTCTCGGTCCTTACCTGTGTCGTTCTAGTCACACTCTCAAACGAGTCTGGAAGCCAACAAGGTCCTTCTCGTGCTCCATCATCATTTGGGCCTGCTGGATATGACGATACTGCACCTCGTCCGCCGAAGAAGATTGTTGTACAGAGCAATCCCTTCCGCGCCGATACCTCAAAGACGAAGAAATCAAAGAACAGTAAGGGATGGAATTAGCGTACTACCACCTACCACCTTGTTATTCTTTCGTGTAATCTAATGCATGAAGATGCTGCCGCCTCTCGCGAATCATGGCCAATCGGCGGAATCTAATTTGAGGAGTATCACGATGAACGGGACAATTGTTAGCGTGGTATCTAGTCCTGTCCACGACGTGGCGTTGAGCCTGATTTTCCATTCCACCAGTCTTGGACTGGTGACAGGTCGTGGCATTGCGGTCCGGCTATTCGATCTCATGGATTTAGTATATAATGAGGTTGCACTTCTCGATGGCCAGCCCACCAATGTCTGACTATTATGCAGCTCCTTTGCCACGAGTTGTACGTTATCTCCATCATACTCAGACACGTTCATTCAACTAACATTAATCATAGATCCAAGATGCTCTCGACAGTATGGAATCCGACACGAGTCCTGATGTCACGTTGGAGAACATCCACCACACCATGGCGGCTGTCAGTGAGCGACTTGTAAGACATCGCCATCCGTGACACATTCATTGAACTAACGTTATGTGTGAGACCGGCGACGACGACCCCACCGTTCGGCGACTTGTAAGTAATTATCAGCCCATGGAGACATGTTCATGTTACTAACATCATATGTAAGGCGACCGAAGCACTCGTGAACAACATCTACTATGATGAAGGTCGTCCCGCATCTTACTACGTCGACAGTGAGCGATTGGCCGTCGAGGTCGTCAAGCACGCCTCCCAGTATTACAAACAAGAGCTCAGTATCGAGCAAGCCAAGGTGCTCTCGCTCAGGGATAAGCTTAAATCGCTAGATGAGGAGGTCTTATCTCTCGACAGGGTAGATGACATGGAGCAGGTCACCAAGCTAGTCGCCATACTACGCACAATTCGGCATGTCTCAGAGAACATGTGTCATGAAGTTGCCGAACTTGACGTCTCCCAGGTCGAATCCTGGTCGACAATCCTCACTATGGTTCGTAATTCGCACCGACGTCTCGCAGAAAATATCAAAAAGGTGCTAGTCTTGTACTGGGCGGATAAAAGAGATAAGCAACAGGATAATTTGTAGACAGCTCTGCAATATTTCTCCCCATATTACTTGAATGCCACGTCGTCTAGGACGTCCACGTAGTGTAGAACCTCCGGAGAAATAATAGCTGTCAATGATAACTCAGATTATACGTGGTACCAAGGTGGCTGACATTTCTGTTCCCTCGGTGACACGCAGCCTAGTCACCAAGTCCGTCGACTCCGCATATAAGTCAACAGCTCAAATTCCTTAGCAATCAATCAACTCGCCATGCCCATTTATCCGTCTATCGTGCGCCGACTGGTAAGCCACCGACTGAGGTACATACATCAAACTGACGTTGAAAATAGGCAGCTGAAGCGACCGAATATGTTCACATCTTGTGGATGGGCGAGCCTCGTCCTCAACCCTATGGCGAGCAGGGAGATGCGGTTCGCTTGTCTTTGGAGGTATCAAACTACGTTCATGGGTATTATGAAAAAGACATGAATGCCCTTGAGGGTCAGAAGGCTTACCTGAAGGCGGAGATTTGCCAGTATTATGAGGGGATTCTACCGATTTCCCCAGCTGAAAAGAGCCCCATCGACATATTAACCGACGCATTAGCGGATCTTTTAGAGGGTGAAAAGGGGGTGATGGAGAGGGTGCGAGAGGTTGGCCATGGCGACGAAGACCAACTCCTACCCCTTTGGTGCGTCATCCGTGACACGTATGCGGCATTGAGGGGAGACGTGGAATTGGTTTTAAACTTATACAAGACCGGTAGTAAGAGGTTGGCGGAGAAGGGAGAAATCGCAGATTCGGGTGATGAGGATAGTCAGATGGTCGAGTCTCATCTCACGATGATCCATAGCTAGGATCTTGGCATGCCATGTATTATCTGTCGCAGCTTGTACGATAGAAAGTACTTAATATCAGTATTCGAATACGACCAGTCTGGAGATCATCTTCAGCAGCTCGTGTAATAAATCACACCGTTGTAAGTAGTATCTCAATATGGGATCTGGCTGAGGTGCATGCTCGGTCATTCCTTCCGATGTCTGACTTGTCCCACATACAGACCCTCGCCTAGGAGACGCCGTCCGGGAAGGTGGTCAGTAGGTTTGCAGAATAAACGGCCATAATTGGGTACAATCTTGTCACAGTCAAGATGTGCCAGTGGGTGAGGAAACAACAGGCTACATATATGGCTTCTCCCTCCGATCTCATCTGATTTGCGGTGAATTAAATAAACTTTAGGGTAGCCTCGTGGATCG
Source organism: Pleurotus giganteus (assembly GCA_032158425.1). NCBI lineage: Eukaryota > Fungi > Basidiomycota > Agaricomycetes > Agaricales > Pleurotaceae > Pleurotus > Pleurotus giganteus. The sequence goes on along the minus strand of JAPEHR010000008.1, from coordinate 2,419,461 downwards.
ACATATAAAAGGCGGCGGTTGTCCCCACATACTCATCATCATGTACCCCATCGCAATCGCCTTTGTTACTCTTGGGGTCATCGTCATTCTCGCCAGCGTTGTGTACTATAAGCTGGTTATGGAGCCCCGATTGAATGCAGCAGTAGAGGACGTGCTTCGTCTTCCAAATGAAGCGGTGTCAGACCCAGGTATGTATTGTACGCAGTAGTCGACCAATAATTCTGACCGGGCCACAGTTGACGAAGAAATTGATATCCCGAACCCAGTACGACCCTAATTGGAGTGAGTACACGTTGTGTGCTCACCGTGTTTCATTATTAAATGTCGTAGAGTGGCAAATTGACGTGACGATATCAGTACATCCGTCTATGTACATTCAATTGTAGTTACCTGTAAGATCATCAACACGTCGCCAGTCCCATGATTTAACATGTTGGCGCTAGAACTATATATCCTTCAGTCCTGAGTGACAGTAAGTCGTGAAGCGCAGTTTCTGCGAATTTTGCACGGCTTCGGGTATCATCACCCACCGTATCAAGCCACAATTCTAGTCATAATGCGCAGTGATTTATAATACATATTGCAGAGAGACACGCACTCACTATATCCATATTTTGCATGTACACGCCAGGCTATACCCTAGCGATCATGATCGAACTGCGGTCCTAATTTGCTTCCGCTTCAAAATGTGTTGCTGCAACTTTGAATTCAACTACTATTCGCCTATATCGTATTCTATGAACCATTACCGTAAGTATTTTCTCGAAACCAACGGATCTAATTCATCAAATCATAGTACTCGTCCGCTTATCCTGATGGTATTGTTTGGGCTCAGCGTGTCGCAGAAAATGACAATCCTGGTGATCGTGGCGTCCAACAACAGGTTTTATTTGAAGTCATCATATCGTACGTAGTGTCGACTCGATTCTATCGTCCGCATCAAACGACGCTAATGCGAACAGATGTGACAGTAACTCACAGAGCAGAGACGTGCCGTCCAGGACGGTGTCTGCTTGAATTTTACAAATATTCAATCACGATAACAGTGGCGCACTTGGCTGCAATTTTCTCTTGCACAGCATCATGATGTGGACGCAGGATGGGAGACAAATTCAGCCCCAACGAGCACTCCGAGTCTCCGACACTACTCAGTACTAAGCGCCCACCCTCAGTATTAAGCGCTAAGCGCTAAACGCTGGAACGGCTTCTGATCCAAACAACACCAAGTAACCGGGATCCAAGTTAATAAGCGCTCGGATAGCCGCCCATTGGACTTCGTATTTGTGAAGATACATCAGTCGAATTTTGTACTACCTGAGTGTATTGAGCTGATGACAGCTACAGTTATATATGAGAAAAAATGCGTACGTGAGATATCAGAGATGGCCGAGATCAGAACTCCCCTCATCTTCACGTCCGGGTGTAAATAAAGCTCGCCTGGTGGATGCGTAAACCAAATGATGATCGTTCGTTATACTACTGAGTAGCAAGACATCTCGACTGGGGGCTCCTGTGCGTACAGTCAAATATGCACATATAGTGAATCCTCATATGCGCATTCCTACCGCCAACGATCTACCTTACTCACTGGCAGCCCGAGCCCGAAACACAGACTGGGTCTCAGCCGATTATCAACCCGTAAGTTGTTCAACTTCAGAGCACATTTCATCGGTCTAATCTCATTCTGACACGCCCTCAAACACATCTCCTTCACCGTTACAGGTCAATCGAACTACGTTCTACTGGTGAGTTTCTGACTCGTACGCTTTCCTCCCATCTCATTTCAATTCCTCGTCGTTCACAGTCACTATCAGCTCGCAGAATCCTCAACTCAGAGTACGCTCTACCAGTGAGTCATTAGTCGATGCTTCATCTTTCTCACTAACATATTCATATCTTTCGCAGCCGTATCATTTGTTCTCGCACGTCTCGCACTCTAACATCGTCTCTCGCTCTTCCCTCGCTCTCACAAGCCTTCCTCTCATACAACCTCACTGACCTGCGCTACACTCGAAGGAAGTTGGCCATTGTATCGTTTGCCCGGCGTACTGACCTACCTCGAATACAGACAATGACAAAGCTTTCCATTATCAATACGATATTCTCGACTCCGAGCCGTCAAGCCGATTTCGACTGGCTCGTTGAACTGTCCCGACGTGCTCTCATTTCCAAGGACGGAAGGAAGGCGATTAGAAAGGCGCTCAGAAGAAACCCGCGGAGCATTTTTGAATGGGCGATCGTGTACGTCCCGTCCCATCTTCGATATTTCTCGATTCTGATTAGCCTCTAGAAAAGAAATACATCCCGGGAGGGAAAGGCGTCTGCATGTGACGCTCCGGGCGTACGATGAAGACGAGCAGCCGGTTGGTAGCATGCATGTGTACGTGACGGCTAGTTTGGAACTGTGGTACGTTACAGTGTACAAGAGCGCGCGGCTGCGGTCTCTGCATCTCGCAGACGTTCTCCCGTAAGTATCATCGTCTCGTCTCGCTGCTCGGGTTGCTTATCTTCATGCAGACAGATATATAGCCCGTAGATAGTAAATATTTTGTAGACTGAGTCCAAACACCGAGGCAGTTTCTTGGTTGTGTTAGAATATTTACTAAAATTCGTAAGCTCGCATCCGATTGTCATCCCATGGTTTATACTCAAGTCCTCCTACTATCTCAGACAAGAAATCGCGCCGTGGCAAACCCAGAGCGGCACCGTCCTGGATGCCATCTACGCCCATGGTGCATCGACGGTGAGCATTATTTCTTGTTTAGTTTCATTGCACCCTTAATCAACCAGCTAGGTTCGCGGTCATTTGTACGTGCGGAATTCATGCGCCAGTCGATGGGTTGATGACCAAGTTCAAACGCGTGAAACTGGGGAGAGAGAGGGGAAGAAAGGACGCTCAAGCCCTTTAACTCGGACTCAGGTCAGATAGCCTCAGTACGCTACACAAGTTTATGTACTAAGTTTGCAGTATCATGCGTACATATATCTAGAAGCATACCGAACACCTCGACGTTGGAATTACCAACTGAGAGGTAACTGAACACTCACATACGATGAATATCGTTCGAAATCCATACGGAAATGTACGACGCACCTACACGAGAAAAAGGACACCGTCCAGGATGGTATATACGCACAGCGTCTACGGAGGACGTTTCACGGACAGGTTCAGCGGAGCTAATGGACGGTCGACACTACGTGTGTATACCGTCCTCGACGGTGGCCTCCTGCTTGATTAGTACCATAGCGAATAAGTATGCAGGAAAGAACACGGACATCATATGCATCACATATGCCGTCCAGGACGGTATTGCTCATGAAGATTTCCATCGTCAGCGCCATATTCTCTAATCCGAACAACCATGAAGATTTCAGTTGGCTCGTTGAACCGTCACGATTCGCACACTCACTCGCAAGAATGGGAACAAGGCGATCAGATGCTAGTCATTGAACCATCACAGTATGTACTACGTAGCTACTTTTATGGCGTTGATTAATCCCTCAAGCGTATCATTTGCCTCGCCTCCCTTGGTCAACAGGTCAGCTAGAGTCTGTCGCACGCTTCTCAAGATCCCCTCCAGACGTTTGATGTACTTTTCTGCCTTATCGAGGGCGAGTTGAAGCTGATGCTTCGCATCCGCGCTGTCCGTTTTCAGTCGCTCAAGCTGAGCCACGAGCGTCTCGATTTCCTTATCCTTGGCGGCGATGTCGCCGATATATTTCAGTTGCCACTCGCCCATCGTGGTTGGGAAGCCGGTGAAGGTGCCGTGGACGAACTCGACTTCATCGTCCTGCTCTTCGACATACTCGATGCCATCCCGTTCCAAAGTGAATTTATCTATCGGCTAAAGGTGCTGAGGTGAGTGAAAGCTGGTTGAAATTCGCAGCAGCACGGACCATGAGTGAGAGGTGGGAGTAGGATTAGTGTGTTTACGTGTGGTGAGGTGACAGGGTGGATTATATATCACCAGACGAGGTAAGGATTACGTCTTTCTCTGCCACATAAGGATTACGTCTTCGCTGCGGCCCCAGTTATTTGATCTCACCACGCACCGACCACCAGGATGTCGCTGACAGCCGGATGGAAGCTCATGAGAGTGACGGAATGGTTGGCCCATAATTTGACGCTGGCACTCTAACAGAGATTCTCTGCCATGCATGCCGTCAGCTCACGTTGCTGGCTGGCGCTATCGTTCGAATAGCTCCTAGGCAGGGCGATCTGTCAAACAGCGCGTGTTCAGTGGCGGATTCATCGCGGATTTAAATTTCACACGTTGCATCGCTTAGAATCTGTCTTGGCATCATCATATTCTTTAATATCGTGTGGAGTCTGCGATAATATGCTGATTTATATGAAATACGTAGCTACGGCCAAATTTTAATTGTATGGGGCCCCACCATCCACGACAACTTCAGTTGTCGATAACGGGTTGGGATGGATGGATGGGTGATTGATGCTATGTAGTACACATCTGGGAGGGCGCTCAACAGAAGATGTCTAAGGTGATATTCCCTAAGGCCGAAATCACTTCCAAAATATGTCGTCCGGGAAGGCGTGAATTTCGCCTGGAAACAAAGTGTCCGATTGGAAGCCAGCATGGAGCAAAAAATCAAACATTCGTGATATCGCCTGAACGGTGGAGCTATGGCAAATTGAGGATAAAGAGCGTAGATGTATATCGACCAGTATCCAATATATAAATACGATGACAAAATCCCAACGCATCCCCAGTACGTACCGCACCATTAAGCGAGAACAGTCATTCAATCAACCCGCTCCCACCTCCGACATCTCGACAAACGCCGTAAACAAATCGAGGAAGAGAGCCAGACTCGGTATGGCCTGTCTAACCAATGTTGGGCTCCTATGGAGAGCGTTAGTGCACGATAACGACGACAGCTTCGGTACGATCGACACCACGCGCACATACCGTCCCGGACGGTGGACTTCTTACCGATTTACTAGGACCAATAAGTATGAAGAAAATTATGTGGGAACGAATACGCACATTTGAGGCAGTAAGTGAGTAGTCGCCGTCCAGGACGGTGCTGCTCTGGGTTTGCCACGGCGCGATTTCTTGTATGAAGGTGTACTTTGAGTTGAAGCTTGGTTCGATTGACTTGTAATGATGACGGAGATGCGTTGGGGGCGTACTGAGTTGAATTTAGAACCATCAATGTGAGCTAAAGATGATATAGTAACTTACGGGTTGATGTAGCTTCTAAGTTCTCTGAGAGCCAGTGTTTCAGACTCAGGTAGGTAGGGAGCAACGAAGCTCTTTAGGCGAGAGAGATATCTAATACTGGGAGATCGTCTTGGAGAGGAGGGAGCAAGGCAGACCGGTGAAGGGTAGGAATTCAATATGAGGATGAAGTGCAAAATCGAGCAAGGCAGACAGCGGTCCGACAGTAGAGAGCTGTCTGAACCAGACTTGGCATGAATTGAACGTATATTCTGTCGGTTCTCAATTCTGAACCGTTGTATGTACTGTACATAGGTAGCGAAAATGGTGTCTAGCAAATACGACATAATGGCAATTCGACACCGGGACATGAGCTCGTCTGTCATGGCCACTGTCTATATACCCTGTCCTGGACGTTGTCATTTTTCTCGTGTAGGTAAAGACAGTGTATTTGTTTTTGCGTAGAATCGTATTAACATCGCGAAAGTTATTATTTTTATATTCCGCGGAGGTTGGTTTCGTCCGTGGGTTCTATCAGTTGTGTTCCACGGGAGGCGGTGAGCTGTTCGCGCAGCGTCCTTTTCTTCATACTTCGTACGCATATTGTGTGTTGCTTTGCTGACGTCTTAGACGGCGTCATACTACACTAAGTTCACACTATCATGTGGTTTGTTCATTGTATATGATGTTCGGCGTCGGGGCAAAATATGTCTATGGAATATCATATAGTGTCACGGATCATCAGATTGCACGTCGCACAGTCAACACTACGCGTGTATACCGTCCTGGACGGTGGCATCCTGCCTGATGTGCTATCATGGGTAAGTATGCAGAAAAATGATGCGGGAAGTAATACGCACAACTCGATACACCATGCTCGTAGGCGCCGTCCTGGACGGTGTCATTTTTCTCGTGTAGCTGTGTTGTATATTTCCATACGGATGTCGTACGATATTCGTCGTCTTTGTGCGTGGTCGGTTGCATCTCGCTTGGTCATTCCAATGCCGAGGTGTCGGGTACGCAAGCTTCCAGATATCTGTATGCATGATATAGCCTATCTGCGCGGTCGACATTACGCATGTATACCGTCCTGGACGGTGGTCTCCTGCCTGATGTACTATCATGGGTAAGTATGCAAAAAAATTATGCGGGAAGCAATACGCACACTCGATACACCATGCTCGTAGGCGCCGTCCTGGACGGTGTCATTTTTCTCGTGTAGCTGTGTTGTATATTTCCATACGGATGTCGTACGATATTCGTCGTCTTTGTGCGTGGTCAGGTACATCTCGGTGGATTAAACTTGTGGAGCGTACGGAGGCTATCTGCACAGTCGACACCACATGCACATACCGTCCTGGACGGTGGACTTCTGACCGATGTACTAAGACCAATAAGTACGAAGATAAATTATGTTGGAACGAATACGCACATTTGAGGCAGTATGTGTGTAGTCGCCGTCCAGGACGGTGCCGCTCTGCTTCTGCTCCAGACCGATTTATTGTCTGAGATAACAGTAGGACTTGAGTAACCAGCCAGCCTGGGATGGGAATCGGATGCGAACTTACAGCTTTGAGTGACAATTCGAACAAAACCAAGAAATTGCGTCTGTGTTCGGACTCAATCTACAAAATATCCCGCTATCTATGTGCTATATACCTGTCTGCATGACCATGAGCGACCCGAATCGTGAAACGAGATAATAGTACTTACGGCAGAACATCTGCGAGATGCGGAGACCGCCGCCGCCCGGTCCTATACACCTCAACGTCCGCCAGCTCCATGTTTCCATCCACGTACACGTGCATGGTACCGGCCGGCCGCTTGTCTTGGTCGTATGCCCGGAGGGTCGCATGCAGACGCCCTTCCCTCCCGGGATGTATTTCTTTTCTAGAGGCTAATCAGAACTGAGAAATAACGAAGATAGGATGGGACGTACACGATAGCCCATTCGAAAATCCGCCGCGGACTTCTTCTGAGCACCTTTCCAATCTCCTTCTTCCCATGCTTGCAAGTGAGCGCGCGGATGGACAGGTCAACGAGTGATTCGAAATCGTCTTCACTGTTCGGACCCGAGAATATCGTGTTGATGATTGAGAGCTTTGGCATTGTCTATATTCGGGAAAGGTTAGTACGCCAGACAAACGATACAACGGGCAACTTACGTGGAGTGGTCGGTGAGTTTGTATGACGGAAGGCTTGGGAGAGCGAGCGAGAGACGGTGCGAGTGTGCGAGAGCGATGGTAGAGCGAGAGACGGTGCGAGTGTGCGAGAGCGATGGTAGAGCGAGAGACGGTGCGAGTGTGCGAGAGCGATGGTAGAGCGAGAGACGGTGCGAGCGTACGAGACGATGCGAGAGCAAGTGATGCAGCAGCGAAAAATATGAATATTTCAGTTAGAAAGACGAAGCATCGACCGACTAAAGACTCACTGGTAATGCTTACTCTGAGTTGACGATTCTGCGAGTTGCTAACGGGTTTGAACGACGACGAATTAAAATGAGATGGGAGGAATTTGTGCGAGGGAAAATACTCACCGGTAGAACGTAGTTTTGATCGACTTGTAACGATGAAGGAGATGTGTTGGAGGGCGTGTCAGAACTAGATTAGAACGATGAGATGGACGCTGAAGATGAATAACTTACGGGTTCGGGTTGATAGTTGTCTGCGAGCCAGTCAGTGTTGCGGGCTTGGGCTGCAGGAACCAATGAGTGAGCAAGGTAGCTTGTCGACGGTAGGAATGAGGGATGAAGCGTGCTCACGAGCTGAGACAGCGGTGTACGTACAGTACATACTACAGTTAAAAATCGAAAATAGCCACCTGTAACACGGTAGCATTGTAGGAGGATTTCTGGTGGACACTGTCAGCATCTCTGCTACCAGTTAGTAGCCGAGTCCCTAAGCTGCCGTTTATGTATACCCCACACCGTCGTATACCAATGCCCTAGAGGTAATATGTGTAGTTTTACTAGATACGCGTTCCAAGATCGAATCGAGATGATCCTTGTTATACAATAACTCGTCCCTCGGTCATGATATCGAGGTCTGCTAACTCAACGGTTAGGTGTCCAGGTCGGATTTACCTAGACGTCTTGGGTTCGAATCCCAATAGGACCGTATTAGGTGCTCATACAGTTTTTCGTGAGACTGTGGCGCATCCTGGGTAAGAACATGCCTCGTCCTTCCGTCATATCGACCGGCCCTGCTAGCTCAACGGTTGGATGTCCAGGTCGAATGTACCTCGACGTCGTGGGTTCGAATCCCAACAGGGTCATGTGCCCATATGCACTGCGGATATTTTTGGCTGCTGACCATGGCACTACACTTTTGCATGCGACCGTGGCTGTCGCATCCCTGGCACTGTATGTGCTGCCTATATAGGAGGTTAGTCAGTTTCACTTTTCGATTTTTAACCGTAGTATGTACGTGAAACCTACACTCGATCAGTAACTAAGCGAAAACGATAAACCAGTTCACCGCTGTCTCGGGTGCCGTGCATCATGGGCTGATCTCCTATATAGGCAGCACATACAGTGCGAGGGATGCGACAGCCACGGTCGCATGCAAAAGTGTAGTGCCATGGTCAGCAGCCAAAAATAACCACAATGCATTTGGGCCATGACCCTGTTGGGATTCGAACCCACGACGTCGAGGTACATTCGACCTGGACATCCAACCGTTGAGCTAGCAGGGCCGGTCGATATGACGGAAGGACGAGGCATGTTCTTACCCAGGATGCGCCACAGTCTCACGAAAAACTGTATCATCCACCTAATACGGTCCTATTGGGATTCGAACCCAAGACGTCTTAACTGGTAGCAGAGATGCTGACAGTGTTCACCAGACACTTTCTTACAATGCTACCGTGTTACAGGTGGCTATTTTCGATTTTTAACTGTAGTATGTACTGTACGTACACCGCTGTCTCAGCTCGTGAGCACGCTTCATCCCTCATTCCTACCGTCGACAAGCTACCTTGCTCACTCATTGGTTCCTGCAGCCCAAGCCCGCAACACTGACTGGCTCGCAGACAACTATCAACCCGAACCCGTAAGTTATTCATCTTCAGCGTCCATCTCATCGTTCTAATCTAGTTCTGACACGCCCTCCAACACATCTCCTTCATCGTTACAAGTCGATCAAAACTACGTTCTACCGGTGAGTATTTTCCCTCGCACAAATTCCTCCCATCTCATTTTAATTCGTCGTCGTTCAAACCCGTTAGCAACTCGCAGAATCGTCAACTCAGAGTAAGCATTACCAGTGAGTCTTTAGTCGGTCGATGCTTCGTCTTTCTAACTGAAATATTCATATTTTTCGCTGCTGCATCACTTGCTCTCGCATCGTCTCGTACGCTCGCACCGTCTCTCGCTCTACCATCGCTCTCGCACACTCGCACCGTCTCTCGCTCTACCATCGCTCTCGCACACTCGCACCGTCTCTCGCTCGCTCTCCCAAGCCTTCCGTCATACAAACTCACCGACCACTCCACGTAAGTTGCCCGTTGTATCGTTTGTCTGGCGTACTAACCTTTCCCGAATATAGACAATGCCAAAGCTCTCAATCATCAACACGATATTCTCGGGTCCGAACAGTGAAGACGATTTCGAATCACTCGTTGACCTGTCCATCCGCGCGCTCACTTGCAAGCATGGGAAGAAGGAGATTGGAAAGGTGCTCAGAAGAAGTCCGCGGCGGATTTTCGAATGGGCTATCGTGTACGTCCCATCCTATCTTCGTTATTTCTCAGTTCTGATTAGCCTCTAGAAAAGAAATACATCCCGGGAGGGAAGGGCGTCTGCATGCGACCCTCCGGGCATACGACCAAGACAAGCGGCCGGCCGGTACCATGCACGTGTACGTGGATGGAAACATGGAGCTGGCGGACGTTGAGGTGTATAGGACCGGGCGGCGGCGGTCTCCGCATCTCGCAGATGTTCTGCTGTAAGTATTGTTACCTCGTTTCACGATTCGGGTCGCTCATGGTCATGCAGACAGGTATATAGCACATAGATAGCGGGATATTTTGTAGATTGAGTCCGAACACAGACGCAATTTCTTGGTTTTGTTCGAATTGTCACTCAAAGCTGTAAGTTCGCATCCGATTCCCATCCCAGGCTGGCTGGTTACTCAAGTCCTACTGTTATCTCAGACAATAAATCGGTCTGGAGCAGAAGCAGAGCGGCACCGTCCTGGACGGCGACTACACACATACTGCCTCAAATGTGCGTATTCATTCCCACATAATTTATCTTCGTACTTATTGGTCCTAGTACATAGGTCAGAAGTCCACCGTCCAGGACGGTATGTGCATGTGGTGTCGACCGTGCAGATAGCCTCCTTACGCTCCACAAGTTTAATCCACCGAGATGTACCTGACCACGCACAAAGACGACGAATATCGTACGACATCCGTATGGAAATATACAACACACCGACACGAGAAAAATGACACCGTCCGGGACGGCGCCTACGAGCAAGGTGTATCGAGTGTGCGTATTGCTTCCCGCATCATTTTTTTGCATACTTACCCATGATAGTACATCAGGCAGGAGACCACCGTCCAGGACGGTATACATGCGTAATGTCGACCGCGCAGATAGGCTATATCATGCATACAGATATCTGGAGGCATGCGTACCCGATACCTCGGCGTTGGAATGACCAAGCGAGATGCAACTGACTACGCACAAAGACGACAAATATAGTACGAGATCCGTATGGAAGCAATACAACACACCTACACGAGAAAAATGACACCGTCCAGGACGGCGCCTACGAGCATGGTGTATCGAGTGTGCGTATTGCTTCCTGCATAATTTTCTGCGTACTTACCCATGATAGCACATCAGGCAGGATGCCACCGTCCAGGATGGTATGCACACGTAGTGTTGGCTGTGCGACGTGCAACCTGATGATCCGTGACACTGTATGATATTCCATAGACATGTTTTGCCCCGACGACGAATATCATATACAACGACCAAACCACATGATAGTGTGAACTTAGTGTAGTATGACGCCGTCTAAGACGTCAGCAAAGCAACACCCAATATGCGTACGAAGTATGAAGAAAAGGACGCTGCGCGAACAGCTCACCGCCTCCCGTGGAACACAACTGATAGAACCCACGGACGAAATCAACTTCCGCGGAACGGAATAATAATCTTCGTGATGTTAGCACAATGCTGCGCAACAACAAATACACTGTGTTTACCCCATCGTTTGCATCTTGAGTGTTGCGAACCTATGTATTACAATGCGCGGCCCTACGTACCTCCTCCGCGGATTATATGCGTATTCCGCGGTGCAGTTAAACATTATACGCCTGATGGTCGGACTGAAATCAGTCAGCCGCCACTCATGTAGACTGTCTACTCCAATATAACAGATCTACCTGAAGTGATCCTACCCACAGCATTATGCCCAAACACCCCTACACCTGCATCCAACCCTAAGACCCTACAGCCCTACACGCCCTACAACTCTATGAATGCAAGCCAACCCTACGACCCTACCGCCCTACGCCCTAGTTATGTTCCAACCCTACGCCAGCCCTGCGAAGAAAAAAAGCCCCCTTAACCCTACCATTCGCTAGACTCGGAGTTCGTGAAACTCTTGGACATGTTCAAGACACGCCCAATCCAAAGGGATGACACGACACCATGGAACGCGGGTAATGAAGAGGATAATTCAGCGTCCCTGCAGTTAGTTATCAGCCATTTTTTGAATAACGAGGCCGCCGGGGACTTCGTCGAAGAATTTCTCCAAAGCATCCCAAGCTGGGCGACGTAGAGGTATTGGGAGCTACATACATACAGCAATGATATGATCCAACAACTTTTCGATAGACGCTGTATCACCCATGAAGTATGTTAAGAGAGCCTTCAGGGATGCGCAGCTTCTCTCAACAACGGGTGCCGCAGGAGGATCGACATCGTCAAAGACAGCATTGATCACTTCTAAAAGCGTAGGCGACCGAATGAAGGAAGGGTCCCACAAGGGGTCAAGCATAAGACTGCAACCGTACTGCTCTCTCTATATATTAGCAGTGTGTCACGCACCACGAAAGGGCAACATACCCGTCTGAAAATTTTTCGACTAATCAAGCGTCTGCGAAGGATTCCGTCAAACTGAACTGCCCACACAGCTCGGAGCCTGTCTTGCACTGCAGCCAGCTCAGCCGGAGGAAGCGAGGGATCATCGAAAAGTCTGCCGTGGGTATCCAGGAATCGCCTGGCTTCATACTCCTTCACTTCGCTGTCGTCCAACCGCTTAAACTGATCATGGATGTACAAGTCAACGAGAGTCTTGAGGACGAAACGGACAAAAGGATGTTCCACTACAGTTTGCTCGCAACACTACCAACCAATCAAATCACTAACAAAGGGGACAGTTCGGGATAGTACTTACTTTTTCTAAAGAGTATATCCTCTCCACAGCGTCCTCGACGCTATCTATCACCTGCAAAATGGAGGCTGCCACTAGGTCCCCAGCGTCATCCAAACCCTCCCAGCGTCCGCGGCTCTGAATCTGCCAAAAGCAACTCGAATAAATTGTGCGATACGCTACTCACAAGTTTCTGGACGGTTACTCTCTCATGTCCAGCAACCAAAAGCGACAAGGACTGGTCTTCGTAACCCTCCGTAGTTTGACATTCGACTTTTATGCCCAACACTTTGTCCAGCATCTCCCCAGGGGTTACCTGATGACAATCGGCCGCGCGGCAGATACGTCCTGATCGTTGCTACGAATCCATCAGTGGGCAGTAGGGAAAGATCAGAAAGACAACTCACAATGACGCGTAAGATGCTCATACTTAATGGGGAGTTCCTACGTGGCGTTTTGAAGTGCAAGGCAATGGGGCGAATCCCCAAAGATAATACAGATTGCTTCCAAAGAAGTACAAACGGTACTATTAAAAACCGATGCTGCAATTTAGCGTATAGACTCCTTCGTCCGTTAAATGTCCAGCAACAACTAATCTCCCACTCTCATCACAAATAGTGACGGTACGATTTCTAGTGAACGTGATGCTATAGCCAAAGGCTTGGATGAGGGCGTCGATGGATATGAGCCTACACTTTGAATGAGGCAGGAAAAGGACGTCCTCCAGAATGAGGCTGGCCGAATTCCCGATTTGCAAGCGAACTTTGCCGACACCTGTCACCTCACTCTCCCCGCCTACACCATGCACCACCTCGTGCTCAGTGGGAGTGAGCTCGAAAAAATCGCTCGCCACTGAAGATATGTGGCAATTAGTGCCTGAATCGAGTATAAAGGGACTGGAAGATGCGTCCTCGACAAAGTGGTATTTCTTCTTCCGCTGGCGATCGTATAGCACCTGGTATCGGATGTCGACATATCTCCCTTCATCTTTCTGACCGTAACCCATGCGTCCAGGGCTGTGCTTCCACCACAGCAGACCGCTGATGATATCCACGCGTGGGATTGGCTGAAATGCCTGACCTTTGCAAAATTCGCCTGCGTCGAACGCATGTTGAGCACGCAGTTTTGCTTCCAATGCAACACTATCCACCAAAACAGTCCTCTTCGGGCAATGTGTGAGGTGCTCTGCAGTTTGCCATCCGTCGAAAAACCCCCTACACTCGAAACACACGACGAAATGAGTTTGAGGGTGAACAAATAGTCCCAGCTCGTCCAACGAAAACTCGGCGACGTGAGGTAGGCGTATTAGGTGTCCTCGGGTGCCTCTTTGGCTCCGTATTACTTCGTCCCCTTCGGGTAGCGTATACTTGAAAGCATGGTCGGCTACATTGAAGCTGAATGACCTGAGTATCCGAGGATTCACATGCTAACCTTGGTCCTTCATCGTTGAGCTGGGCTGAAGCTGAGGCATGGAGGAGAGTGCGTCGACAAGATCCATGTTATCGACTCACATAGGACTTCGTCTTCGATGATCAGCGCTTCAGCGAAGATCTATCTTGCATAGCGCAGGCTCGACTCCCAGGACATGGACGTCGTGTTAAGCAAGCTGGATACAAATTCGGCTGGTAGAAGAACAAAAAGTCTGCAAGTACGGTATATATCAAGATAAGACTGAGATACGAATTATGACATGCAGCAACTATACATGAGGGATGCCAAGGGGGACCGAGGGGACACGCCCGAAGCGATAAAGATAAGCTTCGCAGTAAAAGAGGGCGCATGCACGTTCTAACACTGCAAAATCGGGGCTCTCGAGCTTCAGAGCGTCCCTGATGGTATGCGGACAGCCACGCCAGTCGGACATGAGTGTGGCGAGGTTGAAAATATACGGGCGTCGTTCCTGGAGTGTCGACGCAGATAGTCCGAGCGAAGACGTATGGTGTGATACCGTACTGTGATCTCCGCCGAATGTGTCGCGGCGTCGAATCGGAAAACAAACCCGGACCCGCTCTCTCCGTATCTCCATAATCAGCGCTTCCAGTTCCGACGAGTTTTCGGGCCAACGATAATACTCTCTGTCAACATGAGAGAGCTCCAAGCGAAAGCTGGCTTCGTTCACCTCGTACAGAAGACGCTGACAGTATTCCACCGAGGCTCCCCGTGACCAGTCAGCCACCATATAAGGATCCATTCGGAACCCAGACTGCAAGCCGGCCGATCTAGCCCACCGCTCTACCATCTGAATGAGTATGTTCGCGTGCAGTAGCAACGGAGGCGTTAGCTCCTCCAGAGGTGAAGGGTATATCATCCGGAGCGCCTGGTACCACTGCTCAGCGGTGTATCGAACCGCATGGCGACTGGTTGCCATATACGAAAGGGCAGGTTGGATCGAAACATATGCCTTCATCATGTCGACCAGCGTAGAGATGTCCCGGTGTGCCACAAAGATCCAAGCTGGGGGCAGCAGGTACGAGTTATCCCCATGTTGCCAATCGGCAGACACAACCACCTGCTCGGACCTAACCCGCTCAAGTGCATCCCTCCACACAGTGTCCATAACGGGCATGACCTGGTCAAGGGGTGGGGAAAATCGGTCGGGGTCTACTGACAAAATCGTGGCCGAAGGGTTGCGACCAAGCGCGCTTGGCATAACGGTCTCTAAACCGAAGGACCGAGCGAATACATATGTCATGTCAAATCTCCCGGGATGCATACAGTGGCCTTCAAACGCCACGGGTGATTCGGGACCAGGCCATGGAGTGACGTTGAGGCTGGGCTGGGTAAGCTCCACGATACGGCGGACGCGAACATGAGATACGGTGCCAGCTGGTCTGACAAACCAAACCGGGATTCCAGCGTCAAGGAATGCCTCGGCGACCAATGGATCCCCTGTGAGTGAGCCCATGAGGCGATGAGGGAGACCTGTGTGTGGAGGAGAAGTGCGAAGCATTTGCGGAACCAACGAGTCGTACGTGATGATGGCATCGAGCTCCAGCGTAAGGCGCTGGAGCTCAGCAAAGGTGAAAGACGCATGGTGCCATGTGGATGGGACATGCTGGATACGAGAGAAGCTGTCGGAGAGCCAGCGGCGATGACGGGAAACCCGCGCTTGAATCGGAGCGGGAAGATGTGAGCGAGAACAGGAAAGATATTGCAAAACAACTTCATCAATGGCAGACTTTAACGCGGACAGTATCGGCGCCTGCATTATCCCAAATGAGGAGCCACAGAGGAATCGAAAATCTTGAGCTTTATGAGGATTATATCGAAGAATATTGGACAGGTCATTCGGAGCATTAGCGTCAGGAAGCTTGACGCACGCAAGATATCGAAACGTGGGGTTATACGGCTGCGGCCACTGGAACGGGTCGGCGTGTCCGTACCGACCGTCCTCTCGCAGGACAACATGGACAGTATCCATCATTACAGAGGGCACATAATCCGCGTTGGGACTCGTGATGAGATAGCGGCCATCTGGCGTCAAGCTGGCAACGTAGCCATCGGCAGCGCCCGGCGCTGCGCAAGTTAGTTGTGTATCCGTTCCATGGAGAAAAACCATCTGCTCACGCGTAAGGTCATCTTCTCGCAATATCATAACCCTCCCTTTCAACCTCCGCTCAAATTCGGATGATCTGCAAGTACGTCGTTAGACGAGCCACCTCGAAAGACAGCCAAGCGTACCCAACAGCTTCCATGTTCGCTCAGAGTGGGGCTTCAATGGGATAGTTGACACTAAAGCAATGTTAAAAGGGTACAGAAGCCTTGGGTGATTCGCCTAACGACAATTTTGTCACGTGACACAGGGGCTACCAAGGGCAAGACGTCTGGTACTATATTGTATACAGGTATATTTACGGATAAAAAACGGAGCACATTGAGCAAATCGTCCATTATTTGATTACCAATAAAGTGTAAACGAGACGCGTGACTTCGGTGAGAGGACAGACGCGTTCCACATTGGCATGATTCGATATATGCGCTCAATTTACACCGATGCGTCTGAGCGTGCATTCGACGCCCTATTCATAGTCTTGGTACACCTCAACCCTTCTCACTTGGCGCGACTCCATCGGACACTGTATGTCAAGGATATCCCGGTGCCATGTAGCATTAATGTCCAGCAGCTATGTCATTTTGGAGAGATGACGTGAACGATGTTGATCAGCCTCTTACCTGCGTGCCAAACGGAAGCTTGATTTTGGTTTCGACCGTAAAGCGCTCTCCCTTATCTTCATCAACGTATAATCCATGAACATGGAGCCAACCTGCCTGCAGGGCGAGGTCTAGGTGATCCATCGACACTCCCGGAAGTCGTATCTGGATGGTCACAAGGTTACTGCTGTGATACTCTTGGTATTTGATTCTGTAAAATGCTATAAGAGGACGGTCAAACGTGATGAGGACGGACTCACTCGGGGGACCACCTGATGCTAGTTGGACTGGAATCGTCAGCTGAAACAGAGTCTTCCTTTGGCGGAGAGCTTAGACGAATGCCCATGTCGTCGTGGAGAGGATGAAAGAGCTAGCGCTACCTGAGTAGAAGAATGGCGCCCATGGGCGCCTAAAAATTTGCGTTCGCATATACTTGGTTCAGCGGGATCCATCATTCCGTCGACAAGGTACACGCAAGATATCAATTAATTGTGCTATACATAATCAAGAAAATGCTCATTGATTTCAAAGGGAGGAGCTCAAGGTGGATCGAGGTAACAAAAAAATAACGGCCAAAGACGCTACAATCGTGGGCTAGTGGTAAAGAGGAATCATGACGATAACATTGGTATTTTCCGTCCACATCCAGATTTGCGACATCTATTACGGGATGAGTAGATATCCAACGAGAGCTGACAGGGTACTTACAGAGATGCCTGGTCCCACTCGCAAGAATCGCTCTACGAGGCCTCCCGCATACTCAGCCCAGAAGTGGAGGTAGCAGTTGTCGCGCATGACATAGTTGATGACGGGACCGATATCAACGGGGAAAGCAATGGCATAGTATGCATGTAATGGAGGCGTCGAGCCAACTGGAGGAGGCATCCTACAAAGGCGAAAACAAAGATGTACTCAGTCTGATTGAACACGTTGTCACGCAGCACTTACTTTTCCATTGATAGTCGCCTATCACCCTGGCCGCACATGGGGACGCGGTCGACAGTCCAGAATGACCCTTCCGAGACCAAGTTTCGCGCCACCTCCCGAGCCCGTGCCTCAGTGAGATCTCTCACCAGCTCTCGTGCGACCGCTCGGTAGTATTCACGTATATGCTATAGATGTGTCCGTCACCAACCCACTCGAGACAAGATACCCGTGACTTACGGCGCGTACACGGGATGTCACATGCTCGCCCTCCACCGCCTTCCAAGCACACCAAAAGGGGGGCCAGAACTCATTTCGCGTATCGACACTTAGGAAAGTTTGTCGAAAGAAATCCTCCCAAGACCGCAGGCATTGAAAACCTGCCGGGCTTGTCCAAGTAGGTGGGGTAGTTGGCTATCAGGCAGCGTTAGAAGCGGACAGAGACAACAATGGCAGCACCGTACCACGGACATCAGGTAATAAGGTGGAAAGGGAAGAAAGAGATGGGACCATAGCAGCGCCTCCATTTATACGCTACGCGGAGTTCTCAGAACCATCTAGGATCCGCACGTCGCCGAATACGGTAAAATTTCGAGTGTACATTGACTATCGAGCATTAAACATCCATGAGCATAATAACGACCTGTACGGGCGAGGAGAGAAGTCTGTGCTCCGATGCTTCCAAGAACAAACAAACAAAAAACTATACTACAGCGGTGTCGGTACTCTAAGCCGAGAAGACTGGGATGGCCACATAGAGCGTGGTTGCAACCACATCCACTATGACTTCGTCAACCTAAGCAGCATTGAGCGCGGTTGTAAAATGTCAAACAAAGGCTTACCGAGAGGCTTTCTTCAACCTTGATGTGCCCCGTCGCGGGGCCACTAGGGCGGACAGACCAGAAGGCCAGATAGCCATCTTGTACGACATACTGGACCGTTTGTAATATGTCTGGGGGGAATTCAACCTTGTAGCAGACATACTTCCTGCAATATCAACATGAGTACGTGCCTCACCAAAAAACGGGGAACAACTTACTCTGTATGCGTCGAGTCGGAAGGCGGCTCATAGTATAGCTGAGACATGTTCTCAATCTCGACAAAGTGCCAAGCGAGAGCGGCATTGACCTCAACGGGAAAGCCTTGAGCCGGTGGCGCCATGGCCGCTGGGGGCTTGTCTTTCGTGGTACCCTCGCCTAATACTCGCTGTCGAGTTTCTTTGAAAAACAAATACACGCTCTGCATGAAAAGAAGAGTCGGATGAAGGAGTAAAGGATGCAAGAAACTCACTTGCTTGACGGAGTCGTCAATGGGCTTGTCCACGACCAAAGACCACCCTCGCCAAAACATCGGGTAAAAGAGAGCCCTTGTTGTGTTATTCCGATAGTGGAAGACGTAGAAGGGCTCCATCGCCTTGAGGTAC
Organism: Pleurotus giganteus; assembly: GCA_032158425.1. NCBI lineage: Eukaryota > Fungi > Basidiomycota > Agaricomycetes > Agaricales > Pleurotaceae > Pleurotus > Pleurotus giganteus. Next base: position 2,400,391 of record JAPEHR010000008.1, on the reverse strand, counting down.
GCGTCCCCACGCAAAGTCGTCAAGATAAATGTGCTTGGCTACCATAATGCCGTGTTAAAAGACGTGCATAGCCAGGTCGTTTACACGTACAATAGACATGGTCCTGATGAATGGCGCTCTCAGAGCTAGTCGAGTCATTTTATGCTTTATGTGTATTCGTGTTTTGGGGCGTTGGCGTTTGTGAGGTCCCCTTACGGTATGGGCATCACAACTCAAAGAAGCACTGACATAGCAACAAGGGTGCAACGGCAGTCTCGGAGAGGATAGACTCATGTACGTGATGTGACTCCTGACATCAGGGGTTGGTATTGTATTAAATCAAAGCAACAAAAAACATAGCGAAAAGATACATATGTGAATTCTACGAATGATTCGGGATGCACAAGGGAACGGAGGGGACACGACCAAAATGACGAATGTACGATTTACAATAGAAAGTTGCGCAGGCGCGCTCCAAGACCTCAACGTCGACTGCTTGACTCTTGCAACCGTGCTGTATACCTTTCGGGCAATCCCGCCATGACGACAAAAGTTCTGCAAAGCGAAGGATGTATGGTCGTCGATGTTGTAACGACGCGGCGCATAGGCCAAGAGAGGCGGTACGATGGGTGACATTGGTCTGGTCACCGCCCGCCGGCACATCTGCATTAAGCGGGAAACAAGCACGAAGCGCCTCACGTCGGAATTCTCTAAGCAATTCCGTGGGGGGCAGAGGAGAGGTGAGCGAGGAATAGTGCGGTTCTTGGTGCAGCGACTTGTCCAGCTCCCACAGTTCCAACCGGAAACTGGTCTCGTTGATTTCGAAGAGCATCTCTTGAATAGCATCGTCAGGCGGCGGCAGGCCGACCGGAATGTCGATGTCGTACCACTTATAGTGGATAAGATCATACCCACGTGAGATTCCAGCGTGCGCCGCCCACTGTTCCATATTGATGCGAAGAATGCTCCCATTCAACGGGTGGTTCGTTGGCAAATTGCGAAATATGAACGGATCGAGTTGTTGAAGTGCTTCGGACCATTTTTCTGCGGTTATACTGACAAAGTGCCTGCTTGATATCATGTCGCGAAAGGCGAGACGATGGGACCTGAAAGTGCGCAGCATGGTCATAAGTGTCAATTCGCGGTGGCCGGCAAAGATGAAGGCGGGGGGGAACCGGTAGCCATCGTCACCCATTCGCCACTCCGGGCTAACCGTGACCGACGTCGACTCGGCTGCCAAAAGAGCAGCCATCCAAGGAGCCCTCATTGTCGGCATGTTGGGGTAGGTGACGGGGCGAAATCTAGTACGGTCAAGAAACAAGGTGCGCGGCCCAGCACCACCGATGGGTGAGATGGGGACATGCGGGTGGTCATAGAGACCGAAACAATGTGCGTAGGCGTGGAGAACTTCGAGGCGGTACCGATGGCCACTATGTCCCCAGAAGACAATAGGGTTCTCGCGGCCGCGCCACGGTTGTTCGTCGAGGGAGCCTGTTTGGATGCAAACCATCTTTCTGACCCGAAGCTCTTGTGCGTCGTCGATGTGCCTAGCGTACCAGACAGGAATTCCTGCATTGGTAAACCACCTTGCAACCTTCTCGCTACTGACAAAGGACCCAACAAGTGGAAGCACCGGAGGATTTTCAGGCACCGTGGTATGCATAGCGGGCAGCAGCGTCGAATATGTGACCACTGCCTCAATCTCCAATGCAAGGCGCTGGAGGTGGGTGAACTGTATTAGATGCTGCGAGAACAGCCGGTTCACCGTCCGCATGTTGTGCAAGCCCTGCAAGATCCACGCCATATACAGGGACACATGCTTCCTGATCGATGTCGGGAAGGACTCCAGATTGATGGTGTTTGCCGTGTAACTGTCGACTATGGGATCAATCCCTTGCCGCAACGCATCGAGGAGGGAGCCATTGATAACGCCGTAGTCGGAATGATCCTGATGGGAAAGGTCCTGGTGTTCCCTGGGCGTGTAGTAGAGGATGTCGTTGTCCCTTTCGCGGGGGGTCCGTGGTGGTGATCTGACACATGCCAGATATCGTAATTCATCCACGAAAGGTTGCGGCCACAGGAACGGATCCCCCTTGGCGTACCGTCCATCCCATCGAAGGCAGATCATCGAGTTTGGCTCAAGCGGCTGAGGGACATAATCGGCATTAGGGGAGGTGACGAGCAAGCCCATGTTGTCTATCACACCAGCGACATTTCCGTCGTACCAGCGAAGCGCTTCAGAGAGTCAGCCATTATTCCAGAGCAAAAACGACCATAAAAACTCACGTGTATCATCGTCCTGCGACAACATCTCCACCTTAGTCATTAACTTCTGGGTCACTGTGGTCGAGCTACGGCGCAAGGTTAGATCGTCCACCACCAAAGGGAATTGAGCCTACGCTGACGGGGTCATGATCGGTGTCCAGTGCGACATGCGTGCGATGAGGGCGTGATGCTATGGCGGAGCGATGTCAACGGCTTGTAATGGAGTCAAAGTGCGATTGCGAGGCGTGTACAAAATTTTGTCGTCGGTTTTGTTGACTCTTTTGTTTGTCAAAAGGGGTGAGAGCAAATAGAGGATAGGGGGGATGACTTGTTAAAATACGCAACATCAGCTCACCAATATAATGCGTTTTTGAAAATCTGAAACGGTGATAATACGACAAGGTGTGTATACAATATGTGCAGGGCAATTTAATTACCCAAGTGATCAGCGCCAGCCGTGTAACATTGACAGCGTGGAGCCGTCTTTGAACTATTATGAATGCACATGGCAGTACGCCATCCAGGATAGACATGCGGGATGGGGACGTAGCCCGAATGTATTCAACAAGGGTGCTATCAGGAAACTACGCTAATGACCGTGCCAGCATCAACAAAGCCTGGCCATAATGCTATCCAAAAGAGGCGACAATTGGTGAGGGGGATATCCGCATTTACCGACTGACCAGCAAAACTAACTGGCAGGTTGACGCAGAAAAGATGGGAACTGGTAGCGCATCCGCCGCGCCTTCCGGTGACCAAAACGAATCGTGTCTCAAGGTATCGTCCAGTGAGCCTATGAAAAGCCGGAAAATGTATGATACATCTAGCAGTAAATTCACGTCTCCTGTGCATGTTCCTATGTCCTAGAGCGGACTCAAAAAACCAGCTTGCTCTACTTGCTGTACGCTGTCTGGATCAGTCTCTCCTCGTAGCAGGAGTCGCGCAGGGATACGATTATCTAATCAAAGAGACAGTGCAAGTCACGATCGCGGCCCAGCTTTTTGTTCTCTTACCATGCCCTCCAGGACGAGTTCAATCGCAACCATGCCAACTACTCCATCGCGCACCCGGAATACAAGATCACGGTCCCCCCTTCGTCCCACAACATCTTTGAGTCGCCGTCGTCCGTCACCTACCCCGACAATATCACCCTCACGCTCAGCAGACAAGGATATCGCCACCAGCGCAGCCAGTCTCATAGCAACCTTGAAATCGTGCTACAGCGATGCAGTCGCACTGTACGAACGACAAACAAAGGCTAATCAGAGCACAGTGGCAGCTCTCGCGGACGTACACAAATTTGCGCGGGGCACGTCAATGATGCTGGGTCTAACAAGGCTTAAATGGGGTGATGCATCCGAGCTAGACCACAATAAAGGTACGAAATGAACAACTGATGCGCATATACGCACCCAAACAAGCCCAGACGTCAGAGTGTTCGTGTCAGAAAACCCAGACGACTACCCAGACAAGATGCTGGAGTACTTTGACGACGCACTTCACCCCTATCAGAGCGACGAGGCCGTGAAATCGCAAGAGCCCGAGGTAGACAACGAAATAGATAAAGGCGGCCAAGAACACAATGAACCGAGCGAGCCAAAGGATGCTGATGAAATGAAAGTGGGACCGCTAGATGCGCAATTTGACAAGCTGATACCGTCAAAGACCGACAAGGTTAATGTATGTCCATGTGTTTACACCGCCTGCACCACCTTTGCCTGAGACGGTGGCGACAGCATCGATATCGAGCCATATACCTCAAGCTCTATGAGACAGGGGGGGTGAAGATGCACGTATCCGACTTAAAAGAGCGATTAAGTATATGGTCCGAGTTACAGACACTCCGCCGAAAACCCAATAGCGTCCAACTGGAGGATTGGTCACTGCATGCGCTAGTGCGCGGATACAAGGCTCCCACCCCTCAGGAGCTAGTGGGTTTCAAGTCTAAAAAGGGCATCACCCTAAGCTAAGACGAACACAACAGATGCATGCCTTTGGTCGAACGAAGAACGTGTTTCGCTCTTCTGCAGCGCAAGAGCATGCTGCAACATCTGCTTTCAGCAAGCAAAACGATATCGTCGAGAGAGTAAAGCGACGTGAAATGGTGAGCGTGCCTTCGGAGCAAATACATTCTCAACCGCGACATATATTTGCAGTTTCTAATCGAAAACTGCGACAAAGAACAATATCTGCCTTTTGTACGCCACGTAGTGATCATCATGGTCGAGCTCGAACTTGCAAACGACTGGAAGAGTCTAACTACTACACAAAAAGACGGCCACAATCAGGCCCTATTCCGCCATTTCTCGAACGAACAGATCCAAGGTCTCCACCCCATGTCCGAAGAATATACAACAAAGTTCAACTCCTGGAAGCGTGCAAACGAAGCAAAAGTGACTGCGCGAAATATAGCCCTTCTCGCATTTCAAACTGTAGGTCAGTGTTAGTGGGTTGCGCATCACAAGCTGAAAGAGTCGTCCCTAGTTCGGATGTGCCATGCTACTTGATCCCATATGGAGCAGCAGCGTGAACAAAACGAGCGAGTTCAAAGCCCTCACAAAATATTTTGTGAAAAACATTCTGACGCGACCCGTGGCGGATGGCAGCAGCACGAGCACCGCAAACATGCAGCCGTGGAACGATAACAACAAGACCGACGATCGCACCATGCTGCTAGAAGTCCTAAGAGTCTTTTCATCGGATCAGGTGGTTGAAGAAATCGATGGGCGATTGACAAGGTTGAGCGCATCGCTCGGGCCTCGAACTAAGAAAAAGGCAGGCAAGCGAGGCAAAGAGTTGATTGACGAGAGCGAATCATAGACATGCTATTCATACATAACTAGCCAACACATATCCATTCCGAGTCTCTAACCATTTCCACGAATGCGATACAGAGCTCCAACATGTTTGCCAATGCGGTGTGCGGCTCAGGACATTGGACACACCAATCGACAAAATCGATATGCGAGGCAAACATGTCATCAGTCGAGGTCGGTATCTTCGAACGGAGGCGCGTCTGCAGATCATGCCCGCCGTCCAAGACATACGCAGCGCAGAAGATGGCCCACGTCAATGGCACAATAATGTCCTTGTTTGCTTGGCAAGTCCTGTCTTTGAACGTGTGGCCCTGAAACTTGCGTGGAAAAAAGCACCAATAGCAGATCTCGACGTGGCCTCGGAACTTGAGAGCGCTTCGAAACTCTGGATACCAATCGGCCAACGTAACCACAGGGTCGTTCTTCCTACTGACAATGAACATGCAGCCCGGAGACATTATTCCAGTGTCACAATGTACGCCGCGCGAACAAGGGGATTCAGACGATTCGGCAAAGAGGGCAATACATGTAATGCATCTCTGGGCGGAATAGTCGACGATGAGTTCGAGCAGCCGATCTTTCGCCTGAAAGATGGTTTCCGAGACTTTGCGTGCAGCGACAGACCCGGCAAGGCGTGCAGAATGCGTATGAAATGGGGTATTGCGAGTACTAGTGGGAGGAAGCATGGCTCGATGTTTAGCAGCAAAGTTAAATTGAGTAGGAGGAGCCCGGGGTGGTTTGGATGACGATGGGCGCGCTCTTGATGGCACAGGCGACGACGAAGGCACCACAGCGCGCGTCCCTCCGCACACACATAAATCGCGGGATGAGGTAGATGCGTTTGCGGCAGGCTTGCGAGCAGGGGCCACCGAGACAGATGAGCGTCGGCGAGCAGACGAGGTCGAATGATTAGAGGGGTGCGCTATGGGGGAGCTCAATACTCCAGCATCCGGTACGTCGCTCAGTGGGGCCTCAGCACCAACGTCGTCCAGTAATCCTGGCTACTTTTATTAACAACAAGACAGCAACTGCTGTGGTACAGTGTTGACAATGTCCAGCAAGTAGCTGTGTTAACAATACCTCAGCAAGGGTCCTTTTGAGTTAACAATAATTCAGCAAAATGTTGTTAACAACAGACAGCAAGGATGCTTGTTGTTAACAATAAGTCAGCTACTTGTAGGATGTTGTTAACAATATACCAACTATTTATTGGATGCTGTTAACAATGAACCAACTATTTATTGGACATAGTTAACAATGTGACAGCTACTTATTGGAGGTTGTTAACAACATTTCAGCAACATATTAGTGGTGAATTGTGAGAATCTGGTCAGTAATGGTATTGACCGTGGGAAACTCTTACTGACCGTGGGAAAATAAATATAATGATCATGCGGTCATTAGAAAGTCTGGTATTAGTGATCCAGCATCAATAAATGTTACTGACCGTGAGAATTTGTATTATTGACCGTGGGAAAATTTTGAAAAATGAAAAATTGTCGTTAGAAAGCCAGCTATGGGTTTCATCACTAAATTTCAATCTCAGCAAATTCTAGTGACTGGTTTACTAGTGACAGGGGTCGGCATTTTCGATTATTGACCGTGAGAACATGTTGATTGACCGTGAGAAAAACATTTAACGATGTGCGCTCATTAGAAAAGCTGATCAAATGATCAGCAATAATACTGACCGTGGGAAAACAGTTTATTGACCGTGGGAAAGTATGTTTTTGACCGTTCAATAGCCAGCTATTGGTTTCATCACTAAATTTTAATATGGGCAAAGTCTAATGATTGGTTCATGAGAAAATCATCAATTACTGATCTGGCTATTGATGATCACTAATTCTATTGACCGTGGGAACATTCTCAAAAGTGATTATGCGTCCGTTAGATAGCCAGGTATTGACATTGTGATCCAACTGATCTCAGTAGTGACCCTTATTGACCTAGTTTGGGAGATATAACCACTTTTGTGATCCCAGTTACTGACTGTGAGAAACAATTATTGACCGTGAGAAAATCCCAAAAAGGAAAACACGAATTCTGACCTACTCATAGTTCTAATCAGCATGGTGTTGACGGGAAGTGTGTAGCTTCAGTGGTTGTGGTGCTATGAGCAATTCTTTGGAGATGGTTGTGAAAGTCTGGTCAATATCGACATATCAGACATGGATGGTCAGAGTACCACCCATGCAGGATGTGTCTGAGCATGTCCTAGTATGTCTCTGGATGATGTCTGGTGTAGAGATACCTCAGTGGAGTCTCAAGCTCATGCTCAGATAGTAATGATGACTCTGAGTGCACTCAAGTCTTCAGTCACTTATACCTATGAGTATGATTCCAGTCAGCCATACCACTGATGTTAGACATGCCTTAGTATATCTCTGAAGATGGTTCCAGATGCAGTGACAAGCCTGATGAAGTACCTACCTCATCTGACTGGTCAATCTTATGAATGATAAATGAGATGACTCAAGTGACCATGATATCAAGTCCACCTCAGAATGACTTGGAGAATGCAGCATGATACCTCTATATCAGAAATCATCACCACAGACATACTAGAGCATGGTCAGACACATCCTGCATGGATGGCAAAGCAGGACCGACCCAGACTGACAGATGCACATCCAGGTGATATGTCAATTATGATCAGACTTTCAGTGCACCCTCCAAAGAATTGCTCATAGCACCACAACCACTGCAGCTACACACTTCCCGTCAACACCATGCTGATTAGAACTATGAGTAGGTCAGAATTCGTGTTTTCCTTTTTGGGATTTTCTCACGGTCAATAATTGTTTCTCACAGTCAGTAACTGGGATCACAAAAGTGGTTATATCTCCCAAACTAGGTCAATAAGGGTCACTACTGAGATCAGTTGGATCACAATGTCAGTACCCGGCTATCTAACGGACGCATAATCGCGTTTGTGAATTTTCCCACGGTCAGTAAAATTACTGATCATCAATACCCGGATCAGTAATGGAGGATTTTCTAATGAACCAATCACTAGAATTTGCCCATATTAAAATTTAGTGATGAAACCAATACCTGGCTATTGAACGGTAAAACATGTCTTGTCCCACGGTCAATATAAAGTTTTCCCACGGTCACTAATATTGATCAGTAATTGATCAGGTTTTGTAAGGAGCGCACATCATTAAATGTTTTTCTCACGGCAGTAACTATTTTCTCACGGTCAATAATAGAAAATGTCGACCCCTCTCACTAGTAAACTAGTCACTAGAATTTGCTGAGATTGAAATTTAGTGATGAAACCCCTAGCTGGCTTTCTAATGACAATTTTTCATTTTTTAAAATTTTCCCACGGTCAGTAATACAAATTCTCACGGTCAGTAAAATTTATTGATGCTCGATCACTAATATCAGGCTTTCTAATGACCGCATGATCATTATATTTATTTTCCCACAGTCAGTAAAAATTTCCCACGGTCAATACCATTATTGCTCATTTTCTGGTGATTCATCACTAATATGTTGCTGAAATGTTGTTAACAACCTCCAATAAGTAGCTGGCACATTGTTAACTATGTCCAATAAATAGCTGGTTCATTGTTAACAATGCCCAATAAATAGTTGGTATATTGTTAACAACAAGTGTCCTTGCTGTCTGTTGTTAACAACATTTTGCTGAATTATTGTTAACTCAAAAGGATTCTTGCTGGATGTTGTTAACCCAGGAGCTTGCTGGATATTGTCAACACTGTACCACAGCAGTTGCTGTCTTGTTGTTAATAAAAGTAGCCAGGATTACTGCGTCGTCACTGGACATATCAGGATTATGAAAGGTGTCATGGTCAGACGATGGAGTGACCAGTGTGAAACACGAGTCTTCAGCGCCGGATTGCTCCTCAAGGAGTTCGCCAAATGCCGTGGAATCATGCGTCCTTTCTTCGTGAGCAGGTGACAGTTGAACAGGTCGGCTATAGTCAGACACAACAGACGGCGGACGCTGTGGTAGGTCAGCGTACGGCGGGGCCGAAGATATCCATGATCGGACTGGGTATACCACCGGTGCAGGCGGATCCGACTCCTAGCAGTGACGTTTGAGTGCCAGAGAGAGGAAACAGTGAAAAGACAAGACTCACGGATTGCGCAGCACAGTGATCACAAAAAACACAGTCTGCCCATGAGTGGCATGAGCGAAAGTCCTCATCAAATTCTCCAAACCCAAACCTGCGACACGCCTCAGTTGCGTACATCCTGCGCAAGGCTCGGACGCCAGCGTGATCGGGGTCGTCTGGTGGGGGCAGCACAGGCAGTCTATTTGCGAATATATAGCATTTGGCCACATCGCCAGACCGCCCTGCTCTCCCCGTCTGCTGTGCGACACCAGTGAGGTCGTATGCATTCACCACAAAGACGTGAGTGACATAGTGATAGTCGATGCCATTAGTGAAGCCGGTTGTAGCGACCACAGCAGCAGGATTACCCGACAGCCATTGGCGATAGACTTCACCCTTCTTCATGGTACTTTGATCTTCAGAAAGCCCATCGTACTGCGCCTTATAGATTGGAAGGTTGAGTTCGTTCGCAACACGATCACATTCCGCGTACGAGCTACAATAAATAAGGTAGCGGTTTCGAGATGGCCTGTTCGGCCCAGCATAAGCCTCCCGGAAACATGAATACAGGCTTTCGAAGAGCGCTTCTTCGGAAGTGTATAACTTGACCTCGTAGTAGAGATTGGGGCGACCTGTCAGCGCAGCAACGACACAAACGTCCTTGAATGGAATGCCAAATTTTTCAACGAGCGCAGGAATGCTACGTCGGAAGAGAGTTGCAGAGAGGAAGTGGATGGTGACTCCGAGCGACTGAAGATCGCTGACGGTGCTGTAACAATCGCGGTACCGTTCACTCAGCAAGATCTCGTGTGCCTCATCAAAGATGATTCGCTTCAACAGGGCAGTTCGGGATGCGGCGCGCAGCCATTGGCAAAATGAATCGAGGGGCAGGCATGCTGTGGGAACAATGAGAAGTCGTAACGACGCGCAATCCATCATGGCAGTCGGCCACAAGGCGACAGGGATACCAAGCGCTCTGGCATCCCAATACTGCTGCGAGCACAACGCAGTGAAAGGGCTAACGATAATGGTGATACCGGAGGATTCAGCAAAGGGAGGGGCATAGAAAGCAACGCTCTTGCCGCCCCCAGTCGGCAAAATCCCTACCACCGTACGCTGATCCTGAAGGATAAGTTCAAGGATCCGACCCTGTTCAGAGGAGATAAAACTCGGAGGCCCCCGCTTGTAAATCTTCGACAACAATGCCTTCCTAGACATGTGTACCTCGACGCGCGCTGGTTCTGTGTCCGTCCATCTAGCAGATAATTCCCCGCGGCTGGTGAGCGAGGAACAAACCACGGTAGCGTTCAGGTTGTCGGCGACCCAAGGAATGACAGACTTCAAGAGGTCCAACGTCTCCCGTGCATCAGCAGGCCTTGGGTGACTGGCGGCGACCTCAGTGCTCGTAACAGTGGCCGAATTCACCTATATTGCATGGTCAGGGAGATGTCGTCGAGGAAGAGAGCCGTGATACTCACTTTCTTGCCAAGGACGGACAACATCTTGGGGTATCCGAGACCAAGATACTCATGGAGCATGAGTGCGTATGTCTGCGCCTGAGTGACGCTGGGTGCAGTGATGCTCTCGAGCGTGTCTTGCTCAACAGCGTAGACGGTGTCGGCGATTCGAGACGTGTGGCCGTGTAGGCTGTCAGCAAGCATCGAGATAACATTATCATAGACCTTCTTCCCCGAACCGAGCTGAATGTTGACCGCGTGGCGCAAGAAGAATTTTTGGAAGTGGCGCCAGTCGCGCAACCCAAGCGACCGATGAAACGCCTGGCCAGTGTAGTGCTGAAGAAGGAGGGACATGGCCTCAGAATCTAACACCTTTTGCCTATAGACAAATACGTAAACATCGTAGAGGCGAGCGTGTTCGGGAGTCGAGACCAGGGTCGCAATTTCCTTGGCGCAAGGGTAGATGACAGTAAGGAGTATGATGATGATGGCGGCCAGGCTTCGAGGGATGGACCGCGGCAACAACGATCCCTCGCCAGTAATATGGCGCTGTTTTCTGTAACGGGTGACAAAAGTGATAAGGCCGTTGATCGAGTATATGTTTCGGTGGCCACTCTGGTTCCGATATCGCAAGTGGTCAAGCTCAGTACCACGAGCAGCTCCAGGCCAAGTCGACACCATTGCAACAAAAATCAAGCCAACGAGTTCATTGAGATCACCGAGGAACGCGTGGCAAAAGGCTGAAATTGGTGGATTAGAAATCAACATGCCGAACGATGAACACAGCACTGACTGGGTACAACGACTTCTCCAAACTCACTTCCACTGCTAGGAACGGCAAACTGGTCAAACCCTTCACGCATAAAGTGGGACATCAAGGTATCCTTAAACTCCCCTAGTCCGTTGAGCGGGTCGGTGAGAAAGGAGTAACCGTCAGTGTCGTTGCGTAATTGGTCTTTTAACCACATATCAGGCTGGTGAAGAGACAGAGCGCTGTCGATACGACTCCGAAGCTTCAAAATGTCGCAACCATGGAGAATCTCCTCCAGTCTTTTCTCCGCAGTGAACACGAGATTTGCCATATAACTGGCCGTCTGCTTCATCGTGAAGGGATGGTTGTCAAGGGAGAATGTTTCCAAGTCCGTCCCCATGATGAACCTCGCAAAGTTAGGCTCGTTATGAGCCACAGCACTAATCTGATGCATATAAGAGCGAAGGACCGCGAACGGGGTATGGGTGCTCTCGGTTAGATATTCGCGGATATGTTGGTTGTATACGCTACGACGGAGAGAGTATCAAGATAACCGTATGCCAAGCGAAAGAATGGACGATACCTAATCTCGTCCATGCCAGTATGCTCATTGGCAGTGACTTTGCAAACGTAGAGGGCCATTGATTTCCAACACCACTGCAAGCCACTGATCGTGTGTGTGATGAGGTTGGCGCGCTTAAGCCTGTTGCCATCCTCGCATAGGTGATGGGAAATGAGGAAGCGGGTAACGGGGAGGTCGATCTCGTTGTAGCCGTGAGAAGGGGGGGCCTGGGTCAATAGTTTCAGACATGCGTCGTGAATGACATCGAAGTCGTAACCCTTAAAGGAAGCAGGGATGTTACCATGCGTGACCTCTAGGATATCGAGGGCCGCCGACAGCGACATCTTTTGCTCAGTAGTGAAGCTGACAGGGAAACCCGGGATAGGCGAGACGTGACACCGTACACAGAAGACCATGAAGCAAGCGAATATGTTTGAATAGTCGTCTAATGCCTGGTCAGTCTGCAGGTGTCGAAGGGGCTGTCGATCAACTACATTGCTACGTGGAACCGTTAAAGAGTTGCATCACACCCAGCGCAAAATATGTCACTAACGGTTCTGGAGTGTTGATGAGCCTCAGTAGCATGGTGTTACCGCCCTGCTTTACAATAGCTGATATATGTACCCGAATGTATTCGCGAAATAACGTGTAAAGGCGAGGGAATCGAAGGTCGCTTTCAGCGGGAGGCGGTTGGTGTGAGTAGAGACGAAGGAGAAGGGTGTTGCAGGATTTAAATGTGAGATCCCAGTTGGTCTGCACGTCGAGAAGAGATCTCTCATTGGGCAGGGTGGACGACCCAAGAGAATCGTCGAGAATGAGTCCTTGCTCTGCACGCTTTTCCTTAAAGCTACGCCACCGGTCTGATGACGATCCCGACGAATTGCTTTCGGAGGAGCTTTCCCGGACCCTGACGTACTTGCGATTCTGTCTATCATTCGAAAGAGCCTGGCATCGAACGGGCGTGAAACAATCTTGATCAGTGGAGAGGTGTGGGTGATGCGCTGTACGGTGATTGCTGCGACGGCTGGTAGAACCAAAGACAAGGCCATGGCACAATCCATCAATCTTGCAGGCCCAGCCATCAACAACGTCCAAACCCTCGATGGCATCAATAGTTCCCTGCAGATCAACGGTGGGGCCCGACATGGCACCAGCTTGGCCCAACAATGAATTCAAATGGTCTGCATCTACAAGGACGTTCTTCTTGCAGGCTTGCCCATTGACATGTCCAGCCAGGACCGCCACAGGCACAGCAACTCGGCAGTCAACGCAAATAGTAACATTGGTCTTCTCGTCAATGCGTATGCCAATTTGCTCGAGCGTGAATGTGTGAACGCGAGTGCGGCGAAGGGGGGGAGGCAGCGGTTGTAGGATTGTCGGAGCAACGGTCGCATCTTGCGAGAGGCTGGTGGGTGAAACATCTCCGTCGTCAGGCGTGGGCACGGAGGTATGAGCAGATGGGGAAAGTCGGACAGTTGCTTCAGTAGCCACGCTCCCTGCGACACTCGATGAACGCCTTATTCGTTTGGCAGACGAGGCTTCATCAGGTGAGCTGCGTCCTCGCTTGCCGAGCCCAGAGGACATCACACCGACAATGGCGGAGCCGATGCTGGACATAGCGCGACGCAATGTCGACAAGGGTTGGGATCGTATGGAAGAGGTCGCGGACAGAGGGAAGTGACTGCGTACATGACTACGAATGTCGGGGGCGGTAGAGGCCTTATACTCGCAGTTGGGGCACTGGTACAAGTGGTCGCTACTGCGTTCAACGACGAAGCGCGTGGTGTCTAGATCGCGTTATAGTGTCAGTATGTAGTACGGAGAAGCGGCATCGACATAGATCATACCGTTCGGAGCTACTGTGAGATGCGCAGGGTGAACGTCGCGCTCGTGAGCGGCATCAACGTCGAGCAAACTGCAGTATGAACAAGAAGGCATGTCAGAGAGACGATAAGAGGAAAGGATGGTGAGACCACACGAATGCGCACTGTATTTATGTGACTACACATCGGCCAGCGGAGAAGTCGGTACGAAATTCAGGTGAAAAGAGCTCGAATACGGAGGACTCTACATGGCGGCATCTACCCATGATGGGATGATAAGATAATCAGATGCATTCGCGCACATGGGACAAGTACACATACCTTCCGATTCGAGCACGAAGCATCAGATCCGACTTTCGAAGAAGCGTCTTACGCTTGACAGATAAAGAGCCTGGAACACAAAATTTAACACATGCAATGCTCACCAGAAAGGGAACCCCAACAGATGGACGGTGGACGAGGGCGACTGTGATGGTGGAGGAGTGCAGCATTGGCGGGTAAAACCCTCAATGCCAACAGAACCAGCCACAAACGGACATTGAGGGATATACCCTCAATGTCTCTAGCGACAAGGCGAGTGCGACTGGAAAAACGTGCACATGAGATAGGTGCAGAGAGGAAGCGAGCTCACCCAAAATTGCGAGGTTATGTTATGACCATGGGCAACAGTAACGCTGTAAAAAATCAGCTAAATCAGCGAGAGAGAGAGAACAACGCAGAGAGCATGAGCGAAAACGAAAAAACAGAGGAGATGCGTGCAAGTGGTTCGATGAGAAGGGGGAAAATAAGCGCCAAAGAGTGCGCGTTCGCGCGAGAATAGGTGCGCCTGGCTAACGAGCGGGTGAATCAGATACAACTACAGCGTTGCAGCAGAGGCAGCCAAGTACATACGAAACGCAACGCAACTAAACAGGCATTGCGCCTCCCTCGTTCCGAGACATAAGCAAAAGCGAACTGCCGCTGTATATATACGCATTGGTGCCCACGACACTTAAAGTGCTTCAGAGGCTACCAACCGAATTCTTCATATACTATGCGAATGATTCAGGGAATACAAGTGTGCTATGGCACTAATATGCAAGAGCAAAAGGTTGTTCAAAGGGTGCGAGTGACCGAGCGTCTGGCAAGAAGAGTTGAGATGGCAAGTCGACACTCCTCCTACAAGGAGTCACGTATCTTCCCAGAGCCAAACGCATGTTCTCGGATAGGATTATATGACACACAATGAAACATACCCAGCCTGCTGACAATGACTCTGTCTACAGTTGCATACGAGCCGGTGCCCGCCAGTCAAGACTCAGACCCATCTGTCTCTCGCAAGTATATAGAGCCGTGCTTGTCTGTCGGGCTGCAAAACACCTATCCATACATGTGCTTCAGCAACTGACAAGCCACGCGATGTAAAGCTGCTCACTCTTCGAGCGGTGGGCCACTGGCCGCCAGCGACGACCGTTGTACCAGTTCAAAAGTGATGCCTGACGTTCCATTGCTCCTGTAGGAGATAAGAGAGAAGCGAATGTCATTGATAAGTCGCTGGACTAGCATTGCATCAGACGAAGTCTTCCAATAGCAACTAGTGAAAGCCTTAAGTCTGAGCCCATGCGGAAAATCGCAAAAGCCACCAGACTCGAGGAAAGTACAGAATTACAGACAACTCCGATACAATATTATTCGTCTGGGTGCATATGGGCGCGGCTCACGGTCGGTGCGAGCATATGAATGTCAGTACACGTACTATAACAACTTTTATAGGTAACCTTGCATATGTGTACTCCGACGTCTTAACATATCTTTCTGCCGTTGTCAATATGATCATAAGGCCAATGACCAGCGTGCGTCATCCGCACGGAGCTACAGACACAATTCCATATGGGGACCAGCGGGGCAGCATAGTCAAAGCCTGAAAGGGACATCACCGTCAGAAGATACGGTAAATGAATTCGCTTCAGATGCCTGCTGCATAGTGACCTCTACGCTATCTACACCGAGTGCGTCGAGTCCTGCTGACGCGTACTTGAAACACGTCATAGGTTCTACTGTTCGTTGCGAACGATGAAGTATGTGCCTCGCCGCTGGTATTCTCTTCTTGAGCTGATTCCTTAGCATTGCGAGTTTTTTTATACTGCATCCTACACATATTAATTGACCTTCCTGTTGGACACGAGGCACGGCACGCCGTGTGGATGCGATACGAGAGCTCTCGGATCCTGGATGGGGAGTGATGATTGATTGTACTCTTACGCTTTCACGCACCTCGTGGCGACTGCAGATACCTTATATAACTCGACGATTGTCCAGCGTTGGGTTTCAAAATAATTTCCACTACGCTACTCACAGGTACATCATCCGTGGCCCCCTAAACACTGCGTACTGACCGCTTTCACTCTCTAGATGGTTTTAGCACGCGTTGTTAGATGGTTTATGGAGTTAGATGCCGAGCAGATGGCTATGTATACTGATGCTCGGGAGATGCGATTCGCTTGCGCTGAGAGCGTTATGTACGAGCAGTACCAAAGGCGAGGAATTCATCCAAGGCTGGAGCTGGAGGATTTTCGCTTAACCCATGACGAATATGTGGCGTTGCGATGGGCCCACATTGCCATACACAACGACCTCTGGATTGTAGAAGCGACTCGGCCCACAGCGGCAGAGTACGACAACTTTGTCGGTACCACGGTTAGGGCAGCGCTCTCTGGTGAGCATACTTTCGTTGATGGGGAATTCATCTAACAATCTGTAGCCCATTTAACGCCTCTTACGATCGATATTTTCAAAAAGGAGAAAGATACTATCCGACGCCGTTGCAGGGCTTACCCTGACTACCGATGGTCCGAGAGCACTCACGCGCTCCTCGACTACCGCCCTGACATGCTCGATATCTCCGAAGAGACATGGAGCTGCCCATTTAACACCGCTCGTCGTCATGGGTAGATCTACGTACCGTGCTCTTCATTACGAACACCCATGCATCCATGTACACGTTGAACAAGGAATCTAGATGCCACCTCACAGACTGACACTGTATTCTGGTTTTAATGTTCCTTGAAATTGCCTTTGCTCGTCAGCGTCTTTGTCGTCTCTGCAGAATTGCCTCTGACTACCAATGAACAAAGAGCGACACGAGGCGACACTTGAGTCACTCATACAACACGTGCGTAGGCGCCCAAGTCATGTGTTTACGCAAATGGATGGCAACCATACGAGATGACGCGTCCACCTCCTGCCCTTCTCATCACCACCATCACCACGCAGACGGCTTGGGCTCATCCGTGTCCGTGCGACACCTTGGACCTTTATTGGGGGTATAACTCCCAATATGAACAGCTCGCTTCTTTCGGGGGTAGAACCGCCGAATGCAGCTTTTCCCACCGTACACTTGCCAACTGGTCGCCTCCATGGAGTCATTCTCTCGGGTGCGTATCATGGAGCGATGTTCTCGTGAGTGAACTCAGATGGAACAGGGTTCACGAAGGCGAAATGACAATCGCGGAGTTCAACAATTACAAAAGACGAATCGCGGGACGTAAAACGGGAGATGCGGAGGAATCGCGGGGGAAGGATTGTAAACAGGAAGGGCCGCAGGGTGGGCAGAATACGTAAGACTCGGACAACTTTCCGATTCGCTGTTTTAACATGGGATGAACAACTTTAGTTTGTACCTGTATCACCATACTACAGACCAATATAGTCCAAGTTCATATGAACATCAACGCGCGCATGTGTGTCGTTGCGAAAGCGACCAGTTAAAATGTCTCGAGTGGCGTGGGAAAAATCCACCCAGCTTATGCTGGGTAGATTTGTCTCACGGTCAACAACATTCCCCACGCTCACTGACACTATCTCACGCTCAACAACATTCCCCACGATCACCGACACGCTCCCACAGTCAATGTACAGCGCCCAGTACAACACGGAGTGGCGTGAGAAAAATCCACCCAGCATAAGCTGGGTGGATTTTTCTCACGGTCAACAACATTCCCCACGCTCACTGAGACGATCCCACAGTCAATGTACAGCACACACGACGACTCCGAGTGCCGTGGGAAAAAACCACCCAGCTTATGCTGGGTAGATTTGTCTCATGGTCAACAACATTCCCCACGCTCACTGACACGAACCCACAACACACATTACGACGAAGAGTGGCGTGGGAGAAATCTACCCACCTAACGGTGGGTAGATTTCTCCCACGATCAATAGGATTGTCCCACGTGCTACTCTAACCGCTAACTCACCGAGGCAAGCTGCCTAAAGGCAGCAGGGGTAAATAGCCTTGCTCACTCTAACCGCTAAGCACTAACCGGAACACTAACGAAACCTTAACCGCCGAACCCTATCCCGAACCTAACCCACAATTACATGCCTTATCTGAGTCCCACATTCAATGTGGTATCCAAAAAAAAATGTCGGGCAGTGTGAACGAGCGCCTTCGGCGCTCGTTCACACCGCCCTCCCTATGCCGAGATATCCACCAACTTACTGCTAAGACCACTGGCCCAATAAACACTGTGAAACCGAGTAATACTGAAGTTCAATTTCTAGTACTGAGCTGAAGCGTTCGGTGAAAAACTGAATATATCGCAGGTAAAAAAAATAATACTGAATTCGACATTTTAGTATGTATCCCATAGCCCCGTTAGTGGCGGCCTCGATAGATAGGATGATTCCGGTCCCTCGCTAACTGGGAGTCACTGGCTAAGTCACTCGTCTGGAGTGGTACGCATCCAGCGATCTCCCGCGCGCTTTCTACACTCTGCCAATACCCTCAGCTCTATCTGTGAGCGCTTCCACTCCCCTGTTAACGGGGGAGTGTAAGCGCTGGCTCTCGCTCTATACATGCATCCTCCCCTCTCTATCTGTGAGCGCTTCCACTCCCCTGTTAACGGGGGAGTGTAAGCGCCCACTCTCGCTCTATATACACATACGCTTGGTTCGCCCTTGGCAAGTGTCTCAAAGTGCTTCTATGCCGCGTTACGCTGTCGTCCCTTCTGCGCCTTTTCAATTCCGTCAACAGCGGAGTGATTCTATACGACGTCTGCTCTTCCTTCAGTACTCTCTCGCACAGTTTCTCTCGACACCCACTCTCTCCTGGCGCTCCCATTCCGGTTCGCAGACAGTCACCGGCTAAATCACTCGTCGGCAATGGTGCACATCCGACAATCTCCTACATGCTTTCTATACCCTCTGCCGATACGCCGTGTCTATCTTTCTCTGAGCGCTTACACTCCCCTGTTAACGGGGGAGTGTAAGCGCTGGCTCTCACTCTATACACGCATCCTCCCGCTCTATCTGTGAGCGCTTCCACTCCCCTGTTAACGGGGGAGTGTAGGCGCTGGCTCTCACTCCATACACGCATCCTCCCGCTCTATCTGCGAGCGCTTCCACTCCCCTGTTAACGGGGGAGTGTAGGCGCTGGCTCTCGCTCTGTCGACGCACTAACCTAACCCATCCTCTCCAAATCTCTGCCGTGGCTTCTACTCTCTGTTACAACGGAATCGGTTACTACGATATGGCATCTGGCTGTGTGCTCTCTACACCGCGCCACGCTCACCTCATCTTTCTGGGTCTTCCCACTTCCGCTTCCACTCCCTTGTTGACAGGAGAGTGATTCCCATGTCCCATTTCTGTACACGGTAGCATACAATGTCACCCGTGCGGTTTCTATATTCTCCCTTATGTACTGCCCGTCTGGGCGCCACCATTCCTCTCTACGATTATTGTTATGTACATAGTAGCCTATGATCTCTCCTCCACACTCCATGCGACATCCGCACACATTGGGTGTTCCCACTCCCTACATCCCTTTTGTGTACATGATAGCCCATGCATTTTCAGCGCCGCACCCCATTCTCTCCGGCCCGATTATACATGCGTGCACTTTGTGAGTCGTCTGTCCGTCTTTCTAAGGTCGCCCATTGTCTATTAACTTGGGAGCGACACTCTATGAACTACAACTCCCAAGACGCTTGTGTGTGTCTCTGGGCCTTCTTCTCCCTGTTACCGAAGAGCGATGATTCACCACCACCATGCTCCCTAAACCCACTCTCTAACCACTTCCTCGGTGCCCATGTGAGTAGACCTTTCGCATCCATTGCTGCGTGCTGCCCCATGTGCTCCCTCCGCTCTCTGGGCGATTGCATTCCCTCTTAACGGGAGTAACATTATGCATCGTAACGGTGATACTTCCATCCCGCTACGCAAGGCGAGTTACGGGCGCTTACACTCCCCTGTTAACGGGGGAGTGTAAGCGCCCGTCGTGGGACCCGTCCTAAAGCCACTCCCGGGCGACTTTCTATTATTAAGGTAGATGTGGCTGCAAGATGGGTATATTATCGTCTGTCTACACAATGTGGCACCCTCTGTATATTAGCATGTAGGTAGCAGTTTGTAAAATAGGAGTTCCTACTGGTACCATTAGGAACGAATCCGATGGATAGGAATGTCAGCGCCGGAGGTACGTTCAGTTTGAGCATGTGTCCGCCCTTTCCTTTCACCGAACGGTGATCCCGCCTCTGGCTCAAAAAGGAAATGCGACGGCAGGGACAAGTTCAAAATAAGCCTGTGTCCGCCCTTTTCAGCGTGCGTATTGCTAGTACATAGCCACCTCTACCTCAAAAAGGAATAACTGCACAGAGACAGGATCTAAGTATTCCCGTATCCGCCCTTTTCTGTCATCCCGCCGCTGCCTCGAAAAGGAAATTCATCGGCGGGGACAGGTTTAAAATGATCCTGTCTCCGCCCCACACGTCGGGCGTACTGTTTTTCTCTAACATGGATGTAAGATTTCCATGCGAGCATGATTTTTGTGTTAAATTGACATCCCTGCTACACCGCTATGATGAAAATATCATAAAACCGTGGGTGCCCAATGGTACCATCGGGGGGAGATTCGATAGATAGGTGAGTATGAATCAATATTTCTATCGCTATCATGGCTCATATAACTCTGCAGGATCTGCAGTAGCTGTTGAACGGATCTTTTCGGGTGCTCGTGACACCATCTCTCTCCGCCGTGCAAGCCTCAAGCCGGATACTATTCGGGCCTTGATGTTGTACAAGCAACACCTTCGGCTTGCCAGGGATTGAATTAAATAGATAAATACTACGAATTGTACATAAGTGTTACCGTAAATACGTCCGTCAACCCGTTTTTGAACCGTACCGTACCGTCTGATCGTGGTGATTCCAGGGAATACGGACGGGCGTAACCGTCGGTGGCCCGTATTTTGCCCGTAAGTATACGGCCGTACCCGTATACGGTACGGTTGGAAGCCCTAATCGCGAAGGGATTTACCGTGTTGTTAACAAGATAATATACCAAAGCAATGGGGCATCGCCTCGCACTTTCCTTGAGTCATGATTTCTTCGAAAACAAAGGGTTCATTCAACGCACTGGCATACGACACAACCAGCAGGATTCGAACCTGCATCTCGTATCTTAGCCTATCTCAGTATCCGAAGATCCGACTGCTCACAACGAGATATGCATGTTACCAATTACACTACCGGCGTCGTTCTCGAGTAATCATATCGTTCACAAAAGTTTTCAATCGCGAGCTAAGCCGAAACACCGTCCTTAACGGATCCCGCAAAAGTCATGTATCATATGCACCGTGGACCGGACGGTGCTTATACATAGCGGGTGTCGCTTCGATGAGTGTCCGTCTGGGGTACGAAGAGAGTAGACGAGCGGCGGCGGCGGCGGCGAAGGTAAGTCGTTTGATGCGTGCGCCTGACCTTCAAGGTTGAGGCCGAGCGCCGAGCGCTGAGCGTTGAGATATCAGTGACACAGTTAGGATGGTCCCCACAAAAGTTACGTACCGATTCACAGTCTCGTGTCCGACCGAAACATCCTATTTTGTCCAGCGAAGAAATCCATATCTGCTATTTATCGCACAATAGCTGAAAGGGCTGGGAAGCCGTCAAGCTGCGCGAAAAGAAAGAGAGTGGCAAGGGCGTACGTTGTTGGCAAGATTCGGGCGGCCCTTTCTCGCCCTCACTCTGCCTCGACGACCAATAATATCCGACATCCAATATCCAGGCAAGCTTTCCGCTGACATTCTCTCTTCCGTATCCCCAATTCCGAGAGCCACATCGAGCTATTGAGTCCGCCGTGGTACAGGTTCTCGGCGCCCTCGATATCGTCCTCGAACATGTCCAGTTGGGCTGGCACGGAGGTGGTAGGAGAGAGACTTCTTCACGGATTCACGTTGGACTGAAACATACTTCTGTCCTGCAAAGGGGATTGGTGACGAAAGGAAAGAAATCGGTACGGACATACAGTTGTATCAAGATTCCAGTCGCGCTCTCTCGCCCTCATCAAGCTCGTTAACCACCGACCAACATCCAGCTGAGCTACCCGTAGCGTACTCTCATATCCTCTCCAACGTGGCTCCACATTCCTAGAGGATCCCGATCGCAATGCCTAGCTATAACGACATCAAACGACAAGTTGAATCCGAATATTGTGAGAGGCCCCGATATCGTCTTTGAAGGCGCCGGACGGTGACGGTACGACGAGGGCCTGAGCGTAAAGGCAGCGAAGACGGGTCGCCTAACGGGGCCATTCACGAATGCAGTGGTGAGGAGAGACAGATAGACAAAAGTGAGGGCGCACTTGCTCACTGGCATTACTTCAGAATCGTCTTCAGACTTCGAAGCTTTAGCTAAAGTACCTTGAATTACATACCGTTTCAATCTCAAGCTAAACCGAAACATCCTCGAGCTCCTTGTATATCCTACGAAGTATTCTCGTTGCGCAATCGCAAGGTCGGAGGGCCTTCCGGTCAGGCTAGGCGGTGATAATCTAATGGCAAAACCTCGGATGATGAGCAGATCGATCCCGCGAAGATCACGTATCATACGCACCGTGAGCCGGAGCCGCTTACAAAATGTCAGAGGCCATACAACGGACGCGGGAGAGAACATACATAAGGGGAGGATTCCGTGGGTGGTGGAAGAGTGGAAAAGAGGAACGATCAGATCTCGGTGCTCCGTGATCGGATCGAACAGCTCGGGTAGCTCGGCGCCACGTGTCGATCTAGACCTCCTGAGCAATGAGCCAATGAGGATGCGCCAAATGACGGATATAGGGTGTTATGTCAGCTCGGAACCGGTGCGAGACGTGGAGTGAGACAGCCGACCTCCTCTCCTCCTCCTCCTCAATCCAGATACGATCACAGATACCGACGCTCTCGACGCTCGTTTTCGACGTTCTAGACGACGTTAGCGACGTCGTTGAGCTGCTGGAACGAGCGACATTGACGACGAGCAAGATCGGTGCTGGTTGGGAGCTTGGGGAGCGAGCGGGTCGTTTGTGACGTAGAGGAGGATGTCATCTCCAGGTGAGGAATTTGTCTTGGAGCGCGGGAGCGGCTATGGTATCTCCTCGAGGCCTTGTCTTGACCTTCTTCATTGTCACCCTTGCGACGACCTCGCCCAGCTTACGCTATTCTTACTTTCGTAATACCCTATCTCCACTTTGACTACGCAGCATGGCCTCGACGCCGGCTTCTAAACCTTCTCCTTCTCCTCCCCAGGACGCTCCTTCTCCCTCCCCATCTCCATCCCCTCCTTCTCCATCACCACAACCATCTCCTCCTTCACCATCCCCTCAGCCGTCTCCTTCTCCTTCGCCTTCACCCTCTCCTTCTCCTTCACCTTCTCCATCCCCTTCACCTTCGCCTTCTCCAATGTCTACCACAACACCGTCACCAACCACTGATGTTTCTTCCATAGTTTCAGCGCCGCCGCCTCCTACCTCGCCATCAACAACAACACCCCCACCGTCCACCTCTCCTCCTGCCTCCAATCCACCACCTTCGTCTCCGCCTCAAGAATCGCCCCCTTCATCGCCCCCTGTCTCATCAAACCCACCGCCCTCAACCACCTCGGAGCCTCCACCCACCACGCAATCTCGACCGCCGCCCAGTACGTCGTCGACAACGCCGCCGAGTAGCACGAGTACTAGCACGAGTACGCGTCAGACGACAACGACGACGTCGACATCCACGACGCCGAGTGTGGAGAGTAGGACTACCGTGATTAGTGCCCCGGTTACAACGGTTTTGACTACCGCTGTCGTGTGAGTCCCCTCTTAACCTCCTCTTCTCGCACACCATACTTATCGTTGCATCTTATCTTCTTCGTCTTATCCTCGACCCTATCCGACGCACGCACAATCCACTATTATCATCTAAATCGATTCGAACGAAACATCGGCTCTAATCTGAATCCGACTCCAGTTCAACCTCACCCAATGGCCAAGTCTTCACGACCGTCATCCACACATCCTCCGTCATCCCTCCAGGCTCGACGATAACAACCGTCACAAACACTAACACCACCTCATCGAATACAGGAGCCATCGTAGGCGGAGTCGTAGGAGGTACGTCAATCCATCTCTTCCTCCTTCCTCCTTCCCCCTTCCCATCACCCCCTTTTCCGTCTTCCTCCTTCCTCCTTCCTCCATCCTCCATCCACCCATCCATCCTTTTCTCCCTTCCTTCCGTCCTTCTTCGGACCCCTTTACTGACTTGGCCTTTACCTCGAATCTCAACGACCCACAGGCGTAGCAGGCCTCGCCTTCCTCGTCCTCCTCATCCTCTTCCTCTTCCGCCGGCGCAGACGCATCAAAGAACTCGAATTCGACGGGAACTTTGACCCCGACCGGTTCACCACCGGGGGAAAATACACCGGCGTCGGGAATGGTGTTGATGGCGTTAATGGCGTTGGTTCAGGCGCAGCAGCAGGAGCAGGAGCAGGAGCAGGAGGAGGAGCGGCAGGAGAAGAAGGGACGTTGCCGAGGATTAGTGTTCCAGTGGAGGATGAGATGGGTATGATGGGTGAGGCGGCTGCTGGTGGTGTTGGCGTTGGTGCCGCCGCCGGTATGGGTGTTGGTGCAGCAACAGCAGCAGCGGGAGCGACTAGGTCCAGTGTAAGTAGCAGCGGTCGTCATCTACTCGATTGGGGACACGGAGGAGATGAAGACGGTTATTACGATGATGATGGGATGGGTGGGAGGCTTGCGGGGAGTGCTATTGGAGCGGGAGTTGTGTCGCCTTTTGTGCTTGGGAGGCCGGGTATTGGTGGGGGAGGTTGGGGAAGCGGTCGTGGAGCGAGTAATGTCCGTCCGTTCTTACTTCGCTCTCTCTCTCTCTCTCTTTCTCTGTTCATTTTTCTTTCTTCATTTTTCGCTCTCTCTCCTTCCTCTGCCTCTTCCTCTGTCTCCATCTCCGTCCCCTGTCCCCTGTCCCCCGTCTTCTTCTTCTTCTTCTTCTTCTTCCTCCCCCTCGTCTCTCCTTTCTTTCATCCATCTTTCTCTTTCTCTTTCTCTTTCTCTTTCTCTTGATGTACATCTTTGCTGATGCGTCCTCGAAACGTAGATACACGATCTCCCACCCGGCGCTCAACCCCCTCACACCGCCACCGCCCCCCACGCTCAAACTGGCGGCCCGACGCCAAGTGTCCCCGTAGGCGCATACTACCCCCTCACCCAGCCATACGCATCCGAGAAACAGCGCCTCGCGGCGCAGTACGAAGCGCAGCAGCGGTACCTCCAGCAGTCGCAGATGGCGCCGGCTATACCTGCTCTTGGTCTTGCTCCCACGAGTGAAACTGGGACGGTGCCGTCGATTACGAGTGCCACGACGGGCATAGGTGGTATGGGAGGAGGTATGGGAGGTATGGGAGGTGTGGGTGCGGGAGGTGCAGCTGGTGTAGCAGGCGTCGGAGCTGGCGGCGGCGGTGGACCGTTCGCTACCCCTCCCACCACCCCTCCCACTTCCCCTCCTACTCTTCCTTCCACCATCACCACCACCACCTCCCCTCCTACTTCTACTACCGGCGCAGGACCTGGAACGGAGGGCTACGAGAGCAGCGAGAGCTACTATGGTTCGAACGGCACTGGCACTGGCACTGGAACCGGAGCGGAGGGGTATGGGTTGTTGACTGCGGGTGAGGTGAGGGAGAAGCAGCGCGAGGCGCTTGGGAGGTATGGGAGTGCGAGAGTTGTTGGCGGGTTGGGCGTTGTTAATCCCGATGCCGCCGCTGCTGCTGCTGTTGCTATTGCTGGGGCTCGTGCTGGGGATGAGGGTGAGGGCGAAGGCGAGGGTGGTGACGAGGATATCAGACTCGGAGGTGAGTTTAGAATGTATTTTTTGGAGTTTTTGGAAGTTGTCGTTCGTTCGTTCGTTCGTTCGTTCGTCGTTGTTGTCTTTTTTTTTTTTCCTTTTTTGTTTTTGGCCTGCATATGGACTTTGAATTCGAAAATTCGTTGCGTTCGGATGTCGTTTCTACGATATATCGTTTTTTCTCTTACTTACGCCTTTGTTTCTTTGTGTCTTTCTTTCTTTTATTCGCGGCTCGTTCGGGCTCGCCTTTCCTTTCTTCATCTCCCCTGCTTCGTTCCTTCAACATGGAACATGGTGAACGTCCCATAACTGACTGACGTATCTCCATCTACCTCAGGTCCTCAACCACACCCGCAACCGCAACTGCAGCCACAACCACAGCAACCACGCGTCCAACCAGCCTCTGTTCGCGCGCATTCGCAGACGGGCGTGGTGGTGCATCAAGATGGGGGGCGCGTTGAAGGCGAAGGCGAAGCTGCTGCAGGAGGAGAGGAGCACGGAGGGGAGCATGAAGGAGGAGACGATGAGATTCCGCCGGCGTATGAGAGTATTGAGGGCGTTAGGCATCGAGGAATTGGACTGGGAGGCGGCGGCGGCGGCGGCGTGCAGAGGAGCGGAGGCGGCGGCGTAGGTGGGATTGATGAAGATGGTGAAGATGAGGAGCGGTATGGGGGTAGTGAGGGTGGTAGTGCGAGGTCGTGAGGTTCGCGAAGAAGATATGCGTATGCAAAAACAACGAATTCAAGACTAAGGCGAAAAGTGAAAACGGAGTTTCTTTTCTTGTTGGCGGGCGCTCGTGCTCGTGCTTGTTTCTCAACGATTCTACGGTCCCCCGTTTCACAGTCTACGGTTCTTACGGTTTTACGGCTACATGGTTACGATTACGACTCGGTTTTTTCAGTTTTCAGTTTCTCGTATCAGTGGACGTTGCGTTGATGGGTGTATGGGTATCGGTTATCGGAATTGCTTACGGAGGACCGTCTGTACACAAGCATAAGGTGTAGCTTTAGGTTTGGGACTTGTTACATAGCGCGGAAGGGCGGGAGGGCGGAAGGGAGAGGTGGCTCAAAAGTGCTTACTTATTTTGCGTATTGCGTTATAGTTTCAGGTTATAGTATACTCTATATATTTCATATTGCTGCGTTGCTACAAGCGTCGTTCGTCGTGACCATCGGCTGACAGTTACCGCCAATCCGATCCATAGTGACACACCATACACTCCACACCGGCGAAGGGATTAACCGCAGCGTTGGCGGTGGAACAGGATGACCAGATGACAAAAATCGGCAGCAGCAGTAGTTCGGACGGCTCAGCGACACCCACATCCACATTCGTGGCCTCGTTCACAGCTCATGTGGCACCTGCGAATGCGTAGGCGCACTAGGCGTAGTACGGGATGGACGTGCTCTCCGTCCACCGTAGAGACTTTTCACGGGAGGTCGACGTCGGTCTCGGGTTCGTAGAGGTAGTTCTAGCGCGTGCTCAGCAGTGGGAGGTCGTTGGGGCGTATCATGTGTATTTGAGGAGATCTCTCAGCTGAAAGTGGTGCGGTAAGGAAGGCGTTAGTTACCTGCTGTGTGGACGGATAAAGGTAGAGAGACTGAGCACAGAACGAAGCAAAGAAGAGGCAACGATGCTGTTCGAGTGGCTGAGAACAACAACGCGCAAACGATGGGGGATACATAAGAAGCAGAAGGAAAAGATGAAGAATCCGATGCTTACTCCAAGTGCACTCAATCCCTTAGCCTAATCCGCTTTCACGTCTTGCAGAGGCGTCCACATGGTCCATACTCCCGCTTGCTTCGTCAGGGACTCCTGATGACTGGGCATGTTCGTATCTGACGGAAAGCGCTGACGGGTTTCTAGAAGTTAAACAATACGAGAGGGTGTGAGTATAATCACGACCGAATGAGAGGAAGCGGAGAGGGAGAACGAAAGGAAATTAGGAAAGGGAGGAAGATATCGAGAATCGGATTAGAGCCGTCCGAGGTCCAAAATGAAGACCGAATATCCAGAAACTGGGCTTCGTGGCGCGACAAGATTTGCTGAGAAAGAAAACGGGGAAGCCAGAGAACGACGACACGCAGAATTGAAGACTAACCAGAACCTCGTTGCCATCTTATAGGGAAATATCTGTGCTTCTCTCCCCGCACTAGGTCGTTGGTGGTAGTTGGCGAAATTTTGAGAAGCCTTCGGAGGGTTGGACGGTTTCTGAGTCCGGTTTTTGCGCAGCCGTGGCTGATGATGACGAGTAGCTCTAAAAAGCCTGAGGATAGGACGTCTGACGATGAGTTGACTCGGTCAAGTGAAAAATACGGTGAAAACGAGATAAACACGCACTACCGAGGCTAAGTGGTACCGTTGCTTTGGGCGAGTAGGAGTCCGACAAAAGTCAGGCCGGCCATCGCAGCAAATTACTAACAGTGTCAATAGATGAGTTGATAGGAATAACAAGCGGAGCTCACGCGACGACATTGCGATGGATAACAACAAGCCCATTAGAATAAAAAAGGATCCGCACGGTGCTAGATTTCGTTCGACCTTCATGCTTCATGTCGGATTCGGCCAGGCATAATATAATATCGTTCTCTTGACATAGTACGAGTGGGAGAAACGTCTGGTCAATCCCCGCAGTCGTTTTATAGACCTCAGAGATGTGTACTGCGGCAACAGATGTCAACGACGCAGTCAAGCGAGAGCTTCCTTCATGCTTTCATCTCACCTTCACCCCAGTTTATGTGCTAGAGAACGCCATGGAGAATAGCGAGTTTGCCGAAGCTATCTTCATAGGCCTCCCGCTATTGTTCGTTTTTGGTTCGCATTGCCCTTCGCAAAAGCGTCGGACCTAGTGAAGCTCGAGTTTCTGTAGTTTAATTCAGTTGCGGCAACAGTAGAGCGTCAATGATACTAGCCGCGTCATCGTCGAAAAGGATGGCACTCGAGCCTTGGCGAAACTTGGGATTGAGCCAAGGATTCTGAATAGGCGCCGAGCTCTGGCGACCCCTGTACAAATAGGTCCCGTGGTATCACGGTCACACGCAGTCGTCACGGTTGGAACGTCGTTCAAGCATTGCATCATGAACCTCTTGCCGGTAAGTTTGCACAGAACCATCATAATCCACTTATTTTGCGGGCTATTATCTTCGTACAGTCCTTTCTACCGCCCTCTTTTCTATGATTAGACGAACAGCACCGAACGCTTGGGCTCCCCTGCTCAAGATCCCTGATTGGTCGCTGCGGTCTTCTCAGCCACCCTCACCAGCGTTGGCGCCGTCGATGATTGGTCAAAGCCATGCTTTGACGGCGAGTGTGCCTACGACATACCTGCCAGCACAGAGGTCTCTGGTGCCATAAAGCTGGTGAGATTCGCTCGAACCGGACCGTTTCCATGTCATACTAACGAATTTCCTACAGCATGGCTCACCTAAGGCTATCTCGAACATTTCCCCCGCGGCTGGGTGGGTGATTCTCGACTGCGACGCCCACTCTCTCGAGCAAGATATATGCCTCGTCTCCGAGACTGATCACGAAGGATCTTGCTTTGATTACCACAGTCCCTCTGATAAGATCCGTTTACCGGAGAGCGTGAGTATTTGCTTTTTATCGGCCTCTCCAATGCGTGCTCATTTCCTATAGTGTAGAAGCGGTCCCTTCGCTAGGATTGCCAGCTTGAAGGTTGCGGCGGACCAGACCCTCCCCCAGAATGCTGAACAGAAGGTTCGTCGTAGAGACGGCGTAGCTCGCACTGTCCATGTCATGACCATTGATTCGAACTGGGCCGCTATCGACCATTCCAAGTATGTTGTTTATTGTCGCCTCGTTTGATGGGCCACGCTGACTTTGCACATATAAAGAGCCGGCGAAGTCAACTTTGCTTTCGTCGGCGTATGTATTTATCGCTTTGCCCAGAAGTACAGGCATAACAGGCATCTTTTTTTCAGGCCGCCGTCCCAGGTTTCGATCTCAACGCCGCATTCGCCGACTGGTTCTGGGATGATATTGGAAGATGGGTGTCCAGGACTGCCCAAGCGGTGGCGAAGGCTGTCACCGATGCCGTTTACTGGGCCGGCGACCGACTCACGGATCTCGGAAACCTCATTAAGGGTGAGTCGTTCGCTAAGACGCTCTTCTGGTATTCTCACATCCGAGCGTAGACAAAACAAAATTCACTATTCAGCCGCAGATCGAGTCTCAAGAGATATCCCTCAACGCCAAGGTCGTCAATATTGCGGAGTCCAGAGTCCTTCCGCCACGGTGCTCCGCAAGCGAGCACTTGAGACTTGACCTCAATATCAACAGTCAGGCTTCCATCAGGGTGAAGGCTGGCATTGTCATCGCTGGATCCATCTTGCCACTCCCGCAAATCACTAAGTTCGCTGCTTTCGGAGGCTTGTCATCTCTTGTTGTGTGTATTACCGGGACTTCCCTCACCTTTACGAGAAGGTATCAACGGCAGTGTCGATGCCAAGGTTCACCTCGACGTTGCTTTGACTTCCCATATCTTGATAATTCTGCACTCCTGACCCCATATTCGCAGGGGCTTCCTGTACGAAAAAGGCGACCTCGGTTTGCCGGGTCTCAGCATTCCCACGTAGGTGGCCTCATAATTCATGTCCATCCATCCTCGTTAACCAAGTGCCCAGACTCATCACCATTGGCCCTTTCATCTCTGTCGGAACGAAGGCACGGGATATGTCGACCTCGACTTAACAACTGATGTCCACCTCGCCTACCAATTCGACGATTCGCAGTTGTGGTACCCAGCAAGTGAGGCTCCTCCATCAAGGGACCAACGCCTGAAGAGCAAGGACTCTAGTAAGCTTCCCAGTATAGATGTTCCGGAAGCAATACTGACATCGTGTCGTAGACTTCAACTTGCAGGCATCAGCCAAATTGAATGCCCAAGGTAAAGCCATCGAATTGACTGGCCGTTGGCCGTCCCTGCTCACTTCATCATATCAAAGGCCTCGTTCAAGGAACACTATCCCCTAAAATCCACTTCGGGGTCAGCGTCATTGGCGGCGCGGTCTCTGCTAGTGTATACGTCGCAGCTGATGCCTGGGTCCGGGCTACCGTCGTCGCTCAAGCCGACGCCTCCATCAACACGGGCAAATCTGCAGCACCGGCGGCACCAGCTAAAAAGGGCAAAGGCGAGAGCAACGAGTTGACGTATATCCCACCTTACGGATCTCTTCGAAGGGACGTCTTCTCGCCCAGGGACTCCATCGGATTCCGTGGATGCGCCTGGATCGACGTCGGTCTCCATCTTAGGGGTGGTGCCAAAGGCCAAATCCTGATGTGGTCCAAGGACGCTTCTGTGACGATCTGGCAGAGTCCTCCTTGGGAAGTCTTCCACGTAAGTCTTTGCCATTCTAGCGTTCTGCTGGACTTTCTGCTTAGCTTTGCGTTAGAAATGCTGGGCTGCCGGTGCCGCGACGGAGCCCAAGGGAGTGTCGAAGCCCAATTATACCATCAAAGAAGTCGACGATCAGTCCAAGAAACCGGCCGGGTGCTCTGCTGCTCTGGGGCTGTCTAGCACTATTTCTGATAAGGTTCCCGGGAAAGCGTGAGTACTGTATCGTCTGCCTTCTGTTAGGATCGCTGAGCCGACCGCTTTACATTAGATTGCAAGCCAAGTAATTGAAGCGAGGCTTTCTTGACAAAGCCAGTACACTAGCTTAGCTTCAGTACTTGCCCTCGTTGTACCTCCCGCGCATGACCGTCTGCGAGAATCTAGGATTCTCAGCATCATCATTGTAACCAAGGAGCCGAAAGCCATGGAACCGAACCAAATGCCGTCCCAATGCGTCCATTCAACATCGGAGAATGTGAGTAGTACTCCTGTCTGTTCGAGATAATCAGCCATAATTTGCAGATCGTTAGGGAGGTGGAAGAGATGCACGAAGACCCTCTCACTTGCGAGCGAGTACCTCCCTCGGAGCTGGATTGTCGACCGTTCGTTTTCCGCTACTCATTCAGCCCCACTCCCTAGCCTCTGCCGTGGACGAGTGATTGAGATGTTGAGTGACGTTGAATTTTGCAACGTGGACGTGAGTTCTATACACCTGCCCGAGAATCTTCCACTCATAAAGTAATCAATAGGCGATTATTCCTCCTTTCGATGGCTTGACTCCTCTCAGCTACCGATGATGCTGGAAGTCCGGCGTAGTTTACATTTACGATTGGTCGGCGCATACGCCAGGTTCTCGACTCTGATTGTTTCGGCGATGATCACCTACGCATTCACGTTTTGAACCTCCTGCTCGTATACGAATTCAGGCTACTTCTCATCAGCGGGATTGACCGTCGTTTCACTTCGACTTTAACCTTGTACGCGCATCGTCTTAGGCTGTATTAAGCAGTAATGAATGACGTCAAACGGAATGAGAACGAACTCAATGGCGTAGTTGGAATTGCGAATCCTCTCCTGGTCACTCGCTGCCGTCCAGATTTGAAAGGGGAAGGCCCCGGTTCGAATCCGGGTTGAGTTGTGTGATCCAGTGACTGGACTTTAAATTGTGCCCCAATCTTGTTTCCACGAAGATGGACATCCCGGAAGGCGAATTCAATTTCGGTCGAGGGACTCGAATGAACTTACGGAATATCGAGCACTGCTACATCCAGTGAGCATCGACGAAGTCGTTTCTATTCTATTCAGTAGGCGTGATACGTACAGGCAACCGACTATAATGTACGACTTGGAAAATAATCGATCTTGTCCTTCAAGCCTTCGGTATTGCGTGGCACTTATCCTTCATAAACTCCTAAGTTCACCATCAGCTGCATGCTCCCCGTCAATCCATGTTGAACGATCATACGCCGCACCATCACAACCGCCATCTACACCTGCGTATGGATTAGACGTAGCGTTGGCATCGAATCCCCTTCCTCGCTATGACCAGAGGACGCAAAATGAGATGCCAGCTGAAGTTTCGGACGGCGATTAACGTCCACCGTTTTGGCTTGCAGGGGAGGTCAACTCGTGCGTATTCGGCGTTTGAACATTGAGGTCTTGAGGGTGGAGGAGGGTTCGAGAAAACGAGCTGTTGGTGGGGCGATAAGGAAGCGGTTAGTTAGCGGTGAGGGACGGATGAAGGAAGAGAGATTGAACGGAGAATGAAGCGAAAAAGAGGAGGTAACATGGACGCCGGAGTGGCCGAGAAAAGAATTGTGCACATAACGGATAAGAATACGCAAAGAATCGGAGTACTTACCACAAGCACACAAATCCCTGAGTCCAACGCCGCTTTATGTCCTGCGAGTACATCTGTATGGCGTATTTAGGAACTTTGAGAGACGCCTGCTCGCGTGCTTGTGATTGACGGCAGAAACGGAGAGGCCTAGGGTTTGCGTCTCTTGAAAGGACAGACAAGAATGATTTGAGTGTGAAGACGATGGATGGAGTGGGAGGAACAACGAAAGGTACTTACTTATACGTAGGTAGGCAAGATGACTCGAGGATGGGAGAGGCCAACCATCGGCGAAGCCGAAGACGAAAATTGAGCTAAGATGCGTAGCGAAGCACCATTAAAGACCAAGTGGAAGCTAGCGAACGATGAAAGAGGGCGACCGAAAGCCAGAAACTGAAAACCGACCTCGTGGTCTTGCAACAAGCATCAAAAGCGAAGAAAGTCTATGCGCTCCCTCGGGCATCGAATTCGAGCAAATGGTCCTAATACTGGGCCGAGGGCGGATTCGGAGGACTGAAAACACCTGGGAGAGTTGGACGGTTTCCGTGTCGTTTGTGCGGAACCGTTGTTGATGCATGGGGAAGTTAGCTCTGAGATGTCTGCGGGTAGGACGTCTAGATCTGGCGATGAGGTGATTCAGTCAAGCAAACCATACGAAGAAAGGAGATAAATCTGCACTGCGAGCCATGTCCTTCCTCTCTGCAATGATATCCAAATGAATGTTGAGGGCGATGCCAGCTTTCCAGTCGGCCATCCTATGAGTCTGCGGCGTCGACTAGAGTACAACAGAATATGAGCTAGCGAAATGCATACGTGATACATTCCTACATCGTTCGGACACGATATTCTGGTGATAAGTGGTCGCAGCGTCGACGATGTGATGGAGGACGAGAGGAACCGGTGGTGGGCGCTTGTATCGGCGATTTCGGACAGGCGCTAAGAACCATTTCCTTTTCTGCTACCATCATGTTCACGCTGGCTTGTTCCATTCCTCTGGTACGTATTTCTCCATCAGTGCGTGGTGTGAAGTATGAAATAGGTGAGCAAATAACGCTGCCCCCAGTAATCAGACTAAGGCCCGACGTAGCGCCATCGTCTACAGAGAATGCTTGACGAAACTTGCGTACACTCAGCCGGAATCCAGTCTAAGGATCGAAATACCTCGCTTGGCTCACTCCCGCAGCAAATTCACATCCATCTTCTATGCACGCTTCACAAGAGATGTTGCTGACGCTACTGATCTGAGCGCTCCGAAAGGCCGCAAGAAGATAGACAACCTCACGCTCCCCGCAGCGTTCCGGTCAATTTCAAAAATCTCCGCTGTCATGCCTCGCTAGCCATGAATGCCTCATCACGTATGGATGGAATCAGTGGGCTCGAGTCAGATAATTAGACTGTCGGTATGTTCCTTTCTACTCTTTCCCCGTGAAACCAGCAACGACGCTTCAACAACCTCCCTCCACAGCTCCTGAACCATCCTTACCAACCTCGAGCTCGTCAAAGCCATTCAGTTTGCGAGCTTCTATGATGCATCGCCGTTGTTTGTCGCGGGGGGAGCGGCTTCGGAGCCATCGCCATAGTCTCCATCATCGCATAGTCTCTCAACGTCAAGCGGCGGATCCGGATGGATCATCAGGGGAGCTTGTGGTATTCGCCTAGTGAAGTATGAGCTTGTATTTTTACGAGAGAACATGGATACGAGCGTTGAGGTGAGTCGCGTCCAGTTCCCTTAATTAAACTTCCGCCGATGAATGCCCACGGACTCGGTCCCCAGTAAGCTGTTTGGTGCTGCGCGACCTCGCTGCTAAACCTATGGACGTCCTTTAGGTAGCGGTCCCCGTCTCCCATCAATCTCGCACAACATTTGAGCAAATCAGTTACGACCACCGACGAAAAGATAGCACGCCCCAGGACCTTGACCTTGCCCGCCAAAGTCAGTCTATCAAGGCTTAAGCAAACAACATCCGAGTCAGTCAGCTAGGTGGAAGAGCGTACGTATGAGGCACTCGCTCTCTGCGCGTTCTTGGCATCAACGCCTCTGGTAAGCTTTTCGCAACATCGACGTTCTCTACTTATTCTGACCGCGATTTTCTCTTACCAGACCCTCGTTGCCCTCATGTTTATTGCTTCGAGCGCTGTCCCTGCGTCCGTATAAGTATGGGAATAAATGTCTTTTGGTCTTCGATAACAAGCATCCCAGTCATTCGGACATGATCTCAAGACTGCTTTTCGGTAATATGACGAGGATTGTTGTGAGTACTGTTAATGCGTCCCCTCTATGGGGCCACTGGCTTAGATTCCGTGCTTGCGCTTGCTGTACTTCTAATGGACAGTCTGTGTGTGCGGGAATCTATGATTCTGAGCATGAGAACCAAGGAACCGTACGCCATTGAACTATATCAAACGCCGTGCTAATTCGTCCCTTCAATGCCGGTTAAGCAGTCATGAATGCCGTGAACGTCAAAGGGAATAAGCATGAACTCAATGGCGTAGTTGGATGCGCGCATCCCCTCCTGGTAATTTGGCCGCAAACTTGGAAGGGGAAGACCCCGGTTCGAATCCGGGTTGAGTTGTAACTGGGTCCTAACTAATTGCTTTTGGTGGTTTTTATGCTGTCCCGTCGCAATCCTGTCTCCATGAATTCAAAGAGGGGGGTTCGAATCTGGGTCGAGCGACTCGAGCGCTGGGCGATCATTAAGTACCATTGATATCAATCAATGTGCAACGTAAAATACTGTTGCACATGAGCTTATGAACTATTGAGCACGGCGACATCAGTGAGCAACGGGCAAGTAATTTCTGTTCTACTTCGGTAGTGAACTCTCCATGGAAGCAAGACTAATGTCAACATACTGATGTATTCGGTATGCATGCGTACAGGCGTGACCAACTGTAATGTATGACTCGGAAGATAGTCAGTCTCCTCCGCCAGTCCTTATGCTACCCTATTGTGTCCAGATTCAGATCATACATCTAGTGTCGTTCATCGTGGATCATCGTCAGCTGATTAGCTGCCGGATTTATTCTGCGCTTTACCATGGGCATGACTCCCGCCTGCGAAGGGACTAGCCCCATCTTCATAGTTCAGACGGCTACGCAATGTCATCCGCATCCAATACCTCCCTCCCGACTCGTGCGAGACCTACGAATGCGCAAGTGTATGGTACGTATGCTCGCCCACTGGGTTTGGTAGGGGAATTCGAAGTCGGTTCCGGGTTTCTGGCGTTAGAGCTCCAGCTGGTACGGGAGGTCATTTGGGGCGCATCGTGCATATTCGACGTTTGTTAAGAGAGCTGTTGGGGAAGATATCAGATAGCTGTGAGGGACGGATGAATGAAAAAAGGTTGAGCGAAGAACGAAGTGAAAGGAGGTAATGACGCATGTTCGAGTGGTTGAGAACAGCGAAGCGCACGGGGTGGAGGATAATCGATAAGGAGACGCAAAGAATCTGACTACTTACCACAACCAGAGTCCAGTGCTGCTTTCACGTCCTTAGCAGCTTCGAGGGAGTCCTGCCTGTGTTTGACGGCAAGGACTTGGAAAAGGCTGGCGTCACTAGAAAGCAAACAAGACAAAATGTAATGAATATGAAGGCGATAAAGAGGAGAGGAAGAACGAACGGTGTACACGTAGGTAGGGAAGATATCGAGCATGGGTCACCGTTGAAACCGCAGACGAAGATTCAGCAACCGGGCTCCATGATAAAACAAGATTTGCCAAGAAAGATTAAGGGGAGGCTATATAGAACGATGAAAGGGGGCGAAAAAAGCCAGAAATTGAAAACCGACCTCGTCACAGCCCTCTTACGAGCAGAAGGAAAGTATATCTTTCTCCGCCGCTTCCGTAGGGGGTGCCAGGGCATCGAATTCGAGTAGGCGTGGTGGGTGATACGCGAACCGAAGGAGTATTGAGAGGTCCGAAGATAATTCAGAGAGATGGACAGTTTCTGTGTCCGGTTTGTTGTTGATCGGGGTAGCTGTGAAAAGCCGGCGGGTGGACGTCTGGTGATGAGGCAGTTCGGCCAAGCAAAACATACACAGAAATAAGATAAATACGCACCACGAAGCTATGTCCGTTCCGTCTGCAACGACATATCAATGTTGAGGGTGCTACCAGACCTCGAATAGTAGGCCATTTATGAGTCGGCGGCGTCGACGAGAAGATGACTGAGTATGAGCTATTGCGATACATGCGTGATACCTTCTTACATCGATCGGACATATTATTCTGGTGATATATGGCTGCACCGTCGACGATGCGATGAGGATCATCGAGAGGAACCAGCTATGGGCGCTTGTATCGGCGATATCGGACGATTCTCTTTCTGGATGATAGGGGAATGCCCCGTGACTTTCAGGGGGTTTGAATTCGGAGTTGTTCAAGTTGTAGGGCCTAACCCTCCCCTGGTTTCCTGCCCTTTCTCATGATGCTCTCATTTGAATTACTGTCAACATGCGTTGCGCTAGATTACTGGGCTCTCTATCTCTCTCTTCCTCCGCACTGATCTGATTTTGTGCAAGATATGACTCGGAAGAAGTCCTCGTTTCTGGTCTAGGACGTGAGCGTCGTCGTCGCCGATTTTGTTAGAACTGGCCTCGACCTTCTGATCTCAAATATCGCTCGCGGTGTTATCCTTGCTTATCACATACAACGATGACCGGGTATCTCTTTGATTTTCTGCGAATCGCTCCACCGAATGAATCTCCTGAATTGCTACTACGTCCCTCACGTTGGACACCAGAACAATATCCCAGAGCTCTTAGCACGGCCTTCTGCTCAGTTCATGCTCGCTATGTGGTGGGATCTTATCTGGCGACTTCACTCTCTATATTCTTTGAGTCAAGATTACCCTCCGATCTTTCGTACCTCCACGCAGTTCCTCTTGCGCCGCGTGTGCTCATATACATGACAGCTAACGATTGGACTATCTCGCAGTCCTCACTCGATGACCGTCGTTCTAGTCTCCGAGGTCAGCTAGTCATATCGCTTGCGTTAAGTTCTTCCTCCTGCTGACTTTGATGCCAGGCGACGTCAGAGATTGGTACTAAGTACTACCTCCTTCCATAATTCAGTCAAGGGTCCGCGATATTGTTTCGGTGAGTCCCAATCTCAGCAGAGTCGGTTCAGCTTTTCACAATGCCTGATACTCTCGCAGTCAGATAGACATCCGTCCTGACCGAGTTGGCCGTCCAACGCGAGAAGATCGATGCCAGTTGCACACGGGGGGCGGACAACCTGCCGTTCTTCCGTCATTTGTGATGCATGTGATGGCTAACACGCCTGTCACGTCAAGGGACTCAGTTCAACGCTCGGAAGAAGTTACCACGTTTCAATAGAGATGGCGTACCTCAGTGGTGGTACGGCGACGCGATGACTTCACAAGAGACCGTACCTCAGGCCCATGTCAACGAGGGATGCAACGCGTTCCGACAACAAGCAGTAATTTGCTGTCCAGCTGGTACCGCCCCTACTTCTCCCCTCTATTGTTGGATTCGGCGTATGCCTTCCTCCCAGGTGCTGGAGTCGTTCACTGCCGCAGAATTGAAAACTCCACCAGACGAAGGTATGTCATTATTGTATTATTGATCGCCCATCCTTCGCTCCACTTATAATGACTAGCGACAGAAGTCGTGCTGGATGTTGTCATTCGATCCTGTTCCTTTCTTCGGCAAAGACCATCAAGCGCTCTCCGCTATTCCTGTGATTTCGGAATGATTCAAATGACCTTAGGTTGCACACGTCTTTCGCGCTTTGACCTGAGCATCCTCGGCTACTTATACGTGACGCTCATTGTTGTCCTCCTCCGCGTCATCTTCCAAAAAATTAGTATATATCACAATGGACGTGTCGATGTCGGTATATTTGTACAGTATCAGACTATGAGTCTACGAAAACTTTTGATGTGCGCAAGAAAAGAGTGTTTGTGTTCGCCGAAGTTCAATGTTCAGGGCCTGAATACCTTCATCAACAGGAGGGTACCTATTCGATAGACTAGGACGCACTTTGCCATCACGAACTCAATCGTCACAGAGTCCACGCCATCCTTGACCCGCACAACACAAGGGAAGGGTTTCAAAATGCAAATGCGGAAGAGCGGCGTCACCCCAACGTCTTCGTCATCATCCGCCATCTCCACATCTTCGACAACGGTCGGTCGCGTATGATTCTGTGAGGTACAAACGACGTCAGAGGTCATGAGCCTATCGCGGAGATATCGCACCAAGATCTGATTCCCTGTGGTGTTCGACGAATTTACTTCCGCTGCTGTGGTATGACGTTGGCCCTGATCAAATAATCAACCTCAAATCTCGATTTTCTGTGATGTAAAACCATTGAAATGTACTGGATGGTGACCAGCGGCGTCATAGGCGGCTCTTTGCTCAGCGACCTGTGTTCCCTGGTAGGGCGATCCGGCGTTCAAAGTTTGAGTTGGGTCCATGACTAGGGGCACTTTAATGGAGGACGACGAGACGGTGCGTTGGGTGTGTGGTGGTAGCAAATTGGGAGACTGAGGGAACGTGGGGGAGTCCAGTTATATGGCGCAGAATTTGATGTTGTTGTTAGCCCCCCGAAAAACTCAGAAAGCATAATTCCTGAGGATCCTCACGAACCTTGTCTGCGTTGGCTGTACGACATCCCCCGACTTTTCATACTCACGGCTCCGAATTCATACTCTTTTGTCTCAA
Source organism: Pleurotus giganteus (assembly GCA_032158425.1). Classification (NCBI taxonomy): domain Eukaryota; kingdom Fungi; phylum Basidiomycota; class Agaricomycetes; order Agaricales; family Pleurotaceae; genus Pleurotus; species Pleurotus giganteus. The sequence goes on along the minus strand of JAPEHR010000008.1, from coordinate 2,360,640 downwards.
CTGGTATTAGCGTAGTAGTAGCCTTTCGAGTTTCAAATAGTATTGGCCTCGACGCTGCGGTCAAACTTCTCTGAGCCAGCCGTTTCACAACTAGACGATGGTGCTGCTTCAAATATCTACATGGAAGAGTACCTCGAAGTCCATGCCATTCGCAATTCATCCTAGGTTGTCTTCTCGACGGCGGTGCGCTGCAGCGGTACGCTGTCCATGTCTGCACCACCGCCGTTGACCGATACAACCGGGATTTTGAAGGCCTCAACATGGACGCGGCTGCATGGGCCGTTTCAGACGTTCTTGGATGTATAGACACATCGCCGAGGGCCTGTTCGTATCTCAGCGGTCGGCGCTCTCTTCACAAAACCCTGATCGTTCGTTTTTCCCTTAGCCGGACAAGCAGCAGACGTTTCCAGCCGATGGCGCCAGCATGATCAACCAAATCGACCCTCTACCTATTGGTACATTGGAACCAACTCCGTGCTCGCTGATTCCGCATGCGTCTCGTCCATCTGAGGGCTCCGAGTCATTAACCTCCAGCCGATATGAACGATGAGTCCACTTCCGAAGAACAACAAGCCCCAGCGAACTTGGGGCGGCCGCGGCCGTGTCGTGGACTCGAGTCCTAGACAAAAAATGAGGATATGTCAGGGCGAGAAGAAAACTACGTACATTACAAAAGGGTTGAGAGCATCGTACTTAGATCGCACCAATGTCGCAGCAGGAATCCCCAACGTAACATTTGACAATACCGTTCGCTTGAGACTACGTTGCGATTCACTGTTGGAAGCATCAGAGAGCGGCGCATACCTCAATGAGTCATGAGTGCGTACCAGGAACATGGGGTTGGAAGTCGAGTGGTAATGAGCATCTCCAGACATCCGCTCGATTTTATAAAGCATGGCAGCAATTGTGCTTGAGATTCGAACCAGCGTCAAAAGTTGAGGGTAAAGGGATGCTGGCTGCTGGAGACGATGAGTAGAACTGGTCGTAAAGGAAAAATGGATGCGTACCAGTGACGAAATGCTCCGTCGACTAGGCGGAGCTCGATGGGAAGACTAAGTACCTCAGCATTCAGATTGGGTCCGCAGAGCAACAGAGGGCGACGTCCCCTTGATTCCATAGGGGTAGGGATGGCCCGTGAAGAGTTGGAGTCGGACGATGTTGGGAATGGGCGGCGATGTCAAGGACGGAAATTTGAAATCCTGGGAAAAGAATTTGAGGGGATGTCGATCAGTACCTGGGCGAGTAGAATGACGTACGACGAGGATGAGAAAACGGCAGCTTGAACTAGAGCAGGCAAGGAAGACTTGACAGCGCCGTTCGCGTGGTATGATGCTGCACCTAACGGCTGGAAGGATCAGCTAATCGATTACATCCCGATGAGTCGGACATAGGGCATACCATTGGGCGAGGTCAAGGAGGGAGATGAGCATCTCCAGATAGACTCCATTGGAATAAGAAAGGCATGAATCGTGTTTGATAGTCGAAACATCGTTCGAGGGTCAGAGGATGCCGTCAGCTATAGGCGATGGTTAAAGCGGGAGATGAGGAGAGAAACATGGCTAACCTGTGACAAAGGCGACGACGGAGTAGTCAACTAGCTTACATCGATTAGATGGAACCGTAGAAGTCTACGAGAGCTACTTCAACGTTCAGGTTTCCTCCGCAAATCTACAGCGAGACGACGACAATACCTTGACTTCGTGGGAGAAGTGGCCCGTGAATAATTGGAGACGGGCTTCCTATGTCTTCAGAGCGCCACAAGCCATGAATTATGTCGACATTCGCGCCAGCGATATCCAACAATTGCTTCATATATAAGACCGTCCGGTCCGTTGGAGGGGAAAATGTGGTCTAGCAGCGGGGGAGACTGAGACAAACAGTCAGAAAAGGAGGTGAATAATATTTTCGAAAGCGTACCTAGTCTTTGGCAACGAGATAGGGCATCCTGGTGTTCTGTTGAGACTCGGCCGAAGAGAGGTGGGCGTTGACAACGTCGTTGACTCAAAAGAACCACCACGGGCGCTTATATCCGAACGAGTTCATGTTCCTGACTGGCACGACGCTCAGGCTGGCTTCTGTTCCCATTGACAACACGCAGCCTCCTCCACAAATGTACCCTTTTCTACAACCGCGCAAATCGTTCGAATAAATGGAGGTGGCCATACCATACGAGTCCGAGCACTAGTCAGAGGGAAAGCATTAGGTGACCCGTTTCTCGTTCCAAGGCTGGGTCCGTTCTGACTTCCTTTACAGCTCCTTAGAAGCTTTCTAGAATGACGTGAAGCCTGCTTCCATTTTGCCACCAGCCGGTGGGCTCGCGGCCTGGACAGTAGTGACTCCACTCATCCCTCCCCTCCCACAAGTTACAACCGTTCTCGCACAACCGTGGTCGCCCCAACAAAGAGATACGTCGTTGGAAGGACGCAACGTATGCCAATTATTGTGCTACTCTTTATATCATACAGGTCCACTGATATCAAGCTCTATTGTGAGTAATTCCGTAATTCTGATGGCTCTTTCTCAGACGTTCTGACTCTAGCTTTCTTTCGTCAGTCCTGTGCGGACTACGAGGATGTCTTCATCACAGAATGGCTCATGCCTTGCGTTCGTATCCACTTTTTCTTTTAGCCATCTCTTCCGCTCATCCACAATTTTCACAGCCGTCTTCATGGTCTTCCAATCGCGACAGCACCGGAATCCTGCTGGTCATTTGAAGCTCGGAACCGAAGCTCTGTTCTCTTCGGTATGTACTGATTTACTGCTCGCTTAGATCTTTCTTTCTATTCAACGGCTCGCGTTCCTCAAGCATCCGGTTTGTCCGCGTCCTGACTCCGCATTCTGCCAGAAAACCTGCTGAGCCATTCAGCGCCCACTTAGCTGCTGCATCTGTATCATCGCTCCTCCAAGTACGTAGTACTCACTGCCGCTGTTTCCCGAACTTCGTATCCTGAAACTACCTATGTAGGAATACCCGACCTCCCAACCCACAGCGGATGTTCTCGGTCTCAAGCATGTACGCCCCCCATTTTCCGATTTCTCTGTAACTTTATTGATGTCGTATCATGTTGGTTCCTTCAGGAGGAGCTATAGTGAAATCGACAACGCTTCAGGTTCAAAAGCATGCCCTTCCTCAAGCGGTATCTTCGATGCTTCACCCACCGGTTCGTCCTGTTCGTCGGTTCGCGTTATATCATATTGTCATTCTTTTTCGTAGTCCAAAATCGGTGAGAAGCTCGAGGCTTTCGTCCCTACTCATCGAATGAGCCTAAATCCATGATCTTCGAACTCATTCCGCGGTGAGAAGGCTAGCCGAATATGCAGGATGACTGCTGGGATAGGTGAGCAACCCGTGCCTCTAATAATTTCAAGTTTCGACCGTGTATTCAGTGCGAGCTTGAGTGCGAGAGCCGACCTTCTCTGCCACTGCAAGTTGAAGCGCAGGTCCACAGAACTCATCTGTACCGATCAAGCAGCCTTGACAACGACGGTCATGTCAGTGAGCGTTGAAGCCTTTCGTCCTTCCATGCCGTTTACGTTCACATCTATCCCATTGCAGTTCCGAGGCGGGAGCGTTTCATCACGAAAGTACCTTCAGATCAGCCATTTGAACCATGGCGAACGGCCCTGGTCATCCTACCATTCGAGGTCTCTCGACATCCGCTGGTTATGTCTGACTGATATTCCTTTCCTAAGTCCTCTGCAACACGGGGCGGGTCGTGGTGTGATGTTTGATGGGAATCCGCGTCCGCGCCGCTTCTGTATCGATATTATCGTTCGTCACTCGTTTACTTCCCTAATCTATGCTCTGCAGATTGTTCCGGCGCTGAGGTTGCCAAGTGGGGTCGACAACGTGGGTTCTTGAGAGCGCTGGTGTGGTTGGTCGACCCTGTTTGTTGGCTCTGGCTCTCGTCCTCTGCTGCGAGTTCCGCCGTCATCGCCCTCTTTTAATGCTCCTTACTTCCATTGAATACGTCTATTATGGCGCTATCTACATGTCCGTTGCATTAGATGTCCAAGATGGCAACCTCCACTCAATGTTGGTTTGTAGCGCCGTTTCACATCAATAGAGGCCATGAAGGTATGCGACGCCCATGGTTTTAACAGGTACAGATCCTGCTGACTATTCGCGTCCAGCCTTTCACCCCGTCTCAAACGAATAGGTCCCTAGTCTGAGAGGCTCTTTCACTCCGAAACTATCAATCTAGCGGTCCAGCGTACTAGTATACAGTCAACGAGCTGCCTACCGTCTCCTCCCATCAACTCCAGATCTACCCATCACCAATGGAAGGCCGTCAAATTCAAGGAAGAGCAAACGACGTCGAGACATATATCTAGATCGAACACGTTCGGCGGCCGTTGCAAGTTGGCGGTGCGCTAGAGGGCTTGCTGGACCGTTGCGTCAGTCTTCGTTCAACTTGAAACGCTGTCCTATATATTAATCGACCATTCCTCTGGGCTCGAAAATTTCAGGCATTGACTGATCGCTCAGACTCCAGAGAGAAATCGCATCTATATATCAGTCAGAATTTATATATGTAGCTGCTATATTTCGTTGATTGCGGCTCACTCGCATCTTTAGGAAAGTGGTGCGAAGGCGTGAAGGTGTGCTGCAGTAGCAGCCTGCGAGAACAGGGGGATCGGCACGTGACACGGAATCAATACGTATATAAGCGCCTACGATGCCGCTCTGGCTTCCTTATGGCTCCTCCACACGGAAATGGCTCCTCTCGGTCGTCAATTCATCAGAGGTTCGTAAACGTGTGCAAATTCTTTCTCTCCGCGATGCTGAATTTGAATATTTAGCGTTTTCAGACGGCAGGTTTCGCGAGATTTCGTAGGACATGTATGACCCCCCAAGTCAACAAATTCTTGCACATCGAGAACCACCTCCGCTGGGACGTGCTATCCACGTTCTTGCTAGCGTCATTCAGATGCGTAGAGCTCGTATGTTGAATTGGTGAATCCGCTTTCGTTAAACGGGCTGATACGATGATTTATCCAGGTAACACGAGATGATTGATTCATTCCTACTGGCGATTCATCCGAACTCGAAGATGGTGGTAATCATCGGAGGCGGCGATAGAAGTGTTAGAGCACGATACAGACGTGCAGATAGTATTCTGTTCTTGTCGCGGTAGGCATTCTTACAACACTTTTCTCGGTTCCGTCAACTGAATTATGATGCCAGGCTATCTATTTTCGTGTCTCCAAGCAATATCTAGTTCACCTCTCTGACCTCCTCAAACCTCCACGAATACCCGTCTTCATGTGGCTTCATATTCCGCGCTGAATCCCTCTACGACGTTAACATTACCGAGTCCTCTCTCCGCCTTCCGTACCCCTTCTGGACGCCATGCTTCCGGCTCCTCAATGACGTCCTCACCGCCGAAGCATCTTCCCCACTCCCAAGCCTTCTCGACCAATCTGCTTCTCCGCTGGTCAAGGGAACCTGCTCACGATGTGGCGTTGCCGCTGAGGGACGTGATGCAACGCCAACATCCACTTGACTGCGCTCAGCCCTCCTGAACTTCGTCGTGCGCCGAGATCCACGATATACCCTTCTTGCCGAGCGAGCTGCCTTCACCACCAATTCCATGAAGCGTGTCATGAGGATCGGAGAGCCTTAAGCAGCTTGCTATGGCTTGTCGACCCCCACTACTGTCTTAGGATGTGAAAATATCGCCACCTTTAGCTGCCTCTTTCTCCGATATGCGCGAGCCAGATGTCGCTGTCAACGAAGTCCGCACCGCGGATCCCGGACCGACAGTTTCTACGTCGTCAAGCCCATCAACGAACCCGGTGTGGAAAGGTGAGTACCCTGCGCCTCTCCCTCTCTTCGCTTTCCCCGAGTAGCTAGCTGACTTGTTCACTCACTAGATCAAACAATGTCGTACCTACTGTAGTGGCCCTCCGCAGCCGAATCCCAATTCCCTCGGTTCTAGAGTCTTCTGGTCGCACCGAGTCTTCCTCCTCGCCCTCGCCCTCGCCCTCGTCAACTTCGTCTCGTCCTTCTCCGCCGGCTCCCAGCCCTCGACATCTACATCTGCATCTCCGGATCGGACCCCGACCTCACGAACTTCATCAAACCGTACATACCATGTCTCCCGCCTCCGCCTTCGTTGCACAATGCAGTCCGCAACTACATCTCCTCGATACCGGTACCCTGCCGCGAATGGTACGGAGGCGCAGACCAATTGCGTGTGGGACGTTGGGGTATCAGGGATTCGGATTCGTCCCCGAGTTTGTCGGCTTGGGCTTTGGTGGATGGATCTTGGGTTGTTGAACGCGGAGCTGAAGGAGCGGGAGCGGTTGAAGGAAAGTTTACTTCGGAGGTTCAGGTTTACGGAGTTGACTATTGGCCTATTGGTGCCATTGCCTAAGACGGCAAGTACGTTTTGTTGTTTGCCTTTCGTCCCGTCTTACCTTTGTTGCTCAGGCGTATGTCCTCTTTACGGACATCGTGAAACCGAGAACTAGTAACCTCCTGCACGACCGGAGGTCTCTTGATGAAGTACTAGGAGGACCTTCTTCATGTAGGCCGATGGATCTGAGGTACGTCCTTCCGTACCCTTCACATCGCCGAGTCTGATCCCTCGTTCCAGTCTATCTTGACTTCTACGTTGGAAACTTACGGCGCGCCTGTAGGGTGCTGTGACTCAGACCTGTCGGTTTTCCATGCAACATCGCCAGCTCGCCATTGACGCCTTCCGGGGCACCATCGGCGTTCACGCTACTTACATGGAGGTTTGTGATCCAATCCGTGGGGTCATCGAGCGCGAACAGCCTGGATTCATCGAGAAGGTCTTGCAGACTTCTTCGTATGTCGGAATGTACACAATGATTGTTCATTGATGGCCGAGCTATCTTTGCGTGTAGATTTGACATCAAAGTAATGATAGTCGTGTTGGCGCAGTCCCCTTGCTTCTCAAGGTGATATGGTGCTGTTTGAACTATTCTCATGAACTTCGGCACCGTAGGACAATAATGGCCGTCGGCCCATCACAAGCGGTTCGCATCTTACTGCGGTACGCCCACCGATGGGAACTCCTCCGTATGGTCCCACTGCCTGCTAGTACGGCCATATCCCACGTCACTCCAAGTCTCCACAGCCTGTCCACTGAGCACTCCCACCTCCGGCCGGCTTCCTCTGTTGAAAATAGCCTACAGGCTGTTCAGGTACCGGCACGTCCTTTCTATCACTCAAAAATAGCTCCTTATTCGTTACCTTAAGCTCGGTCGGGAGAACATATATGACCCAGACCACCCCGGCCCACCACTTTTTACACCCTTGCCGCTCGCACTGATCATCTTGAAACGCCACACAGTTTCTACTACCGAGAGCGGCACCAATATCCATCCATCCATCCATCTGCGGCTCTAGAATATGTCTGCAGATACCGGGACTCCATTTAATGACCCGACCTCAGGGGTGGATAATTCGCCTCATCCGCAATTGCTGTCCACGTCTCGACAATCGTCTTCGATGACTCTTGGAGGACCTACTACGCAACCCAACAACGGCTCGCCGTCATCATTGTCTTCATGGGCAGGACAGATCTCTGCCTCGCTCTCGACACTGGGCGAACAGATCGCGGCAGTATCGCAGCTTGTTCCCAACGCTCAGCTCCCAGCCCTCGACTCAGCGGAGTTGTCATTCGCTGCTAGACTAGATGGGATTGAGCAAAGACAAACGCAGTTAGAGGGTGATCTGTCGGAGCTCCGCAGACGTATTGAGCAGTCGAGCACTCAGGTAGCAGAGGGAGCGTCCACTGATGGGTTGACCAAGAAGGTCGATGAGGCGCTGGCTTCGTTCAAGCTTGAGTGAGTACATGTCATCGGCAAAGTCTGCGAATTCCTAATAACCCATCTATCTCATCTCACTAAGGCAATCTCGGCTATATCCACGTCTGTTGAACGCTACCGTGACGGTTTCGAAGATGCCGATCAAACCGTTACCGACTTCAGGCGGCAAGCCTCCTCCGAACTTCCCTGCCACTAGAGGAGAGTTCGAGCATCTGACCAGTGAGGAAGGATTTAATTTTTTTGGCTGGAGCTCGGATTCTGACGCTGCTTTGCAGAGGAGCGATACGATGATATTTTGAAGGCATATGGAATCCCGAGTAAAGGAGATACCGCCGCCAAGCGGGAGACTCTTCGGGCATTCCTAGGTCTTCCTCCCTAACGATTTGTGAACATAGTAGGTCGTCGCCTAGCGTATTGAATACCCCTTGATGTACATACAAGCTGTCGCTGTGATAAATACCGTTCTTAGCAGTCTTATTCACAACCACGCCGCTCCAGTCAGTAGTTTCCAACGTTGAAGGGACGCAGTAGCACGGCATTTGGTTTGGTTCAATGGCGTACGGTTCCTTTGTTCTCATGATGATGCTAAGAATCATAGATTCTTGTACAGACTCTCAGCCGCTAGAAGTACAACAGGCGCAAGTGCAGAAAGCTAATGCTAGCGTACTGGCCTTGTCAAGAACGCTAATTACTTGGCTTTCAATCTAATGTAAAGCGGCCTTCTCAACGATCTTAACAGAAAGTAGACGATGTGGTACTCACGCTTTGCCCGCAACTTTATCAGAGACAGCGTTAGACAGCTCCGGAGCGGCAGAACACCCAGCCGGTTTCTTGGACTGGCTCTCAACCTCGGCAATGCTAAATTTGGGCTTCGAAACTCCCGTGGGCGCCTTCGCAGCACCGACAGCCCAGCATTTCTGTCGGAAAGGTAAGCACAAAGTCGGGCAGAACAAGTGTTGAAGATTTACACTGAAGACTTCCCAAGCAGGACTCTCCCAGATCGACACGGAGGCTTCCGCCGACCAACTGAAAATGTGGCCTTCTGCGCCACCCCTAAGATGGAGACCGACATCGATCCAGGCGCATCCACTGAATCCGATGGAGTCCCTGGGTGAGAGGACGTCCCGTCGAAGAGATCCATAAGGTGGGCTATATGCCAACTCGTTGCTCTCGCGTCTGTGTTTCTTACCCTTGCCAGCGGGTGCGGCTGGCGCAGCGGACTTGCCCGCGTTGACGGATGCGTCGGCTTGAGCGACGACGGTGGCTCGTACCCAGGCGTCGGCTGCGACGTAGAAACTAGCAGAAACCGAGCCGCCAATTGCAGTGACGCCGAAGTGAACTTGAGGGGACAGAGTTCCTTGAGCGAAGCCTTTGAAATAATTAAGTGAGCAGGGACTGCCGACGCCCAATCAATTTGATGGCCTTACCTTGGGCATTTAATTTGGCTGATGCCTTCAAGTTGAAGTCTATGATCAGATATGTCAGCGATACTGCGGGCACGTCTAAGCTAAGAAACTTACCAGAGTCCTTGCTCTTCAAGCGTTGGTCCCTCGCTTTTGGAGCCTCGCTTGCTGGGTACCACATTTGCAAATCGTCGAACTGGTAAGCAAGGTGGACATCGGTTGTTAGGTCGAGCTCGATATATCCCTGTGCCTTCGCTGCGACGGAGAGGTAAGGCCCAATGGTGATGAGTCTAGTTACTTGGTTAGCGGGTGTGGAAGAACGTGAGTTACAACGCTACTGACGCGGGAATGCTTAGGCCCGGCAAACCGAGGTCGTTCAAGAGCTTCCTTTCGTACGTGAAGCCTCCCTGTGTATATGGTCAGGAGAGTAGAAATAGCGCGGGAAGTCGCCTTACTTTCAATGCGACGTCGACGTGAACCTTGGCATCGACACTGCCATTAACGCCTATTTAGAAAGATGAGTAAACCGCAGCAAGTGCGAAAAACCATAAATACCTCCGAAGGCAGCGAACTTGGTGATTTTAGGCAAAGGCAAGATGGATCCAGCGATGACAATGCCAGCTTTCACCCTGATGGAACCCTTGCTGTCGATATTGATGTTAAGTCTCGAGTGCTCGCTGCCTGAGCACTGTGCCGGAGGGAAGCTGAACTCCGGGATGTTGACGTTAGCGTTGAGCGATATATCTTGGGATTCGATCTTCGGCTGAATGTCGAATTTCGTTTTGTCTACGCGGGGGGATGTGAGGATACATGAAAGCGGTGCTAGCGAGCGCGAGCCACTGACCTGCAATGAGATTTCCGAGATCCTGGAACCGGTCGCCGACCCAGTGAGCGGCGTCGGTGACGGCCTTAGCCACCGAGTTGGCGGCGTTGGACACCCATTTTCCGATATCGTCCCAGAACCAGTCGGCGAACGCGGCGTTGAGATCGAGACCTGGGACGGTGGCCTGAGACATATTATCTGTTAAGCCGGAACTTCTAAGAGAAGAGATAAATACATACGCCGACAAAAGCAAAGTTGACTTCGCCGGCTCTTTATATGTGCAAAGTCAGCGTGGTCCATCAAACGAGACGAAAATAAACAACATACTTAGAATGGTCGATGGCGGCCCAGTTTGAATCGATGGACATGACATGAACAGTAGGAGCCGCTCCATCTCTGCGGCGAACCTTCTGCTCAGCATGCTGGGGGAGGGTCTGGTCCGCAGCAACCTTCATGTTGGCAATCCTAGCAAAGGGACCGCCTCCACACTGTCAGGCATGAGTACGAACTGGGGTGGCCGACCAAATCAGACACGTACGCTCTCGGGTAAACGGACGATCTTGTCCATGGGACCATGGTGATCGAAGACATGCTGGCATCCAGAGCCTTCATGTTCAGTCTCGCAGACGAGGCGAATGTCTTGATCGAGGGAGTGGGCGTCGCAGTCGAGGATCACCCATCCGGCGGCGGGGGTAATATCCGAGATCGACTTAGGTGAGCCATACTGTAGGCGTTTGATAAGCACGAAGTTGCAACGAAACGGCTCGAGACAATCTCACCAACTTGATAGCACCAGAGACCTCGGTGCTGGCAGGTATGTCGTAGGCACACTCGCCGTCAAAGCATGGCTTGGACCAGTCGTTGACGGCGCCAACGCTGGTGAGGGTGACGGAGAGGACCGCAGCGACGATCAGGGATCTCGAGAGCATCGCGACACTCGAGAGGGGGAGCCAAGAAAAAGGCTACAAGGGCCAACGTTGCCTGGTCACTTTACTTAAGTACGCTCACTATCCACTAGCGCAACTCTGAGCGTACCAACATCACAGCGTGTGGATACGCAGTTTCAGGAGATCAGTTAGCCGCCAAAATAGACTGAACTTTGGTGTAAGTGTCTCCTAGGTCGCTTTCGCTGGCTTCGCGTGTACGAAATGACACCTGGATTGGTACTAACGGTCGTCCCGACGGATGGGAGGAATTCCTATAGTCAAAACCACAGACACTACCAATGGTCTAGCGGCCGCAAGTCAGACAAATTTTTTCGAAACCGGAGATACGCATTCAAGTATTCTACCTACCGGTGCGGTTTGGCGTAAAACGACATGGTGGGAGGTCGCAACCAACGGCTAGGGCAGAGAATCATAGGAAATGGGGTGGTCGCAAGAACTAAACGAATTTCGAAGAAGATGGCTAACGATATAGGTGGATTATGAATATGATGTTATAGGGCCGCGCCGAAAAGTTTTGAGGCGACGGCCGGTGACATGTTGAGTTGTGACCGTGACCGGTGACATCACGAGACACTCCGTACAGGGGTAGCTCGGACGTCGGCGCTTAATCTATGGTCCTCGTTCCACCCAAGTTTCTCCAGCCCCACAGAATAGTACGACCACTGTTTCACCGAGACTAAAACACGCTATTGCGAGTGCCATTCTTTGTATGATCATTGCACTAGCTAGCGCTATAGATGCTCCACAGTTGTTGATGGCCCAGTCGAATGAAAATCCGAAAATTCAGGTTTCACTAGGTCAGGCGGTTTTACGAAGCGGACGGAACGAACCAAAAACGAACAATAACGCCGAGGCTATGAGGATAGCTTCAATACACTCGCTATCGTCCTTCCATGGACGTTTTCTAACACACAACACGCCGACGAGCACGCGGATGGTCACCTTGAGGGAAGTCTTCGCATGACCGCGTTGTTGACAACAGCGAAATTCTACGGTTTGTCGCGTGCATAATTAACCGAGGGATACGTGTATGTAAAAATCGCATCACATTGGATCTAACTTGAACATTCAGTGAAACCCAGACTGCGCGTCCTCTACTTTCAGCTCTCTCAAGGACTCGTTGCTGCTACACGTCTCGAGGTGAGTTCAGTTTATTCTTGTCGACCCATATGCTGACAATGGAGCATCCATCCTTTAAGCTTTATGTGTAGCTCGCATCGTTAGATATTTACCTACGATGACTTTCTGCGGCGTCCCACTCTCCAAAGAGAGGCAGCAAGTGCCCCCATTTACTATCCCGTACCATCTAACTCTCTGACCACTTTTGAATATTTAGATCACCTACTTGATTTGTTCAGCCCGCTTTTGCGTTCTGCTTCATCGACGCGTGCATGTTCGCCCTTCCGACCATCTGATGACAATCTCACACTCCCTGATCTCAGACAAGCGCTTCATGCTCTCGTCAATTACCCGTTCGCTAGCTCAGACGGGAGCTCTTCGCCTGATCGTTGTATTTTTGGCTGCAGCCTCCGCCGCTTGACAAGTTCTCTTGGTCGGATCGGTTCGTTATCGGCGTCGACTACCAGTGTTCGCTGAACATTACCCTTACCTGGTATCAACGGCCGATCACATGCTGAGCCTTCGGCAGCATCCCCTACTTCGAACTAAGGCAGTAAGTATCTCTTTTATTATTTGACATGTCTAGAACCCTACGTCCATGTGCATGTATTTCTAGACGAACTCCTCGCTACTCTCTCGCAAGAGTGGACCTCTTTATCTTTGCCCGGATTCGCTGCAGAATTCACACTTTCTACACCATTGGACGTTCCCAAAGATCTCGTGCGTATCCCGCTGATTTCTCTAATCGCTCAGTCCAAGTACGTGACACAGGGGGCTTTTCCAAGCCGCAGAGTACAATGGTATGTAAGCGTACCGATCAAAACGAGTTATGTATGTAAATGATTCCCAGCCGTCTTTGTTGTCATCGTTCTGGCCTCATGCCTCTTCTCACCGACCAACAACATCGCACAGTTGTGACGGATTACGCTAGCATGTTTTGGAATTATCCTTAGCGAATCTCGTTAAACTTGCAGGGAGGTGCCCCATCATCGTAGTAACGCAGTGCCTTTCGGCCGAATCAGTAGGGTCGGTATCTTGGTGAGTAAATGTTGGTATTCTCTGAGAACTTGCAAGGAGTTATCCAAACTCTTCGCCAGATCCAAAAGTTTCGCAGATAATGAAGAAAAGACCAGATGGTCGACCAGTTGGCCTTCACATGTCACACCCCGCTCTCATATATTAATGCCACACGGTTGAGACAACGTCAGTCTCTGGTTCTATATCATTCAACGTGCGCCAAAGCCACAACATTCAGAACACTCTACCAGGGCTTCAGCGTACTTCATAGCCGCTGTCCAGACATGGACGACGACCACTAGCTTCTCGAACACCGAAGGCCATCATTTGGGCGTTAAGCTGATATGTTTACGTCTCGGTCGGCCAAAGTCGTGGTAAGCTTGAGCGTTTTGTAGATAACAAAGCGGCCCTCACAAAATGTCCCGACGTAGATTCAACCTTGCGAATAAAAACGACGATTAGCTGTCCGTCACCGTGATGGCAATGTGTGCATACGGGAGGCACGCCCCACTTGCACCATCTGCATCATTCTTGAGCGTTCAACGGTTTACTAAGTAACGAGATCACATACTAAAGTGAGTTTATGCTTATCAGGTACGGCCCATGTCCGTTATGACTTCGCTGTCTGCATGGTCATCGTCCATACATCCGTTCCTTCATTGTTCCCATCGTCGTACCATCCCATCCTACCTCGTCACTCCACCGTCTATCAATCTCGGTACTGAGTAGTGGCGACATCCCCATGTGCAGCGATTGCATACGACACACATTGGCAAAGTCAATCGTAAGGCTCATTTCAAGGTTAACCAGAACTAAATATCAGTCTCGCAGAGCACGATCAAGCTTTGAACCGATAAAACGACGCCCATGATCACGATGCGAGCGGCATTAAAGCTGCTTCATTTATTTAGCGTGTGACTGCTACGGGCGACGGCGTTTTGCTAATAAGAGTTCAGATTTATAACTCGCAAAGAAATTCGCCCCTTCTCCTCGACTCCCAGTCGCAGCTTCCGTTCCCTCGTTAGCGCTACCTCCCCCATCTCTTGCGCTGTCAACGCTCCAATGCCGCCCTCTTGGATTCAGCACGTCCCTAGGCGAAGACTCTCCCAAATTGGCTTGTAGACGACGCTGCCTGTTGTCAAGGAGCACGGCTGAATACACCGTTACATCATAATCTACGTTTCGAATCGAGGGGATCGCTACGCGGAGCGCCATCATCAGCGGATACGATAGCTCGTATGTATCGGGTTTATACGCGTGTGGCGTTTTGATTGTGATGCTACGAAGGGACCACCCTTCGAAGGAATACGCGGCCAATTCTTGACAGAGATAAGACTACGTACGGCTGCCAATTAGCGAGACCACGAAGGGATAGAGAAGACGAGAAACGAGTATACCTTCTCCTGTACCGCCCCCGTAACCGACAACTCCTTCAGGCCCCTTAGCAGCTCGGCCAACATCCCGAACAAACTCACCGTGATCACTTCAACCCGTACATCCAGCTTCACCAACTCTGGACTCCCTGACCCTAGCATCGCCTTCAACTCTTCCTCCTGTAGTGCACACGATCTAATCGTGACGCTCCTCATCTGCGGCTGCGAGAAATACCTTGCAAGCCGATTGATACTCACGGATGGAGGACTCGGCATGAAGGGGTTGATCTCCAACGTACGCAAACTTGTCAGCATCTCCAATCCGGCGAAACCATCTAGCATGACAGCGTCTTTGTTAAATGGGCGAGCGTCATCTGCGAGATCGAGGACCAAGTGTCGTAGGCCGGAGTGGTGGTTGGCAAGGAAGGATGTGATTTCACGAGCCGTAGTATGTGATTCGTCTAGATACGATCCAGAGAGCAAGACGAAACGTGGAATCCGAGTCCGAAATTCAGCTAGTTCGAGCAGAGGAAGTCGACGTGAGCCTGCATGCCAAGATCAAGGAGATAGAACCACCACCGTAAGATTAGCATCATATGAGATACGGCAGCGGCGCTCGAGTGTAGCCATCAACTCTCCGAACTCTCTGAACCCCCACCAATCCCTGAACCGTACGGCAACCAAACTGGAATCAGATACCTCAAACAATCGAACGATCGCAGCAACACAGTCCGCATTCGATGAAAAAGGCGGTAGGATATCTGGATTCTGCGGGTCCGGGTATTGGAACGTAAACGAGTCGTTCATGGCGAATTTCACCGATATTTCCTTTATATTCAAGTTCGAGGCCGTGCATCCCGTATCTGGCACATGAGTAGGCAGAATCGTGACACTGAGACCGTGGAGGGCAACACCAAACGCCTTTGGCGGTAAATCCAGACTAAGTGTGAGCCTCCGACTGTTTGACGTGACGACGACAGCCCAGAGGTACTCGAGAATAGGCTGAACACGCGTAAGATCGCCCAAGAGACCATGTCGGCAGTACAGCTCAAGACGTAGATCTCTCTCATCTTCCCCCACATCCGCATCGGATAACACAAGCCCGAAAAGGGTGCTTAGAGCCGGGTACAAGCTACTCGCCGCCTTAGTCGTCGTCGTCGGGGGCGCACCTCCATGGGCGATTGTAGGACCTATTTTTCCATGGTTCTCTGGAGATGAAGGTGATCGTCGACGTCGCCAGAATGGAGTACTGTACTATTCCAATCATTTGAACATGGGGTGTGACGCGTGACCAGTTTGACCAAAATATGATTTGGACAACCGCGCCGAAGGCGCGGGACCGCCTACAGATTTGGACAATCGGTGACTTGGTTTGTGACCGACTGGTTGAGGAAAGGCCCGACACTTTACACTGGGGGCGGGGCTCGGTAATGACCGAATCTATACCTGATTAAACACCGGCAGGGTCTCAACAGAAGAAAAAATTAGAGAGCATGACGCGTCGCTATTCCCTCCTGGAGCAACATGAGCAGTATCCCATGCATAGCTCGGCTAGCCCTACTACCCAGTCCCAATGTCTCCGTTGCCGAGTTACTCCTATTTGAGCTACCTCTCGACTGCGAGTCTGTGGACACAGCGGAATTCCATCACTACTTTGATACTTGTGAACCCGAGTCAACAAATCCGCTCTCTCTGAGAGATGTCCCTTGCCCACCATCTGATGTTGTCAACAAACTAGCCATGGCTCTCGAGGATATGGTAGCAAATCAAGCCAAGTCAGTCCGAATCCCATACGCTGGCACCAGTGACATCATGTCATCAACTTACCCCCTCTGGACCGTGACGTACTGGGCCGAAGTTCACTTGATGAAGCGCATCCGAGCACCATGGCTGCAGCTAGCGGCATCAGTACAACAGCAGGGTAGCATGGTTCAGGAGCTACAGGAGGCTCTCAAGACCATCCCTGCTGATGGTGTACTGCGAGGATTCAGCTATCCATATAATACGACCTCAATCATCACCTATGGAAGTCGGGATTGGTTAGGCGATGAACACATTTGCCAAATGATGGAACTCACCCACGTCACCCTGGATCGACATGGTATCAACGACATCGTCCTTGAGACACCATTCTTTATGGGGAAACTATGTCAGGCTCACCGTGCGCCAACAAGATATACTTCGGAGAAGGGCTTCCAATGGGTACGAGCACTTGGAGAGGCATTGGGTGAAGGCACAAAGCGTGAAGTAGGCTTTGTCATGAACATTGAGCAGCGGCATTGGGTGGCTGTGGTGATGGACTTCAGGAATCGGACAATTTGGTATGGTGATTCATTAGGCAAAGGGGCTAACAAGGAGACATTGGCGGTGTTAACGTGGTGGACAAATTGGCATACAGGGACTGACTTCACCTGGTGTTCCCTCCCAATCACACGGCAAAAGGATAGCTACTCATGTGGGCTCCTAGCGTGGAATGCAATTGCAGCCCGCACAACGCCAGGAGTTGTCCTCATCGCGGGAACAGAAGCGCAGGAAGCACGGCTTCAGGTTCTTGTACAGGTGGCCCAATGGCATGCTGCGCATTTATCAGAGCAAGTAAGCACCACTTCCAAACGTATAATCAACTCGCTTACATTGAAAAGCTGAGTGACGAGAGGGACACACAAGAAAGGGAAGGAGATGGGAATAATTCAGATGTCGAGATGTCTGATGGTGATCGCACACCGGGCTGCTACAGCACGCCATTTAGCAGATCACCCACTCCACCAAGTGCGGATGACCAAGCAGAATACAAACCTAGCACTCCCGATCTCAGCGACTATGAAGATGACATAGACGCCACTATCTCTCCAGATTGCCTTCCAAGGGCTCGAAAACCTAAACGGAAGTCAGCGTTGAAGATTGCCACAGAGAATCTAGCTGAAACGGGGACAAGAAGGGGGCTCCTGAAATGGTTCACACCATGTGCGAAAGAGGACCTTAGGATGGACCTTGTCAGGATTTCGGAGGGAGTCAAGAACGACCAGGAGATGGCTGAGGAAAAGCGAGCCAAGCAGGTGAGAGAGAAACAAGCACGGAAAAGAGAGCTTGCGCGACTACGGAAACAACGATCACGCGAGAAGAAGAAGCAAATGGAGATGAAGGCAGGTGAGAGATCACCAGGTGGATCGAAGCGACTCAAGGTATGTGAACAAAGAGTATAAAAATAACCAATAATCATATATATCTAGGGACGGAGGAGGAACCTTGTTAGCGTCATGGGAGAGGCAAAATGGGAACAAGGAAAGCTAGCGGAGACATCACGACCAGCCCGAGAAATTGAAACTAGATATAAAGACAAGGTCAAGAAACCCCAAGGTCGTAAGAAGATACAAGCCGAGCGTCCAGCTACATATGTCAATTGGTTGACACCATTGTTATGGGATCAGATAGAGGAGGCAGCGAAGCACGTAGGATGGACGATGTCTCCATCTGCAATAGTCCACCTCCTGAAGAAACGAAATCCCGCCTTCGAGACCTTGAGTATTTCTAGTGTGCGCAACTGGATTGACTTCAGCGGTGACCAACCAAGTTGGAAAGCTTCCGTGCTGGAGAGGGCAAAGCAGGGCAATCACCCAGGACATGCAAACGGAGGACGACGTGGTGCACTAGTAAGCTAGCAACAAGAGACATTTCACCATGCTCAATCAATATTTCTAGAGCCAACACCCACAGGTTGTTCTCGCAATACGAACCAAGCTCATAGCACTACAGGTGTCGGCTGTTCAGCTGACGATTGTGACCATCCGCAGTGTGATGGTTGCGACCATAGCCTACATGGCGCCAGAGGTTTTCCAACAACGATTTGGCGATAGTTCCTCGTTCCGAGCATCTGAGGGATTCGTGCGGAAATGAGTTCGTCGAGAACTTCAATGGAGCCTTCGGAAAGCCACACGAGCAGCCCAGAAGCTCCCTCTAGATTGGGAGGTGCAATGCCGCAGGTCAGCGTTGAGGAAGGCCTACTTGATAAAGGAATATGACATTCCATCAGCTCTGTATGTCAACTCGGACCAGACGCAAGTTGTTTACGCACCAGGGGACAAAATGACTTATACGACAACGGGTGCAAAGCAGGTGGCATTAATCGGGGGTGAAGAAAAGCGAGCATTCACATGCCTTGTCTCAGTTGCAAACAGCGGGAAACTACTTCCGTTTCAAGGGATATACAGTGGGAAGTCAATTCGGTCTTGCCCCGCAAAGTCATCGCCTCGATACCAAGAATTACTCACCTTGGGAACGAAGCTCGAGTTCTCCGGAACTGACACATACTGGTCCAACTTTGACACCATGTGCCGTTTCGTGGATGATATCCTAGCACCGTACTTCCAGGCTGTGAAAGAGGAGCTAGGTTTACCGGAAAGTCAAGAGAGTCTTTGTAAGGGCAACTCCTAGGAGGAGGGAATCCAAAGATATATTAGTATAGTACTGAACATAAGGTATACTACTCACCTAGGAGGAGGGAATCCAAAGAGAAAAGGCTAAGGATTCCCTACCTGCCTAGGTAGCTATATAATAAGTATGGACAATAGTATAATAGAACAATAGACAATAAACAATGATAATAGTAATAGTACATACTATAATGCTGTACATTATGTACAAGTCCAAGTATTGACGTAACCATCGGAGATCGGAGTTCGGAGTTCCGGAAAGGGAAGTATCGGAGATGGTGGAGTCAAATGGTGAGTGAACCGGTGGACGAGGTTTCGGAGTTTCGGAGTTCCGGGAAGCGGAGGATCGGAGATCGGAGTTGAAGTGCGAGTCAGGTCGGAGGTCCGAAGAAAAGGAAGGAGAGGTCATGTGACCTCGGAGGGAATTTTCCTAGGTGCGGGAATATGTAGTGAAGTCCTGTACCAAATTTGAAGGTGAACGGATCAAAGGGAAGAGCACCGTAATTCAGATAGTGTTGAGGTGTTGAAGTTGAGGGTGTCCCCTTACAGTCTTTGGCAGATCGATGTATGGTCGGTCCATCGGTCACAGCGGTTTCACGATTGGATGCGCAAGAATCATCCCACCATCTTGCTTGACTATGTCCCCGGAGGATGTACAGGTGTTGCGCAGCCTTGTGACGTTGGTATACAGCGGCTATTCAAGCATTCGATTAAACGATCATATCACGAAGATGTGGTGACAGAGTTATTCGAGAAGCTGGATCATGAGCGGGAACTCACGCTGGACACCAAGATTGCGACTGTTCGTGACCGCAGCGTAGGCTGGCTCTATAATGCCTTCAAAACTCTGGATAGACCAGAGGTGGTCAAGAAGGTCAGTTGTTGCTAGGGTATAGATCAGCTGGGATAACTTACAGCATGAAAGGCATTTGTACTGTGTCGAGCAGGGGACCTCAACCTCAGCTACGAAAGCCTAACATCAATCACAACACGGAAGGAACTTCGTCAGCTGAGGGAAACAGAGCCTGAGTTTTGGAAAGAACTCACCAATCCACAGGGGGGAGAAACTGTTCCCCCAGAGAGCGAGGTGCAGACGGAGGATACCATTCCAAACGATGATGAAGACGAGGCGTATTGCGATGATAGCGCTGTCGGGGTTGATGCCATGATATCAGCCATTGTGAATGATACTTGTCCTGCAGGAACCAGCAAGAACATCGATGGTGGCATAGCACCCATCAACGATGCGGAGTCAGAAGAAACCGACCCCGTTTCTGCACCAGTGCTACAAGTTGATCAGGTGGCGGAGCAGGAAGGATATGGGCGAGGAAAGCGCAAGCGACGGACCAATACGCTGTATAGTGCAGCTGCATTCTGCTGACATAACGATGGGGAGGGATCCGATGTCGAGGAAGCAGAGTTCCAGGATGATCAATGAGGCCTGCGGTGTGGTGATCAGCCTGATCCTCTAAGTGAGTGGATATTTACATGATCTGGACAGTCTAGCATGCGTAGTTAGTATATTGGAGGGATTACAAGGCCGTTTGCGATGTTGGTGGACGCCTCCGCGCTGTCTGGGAGTCGTTGGACAATGTGTCACGAAAGTTTGGACAATTCGCGCTGGCATGCGTGACCAGCGTGACATTTGGACAAATCTGGACCCCGCGTGACGCGTGACCTGTCTAACTGATTGGAATAGTACAGTAGTTCCATCACTACTACTACCACCCACGCCACGACTCCCATTATGTGCGAGTTCATCGTCGTTGTCATCGCCACCACCGCCGCCGCCTGAATTGGGGCCGTTAGTATTCAGAAGAAACGAGCTCAGCCGCCTCCAAGACTGCGAGCGTTTGTGATTAATATTGCATCTCTTTGACATGGAGTTTGACGATGATTCTGCTGCGAGGTTTGTTGTTGTTGTTGTTGCTGCTGCTGTCGGTGGTGGTGGTGGTGATGGCGGTAGTGGTAGCTGTCCGGGCCCAGAAAAGAGTCCAAGTTGCTGCTGGAGCGCCGCTTCCAGAGCCTGGATGTCAGGCAGGTTTATGGAGAGGCTGCGTACGCGGCGTGCAATAGAGGATGTCCTATATAATACATACCACGAATGCCGTCGTCATTGTAAATAGATAAGTGATGAGAAACGCGAAAAGGAAAGAAGGACTTGAGTTACAAACATAAGTTCACAAACTCGGCGTGGAGCCTTAGGATCCCTCCGCTCCCCACCAACACCAACACCATCGCCACCATCGACAACACCGCACCCCTCGTCCACCATCCGAAAATCAACGCGGTAATAGAGCTTATCCATGAAATATTCGTAGAAAAAGCAGTTGAGGCCCATGAGCGTGCGTTGTATCCGTAGCTGCTGCTTGCTGGTGGAGTCGTTACCATTCAAATCGACGTGGTGGGCGCTGGTAGTATGAGAAACTCGGAGGTAAGATAGGATTTTGAGCCAGAGGTCGTTGGGGAGGTCGCGAGCCATCGATTTTCGAGGAGGAAGAGGTTCCAAGTGCGTCGTGCGAGGACTCGGAAGTGGGAGCGGTGACGGTAAACGGTCCCGGTCAGCCCAAATCACTGAAATCAGGAAACAGACAAACCATGAGTCCGAGTCTCATGGGGTGTCACAAGTTACGATATGATAAAGTCCGGGTGTGTGAAGGAATAGAATGACCTCAATCACCGCTAAGACTCTGTGTCCATCATCATACGGTCCACCACGCGCACGATACTGGCAGGACTATGCGCGCGGTGGTTGTGATCGTGGTCGTCCGTCTGCATGGATCAGTGGTACATGTGCATGAGCGTGGTAGCAGCGAGCAACAGGATCAGCGACGAAGAAACACGAGAACAAGGATATAAGGTAGGTATGTGTATGTGTATGTGTATGTGCAATACGCAAGCGCTCCATGTACGAGTATACTCGAGTATATACCCAACCAATCCATCAACACCAGCAATACATCCATCCATCCACGTAAACGAAAATCATACTCAATCAACCACGGTACTCGAGCACATCCCCCTCCTCTCCATCATTACACGAAAACGACAAATACAGTACGCAATAATTTAACTTAGGTAAAGACCAAAAATCGTATGTACCCGACTTGCACCTCAGGCTGACCATATCAGTACCTACTTAGGTATAATAGTACCACTAGAATAACTCACCTAAGTAGGTTCAGGGAAGGGGTAGTTACCACCAGGTGGTAGCGACCACATATGACTTAGTGGTCGCTACCACCTACCGCACCAATGTTATACGTGGTAGAGTCCACTGAGACGGTGGTTGCTACCAGATTTCAGGTGGTACCTACCACGGTGTGAGTGGGAGCGACCACCAACTGAATATGTGAGGTGGGCACAACCACCGGCAGAGTGGTAGTGACCACTGACCAAAAATGCGAGGTGGGCGCAACCACCGAGTGAGTGGGAGTGACCACTGACTGAATATGTGAGGTGGGCGCAACCACCAAGTATGTGGTCGCGACCACCGACCGAAATTGCAAGGTGGGTGCAACCACCGAGTGAGTGGGAGCGACCACCGACCGCAATTGCAAGGTGGGGCCAACCACCGTCATAGTGGTAGAGACCACCGACCGCAATTGCAAGGTGGGTGCAACCACCGAGTGAGTGGGAGCGACCACCGACCGAAACTGCAAGGTGGGCGCAACCACAGACTGCAAAGCGCGAGCCTCTCAGTAGGAATCCAAAGGTGTACCCAATTGAGTGGTTTAGGTGGTGCTATATAGGGACACACAGGGCTTTAGAATTATAGACGTGTGAGTAATCTAATATACATCAAAGAGGGTGTCATCACAATTCGTTGCTGCATCCAATGATCCCAATGATTCATTGCGAAACCCATCTGCGATATCAATGGCATCCAAAGCCAAGTGAACCGGATCAGTAGCACCTCGTTCTTCGTCAAACCCGTCATCACTTCCCTCGTCATCTGAGCTATCCCTGTCCACATTTGCTTCGACGAAGTCAATGTTTTCGCTATCGCGATAAGTGTCTGACGCAGCAATCTCCACATCTGATGGGCCTCAAGGAGGGAGGGCTGCACTGCCAGGGTCTGTCCACTTAATCGCCCTACGCCAAGTTGCGCAAATATCAACCAGTTGTCTCCGGCGTTGCACAAACTGGTACCGAACCCCACGGTTGTTATCTAGAACTGATGGTCAGCCTTAGTGATTATGAAACAACATGACCCACCATTTGCCTCAATACACTGTACAGTAATCTTCCATTCCTCTGAAAACCACTCTTGAAGGGAGCGATGTTCATGAACCAACCGTAAGTCTTCCTCATCACATCGGTCACGAACTAGCATGGCCTTTATACCCTCTCGCACAGCTTCATCAGCTAGCCAGCTCGGAAGAGCAGCTTTATCATCATCCAACCCAACATCTTGCCAAATAGCATCATCAACATCGAGAGCAAAGAGACCTGCCATTGGAATTTTTATAGGCGATTTTGCGCCGTCAGGTGCCTTGCCACTTTGAATCATGCGAATCATATCTTCACACAGCGAATTGTATTGCCGTGCAAGTGCTTCAATCGTTGGCTCACGACGGCGAATGGCATCTTGTGTGTGGTGTTGAAGCTTGGTGTCTACATCAAAGTATTGCCTCAGCTCCATTGACACAGTCGGTAAAGCACTAGACTTAGCGACTCACCCATTCCTTTGCGGCGATGATGTCGCTCCACAGGATCCAACTCAAACTTACGTTGTTGGAGTCTTTGGCGAAGGCGAGACTTCAGTGCAAGAGCATTGGTGCGAGCATTGATAAAGGGGTGGGTAACCAGCAATGTAAGTTCCTCGAGGGCAGAGACACCTAATTTTTCTCTTTGTTGTTGTAAGCGATCCTCCGCATCATCCAAGGCAGTCCGAGCAGGGCCAAGCTCTAAGTCAGCCTGGGCTACCTCATAATCAGCAGCGTTGGTATCTTGAAAGACTTTCTCCAGCTGTGTAACACGTTCTCGAGCGACTTCACAAGCTTTATTAAGGCGGACAACTTCTTCAACTGCAGTCTTCCCTTTGTTCTTAGAACGACGTTCAAGAGGTTTTGTTTGGTGCTTGTATTGAGCTGCCCATTCAGTGCGTAGACGTCCCATTGGCGGAGCACCATTGAGTGTTTTCAGCGCGAGTCCTCGCTTTATCCGGCTAGAGTCCCGCTTTCTTGCAAGCCATCGCCCAAGGCCCAAAGTATTCAGGCGGGTGCTGTGGTCGATTTGAAGATTTAAAACGAAGAGGCGACGATGATACTAGGCAGTGATGAGTCGCCAAACCAGAGCGTACTGAGCAGCAGAAACGTACCCCACAAACCCGCAGATAGGAAACCAATCCACTGATAGACGACCAAAACCTTTCACAGCCCTCGCCATCGGTGAGACCAAAGCCCACAATTTTGCGCGGATGGTAGGCAATTTGACATGGCCACTGATGGCCGAATGCATGGAAGATGGAAATACTAAAGCTTAGACGGTGGATATAACGACTAAGAAAGCCGTATTTGACACAACTGCGATGAAGTTGACAGCCGATGTCGTAAAGGAGACCAATGGTGAACGTGCGAGGGAGATGTTGAAATAGCATCTCGACAAGACAAAGGGCATAATGTTGCTTCTCACCAGCAGAGGTCATGTTCGCCAGGAAAAGGACTCGGTCATGCCGGCAGATCATCCCCATCAGTGCTGTGTCTGAGAAGAATTGTGAGCTAGCCTTCTGGCGGGACTCATCAGCGGCAGTGAAGCTCTTCTCGCAGCCTGCAAGGACAGCGTTTGAAACATGCAATCCGGCCATAATAACATCTTCCTCCTCGTCGGTGGAGTTCTTATTGGGTTTAGCTCGCTTGGCGGACTTGTTTTCCTTGTCTTCCTTGTCTGCTCCAGTTCGAACTGAGTCGACGTAGCTTTCGAAGCTCTTCAGAGTCGCTTCGGGTACGAAAACGGAACCAGAGTAATTGAGAACAGGATCCCGTTCCTGACTGCGGCGTTTCTGTGTGAAGCAAGCATCAAGGCAGACTAAAGCATCGGGACTAGCAACAGGATGAGCAATGAAGTAATAGATTCATAGCAATGTTGCTTACCCTTTCAAATCTGGCGAAGGAAAGTTCCCACCAAAGCAAGCAGGACATCGGCGGCGAAGGTAGTCACTAGGACGTGGGCGAGGGTCGGGGTCAGAAAATGGATTGGATGGACGCTCCTTGTCACGGGGGCGCTTGCGAGGTGTTGCAGGCTGAGGCGGTAGGGATCGATGTCGGGGGGTACTTGGTACATCCTGGTTGGTGCTCTCGGCGGGGGCCTGGGTCGTACTCGCATCATCTTGGTAACCTACAGTAGAGGTATCCTGGGTGTGGGAAGCATCTAGGCCGTTGTCGTGAGGAATTACATCTGGAGGTCGATACTTATTCTCGACGGCATTCAGATGGCTCTCGGTGGCCTTCTGAAGACAATTGAACCACTGTAGCGCATTTCCGAACCGTCGTCGTAGGGGATCCTGGTAGGCAAATATGAATGCGAAATGAGATTGTTAGATCACAATAACGACTGACCTTTCCCGGAAGTTGATAGGAAAGATCCTCCAAGAAAGTTTGTGTGGCTGAACACCAAGCCGTGACATTAGGCGGTAGGTTAAGGAACAGATGCGAGACGAATGTGAGCACCCGGATATCAACGGCCAGTGTAGGTTGGCGAGGGGCACATGGAAAAAGACCGCGAGACACGAGCTGATTCGCAGCGGGATTGCAAGGGCATATCTGAATCGTTATCTTCTCGATAGCTAAGTGCCACATTGAATTGCGTAGCTGTAAAATAGGAGAACCATACTCACAAGTAAAGCGGACAATAATTACGTTGAGGTTACGAGGAGGCTTGATACATGTGCACGGGACGATAACAGGATCAGGAGGGGGGGTACGCAAAGATTCGGTATCCACAAGTAAGGAGAGGTAAGTGACAATGAGCGAAGGGATGACTTCTGAATTCCAAGTCTGCCACTGTTTCTGGCGGCTCCGTCGGTGGCGAGTGTTGGGATCGGGAGAAACGGGATTCAAGGCATAGTCATGTGATGCGTAGTCGTGATAGAAATTGTCATCGCTTGGATGCGCATCTGTAATTGAGGCAGCCGGGGGAGGGACATTGCGGAGGCCGAGGATAAATCCAGCCTGATTTCGTCGACGTGGCAGATTACGACGCTGGCTTAGGACTTGGCCGTCCGCAAGATGAACCAAGGGAGGTAAAAGAGTATGGTTGGATCGATGATGAACTGATTTTGTGGGGGAAATAAGGGAGTAGTCGACGTCGGAGAGTATTGCATTCTTCGCAGCTTGCTTCACTTCCTTCGTCACACGAGCACGAACCATCTTGCTTTGATGGAGTATGGTATGAGGGGAAGAGATTCGTCGTGGTTCGCGTCAATGTCGTCGCCACAATCACTGCGTGCATATTGAGTTAGTAACCAGCCACAGAAACTCTGCCACAGTGACTGCCATATTGGTTAAGATACCGCAGCTCAGGCATGACTATACCATTGTGTGCTCAATCTGGATGTGGCAAAAATGATGTCATTCAACATTGTAACAAAGCGAAATCCAAACATGATATAGCAAAGTTGTTAACGAAAGCAAGCGGGTAGCAAGAACTATGATGATGAATATCGGGGAGGGGGTCGATCATCCAACGAAGGCGAAGGGGAAGTTAGATATCGAGGGGCGGTCGGCGCTTGGGCAAACCGGTCGAAGAAACTCTGCGCATAGAAGGCCGCACACTCTGTCTCCAACCGAGCAGCATCAACAGAGCTATTCGATGCTAATGCGCATTGGGCAACATAATCAGGTACACCTTGCCAAGTAGCCATTACGTTGGCCAGACTCAGGATGAAAGGGCGACGATCATCAAGACCAGCCGCAGCAAGACCAGCGACACCATCTGCCACGTTGACAGTCAGAAGATCCCCGCCAGCTACGCCACGTTGCCATCCCGGAAAGCATTGGTCGTATAGCTCTTCTCTGGGTACGTTGAGCTTTGACCATGCGGAATAGGCAGTTCGACCAGAGGGAACGTGTAGGGATTCATCCAACGCACGAAGTTCGCAGCGAAAGTTGAGCTCACAAATCTCATACAGAACCTCCCTCGCAACTGCTGGGTCTGGGAGTGTACCAAGCGAGATCGAAGATGTCGGCCATAAAGCACGATCAGGCCGACCGTTCCAAAGCGTAATCTTGTTTTCCTTGACCCATTTTTCAAGAAGCGAGGCAGACGACTGGAGACGCTGGCTGGAATTGGTATTGGCTTGTGAAGTAAGCTTCTTGTTCTGCACCATCGACATGAGTAGAATGTCCTTCCATTTAGACGAGCTCATCCGCTGGGGAGTGGAAGTCTGCATAACCACAATAGCGGTTGAGTAATGAATCCAAGTGATGAAGTAAGAGCTGCAGCGGAGGATTGCATTAGTGTCGTTGCTGCTGGGAATGAAGAGGAAAGGATCGGGGAAGCGCCAGCCATTGTCGCCTTCATTCCAAGCATCCAAAATGCGATCCGATGAGCGAATAACACGTCGTAGGGCATCTCGCCATGCTGGCAAGATGGGAGGGAGGAATTCATGGCTCGAGGGGTTGGTGAACTTAGCGATGTCAGCAGGGTTGAGTGAGGGCAAACGTCGCTTAGTTGGCGGGTTCGCTATAGAGACAATTAGCAATGTAACTGTAAAGAAAATACATGTCTGACATATGATATTGCTTGCTCGCGAGGACGAAGGGGACCCTGTGTCAAGGCGTGAACGCTTGGCTGATGGTTCCGCACATTCAATCGACGGCTCGAGTGGTTCTTTGACTTGGCCGAAGGAAAAATGATTGCGAGGGTAGTGGAACATTGCATAGTATTTTCGCTCACTGTCTCCTTTGCCGCGATAAATGATGACTGGGGGGTCGTAAAAGGATTCCATTTCGAGGGAATCGCGAGGCAGACGGGCTGTGACGGCGGAGTCAATTCGAGTGGAAACTGACAGTTCCTCTACATTCCGCATCAACCACACCGGGACTCCAACACGGAAAAACTCTTCAGCAACGGTAGGTGACGTGGTGATGGTCCCAATACAATGTCTGAGCGGTGGGGGAGAAGAAGTGTCCAGTGGTTGATGTTTATCCAATACGCGTTTCACGACAAGCATGTAATCGATATAGGCGCGTAGCTCGAGCCAGCGACGTTGGAGTTCGGCGACAATATATATTACATTGACAAATGTAGCTGAGAAGTGTTCTAGACGATTCAACCAGACGCCCAGTTGGTTGACGAGGGAGTCCACCCAAATCCGATTCTCTCTACCATAGAGCGAA
Source organism: Pleurotus giganteus (assembly GCA_032158425.1). Lineage (NCBI taxonomy): Eukaryota > Fungi > Basidiomycota > Agaricomycetes > Agaricales > Pleurotaceae > Pleurotus > Pleurotus giganteus. The sequence goes on along the minus strand of JAPEHR010000008.1, from coordinate 2,332,384 downwards.
GATCGGTTCCTTACGAACTCATCATGGAGCTCTTTGACTTGCTCACGAAATTGACGAGCTATGGGAACAGGGACACGACCAAGGCCGGACACATCCTTCGAAGAGTCTGGGATGAAATCGGAGCTCGAGGGCGACCACCACATGATCGCAGTTGGGTTGGTATCGAGGGGCTTATGAGGGATGCATGCGAAATGAGCGTAGGGTGCGAGGTACAGCTGTACCCACTGAAAAGGATCGTGGGCACCCCATTTACCGTCCTTGCAAAGTACCAGCGTGAGGTCGTCATCGAGAAGGGGAGAGTAGATATCATCGGCATTGGGAGTGGTGAGAACTCGACGATAATTGTCAACCAGCGCACCGACCTGACCATCCCATGCCTGGTAGGCTAGTAGATATCGCATTAGTTAAATACCAAAGACAACGGGTACGGTGAACCTTACGTTCGGACGCGCTCAGTGTCGTTGGGTTATAATAGTTGAGAAGCTTTGGGTTTTGAGCAAACTCGGCTGGCGTGACTGAAAACACTCATCAATCGATGTGGATTACAGACAATACAGTAACACTAACAGGGCATAACGAAATTGCGAGATAGGATAGTAAGGAAAACACTATAAAACCAGAGGGACGACACGAGGGATGGCGGGGCGCAGGGCGCTCGCAAACGGAGCAGGCGGCGACACGAGGGAGGGCGAAACGGCAGGGGACCACCAAGGTCCAACTGCGGCAGGGGACAATCACTGTCCAACTGCAGGGCGGGGGCAATCACTGCCCAACACCAGGATCGCGAGCGAGAAACGGCGATGGGTGATACGAAGGGGGGAGCTGGACGAGAGGGACGATGAGAGAATGACACGAAGTAGAGCACAGAGGGGGAACGTTGAGACCAACGGCGGGCGGAGGTGGTGGGACGTTGAGAGAAGAGAAGAAGAGAAAGTGTGGGAATGAGTTCCCGGAAACGCTGACGCGCACGGACCTTGCTGGCTGACTCACTATCTCACGGTGAGCGCTTGAGCGCTAACTCTCATCTCCCCAACATCGCTCTCATCCTTTCTTCAACGTTGTGCCGTCGTCTTCAACTCCCGCCGTTTTCCTCAACGTTCCATCTTATCCTGGTGCTGGGCAGTGATTGCCCCCGCCCCGCAGTTGGACAGCGATTGTCCCCTGCCGCAGTTGGACCTTGGTGGTCCCCTGCCGTTTCGCCCTCCCTCGTGTCGCCGCCTGCTGCTCCGTTTGCGAGCGCCCTGCGCCCCGCCATCCCTCGTGTCGTCCCTCTGTTTGATGGCTCTAACCTGCCGCCTGGAACGCCCCCGTCGTATCCATCATCCAGAGTGAGTACTGTAATTCCCTTTCCGGCTCCTCGAACTAAGCCTCTCCCAGATACCATGCCCATCATATATCGTATGTCTAACTACATTCTACCTAGATTGTAGCTCACTTACGTATCTATCTACATACCTATCAAAAGTGATGCTACTGTGTAACTTGTTACGCTGGTTCGTTATCGTCGTCGCTTGGGTACCGGGGCCATCTCGCTATCAACGCGGCTCCTCTCGTCTCTCCTTTATACCGTACTCGAATCCATTGTCTTTCATTTTTGGCAATCTTCCATGTTTTTCTAGATCTGTCGATAGATGTGGCCTTTGCCACACTGTTTTGGCCGTTCGGACCATGAGCCGCTCTCTTTCTTGACCACAAACACTCAACATCTCCTACATCAATCTCTACCTAAGTTTATCGTCTCTCAACGAATACAATGCCAGTTGCGACGCGGTCACGAAAGACTGACCCGAGCAATACGGAGGATTCCCAACTCATGGATGCAGAGAAGGTATGTGCGCCATCAGTGTCGTTATACTTGTTATTTATGTGCATTGCAGCTGGAGGGGAAGACAATTGCTGAACCCGAGCCTGCACCGAAACGTCAGCCGAAGAAGAAGGGCAAAGTTGCACCCAAGGAAGACGAGCCAGTACGTTCCTTCCCTCCGTTTATTTCTCATACGTTAACCGGTATCATTGAAGGTCCCAACGCCAGATGCTAGCGTGAAACCGAAATCTAAAGCGACAAAGCGTCGGCCACCACCGCGTCCCATCGCCAAGAAGAAGAAGGACGCTGACCACGACAACTCTAAGTCAACGGACTCAGCGGTCGTCCTACCCCTCCCGCCGCTCAGAGCCGCCCTCTTGACGTTACGCGATAAGGCCTCCATCCGGCGAGCAGATATCTTGTCTCGTTTACACAACGGCCAATATGTTTCAGAAGAAGACAGTGCATGGGTTGACGGTCCAGCCAACTTTATTGACGAAGAACGAGTCTTGGAATTTTTAAATGGTGCAGAAAACTACGATACTGCGTACAAGAGTCTCCTCGACAAAGACGCTCCCAACGATCTCAAGCACGCGCTCGAACGATTATCTGCTGCGGCAGAACCATGTGTAGGAGCAGAGCAGTTGGAGGCAGCTGGTACGACATCGCTCAACCCCCCTGCTGAAGACGATGATGCCTCAATCGAGTCCCCTCCCAAGTCCCAGACGGGTAGTGTGGCACCCACTGAGACTCGCGACACCACTAAGGAGGTGGACACGCATCGCGCAGCGCAAGACACTCCCAGCGACAAGGCCGACGGTCAAGCCCTTTCCGCCCCGCCGCTGACAACAACCCAGACTGAACACTTAGTAGCAGGCCCTCAGAAAGCTACGGACTTGTTCGGCAACGATGTCATCGTTGAAACCATTGACCACCCGCCCCAATCCAGCATACGACAGTCTCCGCCGCGATATACCGCGGCACAGAAGGCAAAGCAGAAGGCATCATCGAGCGACGCTCATTCCGACATCTCCAATGAAGACAAGGATGATGTCGAGGCTTCTTTGAGCTCGAATGCGACTTCGGGACCGATACCTCAAGAGGTTAAAGATGCCGCCCTCCATGCCTACAACACCTATGTGAATACCATCATTTCTCTTGTGGACGGCATCAACGCCAAGCCCCAGACTCTATTCCGCTTTATCAACAAGCCAGCGAAATCGCGAAAGCAGAATTATTGGAATGCGTATCAAATGTGGTACAGTGTACATGGCAAGACCAAGAAGCCTGATAAGAGTGAGTGTAATCGCCTCTCCTCTTGTATGCTATTGCTAACAATTGACGTGTTGGCAGTGGGGCTTCAAGAGTATAATGCCACCATTGTCCGCCCTGCCTATCACGAGTATAAGGACTCAGTCAAATCTGACGACGAGGCAATATTGGATGCTCACTTCAAGGAGATGCTTGATTATCGGGAGAAGGTGTCGAAACTTGCTGCAGACACTCACAAGCTTGAGGGCAAGGTTCAAACCGACATGGATCGGGTGGCTACTGAATTCCAAAAGCATGTTTGTAGTCCAAGCCTATTTTCTACGCTCATTGATCCATTCTTCCATAGGCACGACAGGCTTATGAAGATTTCGACTTTCATATTTTTGGCTTTGTCGTTTCCCTAGCGCGTAACAGAGTGGGCGGCTCCGTCAATGCAATGTTCACCAGATCTCCCCATGGTCAGCAAGTCCTTGATGAGTTCAAACCCAATGTCATGCTCGCACTCGAGGACATTGAACACGCTGTCGGGTGAGTAACACTAATGGCCGTCTCCAACTTTGGCTCATGATCTCCTAGGGCGATGGACATCAAGTTGCGAACTATGCTCACCCGTCCGGAGCTTGCGGCTGACGCCCCATGGGACTATCTCAAAACCATCACCTGGGACAAAATAAAATCGGAAAAGAAACTACGTGATGTATATCGCCGCATCTTGGCTACAATACTCCGTTGCCATTTTCGTAAGCATCTGTTTAGTTAAGAGTCCTTGCAAACTGAAGGTAACGGTTCCACCAGGCATAATCATGGGCAAGCGTGAAGGCAAGCATCCCTCTCTCATACCCGATAAGGCGATCCGGTGGTCCAACTTCATCAACAATGCGATTGCTCACCGGTTAACGCTCCGTGGCTGGCCTAAAGGTGTACCTCCTCCTGGGTCCGATGGCTTCAATTTCTCCAGCCACCTAAACACGGATGTGCTTCAGATGATGGTCAAGCCTTGGAAGGACAAAAGGGATGGAGTCTTGGTGATCGGCTTGGATACTCCTCCCCTCGTTGAATTCGTGGAATGGGATGAAAGTGAGTTCAACTCTCATCCGTTTTAGCCGTAATAATGATATTCTTAATAGATTATGATGATCTATCTTACGAGGAAAAGCAGCTGTATCCTCTTGTTACCGATTCCACCGGGGCTCCAGTGATTCTCGTGGGCCACGCGAAGGATAAGGACGACGACAATAATCCCCCTGCAAAATCAAGGCAGTCAGCAACCCGTCCCAAGTCACTCTACCAAGAAAGCGAAGTTGGTTCTGATTCCGAAACCATCTCATCATCACCCCCGCATAGTTCACGTCGTCGTGCTCACACTTCTGACCATCACGAGCTCGAGAGCAGTGAAGATGAGCCGGTTGATGATGATGCCCGTACTCGCTCGCCACGCAAAGGCCTTGCGACGCCCAAGAGACACAAGCACCGTAATTCATCTGATGAACCCCCTCCAAAGCGAGTGAAGCGTACTCACGACGGCAGCGCGAAGGAAACCCAGAGTTCTTACCGCCAAGTCAAGAAATTACCTAGACGTGCTCAGCCCTCTCGACAAAGCACTCCATTCGAAGACTCCCATCGTCCCCCTCCATCGCACACAAGTGTTGCATCAGCTTCAGGCATCCCTCCTCTTCCTGTTGCTCCTCCCCCGGTTAGATCAAAGAAGCATAAGTAATTCTCAGATTTTCGGTTTTGCATGCGCCCGTTCTTCGCCTCTCAATTCCTACGTCATGTATACTACTTATATGATTTTGTATGTGTTCTACCCCTTATGCAATATGACCACCGTAAGACCCCATCAGAGTGTTCGCTGACGCAAGCTATGTCCCTGTCACGACGGCTACCGGCTATAGTGAGTCCTCCTTAATATAAATGTGGTAGTGCCCACTTACTCGAACATATGGTGGTAGGTACCACCGTGTGCTTCGAGTCCGTGGTCCCTCCCACTCACTCAGTGGGTGCGCCCACCTCGCATTTCGAGTCGGTGGTTGCGCCCACCTTGCAGTTTCGGTCAGTGGTCACTCCCACTCACTCGGTGGTTGGCCCCACCTTGCAATTTCGGTCGGTGGTCGCGACCACATACTTGGTGGTTGCGCCCACCTCACATATTCAGTCAGTGGTCACTCCCACTCACTCGGTGGTTGCGCCCACCTCACATTTTCTGTCAGTGGTCACTACCACCCTGCCGGTGGTTGCGCCCACCTTGCATTTTCAGTTGGTGGTGGTTCCCACTCACACCGTGGTAGGTACCACCTCAAATATGGTAGCGACCACCGTCTCGGTGGACTCTACCACATATAAAATTGGTGCGGTAGGTGGTAGCGACCACTAAGTCATATGTGGTCGCTACCACCTGGTGGTAAGTACCCCTCCCCCGAACCTACTTAGGTGAGTTATTATAGTGGTACTATTATACCTAAGTAGGTACTGATATGGTCAGCCTGAGGTGCGACTTGCTTGACGCAAAGGCAGAATCCACACCACCATCCATCCATCCATCCATCCACCGAACCGCAACGATAGAAAACGAAGGAGAGGGAGCGGCTTCGCTTCGGGGGGTATGTTGATACCATACCACACCGGCCAGGTCAAAGCCCGTCCCTCTATCCACCATGCTAGCTAGCGCAAAATACATCTGCCTGGGGGTTGGGGTGGGGTGGAGACCGGCGACCAGTGGGCCCACTGACAGTAGTAAGAAGAGGGCGGCCGGGGGATATCGTGAGTTATTGAGTGGGAGGGGCTAGACAGACAGACGGACGTCATGGCCAAAGAAGGATGGAGCGAAGCGCAATGGTTTTGGTTGGTTGGGTGGGTGGGTAGACGTGGAGGCGGAGGTGGCGGTGCCACTTGTCCGATAGGGAGGATAGGATAGGATAGGTAGGGTGCGCGATGTGGAGGCAGGCGGCTCACAGCAGCCGATTCGTATTCATGGCCATCCCACGGGCAGCTCGGAGCAGGATGATGTTCGCCGAAAGACTTGAAAACTACGAAGAAAACAAAAATGCAATCAGTATTCGCATCCACCGTGAAAGGAACATCATGAAAAGGCAGCGCAACTCAAACACTCAAGAGAGACACTCAATCAAGAGGGAAAGAAACAGAAACAAAAATGAGACAAAAAGCCAACAACCAAAAAACTCACCCCATTCCCCACAAACACCTCCGCCCTCTCCGCAACCGCCATATCCACCGCCATCCCGACATACCTCTGCTCCCGATCAAAGTTGTTTTCCAAATTATATGAGGAGATGACTTCCGTGAAGCCGGCGCGCAGGAGGGCGGTTTGGAGGGTGGAGAGCCAGGAGGACCAGCCGTTTGTGAGGATGTAGACCTACGGAGGGGGGTGAGGGGAGGGGGTTAGTGAGGGGAAGGGAGAGGGAGAGGGAGAGGAGAAAAGATAGAAAAGGAGGAGGGAGGGAGGGAGGTATGGTAGAAAGACGAAAGACGAAAGACGAAGAAAGAGGCGCTACGAGGCTATCACCAAGTCCTTGGCTTCACAACACCGGGACGCAGCGTCACCATCCGTACGCGTGCTAGGCAAGCCCCAAGAATAGAGGAATACGGCGAATACGAGTACGGGTACGACGGAAAGAAAAATGAGAGCGAGGCGGAAAATTCTTTAAAGAAGAGGGGGAAGGGGTCGGTAGGTACCGAGGCGTGGATATATACAAGTGGAGACGCAGATACAATAACAACATATACACATACCTTCTTCAACGTCCTCCCCCCACCCCCACCCTCACTCTCACCCTCACGTTCATACTCCTTCTTAACCTCCACCAACCGCCTCACGATCTGCCCAACACTCGGCAAACAATGCGCGAGGTAATATTCTTCCTTCGTGCGTGGTACGTCCGCCTCGTCATCCTCTTCTTCCTCGTCGTTGTGGTTGTGGTTGTCGTGGTCGTCTTTCGCGCCGGAGGAGGAAGTGGTGGTGGTGGTGGTGTCACAAGTGGTATTGGAAGTGGTGCCATTATCACGAGTACGCGATTCCGAGACCACCGAAAAATTCCCCTTCCCCCCCGCCTCAAACCCAGCCGGGTCAAACCGATCCCTCAACCCCGCCCACTGCGCAATCCCCATATACGAGCTGCCCCACTGTGCGAGGCGCGGGCAGTGCCGTTTGTAGTCGCCGCGCCGGATGTGGACGGCGAGCGTGGAGTCGAATTGCGCGAGGTGCGTTTGGGAGGAGGAGGAGGATGAGGTGGTGGATGATGAAGTTGATGATTTTGTTGATGATGATGAGGAGGAGTGGGAGGAAAGGGAGGAAGAATCGCTGTGAGACGACGACGACGACGTAATTTCGCCTTGGCCTTTGCCCCGACCCCGACCACCGCTAAACAAAACAGCGGTGTTCTCGGGGCGGAGGACGGCCCAGTTCCTCGTTATTGCGCTGAGCACGAGGGGGGACCATTGGAAGTTTGCGAGGATGGGGGAGGAGAGGAGGCCTGGGAGGAGGGAGAGGATGCGGGGGGAGCCGAATAAGCTGCGCAGAAGGAGGGGGAGGGTTAGTCAACGTCAACGGCTAAGGGAAGAGGCGAAGTAGTATGAAGATATGGTCATGGAATAGAGGAGGCGCATCGAAAAAGGACGGAAAACTGAAACGAAAAGAAACAAAAACAAACTCACAATTTGTCAAAGACGACTCTCTCGCTGGAATCAATCTCGACGCATTTATCCAGCACGCCAGCGAGCCTGTCTACCCACCACTCTACCAACTTGTCGCCTTCAGCGTCGTTAGGGGAGTCTCTGGAAGACACGATGCGGCGATTTGAGGGTGGGCACACGGTTTCGTAGAATTCGGACGATACGGCTTCCGGGGGGTGGTTGTTGCCGTTGGAGGAGGAGGAGGGGGAGGAGAGAGGCATGGGTCCACCGGCCATTGGGCCATTCAGGAAGGCGTTGAGAGGGACTCTGGCTGGCCGCAGAGCAAAGTCGTATATCGTGTAGGGGAAGGGCGTATGCGACCATACGTAGTCCTCAAACACATACGACCGGTTCGCAGCGTACGCTAGATACGCTGACAAAATCCTATTGTATACACCATGAAATCAGTTTGCGCTGGATGAGAAGGAAGGAAGAGGGAGGACGTACGCTTCTTGCAGGACGTTATTCAGCCCGTGGCCCCAGATATGTCCGGGGAACCTGAGGTACCCAGCGCCCTCGCTCTCCAATACTATCCTCGACACGTTCCTATTCCCATGAGCAGCGCGTCTCCCGGCGGCATCACCGACCAAGAGCCCTCGATGCTGCGGCAACCGCCTCTCATACTCCCTCACATCCCCAAAGTCCGGCGGAATACCCGACCAGAGTATCCCCACTCCCAGTAAAACGGGGACGAGCAGCACGACGACGCATAGGCGGCGCAGCGTGAAAAAGTGAATGCAGTGGCGGAGGAGTTTTGTTGGAGCGCGGGAGATTGTTTTTGAGCGCGTTCGTCGGTGGGGGTGGTCACGATGGTGGTGGTGGTATGAGGAGGGGAGAAGGGACGCGGAAGAGGGGGAGGAGAGGGAGTCGTTGTTTGGCGCGTGGCTGTGGCCGTGATGTGATGGAGGAGGAGAAGATGAGGGGAGAAGGAGCTCGTAGTCGTCGTCGTCTCTCTCTCGTCTGGCGTCCCCATTACCGCCCACCGAATTGGGGATAACTGAGCGGAGAGCGCGACGCCATGCCAGCATGTAGTTTTTGGTGTTGGGTCGATTCAATTGAGGACGAGGAAAAGTGGAGAGAAATGGGTATTTGAGGAGGACGTTGACTGCGCTGGCAGTGATTGCGCAGCTTGATGGGTAGGTTGGTGGTGATTTTGGACGAGACAGAGGACGAGGGCGTGAGAAAAGAGATCGGGCGTTATAATTTGCTTCCATCCACGGGCGTCTATCATCATCCCCTCGTTGTCTCTTACCTCCATCCTCTCCACCGTCGCTCCTCCTCGCCAACGGCTCGTCCCTTCCAAACGTACTCTCATTATGTTCACCCAATTCTTGTGAGTGTCAAAACTTAGCCCGCCTTGGGCGGTTTTCTCCAATCTCCACGAAACTAACGGGCGGGTTGAATCTCCATCCAGGATCACCGCGTTCCTTACTTCCTTAGTCGCCGCTGTGCAAATGGACCCCCTCATCGACGCCAATTCCTCAGGTCCTGCGAAAGTAACATGGCAGAATGAAGCCGCGGACACGTAAGTTCCGCCACTTCACCCGCCGAGCTCTCAGCGCATACCTCACCTCCGCATCCAGGTCCAAGTTCGCCGCGTTCTCCATCTTCCTTCACCACCCCGACTTCCGGAACGACTTCGCCATCGCCAATAATGTCCGCCCCAATACCTCGCCCCTCCTAGTTTACCTTCCCGTCGTTCCCGCCAAGTGCGTTGCGGGTTTTTTTTTTTCAAACCGTGCCACTGACCACAGCTCCGTTTCCTTGTTTGTTACAGAGACGGATATACGCTGCGAGCTACGAACGTTGGGTACGTAGCCAACGTTTAGCCTAACCGCCGATGCTGGCTTGCGCTGACGATATGATTCACGGCACGGTAGGAATATCAATGAAGAGTATTCGCAGAGTGCTCCGTTCGCCATCGGTGCCGAAATCTCCACCACCTCGACCACCTCCACCGATCTCTCGTCAACGGCGTCTGGCTCTACGTCCATGTGCGTCTCCCTTCCTTCCTTCCTTCCTTCCTTCCTTCCTTCTGCCTCCCTCTCTTCGATCTTCCCTCCCCGTTATCTAATTCCCCATATCCCCCATCTTCTATAGTTCACCCAACACCCCAACGACCACCGCTCCATTCGGCAGCACCGTTACCAACGCCAACACCCGCACCACCGGCGCCGGCACTGGCACTGGTACCGGCACCTCCGCCGCCAACGTCGCTACTGGCACCAGCTTCAACGCTGCTCCCCGCCTCGCCTTCGACTTTAGCTCGTGGTCGTCCTTGGTTGTCGTGGCGTTGTGCGCGGTGGTTGGTGGGGTGGTTGTCGTCGTCGCTTAGCCGCTTCCCAGCTTCCCTGTGTATGTACGGACACCTGCACCACCCCCGAGCACCGTTCCGTCTCTTTCTCTTTTTCTCTGGCTCCCTTGGCATTTAATCCCCCCCCATACCGTTCCATTGCTTCTTGTATTATTATTGCAGGACTTGGCACCACATAGCACATAGCGACACGCACCATACGAACCCATTCTTCTCTCAATCCATACCTTGCATATTTTCCTTCATATTGCAGCATACATACATTGGCTTCCCCTTCCCCCTTCCCCCCTTCCCTCCCTCCCTCCCTCTTCACTCAGACCTTAAACCTCAGCATCACGGACTTTTACCTACATAGCATCCGTGTCATATTGTATCATATCATACTGCATCCTCCTTCATGTATTTAGCATCCCGATGCCCGACGGCCCGTTCCCCTTGTGTACCCCCCTTGCACCCACCCACCCCCCAATTACAACTTGCATTTACGTTACTCTACAATCCAACTAACTACTACTCTATGGTGTGACACCCCCTCTCCTCTGTGCATTTGCGAGCATAGATAGCCCTTGGTTCATAGTTGGATTATGACTGGCTGCGTATTAAGGCAAGAATTTATTAAAAATCATCTTCAGTCCTGTGTGCTTGCTTGAATGGTTACTACTATCTGGCAGTCTAGCAGCACTGAGATTAATTGGTTTTGCAGCTGCCCCGTTGCAGGCTGGCATACACAAAAAAATAGCTTCACCTGGGATTAACCAGTTAGTGCACCCACTAGTATGAAATCTTTGTGGATCTAAATCGTTGTTTGCTTGATATCATTCAGACTCTGAGGACCTGCATATCTCCTTTTTGTAAGGGGATGTCCTCAACTTCAACACCTCGACACTATCTGAATTATGACGCTCTTCCCTCGGATCCATTCACCTCCAAATTTGGTATAGGACTTCACCCCATACTTCCGCACCTAGGAAAATTCCTTCCAAGGTCACATGACCTCTCCTTCCTTTTCCTCGGACCTCGGACCTCACTCACACTTCAACTCCGATCTCTGATCCTCCCTCCTCCGGAACTCCAGAACTCTGAACTCTGAACTTCATCCATTCTTGACTCCACCATCTCTGATATTTCCTTTTCTGGAACTCTGAACTCTGAACTCTGATGGTTATGTCAAATACTTATACATATTATTACTTATTACCATTGTCTATTGTCCTATTATACTATTGTCCATACTTATTATATAGCTACCTAGGCAGTTTTACTCTTTGGATTCCCTTCTCCTAGGAGTTGCCCTTACACCTACACTCTAGTCTATAGCTACCTAAGCAGATGGAGAATGCTTAGCCTCTTTGTTCTCTTCAGATACCATTTTGCCAGGTATATAGTATGTATATCTTGATATTTCATACTCATATTATTGCTAGTATATTTTAAATTTCTTTCTAGAAAAAATTATCCTGCAATCAAGTAGTAGCTTATCTGTATATCTGATCACATCTGCTCAATGTAAATATAAATATAACATTGTCTGATGTATAACATGTGATCACATGTGATATACTGTTATCTTATGACATCATTGCTCCAATGCTCCCTGCCAAGCCAAGCCAAGCCATGCAATCACATCACATCATGTGTCAGAACATGCTTATGCCAAGAAACTTGCTGACTGATAAGAATCTCTTGGCATAGCTGCTTGGTAAGATTTTATCATGCTGATTCATACTGATAATGACACTGAGCCTTGGCACTGTTTCCTGCCAGCATAGCCACTGAAGGGTGTATAAAAGGTGAATGTGCTGCATGAAGTGAATCTCCACCCCAGTGTTTTGATGCTATCTCCTCCTTCAGTGTATATCATCCTGCTATGACATCTTGATATCCTGCATTCCAGATGCCTTGCATCCATGCACCTGTGCATCTTGTCCTGGATATTCTGCATCCTAGCTTCTATATCACTTGCATCTGAGATATTTTGCCATAGATATCTCAGTCTATTTGTAGGTGATACCTTTCAAACTGCTTCTGATGACTATTATATTTGCCTCTCTTCTCAAATTGGCAGCCTTTACCAACAACACAAGATTCCTCATCCGACAGAGCAAGTCATTATGCTGATGTCCTTGCATGAACATGGTGAGTGTGACTGAACAACCAGCATACACAATAATGGCATATCAAGGAGGCAACAGCAACACTCTTCCAGTGAATGTACCCCAAGAGGGACCATCTGAAACCCAGTATGGATACAGAGGAAATGCATTGGTGAAGATCCCTCTCTATATTATAACCACAGGCTAATTACCGCCTATGCCTTCCTCTGTAGCATTCCCATCCTCTTCCAGATATGCACTTGCCTTAATTTTTCTTATTAGAAACTGAGGTAGGAGGAGGATGAAGAGCCAAAGAAGGAGGTGGATGCAGCAGTGGTAGAGGTAGAGGTAAAGACATCATTCCATGATCTGAACTACCCAAACTGAGGGAGTAATGGGCCCTCTATTTGGATTCAATAGTGAGGCATGGAAAATGGGGCATTCTGCTGAGAGTATGAGTGGTGAAAGGTAAGTGAAAGCACAATTCAGCCTTCCAGTGTTTTATAGGCAGTTAAGTAAGGAATGAATGAGGATGGGTGGTATCTTGTGGTAAACATGAGGGAATCTAGGAGATGATTTATTCAGCATGAATGATCTCCATGATTATTACTATTATTTCTTGCTTCACTGTGCCTCCGCTCCTTGCTCACAGTCATGAATAGCACTCCCATCCCTAACATCCCTAGTGTCCCTAGCCCCCATCAGTATGCTGGTGCTTATTGTCCTGTTGTAAAGGATTGACCATGTCCTATAGAACACTGGAGCCCCTAGGCCTCATGCTGTCTGGGGGCCTGCAGGCCCCATCCTTGCAGCCCTCCCAGTCCCAGAGGGTGGCATGAGCCCCTTAAAAAGCTTCTCCTACACTCTCCTAATGTAAGGAAGCCAAAGATAGGTTTAGGTGTTTAGGTGCTAAAGAATTGTTACATTCCTGAAGAGACTCACCATTAAATCCATGACAGTGTTTTAATAGCAACAAGCTTGAATCTGGAATATTGAGCTCCTCGGTTAATACTAGGACATCCATAATTTCTTCCCGATGAGTTGAATGGCCTGCCTGTGTTGGCCAGCGGTGTCGCCATCAGCAAGTGAGTCAAAGACTATTTCCTGCTCTCCCCAAGCAATTCACAGGGTCTAGCTCCTTCTTGTTTCATAATCCTTTCCTAGTCCAGGGCATGTGGCAAGGTCCCTCTGAGATGTGTAGCCTATTGGGGGATAGGGGGGTAGGCACCTGCTGGGGGGTAGATTGTGTACCATGGTATGGTGGCTGGGCTGCTAGCAATAGCATGGGCAAGATTTCTGTGGTCAGGACAAGGTTCCTGATCTCCCTCATCTCTGGATCATCCCTCCCAGCCTCCTTTGTCAAACCTGCAGAGAGGCTCATACTGCTTATATGAAAGGTGCCATTGACATCTTCATCCTCTCCCTCTTGACTCAAGGCATCCACAACTTCTTCACCAGTCATGATAGCCCGTGGGCAAGGTCCAACCAACAAATGATCGACCACATTGTTAGCTGCTGGGATGGGAGCTGCTAGCAATGGCATTGGCAGCCTCAGAATGACTGGAACTATAACAGAGACAACAGCATACTATATCCCATCAACTTCAGGGTAAATCCAAAGGCTGCCCTCATCCCAAAACAGCTAAGAAGCAGGACCACTGCTGATGGAGATCAGAGGAGGTTGCAGCTATTGCCCCATCCCAATTACAAAGTCCTTGGGGAATGCAACCTCCTCCCCATGGTGGTAAAGGTGCATTAACAGGCCTATTTGCTCACTGATGTGGTGGAATGGATGCACGATGAAGACTGCTGAGTCAGTCTACCCAGCCTCACAATTGAGCTCAAGGTCTTGCTGTGAACCAAGATGAGGCAGTGCTTGGCGAACAAGAACCCCCGAGTGTGCAATTTGGAGGAGGAGGATGTGGACCAGGTGAGTATTAAATTGATATCTGTTTCATCAAATGTTTCTCAGTATCTGTTCAATGTAGCTGTTGGATCAACTCTGTGGTCAGCTGAATGCCCATGAGGTGCTGGAGGTAGCATATGGAATGTTGGCATGGAGGGGGGACATTTGGACTGCAGAGTTGAGATGGGATCATGGAGGTGAGAGCGTTGAACAGCAAATGCAGAGACTTTGGATGGAGCAATTGGCAGATGAGAAGACTCTGCCATCCACACTAATGCACACTGAGGCCATGACTGGAATGCCAAGCCAGGAATTTGCAGAGTTCGCCAAGGAAGCATTGGAATGTACATAGGCAGCCATGCAAAAACTCCCTGTAAAGCCAAGCTGACAGAGGTTGGGAGTCAGCAGGACTATCTGCATGAGATTACAGAGTGGAACATGCAGAGACTGAAGCACTGGGAGTGCATCACAGATCGAAATGGTGCAGCAATGGGGAGGATATAAGATTGCTATATGGATGTCAGGCCAAGCACCTAAGGGGATCACCCTGCAGATAATGTGCATAGTGAGGGACTCTAAAAATACCTGGCCACTGACAGAATGAAGGAGTTGCTCCAGTGCACCTGGCATTGCAGACTCATTACCACCCCGGCATTCCATATATACCAGCTGATGGATGTGGATGCTGTGAGGATAAGAGGGTTAAATTGGAACCTGAGGGCCACTGAGCGACATGGGCATTATCGACAACCTGCCAGAAATGGGGGCCAATAATCTCAATGGTGGTCTGACTGAGGCCCATCAAACATTTAATGTCTGCTATTCCAGCTGACTGTAAACAATGGCCAAGTTATCTGAGGCCCTCAGAAAGGAAGCTGATGGCTTGAGGCAGCTGTGCTTAGCGCTCATTCCAATGGTAGCACATCTCACCTCTGTACGTGCCTTACTAAGAGTATGCCAATGACGCTGTTGATGCCTGTCGTAGCGTTGTGATGAATTGTTGGCTGAGATTACAAAATTAGAGAAACATTCTGACCTTGCAGATTCATCTCTTGCCCAGCAGGGCCTGTTGGTGAAGGTGTTGCAGCAGGTAGTCATCAATCTATATGATGGGTCTCCAGCTGACTTGCATTAGCATCGTCTACTATTCAAGGATGACATAGCTAGGTTGCAGCAGCGGCTCGGGCGAGCCAATGTCTCCACAGGTTTCTGTTCTCCGCCTTCCATCCCCAATGATTCCCCATCCATTCTTTTCTTCATCTGTCATTTCTTCGTGCCAGTGTGACCACCACAAAGTGATGCTATCATGACAAGGGAGCAGGAAGCGACCCTCTTTCAGTGCCCAGATCAGGATAGTGGGTGGGATCAGAGTAACATACGCTCAGTACACTAGTCGCACATTGGTGGTCTCCTTGCAATACCTCATGTTTGCCTTATTCGTGGTGGCACTGGTCCCTGCCAGAATCGACAGAGGCACGTTGTCATGCATCGAATTGGTTTAATACATGGACCTGGTCAACTCATCCACTCACATCCTAATATGGACACATGATAGGATTGACACTGAAGTCATCAGCAAGTCTTAGCCCTAAATGGAAATCCCGCCAGCAAACCTTTCATTCCCCCCTCGATCATGATCGAAGTTTGGCTTTGGCTATAGGACCCTTTGTTATATGCATAACTCTGACCCCTAATCCCTAGTGATTAGCAGGGGTCACCCCGGGGTATTTTTTTCTCTACCCTTACCCTTACCCCTGATAACCCCTACCCCCCGCCAGGGGTAGGGCTCGGGTACGGGTATTTGCCGGGGGTATGGCGGGTCATGCGGGTTTGTGCAGGGGTCAGGGGTACATGGGGGGTAGCAGGCAAATAGTGGTGTGACAACTACAATGTACATCTAGTTACTGCGTGCAATAGCAGCCCAGTCATCCTCGAGCTCCTCAACGTCATTCAGGCCCATATCTGGCATCTGTGCGACAGCGAGAACATCACTGTCGTGAACCATCCCCATCTTGCTCCATACACCAATGCACATGAGGGCTCGGGTTGTTTGCGCAGATAACCGATTTCGAACATGAGACAGCACCAACTGACCAGTGCTGAATGTTCATTCCACGCCGATAGAGGTAGCTGGCCCAGGATATTATTATTAGAACGGTCATAATGAGCGATGGAAATGTTACGCACGGGGAATAGTGAGATAGTCCATTGCGATTCGGTATAGCCAAGGGAATATGTGTTGCTGAGTTTGCCACCATGGAATCGGGTCTGTGATGTTGGAGTCAGCCGGGGTACCAAGATATAGCTCGACTTCGTCATTGGAGGATGAGGAATCGGGAATGGCAAGCGCGGGGATGTTGTCGAATATGTTTTCAAACTTCTTCGACGTGGATGGTACTGGCTAGAAGAAATAAGGTGTTAGTAACCACAAATTCGGCTGCTAGGGATATAGCAGACACACCTTGGCAGCTGCTGCAGCCGTGTCATTCTCTGCATCTCGTCTGACCTCCCGATCCTTGTACAACCGCTCGTACTCATCCTTGAATATCTCCTTCGCTGTGGTAATTCACTCCTCATCCCATCCCTGTATCTTGAAGTAAGTTAGCTTATGCCGAGGGTGAAGGACTAGGGAAATCAGAAGTTAGATTATTGCTCATCAATAGTGAATGCGTACGTACTCATCGCAATACGATACACTTCAGACTGATCTGTTTTGTCGTAATAGCGATTGAGTGTGCGCTTGGCAAGAGTGAGAGATGCGCAGACAGAGGCGGAGAAGTTATCTTTGTCGAGGGCAAGTGTGGCGAGGCGTTTGTCCATGAAGTCTATAGCAGGGATGACCTTGGTCAGGCTAGGCACCTCGCAAGAGAAAAAGAGGGTGGCATGTTTGAAAACCTACACAGCAGAGTTAGCACATGGAAATCGATGAAGGTTATGCGACATTAATGCCCAGCGCCCATGACCAAACTCGGACATAAGTTGTGGGTCCACTGGGCGCTGGGCGCCAACGTCTCTCTCACCAGCAATGCCTTGGTCAATTGCTTGACAATCCCCCACTCCTCCTCCACCAGCTCGTAATTGCGAAGGCCGGCACTCTTTTCGCCTGCGATCTTGTCAACCGCCGTACGATATTCGAACACAAATTCAAGCATATCGTACGTCGAATTCCATCGAGTACGCACATCGTGGGGCATCTTGCGAAACTTCATCTTCAAGTCGCTGACGATCTTTTTCCACAGCGAAAGTAGCTTGGTCGTCGAGCGCAAGATCGCAAACGAAATCTTTTGCAGCTAGCAAATATGTGAGTCCCCAAGGCATCGATAACAGCAGGGCATTGAGAACTAACCTTCAGTAGAACCATCTGGACTGGAAGCAACATTGTATGCAATTCCTCTACCTCGTCGTCACTCATCCCATCTCTGACGTCCACCTCGTCCTCATCCTCTGGCAGTTCGTTATCATCTGTGACGTCCCTAGTTGCCAGCATCTCCTCCTCGTCGTCTTCGATACCTGCTGCCAAATTCTGAAGCTCTTGCTCGGCCTCGTCAACATAGGCATCGTTATATTCACCGCTACCATCCCCCTTCTTTCAGGCACTCGGTACGTCAAATAACCTAATACAGGACTGGGCTGACAAATTGATTGTGTGTAGGAAGCAGTGGGTATGGTTTGCCCACCCCGGGAAGTTGGGAAGGACGTCCTTTGAGGCAGTCGATCATTTTGTCATTAGCGGAAGCGCCACAACCACTGCAGCTACACACTTCCCATCTACACCATCCTGATTAGAACTATGAGTAGAGTAGAATTCGTGTTTTCCTTTTTAGGATTTTCTCGCGGTCAATAATTATTTCTCACAGTCAGTAATTGTGATCACAAAAGTGCTCATATCTCCCAAACTAGGTCAAGAAGGGCCAGTACTGAGATCAGTTGGATCACAATGTCAATATCTGGCTATCTAACGGACGCATAATCGCTTTTCAGAATTTTCCCACGATCAATAAAATTACTGATCATCAATATCCAGATCAGTAAAGGGTGATTTTCTAATGAACCAATCACTAGAATTTGCCCATATTAAAATTTAGTGATGAAACCTACAGCTGGCTATTGAACGGTCAAAAACATACTTTCCCACAGTCAATAAACAGCTTTCCCACAGTCAGCAATATTGATCAGCATAGGATCAGGTTTATAATGAGCGCGTATCATTAAATATTTTTCTCACAATCAATCACCCTTTTCTCATGGTCAATAATCAAAAAATGTCCACCCCTCTCACTAATAAACCAGTCACTAGAATTTGCTGAGATTAAAATCTAGTAATGAAATCATAGCTGGCTTTCTAATGACAATTTTTCATTTTTCGAGTTTTTCCCACAGTCAGTAAATGAAATTCTCACAATCAGTAACATTTATTGATGCTGGGTCACTAATACCAGGCTTTCTAATGACCGCATGATCATTGTATTTATTTTCCCACGGTCATTACCATTACTGACCAGATTCTCACAATTCATCACCAATATGTTGCTGAAATGTTGTTAACAACCTCCAATAAGTAGCTGTCACATTGTTAACTATGTCCAATAAATAGTTGGTTCATTGTTAACAGCATCCAATAAATAGTTGGCATATTGTTAACAACAGTCTATAAGTAGTTGGTTTATTGTTGACAATATTCTAGATCTACCTGGTTTCCTGTTAACAGCCCTCTATAGACAGCTGGGTCATTGTTAACAAGATTCTATATGTACCTGGTTTATTGTTAACAAAATAGCCTCCTGTTGTCTCATTGTTAACACAGTCTTGCTGACACCTTGTTAACAACCTCCTCGAGCTTGCTGAGGTGTTGTTAACACAGCTACTTGCTGGATATTGTCAACACTGTACCACGGCAGTTGCTGTCTTGTTGTTTACCCAAGTAGCTAGGATTACTGATATTACTTGTCAAGCTCGCATCCTGGGTATCAAGGAATCGGCGGACCATATGTTTGCATCCCCGCCCAATGCATTTGAAGACGTGAGCACGCTGACCATCTTTCTCTTCGATGGTAGGCACAGGGTCATAGAACCCGTAAATGGGAGAATCCCAATTTTGACTGAGACGCTCTGCATCGGGTGAGTCGAGCTTCTCCTTTTATCAAGCTTCTGTTGCTAACGTACCTAATTCAGCTTCAGCATCTTCCTCGGGCCCATCGTCATCTTCATCATCGCTCACATCGAGAAGTTCAGGCTCCAGATCATTGTCCCCATCATCACTCATCCGTCGGTGTAAGGGCAACTCCTAGGAGGAGGGAATCCAAAGTTATATTAGTGTAGTACTGAACATAAGGTATACTACTCACCTAGGAGGAGGGAATCCAAAGAGAAAAGGCTAAGGATTCCCTACCTGCCTAGGTAGCTATATAATAAGTATGGACAATAGTATAATAAACAATAGACAGTGGACAATAGACAATGATAATAAGTAATAATACGTATTATAATGCTGTACATTATGTACAAGTCCAAGTATTGACATAACCATCGGAGTTCGGAGTTCCGGAAAAGGAAATATCGGAGATGGTGGAGTCAATGGAGAGTGAACTGGTGGATGAGGTTTCGGAGTTCTGGAGTTCCGGAGGAGCGGAGGATTGGAGATCGGAGTTGAAGTGCGAGTGAGGTCAGAGGTCTGAGGAAAAGGAAGGAGAGGTCATGTGACCTCGGAGGGAATTTTCCTAGGTGCGGGAGTATGTGCTGAAGTCCTGTACCAAGTTTGGAGGCAAACGGATCAGAGGGAAGAGCGTCATAATTCAGATAGTGTCGAGGTGTTGAAGTTGAGGATGTCCCCTTACAGTCGGCTTCGTTGTGAGCCAACCTCTTCCATGATTGGGCCGCTAGTTGAAGGAATAGTCTCCCCTACCTGGCTCCCATCATCAGAGTCTTTGTCATCATCTTCAACTGTCGCTTTGTGTATCCACAGTTTTTTGGATGTGGACCCCTTTTCTATGGATGCTCCTTTTCGCTTTGCAGCTGTATTTGCTGGTGTCTGGCCTTTCTTATTGGCAGACTTGTTCTTCTTGAATGTCTGGGACTGGGATGATTGCCTAGGGAGAGCAAGAGGCTTAGTGGATGGCCTCATCGTAGAAGAGATATATCAATTTCATATTTTTCGGAATGTTTTAGGTATAAGTTTGAAAATCATGTGACTGCTCCTGACATACCCCTACCCTTGGCCAGGGGTACAAGGGTTGCCCAGGGTCAGCCCACAGCAACCCATACCCTGACCCCCATATATCCTGACCCCTTAACCCTGGGGGTATGACTGACCCCTGCTAATCACTAAGAATGGCTGGAACCCTGAAATCAGATGGAGCTCCAGTCCTTTATCAGATTTGTGAACTTCTATTGGCGTTTTATGAAGGACTACTCGCACATCGCATGTCCACTCTTCAATCTCCAGAATGCGAAGGATTGGCATTGGGGTGAAAAGGAGCAACTCACCTTCAAGCAGATCAAGGAGTTGATCACCTCCGAGCCGATTCTTGCTGCTCCGAGGGAAGACTGACCATTCTGGATGGAAGCAGATAGTTCGGACTTTGCCACCAGAGCAGTTCTATCGCAACTCAACCCCGATGATGAAAAGTGGCATCCAGTCGCATTCTTCTCCAAGTCCTTACAAGCGGCAGAGCGAAACTACGAAATCCATGACAAGGAGATGTTGTCCATCATTCGCGGACTTGAAGAATGGAGACACTATCTGGAAGGAATGCTTCAGCCTTTTGAGATCTGGACTGATCACAAAAATCTGGAGTATTTCATGAAGGCGCAGAAACTCAATCGCCGACAAGCCTGATGGTCTTTGTATCTTTCTAGGTTTGAGTTCACGCTCCATCACCAACTGGGACGTTCAATGGGTAAACCCAATGCATTATCCTGGAGAGCAGATCACGGAAATGGCAAGGATGACAATAAAGATCAAGTTCTACTTAAACCGGCCTTTTTTGCTGTTTGCGCAACTGAAGTTGTGCTAGAGGGGGAGGAGAAGGACTTCCTATCGGACATCCGGAGCGGACTTCGGGACAAGAAGTTTGAAGACCCAGTAGCCAAGGCTGCGGAGGAACTCAAAAAACTCCGAGGTCAACGGAGATCTGTCTGAGGAGCTGAATGGGAAGAGTCCGATGGATTGCTCCTATTCTGAGGCAAGATCTACGTTCCAGACTTATCGGAACTCCGAAGGAAAATCGTCGAGTGACATCACAATTCCAAGATCGCCGGACATCTGGGCAGGTTCAAAACTTTGGAGTTGGTTTCACAGAACTACTGGTGGCCCAATCTCTCATGCTACATCAGACAATACACCAAGCATTGTGACTTGTGTCAGTGCACCAAGCCACAACGCCGACTTCCGATGGATCACATGAAGTTCACAGTCGAGGAAGCCAAGTCTGCAATTGTGAAAGCCCAAGATGATATGAAGCGATACTACGACCAACACCAAACTCCAATCCCGAATACGAACCAGGAGATAAAGTTTGGTTGGATGCTTCGGACATCAATATCTGTCAGCCTTCTCGAAAACTCAGACATGCGAGACTCAGACCTTACGAGATTCTCCGAAAGGTCAGACATCACGCATATCAGCTTCAACTCCCCAAGTCCATGTCTCAACTCCATCCAGTGTTCCCAGTGGTGAAGCTAACTCTTGATGGACAGCAGGACTGGGAAGTCGAGAACATCATTGGAAGTGAGAGAAAAGGGAGATGGAAAAAGCTCTACTTCTTGGTACATTGGAAGGGTCATGGTATAGAAGAAGACTCTTGGGAACCGGAGGAAAATCTCCAAAACGCTCCAGAGAAAATTCAAGAGTACTACAAGTCCGATCTGAAGGCTGTAAGGGCAACCTCAAGACCACCGCGCGGACTAGTAGAGGGCGGATCCAAAGTGAATATATAGCATGAGGACTAGCTAGTCTATCTACTCACCTAGTAGAGGGCGGATCCAAAGAGAACAGACTAAGGAGTGCCCCCTACCAGATGCGAGGAGTATATACAAGGCGTGAGAACAATAGCTACGACTGTATAGTACCTCAGCCACTGAAGAGAAGGAAAGAGAAGAATATCACATGGGCACGAAGTGAAAGAGGGATGGAGCAGAGCGCCGCACGGATTAGAGAAGAGTGAGAAGAGTAGAGAGATAAGAGAGCGAAGAAGGAGAAGTGAACTACGTAAACGAGAGTGAAGGTAAAATGTCCGAGAAGGCTTGAGAGCCTACGAGATGCTTCGAGAGACCACGAGGAAGACCGCAAGAGACATCGCGAGATACCGCGAGACCGCGAAAGACACCGCGAGATATCGCGAGACCTTGAGAAGGCGCATGAGACACCCATTGCTGTAGGATTAATGCATTATTTGTAGGCCATGGCCCACAGTCTATTGCATTATGGGCCTTATAATGCATTATATGCTGGCATCGTAGGCAGCTGTCGTAATGCATTATAAGTGGGTGAAGCATTAACTGGCAGTGATATTCCTAAAATGGCAATTGCTAGTGAATAATTTCTTTAATATGTTTGCTAGTAAGCGTGAGAAAAAGTGAAAAAAGCGGCCATTAATGGGGGCTAGCAGTGCTGCTGGGCTATTACAATATACTGATTGTGAGAATGTATGCTATTGACTGTGGGAAATGACTATTACTGACCGTGGGAAAAAGGCGTTGTTGACCGTGGGAAGATTTTCGAAAAAGAAAATGCATTGATCGCGAGAAAGAAAATTACTGACCGTGGGAAGTTTACCATTAATTCAATTTTGAAATGTGACCAATAGCCAGCCATTACATGAATCAATGCAGTATTGACCGTGAGAATTTTTTACTGACCGTGGCAAATTCTTTCAAAACACACTTGTGCTCATCTGAAAGCCAGCTACAACTTTCATCACTAAATTTTTGGATCAGCAAATTCTAATGATTGGTTCACTCATGAGAGTGGTCGACATTTTGATAATTATTGACCGTGGGAAAGCTGTTACTGACCGTGGGAAAGTGCGTTTTCCGGAATTGAATAGCCCGCTATTGGTTTCATCACTAAATTTTGATATCACTAAATTCTAGTGATTGGTTCATCAGAAAATCATCAAATACTGATCGGGTTTTCATTGACTATTGACCGTGAGAAAACTTTCGAACAAGCGCCCTTAGCACTAATAATGATCAGCTACTGACCATTAATAATAGTACTGACCGTGGGAAATTTTTGAAAAGCAAAAATGCGCCCATTGGATAGCCAGGTATTCATTCCATCACTCAATTTTTGCATCACTAATTTCTGGTGATCAGGTCACTAGCAAATCAGCAAATACTGATCATCATTACTGATCGTGGGAAATACTTTATTGACCGTGGGAAAGCATGTTTTCGACCATTCAGTAGCCCGCTATAGGTTTCATCACTAAATTTTGACATCACTAATTTCTAGTGATTGGATCATCAGAAAATCATCAATTACTGATCCAGGTGTTGATGTCCAGTAATTTTATTGACCGTGGGAAAAATTTGAAATGTGATTATGCGCCCGTTAGATAGCCAGCTAGGGACATTGTGATCCAACTGATGTCATTAGTGGCCCTTATTGACCTAGTTTGGGAGATATAACCACTTTTGTCATCATAATTACTGACTGTGAGAAAGTTTTATTGACCGTGAGAAAATTCTGAAAAGAAAAAATCGCAAATTCTACTCTACTCATAGTTCCAAGCAGGGTAGTGTTTATGAGAAGTGCGTAGCTGCAGTGGTTCAGATGCTATGAGCAAATCTTTGGAGGTGGTTGTGAAAGTCTGATCAACATTGACATTTCAGACATATGCACATCTGCTAGTCTGGGTCTGTTCTGCTATGCCATCCACGCAGGATGTGTCTGACCATGGTCTAGTATGTCTGTGATGATGATTTCTGGTATAGAGGTATCATGGTGCAGTCTTCCAGTCATTCTGAGTTGCGCTGAATGTCATGGTCACTCAGACTCACTTTCAATGTGCTCTTCCATCATTCATAAGATTGACCTGTTAGAGCCATACCACTGATATGACACATGCTCTAGTATGTCTCTACAGATGTTTCTGGATGAAGTAACAAGGATGGTGAAGCATCAACCTCATCTGAGTGACCTGACTTGTCAATCTCTTGAACAATGGATGAGGTGACTGAAATGACCATGACATTCAGTGCAACTCACAATGACTTGGAGAATGCACCATGGTACCTCCATACCAGAAATCATTCCCATAGACATACTAGAGCATGCCCAGACATATCTTGCATGGATGGTATAGCAGAGCGCACTCAGACTGACAGGTGCACCCATGTCTGAAATTGTCAATGTTGATCAGACTTTCACAACACTGTCCAAAGATTTGCTTATAGCATCTCAACTACTACAGCTACACACTTCTCATAAACACTAACCTGATTAGAACTATGAGTAGAGTAGAATTCGTATTTCCTTTTTCGGAATTGTCTCACGGTCAATAAATTTATCTCACAGTCACTAATTGTGATCACAAAAGTGGTTATATCTCCCAAACTAGGTCAATAAGGGCCACTAATGACATCAGTTGGATCACAATGTCCCTAGCTGGCTATCTAACGGGCGCATAATCACATTTCAAATTTTTCCCACGGTCAATAAAATTACTGGACATCAACACCTGGATCAGTAATTGATGATTTTCTGATGATCCAATCACTAGAAATTAGTGATGTCAAAATTTAGTGATGAAACCTATAGCGGGCTACTGAATGGTCGAAAACATGCTTTCCCACGGTCAATAAAGTATTTCCCACGATCAGTAATGATGATCAGTATTTGCTGATTTGCTAGTGACCTGATCACCAGAAATTAGTGATGCAAAAATTGAGTGATGGAATGAATACCTGGCTATCCAATGGGCGCATTTTTGCTTTTCAAAAATTTCCCACGGTCAGTACTATTATTAATGGTCAGTAGCTGATCATTATTAGTGCTAATGGCGCTTGTTCGAAAGTTTTCTCACGGTCAGTACAAAGATTCTCACGGTCAATAGACAATGAAAACCCGATCAGTATTTGATGATTTTC
Source organism: Pleurotus giganteus (assembly GCA_032158425.1). Lineage (NCBI taxonomy): Eukaryota > Fungi > Basidiomycota > Agaricomycetes > Agaricales > Pleurotaceae > Pleurotus > Pleurotus giganteus. The sequence continues at coordinate 2,307,215 of JAPEHR010000008.1, read as the reverse complement.
TGATGAACCAATCACTAGAATTTAGTGATATCAAAATTTAGTGATGAAACCAATAGCGGGCTATTCAATTCCGGAAAACGCACTTTCCCACGGTCAGTAACAACTTTCTGACGGTCAATAATCATCAAAATGTCGACCACTCTCACTAGTGAACCAATCACTGGAATTTGTGGATACAAAAATTTAGTGATGGAACCCATAGCTGGCTTTCAAATGAGCACAAGTGTGTTTTGAAAGAATTTCCCACGGTCAGTAAAAAATTCTCACGGTCAATACTGCATTGACTCATGTAATGGCTGGCTATTGGTCACATTTCAAAATTGAATTAATGGTAAACTTCCCACGGTCAGTAATTTTCTTTCTCGCGATCAATGCATTTTCTTTTTCGAAAAAATTCCCACGGTCAATAATGACTTTTTCCCACGGTTAGTAATAGGCATTTCCCACAGTCAATAGCTTACATTCTCACAATCAGTAGATTGTAATAGCCCAGCAGCCCTGCTAATCCCAATTAATGACCGCTTTTTCGCTTTTTCTCACGCTCTGTAGCATACATATTTAATATCTATTTTGATAGCAATTACCATTTTAGGTATATCTGGAAGAATGCTGCGCTATATGCATTATTGCTAACTAGGCAGATTTGGCCTTGCCAGCAAACAATGCAATACGCTTGTGGCCACTGCCCAGTCGATAATGCATTAATCCTACAGCATGAGCTGCATGAGAAATCGAGGGGGAGCGCGAAGTGGTAGAGATGACATGCGAGTGTCACGCGACTAAGTGTGGACAGGGGTCGAGACAAAAGGGGAATAAAAAGGGGTCATAGGATGTCCCCTTACATCACCCCCCTTCTAAGGCGCGGTGCCACGACGCGCAGGCTCATGGCGACGCCTCCAAGAGGAAACGGCATCAGCGATGCCAGGCTCACCCACGAGGAAGTCGAGGTAGGTCGAGCGGACCACGTCGGGGTGGGCGCGGTGAAAGGCCTTCACCTTTTATTGTGCGTTTTCCAAATCCTTCACCTCCTCCCAAGTCTCAGCCTCTCGCCCATAGCCTCGCCACCTAACGAGATAGTAGAGCTTACCATAGCTCCGCTTGCTATTGGTGACCTCTTCTACCTCGAACTCCTCTTCGCCATCAACGAGAACAGGTGGAGGTGGGGGGCCAGGCCGACGACCAGCGATGGGGTCCTCCTCCCAAAGGCTAAGCCTCACACCGGGAAGACAGGGTGCAGACGCTTGAGCGAAGATGGGAGCTGGAGGCGGTACGCTCCGCGACCGACCTTTCTCAAAACCTTGTAAGGACCGAGGCGTTGATGCGAGAGCTTTCGCGAAGGTCGCTGGAGGTGGATATCTGAGGCGTCGAGCCATACCTTGTCACCTTCCTTGAACTCAGGAGCTGGAACTCGTCGCTGGTCATAGTAGCACTTCATATCATCCTGTGCCTTACAAAGAGCCGACTTTGCTTCTGAGACCGCGGACTTCATCCGTTGAACGAAATCATTCGCGGCCTCAACGCGAGAGGGTCCTTGATGCGGCTCGAATCCTAGGCGAGGGTGGCGGCCAGTGTCGAGGAGAAACGGAGACTGCTGAGTTGATGAGTGAATGTGGTTATTGTAGGAGAACTCAGCGATGGGTAAGAGCTGTGCCCAGTTATCCTGTGTCTCATTCACGAAGTTACGCAGATACATCTCGAGCTCTTGATTACACCTCTCGGTCTGTCCATCGGTCTGAGGATGATACGCAGTCGATGCAGCGAGTTTGATATCCAGGAGGCGGTAGACCTCGCGAGTAAATTCAGCCACGAACTGAGGTCCGCGATCAGAGAGTACAGACGAGTTTCCAGATGTGAGCGAGGTAGAGATTAGCAGATCCGAGAGCTGAGACAGTGGTGTGAGTGGAGATAAAGTGAGCTCGCTTACTGACTGAATCAACCACATTCATCACCGCGTCGTATCCATCCGACTCTGGGAGCTCGACGATGAAATCGACGCTGATGCGGTCCCATCGATTGTCTGGAATAGCGAGTGGGTTAAGCTCTCCTATGGGTGGCTGCCTCCTCGTCTTCGTGCGCTGACAGAGATCGCAGTGGCGAGTGTAGGTGCCAACGTAGCGAGACATGTTGGGCCACCAATAACTCCGCGAGACGAGTTCGAGAGTCTTGAACTGTCCTGCGTGGCCTGCGATCCTGGTGTCATGGTGCTGCGCTACGATTTTCCGACGAAGGTCAGCTACATCAGGAACGTAGACTTTACCGCGGAAAAGTATGAGGCCGTTAGACTCGCTCCATTCCGCGGAACGAACGGTCTTCCGCGAGCCTCTCGCTTTTCGCAACTCGTCCGCGGCCTTCGCGACTGCGTCCTCGAACTTACGCTCTCTCAGACCGTGATGTACTTCCGCGAGGATGGCCTTCTCTTCCCCTTCAAGAGCGAGACCGATCGCTCTGACCGCGAAGTACGATGGCTTGAGGAGGACGATATCGCTATTGTCCGCCTTACCGTCATCATGGTCCGCACGTCGAGAGAGGGTGTCAGGCTTCCCCATCGAGCGTCCAGGGCGGTGGTGCAGCGTGAAGTCGAAACGCGACAAATAGAGAGACCACCTCGCTTGTCGACGATTCAATTTCTGCGCTTTAAGGAAATACTCGAGGTTCTTATGATCCGACCAGATCTCGAATGCAGGGTGTGCACCCTCGAGGTAGTGTCGCCATTTCTCGAGAGTGCAGATAATGAAGAGCATTTCCTTGTCGTGAATCTCGTAGTTGCGTTCCGCCGCCTGGAGGCTTTTAGAGTAAAAAGCCACGGGGTGCCACTTCGCGTCAGCGGGATCGAGCTGCGAGAGCACCGCACCTGTCGCGAAGTCAGACGAGTCAGCCTCAACACGGTACGGGCGATCCTCACGAGGGAGTGCGAGAACAGGCTGCGAGGTGATGAGCGACTTGAGCTGCTCGAATGCCTCGCGCTCGACCTCGGTCCACCTCCATTCCTTCGTGTTAGAGAGGGAGAAGAGGGGACGAGCAATGTGCGAGAAGTCTCGCATAAACCGCCGATAGAAATTGATAAAGCCAACGAAAGACTGCAGCTCAGTGTGGTTTCACGGAGTCGGCCAGTCTGCTACACCGCCACCTTCACTGGGTCCATCTCGACCTTACCTTCTGACACCACCACCCTGAGGTACTCAACCTTGGTCTGCTCGAACTCGCATTTCTCTGGTCGTAAGTAGAGCTTGTTGTCCTTTAAGATTTGTAGCACTCAACGAAGGACGCGGTGGTGTTCCTCACATGTCTTAGTGTAGATGAGGATATCGTCGAGGTAGATGATGACTACGCCTTCAGTGATGAGCTCGCGAAAGAGGTCATTCATCATCGTCTGAAAGGTGCCAGGACTATTAGTTAGACCAAAGAACATAACGAGAGGTTCAAAGAGACCGCGGTTGGTGCGAAACGCTGCCTTCCACTCATCGCCCTCCTTAATCCGTACGTTATTGTACCCCCAACGCACGTCAAGCTTCGAGAAGTAGCGAGCTTCCTTAAGCTTGTCGACGAGTTCCGAGATGAGAGGTAGCGGGTACCGATTTTTTATTGTGATGGCGTTGAGCTTACGGTAATCCTGAACGAGGCGTAGTGAGCCGTCCTTCTTCTTGATGAAGAAGACTGGAGAGGTGACTGGGGACTTCGAGGGATGGATGCGGCCAGTCGCGAGGTTCTCCTCGATGAATTCGTCTAACTCGCGTTGTTTGACAGGGGACAGGGGGTAGCATTTAGTGGTAAAGGGGCGATGATTTTGGACGAGCTCGATCGCATGATCCCAAGGGCGATGCTCAGGAAGCTCATCAAAAGACTCCTTCGCGAACACTGACTCGAAGTCCGCGAAGAGATCCTTTGGCAGCCCCACGTTGTGCGGGTCTGGAGGCTTGTTCCGCTGGAACGCTGCAGCAAGGCGCTGAGAGATCGTCTCTGAGGCGTGGATTTCCTCAGTTCGCAGCGAGCGAGCATACTCGGGAGTCGGTGGAGGAACAGCGCAGAAAATACGATCGCCCTCGAGGGGGTCATACCCTTCAGAGCTTTCGCTGTGCGAGTCTGCGCTACTCTCGTCCTCATCATCCGAGTCCTCGTCATCGTCGACTTCGAGGAGCTCGGGCGGTGAGTCCGGAGGAGTGAGTTCCTCCACTAGGGGAATCGGCCCCATTCAACATTTGCGGAGTACGCGGGTCGCGTGCTTACGTTGGCGACGATCGTGCCCTACTTCGAGCTGACAGGTATTGCAAACGGCGGGGCAGCGGCTCATTGTCACCTCCTTGGTTTGCCAGTTAATCTCCGGGTTATGCTTGCGCAGCCAAGTATATCCCAGGATAACATCCTGCTTACCAAGGTTGGTGATGGCGAAGAGTGCTCGCTCCATGTGATCGCAAAATCGCAGAACGAGGTCTACGACCTCGCGAATCGCACCGTTCTCGTTCGGAGACCCATCTACATTGTAGACAGGGATGGGTGTGCTGAGGACCCTTCGAGCGAACCCGCACTTGTCTACAAAGTCAGGGTGCATGAACATTCCTGTCGCGCCGCAGTCAATGAGGGCTTGGACGCGAGTCCGCACCTCGGTGTCTGTGCACTTCAGGCTAATGGGAATGTCGAGGCTCAGCGCTCCAGGAATCGCGGACAGCTGGTATTTCGCGGGGAGATGACGCCGCTCCCAGCCAGGGCGACGTGTAGGAGGTATTGCGCGAACTATCGTCTTTTCAGTCTCGAAGTTGCACTCATGATTAGGAGATGGAGAATCAGAATGACATTGCTCTACTTCAAGACATGAAAAGCGATTATTACTCGGCGAGGGCGCGCGGGTCACTCGCTGGTTTGAGGAAAATCCTCTTTTGCCCCTAACTCCTCTTCTCCGTTGGCTGACTCCTCCTCGATGGTCGCGGAGGGCTGAGAGGCTTCCGGGACGTCTGCCGCGATGAGAACTTGCTCCGCGAAGAGGGCTCTCTCATCGGTGGTCATGAAGCGGACATCGAAGCGACGGGACAGTCGCTGATGAGGTGAGAGGTACTGCCGCAGCGGAAGCAACTCTTGACAGGGTGCGCCGATGAGGACCGCGTGCGATCAACGTCCATGGGGACGCCCGGAGGTAGCGGCCTCGGTTCTGAGGTGCGAGGAGGGAAGGGAGGAGGTGCAGGACGAGGGAGAGAGATGAGTCCTGCAGGGCGAGAGGGTGGAGGTGGGTTAGCGAGGGGCTGCGAGAGGACAACTGCGCCTGCATGAAATGCTTGATTAGCTGCGCGATTATCCGCGATGCGCTGCACGGCCTTATACCATCCCTCGTAGTCCTCATTGAGAGGGCAGTCAACCGACTCGGCCACTTGGTTCTGAACTGCGGGGTCGAGTCCCTTTCGAAACTTGAGAGAGATGGCTGCTCCCTCAGTATAGCCAGCCTGATCGACGAGGTCGAGGAAATCATCGTAATATTCTTGGAAGGTGCGGCGCCCTTGATGATATCGAGAGCCCTCGAGTTTGAGACGAGTGACCTCGCATTCGTGGTCAGGGAGGAAGCGAATGCGGAAATCATTCTCAAAGGCGGCCCAATCCTCGAAATAGGGTGATCGCGGACTCCTGAAGATCATGTTGGAGTACTCCTTCGCGCGCTCCTTTTGAAAATAGGAGAGCGCCCAAGCAATGCGGGTCTGGTCGTCTGGGAAATCAGTGGGGCGAAGTTGGAAGTAGATGCGGAGGGAGTTGAGAAAAGCTCGTCCGTTCTCTCTCTTACCGTCAAAGAGAGGAGGCGGGGCGGGTTTTAGGCGAGAATTGTTGGAGGATGGTGAGGGTGTGGGAGCATGGATGGAGGACTCGAGGCCTGACGTCGAGGCTCGAGGCTCATGCACGGTGGCGGGGGAGAGCCTCTCGAGCTTGTCGAGGATCTGGCGGAGAGTCGCGTCCTGTTGCTCGACATGACTTCGCATCTCGAGAACCTGTGCCGCGAGGCGAGCGGACAGCTCAGCGTCCGTCTCGGGAAGGTCAGACATGGGTTCGAGAGAGTCACGAGAGTCGCGAGGGAGCAGGAGAGCCGAAGGGATAACGCTCTGATCGAAGATAGAGGGTCTCGCGGTTTTTCTGCGATCTGGGCGTTTGCCGTATGGCTCCAGTGCTCAAGGAGAGAGTCTGTTCTACTGTAAGGGCAACCTCAAGACCGCCGCACGGACTAGTAGAGGGCGGATCCAAAGTGAATATATGGCATGAGGACTAGCTAGTCTATCTACTCACCTAGTAGAGGGCGGATCCAAAGAGAACAGACTAAGGAGTGCCCCCTACCAGATGCGAGGAGTATATACAAGGCGTGAGAACAATAGCTACGACTGTATAGTACCTCAGCCACTGAAGAGAAGGAAAGAGAAGAATATCACATGGGCACGAAGTGAAAGAGGGATGGAGCGGAGCGCCGCACGGGTTAGAGAAGAGTGAGAAGAGTAGAGAGATAAGAGAGCGAGGAAGGAGAAGTGAACTACGTAAACGAGAGTGAAGGTAAAATGTCCGAGAAGGCTTGAGAGCCTACGAGATGCTTCGAGAGACCACGAGGAAGACCGCGAGAGACATCGCGAGATACCGCGAGATCGCGAGAAGCACCGCGAGACATCGCGAGATACCGGGAGATCGCGAGAAGCAGAGTTGCGACCGGAAAACAGGACGGTCGGTCACGTCACGCATCACGATGCACGTGCAGGGTGCGGGCGCCCGGACCCGGGACCCTGAGATCCAGCAACGTGGCCGCGATCGCCAAGCCCGCCCAAGTCGCTCCGCCAGAACCCTCTTGGGGTGTCGACAATCCGCCTCCCCCCTTCCTCCTTGTCCCCTCCCGCAGTCCCAAAATTGCAGGGGGAGATAGCATGTTATGTAGACAAATTTACTCACCTCCAAATACATCCCCACATGTCTTCCATGATGAGTGAGTGAGCTGGGATGGTTTGGTGTTGAGGGAAAAGCCGGGTTGAGAGAGCAGAAGAGAGCAAGAAACAGGGGGGACCCAAGCTGTTTGGGGGCCGCGCCCACTGACGAGCTAGTGAGGTAAGTGGCTCCGCACACGCTGAGGCCCAGAACGGGCGCACGAACCTGAATTAACCCAACTTGGCAGCCACGAGATGCGATCTTGCACCAAACGCGATCGGCCAGTGCGTCCCAAGTCGCGTCTTCCGAACAGGCGTCCTGCGTGATCACCAACCGTCCGGTCTGCGTGACAGACCGTCTTTTTTCCAGCTAGCAACAGGTTTCCACCCGTGGGACTCCCCAGCCAAACCCGCGCCTGCCTGAGCCGACCGCCCAGGATCCACCTTGCCCACCTGCAAAAAAGACGGTCCAAAGACAGTCTGCCCTCTCGTGACCCCACCCTGTCACTTAACCGGTGACCCACCCCGCACTCTCCCTCTCTGCTTGGCTGGTGACACCGCCGTCACCGTCACCGCGTCACCCTCCTCCTCACCACCCTGTCCCGCTCTGTCCCCCTTGTATCTCCTCTCCCCCCAGCTCAAACCAGGTCGTTTTGGGCTCGTTTTCACTCTAGCATCTACGCTTCGACGATCTGCGCCATTCCGAAACCATTCCGAGCGAAATCCAGCGTTCCAAGTCCACTTGATCCAAGAGCCCATGGCAGAGATTGAGGTGACCCTGGATGGTGAGGATGAGCGGGAGGACCTTGGTGCTTTGGAAGCAGCTGAGGGCGGTGTACCCCCACTCACGGCTGCTGATTGGAGTGGCAGTGGGACATCCCTGCGGGATGCCATCATGAACGTATCCAAAGGCATAACTGAGGGGACAGCGGATCAGTATGAGCGGTAATAACCTCTTGCTTTTCTTTTCACCTGAACTAGCCACAAGGTGGAAGAGCTGACCAATAAACCTCCCAGGATGATGAAGCAGTGTCGGGCATTTGCCATCGCCCACAAATTCATCGATTCTGATGAACCCTTCTTCACAAAGAAACCACACCGTGATACTCCCTTGTGGATCATCGCATGGATCATGGATTCGTATGCCTGCCTACCTGCACGCTCCTCTGCAACTCTCCAGCTGACTATATATATCCTAGGTGTGACACAGTAAATCTGGATGGCTCCCTGAAAAGCCCCAGCACTGTACGTGGATCCTACTCACATGCTCAGAAGATGCGGGCAGCCATATCCTATGCATTTGGACGCCTCTGCCAGCTAGGTAATCTGGCATGGCATGAACAGGATAATGGAACCATGCGTGGTAACCCCTCTGTCTCCACAGAGGTCAGTGCCTACATGGTAAGCCTGCGACGACGAAAGGTTAGTCCTTCTCTCTCTAGTTACATTATTGTACGGCTGTCCTCAGGGGATTTCTTCCCCCACCCATCCCAGGTCCAAGCAGGTGAGGCTGCTACCAGTGCCAGGGCCATATCACCAGTGTGTACCTCCTTGCTTCTCTCTCTCTGCTAACGAGAACCTGCCATGAAACAGGAAGTGTTGAGGCAAATCTATGATTTCAATCATCTCCCAGAGAACTGGGACATCCAGCCATATGTGCCTGGAAAGCGCAAGGATCCTGACACTGACCACCACAGCGCATGGGGAGGAGGCCGCACCCGCCGCATGCTGTATGCTGCTTTCACTATCGCTTACCTCTGCCTCCTTCGTGTGGATGAAGTCCTCAGAATCCAGTTCCATGACATCAAGCTGATTCCAGAGAATGAGAATCGCTGTGATGTCTATCTGCCGTTCCGGAAGACCAACCAGTTTGGAGGTGAGGTCATCTCTCAGTCCATCCCATCTCAGCTCTTCTTCTCCACATGCTGAGCTTTCTCTCTCTGGGCAGAAATCAAGCCATTCCACCTTTGGAAGCTGCCAGCTCACCTGCAGCACATTTGCCCTATCCGCGCCCTGGCTGCATGGGTGGAAGAATCTGGCTTAACAGATGGCTATGTCTTTCACAAGATGTACTCCCAGGACCGTGTTGCTGAGGACAATACACCCATGGTAGGTGTGCCATTGGGGCTTTCAAGGGAGTCTCCATATCTGACACATCAGTTCTCTCTCCAGAGCAGCGAGCAATTCCTGGAGTTCTTTAGGAACACCCTGCTTGATATTAACATGGACCCGATGCCATATGGCACCCACTCCTTCCGTCGAGGTGGATGTCAATTCCTCCATGGAGACTTGCGCTGGGCCATTCCTCGGGTCTGCGAGTGGGGTGGCTGGAGCACCGAGTTCTCCAACCTGACCATCTTTCATGGAACGACACTCCCATGGAACCCCGAGAGTCCTTCCTCAACTTGGAGCGCCCATTGTCAGTTTACTGTGCACAATGTGGCAGACGCTGCTCATGCCTTGCTTGGAAGTGAATAAAGGATCCTTTGGTCAGGTAAAGTAAAGTAAAGTAAAGTAAAGTAAAGGTGAAGTTAGTGAATAGCCTGGGTAACCCCTGGGTACTCGCAACTTGACCCACACCCAACCCGCAAAAAACCCACACCCACGACCATGGGTGTGGGTATTTCGTGGGTTGGGTGTGGGTCAACCCATGGGTAATACCCGACCCATACCCACGGTGGGTTGGGCCTATGGGTTGATACCAGATAGTGCAGATATATGTATTTAGGAGTCTACAGCAGTAATACAATAACACAGCGTAGACAGACAACCCTGTAGGACTTCAAACAATCTCATCCCAGCCCTCTGCCATATCATATTCACCATCAGGCAATTCCTCTGCCGCAGCAACATCCGGGAGCTTGGTCACCTGCCGAATATCGGAATCTTTCACCAGTCCGAGTACACTCCACTCTCCGAGGCAAAGCAGCGCGCGCGTAGACTGTACGGACAGGCGGTTACGAACAGATGAGAAGAGGAGGCGCCCACGGCTGAACAGGCGCTCAACGGCCACGGACGTTGCTGCAACGACAGGGGTAAGGGGTGGGCCGCGGGACAAAGTTGTGAACTCGTTAGCTCAAAAACCTCGCAAACAAATTGACCGACTCACCTGGAATAGTAAGATAGTCAAGGGCCATGCGCGAGAGCCGAGGGTACGTCGCCCGGTGAGCAATCCACCACTGAATGACATCCTCAGTGTATTCCGGCTTGGTCTCCAACCAAGTATCCAGCTCGTCCGCGATTTCGTCTGCCGAGGGTTGTTGGCTGGCCGCAAGACGGTCGAATATGTTCTCGTTCATTTCTTCGTCGTCGGGGGCATCGTTCAGTGGTGGCGCGGGGTCGTCGAGCTCAATGGTAGCGTAGTGCTTGTCATATACCTCGCGAATGAGTTCCTTCGCCGTCTGAATCCATTCCTTCTCCCATTTCACCTTCGTGAAGTATGTGAGCTTGTGATTAGGGTGGAGCACTAGAAGAGAAGGGATAGTATTAGTACCAGGTAGAGAATAATGATGTAACGATGTACTTATCGCAATCCGATAGCAGTCCGAAGAGTCCGTGAGCGAATAATACCGGTTGAGAGTCTTCTTGGCTACGGCGACCGATGCTCGAATGGCGGGGGTGTATTTCGTCCCATTGATACTATCGTTGGTGAACATGTTGTCGATGTGATCCATCGCAGGGATCACGTTAGCGAGGTTGGGGGTTTCTCTGGAGAAGAAGGAGGTGGCATCCTTCAAAACCTGAGAGGCGCCGAGTTAGCGCCAGTGCCGTAAGTACGCTTCTATTGATCCTTACTCACCCGAAGCACATCCCGCAGCTGTTCTGCTATCTTCCACTCATTCTTCGTCAACCTGAACGCCTCGAGCTCGTCGTGCTCATCGCAGAATCGGTTAATCGCGCGTTGGTATTGGAGAGCGAAGAGGAGCATATCAAAGGTGGAGTTCCACCTCGTTCTCACGTCCCGGGGCATAATCCGCTCATCCGCCTCTAGATCGTTCAACAACGTCCTCCACGCCGGCAACAGAATCGTGCTCGAGTGTATAATCTTGTAGGCTAATTTGCGGAGCTGAGGGGACGAGTTCGATTGAGTTACAGGGGAATAGGGGGCAACAGGTGAGCTCTCACCTTGACTAGAGTCAGCGTAACTGGTCTAATCCCATCAGCCAGCTCTTCACGTTCAGCCTCAGTCATTCCCGCGACCTCGTCCACCAAATCGTCAAGCAAATCGTCACCTCCATTACCTCCGCTCATCTCAACCTCTCGTTGCGTCTCGATCTCCTCGGTCTCCAAGTCTTTCATCAACTCTTGCAGTTCCTCCTCGGCAGCCGACACGATCGCCGCCGCACCGTCCTTCGTTTTATCAGTTGGGATATCAAATTGCTTCAACAAACTTTTGGCAACGAGGTTCACGACGTGGGCGAAGCAACGGACACGTTGCTTCTCTCCAGCAAATCCCTCAACCCTCTCGGCGAGCTCGTCGACCATTGCGTTGTTCGACGACGCGTTATCGCAAGTCAATGCTAGTATCTACGGCGATGTTAGGTGTGTAGCCATCATGGTTGAATTACCTCACCTTGTCATTAATCCCGAACTCATCTAGGATCTTGGCCAGCGCATCGGCAAGGTTCTCCCCATTGTGAGAGCTCGCGACCTCTACTAGATCGAGCAGGACGGACGCCGGCACCGAATCGAGCAGCAAGTGAACCGTCAGAGCTACATACGCTCTATGATTCGGCGACGTCCAAGCGTCCGTGGCAAAGTTCAGGCGGCCGTCATGTTCCTATCATAACCCTCGCATCAGCTTTCGTCTCCTATCCATGGAACCAGCAACCCACCTGCAACATTTTAGCTAAGCGACGACGTACGCTCGCATACACCATCTTGACATCCCGGGAAACGGTTGACGGCGACGGTATGTAGTATCCCGGCCTGCCCGTTTTCATCAGAGACTGAAACCCCCTGTCCTGAACTAGCTTATAGGGCTGCAAGTCTTCAGCGACCCATCGAATGATTTCGGCTCTGTTGGCAAGTTAGCATTGATGTCAAATACCTGTGAGTGGTTCCTCATACCTTGTTTCCTGTCGCGTATGCTGAGTATGCGAATAAGTTGGCTTGCCTTTCTTCTTTTGTCCATAGTGCTCCGTTATCTTGCCGTTACGCAAGATGCCCCCCACCACATTCTTGCGTGCATCCTCGAGGTTCAACTTCCCAGCCTCCTTCACCACCTCCTCTCCCCAACACGTTACCGCATGACGGCGCATATTACCAGTCGATTGCGCATCGGACTTATCCAAGTACCGGGTTATACTTTTGGTCGAATGCTTGCAGGGCTTCGCGGCGCAACGGAAGACGTGACACTTACGTCCGTCCCTGTATTCGATGTCAGGCGTCGCTTCGAAGAAGGCGTATATCGGGGAAGTCCATCGTTTCATCATCCGCTCTATTGCCAGTTCAGTATATCATCTCGACAGCTGATCCAAGACATACTCAGCTGCTGTTCATCGCTCTCGGGCTCCTTGTCACCCCTTTTCTTCTTGGGTAGCTCTCTCAGCACAGAGTTCCCTTCGCTGTCAATCTCTTCAACATAGTCTATCCCCTCATCAGACAGGTGAACATCATCTTCTTCCTCAGACATAACCGTAGCTTTTTTTGTTCGTTTAGCTCCTTGATGACTAGATTCCCCCTGTGTGGTCGCCGTCGTGGCAACGCTCGCTGTAGAAGCAGTCGAAGCCTTCCGTTTAAGGCGCGCGGGAGCTTTAGAGGGACCCATGGTGCTCGCTTGCCGGATGTGTATATTGTTTGATGGAACGCAGTAGTGATACGGTCATTTTGGTCCACAGGGCCTAAACTGTACAGTAGTCGGAGCTAGTACAATATTCAAATTTTCTGATTGGTAGCCCTAATCCTGGAATCTGGCCCCTCTCCACCTATAACCAACCCATGACCCGAGACCATGGGTGGTGGGTTGCCGCGGGTTCACAAAGTGATGACCCACACCCATACCCACGGAACCCATAGGCAAAACCCACGCGGGTTACCCATACCCATGCTATACACTAAGTAAAGGTGAACTGCAGACTAGTAGCGAATATCAATGTACCAGTATTGGAACTTGTATTGGAGCTCAGGACTTTTGGACCTGCTGATAATGTTTGGCAATGGCACGAGCATTGCTGAGGACCCGCTTCTTCCCGCCCTTCTCATAGCTGAACGCTCCCTCAAACTCTGCACCAAACTCCTGCTTGGCCGCCTCAGCAATATTTTCATCCTGGACTCGCCGTTTCTGGCGCAGAGCTGCCAGAATCTTGGTGTATGCAAGGACCTTACCATCTTCTGTAGTAAACTCCTCCCAGAACTGAGCGGGAGTCACTTTGCCCCAGTGGGTCATGATGATCTGTCGAAAAGCACTGAGGGGAAGGTGCGGCAGGGACAACGAGAGAGACCCACTTTCCACTCACTCCATCGCTTCTTGGCTCCATGCCACTGCTGGGGCTTGGAATGGTAGAGCTTGGGCCAGTACTGGAGAGCAATAGGATGCCCCTGGACAGAGAAAGGTGCATGCTGAGGAGACCAGAGGAGAGAAGTATCTGACCATATGCATGCAAGCCCATGGATGTTGGTCGCAAAGGAGAGAGCAGGCGGGTCAGGAATGTCATGTGCAGTGAATGTCAGAGTAGTGCCATCTCCAAGTTCGACAGTGAAAGGCCTAGCTGGCGGTGGTGGTGGTGGGGTGACAGGAGAGGACAGTGGATGGAGAGGCTCTGGTTCGATGTCAGGAAGAGAGCCAGGTTCAGCAGGCGCCACTAGATGAGGAAGCCGATCAGCAACTAAGGTGTCCAGCCTAGGCGGTCCCTGATATACTGGATATCATCACTCTGTTGAGGCAAGGACTCAGCAAGGGAGACGATATGTGGGGGTACAAGCAAGGGACATCCAATTACCTTGGGCACCTCAAGAGGTCGATTGCTTGCTGCTGCTACCTCTGGCGGAGGAGCAGGATTGCGGTCAGGATGGTCGGGGGGCTGGTACGGATAGGCGGTGTTGACACGCTTAGCCTTAGGCAGCCAGAGTAGAGTAAGCTGTAAGGATGCTCCTTACACAGCACCCCTATAGCCCCTGATCCCCTATTATAGCACCTATATATACCGTAGATACCCCATCCTGTACCTCACTTCCGTAATGTCATCTCACTAGAGTTTGGTCCCGTCATTCCTAGCGTCTGCATTACACCTTTTTTTTTTGACGTCGCCCACACTCTATCCCACTCGCGTAGCCCGCCGTTGCTGTTTTCGCTCCTCGCTCGTGTCGTTCGCCGCCGCCGGTCCGTGTCGTCGACCCTGCATCACGTTCTCCCGTTCTCCCGTCATTCGTGACCCTGACGATGAACGCGTCCTTTTCGACGTTGCCGCTCGTGTAGTCGAGCTCGCCGTTGTACCCGGGTACCCCGCCGTCGCTCGTTTAGTCGAGCTTGCTGTCGGGCGCGCCCTCGCTGTTGGGTTGGCCACCCATTTTTTTTTTCCGTCGCCGTTACCTGTTCTCATCCGCCGCCGCTGATACCTACCCTGGCCGAACCCTTGTGCTGCCGCTGCCATCACCGCCTTTCACTGCCTTGCTCCTTTCGTTAGGTCCCTGGCCTTTTCCCACCATTGTCGTCGTTGTTGGTCACCACGTCATCGCCACTGCCAACGTCGCCTTCGCCACTCTGTGCTGCCTCCCATCCCCTCCCCTCGCTCGTGCTTGTGTGAGCCGACGACGCGGTTTGGCACGCATATGGGCAACTCCATATGTGCCGCGTAGTCGGTTTGGCACTCATGCTTGCGCTGACGAGAGCTGCCGCAATCCCGCCGTTCACACTGCTTCCTCCTGTACCATCTCGCGTAGGCGAGAATGTTACCGCCACCCTGTCACTCGCAGTCATCGTTGCCCAGCTCATGCTGTAGGATTAATGCATTATCGACTGGGCAGTGGCCACAAGCGTATTGCATTGTTTGTGGGCAAGGCCAAATCTGCCTAGTTAGCAATAATGCATTATAGCGCAGCATTCCTCCAGATATACCGAAAATGGTAATTGCTATCAAAATAGATATTAAATATATATGCTACAGAGCGTGAGAAAAAGCCAAAAAGCGGTCATTAATTGGGATTAGCAGAGCTGCTGGGCTATTACAATCTACTGATTGTGAGAATGTATGCTATTGACTGTGGGACATGACTATTACTGACCGTGGGAAAAAGTCATTATTGACCGTGGAAAGATTTTCGAAAAAGAAATGCATTGATCGTGCGAAAAAATCTTACTGACCGTGGGAATTTCAGCATTGATTCAATTTGGAAATGTGACCAATAGCCAGCCATGACATCAATGAATGCAGGATTGACCGTGAGAATTTTTTTACTGACCGTGGGAAAATCTTTCAAAACACACTTGTGCTCATTTGAAAGCCAGCTATAGGTTCCATCACTAAATTTTTGTATCAGCAAATTCTAGTGATTGGTTCACTAGTGAGAGTGGTGGACAGTCACCTCATCCATTGTTCAAGAGACTGACAAGTCAGGTCACTCAGATGAGGTTGATGCTTCACCATCCTTGTTACTTCATCCAGAAACATCTGTAGAGACATACTAGAGCATGTGTCATATCAGTGGTATGGCTCTAACAGGTCAATCTTATGAATGATGGAAGAGCACATTGAAAGTGAGTCTGAGTGACCATGACATTCAGCGCAACTCAGAATGACTGGAAGACTGCACCATGATACCTCTATACCAGAAATCATCACCACAGACATACTAGACCATGGTCAGACACATCCTGCGTGGATGGCATAGCAGAACAGATCCAGACTAGCAGATGTGCATGTCTGAAATGTCAATGTTGATCAGACTTTCACAACCACCTCCAAAGATTTGCTCATAGCATTTGAACCACTGCAGCTACGCACTTCTCATAAACACTACCCTGCTTGGAACTATGAGTAGAGTAGAATTTGCGATTTTTTCTTTTCAGAATTTTCTCACGGTCAATAAAATTTTCTCACAGTCAGTAATTGTAATGACAAAAGTGGTTATATCTCCCAAACTAGGTCAATAAGGGCCACTAATGACATCAGTTGGATCACAATGTCCCTAGCTGGCTATCTAACAGACGCATAATCGCTTTTGAGAATTTTCCCACGGTCAGTAAAATTACTGATCATCAACACATGGCTCAGTAATTGACAATTTTCTGATGATCCAATCACTAGAAATTAGTGATGTCAAAATTTAGTGATGAAACCTATAGCGGGCTACTGAATGGTCGAAAACATGCTTTTCCACGGTCAATGAACTATTTCCCACAATCAGTAATGCTGATCAGTATTTGCTGATTTGCTAGTGACCTGATCACTAGAATTTAGTGATGCAAAAATTTAGTGATAGAATCAATACCTGGCTGTCT
This sequence comes from Pleurotus giganteus, assembly GCA_032158425.1. Taxonomy (NCBI): domain Eukaryota; kingdom Fungi; phylum Basidiomycota; class Agaricomycetes; order Agaricales; family Pleurotaceae; genus Pleurotus; species Pleurotus giganteus. The sequence goes on along the minus strand of JAPEHR010000008.1, from coordinate 2,290,904 downwards.
AACGAGAGCATTTTGCATTTCAAAATTTTCTCACGGTCAGTAGCTGATCATTATTAGTGCTGATCGCGCTTTTAGAAGATTTTCTCACGGTCAGTAAAAGATTCTCACGGTCAATAATCCATCAAACCCCCGCTCAGTATTTGATGATTTTCTAATGAACCAATCACTAGAATTTAGTGAAATCAAAATTTTGTGATGAAACCAATAGCGGGCTATTCAATTCCGGAAAACGCACTTTCCCACGGTCAATAACAACTTTCTCACGGTCAATAGGTGAAAAATGTCGACCCCTCTCACTAGTGAACTAATCACTAGAATTTGCTGATACAAAAATTTAGTGATGGAACCTATAGCTGGCTTTCAAATGAGCACAAGTGTGTTTTGAAAGATTTTCCCACGGTCAGTAAAAAATTTCCACGGTCAATCCGGCATTGATTGATGTCATGGCTGGCTAGTGGTCACATTTCCAAATTGAATCAATGCTGAAATTCCCACGGTCAGTAAGATTTTTTCGCACGATCAATGCATTTCTTTTTCGAAAATCTTTCCACGGTCAATAATGACTTTTTCCCACGGTCAGTAATAGTCATGTCCCACAGTCAATAGCATACATTCTCACAATCAGTAGATTGTAATAGCCCAGCAGCCCTGCTAATCCCAATTAATGACCGCTTTTTGGCTTTTTCTCACGCTCTGTAGCATATATATTTAATATCTATTCTGATACCAATTACCATTTTAGGGCCTGTTCGGCAACAGATACCGGTACAAATATACCGGTATATATTCACCTTATATAGAAATAGCACATGTAAAATCTTACTTACCGGTATATTCAAAATATACCCTGTTCGGATTCACCAATAGTGACGAATATATTTCTCCCAGATTTCCCCCTGCCAGTGACTACGTGTAGCGCTCACTACTACCTCTCGCTGACGAGCCCTTAGATAGTCCACCAAGCATTGACAACATCCACTCATTACCACTTGCTTCCTTTTCCACCAATATCCCACTCTGAAGGCTAAAACAATAAATCTCATCAACTAAGATGCAAAATCTGAAGGTATCCTGTTGGATATCCTTATTACCTAGACTCGGGCAGCCTCTACTGACAGCGGTGATAGCAATTTCATGCCCCGGGAGAAATACCAAGAGTACTGAAGCATGCTGCAGCTGGCTACACTGCTACATATAACTCTGCTGGGCGAACAGTGTGTCGACGGCATGGGCGCTCGTGCTAGATATTCAGAAATATTTGACGCCGTATATTTCTCACGAACCAAATATATTCACACGAGAATGTACCGATACATTTGTACCGGTATCTGTTGCCGAACAGGCCCTTAGGTATATCTGGAAGAATGCTGCGCTATAATGCATTATTGCTAACTAGGCAGATTTGGCCTTGCCAGCAAACAATGCAATACGCTTGTGGCCATAGCCTACCAATAATGCATTAATCCTACAGCAATGGGTGCGTTGCCGTTCGATTTTGTTCGTCAAAACCCGCGCATATACCCTTCCAACAACTCATCTCGCCCGCCTGCCTTCGTTTCAAGTCACAACGCCAATTGCCGGTCGTGCAGAATTCATCGATCGTTGTGGAGCTCACCGTTCACGCGTCCATATCGTCAAATCGACTCACCGTCCCGCGTCTGTCAAGCTGTTGGGGTGGATGGTGTTGTTGCGCAAAAAGTTGTATGGGTTGTATGGATAGTTGGCTTGCTGCTCACGATGCGTGGCTCCTTTCTTGTGTGACCACGTTGCTGACGTATCTCACCGTTCGCCACCCCATGGAGACCCAGCTGCTGCCAGTCGCCTTGGTTCCTGCCTGTGCACCCGCTTCCCCTTCGTCTCATGCGCCTCCACCTCCACTATCTGTTCGCCACTCTTGCCGCCGGTGCTGTTGCTGTCGGCTGCCTTTGCCACGCTGGGTGAATTGAGCAGGCTAGGTGTCTTGCCTAGCACGCGTGCCCCGGAATCCTCATGTTCTGGATTGCCATATTCTCCAGCAGCCTTTCGTCGCCGTGCTATGCTTCCTGCGCTCGCCGTGAGAGACGTCCCCAGCCTTCACTTGCCATGTTTCCGTCGTTACCCCCCCACGCCTTCGTCTCCTCCTCTTGCCGCTGTTGTTGTCCCCACGCCTTCCTCTCCCCCTCTTGCCGCCGTCGTTGTCCCCACCTCACACCCCACCTCGCACCCCACGTCTTGTCGCCGCGAGCGTGGTTATGCGCGCTCGTATGAGCTCTTCCCATAGTTTTGGCACGCATACAGTTGGCACCCGCATGTGCTATGGATGGGGTTTTGGCACTCATACGGCCGCCACTCCTCTCCTCCGCCGTTGTCTCGTGTACGCGAGATCTCTTGCTGAAGCCGCCCCACTTCCTGCATTGCTGTCCCCGCCCGTCATTCCTCTCCTCCGCCGTTGTCTCGTGTACGCGAGATCTCTCGTCGAAGCCGCCCCCACGCCTCGTTGCCGCGAGCGTGGTCGTGCTGCGTTGTATGAGCCCCACACATGCTCTTGGCACGCATACGGTTTGGCACCCGCCTGTGGCCTGTGTAGGGTTTGGCACTCATATGACTGCTGCCCACTTCACCCACCGTCCCCCGCCGCTGTCTCGCACCACTTCCACCATCACTGTCATCATCCTCTGCCGCTCTCTCCACCGTCGTTGCGCGTGTACACGAGACTCCATAGCCGAAGCCGCCCCACCTTCGTGCGACACTGCCGCCGCTCTCCTCACCCCACCCCCCCCACTTCGTACTGCACTGCCAACCCCGCCCACATCCTCCCTGCTGCTGGTGGTTCGCCTTTCCGCCACCGCCTGTCGCCTTGCCACCGCCCGTGGCCATTGCCCCTCATCGTTAATGATGTCGTTCTGAAACCGTCGTGGCGGATCGCGTCACGGCCTGGCCCACGAATTTCATTGTTAATGATATGGGATCCTTCCTTTACTTCAGCTGTTCTGGATGCCACCCTTTAATTTTGGTCACTTTGGATTTTAGTAGCTGTTCCCCCCTTGCTTCACTGTTGCCTTTCGTACTGGCTGCTCAGTGATAGTGCAGACCTAGGAAATTTTTTTGTTTCTTATCTTTTCTACTGTGATGTTTTCTTCCAATTACTGTACCTACTTTTCTTTGTGCCGGTTCTTTTTTTTAGGGTGTGGAAGAGTGTAAGGATGCTCCTTACACAGCACCCCTATAGCCCCTGATCCCCTATTATAGCACCTATATATACCGTAGATACCCCATCCTGTACCTCACTTCCGTAATGTCATCTCACTAGAGTTTGGTCCCGTCATTCCTAGCGTCTGCATTACATAAGCATGCTGCTGAACGTGTGCCAGAAAAGGGACATTTACCCATGCAATGAACTCAGCCTTCTCTTCTGTTGTGCGGGTGTCGATCGTCCGGGTGGTGGGGAGCGCAGTGCGAACAGGCAGGGTGGACGGGCCTGCAGCGGGTGCGGGCTGGAACAGCTGCTCACGCCGAACAGCCGATTTCTTCTTTGTCTTGGATTTCTTCTCACCCAGCCGTGCATTCCGATGAGAGTTGGTCGCGCCAGGGAGCAAGCTGGGAGATTGGCTGAGATTTAGAAAACAGAACAGCAAAGGGTCGCCAGGGCGGACACTCACATATTCCACTGGTCACGGTTCGCACTGAAGTCCCAGAGTCGGCCTGTGAGGGTGGCGATGTTGCCCGTTGCAGCCAGCTTGAACCCGGAGCACCACTCCTTGAGGGTGGTCTTCTTCTGGCCATTGCTGCGTGAAGCCCCAAAGTTCAATGAGCATAAACGCGAAAAATGCGAAAACGCGAAAATGCGAAAACACAATGTGCGCGCCATCGACGAAATAAGCGCCCAAAATAACCGCAAACGGAAAGGTGTCACTCACAGGTCCAGGTCGACCGTCCTGAGCTGGCCGTCGGGCGCGAGGGCAGGGAACGGCAGGACATCAGCAGCCGGACCCTTGTTTCCAGGGGCAGGGTCCACCTCCACCTCCCTCGGGATGTCTTCCATCAGCGGCGGCGGTGCGGGAGCGCGTGCGAGCATCAAAACGGCTGGCGCGAGCGTGAGGAACAGCAGGAGGACGAGGGAGAGGCCGGGATGGGAGCTGAAACAGGCGAGGGAACGGCCGCGGGCTTCGACGAGGGACCTGGGAGCGAAAATCAGCTAACTCCGCTGATGCCGAGCCGTTGCCGAGCGCAGCCACCGGGTCGTGCTCTAAAAAAGGGGAGAGTGGAGCTGGGGGAGCCGAAGAGGGAAAGGCCAGCGGGGGCGTGGGAGCGCGGACGGTTTGACACCATGTGGCTCAGGGTTTCAGGGTCCGATCGTCTGGCGCCCCCCAAGCGGACCGTCTTTCTCAAGAGAGAAGCACCGCGAGACATCGCGAGATATCGCGAGACCTTGAGAAGGTGCATGAGAAATCGAGGGGGAGCGCGAAGTGGTAGAGATGACATGCGAGTGTCACGCGACTAAGTGTGGACAGGGGTCGAGACAAAAGGGGAATAAAAAGGGGTCCTAGGATGTCCCCTTACAGTCCTGCTGGAAATATACCTTACCTTTCAACACCACCATTTCCTTATGAAGGACCCCCTCCAAAACCTGCTCTTGATACCGTGTTGCAGTCATCCCCCCTCTCTGACCTCCCAGATATTCTAGCACGATGAGCAGGCCTTTCTGACCATGGATGACACAACCCCATACCATGATGCGAAGGGAGGATTGCTTGAAGTGAGGTACAATGCAATTTTCATCAAGTTCTTCACCAACTCTCCAAGTAATGTAGATGCGGCCTGACTGATCGCCAAGACAGACATAAGACTCATCTGAGAAAATTACCCGCTCCCACTCCTTCTGCCCCCAGCTCCAATATGACCTTGCCCACTCCAGCCTAGACCTCCTCTGACCAGCCATAATAAAAGGGACCTTCCAAGCAACTCTCCAGTGGAATCCCTTCTTTGCGAGAACATTCTGAATGGTTGAGGTGGATGCCTTGACACTGGACATGTTGGTGAGCTCAGAAAATGCGGCACCACAATTTTTCTTGGCATTTTGCACTACGAGATGCTTGTCGGCATTGGTGAGGATGGGGGGATATCCACTTCGAGGGAGATCTGATGTAGATCCGGTCGCGATGAATTTTTGATAGATGCCTTGTGCAGTAGAGGGTGGTAGGCCTGAGAGTGCTGCTGCTTTTCAGACAGAAAGGCCTGTGGCTGCTGCTCCGATAAATCGGGATCTGGTACGGCTATCGTGGAGGGTGTAATGGCGCTTGACGGCACTCATGCGGAGCGGCAGAAAGAGTAGGTGCGAACAAATTTTCAGATGCCTCAACTCAGCTGTTACATATGTAATGCTTGATCACTTTTTGGTAGCGCGAGTATATGTTATTATTACCAACCTCCAATTCACAGAAATGCCAGCTCTCCAGTAGAAGAGCCGCTACATGGTAGGAGCATCACTGTTTTAGGGGTAAAGGGGCGATATAGATAAGATTAGATGGAGTCACATTCTCACGTGATAAGCGTGATCTTTGGGGATCGCTTTGGCGGCGTTGTGCAGCACAACCGCCTTGCTGCGGTACGCCCTCCTCCGCTCTTCCCTGTCCATGGACTCGATGTCGATGAGCTCACGCCGCTCATCGTCATCTCACACGTCTTCTGCAACCACCAGATCGAAACCACCCGCAGTCTGGCGTTCCACCCCGACTGCGCCCTCTACTACTACAACCGCGAAATCCAAATCCAAATCCACGTCTACGACCTCGAGGACACCGTTCAAGCAGGCGTCCGGAGCACCACCGCCAACCTTGGCCTTCGTTTTTGCGCAGGCTGAGCAGAGCGCTCCGCTCGAGTCTGCTGTTACGAAGCTTCCGGTTGTGATGAACAACAGCTCCAACGGCACTCCAACGTTGACGCCGAAGAGCTCGATGCAGAGTCTCTCCTCTCAACCAGGTGCGTCCGTCTCTCTTCTCAACGTCTTCTCGTGCTCATCACCGTTGTTACTATTAGCGTCGACACAGCCGAGCCCCTCGACTTCCCCGTCCCAGCGCAAGTTGAGGTCGGCTTCGATAAGGTCAACGTGGTTCGGCTCGCTGTCTCGCGCGAAAGGCAAGACTACGGCGCCGATTTTGGAGACGACGCAAGTACATACTGTTTCGGCCCCGGACGACGTCAATCCTTCGTTGATCAACGTCACCAGCGATGTCCAGCCTCAACCACGTTCACGTTCACCTTTACCGTCGGCGTCACGTCAAGCAGACAAATCGTCGTCGCGGTCAATACCACCTCTTGCTCCGTCGACTTCAACTTCAACTTCAACTACTACGGCCACTACTACAGTCACAGCTACAGCTACGTCTCCGTCTACATCTCGAATATCCCCCATCCCATTCCCAACATCATCATCACCAATGCCATCCACGCCCTCCTCACCAACCCGCTCTTCCTCCAAATCCTCCACCTCCAAATCACCAAGCACTCTATCCTCGTCGCCTCTGATGCCAAGCCCCCTCCGCGCATCCTCGATACCAATCCCGTCTCCGTCAACCGCAACCGCCACTGCAACTACTACAACTATCCACTCCGTTCCTTCAATCGACGACGACGTCCCACCCCCTCCTCAAACGCCCTCAGCGCCTTTAGTGTCGGTGGTGCCTTTGGTCGTTTCTAGGGAAAGCAGCGGTTCAGATACCAGCGGTGGAGGGGGAGGGAAGACAGACGAAGGAATCGGAACTGTGAGACCGAGGACGCTCAGCTCGTTGAGCCCCGCTGCGTCCCGGTTTACGCTTGCGTATAGTATTATTCCGCTTTGGGGTGGCGGCGGCGGTGGGGGTGGGAGGTCGAATGTAGGAGGAGGTGGAGGTGGTGGGGAGAGTACTGAGGCTTCGTCGTCGTCGTCGTCTTCTTCTTCGGGTATGTCTATCCTTCTTCCCATCTTGCCTTCGGCCCCTTCATTCACTCATTCATTCATCCATCTACGAACATCAGAAACGCCGCCTCAAGCTTCCTCTTCCTCCTCCTCCTCCTCCTCCTCCTCCTCCTCCTCGGAGTCTAACGCATCCACGATACGCGCTTCGGCTTTCACCAGCACCACCAAGACCCCAGGAGCGATTTCAGCAGCGGGCCCGGGGGTAGGCGTAGGTGGAGGGGGCGGAGGGGGCGGAGATGATAAGGATAAGGGTACCGCACGTTTAGGTGTGGATGCAGGTGCAGGTGCAGGTGCACGTTCGAGGGTCTCCTCCTCCTCTAATCGATCAACTCCTGCTACATCACCTTTATCCTCCCACTCGCCTTCATCCTCATCCTCTGCTGCTGTTACTGCTACGACGTCGACGTCGACGACGACGACGACTTCCACGACGGATTCAACCACCGCCACCGTGGACGCGGGTTCGAACACGGATACGAACACGGATACGACGACGACGGTACCAGCTACGGCGTCCTGGTGGGACTACCTCACCTGGAGGACTTCGCAGCAACAACAGCCGCTAGCACCACCACTACCTCAGGACCAGAGACGGAGTGAAGAGGGGGTAGGAGAGGGAGAGGGAGCAGGAAAGGGAGGAGAGGGAGTAGAGGGAGAGGAGAGCCGTGGTGGTGGTGCTGATAAGCCTGCTATTCTTGGGTCATCATCATCATCAGTGCCGCCGTCTGCATCGTCGCCGTCATCAACATCAACGTCCCAGTTAAAGTCAACACCAAAGTCAACATCAACGTCAACGTCAACACCAAAGTCAACGTCGAAGTCAACCTCAACGAAAGTACCGCCGGCGCCGTCGTCGAAGTCAGCCACTTCGCAGCAGCCACCACCACCTGTAAATGGTGTTCCACCAGATAGCGTTAGCGTTGGCGTCGATGATGCTTCTGTTGAGACCGGTATCGCAGCGGAGAATGACACGAAGGAAGGAAAGGAGGTGGCCGTTGATGTAGATGTCGTGTCTATCACGCCTCAACGAGAACGACAACGACAGGGTGAGGTACCGGCGGCGTGGTATTCGCCTTGGGCGTGGGTTGGGTATGGAGCTCCTCATGCTCCTACTCCTGCTCTTGCTCCGGACGGTGGTGAAGGAGTAGGAGAGGGAGTTGAAGGTGGTGAAGGAGAAGGGAAGACGAAGACGGATGCGAGCGAGGGCGAAGAAGTCAAGGGCCGCGCATCTTCAGATCCTGATTCAACCTCTGCGACGACAGCGACAGCGACAACCACAACCGCTTCCGCAACCACGACCACAACGGCTCCCGCAGCTCCAGACGCAGCTGCTCTCGCTGCTATTTCCTCCTCCCCTTCCTCCTCCACCTCCAACGCCGTAGACACAAACGTAGTGAACCCACTTGAATCGTCGATCGTGGCTAACAGATCTACATGGGCGTATTTCTTTTCGTCGAGGGGGTTGTTGACGAAGAGGATTGAAGGCCCTTCTGCTTTAGGAGCTGCGGGTGGTGGGAAACAAGGGGAGATGGAGGTTATGGATGTTGATGAGGAGGCGGAGGATGAAGGGGAAGGGGAAGGAAAGGAGGGTGGGAAGGAGGGTACGAAGGAGGGGAAGGAGAATAAGAAGAATAAGAATAACCTTATCACGGCGCCGCCTCCGCCGCCGCCTCCTTCGATGCCTACGAAGAAATCGAAATCTTCCTCGGCGTCGTCTTCAGCGTCGTCTTCTGCTTCTACGGCTACGGAGGGGAAGGACAAGGACAAGGATGCTGCATCGCAAAGGGAGAAGGAGAAGGAGAGGGGGAGGAAAGCAAGCTTAGCCGTCGCGCCGCCGTTGACCATCTCCGACTCTGTTAAACGCGAAGTTGCTGCTGCCTCTGCTGCATCTCCTAATCCTGTACGGAAAGGCCGAAAATCGATATCCCCGGCTCCTTCGACCAAGTCTGCCAAGTCTACTTCGTCGTCTGTTACCACCAACGGCACGGTTCCTACTATCACTCCTTTCACCTCGACCTCTTCCGCGTCCACCTCCGCATCCACTGCTGCTGGTGCCCCCGCCGTAGTCGTTAACGGCAAGCCCACTAAACACAAATCCACCAAATCCACCTCATCCAAATCCAAATCAGGTTCAGGTTCATCCACCCCCACCCCCACACCCTCAACACCAGTAGCAGGACCACCGCGAATCCCCAACCTCGTGCTCCCGACGTGGGAGGACACATTTTATACGCGGCCCAGGGATTGGGTGCCGAGGCCGCCGGAGAGTGCGTTGGTGAGGACGATGAGGTTTGTTAGTGGGGTTTTGTTTGCTTCGTCTTCGTCATCTGGTTCGGGGTCTTCTGGTTCTGCTTCGTCTGGTTCTGGTTCTTCGACGCATTCTTCTGCGAAAGAGACTGAGAAGGAGAAGGAGAGTGGAAGTGTTGGAAGTGGTGGTGGTCAGGCGACGACGACCGGAGCCACGACGACCACGAACAAGAGGAGCGGGGCACCTAGTTCGAGTTCGAGTTCGGGTGGAGGGAGTACGCTCAACCCGAATTCAAGTGCGAGGCCGTCGTCGAGAGTGGCGGCGATGAGGGATCTGAAGGGCAAGTCGAAGGAGATTGAGAGGGAGGTGTTGGAGTTTGGGAAGGTGTTGCCGAGGGCTTGGGATGTTGTCCATGGCGTTCACGGTGCTGGTGTCCATTCCGACGTTCGTATTGGAGGTGCCAGTGGTGGTGCAGGTGTAGGCGGTGGGTGGGGATGCGGTGGTGGAAAAGCAGGTAAAGGAGTAGGGATGGGAGTTGGCGCTGACGCGGAGGCGGATGTGCTGAAGGGGTGTACGAAGGTTGTGGTTATTGGGATACATGGGTGGTTTCCAGGTGGGTTGTGTTTGTGTTTCCGTTTTGTTTTCCTTTGCTTTTACCCTTTTCTTTGATGTTCTTTTCGTGTTCGTTTTCGTTTTTCGTTTTCGTTTTCGTTTTCGTTTCCCGTTTTCGTCTTTTGGCGGTTCGGACGTTCTGGGGCCGAGGTGGGGGGGTGGCACGAGTGGGCGCTTGTCAGTGTTTGATTTTGGTTGTGCTGAAGCGCTTCTGCTTGTGCTTACGTTCAAACGCAAACGGCGCCAGTGTCAGCGTTCGGTCGTCTTCCTTCCGTTCTAATCTCCTCTGCCGTCATTCCTGCGCGCTAGATATGTCCTTGCGGGGAGTGGGGAAGAGGGTATACGGTTCTTCCGCTATATGATCCTCGGAGCGAGTCAAATGGACGGACAGCTCAGCGCCTCTGCTCTCCACGGTTCCTTGGGGAGCGCTTCTTTTGAGTTAGATGGCGTTCATGGCGTTGGTTTTGAATTGGTGGTTATCAGGCGCGCTGGAAGGCGGTTGAACACAGTCTTGGTCCTCCTTCCGTAGCGCTAACTCTAAACCCTTCGTTTGGGGTATACGTATGCGTGGCCATCGGTCTTTCGGTTTCTTGATATTTTCCTTCTTGCTTGACCCTTTCCTTCGTGTGCCGTCGTTCTCGACTGAGGTACTTACGCTGTTTTGATTTGCTTCTTTTGTAGGCGCCGTCATGCGATCCGTCCTGGGCGAGGTGCGTTTCCCCCTTCACCTCAGGGTATTGCTCATTAATTAATGTGGGCCGTTGTTGGTTCTTCTATACAGCCTACAGGCACCAGTAGCAAGTTCGTCAACATGATGGTTCAGGCCCTAGAAGATTTCCAGGAGAAGGAGGGTGTGCGCTTGGAGAAGATCACGAAGATTCCCTTGGAAGGGGAGGGGACTATTGAAAAGCGGGTGGAGAGGTGAGTCCCTTCTAATTAATGGTGGCGTTTTCTGATGCCTTCTCATCCATTTCCTGCTGCGTGCCCATTTATTGTGCATTCATGAACACCTTCCATCCAATTGATTATCATTTACCGCTTCATTGGTTCGTCGCTCCTTCGTTGGGTACTGGGCGGATCGGATCGGCTTGGCCAGATTGTACTCGAGTTTGATTGCGAATGAAGAGTGGGTACAGGATATGCATGCTGCGGACGCGATATTCGTCGCAACGCATTCCCAGGGATCCATCGTCTCCACTCATCTCTTGGACCGCCTCCTCCAAGATGGTCATATTGTGACTAGCCGCTCGGTGGACGTATCAACGCTCGGGGTGACGGTGGATGGTGTATCCCCTCCTGGGGGGATACAACAGCTCGCACGGAGGCCGCAGAAGGCCTGTTGTTTGGCGCTTTGTGGCATTCATTTGGGCCCGTTAAGGTATCTGAGTACGAGTTCGTTGTTGCAGCCGTATATCCAGGTTAGCATCCCCTCTTCTTTATTTCCCCTGTTGGAGGCTGTGACGCTGACGACTGTTGTGTAGTATTTCGAGTCTACCGCCGCTAGGGAGCTGTTTGATTTTCAGGTATGCCTTGGGTTTCCGTTTAGTCTTTTCGGGCCTCATCATGACATCTTTGCTTCAGAACACTGAATCAGCCGTTTCGAAGGCGTACGTCCAAGCGCTGAATAATGTTCTTGATCATAGAGTGAGTCCCAGACTGCCCGGTGGCCGTCCGAGTCTCAATGATGATTGTTTTAGGTCAAGATGGTGTACGTGGCGTCTCTCAACGACCAAGTTGTACCTATCTACTCGGGGCTGTTCACCTCGGCCTCGCACCCTTTGATTCTCCGTGCGTTGTACATCGACGGCGATGCATACCAGTGCGTATTATCATCTATCATCATCTCACTTGATAATACATTCCCTTTGCTTCTCTCCGTGTTCAATTGAGCTCGAAGCTGATTTTCTCGGTCTAGTTCTTCTGATTTTCTTTCGAATCTATTGGTGCTCTTGTTGCGCATCATGAACTCGGGATTATCAGATAGTGGACTCATCACGCATCTTTCGGAAGCTACTGCGGGATCACTCAACGGAGTGGGTCATTCGACGGCGTATGAGGAGTTGTCGGTGTTCTCGTATGTGATGTTGTTTTGTCATTATGTGCGACGCAGTTTAGTCTCAGTTGGCTGATGATCGTCCGTTCCGTATATCATCAGACTTGCCGTCAAGTACCTCTTCCTTACGAATGATGGCTTGGAAGACCCGCCGGAGTTGTCCATAGAATCGTTCAATGTGAATAATGAATTGAACGATTACGAGGTAAGGGCCTATCAACGCTTCAGAACGTCACGAACATCCCTCATGGTTTACATGTAACATAGATACCTTGGGCGTTGCGTGATCTCATCGCCGACGACCGAGTTTTCCATCTTTTCGAGAAGGAGATAACGCAGCTTCGGGATGACTTTCGTGATTGGCAACCTAGGACGACCGTCCTGCGGGATATTAAACGCAAGCTGCAACCTATTCAACGCTTGCCATCTGCATCGTCGTCGTCGTCGGCTACGATCCCCGGGTCCATCAGCAAGCTGTGACGACTCCGTTGTTTGCATGCATCAATCCTTTTTGTTTTCGTTCGCACTTGTTATTCGTTTCTTTTCTCTTGCATCTTCACCCCATAAACGACATAATTCATTCGTAATCTATTCGCAATACAATGGCGGTACAATTAGATGAGATTCAAGACGACGATATCTACTTAATTAAATACATATGGGTAATAGACAGCTTGACGATACAAACAGATAGATAGCTATGAGAACTAGCTAGCTCCCATCAATCAAAATTGATGCCGGGTCACTAGCCTCAACGGTACTCTGCACCACAGTCACCAATCGTACTGATGAGATGGCGACCGTTTGAGCGCGCAAGTACAGCTTCGATCGAGCGGTTGTCTTCTTCTGACAACGTGAATGCGAATACTCTTTGGTTGTCATTGGGATGTTCGGAGAGTCCAAGTCGAGCACCTATTGACATGCAAGCCGACGTCAACGCAAGGGCAGGAAAGGGGGGACAGATAGGGCATAGGGGCACTGAGGGGCGTAAAGGTCACCTACCGATGATGACGGCTCCGACGAAGGAGTGATCAAGAACCCACCGGGTGGCCACGTTGGCTATGCTCACGCCACCATGACGATGTCCAATCAAGCGCAGGACAACTAGGAGCTCCTGGAATAAATCCCAATCGCCCCATGCTCGTGTGATCATCTCTAAATACTGCAAGCTCCGAGGATCAAACAAACAACATGGCTATAGGAAGATTCGGATTAAGTACCTTGCGCTGCGACGGAGTCAGTTGTCCCGAGTAGAGATCTGGTTGGGGTTGGTTGAGCCACTTGTCCGTTAGAAAGCCACCACACTGATGCCGGCCGGTGTGTGATTTGACCATACAGGGTTGTTATTATGATTAATGGTTAGGCAGCAGCGCTCACATTCTGATTATTAGACGTACAAGTGTTCCATATGCCAATATCTTGATGTCGTGTTTCTCGCAGACATCAGCCATGCCATGCAGAGGCCGTGTATCTATCAAGGAGAACTGTGCGCGGTGCCCGTCGAGACAGGATGTCAGCGTCAGATAGATAGATGGACAATGGTGACACGGACCTGGACTTGATTCGTAGCGATGAATCCAGGACCTAATTGGGTGCATATTTCGTCGGTCCTTTTTGTATCAAAGTTGCACAGACCTGGGGGAAGATTTCAATGGTGAGCGCGGTGATGTCCAGAGAGAAGCGAGGGAACTAACCGATTGCTGAGAGACGTCCTTCTATTTGAAGATCGCAGAGATATTGCAGTGCGATGAGATAGCCTTTGTCGGAGTAATCTTGCCAGTGGAACTAAGCGGGAGAATCATATCAGTAATATGTCATTGTCAGCTCACAGCGGGGCTTCTTACTTGTAGGAGATCGACGTGGTCCGCGTGCATCCGATCTAGCCGTTCCTGGACCGCTGCTTCCACCACGGCCCGGGAGGGCTCAACCGTTTTGAATACACACCACTTCGTCGCGCCGACAATTCGAGGACCGTTGGACGACAGATTCTTGCGGAACTGGCCCTGCCAACGAAACTCAGTCGCGATGGTGAAGCTGCAGGCGATGAAACAGCTCACGAAGATGATCTCGGAGCTCCCATAATGGTCCGCTGAACCCACAGATCAACGATGATGATTCAAGAAGTAATGGGTACCAACGTACCCTGTCATAATCACCACAGGGTTGGCAACTCAGGTCATTCAGCGAACAACAGGCAGTGCGCACCATGTCTGGACATCAATCAGCTAGACTGAATTGCGGTGTGCAAGGGTTCGGCATACCAAAAGCCGTATAGCCCAGCTCGACGTGCCGGGCCATGCCTCGCCGAATCTTTGAAACTGGCGCTGATCCCCAGGCGTTGCTGGATAGCTGCCACAAACCGGTCCAGACGCGAGGTGCTCTAAAAGGCCCACACCGGAAAGTTTCCATCACCATTGCTTGCGATGTCGTAGTTGCCATGGCTAAGTGTGAGCGATTCTTGTAGGAGCGATTCCTGAGATACTGGGAGACGTGAGGCGGTGGGGGGAGAAAAGCGGGTGATCTTCTCGGTGCATAATAGCTAGGCCCTTAAATTATATCGGCAAACTCGCCGCTATCCCAACATCCCGCCGGGCAGCATCAACACAGCGGGTTGCCAGCACTCAGGTCCTATGAAACGGTTCAAATCAGAAAGAAGCTTTTGGAGTCGAGATTATAGATTCCGGATACCATCAAATCACCGAGTGTAGGCAAGGGCCAAAGAGCATTGCGCCGAAATCCCACCGGAGGAGTTAGATGCTGAGATCTGTATATCTTTACCCTTCGGTAGGGGTCCCTGAAAATGATATTTTTTTCAATAGGAAGCCGGTCAACTATATATAGTCGAGATGCGAGCCATGCCTTCTTCCATCGAACGCGCTTAAAGGCATGCCAGCACCTGAAGCTTTTCCTCGTCCTTCAGATGGCCGACCAGCGCTTGGACATGTGTACGTTGAGCGGTCCCCAGCCCGTCTAGCATCACACCAATGACATTGCTCCTCAGAAACCTCATGGTCGACACCTTCATTGGGAACGCCAACATCGAGGAGTAGGTAATCGAAGCGGTACGCACGCCCAGGAGCTAACCCTGCCTTTTAGTCTCCGTGCGGCAGCCCGCGGGCTCCTTTCCTCCGGCATACCGGGTGTCGCAAACGCCTTCATCGACGCAGCACGCCTGCAGTTGCAGAAGACCAGCAATCCGGCCCTGCTGCAAAGCTCGCAGCCGATATTTACACGTTCGGCACAAAGGGGGAAATGGCAGCCTACGAAACGACTAGCTGATATGCTCATACGAGCGAGGTCGTTGTATGGTGTGGGCATGGCCTTTGCCAGCCTCGAGATCTTGGTCGCGATCGTGAGAGCAACCAGTGACCTTCAATGGGGGCCGGATGACGAGCTGGTGGACACGTTGGCGATGATAGATGCCGACATAGGTCAGGCACTACAGGTTGGCTCGTCGTATTTTTCCTTGCCATTCGTCATCAACTTATCTCTCGGATAAACAGAGCTGCAAAGAGGAAGCTGAAAGTGGGAGGGTAAGCGATAAACGAGTGGCCGTCGAGCAACTGGGCGCTTTGAGACTTGCTGTTGAGCAATGCCACGCCAGAGTAGAAGCTTGGGGAGGAGAACCCCCATTCGAACGTGCCGCCGCGAGTCTTGAGTATATGAAGATTTAGCTCGCGGATAGCGATGTGTAATATCTCAGAATACCCTAATTATATCATCGCGTTCCATAAACTGTAAGCAAAAGAATCAACGCACGAACCTGGCTTAATGATCACGGAAGCTCATGAGCTTAGAGAGCAGCCTTCCTAGAACGCAGCCGTTTCGGATAGAGGTAACATCGTTCGTTTCGAGTATTTCTAGCTCAAAGGTTAATTCCGAGTGCTGACTGGCCAGGTTGAACAGCATTACATACCACCTGCTCGCCGAGGGGAGCGCAGGAATAAGCAGAATCAATAGCTTACGTGAACTATGTGAGAAGCCCAAGGGCATCCCTAGCACATTGTAGTCAGCTGTCAGCGTTAAACGGCAGAGTAACACAGGCTGAGACGATTGTGACAAAGGAGGCAAGTATACGGGGAATCTGTAGGAGCGCGGCGTCGCAGCTGAACAGACTAAAGATAGGGTGAGTCAGTGGAAGTTGTCGGAGAGGGATAGCTGCGACAGACCCGCCGGACGCTTCAAAGCGAGCATCCACCCACGGTTCGCAGAAAATCGTTGCAAGAGGACATAAACCCATGGGAGTTTATCCATTTTCTGTTTTTCGAGCATCATTGGGATAGTACGGCCCAGCTGTTTGCTACCCATTAATAGAGGTAAAGCCGATGATGTCTGGAAGGGCAAGGGGCGGACGCAAACGCATCGTTGAGAGAAACGTGTGAGTGGACTGAGCCCTCACCGTGAATTAACGCTTGATTAATTGGCCTGGAATGGAATGATGTTCGCTATGAATGATATTGGTGAACGACTGGGGAATAAAACGCACATCCTCATACGCACGACCATATGTTTTCTCAACAGGAGTGATAGCCATGAGACACTGTGCCATTCAATGGGTGAGAACGGAGTCGACTACGAGGGACACATGCAAGCAATACCGCCAGGATGGGTCCATGGAATGGTTGGGCATGTGTGCGCACTTGATCGTCTACCACGATAACAGGGGATAGGGCAACCAGATAGAAAGCCGGCTACCAGCGGTTTGATGGATCATCGATCATCGGTTCATCTTGGGCGACGTTCGGTTTGTCATTTGGCATTTACACCGGCCAAGTGGAGCTGATTGACCTCCTGCCTAAACTGCGCTCATCGGCGGCGTAGGGTTGGGTCCAAAGAAACGGGCAATGGACACAAACAACGACACACCTTGCGAATGAATTGGACATGAGACTGCGCTTTCATAGAACACCGTAGGTCAGTTGAAAGGCAGGACGAGCTGGAGTTGCGCATGTGAGCTGCAAGAAAGGGTAGCTCGTCTCCGCCGAGCTTGGGGACCTAAATCGGTGGGAGCCCACGACAATGAGACGGCAGAGTTCAAACCCACCATCAGTGCAGTGTCCCTTGATGAGAAACGCTGAAACGCCCACGGCCGCCTGCGGCTCCCGCTCAAGGTAAACACGACTATAAACGAAGACGAGCAAACTTGGTTCGGAGAGAACGCTTCCTCGTCCAGAGCGGAGGTCATATGAACGCTGGTGGCCATTGTGGGTTCTATCTTTGTCGTTATTAATGACGGGATACAGCAGGGATGCCAAATACGCCTCACTGGTGTGATCCAAAGTATCAAATCCAGTCATCGGGAGTGCGAAAGGACGCCGAACGTTTTGGGGTCGTTTCGGCGACGTTCAACGGCCTTCTCAAGCTGCTGTAAAGCGGATGAATCGGTCGGTCATCTGTTCGTCTGAAGCAGTAATAAGATAAGACACTACTTACGAAGGAATGGTTCGTTATCACTATCTTGATGTAAATCGTTGAGGCGACCAAGGGAATGGTCGTGGACTCACATCCAATATGCCGAGGAGAACTCCCATGTCGAGCGCTCAAACATGTGCCATCTGAGTGATGTGAGGAGGTCGCGCAGCTGGCAGAATGTTCGTGAGGGAGGAGAGGGTTTTCCTTCAAAATTCATGAGCAGCACTGTTGAGGTGCGACGGTTACTTTGGCGAGATGCGAGTGGGAACTAGGAACAGCAAATTAATGGTCTTATTGGATCCGAAAAAGCAGGACTTTTGTCGGAGTAAGTCCTGATCATGATGAATGGTGGACTCAAACCGCAGGCGACGAAGGTAATTCACGCCTAAAGCTCATTTCGAACTCGAGGCGGTATGAAAAAGTGAAACTTTGTCATCGCTTCACACGTGTACTTTGTCATACGGCCCCATTACCCTAATTGAGCTTCTCACATGGCCTACCGCCGGCCCTGCTCGGCAGAAGGCCGGGCCCTGAGAGTTATAGCAACTCATTGCGTGGGTCGCTATACTCAAGACCTCACGGCCAACGTCTGACAACTGTTGGTGAGGTGTACTATATTCTACATATACCCCTAGGACGTATGGCTGAATCCCTCGCTCTCCCAATGTCCACCAGGTCATCAGCGACCATAGCGCCTTGTCCCAACGGCCATCAGCCAGAGAAGCTACCAAAAGAACATCTTCACGACCCTGCCGCCGCGATTGATCCATTCCAGGTGTTTCTCGACCCAGCAGAACACCCACAAAATCTTTCTTCCTTTAGAAAATGGCTTGCTGTTGTCGTTATCAGTTCATCAGCCCTTTGCGTCACTTCGGCATCTTCAATAGTCGGTACCAGGCTTGGTTTTCGCCGACGTCCCGTCTGACGATCCCTGGTTTAGGCATCCTTCACAGAGCTCGCCGTTGCGCAAGAATTCCGTGTATCTCATGAAGTCACGATTTTGTCGATATCTTTGTTCGTGGAGGGGCTTGGCCTTGGGCCCTTGCTAGTCGGGCCACTATCCGAAGTCTACGGTCGTAACATTGTTTATCGCGTCTCGTATACCCTCTTTTTCGTTCTCTCCTGGCCGGTGGCGTTTGCACCGAATATCGGTGAGTCCTCGGGTCTCCGCGAAATGATCCTATCTCACACAGAACAGTGGTATATCTGATGTTTCGATTCATCACTGGACTGTGTGGCGCCGCTTTTCTGAGTGTGGCGGGAGGGAGTGTGAGCGACTTGTTTTCAGATGCCACGGTTGCCAAGTACGTTCTCATAGACATTTGTCGTCTATTGTGAACGCTTCTCGTTGTTTACATAGCCCGATGGCTTTCTATACCATCTCTCCATTCATCGGCCCTGTCCTGGGTCCCTTGATCAGTGGGTGAGTCGGCGGACACCCGAATGCGACTCTCCCCTAACTACTACGTTCCATGGAATTCGACGTTGGCTCTAGATTTCTCAATCAGGTCCGTGTTCCATTTCAGCAGTCATTGATACTACCTCATCCGTGACTCAGAACTTGTATTGGCGCTGGACTTACCGTGTCCAACTGATATGGATATTCGCCCAATGGCTCGCGCTGTATTTGGTACGATTGATCTCGAATCGTGTCGATTTACTTTTCCATATCTTTGTAGTTTGTGCCCGAAACCTATGTCCCGGTGCTGTTAAAGCGCAAGGCGCAAAAGTGCCATATTTATAATACCTATTCATATTGGAGCTGAAACGGTTTTAGAATTCGGGAAGCGACTGGAAACTCATACTATTTCGCGCCTCTAGATAAGCGCGATCGCACCCTCTTCTTTGCGATCCTTATCAGCTGCTACAAGCCGTTTCGTATGTTTTCTATTTGTTTTTCCTTTTTTTTCGTTTTGTCGCTAAATCTTACCCCGTGCGTATCATCTAGAATTGATCTTCTTCGATCGCATGGCATTGTTGCTTGATGTGTGGTGCGCACCATATGGATGACATTGTGCGTCCATGCACCAACAAATTTTCAGGACGGCTCTTATCCTCGGGATTTTGTACCTCACTTTCCAAGCGTTCCCTATCGTATTCCAAGGAGTACATGGATTTGACATGCAAACCACTGGCCTCACGTTTTTGGGAATTGGATTCGGAATGTTAGCCGCCATTTCGACTCAACCGTTTTGGAATAGGTACCTTCGTGTCTACGAGTTTACTCGAACTGGGGATATCAAAGCTGATGGTAACGACTTACAGGCACTTCGATAAGCAGCGTTCGAAGTTCGCCGACCATCCGCCCCCAGAGATTCGTCTCATCATGGGGCAAGTTGGCGCCATCCTCGTCCCTGTCGGTAAGCCGTCCTTTTAGCATCAACCGGAGTGATCTCCGTCTCACCTCTGGCTAAAACGACCGTGTCTTCAGGCTTGTACTGGCTTGCGTTCACGACGTACCCACACGTCCACTGGATCGCACCCATCGTCGCCTCCGTCCCTTTTGGCTCCGGAATCTATTTCGTGTTTACGTCCACATTCACGTACCTCGTGACGGCATACCGACCTATCGCCGCCTCCGCCATGGCAAGCAACAGCGCCCTCAGGTCGCTTTTTGCGGCGGTTTTCCCACTCTTCGCAGGAGCGATGTACAACAGACTCGGTACGGTTGGCGCCACAGCTCTCCTAGCCGGCTTGACTACCATCATGGCACCTTTGCCGTACGTGTCTTTTTGTGACTCCCTGCCTTCTGCTTCGTCTTCACTCCATGGCTTGCGGGAGCCTAATAATGTCATTACTCACACTTTGACGCCACTTACGATTTGCGCTTCTAGATTCATATTTTACCGCATCGGACATCGGCTGAGGCAAAAGTCGCAGTTCGCAATCCACTAATTCGGTGTATTCAGTCGGGAGTCTCAGCTCTCCTCCTAATGTAAATTATGGGTTACACGTTGCCGACGGCCTCTGTCATGTCGGTCTGCCAATTGATCGATCGACTGCACTCTATTACACGTTTGAGGCAGGCTTAACCATGGTAGGCGTGTCCCGAGTGCGTAGGAGATGACGCAAATTCTGGGCCAAGAGTTAGTTGATCTTCTCAGCCCTCAGCTCCAACACGATGCGCGCACGCTGCAAGTCATCCTGCCCTAACACGGGCGATCGCCAGGCATGCCTTGACTACATACTGGAACGTGTCAAATCTAGACGCCGCATTCTCCGCTGTATTTCTTATTCGACACTCTACACCAAAGTCTACGCATCCAAGAGAAGCCGTTCTACATTACATTAGAATGTAGATAGGCAACGTTCTGTCTCCGGCGTTGCGAGCGCCGAGCACAGCACACGTTCTCGATTATGTATTGGAATCGAGGTAGCTCCAAAGCAAGTTTCAAGTTGACTGACTCTGGATCAGGTCTGAAGCCGAAGCACAGGGATACGTACTCGACCACGCCGATCCCCGAAACACATCGTCAGCATGCAGTGAGCATTTACCGGAATGAGGACTTGGCGAAGGATGGTCAAATTCTCTAGGAAATTAGGCCGTTGAGACCAACGGGACGATGTATAAATGAGAGGGCCGACCTTTCAAAATTCAAACTTCATTAGCTACGAAATGAAGGCAAGTGAGCCTTTCCCCAAACTCCGTTACAGTATGGGAGGGACGCATTGCGATAGTCTTCTAGCTGAAGGGAAGAACAAACGGGCGACGGCGACATTGCTTCGCTGCGGTGGGAATGGGGGCAGACAAAAAGGATGACTACGCGTCAGCCACACCGTAGCCGAATCAAGAATACCTTCAAGCCGAGAGGCGAAGACAAGCCTGCGTGGTGTCCTCCTAACCTCATTGGGTCAGATCGAGCCAATGGCTATGTTGCCTTGAGTACCGACTGAATCTAGTAACTTACGCACCAACAGCCATGGATGACTGTCATTGTCAACGAATAATATTAGAGCGTTACGGCCATAGCAGATAAGCACCTACGAGCCCCATGCGAGCGTCACACCGCGTTTAGCCTAACTTTCAACCGCAGCAGGATGATTTAACGCGCCCACTTGATTTACAGCAAGGATTAGATGCATATCCCTATACAAAGGACAGCGCCGTGATTCGCTCGCAGGGAAGAACGATCCTTGCTGGAAATCGGGGCTAGCGTTTCTCAACGTTGCTATTTTTGACAACGGAGCACAAGGTTCCATTGGTTACGCAGCAAGGAAGGCGCTGGTATATTTGGGCAACTGGTATGTGCGGTTCCGAAGTCGTCGGAACAAATGGCTGCGGTCAGGAACTGTAACGCAAATACTCAGAATGAGGAGAAAGAAGCATAAGGACAATACATACCTCAGGAACTTCGTCCTTAATCCTTTCGAGCGATTGTGATGTTGAATGTCCCATCCATCCAAGATGTAGTGACTCCGACTACAGGAACGTGACGTCATTAAAGTTGATTTCAATAGCTATCGATGGGGATGGCGTCGGGTCATATCCTCCCGGTTCCGCATGCGACCTGGATGAACTTAAAGGTTCGGCGTAGAGGCGTTGGGTAGTGGATCATCGGAAAAGAAGCAGTCGTCCTCATGTACATTTTCCCATGGACACCGAAAGGATCCTTCCTGCTGGATACAAGGATAGACGAAGGAGGCCGGTAGCTCGAAGAAGCAAACTGTAGCTGGCGCCGAGTGGCCAAGCAAGTACGCTGCCGTGTAGGAGAGAAGAGCCTAGTCGAAGAATAATCAAATTCGTGATAAGTTTTGACTTTTGAGCGAGGAAGCGGCGAGCTTCTAACTCCGGAGCTTGCGTCCCTTGGAAGTAGTGGATTCAACTCAATAGAATGAGCACTCCAGAAACCGTAGATGAACATGAAGCGAGCCACCAAGAGCAAAGGTGCGGAGGCCGCGCTGTAGAGGCGTGGGAACCGTATATCCCCTGAATCACGGGATACTTCAATAGGAGGTTCGAAAATTGGTTTCACTCCGTGACGCTCAATGAACGACTTCGGCATTACAAATTTTCATCGAGTCATCTCGTATTACTGGGTTCGACTACACGGTATTCACCAAACTTTGTTGCTGTGCTCTACCGTAGTACCACGTGCGGCAAAGTCAACAATATCCGTCTTGATATCGGTCTAATGCCCCCGCTCTGAACGGCCCGCTCCCGGGCCACTCCTCGACAAAACGTACGTCTATTTTTTGTTACTTCTACGAGCATTCGATGCGTGGATCACTATGAAGTCCGTCTAACTTCACATGTCACCCCACGCTAGGAATCATCCAGGACTCTGATGGCTCCCAGGCGTCTCTAACTACCGTCGGTCCGTCTTGAACCTCAAGCCAACGCCATAAAAAATCGCTATCGACATCGCAGCGAAAACTCCTAGTTGTATGGAAGCCAAAGAGCGAGTAACGCAGCTCAAATGTAGATGCATAGCTATCCATCACGGATGGTGTCTTTCATAGGATGACCGACACTCTACTAGGTGTTCTTGTTGGTGATCACGCTGTCGGAAAGGTATGTCACCCGATTTGTGATGACATTCACGCTGAGTCGCTGTTCTGACATAGACATCGTTGATACATGCTTTTGCTACGGGTCAATTCATGGTTAGCGCCCCGTTCGATTTCTCTCATTCTTCATACAGTACTGAGAAGTGCTGCACCGGACGCTATCAGACATCCGCCTCTTTGCCAGGTACGCATCCTCATTTATAATAACCCCTTTATCAACATATTTTTAAACCGGTCTGCGCAGGTGTAAGTTCACCAGAAACGAAACTCATCCCGCACCCGCACCCGAATGTCGGAGCCATCAAGCTAACCGTCTGGGATGACACTATATCGCCTGCCCCCGCTTTCCCCTCAGTAGAGTACGACACCGAGCAATTACGATCATCTATTCGAACCTACGCACAATCCGACGTTATCCTCGTATGTTTCTCCGTCGTTGATCGAAGGGGTTTCGACCGTGTGAAGGAGGTGAGTTCACGTTTACATTTTACCTCCACTCCATATTATATGTATCATGTTGAACTCATGAACTATGAACTTAGTTTGTGGATGAAGCTACGCACCACGCCCCCGGGATACCTATCATCCTCGTTGGGACCAAAATCGAGCTACGTGATCATCACGATCCTGATCCTGGTCCTGAAGTCTCCACCTCCCGTCGGTGCGTTGTTCTCATCATTTGCTCTCAATCCCAATCCCAATCCCATCTCTCATCCCACCGAATCGAATTCCAGCGGTGACCATCGATTCATCTCACACTCAGAAGGTTCAAACCTTGCCACCACCCTCGGCGTGAAGAGGTACATCGAATGTTCTGCACGGACACAGGCTGGTGTGAAGGAGGTGTTCGCTGCCGCGGTGGATGTTTCTGGTGAGTGCTCCTCACCACAGCGCAACGCACTCAGAGGAGGTTCTCATATGTATATATATATATATATATATTTGTTGGCAGTACGTCGACACGCCGGCGTGAGGAAAAGATCAAGTCGATGCATAGTTCAATGAACATTGAGGATTCTCATTTATCGTCTATGTGCGCCGCTAGTAGTAGTATCGATGAAACAGATCCTTTCGATGCCTATTTCGCACATCGTTTGACGATCATCGCCAGACGAAATTGATGATCGCTTCGGCCGCGGCATGGGTTGAAGACATTCGTGAGTTGTCATAAGAGGCTACTAGGTATGTATATTTACTACACCTGCATTGCACGCAAGAGTGAGTGGTTTTTTATTCCAATCGAATATGCCTATACACCGGGAACCGCAACGAACGAGACTATAATAATATAAGGACTCGGAAGGCGGCCGTTGCGAACGATTGTATAGCCATGTCGACGGGCACACCATCGATCATGATCAGATCGTCAAATCTTTGCCAGGTACTACTCATGATGCCATGAACACCGGTACCGTCCAAAACAAGCGCGCGCCTCCTCCCATCCATTCCGTGACTTCCGTCCATTCTGCCCATCGAGCAGGTGGAAACCAGAAGCGCTTAAGATCCAACGAGCGACAAGGAACAAGGAACCATCCACCACAGAGACGCTGAGCTGTCCATCTAACTTTCTCCGAGGATCATTATGATACAACGGAAAGCGGAAAGAATCGCATACCCCCTTCCTCTCCCCCCTCCCCCAAGGAAGGACAGATAGAGCGCGCAGCAATTATGGCAGAGCAGATTCGAACGGAAGGAAGACAACTGAACGCTGACACTGGCGCCGTTTGCGTTTGAAGTTTGAACACAAGAACAAAGCGCTTCAGCAAAACCAAAAAAACCGGTGACAAGCGCCCACCCCACCTGAGACCTCAAACAGCCAAAAGCCGAAAGGGCCAGAACGAAAAAACGAAAGACGAAAATGGGAAAGGAGAACAAATTCGACAACGAAAACGAAAACGAAAATGAAAACGAAAAGATCAAAGATCAAAGAAAGAGGCAAACGAAAACGAAAACGAAACCGCAAACCGCAAACAAAAATGCAAACCTACCTGGAAACCACCCATGTATCCCAATAATCACGAAATTCGTACACCCCTTCAACACATCCGCGTCAACCGCGACTCCATCCCGTTCTTCCCTCCTCCTCCTCCTCCTCCTCCTCCTTTTCCACCACATCCCCATCCGCCTGCTCCACCACCGTGAACACCACTACCACCGTGAGCACCAATTGCACTACAAACATCGCCGCCGTGAACAATACGCGCACGGACGGACTGCAACCGGGCAATCTGGGACTCAATCTACGATCAAGAACATTATGGAGGGCTTGAACGTACACCTTCGAAACGGCTGATTCGGTGTTCAGCCCGGAAAAGAATAAACGAAAAGCCCCCAAGTCATACCTGAAAATCAAACAACTCCCTAGCGGCGGTAGACTCGAAATACTACAAGCATATCGTCAGCGTCACAGCATCCAAAAGAAACTAAAAAAAGAAGGGGGGGGGATGCTCTTCGTGATCTTCTCCAAGCGCACACCCTCCTTCTCCTGGAAATCTTCTAGCGCCTGAACCATCATATTGACAAACTTGCCACTGGTGCCTGTAAGCCGTATTAGAAGCACCAACAACGGCCCACATTAGTTAATTAACGATACACGGAAGTGACGGGGGAATACGCACCTCGTCAAGGACTGATCGCATGACGGCGCCTACGAAACAAGCAAATAAAAACAGCGTAAGTACCTCAGTCGGGACTCGGGAGAATGACGGCACACGAAGGAAATGGTCAAGGAAGAAGGAAAATATCATGAAAACGAAAGACATGGCCACGCATAGGCTTACGCATACCCAAAACAAAGGGTTTAGAGGTAGCGCTGCGGAAGAAGGACCAGGACGGAGCCGCTTTCCAGCGCGCCCAACGCCCATGATGAACGCCATCTTAAGAAAAGTGTTCCACAAGGAACCGTGGAGAGCAGAGACGCTGAGCTGTCCATTTGACTTGCTCCGAGGATCATACAGCGGAAGAATCGTATATCCCCCTTCTCCTCCATTCCTCGCTCCCCGCAAGGACATATCTAGCGCGCAGCAATTACAGCAGAGGAGATTCCACCGGGATGAAGATATCCGAACGCTGACATTGGCGCCGTTTGCGTTTGAGCACACTAGTACTAGCACCGTGACACGCGCTTCAGCGAAACCAAAAAAAATACCTCGACAGGCGCCCGCCCACACCTGCCTGCCAGAGTCCCAAACCTCAAACAGCCAAAAGCCGAAACACTGACAGCCAGAACGAAATCGAAATCGAATTGGAAATCGAAAAGAACAGAGAAAAACAGAAAAGGCATAGCAAACGAAAACGAAAACGAAAACGAAAACGAAAACGAAAACAACTCGAAAACGAAACGAAAACGAAAACGCAATCGCAAAACCGCAAACCGCAAAGTCAGACAAGAAAGAAAGCCAACCCACCTGGAAACCACCCATTCGTAGACTTGGTCGAAGGCGCCGGAGATATCGATTTCCTCCATTTGCGTCTTCCTCCTCCCCCTCCCCCTCCCCCTCCTCCACCAGCAGCAGAAGCAGCAGCAGCGACGACTTCGCGTTTAACGGAATCAGATATGGTCAACGGCGGAGCGACGGCTAAGCTTGCTTTCCTCCCCCTCTCCTTCTCCCTTTGTGTGGAATTGTCCTTGTCCTTGTCCTTGTCCTTGTCCTTGTCTTTCCCCTCCGTGGCCGTAAAAGCAGAAGACGACGCGGAGGAAGAGGAACTTGAAGACTTCTTCGTAGGCATCGAAGGAGGCGGCGGCTTGAACTCCTCCTGCTCCCCCTCCCCCTCCCCCTCCTGATGCTGAGGGTGCTGTTGAGGGTGTTGTTGAGGGTGCTGTGGAGGAGGAGGATGGCCCGGCTTCGCCTTGGTGTTTCGTCCGACCGTGAGCGATAGCAGGAACGAAAGCCGACGCGCGTATCGTGGATGCGTTAGACTCTGACGACGACGACGAGGAAGAGGTGGAGGAGGAGGAAGCTTGAGGCGGCGTATCTGTTGGTCACCACATAGAGTGAATGAATAACGAGATCGACGAGATGCGAAGGAGAATAAGAACACACACCTGAAGAAGATGACGAAGCCTCAGCACCTCCTCCCCTGCCCCCAACCTTCCCTCCGAAGCAACTCTCGACCTCCCACTCCCACCCCCGCCGCCCCCGCCCCCGCCGCCCCAAAGCGGAATAATACTATAAGCAAGCGTAAACCGTCCACACCTAAACGTGCGGTACCCTTAATATTATCATCATCTCCGCCCCCTCCGCCCCCTCCGCCTACGCCTCCGCCTACCCCCGGGCCCGCTGCTTCTGAAGCTGCTGCTGAAGTCTTAGTGGTGGCAGTGAAAGCCGACGCGAGTATCGTGGATGCGTTAGACTCCGACGAGGAGGAGGAGGAGGAAGCTCGAGGCGGCGTATCTATTAGTCCACAAGCAACAACGACAACGACCACATAGATTGAGTAAGGGGGACGAAGGCGAGAGGGAGGAAGCATACACACCTGATGAAGAAGACGACGACGACGAAGCCTCAGCACTCTCCCCACCTTCGCCTCCTCCTCCTCCTCCTACATTCGACCTCCCACTCCCACCCCCGCCGCCCCCGCCCCCGCCCCAGAGCGGGATGATACTATAAGCAAGCGTAAACCGGGACGCAGCGGGGCTCAACGAGCTCAGCGTCCTCGGTCTCACAGTCGCAGTACCAGTGCCGGTTCCGGTTCCAGTTCCATCTTCTTCTTTCTTCCCTCCCCCTGCTCCGGCTCCGGAATCTACACCCGCGACATCTTTAGTAACGACCAAAGGCACGGATACTACTAACGGCGTCGAAGAAGGGGATTGAGGAGGAGGAGGGGGTGGGACTTCGAGGTCTATTGAGGGGACGGAGTTGGTCGTTGTAGTCGTTAACGATGTTGTTGTTGCGGTTGCGGTTGAAGTGGGTGTGGATGTGGATGTGGATGTGGCTGCGGGTGACGGGGACGGGATGGGTATTGAGGAGGCGCGGAGGGGGCTTGGGATGAGCGGCGAGGAGGAAGAGGAGAGTGCACTTGGGGATTTGGAAGTGGAGGATTTGGAGGAGGAGCGGGTTGGTGAGGAGGGCGTGGATGTCGTTGGTGATATTGTTGTTGGGAATGGGATGGGGGATATTCGGGACGGGGACGGGGACGGGGACGGGGACGGAGACTTAGCTGTAGCTGTGACTGTAGTAGTAGCTGTAGTAGTAGTTGTTGTAGTAGCTGTTGAAGTCGACGGAGCAAGAGGTGATATTGCCGGCGACGGTGTCGGAGGATGCTGGACATCGCTTGTGACGTTGATCAACGTAGGATTGACGTCGTCGGGGGTGGACACAGTATGCACTTGCATCGTCTCCAGTATCGGCGCTGTAGTCTTGCCTTTTGCGCGAGACAGCGAACCGAACCACGTTGACCTTATCGAAGCCGACCTGAGCTTGCGCGGGGACGGGGAAGTCGAGGGGCTCGGCTGCGTCGATGCTAGTAGCGGCGGTGAGAACGAAATCGAGAGCTCGCTACGAAGAGACGCACCTGGTTGAGAGGAGAGACTCTGCATCGAGCTCTTCGGCGTCAACGTTGGAGTGTTGTTGGTCATCACAACCGGAAGCTTTGTAACAGCAGACTCGAGCGGTGCGCTCTGCTCAGCCTGCGCAAAAACGAGGGCCAAGCTCGGCGGTGGTGCTCCGGAGGCCTGCTTGGACGGTGTCTTCGAGTTCGTGGATTTGGATGTGGATTTCGCGCTGGAGGGCGTAGTCGTGGAACGCCAGACTGCGGGTGGTTTGGATCTTGTGGTTGCAGAGGACGTGTGAGATGACGATGAGCGGCGTGAGCTCATCGACATCGAGTCCATGGACAGCGAGAGGGAAGAGGAGGCCGCAGCAAGGCGGTTGTGCTGCACAACGCCGCCAAAGCGATCCCCAAAGATCATGTTTATCACGTGGGAATGTGACTCTAATCTTATCTTACTCTGCCTCTCCACCGTCAACGCGCACCGGCAACGCGTGGGCTACCTCAGCTTGCACTTCGAATTCAGTACCACATCCGCAGGACCACTATTCCTGACCCTTTTAACGGCCGCCGGGCTCCTCTTCATTGGTTTTGTGCTACGCGCCGTTCAATACATGCCCGCCTTGCCCTCAATGCATAACGTAAAGTCCATCAACTTGGCATCACGCGTCAACTCAATCATTCATCGACGACGACAACGCGAGATCTGATGCAGGCTCCCAGGCGATCGTCAAGGGGTTCTCTACCCCACGGTCTTCTTAGGAACGTACTCACACTGTGGTTTTCGAGAATGGTGAATATCACCGCTGCATTCACCAGGATTAGCGCTGAGTTCAATCTGGTTAGCAGGTGGGTTTGAGCTGTATTCCGGGACTATCACCAGTTTTGCAGGGGAATGGTGATGGGTTAAGTCTTCCCGAAAGCATGTTGAGTTTCAATCGCCCAGATATCCCGATTCACCCTACCAACTCCGAAGCACCTTCTGATCAATTTCATACGAAAACCATGTCATACCAGTTCACTCACACTGATGGTGAAATTCCACTCTTGCGCAGTGTAATAGTATCAGCTAACAGGTGTGAAACTCAGTCGGTATACGGAGTATCATACGATGTATTGGTTTATCTGCAGCCTTACAAGTAAATAAATCAACGGTGACAGGGAATATGATAGGGTGCTTAGACCATCGGGTAGTATAGTCAATGGAAGAATTTAGAAATAGAGTAAGTAGAATGAGAGGACACGGGAAAGAAGGTGAAGATGGAGAAGGTTTGATGTTGACCGGGAATATGATAGGCTAATAAGACCATCGGGTAGTGTAGTCAATAGACGAAAGTAGAGTAAGTGGGAACGGAAAGAGTGTGAGAATGGAGAAGGCTTAACGTTGACTGGGGATATGATAGGCTAGTAAGACCATCGGGTAATGTAGTCAATAGACAGGAATAGAATCAAGAAATGTTGTGTCGGATTGGTAGAGTACTGAACGAGAGAGAGAGAGAGAGGAGAGAGAGAGAGAGGATGGGTATTGTGGTGTTGAGGAACAATAGACTTGCCAAATGATGACAGCCCAGCGATGACCACAACATGCTACAAGATGATCGGCCCTATCAGCACAACGATTGAGAACCAAGTACTAAACAGAACATACCTATTCAGTCATAGATATCATCATCGTCGCTGTCCCTTCCTTCTTCATCTTGGTCATTGTCATTATCAGCGTCGTCGTCGTCGTCATCAAGCAGACGACGGCGCTTGTGAAGTCGGGAAGGTCCTGCTTGCTGATGTAATGCATCGTCATCATCATCGTCGTCGTCCTGGGGATCGATGGTCCGTTTACCATTGGAGCTCTTTCGAGCTGTGACCGTAGCCTGATTGCGCTTATCACGTTTGGCAGTTTTGCGTGGTGCCGCTTGAGACCGCTTCGGGGATCGCATAGCCTTCAGTTGCTCGCAGCGCAGTCGGATCTGATAGCGGCGGTAGTTCTTCATGTATTGCTTGAGGACTTCAGCTTGGGGCCAGTCATTGGGGAAACGTTCACGGCTGAGGTATGGGAACTGTTTCCGACCCTAAGGTATGTGAGATTAATGAACAAGGAAGCCTGAAATGGACTCACCAATTTGTAGACTTTCCCTAAGGCTTCTGGGTCTTGCTTACGGAAGGTCTTCATGAGGTCGATGCCACATCGCTCAGCATTGCGCCGAGTGGCTCGCTATGAGCAAGTAGTAAGAGTCATAAGAGCCCATGATGACAAGAGGGACGTACGAGAATATCGTTATATAAATAGTCGTTGTCGTCGTGTGATAGCCCCATCGCATCACGAAGGTTAAACCCGCGCTTTTCATCTCCTGCTTCACCCTTGGGTTTGGGGATTGCTTGAATGTTGGTTTCATTACTTGGGGGCCCCATGGGTTGTGAGCGGAGCCGATCACGAAGTCGAGCCTCCCGTTCTTCAGCAGCAGCAAGTTGAGCTAATGAACAAGGTTGTGAGAGAAGTAATATGTGTTTGGGAATGCAGACTCACCTCTGAGGATAGTGATAGTCTCACTATTTGGATCCATCAACTCGATGCGTTCATTGGGCCCAATAGGAGGAGGACGCGGAGTACCTGGACGAGGAGTCCGTGGCTGTTGGGTCGAAGATTGATGTGATTGAACGCCGGGGTTATGCGCCGGGTGAACAGCAGTGTTGACCCGAGCTTGAACTGGCGTACGGTGGGTGTTCGTGGCTGGAAACGCACCACCATGTTCTTCGGTAGCGTTAGCGAGCTGGCGACGACGCGTGTTTGCGGTTGGGAATGCATCACCAGGATCGTCGAGCTGGCGGGGGATGTTGACCGATGCTTGAGTGGGTGTAGGACGTGTCTTCACGACTGGGAATGCGCCACCGTTTTCTTCAGTAACGTTGGCGAGCTGGCGGCGACGCGTGTTTGCGGTTGGGAATGCATCACCAGGATCTTCGAGTTGGCGGTGATTGGGGGTGTTGACCGAGGCCGCTTGGGCGAGCTGGCGACGACGCATGTTTGCGGTTGGGAATGCATCACCAGGATCTTCGAGCTGGCGGTGATTGGGGGTGTTGACCGAGGCCGCTTGAGTGGGTGTAGGACGCGTGTTCGCGGCTGCAAACACGCCACCGTTTTCTTCAGCGACGTTGGCAAGCGGGCGACGACGCATGTTTGCGGTTGGGAACGTGTTACCAGGATCCTCTTCAGCGACGTTGGCGAGCTGGCAACGACGCGTGGGTGTAGGACGCGTGTTCGCGGCTGCAAACGCGCCACCATTTTCTTCAGCGACGTTGGCGAGCGGGCGACGACGTGTGTTTGCAGTTGGGAACGCGTCACCAGGATCCTCTTCAGCGACGTTGGCGAGCTGGCGGCGACGCGTGTTTGCAGTTGGGAACGCGTCACCAGGATCCTCTTCAGCGACGTTGGCGAGCTGGCGGCGACGCGTGTTTGCGGTTGGGAACGCGTCACCAGGATCCTCTTCAGCGACATTGGCAGGCTGGCGGGCGGAATGGCGAGGTGGGAGGTTGCCAGCATGAGGATTAGAGGCCAACGGAGTTGAGGATGCGTTATCAGGATGATTGTTGTCGAGATCGCCAGTGTTGTCATGCTTTCGAGCTGACTTGCGCTGCTTGCTCGGCTGGTGTTCCTTGTTGGACTTGGCCATGATAATCCTGACATGCCAGTGAGAGAATAGGATAGAATGAGTGATACAGCAACACATACAATTCGTCCTGGGGTGATTTGAATGGTGATTTGAAGTGGGACTTAGGCTGAGAGGGTGATGGGGGAAAGAAAGAGGCGAGGACAAATTTGAACCAAGGCCGACTGCTTATCTAGTAGTCAATTTGAAATTTATCACGTCTTATCAGCTGACCGCGTTCAGACGTGTCGTTGAATTGGAACGCTGCACGGGACTGAACCCTGCAACCATCTCTCGATTCTTGAACATGTCGTCGAAGGCCAAGGCGAAGTCAACAGCTGGGCGGCGAGTGTTGTGTCAGTGTCAATGCAACCGATGGGTGCATCCAAAGACTGAACTCGCCCACCTGAAAGGCAAAGCTCCTGCGCATATCCAGGCCTCGGCAGCAGAGAATCATCGCGAGCTGTTCGGTGACTACCCATTAGGACGGCCTTCAAAACGACAAAAGAAGGCCAATATCTCACCAGCAGACTCTGACGATGAGGCCTCTGCACACTCTCACTCCGACACCGAAATATCTATCGAGTCTGACACTATTGCTGCGACAATTCCAAATCCTGCGGCCATTGGGCGTGATCCCAGTCCCTGTCAAGAGCTGTTTGAAGTAGTGCCCGACCAGTACGGCAACTCTGGCATCAACCTCGAAGCGGTAGATATGCAAGCGAGCTTCACCTTCGAACTGTTCGACAATACCCAGGTCCCGACATTTGTTGACACCATGGAACAAGCTCGAACCGGCATGAATGCAGCACGACATGTTACCGTTGAGGAAGTTGATGATGATGAAGATAGTGGCGATAGCACGGATGAGGATGATGGAGATGGCACAGATGAGGATGGAGATGGAGATGGCACAGATGATGATGAAAGCAACGAGGAAGAGTTTGACATGGATGAGCGTCTGGAGAGAGAACTGGCCGAGTTTGGTGAGTGAAACCTTCACACGCCTATTTTCTGCAGCTGACGCGACTTCAGCTGAAGAACTATCAGAGGACGAACTCACCCTTCTGAGGTTATTTGCGTACAAGACAGAGGAAGGTGTCTCAGATCGGGCCTACGAGAAACTGAGAGGTATCTTTCCAGGGATTGACACGCCATCGTACAAAGTTGCACGTGCACGTGTCGCGTTCCTCTCAGCATTCCGTCCAGTCCCTTACCATTGCTGTATCAACTCATGCTGCTGCTTCACCGGTGCATACAAGGATCTGGACGAATGCCCATTTTGCAAGGAACCACGATACAGCGGAACTGATTCCAATCGAAAGCCACGCAAATGCTTCAACTATGTCCCCCTCATCCCTCGACTAAAAGCCCGCTACCGCAACCATGACCTGGCCGAGACACTACGATATCGACATGACTACAAGCCCGATCCAAATAAAGTCAACGACGTAATGGATGGAGAGCTTTATGCAAACCTTTGCAAGACTCGTGTCGTTATTGACGGACAGCAACAGTCCTATTATTTCTTCGAAGACTGGCGTGATCTCCTCCTCGGCTTCTCCACTGATGGCTTCGCTCCATTTCGACGCCGGAAGAAAACATGCTGGCCGATGCTTATTTTCAACTATAACATCCCTCCGGAGCTCAGATTCCACCTCGACAATGTGCTTTGTGTTGGTGTAATCCCGGGGCCTCGCAAACCGAAGGATTTTGATTCCTTCGCTTGGCCACTTGTCGAAGAACTCGTTCAGCTAGCTCGTGGAGTGGATGCCTTTGATATTACATGCCAGGAGGTATTCAGTCTTCGAGCATATCTCGCCATCGTGTTCGACGATATGCCAGCAATGTCCATGGTCATGTGTATGAAAGGGCACAATGGTGTGTGTCCCTGCCGGATGTGCAACATACGGGCGGTTCCGCTTGGGAAAACCCATTACGTCCCTCTCGAACGTTCACGCCACCCACTTATCCAAACCGCTACCTCCCATATCCCATCGTATGATCCCAGCAATCTGCCACTCCGCTCACATGATCAAATCATGCAGCAGGCCCATGAAGTTCAATTTGCACCCTCTGACGCTGCTGCCAATCGTCTTGCTACCAAGTACGGCGTCAAAGGATTATCTCTCCTCAGCCATCTTCCCTCTATATTTTTCCCCATCTCATTCCCGCATGACTTCATGCATCTAATCTTTGAGAACGTTATGAAGAATCTCATCGCATTATGGACCGGGACTTACAAAGGACTCGACACTGGGTCTGAAGATTATGAGTTCGCTCCCAATGTGTGGGATGCTATTGGTGCAGCCACCGCTAAGTCAGGCTCACTTATACCTTCCGCTTTCGGTGCACGTCCACCCAATATCGCAGACGACCGAGTCGCTTTGACTGCGGATGCGTACTCCTTTTGGATGCAATATATAGGTCCGACGCTTCTCGCTCGCTCGTTCAAGGACATCGTCTACTATCACCACTTTGTCTCCCTCGTCAACCTAGTCAAAGTTTGTCTTCAATTTGAGGTCACCCGAGATGAGATTCAAGCTCTTCGGGTTGGTTTTCAGCACTGGGTTCTTGAATATGAACGGTACGAACTCAGCCATACAGCCACATTGCTTACCGTCAATGGTCTTCGCTAGAATCTATTACCAATATGAACCAGAGCGACTCGCTACCTGTCCCCTTACCATTCATGCTCTCCTCCATATCGCGGATAGCATCGAACAAGTCGGCCCTGTCTGGACATACTGGGCTTTTCCCACCGAACGTTATTGTGGCAAGCTTCAGCGTGCTATCAAGAGCCGCCGTCATCCTTTTGCAAATTTGGACAACTTCGTTGTCGCCCATGCGCGTCTCTCCCAAATCAAGGTTCTCTACAATCTCAAGGATGCCCTCTCGCTCCGTGCTCCGGGGTCTGGCAGTCGATCAGATCGTAGCTTTAGCATCCCTGAATGTGAGTATGCTCGATTTGTGATCTGTCATGTTTCTAATGCTAGCTCTCCTAGATACTACATGTGTCCTTCTCCCTCCAACGCGGCCGTCGTCCTCTGTCTCCGAATCCCTTCGTGAGAAAGTAGTCGTTGCGCTTGCGACCCGTTTCACTACCACTGTCAACGTGATTCATACAGAGCTCAATCCGAGTCTTGAAACTGGCATCACGCAATGGGCATGCATTCGCCGACTTGATGGCGGTGATGATATGCATGCTTCATACCTTAGTCACCAAGCGGAGGATCGCCGTGATGCCACATATGTCCGCGTACGTATCGCTTATTACTCCCGGTCCCACCTCGCTGATGTCAATTATGTTATTAGTATGAAACACTCGTTGACATCAATGCTCATCGCCGACGCGCCAAGTCAATATTCCGGCTGCAAACCTTCTACGGCCAGCTTCAGCACATAGTGGTTGTTCAACTACCCATCAATGCGCGTCTTGGACTATCTGAACCCACCACACTCATTCTCGCCAGCATCCAAACTTGTAATCTCCTTCCAGCGCCAATTGATGAACTCGGAACTCCCTATTATGAGCGCATGGGTCGTGTCGAGGCCGTTGATGTAACCTGTGTTCAATGCCTTGTCGGCCGTCTTCCTGTTAAGAAGGGCTGGGCCATCCTCGATCGCTCAAATGAACTCAACCGAGCTTTATATACCTCAGATGATTAAATTAATTAGCTAGTATGTAGTGAAATTACCATCACGCTTCCCTAGTGAAAATGGTAGGGTGATATTGACTTGTCTGTCGGGTGAAGTTTGAGACGAAGTGTGAACGGGTGATATGTGATGAAAATGAACCACCGGCTGTTAACCCATTGTCGAGCCAGTTAGCGGTTGAATGGTGAACTTGACGACACGAACTACTCACGATCACTCGGTCCTGGGCTTATAGTGTCATACCCATACCCATCCGCATAGAATCCAAGTCCATTCTCAACATCGCAGCGACGTGGTCTTCAAGTGGTCTATTCTATGGGACCTCACATGTAAGTCATTGGCACGCAGCCTCTTTGCATGAGTCATCCTATTATATTGGGCTCTGACTCTGACATTGTACTAGGTGTCCTTCTCGGCGACCACCCCAAGGTAGGCTCCCCTACCCGCTTTAATATGAAGACATTCGAGGTCATAACTCCTGGACCCCATTCGATGAGTCTCTCGTTCTTCATACAGTACTGCTGAGTCCAGGCGCCATCTGACTGCCCACTCTTTACCAGGTACGCCCGCTCA
Source organism: Pleurotus giganteus (assembly GCA_032158425.1). Classification (NCBI taxonomy): domain Eukaryota; kingdom Fungi; phylum Basidiomycota; class Agaricomycetes; order Agaricales; family Pleurotaceae; genus Pleurotus; species Pleurotus giganteus. Next base: position 2,254,776 of record JAPEHR010000008.1, on the reverse strand, counting down.
TATTCATTTTTTCTCCTCCTCGTAAGTCAACCAGAAATGAAACTCATTCCGCTCCTACACCCGAATGTTGGAAAGATGCCATCAATTGCAAGCCACCTATTGCATCTGGGATACCATATCTCCCTCTCCCTCTCCCTTTCGCTTTCGCTTCCGCCTACAACAACTCCGAGTCGGACACGGAACACCTACCCAAGTACTCACGACCTACGATCATCTATCCACATCTCCGCCACGGCACAATCCATCGTATACATTCCCATCTCCTTGGCTTCTCTCCCGCGTACTCTCCCATGTACATCGTCATCGTGAAGCTGGCGAGTCGACGCTTAATGTAAGTCACCCTCACTACTAGTACATACATCATTCTTACGCGTACCGTCACGGTGACCGATCATGCACATGTTGAGCTGACGAATTTATAATAATTATATTATTATATGAACTCAGTTTGTGGATGAAGCTGATCGTCATTCGCGCACCTACCTATCATCCTACTACTTAGTTGGAACCAAAACCTCTCTATGTACATGCAATACACGATGATCCTGAACTCTCCGAATCCAAGTCTCCAAGTCTGGATCTGAGCGCTCGGGCAGCGTCCCCATGAGCTTTCATTTCATACTCTACTCTACCTACCTTCCTCTTGACACTTCTTTCTCCGTATCCGTACGTATACGCACCAACACAAGTAAAGTAAAGTAAAGCATCCTCATCCTGATCCTCATCTCTCCTCTCCTCATCTCTCCTCTCCTCTCCTCTCCTCACGAGTCACCGATTCCATTCCATTCTTAGAGCCCGCAGGACGTGCGCGGCGGCCTGGTACGCGAGGCAGAGGCAGGCCACCAGAGTGCTGCATCTGAAAGGCTCCGTCTGATCACTTAGACATACTGTACCATGACGTCGGCCGCACCAATCATGGAAGTTGATTTCAATTTTTCAATTTTTCAATTTTTCAACAGCTATCGATGAATGATGGCCTCCGAGTCCGAGCCCGAAGAATCATACTATATATATCCCTGTTCCCTGTTCCCAGTTCCCTGTTCCCAGCTCCGAGTCCGCATGCGACAATAAGGCTTGTAGACAGACGTAGTATGTAGAACTGGACTCGGATGGGCATGATTCTGAAGTGACTAGTGAAGGTTCGGCGTAGAGTCGGAAGTACTCGGAGGCGTCGTTGGGTTACCAAGTACATAGTATACGAGTAGTGGATCATGCATCTGAAAAGAATCGATCGAAGTACTACTAGTAGACTAGCCGTCAGCGTGCGTCACGGTACCGGTGGACATCATTTCGCATCGACATCGAACGCTCTTTCCTCTTGCATACAAGGATAGACGGTAATAGCTCGAAGGCTCAGATCGCAGAAGCAAACCGTGATGGGGGCAGAGTGGCCAAGCATACCGGAGAAGAGCCTAGTCAAAGAATAAGTACATAAGTAATCAAAGTCATACTTGCAGTGATGAGTTTTGAATTTGAAATTTGAAATTTGAACACAAGGAAGCGGGGAGCATTGACAGGAAGCAGCTTCTTCTACTTAAGACTTAAGTACCTCCGGAGCTTGCGTCTGCGTCCCTTGGCAATGGGAACTATGGAATCGACTCAATGAGTCAGCATGAGCGTGAGCATGCCGGAAACCGTATGTAGATGAACATAAAAGCATTTGCGGCGGCCACCAAGAGCAAAGAGTCGGACTCGGAGGAGCAGTACTTAGAGGCGTGGGAGCGCTGGTGTATCCCCTGAATCACGGGATAATGGAATAGGAGGTTCGGAAATTGGTTTCACTTCCAAGTCGTGACGTTCAATGAACGTCTACGACTTCGACTTCGGCATTACACATTTTCGCTCGAGTCGTCTCGTATATATACTGGAACGTTCGTTCGACTGCGCATGCACGGTACGCGGTATTCACCAAACCAAAAAATTAATTTGTTGCTGACCTGAGGCTGCTGTGCTCCAGTGGTAACCACCGGCAAAGTCGACCACATCCGAGTCCATCTTGAAGTTGAAGTTGATGATATCGGTTGCCTCCAATTGCAACCGTGCCCCGCTCTGAAGATCTGAAGATCTGAAGTTTGAATTTGAAATTTGAACGGTGAACGGCCCGCTCCGAGTCAGCACCTCGACGAAAACGAAAACGAAAACGAACATCTATTTTTTTGCTATTTTTTGTTATTTCTATGAGCATCCAATGCGTGGATCTCGATCACTAACTTCACGTGTCACCCCACGCTGGGAATCATCGGGAATTCTGATGGCTCCCACTGGCAGGCAGGCGCCTCTACCCATCCGTCTAGAGTCCAACGTCCAACACCAAAGCCACAAAATTCGCTATCGACATCGCAGCGATGACTTCCACTTGTATGCAAGCTGAAGCTGAAGCCGAAGAACGAGTCGCTCAGCTCAAATGTACGTGTACGTGTACTCGTATAGCTATTCAGTGTCACGGTGTATCATACCTTCAATAATTATAGGATGACCGACACTAGTACTCTACTACTAGCTAGGTGGTCTCGTTGGTGATCACGCGCTGTGGGCAAGGTATGATAGACACACATTCAAATTGTGACGACATTCGCTCTGATTGAGTCGTTGTTCTGACATAGACATCGTTATTGCACGCCTTTGCTACAGGCCAATTCATGGTCAGTCAGTCACGCTCCGTACGATTCCTCTCGTTCTTCAAAGGGTTGACTACAAGTGCTGCACCTCTAGACGCGTTTAGGCTGCAGATTCTTTGCCAGGTACGCGTACGCACCCTCATTCAATTTAACCCCTTTATCAACGTACTTTCAAACCGGTCTGCATAGGTGTAAGCCCGCCCGAAGCAAAACTCATCCCGCCGCCACAACCGAGTGTCGGAAGGATCCAGCTAACCGTCTGGGATACCGTATCTCCTCCCTCTTCCGCCCGCGACTCGGACACGGAACTTCTACGATCACCTATCTACGCACAATCCGATGTCATCATCGTATGTTTCTCCGTCGTTGATCGAAGGGGTTTCGACCGTGTAAAGCAGGCGAGTTGACGTTTACGTTTACGTTTACGTTTACCACCACTACTTTATTATACGTATCATGTTGAACTGATGAACTATGAACTTAGTTTGTGTACGAAGCTACGCACTACTTCGCCCCGGGGATACCTATCATCCTCGTTGGGACCAAAATTGACCTACGTGATGATCCTGAAGCCTCCGTCTCCTCCGCTTTTCGTCATTTGCTCTTCGATGCTTCTATTCACCAATGTATCAGCTCCTACGGACCCACCGATCCCGCTTCTCCTCCTACCGAGTCGGCCAGCGTCCCTGCCATCCCTGTCCACGTCGCTGCATCTCAAACCCCATGCATCCCAGAGGGGACGACGGGATACGGAGTCGGTGGTGACCATCATCGATTCGTCTCACACTCCGAAGGTTCAAACATCGCCAACACCCTCGGCGCGAGGACGTATCTCGAATGTTCTGCATGGACGCAGGTTGGTGTGAAGGAGGTGTTTGACGCCGCGGTGGACGTTTCTGGTGAGTTCTGCTTCTACCAACCAAGGGGTCCGGAAGAAGTTCTGATGTATGTTGGCAGTGCGTCGTCGAGGCGGGGTGAGCAAAAGAACGAATCGATGTGTAGTTCAATGAACATTGAGGCTTCTCTTTTATCGTAAGTACAAAATATGTGAATGACTTTGTATTAGTTGTCTCGATCAAACAGATCCTTTCGATGCCGGTTTTGTGAATCGCGTCTGATGATCAACGCGACGAGATTGAACTTGCAGGTGTGGGCCATTGCGCTGCATGGCAATACGGGTCCAATATTGAGAGGGTAATAGGAAATCTGGGAAGCCCCTTACTATTTAAGCAGATTCTACATGCTAAATATCTCCCGATGCTCACCTGAAATTGAGGTTAGCGACACGAAGCATTGGCGTTGAACGTTGAACATGCATTCAGCACTGGCTGCCTCCTCCTAAACCATGTTCGCAGCTGCCTTTCAGCGCAGTCAACGCATGTGCTGATGTGTGTTGGCGCATGGAGCAAGCTCGGTCTCGTTCATGACAGGGATGTATTGGCTGTTGCCCGGCTGTATGACCTTCCTGATGGAGAGGTAGAGGACCGTATCTCGAAGATGGCTGGGGCCGCCGCCGCCGGGCGTAGATTGTCATTGACTAGTATACTTGTTTACAATTCTACTCTAGCTTTGCATGTACCCGTAGTCTACGCCACCTGTTTATTTACCCGCAGACCCTGTAGTACCCATAGCATCAACTCATACCCTACCCATACCCGTTAGACCACGGGTAGCGGGAAATATACCCGGGGGTTACCCATGCAAATCACTAGAATTTGCAAAGGGTGTCTACACTCATACACCTCACAAGGGAGGGATGAGGAGGAGGCAATCGGTTGAAAGTAATTGGGAGGGGGCATTGGAAGCAGCATTGGAGTTGATGAAGCAGTCAGATCGATGGGGAACTGAGGCTGGAGCATGAGGACGTGTTGCTGGCATGACGTCGACGTGTTCCGCATGCGGCGATGGATGCAGGGGACGCGCTGGGAGGTTGGGGAGGAGGAGGAGGGGTCAGGCGCACTGTCAGGGACGAGGGGAGCGGCAGACCAGTCAGATCGTTGGGAAATCGCTGCTGGATGGTGGCAAGTGGTCCCTGGCACGACGTCAACATGTTCTGCATGCGGGGATGGATGTGGGGGACACACTGGGAGGCCGGGGGGGAGGAGGAGGGGGTTGGGGTGCTGTTGGGGATGAGGGGAGAAGTGGAGCGGTCAGATCGATAGAAAAATGGTTCCAGGACGTGTGAAAACCGTGGTAGATCGAAAGCGACGCGTTAGGGACACGTCGTTCGATGCAGGGAGCGCGCTGGGGGGCCGGGGAGCAGGAGGAGGGGTGGTTGGGCTTGGGCTGAGGCTGCAGCTCGCAGTACGGGACGTATCAAGCTCAAAATATGTTGGAAGTGTGGGCAGAGGCAAGGGGAACGTGAACAAGCTCGATCGGGGTTGATCCAGTAGGCGGAGGGAGAGGTAGAGGGGGCGGAAGTGGAGGCACCTGCCAGAACAGCAGGAAGTTCACCTACAAAACTGAGGTTTTGGGATCAGCTGAGAGATTCAGGGACTGAAAAGGGCTTGCTACACACCTGCTGGGCCCTTTTGCCCATTGCTCTCCGTGTACCATTGTCCTCCGTCGCCGCCGTTGGTGGATGTTGCTGGGGTGGGTGTGAACCGGGCGCCTACCACATTGAGATGGATTTGCAACTCCGATTCCCTGCCGTTTGAGGAACCCGGGCTCGGCGCCATGTGATCACGGTCTGATCAGACCGATCACATCCGATGCGCATGGCGAGCAAGAAGCAATGCCAAATGCCAAAGCCCATCGTTGCGACGACTACTAAAGGACGATGGAGTTTCGGACCTGTAAATGGCCACGACAGCGATGGTAGTGCCGATAAAATATGGAGGGGGGAAGCATGTTCCCAAGGACTAACAGGAAAAGCAGGGAAACCGGAGATGCCGGCAGAGTCCAGAAATGGGGAGAAAGATGACGTTTTACACCTAAGTGGTACACAAGAGCGGCAGGTGTGGGAAGTCGAATCCGAAGAGGAGAGCACCTTAGCAACCGATGGGCAGAGGAGAAGGAAACGAACGCGTCGAGGGCGATTTGGAAGGGAAATGACGATGCCGAAACAAGAGGTGAGTGACGTCTGGTAAGTAGCCGGTGACGTTTGATAAGAAGCCATTGACGTTTGATTGCCTCCCTCTTAACTAAGCGCCCCCCTTTAATTGCGACGAGGGCAGGACCCGTGGCGACACGCCGCGGGCTAACGCCCGAATGATTCAATGTTTAATCTGAGAACGTAAAATTTATTTTGATTCTGGAGAAAGCAGGATATTATTCAACAGTACTTAGCAGCTGGAACCTGCCCGGGTGCTGCTGGCCCGTCAACCCCAATCCCGCGAGGTACTGGCAGGAAAACTACAATATACGTGTTTTTCATTGTGGCAGCTCCCATTGCCTGCAGTACTTTTCACCATTAGTACATGAGTCCTCACTCCAGAACTGACAGCCTGTCCTCTGTCTGAGAGCTTGAGAATCATATAGCAAATCTTTCCTCCAGTATATGACCCCTATCCCCTATCTTCAGCGACACCGTAGGTCCCGTTGTGGACCGGAATACCACTGTGCACAGTTTAATCCCATCTTTCCATGATTTCATCTTACAGTCACGGCGATGTATCATCACACCCCACAGACCAAACCATTGGGTGAGTAATATCGAGGCAACCCTGCTGCTTGTGCTGCAATCAGAACCTTCCAGACTGAGTTTGCTGCAAGGGTATATGCTATACAGCACATTACTGAACATGTCCTTTGTTGACCGAGGCCTCTCTGAGACACATAGGAAAATATTCCAGTATCTTCTCCTCATGTCACCCTCTTTTCACTCAAATTTTACTCCATGGGGACTCTCTAAATTCCCATTATAATGTATGCTGTAGATTCAACTATGTAAAATTTAGTGACGGCTTTACCGCCCCCTCGCAAGTGTGTTTGCACCCTCCAGAGCCTCTCGCGAACGTCTCGTCGCGTCGGACTTTGAAATTGGCCCAACCGTGTTGAGCTCACGCGCGACTTTTTATTTTTTATTGTTTGGTTCTAAAGCTGAAAGCGTGTACAGTCGCCACCCAATGAGAACTCTGAATTTGATTACGTTAATATATTACCAACCCCGCACCGTTGTCTCTTAAACTATTAGATGGGTTTTCACGCTAAGGACGGATCCTCATTTCATTTCGGACCCGTAACATCACCTCCGCTGCGTCATCGGTTGAAGACATTCGTGAGTTAGAGCGGCTACGGTATTTGCTACACCAGCATTGCACGCAGGAATAGAGCGACGAACTTGGCCATCTCTTTTATATTCTCATCTAATACATCATATATGTAGAAACCGGGAATCGCAACAGACGAGACTACACGGGAACTCTGAAGGCGGCCGTTGCTGATAATTGTACAAGCATCACGGCAGACGCCATCTTGTTCAGACCGCCAAATCCTTGCCAGGTACGCCCGTTTATAGTTCTCTCCCTTCATCAACATATTGTCTAACCGTTCTGCACAGCAGTTCACTCTCCAAGCTCCAACGCTGAAGGGACACATGAGCAGGGGATTTGGTTCAGTTCGGCGCGTACGATTTTCCTTGGGTCTCATGATGATGCTCAGAGTCGTAGATTCTCGTACAGACTCTCCACTCAAGGGACAACAGGGGGCAGGGCTGAAGCTAAGGCTAGTGTCCGTGTCAAGAAAGCCTCTCTCAAATGACCTGGCATTAAATCTGATGTACAGGGATCAGCTCAACGATCCTAGCAGCTAACCGCTCACAATGGTACTCACGCTTTCCCGGGAACCTTATCAGAAACAGCACTAGACAACCCCAGAGCGGCAGAGCACCCAGGCGGTTTCTTGGACTGACTCTCAACGTCTGCAATGGTATATTTGGGCTTCGAAACTCCCTTGGGCTCCTTCGCCGCACCGACAGCCCAGCATTTCTACCGAGAAAGTAGGTAAGCACAAAGTCCAGCAGACTTCGAAAACGGCTTTATTTTAAGACTCACATGGAAGACTTCCCAAGGAGGACTAGACTCGATCCCAGTCTCTTGGTAGCTAGTTCCTCTGTGTGGGGAGGGGATATGTAGTATGAGGTATCGGACTCTCAGCTTATTCCGTCAAAACTTACAATAACGGCTGGATTCGAGCCTAAAGGAGGACTCTCCCAGATCGATAGGGTGGCACCAGTTAAGGACATTGCCTTCAGCAATTCCCCTAATATGGAGACCGACATCGAACCAGGCGCATCCACTGAATCCAATAGAGTCTCTGAGCGAGAGGACACCCATCGAAGGGACACGTAAGGTTGGATGTACCCCAACTCGTTGCTCGATGGTCTCCCTTTCTTACCCTTGCCAGCTCGTGCGGCTGGCGCTGCAGATTTGCTCGCGCTAACGGAGGCATCGGCTTGAGCAATGACGGTAGCGCGTACCCAGGCTGCGACCGATGCTCTGTTGTTGCCGCAATTGGATGAAACTACAGAAATTGTAATTGCACAACATCGGTATCACGATGTATGTCTAACCCATCGAATACTATACGAATGAATCACCCACTCCTGCACACCTTCCGCGTGAACCTGCCATGCATCCTGGTCTGGCAGCTCTGAGGTGTCGCCCGGATACGACCAGCTCCCCAAAGAAATCTCCGCTAGCGGATGACCTTTCTCACCCCTACTCCCACCCTTTATTTTATCTTCCACCAAATCCGCAAGTGCCCGTAATTGTTGAGGTGTGATACGCATGCTTCGGAGTGACATGGAGGCTAAATGTGGAAGGTGGAGTAGTAACTCACGAGCGAACTTGTCGATCGAAATGTCCGAGTCCCAATTATGCCAGGCGATACCGATACTCCGCAGCGTACTAAATCGAAAGAAGAAATGCTGCAATTGTGAGATGCCGATTGGGATCGCGTGGTCAGTGGAGTCGATGAGACGGAGCGTTGTGAGCCGAGGAGCGTGCAATTCGTGGCAAATGGTGAGGAGGATGGAAATGTCTGCTTGGGCATCAGACACCGTGACGATGTCTATGATCAAATCAAGCAAATGGCCAAGGACGAATTTGCCGCTTCCTGGCTTACGACCGCCGTTGGGCGTTGGGATTTCTCTTCCTTTTTCTTTTTCATTTGCTTTCTCGTCCAGATACGAAGGAATGAGCACAGCTCGCTCAGCAGCTCTAAACTCCACCGAACAGTATTCTAACGGCGCATCGACTCTCGCGAGTTGGCGAAGAAGGGCCAGGAAGTTCGGTGCGTCGCATTGAAGCCAGCGGATCGTGGTTAGTGTGGATATGTAGCTCCATATGGGGGCGTATCGTTCCACCAGGACGTAGCGGTAAGAGGGGAGAAGGCTCCCGATAGATGGTCGAGGAAAGCCGGATATTATACTACGAGGTGATAGCAAATTGTGAGGTGTGTAATGATTCGACGGAAAGAAACGAGAACGTACTCTTGAGGAGTTGTAATCGAGGTCCTAAATCTCAGACCACAGCCACTACTTCAACTGAATGTTAGCCATCACACGGCACGACAGAAATTGGCAACACAACATTAACGCAACTCACCACTCCATCCACCTGGGTGTACTCATCGCAATATCCCGGCACCTGGGACATATATCATCACGGTCTTCATAACACGTCAGCGGTCCAATGGACGCGAGTGGGTGGAGGAGTACGTTCGTCGGAGGTTGGGAGTGTAGTGTCGCGAGCTTCTTGGGAGAGATGAGTTGATGATCAGATGGGTCGACCCAGCTGACGATGTGCATGTTGTATTCACTTCCGGAGGTCCTATGGTTGTGACGCGTCTCCAATATCGTGCGCAAATCCTTGTAGTATGTCGTGCGGATATGCGGATATGTGGATATGTGTGATGACGATGATGAACTGAGCGGGGAAAGTTTCGGTAGAATCAATGTACTTACCTGATGCGTGGCGAATGAATCGAAGAGGATGTGCTTTGAATCACCTTTGAAGTTAATTGAAGTGATGGTACGGTAGGAAAGTGGTCGCTGCAACGGAGCTTGAGTGCGTACGTAGCAAAGGATGCGTTGTAAGTCAGATAGTCGATGTCGAGGGGATATATCTGTATCCAAAGCAACACTAATCACGCACCCAAGCGATTCAGCTATTCTTAATACTGCGACGAGGGGCCCTAGACAGACATACCTGTGCATAGCTAAAAGACGCAAGAGAGGTTGTTTAAACACCCCCAAATCATGATGACATCTCTCCACAACCGCAATAATATCCGAATCCGCGCTCAAGTGCCACATCGCCGACCACAAAATTCGTCTCCATATCGGGCCAACGACAGTAAACCTCAGGCCTTCGCGGTACCGACGCACCTCATCAATGACCGGCTCCAGGACGTCGGTCCACCGGTGCACACGATCCGCTATCCTGCGGTACCACACGAGTCCCCGAAGTAGAGTGAGGTCGAGGATCTCCATGAGTGCACCGACTAGGGCGGTGGTGGTTAAGACCTCCGAGAGCTCAGATATGAGGTTGTTCAGAGGGATGTCGACGACGATGGGTACGAGTGGCTCGATGGCGTCTTGAATCTCGAGGATGGTGTCAATGAACTTGCGATAAGGCTCCTTTGTCGGGGTGGCAAATGGGAGAACAGTTTGGGAGAGGTAGTGAGCGTGACTCGGAGATCTAGAGCGAAAAGATGGCAAGCGAGATAGGGAGGCTGATGCAGATGTGCCAGCGTGGTAAATGTGGACGACGGAATGGTTGAAATTGTTGTGCTGATCTCGACCGATGTCGTTATAAGTACTGATGGTAGTGACGCTCTCGGTGAAGTTGTTGAAAGGCATGATTCTAAGTCGCCGTCAGTGGACAGTCACTTGAACAGGGTGACGAAATGGCTTACTGGAGAGAACCTGTGTGCGTAAGAGCGCCCAAGAGCAGGACTAGTGCCTGTGAGAGAGATAAGTCGGACAGTTCCTGAATCCTGACATGCACAGGCGCTTTCAGCCCGATATGTCATAGACGCAACCTGGACCGCCAAGTGAATACTGACTCTGATATGACCAGATTCCATGTACCCACCTAGCTGAAGTTGGACGGACACGGATTTTTGATCCACGGCAACGTAAAAGCTAAAAACTTAGCCAGCAGGCCTTCCAATACGTTCACTAGTTGGCGCTTCGTCAACAATGTAGAGAGAGTCTCTGGACGATACGATAAGGGGTAATGAAAGAAGAAAACATTCTGATGATACAATACCGTTTGCCGCGTGTTCACGGTGGAGCCAGGAGAGAGAAGAGCATGGCGCTCGCAACGGGCGCTTACTATGGTTGACGGTTGACGTTCCCCGCCAGCGGCTGCCAGCGCCCGGTGTGCGTTCTCGACGACCTTGACATCCACATCACGTTGACATAGCCTGGTTTTCTTCCCGCAAATGATTCGGATATTCATGTCAGACGCAATGACGCAAATTGGACGCAGCTACTAGGATCGAATTTTCGAGTTATATCCGCTTCTTTGGTTGAAATGGCATTTGTGCGTGGAGGGAATCATTTTGATTCGGGGGATGGTATTTTCGTGTAGGATTAAGAATGATCTACGGAAGGTGGATGATGGGCGGATGCAAAGGTTCGTGTTACGCAGCTGGCAAGTGGCTTTAGCCCTGATGAATTTTGAATTTTCATAGCAAACTGTACCGGAACGCTGCTAGGCCAAACGCCACGCTCCTGTGAGCTTCCCGTTCGCCAGCAGCGCCTACACAATTCGTTTGTCGAGGACCACCTCCGTTCTCCAAGTTAATGCGCAGTTAATTCGCTTCGGGAGGCATTCACGACGCTCATCCGCAGGGAAATAGTCACTTGAGGTCGAAGGTGACATCGTGCGCGGGCAGGGGTGAAGTTAGTATCGAATTCGTCCGTTTTGCCCACCCATCATCATCCCAGATCGCTTCCGTTGACCTACGGATCTCAGAAACCCGTTCGCTTCGTCGATATTCTTGACTGGTGTGACCTTTGCATGGGGAACGGTTGATGTTGGTTGAGACAAAGAGTGCGTTTGCGAATGTAGATTATACCCCACTAAAATCCTCCACCGAGCCATTGCAGACTTGCTTACCTGTCAAAGACGCCGAAGATTCGTCCATTCACCAGCATCTCTTGTACTGTTGAAGATGGCTGCAGCCCGCTTGTAGGCCGCGACGCTAACGGTGATGGTAAGGAGTCTCTCCCATGGTCTGGCGTGAAACATACCTGATAAGTACCAACCCCCCAGCTCGATCTGCAGCACCTTCAACTATCGTTGTTTACGCAGACCATGCGATCCAAGAGCGCAGTCGTACTGGCGGCAGAAAATCTTGCGCTTTCGTGGGGTGTACAGAGAAATGGGTCGTGGCTAGTACGTCCATTTTGGCCACCTCGAGGTTCCCTTGCCCCGTCGATCAAATGCCGTGGTAAGAGCCTAGGAGATCGTTCCTTGCAAGTTTTCCCTACGCCCGTCTCTATCATACGCCTGGCAAACCTGTTCGACTTTGCTACAAACGATGATACCCGCTACGATGTTGATGTCGCTACATCCATCATCAGCCAAGGGAGCGCATTTTTCATACTCAAAGCGAGGAGGGATGAACGGGGGATGAACGGACTGACGGTTGTTTAGCTGTTGACTTTTGCGTTGATTGTAGGAAGTGTCACGGTGGCAGCAACCCCCTTTCTGGAGACCTCACGTGGATTTGTTTCTCGTCCTTTGTTCGAATGAAGCTCCGCGATGGATCTGTGGTTTGTTTCCACCAAAGATATAAAAGTCTTCGACTTCTAGCTTCAGCTAAATCACACCGTCTTCACTTTCATCCGAAGACACCTTCATCCCGCGTCCACCATCATGTCCCTACCGCGCCGGCGTCACCTCCTCGACTGCCCCGTTGAAATTATCAACGAAATGGTTCTGTCAATGGAGAAGAAGGATTCCGTCGCCTTTTCTTCCACCTGCAAGCTCCTCAGACAAGTGGCATTACGACACATTCTTCGGTCGGTTTGCCTTAAATCCAACCGTCAAGCCAAGCGGTTTTGCAAAGGAATCGCAGACAAACGTGAATGGACCCAACTCGTTCGGTCCATTTGCCTCGCCATTTCAGTGGATTCCTCAACCTCGAAGTCAAAGAAGCATCTGCGTACCCGCAAGCTTGCATACGCCCTCGCCACCAACACTCCAAGACACCCTGACTCTAATTCTCTCCTAGCAAAAGCTCTTCGGGGACTTCCCAACCTCCGTACCCTAGTCATTCACGAAGCGCCTCGGCGCTGCAATATGCACGACATGCTCATCCATTTAACACTTCCCACCCTTCGCAGTTTCTCTTATACCTCATCGACCATCCTCTCAAGAGCCCCTGCGTGCGACTTCGTTCTGCGACATCCTCTACTCACCGATCTCTCCTTACGAATTCGTGACCGCTTTGAAGTATCGTTCGCTTCGCCTACCAGGAACTCTGTCGACGATTTGGAGTCCTTAGCTCATCTTACCTCATTCGATGGCCCTTGCTTCTTAGTACCAGAGCTCTTCATCGGAAATATGCCGCTCATTACCGCGTCGATAGCCTGGGATTCACCTTGCTATGATGGTGCCATAGTAGATGAGGTATTGAACTTAGTTGCAGCATCGTCTCGTCAAACCTTGGTCGACCTCAACTGCTCCATATTCTCATGGATACCTGGCTTCATCCAGAGCATAGCTCGAGCTCTCCCGAACTTGCAGAAATTGTCTATCTCTCAACAAATTCCGAGGCCCGATCCTGTGAGTCGCTCGATACGTAAGGCTCTCGCGGCTCGGCTCGACTGACTCTGCTTGATAGGCTATCAAAGCTGAACTAATCGAGCTCCTACCCAAGTTCCGTTCACTACGCTCGTTCAGTCTGAACACCACCTTTCCTGCTGGGTTCGGTTGCAGGCAAGAGTACGCGGATTTCTTCGAAGATATTTGTGAACCATTGAGAGCGGCTTGTCCGTCACTGGAGATGTGCGATTTATGTGGGTTTCTCGTCTTCATTGCTGTCCTTGTCGTCTGATTTCATCGGTAGATCACGCTGGCAAACCCGAGGAAGAGGCTCCCCGAGTGCTGGAACTCGAGCCCGTGGATCTAACCGAGATTGCTCAGCTTTTGTCTGCCTAGACTTCGCAATCCTTCCACAATTTTTGTGGTGTAACATTTGTGTAGTGATGATATCAACGAAGATTTCGCTGTGTCCTATAGCTAGATATATAGCATTCCAGAAGTAACAGACCCCAATAAAATTCTATGCTGAATCAGGCGACTTCGTCCCACGATGCAAATTTTCCCTTACATTAAGCAAGAGTATGCAGACGGTGCAGAATCAGGCCATGCCTCCACGTACTCATTGGTTGCCATATTGTCCCTAACGTCGACCACAGTGCTTCCTCGTTGGCTCAGTTGGTAGAGCGCCTCACTAGTAATGAGGAGGTCAGTCGTTCAAATCGGCTACGAGGAATGAGTCAGTCCCCCATCCCTTTTTGTACCAGAAAATAGGGATGGAATGCTGCGATCAATTTTTAATATACAAAGTGATACAAGATGGGAAACTAATGGTAAGTACGAAGAAAATCTGCAATCGAACCTCACTGGCTTCGAAGTACAATTACGAGACCGGAACAAAGTGAAGGCTCGTTTTTACCCGGTTTGTCGATCAAAACGTACAGGCACACATTGCTACGCTTTATGGAAATTATCACCAAAATTAGGTGGAGCCGCGTGAACGCCATTGGCTCGCAATGTTGATATGTATTTATTGGATCGATGAAAGAAAACGATATGATTGGCCAGGATGCTAAGTGTGGGAATGTCAGTTCGGGCATCGTGGACCCCGAGATGGACCTCGTTATGTCACTGTCACAGGATGTAAGTTGGTAGAACGCCGCGACGAACTTGCCGGGGATACGCATGTCTTTTAAATCGAGTTTTTGATCTACTGACGCACAGGACCGTTTAGTAGTTATGCCGTCGTGGAACCATGCGAAGCTTTGGGTGTCTATAACAATGGAAGTCAACGCGATGTCATTCGTCGAAAGGCGAGATGGGAGCATTTGCGGCGTGCAAGAGCCGGCAATGCAAGATATAGCCAAGGAAATTCTCTTTGTCCCACACACTGAACACCGAACTACATTGAATTCTAGATGTTCGAAGGCCTCACCGTCGAGCCATGCGACGCATGGGGTTCCAAGAAACTCCTCTACACCGACCCTGCCACTGGCGTCACCGACCAGATGGTTGTGCGCTTGACGGGGGCGGCCACTTGTGTCGATATAGGCCCCATCTACAAAGACATGTACATCCTCTACGCCCCTCCACCATCACGCCCACTGACTTCATCAAAGTTTTTACGAGGATCGGTTTTACGCATGCCAACAAATCATCCTAACCGGTCACGGCGCTCCCGCTTTCTCTACCGCCGTCTCCGAACTCAAGACATTTACATCCCACTTGCATCACTTCCATGACAAAGCAACATGGTCAGGTTGGAGCCCAAGCGTAACGAACTCCGGCCCCATGATCACAGCCGGTTGTCGCTACTTCACCCCCATGAAATCTATGGCCCACGGAAATCTTGTTCCCATTGCCAAGAACATCGACCCCCGAGGCTTTCTCTTCAATGCCTGCGATAGTCGCTTCGTGTATACGGATGACAACGTCGTGGAGTATTACAAGTATGACCCCGACGCAATCTCACACCACGCTAGATACACCACTCTGGATCCTCGTGAAAGATGGTGATATCGTAGAAGCGCACCTAGGCTTTCAAGTGGTCAAGTCCGCCGGCAAGCGACGTGAAAGACTCGCACCCAAGCAGTCTATCTTCTTGGTCAAGTTGTGAGCCATCACTCTATTGCAGGCACAAGCCGAAAACGTACGTTCTCAGCCAAGCATCTCCACTCTCGCTTACCGTACACACAGAAAGACGAGGATGCCGACACTAAACGCCTTCACATCCCTAAGCGAAGGAAGATCCATGACGTTGACGACGACCCGGAGGACGTCTTCATGGCCGCTCAGCTCGAATCCACATGAGCGAAGGCTAACGCCACGCCCGCTCGTTTCGACGTTATTGTGTGCTTATATCGCGGATTTGTTAATATGTACTTGTATCACACTCGAACCAATTTGTAACCTTAATGTAGCTCTCCCAAGTTGTAGCCCTGCGTAATACATTGCCATGAACTCGAATGACAATCCGGTCTCGTAAACGCCGTGGCAACAACGGCCCGCTAACCCAAGTAATTATGCATGAAAGCCGCGATTTAACTCATCGTAGGAAAAGCTACGGCCTGATGACTCATCAGCAAATCTGCTCTACATTGGCTGATGAGTGAACTGTGTCTGACCATCTAGTGATGACCGTGGTGGTGGCCGTGACGATGGCGGTGACGATGGTGCCAATCAGCAGCGTCCTGGGCATCGACGGAATCCTCAGCAGGCGCCGCGGCGGCGAAGATAGTGACGAAGAGGATGGCGACGACGAAGCTGACAGCGCGCATGATGATGACCTATGTCAAATTTGAGATGAATTTAAAGGAACGTCGACATTGAAGCTAAGAGTGCATTTACCGACGCTTCTGAGGAATTGGGAGTTGGGCTTCGCTTCACATTCCGAGCCCCATTTATACGTCGAGAGTGCATACCAGGCTTTAAGTCCAACTGACTATGCCGCTCATAGATTAGTCTAAATCACGACTCTAGTTGAGGTACGTAGCATAGTCATTTGACAGTATGCACGCTAATGCGCTGCAGTTAGTTTGGCTTGGTAATTTGGAGTGTCTTGTGGGCTAGAATCGCTAAAGCATTGAAACCGACACGGCATGAGTAGCCAATCGAGGGTGAGGACTTTGGGGAGCTGGCGCCAGCTGCTGCATATAGTTTTCGTCGAGGTGGAGAATGATTGGTATTATTTTTCGCGATTAGTCGATGGAAGATGAAAGGCGGTAAGCAATATGGGGTGTTGACGGGAATAGACTATCATTGAAGGCGGTGCCGACACCGTACTACTTGGAAGGGTATTAGAGGGATCTCAGAGAAATCGATCCGCCAAGATCTTGCCATCCCGAATTGAACACAAGTTTCCTAGACTAATTTGAGAACTTTCTTGTGCAGAATACGCAGAGGACCGGTTTTCAATCTTTACCGATGGTCGCGGATACGCAGCATTCTATGACATTGGCTCAAGCGTGCATAGGGGTTATCTCCTATTCCTAGATCAAAAGTTCAGTCACAGACACAAGTACAGACACGAGAGAATGTGGTTGGTATACACCAAAGGAAACGAAAAAAAGAAGGAACAAAAGAACGTCAAAGAAGAAGTAAGAAACGAAGTGCACATGTCATACAGAACAGCAATCACGCCGACTCAAGGCGTTAATCAAGGGAGTCCATCGAATACTGAACGAAAAAGTCTCAAACGCCTGGCGGATTGAAGCCAGGCAACTGTGGCCAACTGCCCAACTGGGATGGGTCGCCTCCAATGCGCACCCATCGAGAATGTGATGGGGTTGGGCCATCAAGGATAAAGAGCTGGTGCCATCCGGGTGGGCTAATGTGCGAATTCGGTGGAGCGGTGATGGTGCAGGTATTTCCAGAGCAGCTGAACTGAGGGAAGATGGTACGAGAACCCATAGTGTTTCCGTGTGTGCTCGAAACGGCTGCGGAAGGGTAATCTGTGTCAGTAACGTGCGGTGTAAAATGATCATATTGAAAACTTACCAGCGACGAGGGAAACTCGCATGTTTGCTGTAGTGCCTTGGAAGAGATGGACGTTGTTGATAGACACTTGCTGGCCGTATGACCAGTCGGTGTTGGAGATGTTGAACTCGGGCTGTCTGAAGCCTTGGTTGAGGTACGGAGGAATATAAACCTGCGTTGGCAGCAGCGGATCAATCATCATGCTCTATCTTACGAGAGAGAGAATTTACCTCGATACGGAATTCCTCCGGGTACGGGCCTGGAGACTTGGGATCGCCAGAAGGATCCGATCCAGAAACAAGCACCCGACCATCAGGGAGAAGCGTTGCTTCGGAGTGATACATCCGAGCTACGATGGTATTGTTTAGGATGGAAATACGTTGATGCAAAGGCTTCGATGGATCGTAGATGATTGCGGAGAGGTTGGGGTCGGTAGCGAGGTTGAATCCAGCTGTACCTTGGTGGGCGCCATTCATGATCATGAAGGTACCGTCGGGCAACGGGACCTTGAGCGCACAGTGTATAAGTAGATAAGCAAGATGTGGAACTATTCAAACGCGTACCATGCAAGGCATCACCCGTCGTGAAGGCTGCGTATTCAATGAAGATATTGGCTGATTGATATTTGACGAGCACGTACCATTCGTTCAATAGTCCAAGTTGGGTTTGCAGCCTCTGGTGCGATTGTTACGCAGTTATCAATGGCCTGGCCCGCTCCAAGGTTAGATCCTCCGCAAATAAGAACTTCCAACGGGTCAGTGTACGGAGCGTGCTGAGGGAGAAGAACCGCGGCTCCTTCCAATGGGTAGGTACGACCGCCCAAGACTTGTTACATGTCAGTACAGCGACTCGGAGCTATTGTGATACATCCTTACAGTTGTTGACAGAAGCCGGGATGTTTGGCAGTTCTTTGATCGTTTGGAACTTGACAGGCTCAAGAATCCGTGCTTCGTTGTAATAACCTTTCGAAAATCAGTCTCAGTGGTGGACCATATCAAAGCAGAATGCCGTGCTCACCGATGAAAAGGTTTCCACTTGGAAGAACGAATACGAAGGGGTAGAGATTGATATTCCCAGTGCGCTCCAAGAAATCTAGATGAACTGTCGTGTCACCACCAGGAGCCTTAGGCAGTAATTCCAAGGTTGGTTCAACGACATCGTCGGCTCCAATAGCTCCGCCGATGACCATGATAGTGCCGTTCGCAAGCATGGCGGCGGTTGGGTACCATCTTCCCTTCTGGAAATCAACGGCTTCAGTGATGGAAACCCGAGAAGCATGCGCGGCAACTTACTTGAAGTTTGAGTTCCTGGAAATTCTCTTCCCAGTCGGTGGTTCCATTGACACCGTCCGTACCACTTGGTGTGTAGAATCGGACACCGAAGGTAGAGTCAAGCGACCATCCTCCGACGTTAATCTGCCGACCGCCTTTATCGGGAAGGATGATACTTCCTGCACAGAATACGTCTGTCTTGACGTGCATCTCCCGCCATGTGGAGGAGAAGTCGGATACAAGCGTTAAATCTAGTTCGTATGCGCCAGTGGTATTGGGGAATCTAGAATGGAGGTGATGGAAGTACACGGAAGCAGAAGAAAATAGACGGACCCTGTGCCTGCTTTCTCAAGGAAGGTTACTTTGTTGTTGATGCCAAGGGTCGCGATCAATGGTACGATAACACTATTCGATAGGTCAGATGGCTCGCGGGGTGGGGTGAAATGCGTTATACACACCCAGGAACTATAAACGGAATGAGACGATGGTGAGAGCGTTGACGCCTCTCTAGAGAAAGAGTGATGATCATAACTGACCGAAAAACTAGGAAGGCAATGTCAGCACGGAGGGATCAGATGCTGAAATGAAATCGGCCAACCTCATATCGCCCAGTATTGGCCGGCTTGTGCCACACGTCCATATCACCATCCCAGTGGTAAAGTTGAAGACGGTTCGGCCCTCCGCAAAGATGAATTGGATCACCAGCGCAAGGTACGTTGCAGTCACCATCGGGCGCAGCAGAGCTAACGTCCTCATTGGCGACGTCACCGCAATCTACGCCATGCAAATTCAGCTGCGATTCACAAAGAAGAGATTAAAGCTTACAGCACTCAACACCGAACTCCATACCAGCAGCAGGATAGCCAAACTCGGCGCATTGGTTGAGACAGGCGTCGACAGTAAGATTTGTTTGCCAGATAATCTGATTTGGGAAGATACGCGGAGCTCCTGGTCCCAACTCTCTGGAAGAATGAGTCAGATAATAAGACACCAGGAACGGAGCGGAGACCACGTACTTGAAGCATCCAGCGGCTTTCCATTGACCTGGAAGATCGGTCGTCTTCGCGACAGGGATAGGGAGAGCTACGACTGTTCCGTTGTTAGTGTACACGGAGAGTCGATTAGCGCCACCACAAGCTTCACTGAAACGCAATCGATAAATGTGCTGTAGTTAGATTCAGGAGTCAGGACATACGTTGTATTCCCCCCACAGCCCTGGTTGCAAGTGGATTCATCACCACGGACCGCACCATTAATCAGAGTATTACCGCAATCTATCGATCTCATCGAATTAGAAACGAGCCCTTACATGGAGTTTTCGCACTAAGACTTACAGCACTCCTGAGCGAACTCCATGCCAGCGACGGTGAAATTGAGGCCATTGCAGGTATTGATACAAGATTCGACAGTCAAACTCGGGTTGACTTCGGCTTGCAATGCGAAAACGCGGCCATTCGCGTTGTCTCTGTTACAATGTGTCATGACCCATGACAGAGGTTAGAGGACGAGATGTGTGCTCACACATAACAACCATCGTAATGCCATTCGCCCGGAAGGCCAGATGTGACAGGGAATACGGGAGTTCCGCCTCCGCCTCCTCCACCTGGATTTTGAGGAGGCGGTAGACCCGTGCGATCAGTGAGATTGTAAGCCGTGAGACGGTTCGGTCCCCCGCAGAATTGGGAGGGATTGCCGGAGCAAACCATATTGCAGTCGCCAGCGGGTGCAGACGCGCCGCCTCCGTTCGCAAATGCCGAGCCACAGTCTGATCTCGAATATCCGATGGGAAATGTCCAAAAGATCAAATATGCAGAACTCACAGCATTCGCGAGAGAATTCCATTCCAGCCAATGGGAACCCAGCACTAAAGCACGAACTCGTACACTTCTCGGCGGACATGTCGTCGGCCGGAGGCATCCCTACAGTCAGCGCTCTGCCTCCATTGCCCTCGGCGACACAGCCGAGAGTGTCCCAGTTGCCGACCTTGGGAACGATTTGCGGGGGTGGTGGGGGTTGTACACCGCTCCAGAAGAGATTGAGGCGTCCACCCGCACCGCAAGCTTGCGCAGCATTCCCAGTACAAGGAAAGCTGCATTCCGCCAAACTGGTGTTCGTACCGCCATTAGCGATAGCATTGCCACAATCTACGACGAAGCGAAGAATGCAAAAGTGAAAATGATAGACGTGATGAAGTAAATAGAACACGTACAACATTCCTGACCGAATTCCGTTCCTGCAAAGACGAACGAGCGGGCATCACAGAAAGAGATGCAGCTTTCGACAGTCATGGCGTCAGTGCTCGTGAACGTAGCCGAGCCTAGCGTTCGCTGTCCGGGGTTGTCGGTGTAACATCCCTGCGATGTCCAGTTGCCAGGAAGGTTGGAAGGCACGCTTTGCCGACGGTGGTGTGATTTGTGGATAAGAGAATGTGTATGCCTGTTTGTTTCAGAAGCGAGCGACGACTGGGAAAAGGAGTTTGAGCGGCGATAGTACTACCAAAGCAACGGATAGGCTACATACTGAAATGAGAGATATAGTGGTCAAAACCACACCGATGCCTTTCAAGGAGGCCATCGGAGAAAAGGAAACTGGATGCCCACAAGGATGTGGGGTTGGAAGGTCTTTATACCAGCGGGGAGGATGTTCAACCTGGGCCCGGAACAAGTCGAACAGCGAGACTCGGCGAAGGCACTAATAGATGATCATCGAAACACCAATGAGGATAGCCGAGATACGATCCGATTGACACTCTTGAGCACGCATTAAGTACGGCCACTCGTGCCTAACTCAACTGCAGGCGGTGCAGGAAGAACCACGACCATCAAGAACTTCCATTCGGGAGATGGGCGCCTTGTGAGCGTGTGATTACTTGTCATTCCGCCGACCTAACAGCTCGGGGGTGTCGCGAAGTGGTGAGGTCTTTGTGCCTCAGTTCTCTGAGAGCGACGCTCGGGCAAGATGGCAAAGATTTCCATATGCCTATGTGGATTGAGAATCCTTGGAGCTGGTTAGCGTTACGCCTTCCATATCACTGATAGAACAGAAGCAGCGCGCGGGGCATCCAGGAGGCATGTTGTGATTCTGGCTATGATCATAGATGGAGTGCTTTCATACACGTGCTCGCTGAGCCTGCACACACGATGGCTCGTAAAGCAAACCGTTGACTCGGCGCACATGGCACTCACACGGTCCAAAGCAAAAGAGCCTTATGAGGTACGAACGATCAGATGCGGCAGTTTGTGACATCGCTAAGACCGCTGCATGCGCACGTCTTCCTGGGAGTGATGGCAGAACAACATTGAACAGTCCTCGATTTGAACGAACGGGGAAACGGGGATGGGAAACCGTGGTGGGAGGGCTTGGCAGGGAAGTTTCGTTTGATCTGGAGAAAGTCATTTGAGTGTCGAGATGAAATTAAAAAAGAGTGTTGTGACTTACCTTCGCTGCATGATAGGATATGCAAGCCGAACAGAACGGCAGGAGCACCGTTCAGTTTCCGTTCAGTTGTATGGGAGATCGAGAGGTCGCGCAGTCGACGCTGTCATTAGATTTGCCGAGCCGCTCGAAAGTGACAGGTTAGTTGGGGCGTCCAACTGGCCAGACCAGCAGAACATCATGTCCCTTGTACCTCTGTCAGACAAAGGAATCGGGGAGACACCATCAAATGGCGTGATGGAATGTAGCCAAGCTTCTGCCGATTGGCCGATTTTCACGATGTTGCGCCGCCGTCGTTGACAAATGCATGAGGTAGGCATATCGTAAGAGGTCCCGGGCGTCTTCACGCTTGAGAGGCCGTCAACAATGAGATCCGTTCGTTCAATTGTTCGGCGGGCTACGGGGCTGGATTGGCCAAGATGTCCCGCTACCGACTTGCAATGGCAACTCTGGGCTCTGGTCTAGGATGCAAGGTGGGCATGTGAGCCTCGAAGAAGTGTCAAAGGAAGTAAATGTGTGCCCAAAGAGTCGTTTGTACTCACAGAAGCGGAGAGGACCGGGTAGGGTTCAGCCAGATTTTGCGTCAACAAGAAACGGTGTTGAGATGAGTATATTACGACCAGCTACAGGGAAGTACCCCTCGCATCTGAACGGGTCAATCGTGTCCTCGTCGCAGGTTTCTCTGGCTGAGCTGTCCTTGTGCGATTGTGACTTCTTCTCCGTTCATTGGGGTACTCGGCGGACCACGGAGCTGGACAAGTCACCTTCTCATTGTCGACGTTCTTAGGCAATTCTGGGCTTGGCTCTAGAGTAAGGTGAAGAACGGATATGGGAGCTGAGCGCTGAGGATCAAGACGGGTCAGATGAAGTGGTAACTCACCGTGGTGAAATGTGAACGACGTGCAAACTTTGGGAAACGGAGAAGGTCGGAATCTGTCTCCAACAAACCTTGAAAGATGGCGCCGGTGAAAGCCTGTGGTGAGATAAATCAGAAAAAATGATCAAAATTCCGTGACAGTGTCGCTCACGTTTGACAAGTACTGAATATTGACGTTCGAGGCGCAACATTTTATCCGCGTCAGGTTTCTAACTGCGGCAATGACTTCTATCATAGTAAGGATATTCGATGCGAGGTGGTCTGATTTTTGGAATATCAGTGTTGTCCGACGCGTTCAAGGTTCGTATTCACTTTAGACTGTTAGAATGAGTACGAGCCAACATCCAGAGGGAACTTACTAGCGTCACAAAACAGTCGCGACCAAGCAACGAAAGCTTCACGCACGGACAATTCGGGCAACAGATGCATCAAATTAGACTTGCGTCAATGAGGATATCAAGAGTTTAAAGTAACAGATGATGTATTGCGTGGTGCTGCTACAGTCTTCCAACCGTACGCCGCTCAAATATCTCAGAGCATGGTGAGAGGCAGAAACATCGGAGGAGGCTCGGTGGAAACTTAGGCGCCCACGGAATTTTGCGAGCATCACATGCAGGAGATCGTACTTAGGGGTATTTCTCAATTGTTAACATTTCAAACTACTTTTGAGAACTAAAATACCTTTGACGACGTAATTTGACTAATGTACCTCGTTACACCATCAGATATAAGCTGCCAAGGACTGTTTTGCGCTAAGGTGGTGATTCTTCTTGGATTAGCCCCTATGTCACGTTGATGTACGTCAGCCAATAGGAGAAACGGCTCAAACGTTCGCACGCCACACCGCACAAATGGCTCACCTCGCCCTGACAACTCTTTCTTCCTCCCCCTTCCTTCGTCTGCGTGTTTCACTGCTTGCTCTTTCTTCCCGCCGTCGTGGTCGCCGCGCCTGTGTCCTTCATCGATTCGCGCAACATCCACCGATGGCGTCTGGATTCAACAGTTTCTTCTCGTTGCGCTGTGTCGCTGAAGAAGGCAATTCAAGCTGGATATGTTGCGGAAACACCAACAACTGGTTTCTGGTTCAATATAGGTTTTCTGGCTTTTTTCGTGAGACTCTTGCTTCAGCCTTCGTCGACACTGGCATCATGCTACCCTCTGGGTCGTTGAACGCTCTACATCGTGTTTGGTGGTCGCGGCCCGCTAAAATCGCTCATCAAATCGCCCATGGTGTTGGCAAGACCCTGGTCCTTTCCTATTGACAGGTCGCTGATATTTGGCTCCCGTGGTCGTCGTCAGGTCACCTCGGTATCCTCAACCCGCCTACTGGTCGCCTGGGCTTGTGTTATAGACAGGTGAAAGCGAGAGCGTAGTTCTCAACAAGTTGGATCCTGTCTATCTCGACGTCTGCGACCCACCAGCTGCTAGTGCCGCCGCGGTTTTCACCATGGCATCAGATATCAATTTTCCCCTTCGACGCAGCCGTCTTCACGTGTCCTCAATGGCCATCGATAACGACATTCGTTCCGGGTCCCGCTCGCATGCTTCTGCGGAAATACCAGTATTCGACCTCGGCCTATGGCACCAAGATTCTCTTGTCGTTGCCAATCCAACTCCGTTGCATCTCATTGGACCGATGTATGCGCGCTGTCACCCCACTTGTTACTCCCGAACATTGGTGGCGTCGGCTGGCGTTTGGCTCGGGGAATGGCTCGGGAACGATGTGTTCTCATCGCTGGTAAAACCGGATCGATTGCCTTGCCGCCGTGTAATCCCTTTTGATGTTTTCCGTCGGCGGCCGCTTGCTTTCTGTTACCCGGGTTCGTTTCTGGTGCAGTCCGCTGGATGACTTCGTTTCCACTACCGCTGGTTGTTGGCCTCGTTATCATCGGGTTCATTACGTCCATTCGTGTCGACGCGGTGCAGGAAACTCTCCTCGGTCATTCCGGCCCCTTTGCTCATGCTGATTGGTTCGTCGGCTGTAGGTCCTTTTTTGTAAATTGCACGTGATCGTCCCATCGGCATCTTCGGCATGCCATTTGTGTGAACATTGAATGACATGCCCTGGATTTCTTCTCCGCCCTTCTCACCTTGGCTAGCTCGCTCTATTCCTCTTATCACCTGCTTACTCTGCGGTGTTCCTCCTCTTCTATAACTTTCGTTCTCTTCGGTGCACAATCGTTGCTTTCGAGGAATATTCCTAACTATGCAATCGCTGCCAACTGGTCTTGTTGCGATGCTCTCTCTGCTGTGGTTAGGCGTTGCGGAGGTTGCGGCCCACGGAGATGGGATGGATATGAGCATGGACGGGCCAATGAACCTGGTCAGTCGCACTATGATTCGTTTGCACTTGACTGACTTACGATGCGCTCGCAGGCGCAAGGCTCCATGATACCGTATCTACACTTCGCGCCAGGGGATATTCTCTGGTTCCTCGGGTGGGTGCCTAAGAGTAGAGGGGCGATGGTTGGGACCTGTATTGGACTGTTTTTACTCGGTATCGTGGACAGATGGATCGCTGCCATGAGGGCTATGATGGAAGTTCATTGGAGGATGACGTTAGTCACCGTTCATATTTGGCCTAGTCTCCACGACGCTCACCGCCCCTTTCTCGCAGCGCTCAGCTCGCCTTAGCCAACAAACTCAATTCGTCTAAAGATGCGGAGCGTTCCTCTACAACGTCTTCGATTCGAGGCGGCGGGTGGTTGAATCGTGCAAGACTCCCGCCTTTCATACCTGCTCAGGACCTTATGCGGGGGGTCATTCATTTGGGGCAGGTGTCGCTGGGCTTTGCGTTCATGTTGGCCGTGATGTACGTAGTTTCCCCTTCGCCTTCAACCTGTCCCACCTCGTCCACCGCCTCGTCCACCTAACTTATGTTCTTCGGAGGCTGACCATCCTCTTTACAGGACATACCAAGCTGCCTTCATTATTGCCATCATATTCGGGCTCGCCGTCGGCGAAACGCTCTTTGGCCGGTTCATTGGTGCATCTGGGCATCATGTCTAACTTCCATTGTTCGAATACCTGCTATTGTGTACAAGAAATGTATCGTCACGAACTTCACTTTCGATGTCGTATCTGGATCAGAGCTTTCTTGTTTCCGCATTGTTGCTGCTCTCTTGTGTCTCTCGTCTGTATACCGCCCTCTTAGCGTCGTAGACATGTCCCAGTATTGGATAAGTAACTCTTGTTCGACAGTGGGAGTACCCTCGTCATGAAAATGAACGCAGTATTGCGTCTTTCTCCATACCACGTTACGGTAAGTGAACTCACCTCCAAGGAGCCCTTGCTGATTTGATATCCCTCTCTGCAGCAGCAGTGCTTCAGCTGCCAGACAAAAAGTTTTTTCTACTTTCCGTTTTGGGTGTATCTGTTACCACGGTCTGCGTAAGCTCATCCTTGTTTATATTATAATTCCTCTCCTTCCCTACCACGACCACATATACGTTTGACTCTTTTTCTAGAGCCCTCCGTTAGGTGGTTGTCCAACATCGCGACGAAGGGCAATCCGCAATGGCAGATACAGGTACACCTCCAGCGATCCCACCCGAATTTCAAATCTACAAGTACGTGTATCTGTCGTTTCTTTGTGAAGTGACGCTGATTGCCTTCCCTTTCTCCTCACTCAATACCTACTCTACTCGTCTAATTTCGTTACATGAATATGAATAATATGTAGCTCGTACGCGGAAGATCCGAAATGGCAGCGCAAATTCTCCATTATCTGGGCGTCTGCTCTGGGAGCGGTTATAGTGTTCTCGCTGCCGAGGGTCGTTCGGGCGCTCAAGAATGGCAGGCTAAGCCTGCTTGGATGGGGCTTTGGTGTGAGGGAGGTGTCGGGTGGGGAGCGATATCGGCTGATGCAGAATGATGGGGAGAAGAGTCCCGGTCAACGGAGTGGAGGTGGAAGGAGGAGTAGCTTGTCAGCGATGCTGCGAACGATGGGCTCTGTGATGCTCTGGTCGCCACCTGGGATTGAGTTGAACGTTGCTCAACGTGAGTTCTAAGGGATTTTTATCATACCGAGCTGACTATTGCCATGAACGTAGTATTCGTTATTGCTGCATACGTAGCCGTCGTGATTGCTTGCATGGTAATGAATGCGCAGCTTGTCGATAATGCCAACAGAGCCGGTCAGTTTCCTCATACAGGGACTTGCGAGTATTGACTTGCCTCGTACAGGGTTCATGGCAATCGCCCAACTCCCGGTGATTTTCCTCTTCGCCACCAAGAATTCTGTCCTCTCCCTCCTCCTGGGCCCTGGCGCCGGCTACGAGAAGCTCAACTACGTCCACCGCTGGTCCTCCCGCACCTTGTTCCTCTGCGCCGTTCTACACGGCGCGCTGTGGATACGCAATCACCTTGAATTCCGGTTGGAGATCCTCGGCCAGCAGAAGGAGACTAGCGGGGTAGCGGCCTTTGGTGTCCTTTGTATCATCGTGCTTTCGTCGTTGCGTCCTGTGCGACGGAGGTTTTACCAGTGGTTCTTTGTCATTCAGTGAGTCGTTCCGCCCGACACTAGTTTTCGGCCATTTATCATAATAATAGCGTGCTTGGATTCGTTTCGTTCTTCATCATTCTTTGCTATCATACGATTTACGCCTCGCCGTGGATATTCCCTCCGCTGGCTTTCTACGGCCTTGACATGCTCTTACGATTATTCCGCTATCGCATAAAGGACGCTGCCTTGATTCCTATCGGGAATCAGATGACCCTCGTTTGTCCTTCCTTTTTATTTCCATCACATTGAGCTAACGATAGCGTACTGCGCAGATTCGGATACCGAATTGTGACCAAGGGTGGGTCGCAGGACAACATGTCCGCCTACGCGTCTTCTTCTCGGGACGGATATTCGAGAGCCATCCGCTCACCATCATGTCGGCTCCTCCGTCGATATCATCCACTGGCGCTGACGGGATCCTCCTCGGGGCTCGAGCGTGTGGCGATTGGACCAGGGCTTTGAACAAGTACACCGAAGCTGAAAGAAGGCGACTGGCTTTGTCGTCGTCGACATCGGCATCCAACAACGAGAAGGGTGGGCAGTCTGAGCTGAATGATGTTGAGGTACCCGTTCATGTTATGATCGATGGGCCTTACGGTGGTTCAAGCGTCGACATCGGGAATTATGAAAGTGTGCTGCTTATTGCAGGGGGCAGTGGCGCGACGTTCACTGTTGGGTTGCTGGACGACATCGTTGGCAGGTGTGTCACGATGAACAGAATGGGCGGCGAGAGGACCAAGCGAATCGAGTTTGCTTGGTGTATTCGCTCTTTCGGTACGCGCGTCCCCTTCTCTGATTTTATCTCCCGGATGGATGCTCACATTTTTTCATGACTTGCAGGTGCTATACATTGGTTCGCGCCTTATCTGATGGCGATTGCGAACAAGGCTGCGGAGTCGTCCCTCGACATTCATATCAGCATCTTCGTAACGTGCCTCTGCGACCCCGAGTCTGTCCCGCTTATACCAAACTCTGACGTCGTAATCGAGCGTCCGTCCGTCCACGCAATTCTTCAAGACCTCATCACCCCTCCATCCTCCTCGTCGTCTCCCTCACCCACACCCTTGCCCTCCGGAAAAGTGACGCCGGATGTGAGCGAAGAAGCTGGCAGCCGTGGGTCGACCAAGTTGAAGTGGGTTGGTCTGGGCGGTGGTCTGGCGGTGTGTGCTAGCGGTCCTGAGAGCTTGACTAGAGAGGCGGCGAATGCTGTTGCGAGAATTGGGTTGGTGAGAGGAGTTGAGCTGGGTGGTGTTGCGCTACATACAGAATTGTTTGCTATGTAGCGAATTCAATGTATCTTGTGAATTATATAACCACTTTCATCTCCCCGTAGCTGATTACAATTGGTGAGGACTTGAGAACCAGTGATCGCTTGGGGATTAAATTTACCTGGCTTTTACTTTGAAAACGCATGTTGTATGGGATCTGATGTCGCTGGTTGGCATGGGTGGTTGGGCCTGAGCAATGAGGCCTGAGGAATGGCCGATACATATAACGGTATGAGTTTGACCTGACGGAGACGAAGTGATTGGGCTGACGACTACATTTGCCATCGTCATCTCCATGTCCTCTGCTGCTGCCGTCAGGAGTTTATGAACTCGTTGCATCCTCGTCACTTTGACAAGCCGAGATACACCGTTAGAAATAGGATGTAAATGTAAAAATAACACTACGCACCACCAAGGCATCAAAGTCCTGATGACGGCGCGCCGAGAGACCTTCAGCGTGTTACTCTAGTGGGAATGAAGCGCATATATGCACTGCGCAACACCAAATGGAGCATAGCGGGGAGGTCGAGCACACTCCTGCTCTCCGTTCGAGCCCCGGTGCCACATAAACACTCTTTAAGCAGTGGTAAAGGGAGGATATGGTGACGGTCGTACCTGGAATCTGACAACAGCACTGATCAATGGTTGTTAGTCCACATTTTGGTGCATATAGCCCGGAGACGCAAACCGGCGTAGGGGCAAGTTTCCTTTTGGTCGAGCAGCGCCTTCAGCTCACCCCGATGCACAAAGAAGAGTGAGAACGGGACGGCTGGCGGTGCGGACCTGGGGAGAAGGTGAGGGAGAAGGTGGGGGGAGGGAAGAAAGAGGTGGTACGCTGCGTTTGCGACGCTGCGTACGATTATACCAACGCCTAGAGGTAACATACGTGTATTTTTAGCAACGGTTTTTTGTCATACTATACGCGTTCCAGGCAATGAATCGCTACGAATAGACGAAGCACTGAGCTACTACTAGGTAGACCGGCTTGAGCCCCTGTTTGTGAACACGTGCATCAGGGGCGTGCTGCCACATGCATGGGCGTCAAAAGTTTAAGAATTTCGCCAGCGCCCAGTCCACTGACTCATGTCTCAACTTGAACGAAAAGATGGTAGAAAAGGCAGCGAAATAAGGCCAGCCAAAATCTCATTTGATGGTCTTGCCAGAGTGGACGGCTCCGCACGCTTTTCTTTCGGTGCGTGTCTTGTTCGCGCCAATTTTCACCGCTCGAACTGACTATCAACCAAGGGCAATCAACTTCGGCTCTGGCATCGGTTTCAGGTCCAATTGAAGTGCGCTTGCACGCTGAAAATCCGTCTCAAGCCACCTTCGATGTCTCAGTTCGACCGCTTTCATCCATCCCAGGCATCGAGTCGAAATCGCTCGCGTCAACCATCCGGTCGTTACTAGCTCCAAGCATCCTGCTCGCCGTAAACCCACGGACTCTAATCCAACTCGTTATCCAGGCGTTAAGCCCGTCGTCGTCGTCGTACGATTCGAGCGCAGCAGCCAAATGGGACGATGGCTTGATAGCCGCGATGATCAATGCTAGCTCTCTGGCTCTGATCAAAGCTGGCTCGATTCCCATGCGTGGCGTAGTTTGCGCCGTGGCCGTTGGCCATCATGCGAAAGAGACCGTGTATTCGGTGGATCCGTCGCCGGAGGAGTCGGCGGTGCTCGACGGGGTTGGGTGTTTCGCTTTTTTGTTCGGGCACGGGGTGGGATCGACGCCCAATGATGCGGATTGCGTTTGTGTTTGGTCTAGTTGGCGTGGGGTTGTGGGAGACGATGGAGATGTGCTGGCGGTGAAGGAAGTGGCTAGTGGGGCTGCAAGACGGGTGTGGGAGGCGATGAAGGAGAATGTTGGTACGTTAGGAGGTCTGGAGAAGAAAGAAATCACAAAGGATATCGATGTAGACATGAACTTGTCGTAATGGTGAGTTTCGTGTTCTTCCATTCAACGGTCCTTCTCATACGCCTTGTAGATCCAATGGTCATACTACGCCAGCAAGATTGATGCGGCATTCCGTGAGCCTGTCTCACATTCACGTTGGATCCCCCATGCCATCGGATCCCGGACCAACCGCTCATCGGTGCCAATATTGGCGTCCCCGAGCGTTGAGTGTCATGATAGCTACGCAATAGATTACAAGTACACGATTATTGGACGCCGCGCCAGGTGGGCAGAGAACGCTCAGTCCAATCAGTTCTCTTTGAATAAGAGTCGGGACTCATGTAGTCTGCTTAACCTTGTCTTTCACCTGGTCGTTGAACGTTGAACAACCTGAAGCTGCGGAGCATTCTGACTGCTTCGGAACGTCCTTTATTTCTTTCGCAGACCATACCGCCCAGCATTGCTATGACCTTACGTTCAGCAGGTCTTGCTTTGCGCAATCATCATGCTTCAATCCGTCTTCCGGCCAAAGATGGTCGACGTCCCTCCACCCCGCCCTTGCAGAGGGACCTAAGTCACGACGGACGCACCCAGCGGCTGAATCCAATATGGTTTCGAGGAGCAACAATGTCCCTTCGTCATATGGTGGCGTATTCGACATTAGTTCATGGTCGTGATCGCATTTCGCCGTGAATGTTGGGCTCGAAGCTTTATGAAAGTGTTGGCTTCGGCGATGGCTGTTGCTTCCACCCAAAATCTGGTCCAGCGTATGTAAACGTTTGCTGATATCGCACATGATGGGTGGTCCTGAACGACAAGAGTTGTCAGGCCCTGACCTTCGCCCCTGTCAGAATGTTGTCATGACATGTGCGCTCGGAACTGAGGCTAAACTTTAGCTTTGTCCTTAACTTCAACCTCTTAACCTCATAACCGCCCCCCAGCTTCAACTTCGCCTAAGCATGGCTCCAGTATACGATGGCGGACTCACCGCTACCCGCGAAATGAAGCAGATCCTCGCCAAGCCTGGTTTTCTCACTGAGCGAGCTGGAGGTACCAGACTTCGGGAGTTGTATGTTGACGGTAAGTCCATTCTGCTTGTCGTTTATGCTATCTTGGACACACAACCCGCGGGAGTTGCTGTCATTCTGGAATTTTAGCAAGGCGGTTGTGCTCGCACTTGGTTGAATATTGAATATTGAGCTCGCCGCATGAGTTCGTGGAACCTGACAATGGTGATGATCTACAGGATCGGAAAACTTCGACGCACATCGCATCTCGCCATTCGCCCAGGCCTGCGTTTTCGGTCTGCTCGATGAAGTTAAGAAGGTCAGTCTGCCCGTCGATGCGCTTCATTGTACCTATTCTGACACACGCGCCTTCTAGCAAGTCGAATCTGGAAAAGCACCTCCACTTACTGGAACAGAGACCGGATACGAATTCGGCTATGCAACGCTTACCATCAGCGGTGGCCAGCGTATCAGAGGGCCCAACCCCGCCGCCCTCCAACACGGCAAAGTCCTCGAATACCTCATATCCAAAGGAATGCCCGTCGACGTCCCAGATATCGTCGGACAAACCGCTCTGTATCACAGCACCGTCTCTCAATTACCCCGGCTCGACCTCGCGCGCATCCTCCTGACCAAAAGCTGCCCCCTGAGTCACGTTTCTTGCTCTCAGCCAATCAGAACGCTAGAATTCTTGAAAAACGTCGCAAGTTGGATCAGAATTCGCGTCCTGGACTAGCATAGTCTCCCCCTGCGGTGCTCGCTCTAAGCCCAGCGAAAGCGAGGGTCTCCCCCCGCCTCCGCTGGGTATGTATTCCTATCTACGTACATGTGAAGTAACTACGGCTATGGTACTAGTAACAAACTGACGGCTGAGGGAATTTGTCTGACAAAGTCACTGCGATGCGATAACGGACATACCAGAGATTCTGGGCAAGTCCTTCAGATGCAGGATTTTGCGCCGAGTTCGCTCGGAGGGTGACAGCACCAAGTCAACGTTGAACAAACTTCGATCAATCGGAGCACCCTCTTGTGGATCTGCACTCGGTTCGGCGACGCGTTGGCTTCTTGACAGTGTTGGCCACCATCAAATTGATGGAGAAGTCGTTCGACGTCGAATGGGATCAAAGTCGCTTACGATCACCTCTGCCCATGACAAAAGCACTGAACGGAATGACGAGGAACAAGGGCCGTGGTTCAACAGATCAGAATATCTGAAGGGGAGACAGTGAGCGAGCAGCACAGTGGCAGCAGGAAAGGCAGACTGACCAGCCTCTAACGCAGATCGAGTCTACGTGTTTGCTCCGATAAATTTTGACAGCTGCCAAGTCTCACATGAACGACGCGTGGAGGTGGGCGGCACCGAGGACAGGAGGCAATGGCTAAATCATCGTAAGCATATGTTGCACAAATGGTGGAAGAATACAAACTCACAGAGGCTCACGTCGTCAATGGCAGACCAAGATGGTAATGATCATCGGGGACTTCTGGGATGGGGACAGGAGCGATGCGTGGCTGAACACCATCGCCGCAACATTGAGTCTGACTGAGGAGACAATAGACTCGACGGCGAGGTCGCAGCAGGAACGGCCTATGGAAGCGCAGGAAATTAGCAAATGCAGTACAAGTACAAGAGGAAGGTACTCACAATCAGGACTCCATCATGCACATCGTACATGGCCAACATCATAACAGAATTGGATCGACGAAGTGGAAAGCCGAGATGGGAGCACGTCGGCGGGGAGTCATGACGAAGGGGAGGAGTCGGAAGGGGGGATGGCCGAACGAGTCCCTGAGCTGGAAAAAAAGTGAGCTGATAGAACGATGGGAACAAGCAACGGAGACTTACCAGTTCCTGATTCTACTCAGCGCCCTCCGCTCGGCAGCACCAACGATGACAAGCCCAACGACGATGGTGGAGAGCAGGCGCCGCAATACGCAACATGGCGGGATATCTAGGAAACGAAACAACAAATCAGCATAAGAATATATTGGAAAACTGGTTGAAGATTACTTACGGAGGTCTCGGGATAAATCAAATGTGACACCCACTACTCGGAACGTTTGCCATCGAGTAGCGTCGGAATCAAACAAGGTGATGATCACCTCGTCCAAGCCAACAGCAGCTTGACGGACGTGCCAGCGAGTCGATGTCAGAGTAAGAATGGGTGACACGGGAGCACAACGACACGGCGCATGATGAGATAGCTACACTTTGTTAGCTAAAGACCATTTAAAACTATAAAGTAAACTCACCAATAATGAAGTAAACCCATTGCATCAACCAACCATCCAACCTCTGCAGCGAGATCATCATGAACCGGGGATTGACAACATTTTCAGATGTTGTGCAAAGGCGATTGTCGAGTGCGCTAATCTCCTACGTTGGATTCCGACATGCATAAGCTTGTTGTCGCGTGACAGACTCGGAGGGATGAGTTGAAAAGTAGGAGCGACCGCCTCGGAGGCATCGTAACTGAGATCGATGGGTCAGGCTGGGGATTATGCATATGGGTAAATCAAACAAGTAGACGAGGAGGAATTAAGACTTACCAAATAATAGAAACCCCCCCCTCTCCATCCAGACTCTCAACGTCAACCCCGAAGGCTTGGATGCGCGTGCTACAGCATTGAACGGAACGGCGGGGCAACTGAGAATTGGATTTCAGGGTACAGTCTTGTAGTCGTAGTACACCACGAGCATCGAAATATTGATGAAAAGATAGCGTAAAGTGGTCGAGCGAGATACTGGAAAGAAATCGTGAGCATTGAGAACATGGTCAGCGGAAAGAGCGCTCACTGAGACCGCCGGTGAACACATGATCAATAGGAGCTGCCCCTGCTCAATACTTCGGTCAGCGGCGGCAACATCAAGAACAAACTGAACGTACCTTCAATTGAAGGCTCATACAGTTCAAGACATCATCAAAGGTGACGAGTAGCAGAAGAAAATTCCAGAGCCGATGGAAAAAGATGGATGGGTGGACTTGCATAATGACGGGACAACATGGCGAGGGACCGTGGTGAGTGGTACATCGACCGCGTTATATATCTTTCATCTGTGCCCTAGTATTTTGATTCTATCAATGTGCCTGAATATGTTGTCAGCGCTATCACTGAAATTTTCCCGTTACACAATTCACGTAACTACGCGGGCTCTCGTTACCCTGACCGCGCAATATCGCTCCACCTCGTCCCTTAGTCTCAAGTACGTTTTTCCGACCCCTCGCAACGACCAATTCAAATCACAGCTCAATATTATCCGTCTTCGCATCACCGCACTAACAAAGAAATTTTCCGTTCACTTTGAATTCACTGGGCTGGAGGTCTCGAACGACCTGCGAATATTTCATTCAGGTCCACATCCTACCCTCCGTCCAGATTCTATTCCACTACGCAACCGATGCTATCACGTTTGGGGTGCCTGGATCCCTGGCGAAATTTTCCGCGGAAACGTTATTGCGACACTTGGTTCAGTCGGCTCGCATTCTGGACTGGAGACTATTCCGAAGGTACCTGTGTCATCGTTCAGCAATTTCGATCCAAATCTCCGGAAATGACTTACGACGCGCGAGGACAACTCCTTTTCGTTTGCCATGAATCGCAGAGGACCCAACCCACGGAATACCAGCGCTCTCTCATTGTCATTATTCCGTGGATTGTCCAGCACCCGCGGAACAGCGTTCGCAAGTGAGCTTCGTGATTCGGAGGCTTGCAAAAACTCAGCCATGGATTTATGACTATTAACGGTGTACTTAGCACAAACGCTAGACACTACGTAGAATATCCACCTGCGTGCGCGAGAGTCAGCACCAGCCGGAGCATTGCACAAATCTTCAAACTCACCCCGGAACGTAATCCCTCAAGCAGAAGGCTGGCGGCTGTCTCCCGCACTTTCATGGGTTCACGCCAACCCAGGATTCTGCAAGTCGGCCGCAGTGTCTATGGCGAGTAGGTCCCATACACCGCATGTTGCTCGAGCCGACTGATCCTGACAACGCTGATGTAGAAAATTAGAGTGAGAACATTCACGCACCCGATGAATTCTTGACGCCGACCCTTTCAATATATTCACCGACCGTACCTGACCGAGCGAGGGAACGGAATCGTTGCGTTAGAAGGCCGGAGGTAGTCAGATCAATTCACGGTTATACGTACTACATAACGGTTACCATCGTCGATATCGTCTCCGACGTCTAGATCTGGATCTGGATGCGGTTGGCGCTAACGAGACCCTGAGTTGCCCACCTCATCCGCTCGTTTACTTGAATTGTGTAAGGTCGAAAACGTTCGGTCGTATGATCAACCAGGACCAGAGCGAGTGTCGAGTGCATCATTCGGCTAGCCTTGAGTTCCAGAATAGGGAAGCGTTAGCAACTGCGAGATAATGCAAGGGTCGTGCAGCTACGTACCGAGCATCGCCTCTACATCGCCGCCGAACTGAAAAACTTCCTAGGCATGTTTTCTGAGCGGTCATTCCGTCCGTTTGGAGATCGCCAGTCTCTACCTCCGGCCACTCGGATCGAAGCCAACTCATCCCTGGGTCTCAAGCCGGGTGGACCAACGAATGGACACCCCAGATGTAGAGTACTTGACATGGTAGATAACACTTCCCTGATCGGCGAAGTTAAGCACTTCAAGAGGTGCGTCTGACTTGAGGTGTGGAATTTCAAAGGTACCACTCACATTCGCCATCGCTTGAATTATTGGAGAGAGTAGAGCGTGACAGGTACGTCGTGAGCACGACTGGAGAAGGGAATAATGGCATTAGTGGTTCATGAAGGATTGGAGAACTTAACGCAATCTGGTCCGGAGCTCAAGTCAGTGGCGGACGTAAACGCTAAGCGGCTATGCGTACACTTCTGACGTTCGTGAGATGGAGCCTAATATTTCGGAGTAGGTAGTCTATGAAAGGGAAAACATGTGAGCGAGTCATCGCAC
Source organism: Pleurotus giganteus (assembly GCA_032158425.1). Lineage (NCBI taxonomy): Eukaryota > Fungi > Basidiomycota > Agaricomycetes > Agaricales > Pleurotaceae > Pleurotus > Pleurotus giganteus. The sequence continues at coordinate 2,218,271 of JAPEHR010000008.1, read as the reverse complement.
ATTGTCGAAGTCAACTCACAATTCAACGGATCTGGATGCTAGAATTGCATCATATAATCTGCGCAACTTAGTCGGCCATCCGAATTCAAGGTACTTGAACTGGTATTCGCTGTCGGTCAATGGATAAGGTCGCGGTTAGTCGGTGCATCTTCGAGCACAGTCACCAAGGAATCGCAGGAATATGCTGATTGTGGGCCGACATATTCAAAGACAAAGAAAGAGCCTTCAAACAACCGGTTCGGTTATTAATTTATGATATTTGTTGAGGATAGCTGGTATGTAAGTGAAGGATGGGGAGAGGATAATAGGGAGAGAACTAACGAGAATGGTAGAACGAGACCGCTTCACGCCGTCTCGATCCTTTGTTTCAACGGCTGTAGGTGAGTCAAAGGCCAATGCCGTCCACCTCAAAATGTATTCCAGACTTACGATGTCCATTCTTCGCAGTTAATTGAAGTTAGATCCTCGATCTGTAAGCGTTAAATGGCAAGCGACAATCCTTGACAAGATGAAGACGCTGCGAAATATATGGTACACAGCAGTCCTGGTAGAATCGAGGGGTATGGTTCGCAATGACGACCGAGCGAATATGACTGACGATCATCAGGTAAACCATCTAGAAAGTTGCCGTACAGAGACCGTAACTACTTACCACCATGCTGCTGCTCGCGTTTATTTTGGCATCGAGCATGAAGTGTTGAGTCTTCGCTACTGAATTCGGCTGGCAGCATGGTCCTCTTCGCATCGTCGTGGTGGCATTTCGACACTCACAGGTCGAAATGTCAGAATTCTTCCGCGTATTGGATGTAATGTAGATCTATGATTTAATCAGCACGAACGGAGGGTGTTAGACATGACCATTGTCTAGAACTGACAATGCCGCCGATGCTCACTCATCTCGGGATGAATATTACCTATCCAACGGCTCATATCTGCAAGTTTCAATCGAGGATACTCGGTCTCGCGCTAGAGATGCATCACTTGTGAACAACAACTAACGGAAGTAGATACTTTACCGTTCCGAGTAGCGTTGACAGCCTTGGCAAATCCTCCGAGTCACCGTCTCCCACAACACTGCCTCTTAACTCGGGATAGGTTCTGGCGTCGGTGGAGAGGCGGCCTGGTTACCAATGCGGCTGAGGTGATGCGTGTTCGCTCAGCGGATTCGGTCAGTCAGATTGTCCGTATGGCCCACATTCATGACTTGGGTGTATAATTCAATCGTAAGGTGCTACGACATTCGTACAATAGTAGAATAATCTAACGAGGTAGGGTACTTACACGACGATGTCCATTCCCCATTCACTGCTTCGCCGCCATATTCCTCCCGTTCTCAGTCTGACGATGCGGTAGGCCGGGGAGTACACTGATGAGTGTGGGCGTTGAGTCCATGACAGCGTGCGCACAGATATTCGCAACGATACGGTCCGTCCGTTCTAGACACGGTCTCTACATCCGTACCGTTCGCGACAAGGCTGAACTCTGAGAAAATCACCGCGAAAACAAAATAAGACAGCAGCGGAAGGGCTACGTACAAAGGACCCCAGAAAACATTTCTCCTCCGACCCTACACTGACCGTATCACCGCCCATTAGCAACACAATATATCAGAGGGGAAACGCGGCGAACCTATTGAGAAAATTTCGAGTGGAATTGCTGGGAGCGAGCAACGGAGGGAGGGAGGGAAGCCGAGGGCCATGACCCTGAGGGACCTTGGAGTGATCGCGTACCTAGAGTAACGACCGGCGTTATGAAGCAATTTGTACTCGCATACGTTTTACTAAACTCACCGCACGACCCTTTGAAACAAGGAATAGCCGAAGCATATTGAGGCACTGATATCGTTGTGCAGCTGCGGCGTTGGTTGGGAAGAGGATACGGAGGCCGTTGGCTGGTGGTCTGGAACGATAGGATCGCGTATTCGCAAAGTCCGGCCTGGCAAGAGGTATAAAAGGTGGGCATGTTTGCAGTAAAGTCAGCATCGTCACTTACCCAAGCTTTCTCTCCTCTCCCCTCCTTCTATTCCTCCTCTTCCTTGCAGCTCAGCTCTGGTCGTGGTCCTCGTTCGGCTTCGTCACCATTGTCAACGTTGTCCCATACCAATCCCACTGACCTTCTCCTTCGCCCCGCTGTACTCGGCCCTGCCGACGCCGTCGCTGGCACCCTCGAGATCATCGATGGCCGTCGACTCTGAAGAACGTCGGAATATGAGATAAGAGGCCAGTTGTGTCTACGGACAACGTAGCGGACGTATTACTCACGTCGCCTCATCTAGCATCGCTGCGTCTCTCATCGCTTGACGATGCCTTGCTGTCCGCAGCGTCGTCGGTTCATGTAATCTCCGGGGGCCGTTAATTGGTTCGTTGACGTGCTGGCAATGAATGACAGGTCAGTTGGTTTGTAGAGATAACTGGAGTATGACTCACCCTGTTGTCTCAGACACCTGGCTTCGTCTAGGATCTCTGTACGCTCTCATCGCCGTATGCTGCTTATGCCGTCTCCTGCCGCTCGTTTCTGACGCCCTCGTCGTCGTTTCAGTATTGGGGTGCGGGGTCGGCTCATCTCCGGGGGCCATTGGTTAGCTCGTTGACGTGCTGAGAGTGAATCACCGGTTAGTTGACTTGCGGCGATAACTGCAGTATGACTCACCCTGTTCACTTCCCATGACATCGTCCACGTCGTCTCCGCCGTCTCAGACTCTCCAAATCACTGCCGCCGTGTTGAGTGGTGTGCTGTTGCTGATGTGAACGCGGAGGGGATGGGTCGTTGTAAGTCGGGCAGGGAAGAGGCAGCTAGGCAGAAGGTCAGTTGATACGAAGGGACTAGACGTCGTGCGCCATTACTCACTGTTCCCCCGCTCTTCAGCGTAAAGAAGCTCGCCGTCGTGCAGTCAGTCTCGCCTCGAAATCCGGCTCTACTGAGCGCAATCATGGCCATCGTCAACGTCAACATCGTGCTCGGATGTATTGGGTGACAGTGGTGGTTTGATGAGGGTCGGATGGTGGAGGGAACAGAGGCCTGTGGATGCGAGACAAATGGATCAAGGTGAGTGTATTTATGTAAACGGGGAAAACAATACTCACATGATGGACATCGTCTGTATCATCTCGTTCTGCCAATCTTCGACGCCGTCTTCGTTGTCGTCATTCGTCGTCGCTCACAGTGTTGGGCTTCGGAAAGAAGAAGTTTGAGTAGTGGCCGGCGTCGTGTTTGTGGAACAGGGGACAGCGTAGGTGAGGCTTTGGAGTTGGAGGGCGGAATGAATACGGCCATGTGGGTGGGATGAGGCAAATGGATCACGGTCAGTGGAAAAACGGTACTTACATGGTCACCGATGTCCGCATCATCTAATCGCCGGTTCATGCATCCTTCCCACTATCTTCGATGCTCTTGCCATCGGCGTCGTGTCTCAGAGCGTCCGGAGGGCTTTGAGGGGATTGGGAGCATCCTTGAAACGGTGGGGCATGCATCGGAGAGGGAGTGGATCAGGGAGGAGAGACGAGAGGGGAGAGAAGGACGGGATAGGCGAAGGAAGGAGGCGACTCGAAGGAGGGACGCGAAAACGTTGAACGGCGATGCAGAGGCTGGGTGGTAGGGATAGATAACAGGCTTCGGACTCGGGAGCGTATGTCAAGCAAGATGCTAAGTAACCACTACGAATACGAGATAGACTCGAAGCACTGGTTAGACTTTGAGCTGTCTACGTGCACGTGCATCAGGGGCGTAATGCATGCGCGTCAAAATCTTGTCAGTCCCTCGCTGCCAACAGTCGGCCGCCCATGTCTCAACGGAAGGATGGCAGAAAGGCGAACGAAATAAGGCCAGCAAAAATCTCATTTGACGGTCTTGCTCGGGTGGATGGCTCCGCACGGTTTTCTTTCGGTGCGCGCCTCGTTCCCACCTAATTTTCACCGCTCGAACTGACTATCAACCAAGGGCAATCAACTTCGGCTCTGGCATCGGTATCAGGTCCAATTGAAGTGCGATTGCACGCAGAAAATCCGTCTCAAGCCACCTTCGATGTCTCAGTTCGACCCCTTTCATCCATTCCCGGTATCGAGTCGAAATCTCTCGCTTCAACCATCCGGTCATTACTAGCCCCGAGCATCCTGCTCACCGTAAACCCACGAACTCTAATCCAACTCGTTATCCAGGCGTTAAGCCCATCGTCGTCATCTGATTCGAGCGCAACAGCCAAATGGGACGACGGCTTGATAGCCGCGATGATCAATGCTAGCTCTCTGGCTCTGATCAATGCTGGCTCGATTCCCATGCGTGGCGTCGTTTGTGCGGTTGCCGTTGGCCATCATGCGAAGGAGAAGGTGTATTTGGTGGATCCGTCGCCGGAGGAGTCGGCGGTGCTCGACGGGGTTGGATGTTTCGCGTTTTTGTTCGGGCACGGGGTGGGATCGACGCCCAATGATGCGGATTGCGTTTGTGTTTGGTCTAGTTGGCGTGGGGTTGTGGGAGACGATGGAGATGTGCTGGCGGTGAAGGAAGTGGCTAGTGGGGCTGCAAGACGGGTGTGGGAGGCGATGAAGGAGAATGTTGGTACGTTAGGAGGTCTGGAGAAGAAAGAAATCACAAAGGATATCGATGTAGACATGAACTTGTTGTAATGGTGAGTTTCGTGTTCTTCCATTCAACGGTCCTTCTCATACGCCTTGTAGATCCAATGGTCACGAGTATGCCATACTACGCCAGCAAGATTGATGCGGCCTTCCGTGAGCCTGTCTCACATTCACGTTGGATCCCCCATGCCATCGGATCCCGGACCAACCGCTCATCGGTGCCAATATTGGCGTCCCCGGGCGTTGAGTGTCATGATAGCTACGCAAGTACACGATTATTAGAGGCCGCGATCGTGTCAAACTAGTTGGGCAGAGAACGCTCAGTCCAATCAGTTCTCTCGGGAGTCATGTAGTCTGCTTAACCTTGTCCTTCACCTGATCGTTGAACGTTGAACATCCTGAAGCTGCGGAGCATTCTGACTGCTTCTGAGATAGCCCCTCATCGTATACGTTGGCTTCGGAACGTCCTTTATTTCCTTCGCAGACCATACCGCCCAGCATTGCTATGACGTTGCGTTCAGCAGGTCTTGCTTTGCGCAATCATCATTCTTCAATCCGGCCAAAGATGGTCGACGTCTCTCCAGCCCCGCCCTTGAAGAGGGACCTGAGTCACGACGGACGCACCCAGTGGCTGAATCCAATATGGTTTCGAGGAGCAACAATGTCCCTTCGTCGTATGGTGGCGTATTCGTCGTGATCGCATTTCGCCGTGAGTGTTGGGCTCGAAGCTTTGTGAAAGCGTTGGCTTCGGCGATGGCTGTTGCTTCCACCCAAAATCTGGTCCAGCGTATGTAAACGTTTGCTGATATCGCACATGATGGGTGGTCCTGAACGACAAGAGTTGTCAGGCCCTGACCTTCGCCCCTGTCAGAATGTTGTCATGACATGTGAGCTCGGAACTGAGGCTAAACTTTAGTCTTGTCCTTGCCCTTAACCTCATACCGCCCCCCAGCTTCAACTTCGCCTCAGCATGGCTCCAGTATACGATGGTGGGCTCACCGCTACCCGCGAGATGAAGCAGATCCTCGCTAAGCCCGGTTTTCTCACTGAGCGAGCTGGAGGCACCAGACTTCGGGAGTTGTATGTTGACGGTAAGCCCATTCTGCTTGTCATTTATGCTATCTTGGACACACAACCCGCGGGAGTTGCTGTCATTCTGGAATTTTAGCAAGGCGGTTGTGCTCGCACTTGGTTGAATATTGAATATTGAGCTCGCCGCTTGAGTTCGTGGAACCTGACGATGGTGATGATCTACAGGATCGGAAAACTTTGACGCACATCGCATCTCGCCATTCGCCCAGGCCTGCGTTTTCGGTCTGCTCGATGAAGTTAAGAAGGTCAGTCTGCCCGTCGATGCGCTTCATTGTACCTATTCTGACACACGCGCCTTCTAGCAAGTCGAATCTGGAAAAGCACCTCCACTTACTGGAACAGAGACCGGATACGAATTCGGCTATGCAACGCTTACCATCAGCGGTGGCCAGCGTATCAGAGGGCCCAACCCCGCCGCCCTCCAACACGGCAAAGTCCTCGAATACCTCATATCCAAAGGAATGCCCGTCGACGTCCCAGATATCGTCGGACAAACCGCTCTGTATCACAGCACCGTCTCTCAATTACCCCGGCTCGACCTCGCGCGCATCCTCCTGACCAAAAGCTGCCCCCTGAGTCACGTTTCTTGCTCTCAGCCAATCAGAACGCTAGAATTCTTGAAAAACGTCGCAAGTTGGATCAGAATTCGCGTCCTGGACTAGCATAGTCTCCCCCTGCGGTGCTCGCTCTAAGCCCAGCGAAAGCGAGGGTCTCCCCCCGCCTCCGCTGGGTATGTATTCCTATCTACGTACATGTGAAGTAACTACGGCTATGGTACTAGTAACAAACTGACGGCTGAGGGAATTTGTCTGACAAAGTCACTGCGATGCGATAACGGACATACCAGAGATTCTGGGCAAGTCCTTCAGATGCAGGATTTTGCGCCGAGTTCGCTCGGAGGGTGACAGCACCAAGTCAACGTTGAACAAACTTCGATCAATCGGAGCACCCTCTTGTGGATCTGCACTCGGTTCGGCGACGCGTTGGCTTCTTGACAGTGTTGGCCACCATCAAATTGATGGAGAAGTCGTTCGACGTCGAATGGGATCAAAGTCGCTTACGATCACCTCTGCCCATGACAAAAGCACTGAACGGAATGACGAGGAACAAGGGCCGTGGTTCAACAGATCAGAATATCTGAAGGGGAGACAGTGAGCGAGCAGCACAGTGGCAGCAGGAAAGGCAGACTGACCAGCCTCTAACGCAGATCGAGTCTACGTGTTTGCTCCGATAAATTTTGACAGCTGCCAAGTCTCACATGAACGACGCGTGGAGGTGGGCGGCACCGAGGACAGGAGGCAATGGCTAAATCATCGTAAGCATATGTTGCACAAATGGTGGAAGAATACAAACTCACAGAGGCTCACGTCGTCAATGGCAGACCAAGATGGTAATGATCATCGGGGACTTCTGGGATGGGGACAGGAGCGATGCGTGGCTGAACACCATCGCCGCAACATTGAGTCTGACTGAGGAGACAATAGACTCGACGGCGAGGTCGCAGCAGGAACGGCCTATGGAAGCGCAGGAAATTAGCAAATGCAGTACAAGTACAAGAGGAAGGTACTCACAATCAGGACTCCATCATGCACATCGTACATGGCCAACATCATAACAGAATTGGATCGACGAAGTGGAAAGCCGAGATGGGAGCACGTCGGCGGGGAGTCATGACGAAGGGGAGGAGTCGGAAGGGGGGATGGCCGAACGAGTCCCTGAGCTGGAAAAAAAGTGAGCTGATAGAACGATGGGAACAAGCAACGGAGACTTACCAGTTCCTGATTCTACTCAGCGCCCTCCGCTCGGCAGCACCAACGATGACAAGCCCAACGACGATGGTGGAGAGCAGGCGCCGCAATACGCAACATGGCGGGATATCTAGGAAACGAAACAACAAATCAGCATAAGAATATATTGGAAAACTGGTTGAAGATTACTTACGGAGGTCTCGGGATAAATCAAATGTGACACCCACTACTCGGAACGTTTGCCATCGAGTAGCGTCGGAATCAAACAAGGTGATGATCACCTCGTCCAAGCCAACAGCAGCTTGACGGACGTGCCAGCGAGTCGATGTCAGAGTAAGAATGGGTGACACGGGAGCACAACGACACGGCGCATGATGAGATAGCTACACTTTGTTAGCTAAAGACCATTTAAAACTATAAAGTAAACTCACCAATAATGAAGTAAACCCATTGCATCAACCAACCATCCAACCTCTGCAGCGAGATCATCATGAACCGGGGATTGACAACATTTTCAGATGTTGTGCAAAGGCGATTGTCGAGTGCGCTAATCTCCTACGTTGGATTCCGACATGCATAAGCTTGTTGTCGCGTGACAGACTCGGAGGGATGAGTTGAAAAGTAGGAGCGACCGCCTCGGAGGCATCGTAACTGAGATCGATGGGTCAGGCTGGGGATTATGCATATGGGTAAATCAAACAAGTAGACGAGGAGGAATTAAGACTTACCAAATAATAGAAACCCCCCCCTCTCCATCCAGACTCTCAACGTCAACCCCGAAGGCTTGGATGCGCGTGCTACAGCATTGAACGGAACGGCGGGGCAACTGAGAATTGGATTTCAGGGTACAGTCTTGTAGTCGTAGTACACCACGAGCATCGAAATATTGATGAAAAGATAGCGTAAAGTGGTCGAGCGAGATACTGGAAAGAAATCGTGAGCATTGAGAACATGGTCAGCGGAAAGAGCGCTCACTGAGACCGCCGGTGAACACATGATCAATAGGAGCTGCCCCTGCTCAATACTTCGGTCAGCGGCGGCAACATCAAGAACAAACTGAACGTACCTTCAATTGAAGGCTCATACAGTTCAAGACATCATCAAAGGTGACGAGTAGCAGAAGAAAATTCCAGAGCCGATGGAAAAAGATGGATGGGTGGACTTGCATAATGACGGGACAACATGGCGAGGGACCGTGGTGAGTGGTACATCGACCGCGTTATATATCTTTCATCTGTGCCCTAGTATTTTGATTCTATCAATGTGCCTGAATATGTTGTCAGCGCTATCACTGAAATTTTCCCGTTACACAATTCACGTAACTACGCGGGCTCTCGTTACCCTGACCGCGCAATATCGCTCCACCTCGTCCCTTAGTCTCAAGTACGTTTTTCCGACCCCTCGCAACGACCAATTCAAATCACAGCTCAATATTATCCGTCTTCGCATCACCGCACTAACAAAGAAATTTTCCGTTCACTTTGAATTCACTGGGCTGGAGGTCTCGAACGACCTGCGAATATTTCATTCAGGTCCACATCCTACCCTCCGTCCAGATTCTATTCCACTACGCAACCGATGCTATCACGTTTGGGGTGCCTGGATCCCTGGCGAAATTTTCCGCGGAAACGTTATTGCGACACTTGGTTCAGTCGGCTCGCATTCTGGACTGGAGACTATTCCGAAGGTACCTGTGTCATCGTTCAGCAATTTCGATCCAAATCTCCGGAAATGACTTACGACGCGCGAGGACAACTCCTTTTCGTTTGCCATGAATCGCAGAGGACCCAACCCACGGAATACCAGCGCTCTCTCATTGTCATTATTCCGTGGATTGTCCAGCACCCGCGGAACAGCGTTCGCAAGTGAGCTTCGTGATTCGGAGGCTTGCAAAAACTCAGCCATGGATTTATGACTATTAACGGTGTACTTAGCACAAACGCTAGACACTACGTAGAATATCCACCTGCGTGCGCGAGAGTCAGCACCAGCCGGAGCATTGCACAAATCTTCAAACTCACCCCGGAACGTAATCCCTCAAGCAGAAGGCTGGCGGCTGTCTCCCGCACTTTCATGGGTTCACGCCAACCCAGGATTCTGCAAGTCGGCCGCAGTGTCTATGGCGAGTAGGTCCCATACACCGCATGTTGCTCGAGCCGACTGATCCTGACAACGCTGATGTAGAAAATTAGAGTGAGAACATTCACGCACCCGATGAATTCTTGACGCCGACCCTTTCAATATATTCACCGACCGTACCTGACCGAGCGAGGGAACGGAATCGTTGCGTTAGAAGGCCGGAGGTAGTCAGATCAATTCACGGTTATACGTACTACATAACGGTTACCATCGTCGATATCGTCTCCGACGTCTAGATCTGGATCTGGATGCGGTTGGCGCTAACGAGACCCTGAGTTGCCCACCTCATCCGCTCGTTTACTTGAATTGTGTAAGGTCGAAAACGTTCGGTCGTATGATCAACCAGGACCAGAGCGAGTGTCGAGTGCATCATTCGGCTAGCCTTGAGTTCCAGAATAGGGAAGCGTTAGCAACTGCGAGATAATGCAAGGGTCGTGCAGCTACGTACCGAGCATCGCCTCTACATCGCCGCCGAACTGAAAAACTTCCTAGGCATGTTTTCTGAGCGGTCATTCCGTCCGTTTGGAGATCGCCAGTCTCTACCTCCGGCCACTCGGATCGAAGCCAACTCATCCCTGGGTCTCAAGCCGGGTGGACCAACGAATGGACACCCCAGATGTAGAGTACTTGACATGGTAGATAACACTTCCCTGATCGGCGAAGTTAAGCACTTCAAGAGGTGCGTCTGACTTGAGGTGTGGAATTTCAAAGGTACCACTCACATTCGCCATCGCTTGAATTATTGGAGAGAGTAGAGCGTGACAGGTACGTCGTGAGCACGACTGGAGAAGGGAATAATGGCATTAGTGGTTCATGAAGGATTGGAGAACTTAACGCAATCTGGTCCGGAGCTCAAGTCAGTGGCGGACGTAAACGCTAAGCGGCTATGCGTACACTTCTGACGTTCGTGAGATGGAGCCTAATATTTCGGAGTAGGTAGTCTATGAAAGGGAAAACATGTGAGCGAGTCATCGCACATTGTCGAAGTCAACTCACAATTCAACGGATCTGGATGCTAGAATTGCATCATATAATCTGCGCAACTTAGTCGGCCATCCGAATTCAAGGTACTTGAACTGGTATTCGCTGTCGGTCAATGGATAAGGTCGCGGTTAGTCGGTGCATCTTCGAGCACAGTCACCAAGGAATCGCAGGAATATGCTGATTGTGGGCCGACATATTCAAAGACAAAGAAAGAGCCTTCAAACAACCGGTTCGGTTATTAATTTATGATATTTGTTGAGGATAGCTGGTATGTAAGTGAAGGATGGGGAGAGGATAATAGGGAGAGAACTAACGAGAATGGTAGAACGAGACCGCTTCACGCCGTCTCGATCCTTTGTTTCAACGGCTGTAGGTGAGTCAAAGGCCAATGCCGTCCACCTCAAAATGTATTCCAGACTTACGATGTCCATTCTTCGCAGTTAATTGAAGTTAGATCCTCGATCTGTAAGCGTTAAATGGCAAGCGACAATCCTTGACAAGATGAAGACGCTGCGAAATATATGGTACACAGCAGTCCTGGTAGAATCGAGGGGTATGGTTCGCAATGACGACCGAGCGAATATGACTGACGATCATCAGGTAAACCATCTAGAAAGTTGCCGTACAGAGACCGTAACTACTTACCACCATGCTGCTGCTCGCGTTTATTTTGGCATCGAGCATGAAGTGTTGAGTCTTCGCTACTGAATTCGGCTGGCAGCATGGTCCTCTTCGCATCGTCGTGGTGGCATTTCGACACTCACAGGTCGAAATGTCAGAATTCTTCCGCGTATTGGATGTAATGTAGATCTATGATTTAATCAGCACGAACGGAGGGTGTTAGACATGACCATTGTCTAGAACTGACAATGCCGCCGATGCTCACTCATCTCGGGATGAATATTACCTATCCAACGGCTCATATCTGCAAGTTTCAATCGAGGATACTCGGTCTCGCGCTAGAGATGCATCACTTGTGAACAACAACTAACGGAAGTAGATACTTTACCGTTCCGAGTAGCGTTGACAGCCTTGGCAAATCCTCCGAGTCACCGTCTCCCACAACACTGCCTCTTAACTCGGGATAGGTTCTGGCGTCGGTGGAGAGGCGGCCTGGTTACCAATGCGGCTGAGGTGATGCGTGTTCGCTCAGCGGATTCGGTCAGTCAGATTGTCCGTATGGCCCACATTCATGACTTGGGTGTATAATTCAATCGTAAGGTGCTACGACATTCGTACAATAGTAGAATAATCTAACGAGGTAGGGTACTTACACGACGATGTCCATTCCCCATTCACTGCTTCGCCGCCATATTCCTCCCGTTCTCAGTCTGACGATGCGGTAGGCCGGGGAGTACACTGATGAGTGTGGGCGTTGAGTCCATGACAGCGTGCGCACAGATATTCGCAACGATACGGTCCGTCCGTTCTAGACACGGTCTCTACATCCGTACCGTTCGCGACAAGGCTGAACTCTGAGAAAATCACCGCGAAAACAAAATAAGACAGCAGCGGAAGGGCTACGTACAAAGGACCCCAGAAAACATTTCTCCTCCGACCCTACACTGACCGTATCACCGCCCATTAGCAACACAATATATCAGAGGGGAAACGCGGCGAACCTATTGAGAAAATTTCGAGTGGAATTGCTGGGAGCGAGCAACGGAGGGAGGGAGGGAAGCCGAGGGCCATGACCCTGAGGGACCTTGGAGTGATCGCGTACCTAGAGTAACGACCGGCGTTATGAAGCAATTTGTACTCGCATACGTTTTACTAAACTCACCGCACGACCCTTTGAAACAAGGAATAGCCGAAGCATATTGAGGCACTGATATCGTTGTGCAGCTGCGGCGTTGGTTGGGAAGAGGATACGGAGGCCGTTGGCTGGTGGTCTGGAACGATAGGATCGCGTATTCGCAAAGTCCGGCCTGGCAAGAGGTATAAAAGGTGGGCATGTTTGCAGTAAAGTCAGCATCGTCACTTACCCAAGCTTTCTCTCCTCTCCCCTCCTTCTATTCCTCCTCTTCCTTGCAGCTCAGCTCTGGTCGTGGTCCTCGTTCGGCTTCGTCACCATTGTCAACGTTGTCCCATACCAATCCCACTGACCTTCTCCTTCGCCCCGCTGTACTCGGCCCTGCCGACGCCGTCGCTGGCACCCTCGAGATCATCGATGGCCGTCGACTCTGAAGAACGTCGGAATATGAGATAAGAGGCCAGTTGTGTCTACGGACAACGTAGCGGACGTATTACTCACGTCGCCTCATCTAGCATCGCTGCGTCTCTCATCGCTTGACGATGCCTTGCTGTCCGCAGCGTCGTCGGTTCATGTAATCTCCGGGGGCCGTTAATTGGTTCGTTGACGTGCTGGCAATGAATGACAGGTCAGTTGGTTTGTAGAGATAACTGGAGTATGACTCACCCTGTTGTCTCAGACACCTGGCTTCGTCTAGGATCTCTGTACGCTCTCATCGCCGTATGCTGCTTATGCCGTCTCCTGCCGCTCGTTTCTGACGCCCTCGTCGTCGTTTCAGTATTGGGGTGCGGGGTCGGCTCATCTCCGGGGGCCATTGGTTAGCTCGTTGACGTGCTGAGAGTGAATCACCGGTTAGTTGACTTGCGGCGATAACTGCAGTATGACTCACCCTGTTCACTTCCCATGACATCGTCCACGTCGTCTCCGCCGTCTCAGACTCTCCAAATCACTGCCGCCGTGTTGAGTGGTGTGCTGTTGCTGATGTGAACGCGGAGGGGATGGGTCGTTGTAAGTCGGGCAGGGAAGAGGCAGCTAGGCAGAAGGTCAGTTGATACGAAGGGACTAGACGTCGTGCGCCATTACTCACTGTTCCCCCGCTCTTCAGCGTAAAGAAGCTCGCCGTCGTGCAGTCAGTCTCGCCTCGAAATCCGGCTCTACTGAGCGCAATCATGGCCATCGTCAACGTCAACATCGTGCTCGGATGTATTGGGTGACAGTGGTGGTTTGATGAGGGTCGGATGGTGGAGGGAACAGAGGCCTGTGGATGCGAGACAAATGGATCAAGGTGAGTGTATTTATGTAAACGGGGAAAACAATACTCACATGATGGACATCGTCTGTATCATCTCGTTCTGCCAATCTTCGACGCCGTCTTCGTTGTCGTCATTCGTCGTCGCTCACAGTGTTGGGCTTCGGAAAGAAGAAGTTTGAGTAGTGGCCGGCGTCGTGTTTGTGGAACAGGGGACAGCGTAGGTGAGGCTTTGGAGTTGGAGGGCGGAATGAATACGGCCATGTGGGTGGGATGAGGCAAATGGATCACGGTCAGTGGAAAAACGGTACTTACATGGTCACCGATGTCCGCATCATCTAATCGCCGGTTCATGCATCCTTCCCACTATCTTCGATGCTCTTGCCATCGGCGTCGTGTCTCAGAGCGTCCGGAGGGCTTTGAGGGGATTGGGAGCATCCTTGAAACGGTGGGGCATGCATCGGAGAGGGAGTGGATCAGGGAGGAGAGACGAGAGGGGAGAGAAGGACGGGATAGGCGAAGGAAGGAGGCGACTCGAAGGAGGGACGCGAAAACGTTGAACGGCGATGCAGAGGCTGGGTGGTAGGGATAGATAACAGGCTTCGGACTCGGGAGCGTATGTCAAGCAAGATGCTAAGTAACCACTACGAATACGAGATAGACTCGAAGCACTGGTTAGACTTTGAGCTGTCTACGTGCACGTGCATCAGGGGCGTAATGCATGCGCGTCAAAATCTTGTCAGTCCCTCGCTGCCAACAGTCGGCCGCCCATGTCTCAACGGAAGGATGGCAGAAAGGCGAACGAAATAAGGCCAGCAAAAATCTCATTTGACGGTCTTGCTCGGGTGGATGGCTCCGCACGGTTTTCTTTCGGTGCGCGCCTCGTTCCCACCTAATTTTCACCGCTCGAACTGACTATCAACCAAGGGCAATCAACTTCGGCTCTGGCATCGGTATCAGGTCCAATTGAAGTGCGATTGCACGCAGAAAATCCGTCTCAAGCCACCTTCGATGTCTCAGTTCGACCCCTTTCATCCATTCCCGGTATCGAGTCGAAATCTCTCGCTTCAACCATCCGGTCATTACTAGCCCCGAGCATCCTGCTCACCGTAAACCCACGAACTCTAATCCAACTCGTTATCCAGGCGTTAAGCCCATCGTCGTCATCTGATTCGAGCGCAACAGCCAAATGGGACGACGGCTTGATAGCCGCGATGATCAATGCTAGCTCTCTGGCTCTGATCAATGCTGGCTCGATTCCCATGCGTGGCGTCGTTTGTGCGGTTGCCGTTGGCCATCATGCGAAGGAGAAGGTGTATTTGGTGGATCCGTCGCCGGAGGAGTCGGCGGTGCTCGACGGGGTTGGATGTTTCGCGTTTTTGTTCGGGCACGGGGTGGGATCGACGCCCAATGATGCGGATTGCGTTTGTGTTTGGTCTAGTTGGCGTGGGGTTGTGGGAGACGATGGAGATGTGCTGGCGGTGAAGGAAGTGGCTAGTGGGGCTGCAAGACGGGTGTGGGAGGCGATGAAGGAGAATGTTGGTACGTTAGGAGGTCTGGAGAAGAAAGAAATCACAAAGGATATCGATGTAGACATGAACTTGTTGTAATGGTGAGTTTCGTGTTCTTCCATTCAACGGTCCTTCTCATACGCCTTGTAGATCCAATGGTCACGAGTATGCCATACTACGCCAGCAAGATTGATGCGGCCTTCCGTGAGCCTGTCTCACATTCACGTTGGATCCCCCATGCCATCGGATCCCGGACCAACCGCTCATCGGTGCCAATATTGGCGTCCCCGGGCGTTGAGTGTCATGATAGCTACGCAAGTACACGATTATTAGAGGCCGCGATCGTGTCAAACTAGTTGGGCAGAGAACGCTCAGTCCAATCAGTTCTCTCGGGAGTCATGTAGTCTGCTTAACCTTGTCCTTCACCTGATCGTTGAACGTTGAACATCCTGAAGCTGCGGAGCATTCTGACTGCTTCTGAGATAGCCCCTCATCGTATACGTTGGCTTCGGAACGTCCTTTATTTCCTTCGCAGACCATACCGCCCAGCATTGCTATGACGTTGCGTTCAGCAGGTCTTGCTTTGCGCAATCATCATTCTTCAATCCGGCCAAAGATGGTCGACGTCTCTCCAGCCCCGCCCTTGAAGAGGGACCTGAGTCACGACGGACGCACCCAGTGGCTGAATCCAATATGGTTTCGAGGAGCAACAATGTCCCTTCGTCGTATGGTGGCGTATTCGTCGTGATCGCATTTCGCCGTGAGTGTTGGGCTCGAAGCTTTGTGAAAGCGTTGGCTTCGGCGATGGCTGTTGCTTCCACCCAAAATCTGGTCCAGCGTATGTAAACGTTTGCTGATATCGCACATGATGGGTGGTCCTGAACGACAAGAGTTGTCAGGCCCTGACCTTCGCCCCTGTCAGAATGTTGTCATGACATGTGAGCTCGGAACTGAGGCTAAACTTTAGTCTTGTCCTTGCCCTTAACCTCATACCGCCCCCCAGCTTCAACTTCGCCTCAGCATGGCTCCAGTATACGATGGTGGGCTCACCGCTACCCGCGAGATGAAGCAGATCCTCGCTAAGCCCGGTTTTCTCACTGAGCGAGCTGGAGGCACCAGACTTCGGGAGTTGTATGTTGACGGTAAGCCCATTCTGCTTGTCATTTATGCTATCTTGGACACACAACCCGCGGGAGTTGCTGTCATTCTGGAATTTTAGCAAGGCGGTTGTGCTCGCACTTGGTTGAATATTGAATATTGAGCTCGCCGCTTGAGTTCGTGGAACCTGACGATGGTGATGATCTACAGGATCGGAAAACTTTGACGCACATCGCATCTCGCCATTCGCCCAGGCCTGCGTTTTCGGTCTGCTCGATGAAGTTAAGAAGGTCAGTCTGCCCGTCGATGCGCTTCATTGTACCTATTCTGACACACGCGCCTTCTAGCAAGTCGAATCTGGAAAAGCACCTCCACTTACTGGAACAGAGACCGGATACGAATTCGGCTATGCAACGCTTACCATCAGCGGTGGCCAGCGTATCAGAGGGCCCAACCCCGCCGCCCTCCAACACGGCAAAGTCCTCGAATACCTCATATCCAAAGGAATGCCCGTCGACGTCCCAGATATCGTCGGACAAACCGCTCTGTATCACAGCACCGTCTCTCAATTACCCCGGCTCGACCTCGCGCGCATCCTCCTGACCAAAAGCTGCCCCCTGAGTCACGTTTCTTGCTCTCAGCCAATCAGAACGCTAGAATTCTTGAAAAACGTCGCAAGTTGGATCAGAATTCGCGTCCTGGACTAGCATAGTCTCCCCCTGCGGTGCTCGCTCTAAGCCCAGCGAAAGCGAGGGTCTCCCCCCGCCTCCGCTGGGTATGTATTCCTATCTACGTACATGTGAAGTAACTACGGCTATGGTACTAGTAACAAACTGACGGCTGAGGGAATTTGTCTGACAAAGTCACTGCGATGCGATAACGGACATACCAGAGATTCTGGGCAAGTCCTTCAGATGCAGGATTTTGCGCCGAGTTCGCTCGGAGGGTGACAGCACCAAGTCAACGTTGAACAAACTTCGATCAATCGGAGCACCCTCTTGTGGATCTGCACTCGGTTCGGCGACGCGTTGGCTTCTTGACAGTGTTGGCCACCATCAAATTGATGGAGAAGTCGTTCGACGTCGAATGGGATCAAAGTCGCTTACGATCACCTCTGCCCATGACAAAAGCACTGAACGGAATGACGAGGAACAAGGGCCGTGGTTCAACAGATCAGAATATCTGAAGGGGAGACAGTGAGCGAGCAGCACAGTGGCAGCAGGAAAGGCAGACTGACCAGCCTCTAACGCAGATCGAGTCTACGTGTTTGCTCCGATAAATTTTGACAGCTGCCAAGTCTCACATGAACGACGCGTGGAGGTGGGCGGCACCGAGGACAGGAGGCAATGGCTAAATCATCGTAAGCATATGTTGCACAAATGGTGGAAGAATACAAACTCACAGAGGCTCACGTCGTCAATGGCAGACCAAGATGGTAATGATCATCGGGGACTTCTGGGATGGGGACAGGAGCGATGCGTGGCTGAACACCATCGCCGCAACATTGAGTCTGACTGAGGAGACAATAGACTCGACGGCGAGGTCGCAGCAGGAACGGCCTATGGAAGCGCAGGAAATTAGCAAATGCAGTACAAGTACAAGAGGAAGGTACTCACAATCAGGACTCCATCATGCACATCGTACATGGCCAACATCATAACAGAATTGGATCGACGAAGTGGAAAGCCGAGATGGGAGCACGTCGGCGGGGAGTCATGACGAAGGGGAGGAGTCGGAAGGGGGGATGGCCGAACGAGTCCCTGAGCTGGAAAAAAAGTGAGCTGATAGAACGATGGGAACAAGCAACGGAGACTTACCAGTTCCTGATTCTACTCAGCGCCCTCCGCTCGGCAGCACCAACGATGACAAGCCCAACGACGATGGTGGAGAGCAGGCGCCGCAATACGCAACATGGCGGGATATCTAGGAAACGAAACAACAAATCAGCATAAGAATATATTGGAAAACTGGTTGAAGATTACTTACGGAGGTCTCGGGATAAATCAAATGTGACACCCACTACTCGGAACGTTTGCCATCGAGTAGCGTCGGAATCAAACAAGGTGATGATCACCTCGTCCAAGCCAACAGCAGCTTGACGGACGTGCCAGCGAGTCGATGTCAGAGTAAGAATGGGTGACACGGGAGCACAACGACACGGCGCATGATGAGATAGCTACACTTTGTTAGCTAAAGACCATTTAAAACTATAAAGTAAACTCACCAATAATGAAGTAAACCCATTGCATCAACCAACCATCCAACCTCTGCAGCGAGATCATCATGAACCGGGGATTGACAACATTTTCAGATGTTGTGCAAAGGCGATTGTCGAGTGCGCTAATCTCCTACGTTGGATTCCGACATGCATAAGCTTGTTGTCGCGTGACAGACTCGGAGGGATGAGTTGAAAAGTAGGAGCGACCGCCTCGGAGGCATCGTAACTGAGATCGATGGGTCAGGCTGGGGATTATGCATATGGGTAAATCAAACAAGTAGACGAGGAGGAATTAAGACTTACCAAATAATAGAAACCCCCCCCTCTCCATCCAGACTCTCAACGTCAACCCCGAAGGCTTGGATGCGCGTGCTACAGCATTGAACGGAACGGCGGGGCAACTGAGAATTGGATTTCAGGGTACAGTCTTGTAGTCGTAGTACACCACGAGCATCGAAATATTGATGAAAAGATAGCGTAAAGTGGTCGAGCGAGATACTGGAAAGAAATCGTGAGCATTGAGAACATGGTCAGCGGAAAGAGCGCTCACTGAGACCGCCGGTGAACACATGATCAATAGGAGCTGCCCCTGCTCAATACTTCGGTCAGCGGCGGCAACATCAAGAACAAACTGAACGTACCTTCAATTGAAGGCTCATACAGTTCAAGACATCATCAAAGGTGACGAGTAGCAGAAGAAAATTCCAGAGCCGATGGAAAAAGATGGATGGGTGGACTTGCATAATGACGGGACAACATGGCGAGGGACCGTGGTGAGTGGTACATCGACCGCGTTATATATCTTTCATCTGTGCCCTAGTATTTTGATTCTATCAATGTGCCTGAATATGTTGTCAGCGCTATCACTGAAATTTTCCCGTTACACAATTCACGTAACTACGCGGGCTCTCGTTACCCTGACCGCGCAATATCGCTCCACCTCGTCCCTTAGTCTCAAGTACGTTTTTCCGACCCCTCGCAACGACCAATTCAAATCACAGCTCAATATTATCCGTCTTCGCATCACCGCACTAACAAAGAAATTTTCCGTTCACTTTGAATTCACTGGGCTGGAGGTCTCGAACGACCTGCGAATATTTCATTCAGGTCCACATCCTACCCTCCGTCCAGATTCTATTCCACTACGCAACCGATGCTATCACGTTTGGGGTGCCTGGATCCCTGGCGAAATTTTCCGCGGAAACGTTATTGCGACACTTGGTTCAGTCGGCTCGCATTCTGGACTGGAGACTATTCCGAAGGTACCTGTGTCATCGTTCAGCAATTTCGATCCAAATCTCCGGAAATGACTTACGACGCGCGAGGACAACTCCTTTTCGTTTGCCATGAATCGCAGAGGACCCAACCCACGGAATACCAGCGCTCTCTCATTGTCATTATTCCGTGGATTGTCCAGCACCCGCGGAACAGCGTTCGCAAGTGAGCTTCGTGATTCGGAGGCTTGCAAAAACTCAGCCATGGATTTATGACTATTAACGGTGTACTTAGCACAAACGCTAGACACTACGTAGAATATCCACCTGCGTGCGCGAGAGTCAGCACCAGCCGGAGCATTGCACAAATCTTCAAACTCACCCCGGAACGTAATCCCTCAAGCAGAAGGCTGGCGGCTGTCTCCCGCACTTTCATGGGTTCACGCCAACCCAGGATTCTGCAAGTCGGCCGCAGTGTCTATGGCGAGTAGGTCCCATACACCGCATGTTGCTCGAGCCGACTGATCCTGACAACGCTGATGTAGAAAATTAGAGTGAGAACATTCACGCACCCGATGAATTCTTGACGCCGACCCTTTCAATATATTCACCGACCGTACCTGACCGAGCGAGGGAACGGAATCGTTGCGTTAGAAGGCCGGAGGTAGTCAGATCAATTCACGGTTATACGTACTACATAACGGTTACCATCGTCGATATCGTCTCCGACGTCTAGATCTGGATCTGGATGCGGTTGGCGCTAACGAGACCCTGAGTTGCCCACCTCATCCGCTCGTTTACTTGAATTGTGTAAGGTCGAAAACGTTCGGTCGTATGATCAACCAGGACCAGAGCGAGTGTCGAGTGCATCATTCGGCTAGCCTTGAGTTCCAGAATAGGGAAGCGTTAGCAACTGCGAGATAATGCAAGGGTCGTGCAGCTACGTACCGAGCATCGCCTCTACATCGCCGCCGAACTGAAAAACTTCCTAGGCATGTTTTCTGAGCGGTCATTCCGTCCGTTTGGAGATCGCCAGTCTCTACCTCCGGCCACTCGGATCGAAGCCAACTCATCCCTGGGTCTCAAGCCGGGTGGACCAACGAATGGACACCCCAGATGTAGAGTACTTGACATGGTAGATAACACTTCCCTGATCGGCGAAGTTAAGCACTTCAAGAGGTGCGTCTGACTTGAGGTGTGGAATTTCAAAGGTACCACTCACATTCGCCATCGCTTGAATTATTGGAGAGAGTAGAGCGTGACAGGTACGTCGTGAGCACGACTGGAGAAGGGAATAATGGCATTAGTGGTTCATGAAGGATTGGAGAACTTAACGCAATCTGGTCCGGAGCTCAAGTCAGTGGCGGACGTAAACGCTAAGCGGCTATGCGTACACTTCTGACGTTCGTGAGATGGAGCCTAATATTTCGGAGTAGGTAGTCTATGAAAGGGAAAACATGTGAGCGAGTCATCGCACATTGTCGAAGTCAACTCACAATTCAACGGATCTGGATGCTAGAATTGCATCATATAATCTGCGCAACTTAGTCGGCCATCCGAATTCAAGGTACTTGAACTGGTATTCGCTGTCGGTCAATGGATAAGGTCGCGGTTAGTCGGTGCATCTTCGAGCACAGTCACCAAGGAATCGCAGGAATATGCTGATTGTGGGCCGACATATTCAAAGACAAAGAAAGAGCCTTCAAACAACCGGTTCGGTTATTAATTTATGATATTTGTTGAGGATAGCTGGTATGTAAGTGAAGGATGGGGAGAGGATAATAGGGAGAGAACTAACGAGAATGGTAGAACGAGACCGCTTCACGCCGTCTCGATCCTTTGTTTCAACGGCTGTAGGTGAGTCAAAGGCCAATGCCGTCCACCTCAAAATGTATTCCAGACTTACGATGTCCATTCTTCGCAGTTAATTGAAGTTAGATCCTCGATCTGTAAGCGTTAAATGGCAAGCGACAATCCTTGACAAGATGAAGACGCTGCGAAATATATGGTACACAGCAGTCCTGGTAGAATCGAGGGGTATGGTTCGCAATGACGACCGAGCGAATATGACTGACGATCATCAGGTAAACCATCTAGAAAGTTGCCGTACAGAGACCGTAACTACTTACCACCATGCTGCTGCTCGCGTTTATTTTGGCATCGAGCATGAAGTGTTGAGTCTTCGCTACTGAATTCGGCTGGCAGCATGGTCCTCTT
Source organism: Pleurotus giganteus (assembly GCA_032158425.1). Lineage (NCBI taxonomy): Eukaryota > Fungi > Basidiomycota > Agaricomycetes > Agaricales > Pleurotaceae > Pleurotus > Pleurotus giganteus. The sequence continues at coordinate 2,196,477 of JAPEHR010000008.1, read as the reverse complement.
CGCATCGTCGTGGTGGCATTTCGACACTCACAGGTCGAAATGTCAGAATTCTTCCGCGTATTGGATGTAATGTAGATCTATGATTTAATCAGCACGAACGGAGGGTGTTAGACATGACCATTGTCTAGAACTGACAATGCCGCCGATGCTCACTCATCTCGGGATGAATATTACCTATCCAACGGCTCATATCTGCAAGTTTCAATCGAGGATACTCGGTCTCGCGCTAGAGATGCATCACTTGTGAACAACAACTAACGGAAGTAGATACTTTACCGTTCCGAGTAGCGTTGACAGCCTTGGCAAATCCTCCGAGTCACCGTCTCCCACAACACTGCCTCTTAACTCGGGATAGGTTCTGGCGTCGGTGGAGAGGCGGCCTGGTTACCAATGCGGCTGAGGTGATGCGTGTTCGCTCAGCGGATTCGGTCAGTCAGATTGTCCGTATGGCCCACATTCATGACTTGGGTGTATAATTCAATCGTAAGGTGCTACGACATTCGTACAATAGTAGAATAATCTAACGAGGTAGGGTACTTACACGACGATGTCCATTCCCCATTCACTGCTTCGCCGCCATATTCCTCCCGTTCTCAGTCTGACGATGCGGTAGGCCGGGGAGTACACTGATGAGTGTGGGCGTTGAGTCCATGACAGCGTGCGCACAGATATTCGCAACGATACGGTCCGTCCGTTCTAGACACGGTCTCTACATCCGTACCGTTCGCGACAAGGCTGAACTCTGAGAAAATCACCGCGAAAACAAAATAAGACAGCAGCGGAAGGGCTACGTACAAAGGACCCCAGAAAACATTTCTCCTCCGACCCTACACTGACCGTATCACCGCCCATTAGCAACACAATATATCAGAGGGGAAACGCGGCGAACCTATTGAGAAAATTTCGAGTGGAATTGCTGGGAGCGAGCAACGGAGGGAGGGAGGGAAGCCGAGGGCCATGACCCTGAGGGACCTTGGAGTGATCGCGTACCTAGAGTAACGACCGGCGTTATGAAGCAATTTGTACTCGCATACGTTTTACTAAACTCACCGCACGACCCTTTGAAACAAGGAATAGCCGAAGCATATTGAGGCACTGATATCGTTGTGCAGCTGCGGCGTTGGTTGGGAAGAGGATACGGAGGCCGTTGGCTGGTGGTCTGGAACGATAGGATCGCGTATTCGCAAAGTCCGGCCTGGCAAGAGGTATAAAAGGTGGGCATGTTTGCAGTAAAGTCAGCATCGTCACTTACCCAAGCTTTCTCTCCTCTCCCCTCCTTCTATTCCTCCTCTTCCTTGCAGCTCAGCTCTGGTCGTGGTCCTCGTTCGGCTTCGTCACCATTGTCAACGTTGTCCCATACCAATCCCACTGACCTTCTCCTTCGCCCCGCTGTACTCGGCCCTGCCGACGCCGTCGCTGGCACCCTCGAGATCATCGATGGCCGTCGACTCTGAAGAACGTCGGAATATGAGATAAGAGGCCAGTTGTGTCTACGGACAACGTAGCGGACGTATTACTCACGTCGCCTCATCTAGCATCGCTGCGTCTCTCATCGCTTGACGATGCCTTGCTGTCCGCAGCGTCGTCGGTTCATGTAATCTCCGGGGGCCGTTAATTGGTTCGTTGACGTGCTGGCAATGAATGACAGGTCAGTTGGTTTGTAGAGATAACTGGAGTATGACTCACCCTGTTGTCTCAGACACCTGGCTTCGTCTAGGATCTCTGTACGCTCTCATCGCCGTATGCTGCTTATGCCGTCTCCTGCCGCTCGTTTCTGACGCCCTCGTCGTCGTTTCAGTATTGGGGTGCGGGGTCGGCTCATCTCCGGGGGCCATTGGTTAGCTCGTTGACGTGCTGAGAGTGAATCACCGGTTAGTTGACTTGCGGCGATAACTGCAGTATGACTCACCCTGTTCACTTCCCATGACATCGTCCACGTCGTCTCCGCCGTCTCAGACTCTCCAAATCACTGCCGCCGTGTTGAGTGGTGTGCTGTTGCTGATGTGAACGCGGAGGGGATGGGTCGTTGTAAGTCGGGCAGGGAAGAGGCAGCTAGGCAGAAGGTCAGTTGATACGAAGGGACTAGACGTCGTGCGCCATTACTCACTGTTCCCCCGCTCTTCAGCGTAAAGAAGCTCGCCGTCGTGCAGTCAGTCTCGCCTCGAAATCCGGCTCTACTGAGCGCAATCATGGCCATCGTCAACGTCAACATCGTGCTCGGATGTATTGGGTGACAGTGGTGGTTTGATGAGGGTCGGATGGTGGAGGGAACAGAGGCCTGTGGATGCGAGACAAATGGATCAAGGTGAGTGTATTTATGTAAACGGGGAAAACAATACTCACATGATGGACATCGTCTGTATCATCTCGTTCTGCCAATCTTCGACGCCGTCTTCGTTGTCGTCATTCGTCGTCGCTCACAGTGTTGGGCTTCGGAAAGAAGAAGTTTGAGTAGTGGCCGGCGTCGTGTTTGTGGAACAGGGGACAGCGTAGGTGAGGCTTTGGAGTTGGAGGGCGGAATGAATACGGCCATGTGGGTGGGATGAGGCAAATGGATCACGGTCAGTGGAAAAACGGTACTTACATGGTCACCGATGTCCGCATCATCTAATCGCCGGTTCATGCATCCTTCCCACTATCTTCGATGCTCTTGCCATCGGCGTCGTGTCTCAGAGCGTCCGGAGGGCTTTGAGGGGATTGGGAGCATCCTTGAAACGGTGGGGCATGCATCGGAGAGGGAGTGGATCAGGGAGGAGAGACGAGAGGGGAGAGAAGGACGGGATAGGCGAAGGAAGGAGGCGACTCGAAGGAGGGACGCGAAAACGTTGAACGGCGATGCAGAGGCTGGGTGGTAGGGATAGATAACAGGCTTCGGACTCGGGAGCGTATGTCAAGCAAGATGCTAAGTAACCACTACGAATACGAGATAGACTCGAAGCACTGGTTAGACTTTGAGCTGTCTACGTGCACGTGCATCAGGGGCGTAATGCATGCGCGTCAAAATCTTGTCAGTCCCTCGCTGCCAACAGTCGGCCGCCCATGTCTCAACGGAAGGATGGCAGAAAGGCGAACGAAATAAGGCCAGCAAAAATCTCATTTGACGGTCTTGCTCGGGTGGATGGCTCCGCACGGTTTTCTTTCGGTGCGCGCCTCGTTCCCACCTAATTTTCACCGCTCGAACTGACTATCAACCAAGGGCAATCAACTTCGGCTCTGGCATCGGTATCAGGTCCAATTGAAGTGCGATTGCACGCAGAAAATCCGTCTCAAGCCACCTTCGATGTCTCAGTTCGACCCCTTTCATCCATTCCCGGTATCGAGTCGAAATCTCTCGCTTCAACCATCCGGTCATTACTAGCCCCGAGCATCCTGCTCACCGTAAACCCACGAACTCTAATCCAACTCGTTATCCAGGCGTTAAGCCCATCGTCGTCATCTGATTCGAGCGCAACAGCCAAATGGGACGACGGCTTGATAGCCGCGATGATCAATGCTAGCTCTCTGGCTCTGATCAATGCTGGCTCGATTCCCATGCGTGGCGTCGTTTGTGCGGTTGCCGTTGGCCATCATGCGAAGGAGAAGGTGTATTTGGTGGATCCGTCGCCGGAGGAGTCGGCGGTGCTCGACGGGGTTGGATGTTTCGCGTTTTTGTTCGGGCACGGGGTGGGATCGACGCCCAATGATGCGGATTGCGTTTGTGTTTGGTCTAGTTGGCGTGGGGTTGTGGGAGACGATGGAGATGTGCTGGCGGTGAAGGAAGTGGCTAGTGGGGCTGCAAGACGGGTGTGGGAGGCGATGAAGGAGAATGTTGGTACGTTAGGAGGTCTGGAGAAGAAAGAAATCACAAAGGATATCGATGTAGACATGAACTTGTTGTAATGGTGAGTTTCGTGTTCTTCCATTCAACGGTCCTTCTCATACGCCTTGTAGATCCAATGGTCACGAGTATGCCATACTACGCCAGCAAGATTGATGCGGCCTTCCGTGAGCCTGTCTCACATTCACGTTGGATCCCCCATGCCATCGGATCCCGGACCAACCGCTCATCGGTGCCAATATTGGCGTCCCCGGGCGTTGAGTGTCATGATAGCTACGCAAGTACACGATTATTAGAGGCCGCGATCGTGTCAAACTAGTTGGGCAGAGAACGCTCAGTCCAATCAGTTCTCTCGGGAGTCATGTAGTCTGCTTAACCTTGTCCTTCACCTGATCGTTGAACGTTGAACATCCTGAAGCTGCGGAGCATTCTGACTGCTTCTGAGATAGCCCCTCATCGTATACGTTGGCTTCGGAACGTCCTTTATTTCCTTCGCAGACCATACCGCCCAGCATTGCTATGACGTTGCGTTCAGCAGGTCTTGCTTTGCGCAATCATCATTCTTCAATCCGGCCAAAGATGGTCGACGTCTCTCCAGCCCCGCCCTTGAAGAGGGACCTGAGTCACGACGGACGCACCCAGTGGCTGAATCCAATATGGTTTCGAGGAGCAACAATGTCCCTTCGTCGTATGGTGGCGTATTCGTCGTGATCGCATTTCGCCGTGAGTGTTGGGCTCGAAGCTTTGTGAAAGCGTTGGCTTCGGCGATGGCTGTTGCTTCCACCCAAAATCTGGTCCAGCGTATGTAAACGTTTGCTGATATCGCACATGATGGGTGGTCCTGAACGACAAGAGTTGTCAGGCCCTGACCTTCGCCCCTGTCAGAATGTTGTCATGACATGTGAGCTCGGAACTGAGGCTAAACTTTAGTCTTGTCCTTGCCCTTAACCTCATACCGCCCCCCAGCTTCAACTTCGCCTCAGCATGGCTCCAGTATACGATGGTGGGCTCACCGCTACCCGCGAGATGAAGCAGATCCTCGCTAAGCCCGGTTTTCTCACTGAGCGAGCTGGAGGCACCAGACTTCGGGAGTTGTATGTTGACGGTAAGCCCATTCTGCTTGTCATTTATGCTATCTTGGACACACAACCCGCGGGAGTTGCTGTCATTCTGGAATTTTAGCAAGGCGGTTGTGCTCGCACTTGGTTGAATATTGAATATTGAGCTCGCCGCTTGAGTTCGTGGAACCTGACGATGGTGATGATCTACAGGATCGGAAAACTTTGACGCACATCGCATCTCGCCATTCGCCCAGGCCTGCGTTTTCGGTCTGCTCGATGAAGTTAAGAAGGTCAGTCTGCCCGTCGATGCGCTTCATTGTACCTATTCTGACACACGCGCCTTCTAGCAAGTCGAATCTGGAAAGGCACCTCCACTTACTGGAACAGAGACCGGGTACGAATTCGGCTATGCAACGCTTACCATCAGCGGTGGCCAGCGTATCAGAGGGCCCAACCCCGCCGCCCTCCAACACGGCAAAGTCCTCGAATACCTCATATCCAAAGGAATGCCCGTCGACGTCCCAGATATCGTCGGACAAACCGCTCTGTATCACAGCACCGTCTCTCAATTACCCCGGCTCGACCTCGCGCGCATCCTCCTGACTTCAGGCAAAGCGGATGCCAACCACCAAAGCCGGTACGGCGAGATCGCTATTATGGGTGCGTTCCAGTATGCGAGGGAGCAAGGCCCCGAAGTGGTGAGTTTGTTGATGGAGTTTGGGTCGGATTTGGATTTGAGGGATGCGGATGGGATGACCGGGCGGAAGATGTTCGTTATGTGCGGCCCTGCCGTTGCTGCGTGCGTGACAAAGTGGTTGAAGAAGAGGGAAGGCGGAGAGGATGGGAGCGCAGATGCAGGGAGTGGGATGTTGGTGTGCAATGAATGCGGAAAGAAAGGATTGCAGGTGTGTTCGAGGTGCAAGGTGGCGAGATATTGCTCGGCCGCTTGTCAGAGTACGTATTCCTTTTACTTCCAACTACGGTCTTCTTCTCACGAATACGACCATTTTGCAGAAGCACACTGGCCCACGCACAAAAGCGAGTGCGTACCTGTTACGGCTATGAATACAGTCACCGTCAAACCCTTCTACAATCCTGCTCATGGCCATATCTTCCCTACGGCAGCCATCCTCAGCCCCCGCGCTGACCCCAAGGCTAACACCCCCTACCAGTTCCAAGCCCGTGATGAGAAAAAGAAATCTAGGCCCATCATCGTCAAAGTACAAGTCCCTTTCAACCTCGATACGGGTATGGGGAGCGCCACGAGCTCCGTGGACTTGCTGGTGTATACGAAGAAGAAGGATTTCGTCTGTGGGATTCGGAAGATGGACGATCCGAAGGTTTATAACGAGATATCGAGAGTGGTGAGGCAGAAAGGCATTGCGGGTGCCAAAGCCTACTTTTCGGCGCATTTGGTAGGAAGGGATGAGTTGGAGATTAAAGTGGGAGAGGTTCTTGAAGCGCAGCCATGGTAAGTTCGTTGCGTTCGCTACGGACTTGTTTCTTAAGCTTTATTGATATCCTTGTCTAATCGTGTACTTAATTTTCGCATGAATCTTTCCTGAATTGTTGACATTTGCCCCCCTCCTAACCCCTAAAAAGCACATGCTTTTTAAGCGCCCGCACCAGGACCCGCAATCATCCTGCCAACCAGAATCCGCCGAATGCTCTCCCCCGCGGTGTGGAACCTTTACGAGAGCGACCGATGGGCTTTATAGCCCGTTACTATTCACTGACATTTGAGACAGGTAGCTTGAACGCTTGACATGCGCTCCGGGGTCCGAAGCCCTTTGACAGAGGGAATGTTTCCTGAATGTTGTCCGTCTGGTACGTACTTATTCTTATGTTGTTCACATGCCTCGCTTACCACACGTTCGATTCATAGCTTCACCTCGGGGCCCACTTTCACAATCGTTCATTCCCTTTTATTAATGCCAGAGATTGACCGCCGAAGTGAAATTCTGGATCGATGACATATCGAACTTGAAGCGACAGCAGCAATTTTGTGATAAATACCCTCCTCAGAACATGTCAGTTTCGAATTTGGAAATTGGTGAGACGTTTTCTGCGGTTTGGGGGTTTTCTGATATCTCAGTCTCTGACTTTTGATTACCGCGCCAGGTATAAATAAATGATATCTGCACTGCCGTGCGAGGCCACTTCTTTTCCCCCTCTCACATCTGTGGCCGAATCATCTGCGTAGTATGGCGAGCGTAGCGCTTCACCCCACTCCCAGTGTTAGCCGTTCTCCTCGGATTAATTTCACCCGTAAGTCTTCCCATAGTCAATTGTTCGTGTATGGCCACGCTCATGCCCGTCTCTCTTTAGGCAGGAAGAAGCCAAACTATGCCGACATTCTTCCAAGTTATGATCCCAAGTTTACTGCTTTGGTGGACACTATCAACGCCGAGCTTGCCGAGTCGCCCTCTCATCACCGTATGTCTCACCTCCTCTCACTCTGAGGGGGATTAGGTATCTAACACGGACCGCTTTACGCTCCGGCAGATTATCTTTCCAACATATCCCATTTCGTCATCTCCCCGCACGACCACCCTTCGAGCTCCACCTCTCTGGCACCTGCCCTCTCTGCCAGCGGCAAACCCCTGCGTGCTGGTCTAGTGCTGACCTCCCAGCCTCAATCTGGCGATATATCCGAGATGGTGGACGGGCGCACCGAGTGCATCTTCAACTCCATCTCTGACAAGAACGCCGTACTCAGTGTCCCGGGATATCCGCAGCGGGTTCCTCGTCCGAGTCAGGAGCTGGGTTATGTTATCGAAGAGGTAGAGGGGAAGGGGCTGGGTATGGTTGCTACTCGGAATTTCTCCTATGGGGAGATGATAGCGAGCGAGCGGCCTCTGATTATTGCTCCGACCCGCTTGACGAACATTGGCTTCGTCGTGCCTGAGGAGGATTGTGAGGGGAATTGGCTTCAATTGGCTGGATTGACGGAGCTTGAGAGGACGCTCAAGGTTGCGATAGGCAGGATGAGTGACGAGAGGCGAAATCAGTATTTGGGCTTGTATGATTGCCAGCAGGGTAGTGTCTACGGACCGCTGACGGGGATCATGAGCTCGAATAGCTTTCCTCTCCCACTGGACGAAGCTGGCGGTTCTGGTATGTCATATTTCGTCTCTCATCTCGCAGAAATGCTTGGTTTGACTTCATGTCCCGTTAGACTGCCAGTACGGTGCTGTATTCAAGGATCTTTCGCGTATCAACCATAGGTGAGAACCATTCAGTCTTGCCTTCTTATTGTTCTAACGTCATCTTTCTTGTCACCTGCAGCTGCAGCCCAAACACCATTCAGTCATGGGACCGAGCTTCCCTATCTCTGCAGTTCTACGCTGCTCGGCCCATATCCGAGGGCGAAGAAATAACCACATCATATTGCGACCTCCTCTCCTCATACTCCGAGCGCAAACACGCGCTAGCTCAATACGGCGTGAGCTGCACTTGCGCCGCCTGTGCGAACCCAATACCCTCCACCGCGAACAGAATGAAGCTTCGATCCGTACACGATGGCGTCGCAGACATCATCAAGTGGTGTTCCAATCCATCTTTACCGGATCACCTCCTCCTTGACCCTGCATTGGAGCTACTCGGCGTCATCGAGATGGAGGGCCTGGAGTCGCACCCATGTTATGCGAAGGTGGTACATCAGCTGGCGTGTATATACGCAGCGCTGGGAGATGACCAGGAGTGTGGAAAGTTTGTGGACAAGAGGAGGGTTTGGGACTGGATGAATGCGAAGCCGAGGGGAGAGGAGGAGGATCAGGCGAGTAGGGATGTGGAAGCTGTGCGCGCTGTGAGGAAGGCGGTCGGGAGAGGGAAGGGAAGGGAGCTGAGGAGCGCTGTGGTTGATTTAGCGCCCGTGCGCTTGCGATAGCGACCTCCAGCCTGTAGCTTGGCCTGCCACCGATGGACTTTGGGGCGCCTCAATCATCAGACGAGCTGTACCACCTACTACCTTGATCTCCGTGTATGATCCTTTAAATTGCCATTGTGTTGTGTCACTAATCCAAGACGATAGTCTCCTCATTGCCGTATCTCAGCCTCGTTTAATGGGATCCTGCGCTCCGTTTTGTGAACTAAATCTACTCAGGCGTCTAGGTTAACTTGTTCGCAGCCGATTTCGGTAAATGCTTCCTGTCGACTTGCTAATACATTCACAGTACTAATCATTTGCTCTAGTACTAGTCCTATTGGCCTAGTACACCCGCTACGCCGAATCCATGGCTAGTATAAGTCTCAAGGCATCCCAGCACCTCTTGCCCCTCCTTCCCCATCTCATCGTTTCGTGCGCTCGTCGACCCGTCGACCACGGACACGATGTCCCGATACCCAAATTACTCGTATACGTACTCACCTCAGCCGCCTTCACTCAGCTCCTTTGATTTTTACAATCAATTTCGGCACCACGACGATGACTCCACGTCTACGGTACACCAACCGAAGACGAGTCCATACCCTTCTCCAAACCCACCTCCTTACGTCCCTGGGAGGATGACGAACCCCTCCTCCATTACCAAGTCCCAAACGTCCGCTAGTGTCGTTGAAGACGAAAAGGCCACCTCGAAGACGCAGCTGCAAGATATCCCCATTAATTCTCCTGCTATCCTTCACCAACTTCCCGCTCACTACCGTCATAACGACTATGAATGCCAGCATGGCGGTCATCGTCGAGATGGTGGTGGCTTTTGCCCTTATATGTTCCCTTCGAACGCTTCGTTCAACCGACACCACGACGACTCTGAATACCACCACCACGACACCGTCAAGGATGATTTCGATGAGCATGATCATGATAAACCATGTCACCGCTCTGCTCGAGTGCACTGTATCCTACTTCCCGTCCTCGTAATACTCGCCATCGTCGCAGGGATACTCATTCTGAACGCGTGTTTGGTGGGTGGTACAGGAACTGCTTTAGTTTCTTGGGGCAAGTGGGATTGGAAGGACTGGAAGGGGGTACCAGAAGGGTGGAAGGCCGGTGGGGCGATGACGGGTTATTCGTCTGATGGGTTGGTTGGGTCGGATACCGGTGTGGTTAAGGGGACGGAGGCTTTGACTCACGGAGCTGGCAATGTCGGTGTTCTACCGCAGGCCCCAGGCATGTTCCCTCTCGGCACAGAGCGAATCGGCGGTGGTGCGCACCAGATTGTATCACACGCGCGGCCTGTTGACACCCCGCAACAACCATCTCTTGACAAGCGCACTGAAGAGAGCGGGTTTGTTAAACGCAAGCTGTACCTGGTCGTTGTTTTCCTAGGCCTTTTTGTGGTGATTATTCTGGCGATTATGCTTTCGGCTTGGTGTTGCAAAGGTGCGTTTTTCCTAATGAACAGTCCTGCTTCTCGGCGCTCTATTCGCTCATTGCACCTTCCTCCTTCCCATCTACTTATACCTGATGCTGCTGCATATTTTATAGGCGCATTCGAGAACCCGTGTTGCTGCCCGTGCTACCTCTGTGCCTGTTGCGGTGGTCTGGGTAAGTCATCCCCCCTTTCGCTCCCCTGACTCCTCACGTCCCGTTATTGTAGCGTGCCTTGAATGCATTGGATGTGGGTTATGCTGCGAAGGTATTGCTGAAATGGCAGAAGACTAGCCTTCCCTGTGCTATTCTCCGAGTCCTGAGGGGGTCCGGAATCAATTCTACTAAGTTTCATCTATTACTCCCGGCGTTTTTTCTTCTTCATTTCGCTTGTATACCCTTGTACCTTTGTAATGTATCGCTGCAGCTCAATTGTCTTGAATAGAGCTCTATTTTGGAGCCCATCGTGAGGGAGCTTTGTAGTAGACGTTCTTGTCTGCAGGATAAGCGCTGAAGCCGAAGGTTCGTGTTCAACGTATGTTCATTGTTCACCGTCGACCTCTCACAACCTTCACGAGTCACATCCTGCGTGTCATATCTATAACACTACCTCCGACCACTGCTTCCAGGAAGTTCCTTTTAGGCAGATTGGCGTTGGCCGTTCCTCCTCCAACCCGTTCACTCACAGATTTTTCACTAGGCTTTTATCGGTTGTCCTCGCTATTATGAAATGGTTGCCTGGGCATGCTACGCGTGCGGCTATGCAACCTATCATCTACCTCGAACCACATATACTACCCTTCGTGGGACTCTAATTCTTCAGGTCTTTCGCAAACGGATAATCACTGTATGCAAAACTACTCTTCTCTCCCAAAAGATAGAACTTGGATCGGTCATACGGCGCAAGCGGAATGTGTTGCCTAAGTCGAACAGGGAGATCCGGCTACGTTGGACGGGTCGACAATCAGCGTCCTCTTCATACACGGCGAGGATAAACATGGCGAAGAGGAACGTGCACTCACATTTGGAATAAACCACCTCCCAAACGCAACTAGATGCCCGTCATTCTCCTCCGCGTACTTCAAGCCACTCTCTCGCACGTAACCACCTGCTGTGATATACGTCTTCCCTTTCCAGATCTCCCTCAAGAAGTCGTTCGATGCCTCGTGCTGAATTTTCGAGGGGTCGAGGTCCGCGTTTCCTATTATTCGTGGTTCGACGACGTGTATGTACGCGAAGGTAGGATAAAGAGTGGAGAGGCGAGTGACGAGGTGTGAAAACGTGGGAATTGGGTCTTTCATGCCCATGTCTACGGCCATAGTGCTGAAGTAAGTCCTGGCTTTCGACTGGAAGATGGGGAGCTCAAGACTGACCATTAAATTTACTCCAAGGGCTCAACCTAATCGCCGTCCTCTCTGCGCCAACCGTGTTAACAACAGCTTCAACAACCTCCAACGCAAACCTCGTCCTATTCTCCACACTCCCACCATACTCATCAGTCCTGGAATTCGAGACGTCTTGCAAGGATTGGTCTAACAAATACCCGTTGGCACTGTGGATTTCTACGCCATCGAAACCAGCTTTGTGAACTGCGTTCGAGGCGGCTGTGGCGTGTAGTTGAACGTATTCGTGGAGTTCCGTGGCGGTTAGAGGGCGGGGGGTAGGCGTGCTTGTGTTGTTGGATGGCGGGGAAATGCAGATGTAAGGGAGGGAGGGGTCCTCAGCTTCCAGAGTGGCTGGGTCGGCGCAACCTCCTAAAGACCAGAGCTGCATGAATATGGAGCTTCCTTGTGCGTGTACCGCATCCGTTATCTACAACCGCAGCACCAGCCTATCGTCATCACCATCCTCTCATACAAAAGCGTCAAAGCCACTCACCTCTTTCCAAGCCTTAATCTGCTCCTCACTCCAAATCCCCGGAACGTTCTTATACCCGCCAGCTTTCTGTGCTATGAATGTACCCTCGGTGATCACCAGTGTACCTGGTGTACTCGCACGTTGGGAGTAATAATCTCGTACGATGTTGGGAAGGGGGACATGGTTGTCGTCGGCGCGGTAACGAGTTAGAGGAGCGAGAACCACCCGGTGGTTCAGCTGGACTGGGCCAACTTTGATTGGCTGGAAGAGCTTTGGAGCCGGAGAGGACATGGCGCAGGGTATAGAGACGAAGGGACGCCAAACGTTATTGATTGCTAATGCTGTGGGTGAGAGTATTCTTCGCAGTCACTCCTTTATACACGCAGAAGGTGCAGTCCGGAATGGGTGGGTTTCCTTGTCAATGCGCTGATTCATCCTGTCGTCATCAGAGCTCAGAAAGCTTCGGGTCCTTTACCGTGTCAACGCGACCCAAAGAAGGGGGTGTTGGAAAGCGTGCGAAGCGTCTTATCTGGCAAAGATGTCGTACAAGCTTTGGTATACCTTGCGAGAATCAGGAAGAAAGCTTTTCCGGGATGCCGACGGTGAAGGGGTGGGTCATTCGTGCGGGCCTTCCTCCTTCTGACTACTCAGTTCTAGGTTTTGATAGCATCATCTACTGCAGCGTTGAGGGCTTTATGCCGTCTGTGAATAGTAACCTGGAATGCTCATTCAATCAACTCGAAATACAAATTTGGCTACGGCAATAATCCCATTCTTCCATTCTAAGGATTCCGGCGCAACCTACGACTCGAAATGAATTGAAGCTCTGAGTCCTATTATAGTTTGGCAAATTCACGGGGATTCAGAGGGTTTGAAGCCTCCTTCCAACTTTGAGAGATCTGTCGAAGCCTCCTAAGTATGCCTCCTGTCACGTACAAGGGGCATTTGCGGATGAAGCGTCGAACCCTTGGGCTTTCGTTGCTTTGACAAGAGATCAGCTCTCGCCGTAGTCAACTCCAAGCAAAATTTACTGCTTGCTTATGTCCATAGATGTAAGAGTGAAGTTGCATCGTGGGACGAAGTCTGAAAATAGGTATTTATTGCTGTCTATTGGAATACTACACGCGACACCGAAATCATCATCCTGTACAAGGCAGAAAAATCTTTGTCGATGTCGTCACCACACAACCACTTAAATTCTGGAAGGATTGGTAGGCCTAAGCAGAAAAACGCTGAGCTATCTCGGTCAGATCCACGGGCTCGAGTTGCAGCACTCGGGGAACCTCTTCTTCTGGTTTTCCATCGTGATCTGTTGGCCGACATGAGCAATGGCTCTAACGTTGAAGGACAGAAACTTACACAGATTGCACATCTCCAGCGACGGACAAGTGGCTTTCAAAGGATCACAAAGATGTTCGCAGCAATCAGCGAAATCTTGGATGCGAACGATCCCATCAGGGAAGGTCGTATTCAGACTGAACGAACGTAGTGACGTGAACTTGGGTAAGAACGCCATGAGTTCAGCTTTGATGGACTATCAAGCAGCATCAGTCAAGCCGCGCCGCGAGAGAATTACATAGCCGGCGACTCACAGGATTGATCCACGGGATTTGTTGTGAAATGGACAAGGTCTTCAGGTTCGGGAGAGCGCGAGCTAGCTTTGGGATGAAGTCGGGCATCCACATAAATATGGCGCAGTTGAGGTCGACCAAAGTTTGACCAGACGATGCAGCAACTGAATTCAGAACATCGTCTACCATGGCGGCAGGATAGCAGGGTGAATCCCAGGCTATCGACGCAGAGGTCAACGGCACCCTGCCGTTGAAGAGCTCTGGGACTAAGAAGCAAGGGCCGTTGAATGAGGTAAGATGGGACAAGCGCTCAAATGAGTCGAGAGATTTCTTAGTAGGGGTATAAAGCGATGCTGTAGTGGGACACCAGATTTGTAGGGAGAGATCGGTGAGGAGAGGGTGTCGCAACACGAAATCTCCTGGTCTTGAGAGGGTACTCCTCGAATAGTACGTGAAACTACGAAGTGCGGGGAGTGTCGAATGGCTGAGTATATCGTGCGTATCGAGGAAGGAATCTTCGTGAATGACGAGGGTACGGAGGTTGGGAAGTTTCTGAAGAGCTTCTGTCAGGAGAGAAGTAGCTGCGGCGCGTTCTGGAGTGCTGGTGATGAGGTTAAATGTAGCATTGTGGGTACCCAGACGGCTCTTGATCTTGATCTTCGAGGTTGAGGTATCCGCTAACATTTCGAGGCATACGGCCCGAACGAGTGAAGTCCATCCACATTTATCCGTGATTCCTTTGCAAAACTGCTGGGCTTGACGGTTGGATGTGATGTAAACCGACCGAAGAATTTGTCTCAGTGCCACCTGCCTAAGGAGCTTGCAGGTAGAAGCAAGGGCCACGGAATCTTGCGTCCCCATCAACAAAACCAATTCGTTGATAATCTCAACGGGGCAGTCGAAGAGGTGACAACGGCGTGGTCGGGACATGATGGTGGATGCGGGCTGAAGATGTCTTCGGATGAAGTGACGACGATGTGGGATAGCAGAAGCTAGAAGTCGAGGGATTTTATAGGAATTGGTGAAAACAAACCACAGACCTATCGCGGAGCTCCATTCGAACAAAGGACGAGAAACAAATCCACGTGAGGTCTCCAGAAAGGGGGTTGCTGCCACCATGACACTTCCTCTGCAACAATCAACGAAAAAGTCAGACGGACAGCTAAATAACCGTCAGTCCGTTCGTCCCAAGTGAGTCCCTCCTCGCTTTGAGTATGCAAAACGCGCTCCCTTAGCTGTATCATCGTTTGTAGCAAAGTCGTATAGGTTTGACGGCTCAGACGGGCGTAGGGCAAGCTGGCAAGGAACGATCTCCTAGGCCTTTACTATGGTATTCGACAGACGGGGCAAGGGAACCTTGAGGTGGCCAAAATGGGCGTACGAGCCAGGACCCATTTCTCTGTACACCCCACGAAAGCGCAAGATTTTCTGCCCCCAGGGCGACTGCTCTCTTGGATCGCGTGGTCTGCGTGAACAACGATAGCTGAAGGTGCTGAAGATCGAGCTGGGGCGTTGGTATTGATCAGGTATGTTTCACGCCGGACCACGGGAGGGACTCCTTACCATCACCGTCAGAGTCGCGGCATACAAGCGGACGGCAGTCATATTCAAACAGTATAAGACAGTGGGTGAATGGATGAATCTTCGGCCCATTCGATGACGGGTAAGCACCTCTATAATGGCTCCAATCCCTTAGAAGTTGACTCTAGCTTCGAGATGTGTTAAGTTTGGGGCATGGTCTACAATCGCAAACGCACCTTTCGTCCCATCTGACCTCACTCGTTTTCGTCTACCATCGACGAAGCAAACGGGCCTCTGAGATCCGTGGGTCAACGGAAACGATCTGGGACGATAATGGACGGTTCAAACGGACAAATTTGATACAAGCTTCACTCGGGCCGCGGCACAGTATCACCCTCGACCTCACGGCGATTGCTTCTAGGCGGATTAGCGTCGCGCTACTGGTGAGCTGGGAGCTCACAGGACCGTAGCTTCGGGCCTAGCAGCATTCCGGTACAGTTTGCTATCAATTTTCAAACTTCAAGTCCCCTGCCAGTTGCGTAATACGAACCTATGCGCCCACCCTTCATCAAGATTGTGCCATCCTGAATCCTAAACCAAAAATACAATCCTCCGAATCAAAAAGGATTCCCTATACGCTCGAATGCCATTTCAACCAAAGAATCGGATACAGCTTGAGATTTTGAATCTAGTTGCGCCGCTGCGTCTATGACATGAATATCCGAACCAGTGGCGGGAAGAAATCAAGGCTATCTCAACGTGATGGATGTCCAGGTCGTCGAAGACGCTGTTGTCCTTGAGACTGAAAAGAACGTACGTCACAGTGGAGAGGAACGTCAAGCGTAGTAAGCGCCCATCCCGAGCGCCCTGCTCTCCACCATGAACACGCGGCAAACGGTATTGTACCATCAGAATGTTTTTCTTCCTTCGCTACCGCGTATCGTGTCGTCCAGAGACTCTCCCTACGTCGCCTGATGACGAAGTGCCAACTAGAACATGTTACAAAGCCTGCTGGCTAGGTTTTAGTTGTGACGTCGCCATGCGTCAAACATGCATGTCCGTGTAATTTCAACTAGGTGTGCACCTGGTCATATCAGAGTCAGTCCTCTCTTGGCGATCCAGGTTGTGTCTATGACATATCGCGATTAAATGTCAGGATCTATGAACTCTCACCGGCACTAGTACTCTTGGGCGCTCCTAACGACCCAGGTTCTCTCTTGTAAGCCATCCCGGCTCCCTTCTCAAGTTGCTGTCTACTGACAGCGACTCAGAATCATTCCTTTCAACAACTTCACCGAGAGCGTCGTTACAATCGACACCTATAACGACATTGGTCGAGATTAACACAACAATTTCAACCACGAGTCCGTCGTCCATATTTATCACACTGGCACATCTGCATCAGCCTCTACATCTCACTCACCACCTTTTCGCTTGAGATCTCCGAATCACGCTCACTACCGTTCTCAAACTGTTCTCTGGCAACGCCCACAAAGCAGCCATACCGAAAGTCCATCAACGTAATCCTCGAGATTCAGGACGCCATCGAATCGCTCGTATCATCCTGTCGTCATCAGTGCTCAGAAACCTTCGGGTCCAGTGTCAATGCTTTACCGTGTCAATGTAAACCAAGGAAGGGGGCTATTTGAAAGCCTCCGAAGCGTTTTATCTGGCAAAGACGTCGCACCAGCTCTGGTATACGGTATATTTACCTTGCGAGAATCAGGAAGAAAGCTTTTCCGAGAAGCCGACGGTGAAGGGGTGGGTCATTCGTGCGGGTCTTCCTTCTGACTACTATTACCCGGTCGTCCTAGGTTGTGATAGCGTCAGCTAGTATTAAGGGCTTTATTCCGTCTGTGAATACTGACTTCGAATGCTCATTCAATCAACATGAAGTACAAATTGGTTACCGGCAACCGTCCCATTCTTCCCGTCTGCTAAGGACTCTGGCGCAAACTACCTACGACTCATATAGAACTGCAGGATTTTAGGCTTTTCTAGTTTGTCAAATTGACGGGGCGCAGAAGGCTTGAAGCCTCCTTCTCACAACTTTTCAGAAGACTGTCTATTGACGCCTCCTATTTCCCCTGTCACCTACAAGGGGCGTTTACTCGGCTTACTTTCGCTAGCCTGCCTTGCCAAGAGATCAGCTCTCGGGATCACCGTTCACACCATCGCGACGAACGTTGATCACTCCTCAAATTCCACTACGCTCGTGCTCTTCGGCTATTTCTAATTCCCCGTCGCTTCCACTCCATGGGACAATCAAAGTAGCAGCGCCTTGCCTCGGTCGACGCCTGCCTTGACCTAGTTACAACCCCCGCTACCTATGCATAGGATGCAATTATTTTTCCGAGTCTGCCGTGACCAGGAATGCAGCAAAGACGGCTGAGAGCTATTTTTATGAGCTCGGTGTGATGGTGTCATTAGCGCTGATGCGTCTTCTAGCTCAATTTGTGGGTTATTGGATTGCCCTCTTACAATGTATTGGACTGGCTTGTTGATATAAACTGATCCGCAATCTCGTAGGCGGTCTTCTATGCTTTCCTCAGAACACGGCTGCTGCTGGCTGTCTGCGTGTGGCAAATCATTCGATGATATCCGGTCGTCTATGTGACATTCTGACAACAAAAATATACTACATCTTGGGACGGATCTTCCACATCACGTCACCCCAAAGTTCAAAGCCGCGTCGCTCGGTAAGGTTCGAGAGTCGGGTAAATCTGGTGAATTTCAAACAAAGAACACAAACCATGTCGTTCTTTGTACAGGAGAGTCGATAATAAGTAGACCTCGACGTTTTAACCTGCTTGGAAATGCCGGCCCACTATACGGTTAGCTGAGGAGTGAGCAACACCTTCCGATGCTTGTAGAAGACAGGGGCAAGTCCACGTGATGTCGGAGCGGCTAGGAGCCAGGCTGAGAACCTGCTTCGATCATCGCGGATACGCATCACTAGTGCCATGTCAAGGTGTACTGTTGACTCGGCTACGCGAACATGCGAACAGAACGCTCGAGGAAATGATGATGGATGGTTCTGACCACGGTCCCACCTCAAATCCGTATATAATCGCTTGCAACATCAGCTCAAAATGCCACCGAACTTCCAACATTCCTTGTTCAACCCATTTCCCAGTCATGGTCAACCTCAGCGGCTTTTTCGGTCCCAGTAAACCTCGACCAAATCGTTTGTCGCGACTGCCATCATGGATCAGTCATTGGCTGGGATATCGCGCGACACCGCCCAAGAAGGTCCCAGATTACGGCGTTTGGTTTTGGTGAGCCATTGCCAGGTACACAGAGACATCTTCTAATCGTTTTTCTCTCGATTTAACAGGACTTGGGTCGCGGCATTTTGTGGAATATCAGTAATCCAGGCGGTCTTTACCCATGCCCACTACTTTGTGGTTCGAGGAGCACCGACGATTGTAGCTAGTTACGTGCGTAAATCCTCTCTTTGCTCCGCCTTTCACAGTGTTTGAACTGACGTCTTTATTACAGGGAGCTTCTGCTGTCCTCATATACGGCGCCATTGACGCTCCGCTTGCCCAACCGCGGGCACTTCTTGGTGGACACTTCTTAGGCGCACTCACGGGCGTCATCATCACCAAACTCATGCACCTCCTGCCCACTGAAGAACGCTATCTGGAACTCCAATGGCTAGCAGGCTCATTATCCTGTGCAACCGCCATCGTTGTCATGCAGATCACGAAGACTACTCACCCGCCAGCTGGAGCCACGGCTCTCCTCGCTTCGGTGAATTTGGAGATCCGGGAGTTGGGATGGTATTATTTGCCGATTGTGCTGCTGTCATCGACTCTCGCGCTGGTGGTGGCGTTACTCATCAACAACATCCAACGGCGGTATCCAACGTTTTGGTTTGAACCCAGCCCGCCATCACCGCCGCCGCCACCTGTACCCGCCCCGGTCCCCGAAGTAGAGTCAAAGGAGGAGGGAAGTACAAAGGCGAATAGCCGGGAGGATATCTCTTCCCCCAAAATTTTGTCCAGCCCCGTATAACTATGTTCTTACCTTGTATGTCACATTCATTCACGACGTAGATTCGAGTGCATTCCATTTCCTCGTTTAAACCCTATTCAGAACTGTCCGCTTACATTACTGCGGTGCCAGAATATCGCAGTCGAGGGCAACCTCGAGCCCAAGCGCTCTACATAGATCTTGTACACGGCTTATCGGACTTAGAGCGCCTCCTCACTCAACGTACAACATCGGCTACCGTCGCGTGGCTAGTCATGAATGTCAACAATCCCGATCCGAAGAGAGAGCACGCTGACAGTGCACCAACACCAGGTCAGCGCTCAGCTTTCTCCAAGAAAATTAAAACCTATCTATCCATCTGAATTTTGGTCTGGAATAGAAGTAATCCGTTGTCGTCGAATATCCCCCAAGGAAACAATTCAGCTCCGGCATACTGTTCTCTGGCCCGATGCTCCCATATCGCATGTCGTACTTCCGGAAGATGACTTAGGATGCCATTACGGCGCATTCCTCAGACCATCTGCTCAATCCAACTCTCGTGATACTGCGGATTCCTCAGGAACTGGGGCTGATCATCAGCAAGCAGAGGCCCAGAATGGGGGTTCCGAATCAGGTTCAGATCCGAACCAGAGCGAAGAACTTGTCGCAGTAATATCTCTTTTCAACGAAGCTTATCCCACCGATTCTGCAAGTGTCGAATCGGATCTCGCGAGCAATGTCGATGCCTCTATCGATCCCACCACGAGTGCAAACCCAGATACCAAAGCCATAAAGAAATCCATAATCCGCTTCCGTAAATTTGCCTGCCATCCTGACTTCCAAGGTCGCGGGGTTGGCTCGACACTCCTACAACACGCGATAGATGCTATGAAATCCGAAGGGAGCGGCGCTGCTGTTTTATGGTGTGACGCTAGGACGAGCACGTTAGGGTGGTATGAGAGGAGAGGGTTCAAGTCATTCGGGGAGAGGTTCTATAAAAGCGGCGTCGAGTATGTGAGGATCAGGAAGGGGTTGTAATGACAAGACGCAAAAGTAGTAAGGTAGAAAATCTATAAGAAGTCTAAAGACCGTCTAAACTCGAAACACGAGATGTGACCTTTAGTTCAACAACTCATCCGAGAATGCATAGTCACAGTACCCCAAACCAGTCGTCTCGCCGGGAATATAAAATTTCGACCGGTCGTACGGTGCAAGCTTGAGATTCTTCATCAGCCGAACGGGAAGATCAGGCTGAGCAGCCAGAAGTAAAATAAGCATCCAAGTCAGCAACCGTCTCCATTATCCCAGCAAGATGAGCAACAAATACTTACATTCGGAATGAACAACCTCCCAAAAGCAACCAAATGACCGTCATTCTCATGTGCATACTTCAAAGCACTTTCCCGCGTATAGCCACCCGTAGAGATATAGGTCTTCCCCTTCCAAGGCTCTCTCAAAAAGTCGTTCGACGCGTCTAGTCGGAGGAGTGAGGGATCGAGGTCGGTGTTACCGAGAACGCGCGGTTCAATGACATCGAGATAGGCAAAGGTGGGGTAGCGACTTGAGATCTCGGTGACGAGGTGCGTGAATGTTGGGATCGGGTCTTTCATTCCCATGCCTTGTTTGGAAGCAATAAGGATTAGGACGATGATTGGCAAAACGTAAATGGAGCAAAAACTGACCGTTAAATTTACCCCAAGGGCTCAGCCTGATCCCAACCTTCTTCGCACCGACAGCAGTGACAACAGCCTCGACAACCTCCAAGACAAACCTGGTTCTATTTTCCACACTTCCACCATATTCATCCGTCCTAGCATTCGTCACATCCTGCAAACTCTGGTCTAGAAGATATCCGCTGTGACTGTGGATTTCAACGCCGTCAAAGCCAGCTTTATGGACTGCGTTGGAGGCGGCCGTGGCGTAGAGATGGGCGTATTCGTGTAATTCGGCGGTGGTTAGGGGCCGTGGGGCGGGAGCATCTGGGCCATGCTTGGGGACGGTTGGAGGAGCGATGCAGACGTAGGGGAGGGAGGAGTCCTCAGTTGCCAGAGTGGCTGGGTCAGCGCAACTCCCTAAAGCCCAGAGCTGAAGGACGATAGAGCTTCCTTTGGCGTGTACTGCATCTACAACCTACGAGAATAGTCGCGTAAGACTACGTTATTACATAGTCCAGACGGGCGTACCTCCTTCCAAGCAGCGATCTGCTTGTCATTCCAAATCCCTGGGACGTTGTTCAATCCACCGGCTGGCGGTGCGATGAACGTCCCTTCGGTGATCAAGAGCGTCCCGGGAGTGCTTGCCCTCTGGGCGTAGTAGTCTCGGACAATGTTGGGGAGGGGGACGTGGTTGATAGCTGCCCGGAGGCGGGTCATAGGGGACAGGACCATACGGTGGTTGAGTTGGAGCTGGCCAACTTTGGTGGGCTGGAAGAGCTTGGGAGCGGGGGATGCCATAATCAATAGTCAAATTGACGAATGTAGAGGGTGATATGTTTGCTGAAGAATGCGAGTTCACCAGCATTGGTTTTATACCTATGGGCTTGGGCAGCCCG
Source organism: Pleurotus giganteus (assembly GCA_032158425.1). NCBI lineage: Eukaryota > Fungi > Basidiomycota > Agaricomycetes > Agaricales > Pleurotaceae > Pleurotus > Pleurotus giganteus. The sequence goes on along the minus strand of JAPEHR010000008.1, from coordinate 2,174,807 downwards.
GGTTACAAGTTTCCACATGAGAGTTATTCGGTTCGCTGCGCCTGATAATACTTAGCTTGGAACATATCCTAACAGCATCATCCAGGCGAACATACGGACGCGTCGAATGAGCATAAGGGGTCCGCATTGAATTGGGCCATCAGCCAGTCCATCTTGAAACATTCGCGATGGATGGGAAACTGACCGCAGCATTGATTGTGGTTGAGCATTGAAATATTGACTGATGGAGCGACCTAAGAATAACTGAGGGATATCATTAGAACGTCGTTTCGAAGTGCTATTCAATGATTGGCAGGAAGTGGTACAGCCTGAGGATGACCACAAGGGCGGCCAATCCCAATGCGTATATATTTGCACGTCCACGCACATGCAGCCTATGATAATAGATTATCTGTGTGTCGCTAAGCGTACACTGCCCTTAGTTGCATCAGCGCTCAAGACGTACGGGTAAAGAGTGGAGGACGTACTATCACTAATCACTCCCAAACGTGACTACTCTTCCGAAGGTCTTCCCAGTCCCCCATATTCCTCTCCTCAAACAAGCAAGCTGAACGACCTGAGAATGGTCGATGAATAAGTTGGCCTTCGCTCCTTGCGTCTGGATATGATACGAAAAAACTACATCGTTATTAGAACGAGCTAGCAGAAACACAATCCAACCACAACGGTGCTTACCATCGGGATCTGATGCTTCGAACCTGAGTATCAAAGAGTCAGCAAGGTAAGCTACGGGGGAAGGGGACGAACGTACATTATTTTCTCATTGGGTAGGCCGGCAGTGATAGCACTAATAACATCCGTGCGCCATGTCCTCACATTTTCGGTTATGCCTTCGCTTTCAATCATGATCATCTATCGAGACAATGAATATGGATTGACGCAGAGGTAAGATCGCACCTCTGCACCAGCTTCAAGAAAAGCGTGAGCGCGGTCAATGAGCCATATTGGATCTCTTGTTTCTGCTTCCTCCAATTCGGCAACTGGGGCACCTCCACCAGCGCCCCACCTAGATGCAAAAATGCGAGCAAACCAAAAGACATTGCACTTTGTATATAGCTTACTGTATGCCAACTTCAGGCTTGGGTTTGAGCTCGTAAGACTTGGTCAACTTGATCAAGTTCGTCCAATCGCGCGTTGGTATGGTGAGAAATCCAGATGAAATCTCAATGACGTCGAACCTAAATCTGACCATCAGCGCTCGTCATCATTCTAGTAAAGGGCGCCTACCCCATCTCTTTACACGCTTCCAAGTACTGCTTGACCATCCCCTCGTTCCCTGCCGAAGAAGCCAGCACTCTCTCAATATAACCACCCGTACTCACATAACACCCATGGGCATGTGCGACGTCAATCAGCCCTTTCAACCTCTCTTTCGGCATCAAACTAAATGACCCCCCAGCGAATTTCACGCCATCGACATACGCTCCCCAATCCTTCAGCAGTTCATCAAGGTAAGTCTGTGTCACCGGAGAATAATACGGCCCCCGTATCTCGGTTAAACCTAGAGTGCGGGGCTTCGCGGGTAGGGCATTGGCGGGGAGAAAGGAGAACGGAGTGACAGGATACGCTAATGAAGTCGAAGCTGGTGCAGTCTTACTGCTTTTCGATGCCGCACGAGAGCGAACAGTCCTTGGATCGACTGTGGACGTGGGCGGTGACCGGAACAGAGGCGTATTTGAGCTGATCACCCGAGACACCAGTGGTTTGGGTGCTCGGAGGTGTCGGAGAGCGACGCGGAGCATGCTTTCAGTCCAATTTGAGACGAAGAGCCGTACGTTGATGAACGCCTTGACGCGGGCTATCACCGGGCTGTCGGCGTCGCTAAAAACGGTGTCTTGGTCACGAGGCTATGTAGAAAAAGGAGTAAACCATAGTGAGTTCATGGCTGACATCATACCATGGAGGTAAGGACGAATCTCCGATAGTGGCTGGGCAACTAACAACATAGAAGGAACAGTTTGGAATTATGAAAACCTTTGTATACGGTGTGTGTTTACTCGAAACGAGGGTAACGTCCATGAATACCAGGACGAGGAGCTGACTACCGCGGATTGTCTCGTTAACAAGCCAAGTACATCATAGGACGAATTGAAGTCTGCTCACCGAAGCTTTCAAATCCGTTGATGAATCTACACGTTCCTCGTGTCGAGTCCAAACGGGTCCTTGGACTCGAAATTCTTCATCGTAGCTTCGTAAACGCCAACACTCCCGCAAAAACTGCGAATAGTAGGACAGACGGTAGCAACAGCCATCAGCGCGAAATACCACACACGAGTCGTGTCCTGAATGGTGAGGTCGTAAAGGCTCCACTCGGGGAAGGTTATTTTTGTGATAAAGAGGCCAAATTCACGCTGTTGCGAATGTCAGATAAGGACGAGGTAGATAGTCAGTTAGTTAGTTAGAAGGGAAGGGAAGGGAACTAGGATGAACGCACTTCATCAGTACCCCGTCCTCCCGTGATCGTGACCATCAGCTCCTGCAAACACGGCAACCTTCTTATCAATAAAGCGAGTATGGTCTTATCGATCTGCGTTATAGATATGCGTAGGCTCAACAAATTCGGATGTCCTTCGTCCCCGAGCAGATTCATTAAGTCAACGGGGTTGAAATCCACTCCGAGAATCACGAGGTTCGTCAACTGTCGCTGCGAAAAGAAACCAGCCAACTGCTGAACCGCAGCGGAAGTGTTGTAGTTCATGGTTTGTGTTGTATACGGTGTTATCTCGAGGGAGAGTAGGTTCGTAACCTTGATATGGCTGAAGATGTCTCGAGTGAGCCCAGGGAAGTCGAGCGAAAGATGTCTGAGCGAGTCATTGTGGGCTTGAAGAAATGAGAAGAGAGCGCTGCCAGGATCCCCAACGAAAGCGCTGTACCCTCGCGTGCAGGGCATCCGCAGCTGAAATGTTGTCAGGTCTGCTACCTGCTCTGTGAAGGATTCGTGAGTATTAAGGGAACGTTATTGAGGCCGCGACCGACCAACCTAGCTGAGAAAACAATGTGTCGAGGGAGAGATGCTCATGGCAGCGGACTTGCAAGGAAGTCAGAGTATTTCGCGACGCGTTGACCAGCTTGACTAAAGCGTCGATACTTTCATCGGTTGGATTAGAATTGGGGGCGCTCATGTTCAAAGGCGCATTGGAAGACAGAAAGGTGATTGATATCGAATGAAGAGACGTCACAGGGGGGACTCCAGCCAGGGCGACGTGTAGGCCACCAGCGCCTACTCTGAGAGAGAGCTCCCGAAGCCTCATTGTATACCAGATAAGGCCCAGAAGGGGCGGTACATCGCTGACATCCCCAATTCCCTTCCAATGGATGGCACATGTCCGCACGTTCGTCAGGCCTTTAAATATCGTCACTAAATTCGGATAGCTCCCTGTCTGTGCGATTGCTACGACGGATGATAATGACGATGATAGCTGAATGGGGGATGAGGGTGTTGGAAATGACTTCTTCGGCTTGAAGAAGGCTCGGAGGAATGAGGCCAGCCAGCTTTTCTTCTTCTTTGACTTGGTCGAATCTACGGAGGCGGAGGCAGTAATAGGAGGAGGGAGGATCGATACGGTGGGACGTAGAGCATATTCGAAATCGTCCAGGGATGAAATTTGTATGACTAGGCTTCGCACGCGCGGCGCAACTTTCGGATCGCTATGGTTGTACGGAGAATCCCAATGTCAAGTTCATCAGCGTGTGCGTCCGTCTTCAGTATCGAGAACGAGACTCACCGTAGCATCTTGGCCCGCTTAATCGTGTATGGCGTCGCCCGTAAAAGGGAGACCTCTTTGTACCGCCTGTCCCATGCACATTCGTAGAAGACTCGGTTGACCGACATCAACTTGTCCGGCTCGCCGTCGGGCAAATAGGACAGAATTTCATACCAAAGCTCGTTCGGTAATGATATCGCCATTCCTTTTGACCCCAATTTGAATTTCAGTCCCAAGCTTGGCATTCAGGCAGTTGAAAGGTCGAAGTTCGGGCGAGAGGTAATGAGAATGTACACCAGGTAGGCCACAGTGGCACGCCCCTTATAATATGAAACGCAGAATGTTTCGCCGCAAGGGCGTGAAATGAAAGGCGTAGCAGCTTCAAAACTGCGTAGGCTGCAAGGGTCGTGGGCGCCAAGATTCACGGCGAACGTGACCGAGCTTTGGGCGTCTACTTGACAGGGGCCCGCCGACTACCTTCCATCCGTAATGGAGCAGCTGCTTCACGGGAAACCGCTTACGATACAGCCGGTAACTGCTAACTATGAATACTACAACTAAGGAACGCGTCAAGCTCACCCCAATCCCAAGGTACATACTGTATGTCACTACGGTCGTACTATAAGTCTGGATCAACATAATTGTGCCGTACTTCATCACACGTTCATGAAGGTTCAGGACGCTCTGTGGGAGAAGACGACTGCTCTCATAGAAGCTTGTTGTGGAGTGGAAGGTATGCTCCGGATATGTGGTACCGGCGGAGGAAGCTGAACTCTATGAACTGACTGGATACGGTGGTATGGGTAAGCTACTATGGGTTGGTGTCTACTTTCCGTTGCTTATTCGCAATATGTGTTTGGCTTGGGGCAGATGCCGCTGTGAGGCCGCTTCCATTAGGATGGAGCCGTTATCGCCTGCGCTGCTTGAGCTTGAGCTTGAGTTTATCGACCCCATCCCTGATGAGCACAAGGAAGTCGACAATGAGGGTGCTCTACCATTCGCTCCCAACTGTCTCTCCCAGTACGTTCCTCGTAGCATTCCCTGCGTGAGCTCGCTGGACGATTCGCAGTCGACCCCATCGCCCCCCACTGCTCCAACGCTATCTTTCGGGGTACCTGACGTCATGTTGGCAAGGCCCTTGAATGCTACCATTGGAGTCAATGCTGATTAGCGGCTGCGGGTGCACCGCCGACCCTTCCCCTCATATCTCAAGGGGCTTGGGACGAACGAAGCCCGTGTTCTTCGCGAGCTCGCCTGCACCTCAACAGTCACGTTGATCGAAACTTTCAATTCCTTGGTCGCATTTGGCATACCTATGTGCGTACTAAGTCTGTCAGCGGGCTTTGTCAATCGGTTGAGAATGAAGCTTGTGAATTGTGAATCCGTTGCTTCCCGGACGGTTGCGGTTTAAGACTGTTCCGAGGAGAATCTATATCGGTGTGGGTTTGTTCGTGAGGCCTCATCTGACTAACCCCCCCGGACCGTCTGCAAATGTAGTGTTGTGTGCTCCCTCAATGAAGCGGCCCGCTGCGAGACCTGACACTAAGTGTAAGTAATGGATGGCTGAACTTTGAGGGTGACACCACTTGAGATGGAAGGACGCACTCAGCTCTGCATTCATGAGTATGAGCACCACAACCGCTATTGGTGAAGCATATCAGTCCCTAGGTAGCGGAGCAATTGAAAACGCAAGGAGCTAGCATCCGGAGCATTGCATGATGATCAGTTTTTCATTAACGAACCATGGATTCAATAGACACGTATGCATAGAAACAGCGACAAGAGCGGGCTGTACGTATGTCGAAACGAATGCCTAGCGCGTATGTAGCGGAATCAGTGAAACGAACAGCAAAAACAAGGAGGTGACGGTGATAGGCGGTTAAGTTGCCGGAATGATGCCGCGGAATCAAAATGCTCCCACGGTCAATTTGAAATTCCCACAGTCGATACCCACTGTATAGATCGATCACCATCGTCGTCACTTCCATTCAGTGCGCAACCCCTTCGGGGCTGTACGAACCTTGCACCACTCCTTCATCAGCGTCCTCTTGATGCTCTTGCTTATAAGCGAGCGCATCCTTTACCCTGCAATATCTCTCTTATACCCTTTCTTCGCTTCCCATTAGACCACGTAATTCAAAGCCGCCATGTTGCCGTCCTCAGCGAGCTCCAAGGCGCGCCCTGCGGTGAAGAAGCCCACACCGCCCGAGTCGACCTCATCGTCATCGTCACTGGCGTCGGTCGGATCCACCATTCCAAGAGTCCATAGCCCGCTTGGTCCCGGGCGATCTCCCCAAGACTCCTCACGATCCTCAACTCCACCTCAATCCGCTTCTTCAACTTCGGCGGCGTCGTCAGCTTCGACGAGCAGAGTGTTTTCGGACTCGCCCAAGTCGGCGACCACAGCGCTGTTAACTCCGCCTCAGATTCACCAATTACTGCCCTCGCCCATGCCAGTGACCCAAGCGCAACCCACAAAACAGCGTCCCAGAGGCCAATCCACCTCTAGCGTCCATCTCGACGCTGCGAAGGCCGGCGAAGGAAGCAGTAGTAGCGGTGGTGGTGGAAATATGAGCAAGGCGATGAAACGTATCAGTCACCCCGTGGCGTCTACAGCAGCCTCCATACGTCGTGATGTCTCTGTGGATCACATCGCCTCACACGACGACGACCGTCATGATCCGACCATCACCTCCATTCCCATCGCTTATCCATCTGACACGCATATTTCGAGTTCCAACCATCCACGTTCTGCCAATGCCATATACACCTTCACATCCTTACCCCAGTCCAACCCACGCGGTCGCTCGGTTCCCATGACGCCTCGGCTCGAGCAACCCAGCCAACGCGGTCGAAAGAGTGGCAGAAATAAGAGCAGCGGAAGCTCACGTTCAAGGTCTCCGGACGCGATCATTGAGCTCCCTGGGCAGGAAGGCGTAGATGGTGTCGTAAATTCTGGTCTCAGACCAGGGCAGCCTGTTCCTGGACACCTTGAGACCGATCGCGTCATGTCTTCCTCGTCCCGTTCTTCTTCACCCGGACACAGTCCGATAGAACCGCACGGTGCCAGCATGACGGTCTTGCTCTCCTCCGCAAGCACCTCCACTGTCGTACAGAAAACTCCCGTGGCTGCTTCTTTCCATCAACAGATGCCGACGCCATATCAACCTGGGGGATCAAAGCCGTTTGATGGTGGCTCGCATCGAAGTGTTTCTGGTCCTAGCGTCAATATAGGCGGTGTCTGGGGCGGTGACATGAGGCATCCGAGGCCATGGCAAGGGTCCGCCGCCTCGCCTGCGATTGAGAGCCGAAAGGAGCCTTCGATGAGCGAGTGGGAGAAAGTGAGGGATGCTGCCAGTTCTAGGGCGATGGGGAAGGCGAAGGATATTCCGGAGGAGCAAGTAGAGGGATGGCTTGCTACAAGGGAGGTCAGTCGGTTTCTTTCCCCCTCTGAGGGTATCAATCACTGATTTTTACTCATCTTTTTCCTTTGTTGATTGGACGCGTTAGCAAGTGGCTCGTGCGGCGAAATCCGTTCTGGGTACAACAGGTGACATAACACACGAACTCTTGCAGCTGAGTGTGGATTATGTTGAGTTTGTCCCAGTGCCGGGTCTGCAACATGCCGTCAAGACGCTACTGCAGATTTGGGACTCGTTACAGGGAGTGGATGTGAGTATATGCGCTCTTTTTGCTCCTTTTTCCCTTTTCTTTCTTTCCTTCCTTTTTTTGTTCGTTCCTGTCTTCGGTTTGCTCTCGTGCTTTGTTCGTTGGCTTTCTCTGGAGTTGGGTTTCGGATGTGGTGATCCTGGGTACGCTGACTTGGGGCCCTCCAATGTGAACCTGATACGTGGCAGAGTGGTTGGACGGTGTCCTGGTTGTCAAGAGCGTCTCCGCCCCTCCGACTTCCGAGACGTCGTCCCGGGGCCTGTGCCTTGCATCATCGATCATATACCCATGGACCACGCTCTGAGAGGCTTCAACAAACATTATTGCCTCCTTCATAGACCCCCACATCATTAGACCCTACATTTCTCTTGAACCCTCGGATGTGGCTATTCGCCCACATCTATTCTCTTCCCATTCGGCATTTGTTAATTTCCTTCATGAATCGCCTTCTTCCTTTTTAATTTCTGTCGATTCGGCTTTTCGCTTCCATGCACTCGTAGTCGATGCTATGGGTCGATAAGCACTGGGCCTTGTCAGGGAGTTTCCCCGCAATCGCGATCGATTGTTCAAAACATTGTCCTCGTTTCATCATCATTACCTCGATCGCTGCGATCATCACGCTTTACGAAGGACCCTCGGGACCATTTCGTCGTCCTTACCTGTCTTTGGGGAGCTTAATTTCTAGGGCATTTACGTTATATGCGTCTGGGCCTGGAGATTTATGCATGATGGATCAGACAGCCAGCATGCATGTCTCGTGCACCAGCCCAGCCCTGCTTATTGGCGGGTGCCTGTACAGCTCTCCCGCGTTTGCTGGGGGATTACTGTTGGATGCTCGGGTTTTTACGACCGAGATACGAGCCACGGGCGTGTGGGGCGGGTTTATTCGACCGACCGACCGATTGCTCGAGCGTCTCGTGTTGCATGCATGGGGCCAGTGGTTAACGGATGACCCCCATTCAACGGACCAACCCCTTCTCCGCTGTTCCCCTTCGGGGGTAGTATGCGAGCCTGCGGTGCTTATATGTACGCGCTGGTCCTTCGATGGCTGTCCGTCCAATTGAAATGACAGACGGTGCAAAGAATAGATAGGGCCGTCGACCTCCGTGGACTGTTCACCGGGCCGTTGTTCCTTCAGCCAGGTCGTATTCCTCCTTCCTTTGATGAATTCTACGGATATCTATGCCGCAATGATGATGATGATGTTAACTATTGGACTCGTCGTAATTGCGGCAACGAAGGGAGCGTAAACGTAAGGGGCTGGAGGATGGGGATGGATGGTGGGGGCGGGAAATTATTGAGTTCAGGGTCGCGCTTCCTTTTGGAGATGTAGAGAAGCTGATGTCGTGCCTGGTCCGATGATCGGATGGTGGCGTTTTGCTTCCGTTGCTCATTTTGTGGGGTTATCAGATTAGGTCTTTGTTTTGTTTTTTCGGGCGTCATTTCTAACTTTTTTTTGAGCTTCTTCTTCATCTTTTCATTATTCATTGTCTTATTGCGTTGCTTCGATGATGATGCTGATGTTGAAGTTTACTGACTTGCTTTGTTTGGGTTATAGTTGAACCGGATGGCTTGTCTGGGTCTTGTTCAAGATTGTGCGTCGGCGGTGTTGGCGATTCGTGATGAAATTCAGGAGGCGGGCGTTTCGGTGGTGGAGGAGACGAACAAGCCGTTTAGGGAGCTTAATGAGTAGGCACCTACCTTGATGCTCTGAAGGAATTCGTCTCTGACCTTCGCTGCGTAGAGTGTTCCTCACTATCAAGAACATGATGGATTCCATCTCAACGATGTCGTTTTTGAAGAGATACTTGAAGCGTGATGATATTTCTCGACAGATTAGAGGATGTCATGATAAACTTGACAAGGCGCTCCAGCGTTTCAATGTAAGTGCTCCGATGCCAACTTTTCGTTCAACTTGCTTTTTTTTCTGACTTTCGATCGACTTTAGAATTCCATTGCGCTGCGCACTCTCAAGCACATCTTGTACACTCGAGACCAGTCTGAGGAGATCCGCAACCTGGTGGAGAAGCTATTCAACAAGGAACTTCCGCTTTCGATGCCCCAGCCTGCTACCACCGTCCCTCCGACCACACCCATCTCTACTTCGCAATCAAATGAACGCCACGGTACTCATGCAGCAGAAGGATGGAAAGCGTTGAACGACGTACGGACCCGTATGCGCGACGTTGATAATGCGTATGACATGGCGGATCTACGGCGGTTGATGCAGGTGGCGCTGCAGGCTGGGAGTGATGTGGAGATGATAAAGACGCTCCAAGTTGGACGGGATAGTATGCCGGAAGCTATCAAAGCTTTGCAGCGGGAGATTGAACGAGAGGGCCAGCGGAATACGATAGAGCCGAGCGCTAGTGGGGTATCTCAGGCTGGGACGTCGACGTTGATGGATGTGGATGCGAGGCCGCCTAAGGTTGTGAGGAGGGTCAGTGTGACGCAGGTCCCGTTGGCAGGGCGCCTTGAGACTGATGCGAGTGGGAATTTTATTTTGGAGGATGTGATTGAGAGTCCGTCGGCGGTGGCTCCTGGCGGGGAGGAACCACAGTTCACGCTGCCAGCTGGTGAACAGGGCGGTGGAGCTACGGTCACGGGTCCCTCACCTGGAGAAAAGTTAGCTCGGAGGCGAACGGTTGTTAGCATTGAGAGTGCAGACAGTGGGTACGCTGATGAGATGAAACCGAAGGATACGTTGGACATGGAGTTTATGGAGAGTGGGCTTGATGCGTTGAGGAGGATGAGTAAGGGTATTGACAAGACGTTGCCGTCGTGGGCTATCACCGAGTCCGTCATTTTCCTTTGTCTTCTTTCATATATTTTGAGGATCTGACGTGTTACCTCTCAGGTTTGAAATTTACTATGAGGAGCAAGTCGGCGTGGGCTTCTTTTCGGAGGTTTATAGAGGTACTTGGAGGAATCGAACCGTCGCAATCAAGCAACTCCATAGGGGTGCGCCTCAGCGACCGTTCATTCGAGAGGTGGAGATATGGAAGAGTCTCAAGCATCCGAATGTTCTCAAGTTGCTCGGCGCTAGCAGTCCATCGACGCCCCCATACTTCCTCGTCAGCCCATACATGAAGAATGGGAGCTTGGTGGAATTTTTGGGACGCATCGCGAGGGAACGAGAAGCCGATGCGTCTAGTCACAGCTCGGCGATCGTGGGCAATAGCCCGATGATGTCAGGATCTGGGCTTTTAAGAGGTGGAAGTCTGCAGAGAAGAAGTCCTAGTCCTGGTACGCGAGCAAGGGGTAGTCCGGGTGGTGGTGCCGGTATTGGTGGGTGGCGAATGCTTAGTTTGCCGCCGGGTTCTAGTGGCAGTGGGAGTATGGGCCTGTCTGGAAGCGGCAGTGGTAGTACATCGGGCGCCGAACATGGAGAACCGAACTTGTTAAGGTTCATGCACGAGATCGCGAAGGGGCTGGCGTATTTGCATAGCCAGAGTGTATTACATGGTGATCTGAAGGTAGGTGTTCCCTTCTTCGATTTGATCATGATTAGTAAGTCTATCCTTAGGCCGCCAACGTTCTTGTCACAGACAAGCTCCGCTGTGTTATCACGGATTTTGGCCAAAGCGAGATGAAGTCGGTGGCCGCTCGGTTGAGTGGCGCGCAACAATCCCGTACGATGTCTATTCAAATCCTATTTTATCGCGTGCCTGATCTTTAGCGATGCAGATGGTACTTTACGCTGGCAAGCTCCAGAACTGATGCAAGGAGCCTCCGCTCTCACAGCCCAAATGGACATTTACGCCTATGCGATCACGTGTGTTGAGATTTTGAACATGGGAAAGCTCCCGTGGTCCCTCATGGACGATGATTCGGTGAGATACTTTGTACTCAGTGGGTTTGGATTTTTCGGCTTGGATAAAGTATTCCGCCGCTAACTACTACTCCACAGAGGAGAACGGCCGTCCGCCTCTGCCAGTATCTCGTTTTACCACGCCTGGCCTCGAAGACCTTCTTCGACAGGCATGGCACCGCGATCCTTCTCAGCGACCCCCTTTTAGTCGATTGGTGCCGATTCTCAAGCAGATGCGCCAGGCTTTTGACAATGGTGGTGAAGAGGCGATATCACCGTCGATGTCTGACCAGCTTGAGCTTGAACCTGTGCAGCGACCTTCGCCAGATATACGCCCAATTCCACTGCCATTTCCACCAAGCGGTAGGTTTGGTTGTTTTAAAAATACCGCAGAGAGTGATATGTTGATCTGTTCTTCCACGTAGGTTATGAACATACTCTAGACGCCCTCGGTGTTTCTCCGGCTTCATCAAGCTATGGATCGTATCGCACACCCCATGATGCGTCTACTTCACATGCTGTACTCCCTTGCGCGGTGTCTGAACCAGAGGACTTTACCCCGGAAGAGCCAATAGCAATGCCTGAGCCAGACGTCTATCATGGCTCAGAAGTTCACAGTCGAATATCGTCAGACGGCGAAGACATCTACTCTACCACGGGTGAACATCTGGACATCTTCCACTATGACGGTTATGAAACGCCACCGCCTTTGGATGAACGACTGAAGCAGATTAGAAACGAGCGACGGTATCGCATGCTGCTGAATCATGAGTTCCATCCCTCTCGTGAGATTTTTCCTCTTTTTTTTCTGGATTGGAGCTCAATGCGTCGTATTTGTAGTAACTCTACCGCTTTGGACGCCTTCTCCGGTAGCATTAGGTGCAGTGGGGTACCTTTTGAAACCCCAGGGTAGCTTCGTTACGTTGTTCAATGCTACGAACCCTCTTAACTCCGCTGGCGTCAACATGGCCTCTCTCAAAGGATATGGAGAGTTTTCTACGGGAAAACAACGTAACCACAAGCGCCTCCTACCGCAACGCTGGTTCGATAGCCTTACCAGCATCTTCACCAGCAGAAATGACCAGTACGCCCCACCATTGTATCTACCTTGGTCTTCCTATTGATGGCTAGTTACAGCATCCGAAAGTACACGTTTCCTTTGCGAGTTGGACACAGGCACGCCTATTTATGTGCAGAAACCACCCAATATCGCTACTTTGAAGACTTAGAAACCCCGAAGAAATGGTTTAAGTCTAACGTTGATACTATTTTAGAGCTTTATGGGTCGCAGCACGATATTCAAAGGGAGGACCTATACTTGGGTGAGAAGGATATTAAAATAGCCCCGATATTTTTAACAACCGTCTCCGCAGTGATTGGCACGCTAAGTGCACCAAACTACGGGCTATTTGTGTGCCACAGACATCCAAATGGGCAGGTAGGTAGTTCGCTACGTTTCCCAGGTACAACCCACTAACGATAGCTATGCGTAGGCCCATTTCAACGTTTATGGTTCTCAGAGGGCTGGCCAACCTTGGGGCTCATATACGACCGATACGGAGTTGCCGCAGACAATTGGGCCTTCGTACCCTGAGGCTGATGTAGAAACCTTTGACCCCCAGTTCGCGAGCAAGGTGTCCATCGTGGGCGACGGGCCCTGGGATTCCCTACTCCTCGCGAAGTTACGCTTTATGCCTGATGCAATGGAGCCAACCTCACTGTAGTATCTCTGGAGACGAACAAAGATAGCATGTAACGCTGTGTAAGCCGTGTTTGAACACTGGGACTTCTCGAATGCCGTTGATTCTTCGTACTATCTTATCAGAGTTACGACTGACTGGCAAGTTGCCATAATTATGCCAATATGGATGAACGGATTATCCTGCTTCCCTCTATTCTTTGAGACCAATCCGGTCAATTATATTCAAGGTAAGTGGCTGTATCATCCTCTATCCGTATTGACATCATTGGACTATTTCAAATTACGTGCAACTACGATACCAGAGATAAGAAACTCATTGCAATCGTCCCAAGGGGGCTACATTAGCTCACGAATGCTGTGATAGTTGGGGTTTGCGGCGTTCCTTTCCAGGGATAATAGTTCAGTTCAATGGATCATGTAGGCCTTTCACGTCAACTAACATTTCCATCAGACTAATGGGAGTTCTTTCTGCGAATTTTCGCGGCTAGGTTCACCATGTTCTATACCCATGTCGCTTAAGGTATTCGCCCAAATCACATACTTTCAGAACGACAGTGTTGGGCGCGCAAACGTGACATACTTCCGTGTATGTCTGGGATTGTAGACCCCGGTTCGGACCCGTTGATAAGCGGTTTCTATCTCCTCTAGTCGTGTTTCACGAAGTTGTTCGATCGTTGCGCGGCATCCCAACGCTCTCCGTGACCTTGCCGCTGGTTCCTGTTACGCAGAAATGGACACTAAACAACCGCGATCGCTCGGTCTTGCTCTCTGATTATTCTTAGATTCTCCTGTGAGCCGACCGGATCGTTGGCACAACACTTTCCTAACGAGTTACATACTCTACAGTAGCTGACATATTCGACCAAAGTGAGGAACGTATATTGTCGTTACTATGTCATCTGACTTCTCAAACGCGGTCCGTTTACTTGATCAGGTGCATTCCTCCCCATGCTACGCCGTCAAGCTTCGGGGCCGAAATGCGAATCTCTCATCCATCAACACATACGGGAGGACAGAAGGCGGCAACGCTGCCCTCATCACTCTCACTCTTCCATGACATTCCACAGCTCACTCCTGAGGTCACTATCGAAGCGCTCATCGGACGACCCGTGACCTCAACGCTTTCCCACTGGTAGACCCGCTATCTGTTGTCTTGGGCCCCGTAAGTCTCTTTCGTACTTGCCGAACTTTTGCTCCCATATGTTGCAGACGTTGAAGAAGAAACATCAGACTATTTATGTCTCTAGACCTCCATCAGGGACCCCGTTTGGTTAAGAGAACACTGCAATGGGTACCACGCGGGCTCGATAGCAACGTTCCTCCGACTTTTGTCGCCCTTTCGGTGCCGAAAGCCATGTCCGCCATTGCCTACTCAAGCTTTCCCAAATATTTTTGGATGCGCTCAATTCGAATCCACGTTACTGGCTTTCCTTTAAGACGTCATTGGCTGCCACGCTCCTGATCAAATATCGGCTTCACATTTGCGTGTGTCCCTTTGAACAACAACGGCCATCATATCACCTGTGCTCATGACGCTGCCGTTATGAAGGTCAAAAGGTCAAATTGTCCCACTCTGTTCGTTAACGAAGGAGAGATGCTTGTCATCCCTGGCTTTAAGTATTCACGTAAGTTCTTCGAACGTGTTTCAGCAGCAGATGAGATCTCCTGTATTCACCCTAAACCCTCCTGAATCCTTCCTGAATCCTTCCCAGTGCTCTAAGGTTAGCGGGAAGACTCAGGCACCTTCAGTTGCAGTACGTCAATTTGGACTTCTCTCTCAGGACTCCCATGTGAACAGAACTCACCACATGAGGTTCACAGCCTCTCGTTTGTCTCACTGCAGTTGCGTCCGTTACGCAACCGTTTCCTCAGAGACTCTCCCTGGCGGGAGCCTCGCTAAGCATCGTGAGATGATCTCCTCGCTTTTGCGTCGTTCCATTGGAAAGATAAGCTGAAATTCATCTAAATTTATACCGTAGGCATTCCACCCACTCTAACTCATGAATTGAAATCACATTTCTCGCTTAATTTACGTGATTACCAAACGGCGTAGTGCTATTTTGGCTACTTCTTGGTAACGACCCCGCGCAGAAAACAAGCTTGAGGAGCATTACCAAGATGGGGAAAACCTCGGACAGCCGAGGTTTTCCCCCTGAGAAAGTGGGTGGTGAGTTCCATTTGCTGTGAGAAGGATATTCAGTATTAAGCCATCATCAGATAACTAATGCGGACGAGATAGCAGGGGACTCAGCCACGCCTCTAGCCCTGATCAAATAATTATCCCAGAGATAAGCGGGAGCACTTTCGACTAAAAGTCCCAAAGGAGCTCACAGAGGCCAAAATAGCTATCCGCTGTTTAGGCGCAGGACATCGAAATAAGCCTGGAGTGATCGGCCCACGAATCCCATACTCGTGAATCAATGTTTCCATCGATCCAATATTGTCCCGCATATCACGAGTGCTCCATCTTTTAAGCCCAATCTCTGCCGGCCCGTGGATAACAGAGCCAGCAGGGCCAAATCGAGCTGCGATTGAGTACCTGAGTTATGGTATCCTTGTTTCCACATTGACGGTTTAAATAATTCGTGGGCTTTTCACATATTAGGAGATGTCTTGCTGTTTCACGTACACTCCGTCAACTCTCCGAGAAGTGAGGGCCAATGAATGGCCGTTTGTCACATACATATTCGAAACTTCCCTCCTCCGCGACCCCTGAACATATATAAGACGCTTCGATGATGCAGGTCAAGTTCAGCCTACCCCTCCACTTGTCGAAGAGTCCTCCTTCCAAGTATGCAAGCCCCAGTAGGGAACCATACGTCCGTCACTCATCCATCCCTCCGTAAGCTCCGCGCCACATGAATCCTCAGCGCCAATACTGACGCCCCATGTAGACATAAGAGACGCGAATGACGCCCATATCGTCCTCGAGGCTGTCAGACTCAACATACTCCCCTTGATTAAGCGTCGTTTAGCGACCACCGAACGCGAGCAACTCAAAACCGGTAACGTTTTCGTTTGGGAGGAAGCCGAAGACGATGGCGGCCTACTCAGATGGACCGATGGACGGCGATGGTAAGGAGCCATTCGGCAGCGCCTGTGACACGTCCTTATTCGTTACTAGGTCCCAGAGTCGAATGAGGGGAGACTACCTCTATTACGAGGAGAAAGTAGAAACGACACAAGAAGAGAAAGACGCGAAAGCAGCAAGGCGGTAAGCCGGCTTGGTTATCCACATTATTGCTGCTTCTGATGGCTCTCTTTCAGGGCGAGAAGGGCGACAGATCCCTCCGCTGTAATCCCCCCACCAACACGGCGGAAAGATCGGCCAACAAAACCTAATGGGTTAACTAAGCAAACGTACTCAGCCTTGGTGCACCTGCCTGGTTCAGCAGTGCCCAAGAAGTGGCACGTTGTCGCATATTTCTCGGTGAGGAGTAATTGTCGCATTGGCCCCACCTGGTTACTGAATTGACACATCTCCAGGGGAATGATTATACTCGACTGCCCGTCATCGAAAATTACGAGTACTTGCGCGGAATCAGAGTCCCACACGGGATTTATGTGTCGAGCAAGGCAGGCGCACGGTTAGACCATATGCCAACGTTCCCTGACGATAGTGAAGACTGTGGTGCCTTAGACTACCCGAGCTTACATCCCCCCGGTAGTCCTGATCCACGAGGAAAGGCGCCACAGTTGCAATGCTATGGGCATTATTCCCAAACGGATAGGAGCTTTTCGACTTCGCCATCGTCCCCTTCATCCACCTTGATGTCACGATATCTCTCGCCACCTCGGTCACCACCTCCGGGAAGCGACCACCAGGCAAAAGTGATATTGCCTCCGTTGTCATCCCTTTGTGATCCAGGTTCAGGACCGAGGTTGCACCATCGGCAGACCAGCCCATCCACCCAGTTTCCTCATCGTCCAGACCACTCGCCCTCTATTAAATACGCACCGCTTTCACCCGAAGATCGCAGAGTGTTGGATCGTTTTAAGGTTGTACTATAGATTAGCGCTTTGAATAGCATAATTGCTTTCGATTAAAAGGTCACGACACCTGCTCGCCGAAACTATCTGATAGTGATGCATGTAATGTAGCAGTTTCGAGTCCAATCCCTTCGTAATGCTCGATTAGTAACCTCGGTACACCCAAGAAAGCTGTAACGCACTGCGACGTTAAACATTCACCGGGATGGCGAGCCGGATGTATGTCGCTGGTTCTTCGGTTAGTGCTACATTAACTCCGTTCCATAAGACTCAGGTTCGAAAAGCAAAGAAGCCTCAAGGGTGAAAAGGGACAACGCATGTAAGTAAACAAGGCTTTTGCGCCTCTTCTCGACGGCGTTCGGTCCTATGATCTGGAATCTGGCAAGGGGAAGGCCTTTAATGTACGAAATCGTCAAAAACACAGTTAAAAAGGGCCGCTTGCCTGAATAGATGATCTTCCCCCGACGTTCTACCGTCCGTTGGAGGGTTTGAAAGTTTGATGAGAGCAAAATAGCTTATTTCTCATCTCAATGCATCTACAAGGCCCTAACGCTCGATGCTTCATCGAACGATAAACACCATACGGCCCGTTTCGACACGAGCCGCCACAATCCGTACCCCAAGTTGAAAATAGATGAGAACGACGTCTTGGCAGGATCCACTCGTTTAGGCGGACCGCCTTAGCCGTAGAGATATTGTACAAGACGAGGGAACTAGCACGGACAGGCCCAGCCACTGGCAGGAAGCTGACTGCCCACCGCAAGGGGGACATGATGAGTGGGCCCATCGGAGTTGCAACGGCTGCTCCTGTTCGGCGCCCGGTTTCTGGGCACGGAATCAGTTAAATCGTCAAGCTTCAAGTCTCAAAGCCAAACCTGACCAAAATTTTGAAGTTTCTTGGATCGCGGTCGAAAGGGTGATCATCAATCATGCCACTTGTACTAGCGCCAGTGTTAGCGCCCATATCATTTGCCGAGATGCCGCTCCCCTAAATCAAACGCGTCAAACTCCGAAACCGTGTCACCGTCTTCCATTGACCACACCAACAGGGTTATCGTGGATAATCAGCTCTTTACTTAGTACGTTTCTCTAAGTGTTTTACTGTCGGAGAAGATCTACTTCAGTCAGAAAGCGTAAGCGGAAAAAATGCGCGAAATCCTCTACATCCAAGCTGGCCGCCTCGCAAACTACACCGGCACCCATTTCTGGAACTGCCAGGAAAAATATTTCACTTACGACGATGAAACAAAGCCTCTGACGGATCATGACATATCATTCAGAGAAGGTCTGGATGCCTACGTAGGACCGCATCTGCAAGCTGGCCGAACCTTTACTTATGAACGTATACATATAGGGAAATGCTACCTATTGTCCCCGGCTGCTCATGTTTGACGCACGGAGTGAGTTGTGCCCATCTGATGTTCTGTGCAATAGTCATAACTACTTGGACTTGATCAGATAACTTTGGCAGACTCTCATCCGCCAATTCTCTGAAAGGATACGACAAAGACCTTGACGATGCGTCGGACGGAACGGAACCGCACTCCGCTGTTTGGTAAGCTTTCAAGATTTTGGCAGCTTACACCGATATCCGGGTTAACTGTTTATCCTCATTTTTGCAGGGGCGGCGAAGCCATTGCCTGTAGACAAGAGCCTATCTTTTCACCACCCTCTGGGACTCGCATCAGCGATGCCGCTCCAAGCTCCAATTCTTCCGAAATGTATACAGATAGCGAACTCGGACGCGCCGGACAGAAGTCATCGGATCCTGAGGTCCCCTTCTGGTCTGACTTCGCCCAAGCTTCGTACACTCCTCGAACCATTCAAAAAATTCCAGAGACGCCAGATTGGGACAGAGATGTCGCTGATTGGACTGTTGGCCACGACACTTATCTGAAGTACAATGATGTAAGTGATACTGGTATTCTCAGTGCTTGGGCTTAGTCTGCTTAGCGCACGGGTTTAATGGAAGACGCAGTTAGGCTCTCTTTGGAGGAATGTGATTCGCCTCAGGTCGCTAAGATTCTATCCTTTGCTCTATAGTTCATCTATTGACATATCCCAGGGTCTGCAAATTATCGAAGACACGGAGACCTTCGGATCCTTTATTAATTCGCTCATCACTTCTTTTCACGACGAACTTGCAAAATTGCCTGTGCTGAGTTTCCCGCTGCTCTCTGACTGCGTACCCGCCAACGTGGACAGCGTATGTTCGAACGAACCCTTATCCCACGTCCCGGTGTTTATGTGCTAATAATACCCATGGCAGCCCCGAGACCTCAAGCGCATGATAAACGATGCGCTCGTTCTTCGAAGCTTCGATGACATACAATCCGCGTCGTGTATACCTATACAACATCAAACCCACTGGTATGATAAGATAGTCCGCAAGAGCACCAACTCACACGTCAGTCCACACTGTGTTTTTTACTATTACTTACGCTAGATCTTTAGGTCAGTCCCTATTTGGCGTCAGCGGTACTTTGCAGCCATCTAGAAACTTCGACCCTCCCCTTGCGGTTCGTCACGACACCCTAATACCGCCGTCATACTGACTTCTCGTACAGTACGAAGAATTCGCCGTCTTCGCTCACGTTATCCAGCTTGCTGGCGCAGTTGAACTGGCGTGGGACGACTAAATTCAGCCAGCTTTCATGCATCCCTTTGTACAATGCCTCCGAGCCTTTCGACGAATCTCTACCACTTTCTGATTTCTCATCGCCAGCTATGCTCAAGGTAAGGGAAGATCATATCTTTTCCCTCTGTGAATCAAACCGTGATGTACTTATCGCAGTACGTGTAGGCAGGATTATCCACGCAGTATGCCTGCCTGGATGTAACGCGGGGGCTTTCAGAAGAAGATCTTCTCGCCTACGATAGATGGCGCCTGCAGATATCTTCAACATGCCCTGTTAGCAGGTTTGTTCCTGTTTCGTCGATATTGGATCGGTAGCTGAAACTTAGCAGCATCCACGCCCAAGGTTATCCATTGGATGAAGCTTTGCACTATGTAAGGACACCGAGACCGAGGTCATCTGTCAAACCTTCTCCTGAGACTGTCCGCGTGTTCACGCGGACGGAGACCACGGCTAGAACTGCTCAGATGGTGGACGCCTACGCCAAGGCTATACAAGAAAAGATCACCCACAAGCCGAGCATGTTGGTTCAGCATACGGGTCTCGAATTGGACGTGCTCAAGGAGCTGGTCAATGACCTTTGGAGTATACACGATAATTACGACGATTTCTCGAATTCAGATCTTGCGATGGATGAACCAGACACTGAATAAATAACATTTACGTAGCTCTACACCATCTCTTAATCTTCCGGCCGTTTATTGATCCTGGGTGCGGTATGTGGGTATCTTGGTCCGGTGGCAATGACAAACCAAATGTTGAGAACACTTATACAGCTGATTGGTTCCTCGGCGAGGTGTCTATTGTTGGGGACAGGTCGGGCACTGAGCGGGTGCTTTCATTACCGGCCGACTTGAGCGTCGCTCCCACGGATTCATGAGAGCTTGCTTTGATGTCTTCCAGATCCGTTCCTATTTCAAGGTCGTCATTCTTGGCAATCAGGCCGACCACACCAATGCCTCTCAGACCGACTGCGGCGACGACCAGACCTAATGCGGCTGCGGCAAGACAGGTCCATCCGGCTGCCCTGAAGCCTACCATCAGGACTTCCGGAGAGTCTGCGGCTAGGTCAGGATGGGCTCTGTTGTACCTCTCGCTGGTAGATGTAGCGATACTACTCGTGACCGCAAGGCCGATTGATGTGCCGAGCTAAGGGGGGATGTCAGGAAGGAACTAGCGTACATGAAATATGCTTTACGAACACGTGTGGCAACGTTAAATATACCACCAGCAAGCGACTGGGAATCTTCGTCAAAATTCCGTACGATTTGAAGGTTCCCGACAGGATAAACGGCATCCGCGCCCACTGTATGTACACCGTTTGCTTGGCGCGATGGTAACTGGTGGAACTGAGGTACGCACCTACGAAAATCATCACCAAAAACGCGCTGGCCCAGTAGGAAGCGTTGACATTGATTGTGCTAAATATGATGGGTGCGACCTGATGACCATGTCTCATGATGACGGCCACAAATCAGAACACAACGGCGATATGACATACCACACTGCCGACGAGGCCCGCCAATATTAAGCCTTGACCCGGTAGACGGTTGACAACGTAGCCTGTGATCACATTAACGGAAAAGCCGGCGAGGGCCATGGGGATGAATCGCAGGGACGTCTGTATGGGATCGAGCATATTGACTTGCTGATAGCTACGCGAGCAGATTCAGGGTCAATTCATGGAGGTAACGCGGATGAAACGACGCGGACGCACTAGAGTGTTGCAAAATAGCTCAGCGTGTTAAAGCTCCACCTAGAGTGTGTCGGTCGTTGATTGAGTTGGGGATACTGAACAAGCGATGCTGAGCCGACGTACCACGCAAAGAAAACTACTGCGATGACACTTCCCATCTTGGCGCCAGGTTGCCTCCACATGCTAAGGGGCATAAGGACCGATAGGTCGCGAGCTTCACGCCACCTCTCATAATACAGGAAGACGGCAAGGATGACAGCAGACGCCGATAAGAGACTCGGAATGTGGGGAGTGGCCCAACCCTTACTTGCGGTAGTTGAATCGCTACCGCTTGATCAGCCAAGGCACAATAAAATAGGCGTATTTCGACTCACGCAAGGCTGTAGGTCAGGAGGCCAATTCCCGCCGTGCTGAGTATTGCACCACCCCAATCAATCCCCTTCGTATATCTATGGGCAGGCTTTGTCTTGGGAAGAACCAGCCATCCTAGAGCTACGAAGAGGAAGCCTAGACCGGCTTGAATGAAGAAGATTGCACGCCAAGTTGCTTTACTGTCCGTTAGAATCCCACCTGGAGCTCAGTGTGAGTCCATGAATACGGTATGAGAGTTTTCGTGATGAAGTACGAACCTAAGATCAGTCCGCCGATGAAACCTAAAGGCTGGCCGGCACCCAGTGCACCGAAGGCTTTATTACGTCGTGGGCCAGGAGGAAAATAAGATGAGAGCAATCCAATACCAGCAGGGGTATTGGCAGCGGCTCCCAGGCCTTTTAGTGCTATGAACACAATGAAGGTTTTGTCATTGGGCGCAAATGCAGTGCCGATGCTCCTAAAGAAGTCCAGAGCGGAATGACGGCACGTATTAAAGTTTCCGTCGGGATGCTAAAGTTACAGATTCTCACCAGGCCGCGAACCAAAGAGAGCCTATTATGAACATCGTGCGACCACCCACGATGTCTCCGACTCTGCCGAAGAATAGCAGGAGACAACCATAAGAAAGGCTTGACATCGCCGTCAAAGATGCTGAATCCAGGCAAGCAATCCAGGCTACTCACGCAAACACATTGACAGGCCATTGCAAATCAGCCTATCGATATAAAGGACGTTAAGGAACTTGTTTTCTGTCCACAATAACGCGTACCTGTCTGAAGTTGAGATCCTTGCCGATTGTGGGGAGGGCAACGGTTAACGCTCCGGAAAGAAAGACCTGGGTTTAAGCGCTTTCAGTGTGGGGGCTTCTCCAGGAAATAACGACCTACATTGAGCGTCGTCACTCCGGAAACGGCGACAACGAGGATGATGTCCTTCAGTGTGGACGACAACATGGTGGTTGGATGACAATCGAGCGTGCGATACAGCAATATAAAAGATACGGTAGCGGTCTTCGCTAAGCTCTTCCAGCTATGCCAGAAAGAAACGCACAATCGTGCCTATTGCGACTGGATGACGAGAAAACAAAATGTGGGTCAGTATGGGCGCTGATGCGTACCAGGGCCAAGACGCGACGGGATCGACACCTATGTGGGAAACCGGGACGATTACGACGAGCGCTCATCAGACCACTCTTAACGCCCGTGTGGGTCAACCACCACTTGCTGCCGCAAAAGGACTGCTCGACCACGAATGAAGCCTTCTGGTCCGGGCTCGGGACGTCCTTATCTCGCATAATTGATGCATAGGCGTCATATTCCTTCTGGCTGTCTTGGGATTCGTCCCAAATGACACTGTTCTTCAGAGTTGTGCAGAGACGATTCCGTATCAGTTTTCCAGTTTACGAAGATTCCTTCAAGTAAACTTTTTCTGGAATGAAGAAAACTTGGTTTCTGAAGAACGGACCTACGGGGTCGATACCATTCGCATCCCAGCCTTGGAGCATTTGTGTTTCGCCCACCTGCGTCGGTGGCTCGCGTGGCTAATGTGCTCTGCAGGCCAAGTGTTAAAGTTTTTGTTTCAAAGCTCCTACATAGTTGGAAGGTCAATATTGCTTACCGCCGCGCCTCACTTACGACTTGGACGTATCTGCGAGCGACTGGAGTTAGCCTCTCGCCGCCGCGTCATATTCCGAGTATCCGACGCTTGATGTTGTGCGTTTCGGTCGCTCTTCGTACAAAAATAAACTTACTAGGCCTGCGGTCGTGTTTGGCCTAGAGACTTGATTCGTTTGGCTAACATCAACTTAGCGAAGCCCGATCGTCTTCTTGTCGTAGCCGAAGGGCGATCCTTTTGCCAACTTTGCACTTGCAGAGCGTAGCAGGCACCAGCAAACCGCCGAAATGAGTGCTGATTCCTTCAATCTAGCTTCCGTTCTGTGCGCACTTGACTCACCGTTTGACTTTAGAGCAGCTCCTTCAAGGAGGTATGGCATTGTATCTGACCAAGCGAGAGAAGTCTCGCTCCAAGGTGCACGATTTAAAAGGACGGTTATTCCTGGCTTGGTTCTTCACTTCGCCTTCATCCTTTCATCCCTACCGTCACATTTCGGCCTCTTGACTTCGACAATGACAACTATAGATCTTCTTCCCAATGTCACATCAATCTCGTTCGGTGTCATTCTTATGACGCTGTCATCGATCCTGGCTCTCTTTCATCGCCTATTTGATCGCTTCCGAGATCCCCTCCATGACGTTCCTGGCCCATTCTTAGCTCGATGGACTCCTCTATGGCTTGCTTGGCAAGTCAGGATGGGTCGTCGCTACCTCGTCGTCGACGAGCTGCACAAAGTAAGTCGCCTCCGCATTGGTTTGCCATCTTCACGCTCAGGGTTTCGGCCATCTAGAAATACGGACCCTTCGTTCGAATCAGTCCCAACCATATCTCGGTCGCCCACAAAGACGCCATCAATGTTATATACGGTCAAGGAACTCGCGCCTTCGATAAATCTGACTATTACCACGCCTTCGTTTCTGACAAGGCCTCCATCTTCTCGACAGTAGATCGCCAGGAGCACGCACAAAAGCGCCGCCTTGTTTCACAGGCTTTCTCCTACAAAGCCCTCCAGAGCGTCACCCCTTTGTTGCACGCTAGTCTGCACTTATTCATCGATAAAATGGACGAAATGTGTCAGAGGACCGGGTCTATGGACGCACTGCAATGGTTCAACTTCCTCGCTTTTGACATCCTGTCAGATCTGGCCTTTGGCGAAACGATTGGCATGGTGTCGAATGTGAGGATGATGTTTTGTTTCTTAATCAAGTTGCTGACATAGGCTCTTCACTTAGGAATCTGATGCTGTTGCCGTGATGGGTGCAGATGGCAAAATCAAAGAAGAGCACGCCATTACTCTTGTCGACGAGGTATGTAGTACCTGATCACACGACACACAGCAGGGAGTCTTATCGTTGGTTTCCTCCTAGCGTGAACATCTAGCAGCTGTCGTCGGCATTCACCCCTGGTTCAAGACCTTGTCCAAATTCATCCCCGATCCGTTCTTCATCAAAGGCCACAAATCGTCAACTGGTCTCATCGATCTCGCTCGCCGCAGAGTCACCAAGCGTCTCGAAACCGGTTCTTACAGAGAAGACATCCTCAATAAACTTATCGAGGCCCGAATCGAACAAAGTGGCGAGCTGACGCCGGAACAGATAACCGAACTCATTGCGGAAACAGTCACTCTTCTGTAGGCACTTTCTACCCGTTTGCACCGCTCGACTCACATAGTACTACTCCGTTAGGATCGCGGGTTCGGACACTACGTCAAACTCCATTACTGCGATTATTCACCTCGTCCTCACACACCCCCACGTCCACGAGAAACTGCTCAAGGAGCTCCAGTCGGCGATCCCAGCCGGTCAAATCCCCAAGCACGAAAATGTCAAGGATATTCCCTACCTCACCGCTGTCATCGATGAAGGGTCAGTGTCTTAGGTGAATATACTGCTCAATGCTCATGGGCCGCCTCCTATAATTAGGCTGCGGTACTATGCGACGACGGCGATTGGCTTGCACAGAGCTGTCCCTCGCGGTGGTGCCATCTGTCTAGGGAAATTCTTCCCAGAGGGAGTGAGTCATCGACACCCGCTGACAGTGTTTTGACACTAATCCTTTACTCCCTTAAGACGGAGATGTCCGTCCCGGCCTATACAATCCAACACGACGCGACTATTTGGGGAGATCCAGAGACCTTCCGGCCTGAACGCTGGCTTGAGGAGAAGGATCTAGGTCGCTATCTGCTAACCTTCGGCAAGGGACCCAGACAATGCGTACGCCTTTCAGCTATTGAATACTGTCATTCATTACTGATGGTCACTGTTCTCACAGCTTGGACGGAAGTAAGTAACCCGGCATGATAAATTCCTCCCGAAGCTGACGAATACGTTCTAGTTTGGCCTACATCGAGATGCAGCTGGTGGTCGCGACCATGCTTCTGCGCTACGACATCAAATTAAAATCGCAGCATTTGGAAACGATAGAAGGATTTATGCACAAGCCTCTCCACATGATGGTCGAACTGCAGAAGAGGGCCGACATGTAAAAACTTCGAACCATTCAACAACAGTATTTATATATATCAAGCATTTATCTCTCATAGAAATTCCGTACTTTTTCTCTTTATCATCACTTGTATTTCACGACTTTGGGCTCGATTGGATGGGAATATATGACTTCGCTTAGCCGAGGCCAATGTCATAGCGTCA
Source organism: Pleurotus giganteus (assembly GCA_032158425.1). NCBI lineage: Eukaryota > Fungi > Basidiomycota > Agaricomycetes > Agaricales > Pleurotaceae > Pleurotus > Pleurotus giganteus. The sequence continues at coordinate 2,148,965 of JAPEHR010000008.1, read as the reverse complement.
TTTACGATCATAGTCAATTCGCCAAACTCCGACTCGAGGTCGACGAATACTCTCAGGAAGCTGTCTTCACATCCATTTCACACGATTCCGCAGTGATAGCCATATGTATTGCTAAAAACAGCACCGCTTTTCCCGAGGTCAAGAAATTGACCATTTGTTGGGTTCCCAGAGGGTGGTGAACGCGGTTAAGTGGTCGACGCGCACCTGACAGACACCAGCGTGGACCAGATGAATAATTTTAGAGGGTCGGGCATCGGAAGGCGACTGAGGCGAGGCATATGGCATCACCACTGTCGAAGCTGGTTGTGGTCTGATTCTGAAAGCTGAGCACGGGGAGGTACATGAGGGCGCATTCCGCTCTGAAATTCCACAAGAGAAGCAGCCATCTCCGCAGAGGGCAGTAAACATGGTCCAACGCCTTGGACTCGGGTCTGTGGACGGGACCACTGACAGAGATTGGGCCTAATTTTGGAGCGCGAAGCCTCGCTTGTTTTGTGAGTGTCTCATGCAAGAAGACCGGCATTCTCACGTACATTTTAAGCACTGAACAGAATCGTAAGCCCCCAACATCCTCTTGCGAAATAGACGTATTATGACCGACCTTATGACATGCCGTCCAATGTGGAACGGAAACCCATAACCCATGGAAATTGGGTAACGTAACGGATGCCGAAGGATGCCATGATCTTACTGGACTTTGGAATTGAAGGATAAGTCGTGTGTTCGTCGTAGCGCAAGTGTTCGCATGCCAAGACGGAGTCGCATACGGGGTCAATTAGGCGGAATGCCAGAGGATCATCTCAGATATGTCTGCTAAAGCAAATGTCGTCTCATGGTGGACGAGCGATGAAGCCATCACCATGTACGCTATTGCTATAGTTCAAACCCTCGTTTCGCGTTCCTTCGGGCATCCGAGGCTTACCACAGTGGCGGATTCGCGGGCCCTCTAGTAAGGCGGAATGGCGTCCCACAAGATCGGTGGGGGAAGAATCAGAACGCAGAGTTTCATGAACGATCAGGGGTGGGCTTCGTAATTTGCTATCGTGGATCCTATGAGGCGGTCGCACACCCAACGCACGGATGCAGTAGATTCAGGACAGCCAGACTGGAATGTTCTAATGGAGAACTTGCTGGTCGTTGCGTAGTGAGACTGGAATGAGGAGTGAATCATGCCGCCTAGCCGGCGGCCTTGAATGATAATCGACGCCATAGGATGAGAGATTCACACAGTCTAATATCGAGGCAAGGAAAGGCTGAAACATGGAGATGGGGGCTCGGCCAACCCTGAGGAAGTTCAAAGAGATGACGGCGTTCTCAGAGATAACGAAAAGAAAGTGGCAAAGCGCATATGATCCGGGGGATATAGAACGCCTGTGATCAGCCCAAGCCTTCGTGCATGAATGGTCTTACCTATCCAGATAATGTCGGTTATACTTATGTCCGTCGATATCAAGCACAAAAATAACGCAGTGGCTTGATAAAAGCTTTTGCGATGTGTTGGCTGAGTATCATTGGTTCTAATGATACTGGTTGCGTACGGATGCTTCGATCAGAACGACTAGTTGAGAGTCATTACTTCAGTCTGATAACGGAGGCGTTAGAGCTAAGTCTAACGCACCAAGAGACTCCATTTGGACTGAATAATTCGATCTACCAAGCCGGTTGAAGGTGGATTTCAACCGAAGAGTCGGAGATAGACACACTGATACATACATTCTGATGTTTGATGTTGCAAATAGCATGCAAGAGTGGATCAAAACCTATCCAAGATAGCGTGCTTGGGCGGCACCAAAACGTTGCTGGAACCGCACGCCTCGCGAAGACCGGACGACCTATCTTAGAAAGAGACTGGTTAACGATACCATTTTCCATGGCGAAAGTACGCTGATCCAAGAAGTAAAGCGAGCACCACGAGGACCCTGTGGCTTAGGAAGCAGAGAGCCCTGCGCTCGACAAGCGCAGAAGCTGGGCAGACTAAATGTCACTAGAACCATACGATGTTAAGAAACGTGGAATATCCTTGTTCAGCTAGGCCAGCGTCCTATTATGTATGTTAGCCGGAAGAAGTGGAGGTTTGCGGCATGCAGTGCTTACTGCGTTCCTTGGAGTGGAGAGGCTGCTGAACCGTGACTGCGGTTTCGCGAGACGAAGCTGGAAGCCACGTGGCTACATTATTGTGACTTGCGCCCCTGTTGAAGGCCCTGTTGCCCCTGTCTGGTTACCCTGTGTTGGCAAATTCTGGGAAAACTGCATCGAATGTTAGCTCGATGAAGGAGCGTCGGGAGGACGTTAACCAGCTACAATATCGACACGACTTCAAGAGAATCAAGGGCGGCAACTAGGCTTGCGCAAATAACCCTCATGATCAGTTTCACGGACGGACCAGCGAAAGCGATATCACTTCCAACGCGATCCCGGGCCCGAGATACGGACCAAACAGTGAGGATTTACGAATGTCAGGAGCCTACGGAAAGCATCTCGCGTGTCGAGTGTACCATGAAGACTTAGTTGCATCAAAACCATTGTCTCCTGGTGAGTTTACGTTGAAGTTGATTTTAGGCGTCGCGGGCCCGACCATCATGGCCAGCCGCACTACGGCGGTCGAGCATTCAACATGATGGTTCGATAGGATACGTGATAAAACAATAGTACCTCTCGGCATAGCGGTGAGGAATGCGACCCAAGGTGCAAGCTGATCGTCAAACACGTCGTCGGAACCAGTGATTCGAAGGGTATGAATATTTTGGAGTGGTAGCGAAGGGCGAAGGATCTGGAAAATTTGCGATCCGGACGGTGATCCGGCAACAGGTCCTCCGCCCAAAGCAACGCCAACATGTCGATTTCGGATCGAATTCCCTGCGTCAACTGCGAAGCAACCGTTGTCATCATAAAAGTGTATACCGAGGTTGGTGATAGTCGGGTCATTGATGTCTGAGAGCTGAGAGAATATGGGGAGTATGCTCGAAATAACTTGCATCGATGGCGGAAAAACTTCGCAGAAGAATGTCGTTTTTGGAGTGGAAGGGTATTGGACTACCTTGAAGATGACGGAATTGCAGTAGAATCTGGAGCGAAGGTAGAACGTCGACAGCTTGGGAAGTGGAATCTTTGGGAGCTGAGCGAGAACATGGTACTCGTCTTCACTAATTTCTGACATTGATTCTACCAGCTTGATGTCCTCCAGCTGCAGCAGCGAAGGAAGAACTGAACGAAGGAGCTGAGCCATAGGAAAAGAGATGCCTTCACGGGAAGAGATAAGTGTGAGGGAGACGAGGCGAGGGCAGGAGGGGAAATGATCGAGCAAATTTATGTTGGTCTGAATACGGTGCCTGTCCGACCAATGTGATATCATATCCGAAATATGGAGGTGGCGGAGGGACGGCATAGATCTCTTGAGCGAGGGAATGAGCGACATCATGGTTACCGAGGAACCGAAATCGAGTTTAAGGGATTCTAGGAGAGGGGCGGGAGATAGCTCATTTCCCGATGCGCTTCGCACGGAGAGTGGCGGAGAGAAGGTCACAATTGGTGACCTCGGCTCAAAGTCAACATGGATCGCTTTGAGCTGCGCGAACCGAGGCAAATTTCCTCCACCCACAGCAACAAGAAAATGTGCACCGGAAAATTATAATAGGGCACGGTGCTCGCATGAATCTTCAACGGAACCTTCTTCGCTCTCTCCAGCATCAAGCGTGCCAAGCCTTCCCCTGGATTTATCAAATCGAGTCGATCCCAGAGCAGCGGGAACGAAAACGCTACGTCACGCCAGCGCCTGCATACGTGGGTGAAGACAATCCAGTTGAGAGTAAATTTGGCTTCCTGGTCGCAGAAAGATCGCACATATTGGAAGATAGCGGCGAGGATTTCTGGGTGCAAGACCGAGGTAGGATCAAGACGGGTAACGGTGGAAAACGCTGACATTGGAGCTGAACGATAGCGATTAAGGTGCGGAAGATGATTCTGGGATCTAGTGCGAGAGGCACCTTTATAGGCGCTGCACAGAAAAGGCGGGTCCTTAGAAGGGAAAGAAGACCCCACGCCGAAGCCAGTCGCGAGGCAGATAAATCTGCGACTAAAGGCTTCGATATGGAGCTAGTTGGATAGATGTAGAGCGCAGGACGAACCCTGTGTCCATTCATCTTCTTTGAAGTGCGGTGATTTCAACAGCATGACCTGTGGATAGTGCTGGTCGCGAAGGATGTCAGCTTAGAAGGCCTGGTATTATGGTGCGCTTACTGGTGCCGGTGATCCTCTGGGTGCTGAAACTACGAATTGGGTACGCGTGATCGGCTCGCCCTATTCCGTTGTCTGCTATGATGGTTCCGAAGTCCTGCTGCAAACTATTGAATTCGAGATGGACGGAAACACAAGTGGGGACTTACGGGCCAGTAACCACTGACAATAGCGATCGTCTACCGCCACGCCGAATCTGCGCCAGGAGCGTTGATGCAGGGCATGAAGGCCGCAAGACCACCGTCGTTACGACAAATTGAAGGCCACAGATGTTGATTGACAGGCTTGAGTGTCCTGAGAAGCGAACCATGACTAGTGACTTATGATCCTATATCTGTGAACACGGAGGGCTCAATCAACAATTATTGACATACAATGGAAGAAGATGGCGTACGCACCATGCTCCCGCAGCTATGCGGTCGTACAGACCGGATGTGTCTCCATGGATACCGCACTGCATCTGACAATAATATCAACACCTTGTTCATCAGGTTCAGTGACGAGCCACCAACAGCAACCGAACTTACTCGAGTACATAATAGTAGCATAAGCCAGACAAATATAACCAGCACCGAGCCAGCTCGCGGCGACGAAGCTCGTCCTTTCGCCGGCGAATATCATCGTAAAGAGGTCATGGGACGCGTCAAAATCGTCGAGAGGCAGGTGGTCCAGGTTTGAGAACGTCCGGAACTTTCCGAGGGCCCAGCGCTCAGCTCGGTCAACGTAAGCGCCCATCTTCGCACCTTTCTCCCCGCGGGACGATTCCCTTCATTTCCTGGCCAGTGTGCACGCGACGTAGAAAAATAGTTCTCTGATTCAACAGCCCCGATGCCAAAACACACGGTACACTACGGATAACAGCATCGCAACACCGCTCTAATTGGATGCTGGTTCAACATGCGTATGCCGGACATCATCAATGACTTCTCTAAGCTCAACGAGAACCTCGTCTTGAATGATAATACCAGAGTTGAGGTTCAGCTCAGTAATTGGATTACCCGCCAGCCGACGCGCCCTCGCAACATCAACTAAAACCCTCAGCATTCGCACCTCAAACTCAATTTCTCCAATCCACGGCCCGTCTTCGAAAATGTCCAAGTGTCTCAACCTGGGGAAAATCCTCTGATTCTCCAAACATGCTTCCAAAATCCTCAAAAGCATTTGCTGCTGTCCGATGTTGATCACTAAAGCATCGAGCAAGGGCATAGCGGAGAGGAATTCCACCCAAGGCCGAAGCTGATCCTCGAATAGATCCTCGAAGCCATTGATAAAAAGTCGACGGATATTGTGTAGTGGTAGCGATGGACGTATGACTTGGAAAACTTGTGAGCCGGACACTGGGCCGTCAACAGAAGGTCCACCCAAAACAATTTCTATGTGTTTGGTTCTGGGCTGAGTCGCAGCGCAAATTACCATGTATCCTTTGTCGTCATAAATGTTTATGTCGAGATCAGTGATGTTTATGTCGAGATCAGTGATCAGCGGTCCATCAGCGCCAGAAAGCCGATCGAAGATGGGGACCATGCTTGCGCTTACTTGCACGGACGGCGGAAAGGCTTTTAGGCAGTAAAACACAACTTTCGTTGTTGGGGGGTACTGCACTACCCCGAAGATGACGGAGTTGTAGTAGCATTCGGTGCCGAGGTAAAACGATGACAATTTTGGAAGCGAAACCTTGGGGAGCTTAGCGAGATCACGATACTCTTCTTCAGTAATGACCGATGGTGATCCTAGCCGTATATCTTCCAGCTGCGGCAGGGAAGGTAATATCGACTGAAGGAGTTGAGCGACAGAAAAAGGCACGCCGTTGGGAGTGGAGCTGAGGGTGAGAGAGGCAAGGTGGGGACAGGAGGGGAAATGATCGAGTAGATTAATGGTGGTCTGGATCCTAGGGCGGCGCGACCATATCGTATCGGAAATTTGGAGATGGCGAAGGGAGGGCATGGATCGCTTGAAAGAGGGAAGCAAGAGAATCATCGTCGCCGATGACCCGAAAGCGAGTTTGAGCGATTCTAGCAGAGGAGCAGCAGGTAGACTGCTCGCCGCCGCTTCTCCTATAGTAGTCGCTGGTAGGTTTGCCAAAGGTGACCTGAGGTCGTAATCGAGGACGATGGTTTTGATGTGCCCGAAACGGGGTAAAATCTCCCTCTCCCACTGCGATAAAAACTTCTCCTCCGGAAGATCTGCCCGAATACGAGTACGCTCACGCCGCCTTGTGGTCGCATAAACCTTCAACGGAACCTTCGCCGCCCTTTCCAACATCACGCACGCCAAGTCCTGGCTTGGTTTCATCAAGTCAACTCGATCCCAGAGCAGCGGGAACGAGAGTGCTATGGCACGCCAACGCCGGCATACATGGGTGAAGACAATCCAGTCAGGAGTAAACCTGGGCCCGTCCTCTTCATGCAAGACAGGCATGCATCGCACATATTGGAAGATAGTAGCGAGTGTTTCTGGGTGCAAAACCGCAGTCGGGTCGCCAATGGCAGCATTTGGGAACGCTGACACGGAGTTGGTTTGATGATGAATGATCATGGAAGATGATAGAGAGAACCGAGACGACTGTCAGGTCACTAGCGTCCTCATAGGTCCTTAAATACTGCGGAGAAAGGGCTTCAAACGCCAGCATAGTGAACTAAAAACGTTCTTCAACGGGTCGATAGATGGAGAGCGCGGATGAAATAGCTGTAGCTGGGAACCTAACACACCCATGATACTAGACGCTGCACCTAATCAAACGGCCTTCAAATCTCAGCAATGGATAGCAAAAATATGTACCTCCAGCAGCGGCAAATCTGATCCAAGCAACTGCAGTTTCTGGGGCTAGATATTCCCATCCGTGAGGGACAAGTAATAAGAAGAAATCGGCAGCTCTTGGGAGACTCTATAAGAAAAGGAGGTTGGGGCGATTGGCGGGTCAGGGTGATATCAAAAGCCATTCCGAGTCCATTGACACCGAGTTCAAGACAACCGCAGTAACTCAGCAAATTTATGGCCTTCAGCTAAGAAAAAATAGTGAGGATGCCATGGGGCACGTCAAAATCGTGTGGTGGTCAATGTTGGAGAAACAACGGAACTTTCCGAGGAGCTCAGTCACAGAAGCGCCCACGCGCCCAGCCTGAGAGTTACCTGCGGGACGATTCCCTTCACTTCCTCGCCATTTTACACGCAACAAAGCAATTAACTCCATGATTCACCATATAGCACCGTTTCCTCCGTCACTATGCCAAATACATAGTACCACCACTGATAATAACGCCCAAACCACTCTAATAAGACTCTGGCTCAACATGCGTATGGTGGACCGCATCAATGACCTCTCTAAGCTCTGCGAGAACCTCGTCGTGAACAATAATACCACAGTTGAGGTTCAGCTCAGTGATCGGATTACCCGCCAACCGACGCACCCTTGCTACCTCAGCCAAAACCCTCAGCATCCGCGTCTCGAACGCGATTTCACCAACCCATGGCCCGACTTCGAAAATGTTTAGGCGCCGTAACACCGGAAAGATCTTAGGGTTGCCCAAGGATGCTTCCAATATCCTCAGAAGCATATGCTGGCGATCAATGTGCATGGCGAACGTCTCTAGCAAGGGCATAGCAGCGAGGAATGCCACCCACGGCCCAAGCTGACCGTCAAATAGGTCTTCCCATCCATCAACGGACAGACGACGAACATGGTGCAGTGGCAACGAAGGACGAAGGACCCGGAAAACTTGCGATCCGTATGGTGATCGAGGGCCAGAAGGTCCGCCCAAAACAACTTCTGTGTGGTTGATTCTAGGTTGAGTCTTTGCGAAGACCTCCATGTAACCTTCTTCATCATAAACGCTTATGACCAAGTCGGTGATCGGTGGTCCTTCAGTCTCAGAAAGCCGAGAGAACATGGGGACCATGCTTGAGGTCACTCGCACCGATGGCGAAAAGGCCGCGGAGCACTGAAACCTGCATTTTGTGCTTGGAGGGCACTGGACTACTTCGAAGATGACGGAATTGCAGTAGCATTTCGTGCTGACGTGAAAGACCGATAGTTTGGGAAGCGAAACTTTTGGGAGCTTAGCGAGAACGTGATGCTCATCTTCGTTAATTTCCGCCAGCGATCCTATCAGTTTAATGTCCTCCAGCTGCGGTAATGAAGGTAGAATCGATTGAAGGAGCTGAGAAACCGGAATGGAGATGCGTTCAGGGGTTGAGCTGAGAGTGAGGGAGGTTGGGACAGGAGGGGAAATGCTCAAGCAGATTGAGGTTGATTTGGATCTGGCTCCGGTTCCAGTTCCACCATCTTGAAATCGTGTCTGAAATATGGAGATGGCGAAGGGAGGGCATGTCCCTCTTAAGAGAGGGAATAAGGAGAATCATTATAGCGGAGGAACTGAAAACGAGTTTGAGGGATTCTAGCAGAGGAGCGGCAGATAGTCCACTTGCCACCGCTCCCCCTACAGCGGCCGCGGGGAGGTTTGCTAAAGGGGGCTGGAGCTCGAAGTCAAAGTGGATCGCTTTGACGTGCGCAAAACGAGGTAAAATCTCCCTCTCCAAAAGGGATAAGAACTTCTCCTCGTGAAGATTCGCCCGAGTGCGGCTATGCTGATTATGCCTAGTAATTGCATAAACCTTCAATGGAACCTTCCTCGCTCTCTCTAGCATCGTATCGGCTAAGTCCTCTCTTGACTTTAGCAAGTCAACGCTATCCCAGAGAAGGGGGAACGAGAGCGCCACCGCGCGCCAGCGCCGGCAGACGTGGGTGAAGACAATGCAGTTGAGAGTAAATCTGGCTTCTTTGTCATGCGATTCTGCGGTGGACACCATCCAGTGGGGAGGAAATTTACGTTCCTCACTATACAAGGTGGGCGTGCATCGTACATATTCGAAGATGCGGGCGAGTATTTCTGGATGCAGGACGGCGGTCGGATCGTAAGCAGAGGCATTGGAGGACGCTGACAAGGAGATTGCTCGATGTTGAATTGCCATGGGTATGACACAAAAAATGATGCTGGGGACTGGGACGACTGTGGCTCGGGTGACAAGCGCGTTTTATACCCAACACGTACTATTATGGGGGCGAGTTCGATGGCATTATGAGATTAAAAAGCTAATTGGATGGATGAAAAGCGCGGGACGAAGCAGCGGATGTAGCCAAGGAGCTTGACACATCCAAGATTGAGTTCTACACGATTGCAAGCTAGAGCACCGCACCTGAGCAAACGGGCTACTTCAAAGCAGAGACTGCAATGGAACGTGGAGAATACGCACCTCGTGGGCGCGGCGAAGGTTGGCAAACACAGCTTCCCTGGAGAGATTCAATCATAGAGGACGCTGCAAGTGAGTTGGTATATTCTCATCCACAAGTACACGAAGGGAAGGGGAGATATACTGCAGAAATTCTATAAGAAAACGGGGTTGGAATTTGACTGCCATACGTTCTTGTTGACGCAGACTTACGCAGATAAGCCCCCACGGATTCAGGGAGGTAATTCTTGAACAGGGTGGTGGCGTAGTCGATGACGCTCTGAACGTCATCTTGAGCGGAAAGATACTGCTTCACAGACTCATAGATTCCATACGCGGTGTCCAGGACCTCGCCAGCGACACCCTTCATTTGTTCGCCGCCAGGTAAAGCTTCAGGAAGCTTCGTCCCAGTAGTTGCTCTAGGCGATACAGCGGCATGATGGGCGATGTCGTTACCGTGTGCGGCTGGCGACGTCGAGCGGATATGTTGATCCGGAGAGTTGGCGGGGAGCTTGGATCGGAGGGAAGGCCTAGTGCTGCCCGCCTTTTCTTGGCCAACATCGCTTTGGGGAGCGGCTGAATCAGAGCAATGAACAATGGGCATTGGAGGGCGCATTTCAGCAGACATGATTGTGGTTCGAAACAAACATTGAGGAGGCTGGATGCACAGCAGACAATTGACGAAGTGTGGAACTCGTTAGCGATGACGTCAATCCATGTGGGCATAATAAGCGTGCACAGCCACAGCCAGCCTGAAGCACAAACAAGCCACCGACACGACTATGAACCACGAGTGTGGACTTGAAGCGACACCACTTGAGCTGTAGATAATCGGTTTCCTGTCATGCTATTTCAAACAGACACGACCAGTGCTAACAGTCAAGGAGACGTACCGGGAAATCGCCCTTGAATGATGAAAGGATAGAGAGGGTATGATAAGGATTCTCCCATAAGGCATCAAACAGTCTTAGAGACCGTAAAAGATGGCTAAGATAAGGTGAAGACGTTAGCGACTACGAGCCCAAATTCAATAGTTAGTGCGATGAGTGCGTACATTAGAATCCCGTTCGACCCTAAACCTCCGAAGGCTAGCACGATCCATGTGAACCAGTGAAACAACCTAATCAAACGATCTGTGTCAGAAGATTTGGACTTGACTCCAAAAACCACAAAACCATACCTTTTCAATGTCGTGAATCTGGCTCGGATGTTAAGTGGACAAACGTGACGAGTCCCGGCTCAAGGCTCGAAAATATTAACAAAGCGCATCGTATTTCATTCGCTCGGACTCGCGACAGGTTGTCAACGACATTCAGCTTCGAATCATAGTGGTAGCACGAAAGAGAAAGAGAAAGAGAAAGAGAGAGAGAAGGCAGAACACAAGCGCCAGCCTGAGAGGACGGAAGCAACCGAGTATATTCTCACGAGGACCCCTGAGTCTCAATAGGGACTTCACAAGGAGCACCACAAATTGCGACTGCTATTAATCGAACCGTGACAAGGTACGCCTCGGGAAATACCTCCTACACTGGACTCCCTAATCATTCCAAGCTAATCAAGATGATTTATCAGCCGAGCACATACATTGACACCTTCAAAAGCAATACGTACGCTTTCCCTTGAACCTGGTCCTTGACAGAATCGGCGAGGGGCGGCGCAGCGGAGCACCCTTTCTTGCCCTTGGACAGGTCATCCACTTGCTGAATAGTGTATGTCGGCTTCGAAACGCCCTTCAACTCCTTCGCAGAGCCGACTGCCCAGCATCGCTACTCCACAAAACCAGTAAGCTGTAGCCCAAATAACATGTAGCATGATGACGAGAGAAACTCACGTTGAATACTTGCCAAGCTGGACTTTCCCATATCATCATCTCCGCACCTGCTTTCCATCCAAGCACCGAGCCTTGCGCACCACCCTTGAAGTAGATGCCCAAATCAATCCAGGCGCAGCCGCTGAATCCAATTGAACCGCGCGGCGTAAGGTCATTGCGAAGCGATCCATAAGGCGGAGTGTATGCAATCAGTTCATGGTCGCGCTTCCCCTTGCTGTATGAAGCTTCAGCTTGGGCTACGACAGTCGCTCGGACCCAAGCATCGGCTTCGACGAAAAGACTGGCCGACACGGCGCCGCCGATGGCGCTGATACCGAAGTTAATTTGGGGTGCGAGCCCGCCTTGGACGAAGCCTATCGAACACAATTAGGAGATTTCGATACATAGCTAAGATGCAAGAACGGACCTTTGGCATTAAGTTGAGCAGACGCCTGCAGACCAAAGTCTAGGATAACGGTAAGGGCCGAGATCGAAAACCAGAAAGAGGTATATCTGAACACACCAGAATTTCCAGTTCTTACACCCTTCCTCTTGGAGGAATCCGCGTACTCCTTCGGGTACCAGAACTCAAGATCATCAAAGCTGTAGGAGAGGGCAACATCGGCTGTGACATCGAGTTCGATGTACCCTTGGGCTTTTGCCACAACGGCGAGATATGGGCCAATAGTGACGAGTCTACGGAACGACAGAGGAGATGAGAGATGAGAAGCGAGGGGATGGCTAGAGGGCGCTCACCCGGGAATGCTTAAATAAGGCAATCCAATATCATTCAAAAGCTTCTTCTCGATGTTAAATCCTCCCTATAAACTCAGTAAGATATATAACCCTAGCAGCCATCGAAGAAACAAACCTGGATACCCAAATCTACATGCAACTTAGCGTTGATACCGCCATTGAGTCCTACATCGCTGCGTTAGAAAGACCCTCCCGCACAAGTAGAACAATCGCAAGACGTCCCTCCAAAAGCGGCAAATTTATGGACTTTGGGCAAAGGCAGGATGGATCCGGCAACCACGATTCCAGCTCTTGCTTTGATAGATCCTTCACTGTGGAAATGAACGTCCAACCTCGAGTGGAAAGAGCCGGGGCCGCATGCAGGCGGTGGGAGGCCGTCCGTGAGCCTGAGATCAGCATTCAGAGAAATGTTGGGACTCTCGATCTTGGGCGTAATTTCGAATTTCGTTTTGTCTATACAAAAACGGTGTCACGTCATAACAAGTAAGTGGGGGTGGGCGGGAATGTGTAACGCCTTACCTACAATGAGGTTGCCGAGATCCTGGACGCCTTTACCAACGGCGTTCACGCCTGTAGTAACGCCCTTCGCAACGGTATGAGCGGCATCTGTGACGCCTTTAGCCACAGTCTTCGCAGCGCCTTTAACCCCACTTGCGATCTTATCCCCAAACCAATCCACAAACGCTTCGTTAAGATCCAGGCCCGGGACAGTCGCCTGGCGAAAGAAAGCAAAAGCGCTCAGCTTAGTCCACTCCTCCTGACTGAAACGGAAGAAGAAAGCATACCCCGACGAATCCAAAAGTGAGATCCCCGCACCTGTGTGCATATTACAATTAGCTTGACACGCAACAGGTTAAAAAAAGGCTTACTTAGTGTGATCAATAGCCGCGAAGTTGGCGTCGATGGCCATAACGTGGACTACGGGCGATGCTCCGTCTCTGCGACGGACCTTTGCTTCAGCATGCTGGGGTAGAGTTTGATCTTGAGCGACGTTCATGCTGACAACCCTGGCGAACGGTCCATGGCCGCACTGAGGTCAAAGTAAGTCATAAGTACCAGAAGAAACGAACTGTAACCTACCGCTTCGGGTAGGCGGACAATCTTGTCGGAGGCCCCATGGTGATCAAATACATGGTGGCACCCAGAACCCTCGTGCTCCGTCTCGCAGACCAAACGGATCTCCTGCTCGAGGGTGTGCGGATCGCAGTCAAGAATCACCCATCCTGCAGCTGGTGTGATGTCCGTGATGGCTTTGGCAGCACCAAACTACGCCATAAAAATAAACAAATTCCACCATGAATCTCGAAAAAGAAGTTCAGTGGGAAATGGATGGATGGAGGTTCTTACCAACTTGATGGCACCAGATACACCGGCTCCGGCAGGTATGTCGTACGCGCATTCACCGTCAAAGCATGGCTTGGACCAGTCATTGACGGCGTTGACACTGGCGATGGTGACCGACAAGGTAACCAAGCATGCAATGTACCTGGAAAACATCGTGAGCCTGAACAGCACGATGGGGCTCCAAGCACACAAAAACCTCACTTATATACCCAGCATTCGTCCGGGATCGCGGGGTCGTTCCCAAAAAACAGCTTGTCTCGATGTAGTTGTTGACGGAAAACCTGTTTGACATTCGAGGCTACTTACAACCACCTTAATCACACCACCACCACCAATTTCGATTTCGTGTGGGAGTAAAAAAAACAACCTATCCCGCGACTGGTTGAATTTTCACTTTACCAAGTGTGGCGTCAGGAGGCGGGGGAAAAGGCACTCGAGCACTGAAAAGCGTCGAAGACATGAGGATTGGCGCTAACTTAGCGGAAGCAATGGATACCTGCCTTTTATTCTTCAACAAAATGAGAATCTAACGAGACGGAGATTGCTGAGTATATTGACGTATAGGTCGTCTCCTTAGCCATTTCGTGGGTACGCTTACCAGACCGAGGGAGTGCGAAGGATTCATGCCCGTCTGCCCCGATGATTGTTGTTAACGTTGCTAGTGTCGACTCGAGACTAACAGTGACGTAGCGTTTACTAGCAAGCATGGTCCCGGTGAGATATTCGGTTGAGCGATTTGGTTGTAAATTGCTTTGCTTCCATTGACAATAGCCTATTTGCTGGCGACAGCTTGAGGTTCAGAATGACAGGAAGACAACAAACGACATTCGCGCAGACAATCGACTTGGACTAAGCAACTTGTTCGGAAGCGCAACGTGCTAGTAGTTACTAGTAGCGCCCGTCGCGTGCTTCACGTGTCGTCCGTGTCACATGTCACATGTCAAGAGGTATAGGGGCTTCTTGGAAACCCAAAATAAACTTCGCATCGACATGCAGCTATTCACATTGAACAAACAAACGAGGAGCACCGTCATACCCGCCCCAGTACTGGGACTCAAAACTCTACAGTCGGGGTAGCCGGCCTAGCCTAGCCTCCAATCACCAACTCATGCACTCACGTCTCATTGCAAATCTACTAGCAACACACAAAAAACAAGAGCACACCGTCCAACGTCCTTCCTGGCACTACTTTTCTCTACTCTACTCTCCCTACCGATCCTGTCGTATACTATCATAAGCAGGCGGTATCTCATCCACATCCTCATTTCTCCGTTCTTGGGTCGTCGTTTCGAGCCTCCCACCGTCTTGATGGAGTAGGACGCTCGTTGCGGCGGGGCGGGACGAGGGGCCTGTTACGTATAAAATACATACGGAGTGAGTGAGCGAGGGAGCTGGAGAATGAAATGGAATGGACGGATAAGAAGAAACGCACCGGAGTCCACGCCAGGGCTGGGGTTGACGACACCGAGACCGCCGACGCTTCGCGGACCATACTGCACCATCGCCTCTCTCTGCTTTGCTCTCACCGCATCCTCGTTAAGTTCGCCACCTATTATACCCAGGACACAATGAGCGGGGCGTTCAGCTCAGATGAGCTCGAGATGGGCAAGGAAAAACGTACTGTAGTCCGTCGACCGCCCACTCGTCGTCGTCGCGTACTGCGTTGTCGGACTGGTCATAGCAGCGGAGGGGCGATATCCACTCTCGGACGACGCCGCAAAGGTGGTCGTCGAAGCGTAAGTGGGATGCCGCTGGGGCTGTTGTTGTTGTTGGGAATTGTGTTCGACAGCAAGAGCAGCAGCGGCAGCAGCCGTTGCCGCAGCGTTGGTGTACGGATTCAGAAGGTTCGGTTCGTGCTGAAGCCCCGGTGAGAACTGCTGCTGCTATTGTTGATGTTGTGGAGGAGGAGGAGGAGAGGGCACGGTCGTCACCCCTTGATTAGCATTCATATTCAGATTCGGGAGGTAGCCGCCAACGGGGATGCTTGGCATCGCCATGGGCATTTGTTGTTGGGACGGGCGAAGGGGCATCCCTGCACCTGGCGGAATGTTATGGTACGACGAGGGATACGTGGAATTGGGATGAGATGGGTTGAAGGGTACCGGAGGCGAAGGGCCAGGCCTGTCGACCACGTAGGGCGTCGCGTTGCCTCCTGCTGCTGCTGTACTACCCCGCCGCCCATCATGCTCGTGCTCGAAGGCGGGGTGGATTCGAGACAATGGAGTGTCGTTTTCATGGTGGAAGGATACTGAAGTACCTTGAAGATGATGGAATTACGATAGAATCTAGTGCGGAGGTACAACGTCGATAGCTTGGGAAGTCGAATTTTTGGGAGCTGAGCGAGAACATGATACTGGGCTTCACTAACTTCCATCAGCGACTCATCCAGTTTGATGTCCTCTAGCAATGGCAGCGAAGGCAATATGGACTGAAGGAGATGAGCAACGTGAAACGAGATGCCTTCATGGGTGGAGGAGAGGGTCAAGGAGAGAAGGCGGGGACACGACGGGAAATAATCGAGGAAATTGATGTTCGCCCGGAGCTGGTTCGACGTTCTCGAAATCGCATCTGAAATACGGAGATAGCGAAGTGAGGGCATGAATCGCCTGAGAGAAGGAGTAAGGACAACCATGGTGGCAGATGAACCGAAGACGAAGGTAAGGGACTCAAGGAGAGGAGCAGGAGGAAGATGGCTTCCCGCTGCGTCCGCCACAAGGAGCGGTGGAGGCAACGTGACGCTCAAACTCAATGTGGATCGTTCTGAGCTGCGCGAACCGAGGCAAAATCTCCTCTGTCCACAGCAATAAGAACGTCTTCACCGGAAAGCCATGACAAGGCGTGGGGGTTGCATAAACGCCCAACGGGACCGTTTGCGCTTTCTCCAGCATCGAGCGCGCTATGCTGTGCTTTGGCGCAGTCAAGTCGACTCGATCCCAGAGTAGCGGGAACGACAACGCCACGTCACGCCAGCGCCGGCACACGTAGGCGAAAACAACCCAATCGGGAGTAAATGTCCCTGGATTGTCATACAAATCCAGTGGGGATCGTACGTATTCGAAGATGCTGGCGAGTATTTCTGGATGTAGAACGGCGGTCGGATCGTAGATGGTAGAGATTGAAGTTGATTCGGACATGGAGCGGGTTTGTAGTTGGGCGACCTGTGACTGGAAACTGGGGTGACCGCGGTGTGAGGAGGGGCCTTTTATATCCCTTTACATGGCAGATACTTTTTGATGGGAAAAGCCTCGCCCCGAAGCCAATTGCGAGGCCAAGTAGGTGTTGAGCTAATTGGATAGGTGATCCTAGGACGAAGCAGCGGAAAGAGCTGACTTGACTCATTGATTTTGTGTCTCATGTTGGGAGGGATACGAGACGATGTCAGGGTGAGGACTGGGAAGGGAGGTCGAAGTGGAGGGAATGGGGTCAAAAGATCAAAACGGCTGCTCCGCCAACACATCCCCGACCTTGACCACCAGCTCCTGCTCACTTTTGAGGGTGGCAGCGAAGTACGCCTTCGCCCCACCGACCCCCTTCTCCTTCACCGTCTTCGCAATCCTATCATATGCTTCCAGACCATCACACCTCCTAATACTACACACAAACTCCCGATTCTTCGAATACACCAACAAATCCATCACGCTATTGACCGCGGGCCCACCTGTGAATAGGTTGAAAGGGACCTGGACTTTGACGATCATGTCCTTGTCTTTGAGACCTTTTGCGACGGAAGGAGGGGTGTGGAATGCGCGGGCGTGCTTTGGGTTAGGGGGAGGTTGCTGGATGCCCAGGAAGCTTCGGACGAGGGAGCCAGTAGGGATGAGATGACCACGGGCAGCAGTGTAAAACGGCTTCACAGTGACGGTGTTAGAGGACACGAAAGGCACGCAGACTTTTTTATGTGCCTGCCAATCATTCCCTGTACATATGTCAGGTCAGCTAAAATCAACCCTTGAATGAACAGTTATTACGCACGTTGACAATCCCTAGAACAATACCTCGCAACTTTGCATTGGGAACAAAGATGGAGGCCCTTTGCTTTACCACAAACACAACCGCGCTTTTCGCCGCTAACATCCCCTGTTCCCTCGCGCTGCCTCAGCCACTTCGTAATACACGCCGTAACCTGCGGCCCACACCGCAGGAAGGACGTTCTCGCCGTTATCCCATCCGCATCCGGGATATCCACGTCCGCACCGTGCTCCATGAGCAAGTCGATCGCCTCTGTGTTGTTGTGTTGGAAGACGCACGTCAGCGCGGCTTCGCCATAGCGGCTCTGATGGTTGACGTTGGCGTTGCCGACGGTTATGAGGATACGTGCGAGGTCCACGCGAGGGAGGTTCGACGCAGTACAGTGATACAAGGCCGTTTGGCCGACGATGTCGGGTACGTCGACAGGCATGCCTTTAGAGATGAGGTATTTGAGGACTTCAACGTGTTTCATGCCGTCCTCTTCGGTGGTGCTGATCATCCGTTGACCTCCGGCCACGGTGATTGTAGCGTAGCCAAATTCATAGGGGGTTTCCGTTTCGTGTAAAGGTGGAGCCATGCCACATTCTACGAACTAGAAATACACGAAGTTAGGTTATTATGATATCTAAAAACCGGGAGAACTCACCATTCTGACCTGCGTAAACAACCCAGCGTAGCATGCAAACCCAAAACTCGACAGCCGGTACTTATCGAATGATAATGAACCTAAATGAATATTTCAGAATGATTATCGGGTCGACGACTTGGAAACGGAAGAACCTACCATCACAGTAGAGCTGTCGAAGTTGGTGTCCGCCGTTTACAGTGGTAAGAGGTCCGGGCTGGGCCAGGATACGCCTCATTTCCTCCGTCACCGTCAGACCACCATCGTTGATTGTCGACATTTTGACTACTTATACGAAGGGGAAATTGAGATCCTTCGAAACAAGAGAACAAGGAGACATGTCGACGTGGATGTGGTTCAGGAGAAAGTCATCATGGGCCCTAGGGCTTTCTGATTCCGAGTCGGCGCCTAAAATGCAGGAGCCCCTAACTGTTGTTTACTTCTGTCCGTGCTTTAGCCCCTGTCGGCTTCCTAGGTTTACCTCCAACCACCACGCCGCCGTCAGCCAACCCCAAACTCTCATGTCTCCAAGTAATAAGCGCAAGTCATCCTTCCCTGCTACGCGTGAAGCTGGTGAGCACTCATGACGCTGTCTGCTTAACTCGCCCGACCAGGTGGACCCCCCTAACCTCTCAGGGAATAACAAGAAATCTCGCCGATTACCTTCTGCTCCATCTGCGAAAGATATGCTTGGCGAAGGGAAATGGGTTGACTGGCCTGCGCCAAGGACACAAATCATAAACGCCAGAGAATTCATCAAGAGCTGGTTAAATCATCTCCGATAGCTTTTGTTACGGAGGCTAATTCCTTTGCTCTTTGACAGTGCTATCAACGACTATCCTACGATTATCATACCTGACAAAGACGCGGATGGCTGTGAGTACAATACACATTGCGTTCATGGATGCGGATGTCACTAAGTGGTTTGGCCGGTTAGTATCATCCGCGAAAATTATTCATCGGACTCTCACCGCCCTTGGGCTGTCCGAACATCGCATCCACATTCACTTACTGTCAAAAGGATCTAATATATTCTCCACACACGAGCAGTATGCCCAACGCCATCGCTCACTACTCTTCTGACTGACATTACCCAGGATTCGACTGGAATGCGCTATTCAGGGTTTAAGCAACCTGCACGGCTGCTACGAGCTTCGCGCTATTGTACTGGACCAAGGAAGCCGTCAAGGTCCACCTCTTGTACCTCTGACAGTCAATTCGAGCACAGCGGATAGCGAAGACGAAGAGAAATTCATCTCAGTGCGGACATTGCTTATTGATCACCATCAGAGTGACACATTCCCCGATGGGACTGAGGTGAGTGATGCTAGGATTTATGTGATATCACCGTCTATATATATGTGTGAACTTGCTTACTAGATCGTAACGGCTTGCCATTCGCCACCGATCTGCACGTCATCTTTGTTGACATACCTCATATGCTATCCGCTCGTCAAAGACATTCCATCAACGTAAGGAATGGCTTCACCGTCTCCTAGTCCACCAGGATTTACCTGTCTCCGGCGGTGGCGTAGATGCGCATTCCCAGCTCTCCTTGGCGTATTCGGCGACCTTGGATCCAGTGCGATTCGATTCGGCGATGAGGTCGAGGGTGAATGGCCAGTTAGTGAAGAGATGCTGCGATTAGGCGAGGCGTTGAAGGAGTTGAAGAAGAAGAATGTCAGTGAGGCGGTGTCGTTGTTAAATGCTCGTAAGTATATCTAAACTGGTACTACACGTGTTTGCTCAATATGATGGTATAGCGAGACGTACTCCTGAGTACGAGGGTAAGCTGAACTTGGAACCATTCCATTGTTAGGCTTCATGCTGATGTGAAACCCTCGTTTCTAGTTGATCTCGCATGGAAGGCGAGTGGTCGCCAATTTACCTTAGCTCATTGCGCTGAATATAACAACATCCTAGGCACTTCTGAACGCCAACGATCCATCAACCATCTTAACCAACACACATCTCTGCAAAGTCAAGCACCGCGTCGCCGAAGAAATCGAGCGCTGCACCCACGTTGCGCCTCAATTCTCTCAAGACGGGCGTGTAGCGCTGTTGAGAATAGATAGTCAATATCAAGGTGCGTTAGAGTCGCCAGTTTTGAAAGAAAAACCTATATTGACGCGTTGGGATTATATTGCTTGCTTGCTAGTTCATCCATTGGTGGCGACACGATGGGCAAACACGTTGAAAGGAAAGAAATTAGTGATGGTTATAGTAAGCCAATAGCAGCAATAGTGCGAACCTCGTACACGGAATGTTTTAGGTCGCAAATCCCTCACACCATCCCAATCCAAACCTCATCTCATTCTCTTGTAGAATAACCACAGAGAAACGGAAGCTTCCAGAAGAAGACCAGCCGAATCTCATCGCCCTACTCAAAGACTACGGTGAAAAGACAGATGAAGGGTTTCTTGACCGCGTCGGTGGGGATTTTGGGAGGGGACATAAACAGGCTACGGGTGGGATTATCGATAAGGTTGGTGGAAAACAAAAAAATGATCTTGGATTCGATTGGTTCTGGGTATGCATTGGTGACGCTGACTGACTGACAATTGTGTTCCGGCAGGTCGAGTTTGAGTTGTTAGTATCCAAAGGGATGAAAGTCGGGGTGAAAGGGCCAACAGAACGAGGGCAGAGTACCATCCACGATTTCTTCAAGTAGAAGAGGAGACGAGACGGGCAGGGTGGTGGACACTCTTCACAGGAGTGAGGATAGGGGCTCAGGAGCTTAGTCGGGACAGGAGAATGACGTCGTTTCCCACTTCCTTCCTGCCGGTCTCTTCTTGTCTCTGGAACCATCTGAATTCTGGTCGCTTAACATTCATCCGCACAACATATGGATACACAGTCCAGGTTCATCGGCAAGCGTGGATTGTCAGTAATTAATGAGTACTTGAGTACCGCAAGCGCGCCGAGACTTGTCGCCATATGCTTCAGTGCTCTCCGTTCATGGCTAGCTCATTTAGATCAAGTTCAACGCCGAGGTACGTCGTATACTTCAATTTGGACTCCAAACCGCTTTACATTGGTAGTGAGACACTTGAAACACTTGGTTCAATACATTTCACCTGCCTCCGCTGAACATATCTAATGTTCTGAACCGCCCCAGATAGCATCTGATCTACGCGGTCAAGCTTCAAGGTGGGTGCTGCATAGTTCTTAACAGTGATCTGTTGAACCAACCTCATATTATGATTACCGTTCCAAAGATAACCGCACTTTCGTCGAGAAAACAGAGCCGATGGAACCCACTTCATGATGCACATCTTTATCGCTCTAGCTCAAGGGCCCACTCTGATAGCACTGCCAAAACGATGCACTGCGGCCGTACGATGCCTGTCGCCGTAAACATCGGAATTGGTCACCTGAACGAAATTCGAATTCGCTTGGCTGCCTTTCCGGTATCTAAAATTCGTAATGTTCATGGCGTCGTCGTTGACTCGCCATCCATGGCCACCGATGGGCGTCGTATCTGAAGGGATCCCATCTTGTCGACGTTGTGGCGATACGATGTATAACTCCGCGCGCGCAGTGGTCCGTGCGTCTAGTACAAGGACGTGCACTGCCTCCGTCTCGGAGCCAATAGCCTGGGAGTTCAAAGTCTATTGTCCTCAGGGCCGGCCGGAGTCACGTTCACAACAACCTGCACCTGGCGAAACGTTTTCTCGCCACAACCACGATTTCCTGATCGCATCACCATCGCATCCTGTACATCCCGTGTCTGCCTGGCGGGTACTTTAGCCCTCTAGCCGCCATTCTTCAGCGTTCCCGCTTCCCTTTCCTTTCATCTCCAGCATGTCCTCCCCAATCTTCTCTCCTACGGTCTCTCGGCCATCGTTGCCCCCAACCTCAGTCTCACTGCCACCCTCCACGACCAGTATCCCTCCAACCACCACTTCCGTCCCTCCAACCACCACTGACCCGCCTCCGCCAACCACAAGTAACCCGCCCCCAACTCCAGACCCACCACCTTCTTCAAGTAATCCGCCGCAGCCTCCTCCTCCTCCTAGTTCATCTACGACCCAGCCCGGAATTTCTACGACGACAAGTCAACCAAGCAGCATCGTTCTCTCAACACCCCAACCAACCGTAATCGTCACATCCATCGTGTGAGTGTGTCGTATTCCTGCTTGCAGTCCACAGACTCATCTGCGCGCGAAACCAAAGTGTCACCAATTCTGATGGCGGCGTGGTCACATCTCAAGTAAGGACCTCAACTACGTTGCCGGCTGGAGCGACGATAACACCGGCGGGCACCAACAATACGGCTTCGTCGTCGTCAACCAACGTGGGAGCTATCGTCGGAGGATCCGTCGCAGGTGCGTCAATTTTATTTCCTTCCGCAGCCCCTACGGCCTTGCTTATTCAACACGATTACGCATCGCTTTTTCATTCTCAGGTGGCGTCACTCTGCTCATTGTGGTCGTGTGCATATACATGTTCATGCGCCGAAATCGACACAAGGATGATTTCAACTTTGATGGGAACTTCGATCCAGATCGGTTTACGGCTGGTCACTCGTCGGCATCGAAGCCCGGTGGTGGTGGTGGTGGTGGTAGTGCGGGTCTCGACGTCGCTGAGAGCAAGCCGAGCTTTAATAACAACCAAATGGGAGTGAGCCCGTTTGATGACGATGGCGGTCGGCTGGGTAGTACAGCAGCAAGCAATGCGGCACCCTACATGGTTGACAGACCTAGCCCTTCGCCTCCAATACCCTTCAACCCATCTCATCCCAATTCCACGTACCCTTCGTCGTACCATAACATTCCGCCAGGCGCAGGGATGCCCCTTCGCCCGCCCCAACAACAACAAATGCCCATGGCGATGCCAAGCATCCCCGTTGGCGGCTACCTCCCCAATATGAATATGAATGCTAATCAAGGGGTGGCGACCGTGCCCTCTCCTCCTCCGCAACAACGACAACAACAGCAGCAGCAGCAGCAGTTCTCACCGGGGCTTCAGCACGAACCGAACCTTCTGAATCCGTACACTAACGCTGCGGCAACGGCTGCTGCCGCTGCTGCTCTTGCTGTCGAACACAATTCCCAGCAGCAGCAACAGCTGCAACCCCAGCGGCATCCCACGTACACTTCGACGACCACCTTTGCGGCGTCGTCCGAGAGTGGATATCGCCCCTCCACTGCTACGACCAGTCCGACAACGCAGTATGCGACGACGACGAGTGGGCGGTCAACGGACTACAGTACGTCTTTTCTCTTTCTTTTTCGTGTTTTTCTTTCTTTGTTCGTCTCGTCTGAATGCACCCGCTCGCTCATCATATTTTTTTTCTCCGCCTTCCTTCTGCAGGTGGTGAACTTAACGAAGATGCGGTGCGAGAAAAACAGAGAGAGGCGATGGCGCAGTATGGGCCCAGAAGCGTCGGCGGTCTCGGTGTCGTCAACCCCAGCCCCGCGGGTGTGGACTCCGGTGCGTTTCTTCCTCTCCATCCACCCATCCATCCATTCCATTCTCCAACTCCCTCGCTCCCTCGCTCACTCACTCGCTCATGATCACTCCTTCGTATGTGTTTATACGTAACAGGCTCCTCTTCCCGCCCCGCCGCAACAAGCGTCCTAGTGCACCAAGACGGCGGGAGGCTCGAACCGACGACACAGGAACGAAGAAATGAGGATGTGGATGAGATACCACCCGCTTATGATAGTATACGACAGGATCGGTAGGTAGAGTAGAGTAAAGTAGAGGAGAGGAGAGGAGAGTAAGTAGTGCATGGACGGTGGACGTTCTGCTCTTTGTTTTGTGTTGTTAGTTTTGCAATGAGACATGCTAGTGCATGAGCTGCTGGGGCTAGCCTGAGTGACTAGAGAGTATCCTGGATGTTGATGCGAAGTTTACGTCGCCCGATAGTTATAGTTTACGACCTGCCTGCAAAAAAAGCCCCTATAGGTCTGGACATGTGACGCGTTCCGTCGGCACGTGAAACGCGCGACGGGCGCTACGTAGTACCGCCGGTGCCAGCGCTTTCCAACAAGTTGAGTGTCTGCGCGAATGTCGTTTGTTTGTCTTCCTGTCATTCTGAACCTCAAGCTGTCGCCAGCAAATTGGCTATCATTGTCAATGGAAGCAAAGCAATTTACAACCAAAGCGCTCAACCGAATATCTCACCGGGACCATCGTTGCTAGTAAACGCTACGTCGCTATTAGTCTCGAGTCGGCACTAGCTATAGCAACAACGTTAACAGCAATCATCGGGGCAGACGGGCATAAATCCCTCGGTCTGGTAAGCGTACCCACGGAATGGCTAAGGAGACAACCTATACGTCAATATACTCAGCCAATCTCCGTCTCGTTAGATTCTTCTTCTGTTGAAAAAAGGCAGGTACCATTCCATTGCTTCCGCTAAGTTAGCGCCAATCCTCATGTCTTCGACGCTTTTCAGTGCTTGGGTGCCTTTATCCCCGCCTCCTGACGCTACACTAGGTAAAATGAAAATTCAACCAGTCGCGGGATAGGGTGAATACCGGTTTCTATTCTTGGTCTACTCACCTCCATAGCACCTCGTCTGTAGTTTTGCACTCCCACACGAAATCGAAATCGGCGGTGGTGTCAAGGTGGTTGTAGCCTCGAATGTCAAAGAGGTTCCGTCAACAACCATATCGAGAAAGGCTGTTTTGGAACGACCCCGCGATCTCGGGGTATATAAGTGAGCCCTGTGCATGCCTGTAGCCCCATCGTGTGGTTCAGGCTCACGATGTTTTCCAGGTACATTGCATGCTTGGTTACCTTGTCGGTCACCATCGCCAGCGTCAACGCCGTCAATGACTGGTCCAAACCGTGCTTTGACGGTGAATGCGCGTACGACATACCTGCCGGAGCCGGTGTATCTGGTGCCATCAAGTTGGTAAGAAACTCCACATCCATTTTCCGAACTACTTCAGCTCATGGTGAAATTTTAATTTTATGGCGTAGTTTGGCGCCGCCAAAGCCATCACGGACATCACACCAGCTGCAGGATGGGTGATTCTTGACTGCGATCCACACACCCTCGAGCAAGAGGTCCGTTTGGTCTGCGAGACGGAGCACGAGGGTTCTGGGTGCCACCATGTGTTTGATCACCATGGAGCCTCTGACAAGATTGTTCGCCTGCCGGAAGCGGTAGGTCAGAGTTCACTTCGGCTGGTACCTATGGCTGACTTTGGGCTCAGTGCGGCCATGGACCGTTCGCCAGGGTCGTCAGCATGAACGTCGCTCAAGATCAAAGTCTGCCTCAGCATGCTGAAGCAAAGGTTCGCCGCAGAGACGGAGCATCGCCCGTAGTCCACGTTATGACCATCGACGCCAACTTCGCGGCTATTGATCACACTAAGTAAGCCTTTTTTTAACCTGTCGTCTGTCAAGCTAATTGTAATATACACAGGTGCGGAGATGTCACTTTTGGATTCGTCGGGGTATGCTTTCTTTCTTCCCTTTCGGTCAAGGGACGTGGACTAAGCTGAGCGCTTTTGGTTTCGCTAGGCGACTGTCCCGGGCTTGGATCTTAACGCAGCATTTGCGGATTGGTTTGGGGATAAGATCGCAAGCTGGGTTAAAGGGGCTGCGAAGACGGTGGCTAAAGGCGTCACAGATGCCGCCAATACCGTTGCGAAGGGCGTCACTACAGCCGTGAACGCCGTTGGTAAGGGCTTCCAGGATCTAGGCAACCTCATTGCAGGTAAGGCGTTATATACTTTCCCATTTGAGGACTACGACGTGACACCGTTTTTGTATAGACAAAACGAAATTCGAAATTACGCCCAAGATAGAGAGTCCAAATATCTCGCTGAATGCTGACCTCAGGCTCACGGACGGCCTTCCACCGCCTGTATGCGGACCCGGCTCTTTCCACTCGAGGTTGGACGTTCAGTTCCACAGTGAAGGCTCGATCAAGGCACGCGCAGGCATCGTGGTTGCCGGATCCATCCTGCCGTTGCCCAAAGTTCATAAATTTGCCGCTTTTGGAGGTACTTCTTGCGGTCTCTCTGCTTATGCGAAAGTAGCTCTCTAACGCAGCTGTTTAGGACTCAATGGCGGTATCAACGCTAAGTTGCATGTTGATCTGGGTATCCAGGTTTGTTTCTTCGGTTGCTACTGCGTTTAGATATCTTACTGAGTTTTCAGGGAGGATTTAACATTGAGAAGAAGCTTTTGAAGGATGTTGGATTGCCTGGTTTAAGCATTCCTGGGTGAGCGCCCTCTAGCCATCCTCTCAGCTTCTCATCTTTAATCTCCTCTGTCGTTTCGTAGACTCATCACTATTGGCCCATATCTTGCCGTTGTGGCAAAAGCCCAAGGGTACATCGAACTCGATGTCACAGCCGATGTTGCCCTTTCCTACAGCTTTGATGATCTCGAGTTCTGGTACCCGAAGGAGTACGCGGATTCTTCCAAGAGGAAGGGTGTGAGGACCGGTAACTCTGGTATGTTCGGATATACCATGTTTAGATCTCGACCCTTACCGTTACCTAGACTTTGGTCTGCAAGCGTCCGCTCAACTCAGTGCCAAAGGTCAATTCTTGCATCTTAGATATGTATCGAAAATATACTCATTGTGTCGGCTAGGCTTCGTCCAAGGCGGGCTCGCACCCCAAATTAACTTCGGTATCAGCGCCATCGGCGGCGCCGTGTCGGCCAGTCTTTTCGTCGAAGCAGATGCTTGGGTCCGAGCGACCGTCGTAGCCCAAGCTGAAGCTTCATTCAGCAAGGGGAAGCGCGAGCATGAACTGATTGCATACACTCCGCCCTACGGATCCCTTCGGAATGACCTCACCCCTCGCGGTTCGATTGGATTCAGCGGCTGCGCCTGGATTGATTTGGGTATCTACTTCAAGGGTGGTGCGCAAGGCTCTGTGTTTGGATGGAAGGGAGGTGCGGAGATGATGATATGGGAGAGTCCGGCCTGGCAAGTATTCAACGTGAGTTTCTCCTCTCGCCATTATGCGACATGGTATTTGGGCTTCAGCTTACTGGTTTTGTGGTGTAGCGATGCTGGGCAGTCGGCTCTGCGAAGGAGTTGAAGGGCGTTTCGAAGCCGACATACACTATTCAGCAAGTGGATGATTTGTCTAAAGGCAAGAAAGGTTGCTCCGCCGCTCCGGCCCTAGCCGACTCTGTCAAGGACCAGGTTCAAGGGAAGGCGTGCGTATTGCTTGTTGTTATCACATTTACTAGGAGCTGATATATGATTCTCAATTAGCCTGGAGTGATTGGTAGTTGGGTGTAACAGTTAGCTTCTGGGACACATCTATCTACATTGTTCGACTTGTAATAGTCGCAATGTAGTCACTGGGCCCGTCAATACAGTCCCTATTGAGACTCAGGGGTTTCCGTGAGAATTAGCATACAAGTTCCTTCGGGCGCTTGAGTGATGCCATCTTCTCTTTCGCTTTCTCCATGCTACCACTATGATTTGAAGCTGATTGTCGTTCCCACTATGTCGCAAGACCGAATGAATGCAGAATGATGCACCCTATTAATAATACCTTCGAGCCTTGAGCCGGAATTGTCATTTTCGTTTACTTAACATCAGAGCCAGATTCGCGACCTTGAGAAGGTATGGTTTGAAGTTTTCTAGTCAAGCCCAACTTCTGATACGGATGGTTTGATTAAGTTGTTGTTTTGTTTGGCATGTATCGTCTTAGCTTGGGAGGTTTAGGGTACAAAGGGAGTTCTAACGTACGTCATCGTTTGCTGAAGCATTTGGGCTCGCGGTCGCTGACTGCCACTTTTTACGGTCTCTAGGATCGACTGCCTTATGTGAGAACCATTCGTCTCCTCCGTTATCATACCCTCACTACACTTTCCTTCAAGGTCGAGTTCCCAGTACGTTTCCTTGACTGTTCCAATTGGTCGTGGATGTTTGACATAGCATGACAGGAAACTGACTGTCTACGGCTTCAGTACTTCAGTAGTCACTTCACGTCCACATTCGTCGTTCAAAGTCGCGTCGCGTCGCGTCCCTTGTTTCGTGCAACACACACTCTGCTTGTGCGCGCTTATGCCCACGTGGAATGACGTCATCGCTAGCCGTTCCACACTTGAGGGCGCATTTCAGCAGACATGATTGTGGTTCGAAATAAACATTCAGGCGGCTGGATGTGCAGCAAGCTGACAATTTACAGTCGTTCCATAAAACTTTGAGAAACCGATCAATTTTTTTTGAACGTCCAAAGTGGATTTCCTTTTTTGTCGAACTTCAAACGGTTTATGTAGCGCTCCCCCAAAGCATCCTGCACATACTAGGTGTTGATATCCAAGGTTGCAATGGGATCTGTAATGATACAACCAGAGAGAAGAGAGGCAGTCGCACAGAGCAAGAGCACGAACATTGATTTGATGGAGTAACGATATCATCCGATGCGGCAATACCGTCTACACTACTTCTTTCCATGCCCTCCGAGGTACCACCAGGAAGTTGTAAGTGTCGGGCAATAAGTACAACAGGTCTTGGCCTACCCACAGCAAGATGTCGCTCCGACTCCTTGCTTCGTGAACGCGTGACACAGGAGGTTGTTGTTGTGAACCTCATTCAAATTGACTCGGAGCCGTATTAGATTAGTTGCTGTTGAGACGGCGTCGGTAGATGTGTTGTGAGAGCCTGAGGAAGGTCAATGCGGTGGCGTACTTGATCCAAAAAGGAAATTCGACTTTGGACGTTCAAAAAAGTTTGATCGGTTTCTCAAAGTTTTATGGAACGACTGTAAATCATGAACCCAAATTCCCTTTGTTCATTCCTCTGATTCAGCCGCTCCCCAAAGCAGTGTTCGCCAGGAAAAGGCGGGCAGCGCTAGGCCTTCCCTCCGATCCAAGCTCCCCGCCGACGCTCCGGAGCAATATATGCGTTTGACATCGCCAGCCGCACAAGATAACGACATCGCCCGTCATCCCGCTGTATCGCCTAGAGCGACTACTGGGACGAAGCTTCCTGAAGCTTTCCCTCGCGATGGCGGTGAACAAATGAAGGGCGTCGCTGGCGAGGTCCTGGACACCGCGTATGGGATCTATGAATCTGCGAAGCAGTACCTTCCTTCCCAAGGCGACGTTCATCCTTTGGCAAGGGATCCCGACCATGCGTATGCTTCATTCAATGAACATTGTCGTCCCATGCTAATAATCACTGTTCTCCACTGTTCCCTTGTAGCTTGGGCGGAAGTAAGTATCTCGGAATCCACAATTCCTTCTCGACGCTGATGATCGCGTTTTAGCTTGGCTTACATCGAGATGCAGCTGATTGTTGCAACCATGTTATTACGGTATCACATCAAGTTGATATCCGAGCATCTGGAAACGACGGAAGCGTTTATGCACAAGCCCCTCCACATGATGGTAGAACTACGCAAGAGGGTCGACGTGTAAATGTCGCGAAGCAGTCAACAAGAACGTACTCCAATCAAATTCCGACCCCGTTTTCTTATATAGTTTCTTCAGTTTATCTCCTCTTCGCTTCGTGTACTTGTGGATGAGAATATACAAACTCACTTGCAGCGTCCTCTATGATTGATTCTTTTCAGGGAAGCTGTGTCTGCCAACATCCGCCGCGCCCGCAAGGTGCGTATTCTCCGCGATCCATTACAGTCTCTACTTTGAAGTAGCCTGTTTGCTCAGATGCGGTGTTCTAGCTTGCAATCATGTAGAACTCAGTCTCGGATGTGTCAAGTTACTAGGCTACATCCGCTGCTTCGTCCCGTGCTTTACATCCATCCGATTACCTCAATAATGAGCCTTTTTAACTATTTTTTTACCTCGCGGCTAGTGTCAGTGTGGGCCCTTTGTCATCCAAACAAGCCCCACCCCTCCGCTGCAGGTATAGAAAGTGGTTACCACCCGAGCACCGGTCGTCCCAGTTCCCAGCATCATCTTCGTGTGCTAACCATAACAATTCAACTTCGAACCATCTCCATGTCAGCGTTTTCCAATGCTTCTGCTTGTGACCCGACCGCCGTCTTGCATCCTGAAATACTCGCTAGCATCTTCCAATATATGCGGTACAAGCCCGCCTTACGTGGTGAGGAACAGAAATTTACTCCTCACTAGATCTTCACACCAGCCTCACATGACACAGAAGGCAGATTTACTCTCGACTGGATTGTCTTCAGCCATGTCTGCCAGAGGTGGCGTACCGTAGCGCTCTCGTTCCCCCTTCTCTGGGATAGCATCGACTTGATGAAGCCGAGACGGGGCTTAGCAAAAAGGATGCTAGAGAGGGCGAAGGCGGTTCCATTGAAGGTTTACGCAATTACCAGGCATAATCGGTATAGCCGTCTTCAGGCGAATCTTCACGAGGAGAAGTTCTTATCGCTTTTGGAGAGGGAGATTTTCCCTCGTTTTGCGCACATCAAAGCGATCCACTTTGACTTCGAGCTCCAATCCCCTTTAGAAAACCTCCCCGTGGCCGCTGTAGGGGGAGCGGTGGCAAGCGGACTATCTGCCGCTCCCCTACTAGAGTCCATCAAACTCGTTTTCGGTTCCTCGGCTACCTTTATTATCCTTATTCCCTCTCTCAAGAGGTACATGCCCTCCCTCCGTCATCTCCATATTTCAGATTCGATTTCAAGATGGTCGCACCCGAACCGGATCCAGACCAACCTCAATCTGCTTGACCACTTCCCCTCCTGTCCCGCCCTCGTCTCCCTCACCCTCTCCTCAACCCCTGAAGGCATCTCCATTCCGGTATCTCAGCTCCTTCAACTAATCCTACCTTCATTGCCGCAGCTGGAGGACATTAAACTGATAGGATCGCTGGCGGAAATTGATGAGGACGAGCATCACATTCTCACTCAGCTCCCCAAAATTTCGCTTCCTAAACTGTCGGTGTTTCACCTCAACACGGAATACTACTGTAATTCCGTCGTCTTCGAGGTAGTCAGGTGCCCTCCGACTACAAAATGTACGTTCTACTGCTTCGAGGCCTTTACGCCATCGGCGCGAGTAACCTCAAGCATGGTCCCCATGTTCTCTCGGCTTTCTGACACTAAAGGACCACCGATCACCGATCTGGGCATATGCGCTTATGACGAAGAAGGTTACATGGCAGTCTTCGCAAGAACTCAACCTGGAATCAAACACACAGAAGTTGTTTTGGGCGGACGTTATGGCCCTCGATCACCATATGGATCGCAAATTTTCCAGATCCTTCGTCCTTCGTTGCCACTGCACCATGTTCGCCGCCTTTCCGTTGATGGATGGGAGGACCTATTTGACGGTCAGCTTGGACCGTGGGTGGCATTCCTCGCTGCTATGCCCTTGCTAGAGACGTTTGCCATGCATATTGGACGCCAGCATATGCTTCTGAAAATCCTGGAAGCATGCTTGGACGACAGCAGGATCTTCCCGATGCTGCGATGCCTAGACATTTTCGAGGTCGGGCAGTGGGTGGGAGAAATCGTGTTCGAGACACAGATGCTGAGGGTTTTGGCCGAGGTAGCAGGGGCACGTCGACTGGCGGGCAATCCGATTACCGAGCTGAATCTCAACTCCGGTATTATCGTTCACGACGAGGTTCTCGCAGAGCTGAGAGAAGTCATTGATGCGGTCCAGCATACACCTGTTGAACCGGAACCCTATTAGAGCAGTTTCGGTGTTGTTGTCGGTGGTGTAATGTGTATTTGGAAATTGCTGTGACGGAGGAAACGGTGCCATATGGCGAAGAGAGCCAATTGCTATGTCGCGTGTAAAATAGCGATGAAGTGAAGGGAATCGTCCCGCGGGGAACAGATTGAGCTGAGCGCCATGTCCTCGGGAAGTTCCGTATCTTGACCACCGCCTGCCTCTCGACTTCTCTGCACGATTTTGACACGCCTATCTCGTCTTTTTTTTTATCTGGAGGTCATTGGAGGTCATAAATTTGCTGAGTTACTGCGGTTATGGTGAACTAGTACTCTGCGTCCTACCCGCCAATCGCCCCCAACCCCCTTTTCTTATAGAGTTTCCGCTTGTTCTTGACTTGTACCTCCAGGATGGGAATATCGAGCCCCAGAAACCGCAGTCGTTTGGATCAGATTTGCCGCTGCTGGTGGTACATATTTTTGCGATCTATTGATGAGATTTGAAGGCCGTTTGATTAGGTGCCGCGTCTAGTATCATCGGTGTGTTAGGTTAATCTATCGACCTGTTGAAGAACGTTTTTAGCGTCCAGCGCGCACTATGTGGCGTTTGAAGCCCCTTTCTCCGCAGTATATCAGGACCCTAGACCTGACAGTCGTCTCGGTTCTCACTATCATCTTCCATGAGCATTCATAGTCAAACCATCTCCGTGTCAGCATTCCCAAATGCTGCTACTAGCGACCCGACTGCGGTTTTGCATCCAGAAACTCTCACTACTATCTTCCAATATGTACGATGCATGCCTGTCTTGCATGAAGAGGAAGGGCCCAGGTTTACTCCTAACTGGATTGTCTTCACCCATGTATGTCGGCGGTGGCGGGCCATAGCACTCTCGTTCCCGCTGCTCTGGGATCGAGTTGACTTGATGAAACCAAGCCAGGACTTGGCAGGCGTGATGTTGGAGAGGGCGGCGAGCGTTCCGTTGAGGGTTTATGCGACCTCAAGGCATCGTGAGCGTACTCGTATTCGGGCAGATCTTCAGGAGGAGAAGTTCCTATCGCAGTGGGAGAGGGAGATTTTACCCCGTTTCGGGCACATCAAAACGATCGTCCTCGATTTCGAGCTCAAGTCGCCTTTGGCAAACCTACCAGCGACTACTATAGGAGAAGCGGCGGCGAGCAGTCTACCTGCTGCTCCTCTGCTAGAATCGCTCAAACTCGCTTTCGGGTCATCGGCGACGATGATTCTCTTGCTTCCCTCTTTCAAGCGATCCATGCCCTCCCTTCGCCATCTCCAAATTTCCGATACGATATGGTCGCGCCGCCCTAGGATCCAGACCACAATTAATCTACTCGATCATTTCCCCTCGAGTCCTGTCCCCACCTTGCCTCTCTCACCCTCACCTCAACTCCTAACGGTATCCCTTTTTCTGTCGGCCAACTCCTTCAGTCGATATTACCTTCCCTGCCGCGGCTGGAAGATATACGGCTAGATTCGCCATCGGACATTAGGGTGTTTCACACCTCGGGCATCAGGCTGCAACAAAACCGCCGCAACAAAATCTGTTACGTTCCCACGCAACCCCGAGATGGCCGGAGGGTTAGCGCGCTTCAGCGCCAGTGCTAGCGGACTTTGAATTACACATACGCGTCATCGTCGTTCGCTAGACCCACTTATCTCGTCGTTCGCATCGTTCCTACCGTTTGATTGTCATTCTTTTTGCACCTTCACTCCTTTAACATGGCCCCCACCACCACCCGTCAAAATTTGGTTGCAGAACTTAATTCCCTGAAGGAGAAACCCTCCAAATCCAAAGGATCAACCCGGAAATCCCATGCCTCGGGTAATGCTGCCAATAAGGAGAACACTGGCCCAACGGCGACAGCTCAGGAGGATAACGATGGAGGGATTCAGTGAGTTTTTAGTTCCCTCTGTTCTCTGCTTGGTTTAATCCCACAATCAGCTGGTCACACACAGATCTTCATCATCTGACCGACCGCCTGCTTACCATCATCGAGGAGAGCCCCCGTTTCCGCCAAATCTTCGGCTTTAAAGTTGACGATGAATATGTCAACAGCGGGGGTCTGGGCATTCTCCCAACCTGTCGCCTCATTGCCCCAATGCTTTTTCCAAACAAGACGATTGCTGGAGACAAGATCCCTCTCAGTATCAAGAACTGAGTCGGCACGTGAGTACCCTCTAGCTGTCCTCAACGTCGAATTTCTAATCTAATGGATATCTTTTGTAGAATCAAGAATTCTTACAGTGAACATCGCACCAAACTCGGTGAGACGGGGCATGGGCTTGTCGCTGATGGCCGTGAAGATGAGATGGTGGATGGTACTCCAATGGCGAATGTCTGGCGTATGTATTATGTCTTTGACGCTCTTCCCTTTGCTAATTTCAGCTGTAGAATCCATCAAGAAGAAGTTTCCATGGTATAAACGCCTAAATGACCTCTTATTCGTCAGCCCTGTCCATGATCGATCTGCCCTTGCAAACAGCACCACTAGAGTTGATACCTCTGTCCTCCTCCCACCCTCTGCTGAGGAAATCACTCCGGATGCTGATGCTGAGCTTGTACGTTACTTTCTACATTCTTTCAGTCAAATATAATTGCTCAATTAACGTAGGGTCTGAATGATGCTGGCTCTCAAGATAGTTCCTTCCACTCTGGCATCAGATTCGATGATGACATCCTCGGAAATCCTCCCTCCTCTCCGATTCCTGATACCATCTCACTGACTGAAGTCACCGCTGCCTCCCCTGCCGCTGCTCCCACCCCACCCCCTCCATCATCGACTGCCACTCCAGCGAAGGTCGTTCCTCAGAAGCGTAAGCAAATTGCTGAGACTCTCCGTGAGGTCAATGAATCTGCGCAGGCTACTCGAATCCGGCTCGCTGAAATTCAGATCGAAGGCAAACGCCAACGCTCTGAGGATCGGGAGAAGAGGCGCTTGGAGCGCCAACAGATGAAGCTACAGGCTCAGTTCGATCTCCAACGTCAGGCTCAGGAACATGAGCGCACCATGCTGCAGCTTCAGATTCAACTTACCCTCACCAAGCAGGGTCAAGGGCCTGCTGGCCCTGGTTTTCCCTTTGACGCTCCTGCGCTAGACATTTAGATCATTCTGATTTGATTAACCAATGTGATACCCCTTTCTCGTGCCATTACCACTATCCATTTCTATAGTATATATTTTACAACACCATTCCATTTTGTAAATACTCCTCTAGTGCCTCCCGTAGTTCCTCTCGCTTAATCTTTCCCTCCAAAAGCTCCATACGATCTTTCCCAGCATATGTGTTCTCCTCCGTAGTCAATCTATCTGCCTCACTAGTGATATCATGTTCCCTTTCTAGCCGATCCTGAGCCATTAGTTGTTGACCTTCAATATACAAGGTGTCAGTCGTAGACACTCCTCCTCGCTCGTGGGCCATAGCAAAGTTATGGAGATGAATGCAAGCGATCACCCAGAGGGTTGCAAATTTTAATTGCTGCCCATTGTCTATAGCAACCCGCAAACCTCTGAGTGAGGACCATCGACCCTTGAGAAATCCAACACAGTGTTCCGAGCGGATGCGGACATTCGATACATAGTAATTGTGGTTACGGTTGCAAGCCATGCTTCGCTCAGGCCTTAGAAATATAAGTGTAAGCATATGCGTAAATAGATTTAACGTACATACTCTTTATATGGAGCCTGTAAGGGGACACCCTCAACTTCAACACCTCAACACTATCTGAATTACGGAAAATTCCCTCCGAGGTCACATGACCTCTCCTTCCTTTTCTTCGGACCTCTGACCTGACTCGCACTTCAACTCCGATCTCCGATCCTCCGCTTCCCGGAACTCCGAAACTCCGAAACCTCGTCCACCGGTTCACTCACCATTTGACTCCACCATCTCCGATACTTCCCTTTCCGGAACTCCGAACTCCGATCTCCGATGGTTACGTCAATACTTGGACTTGTACATAATGTACAGCATTATAGTACGTACTATTACTATTATCATTGTTTATTGTCTATTGTTCTATTATCACAGCCTGCAACGGAAGATATTTCCTGAGGAAAAATGTAGCAGAGAATATATTCCATGATTTTCATGTATTTTCGGTAGGACAAAATTTAACCTTTTATACTGTATAATATGCGAGAAACATATGAAATTTTTGCCACGTTTTATAGCGAACAAAATGAAACATATTCGCAATGTTTTGACATGGCAAAAGTTTATGGATAACTTAACATTTTCTCACAGTCTTTCAACGATATAAACTTAACATTTTATCATCATATTTGCTGTGAGATAACTCTGAGAAGATGAAACATTTTCTCAGCATATTGTTCGTGGAAAAATGATGCGAAAATGATTCATTTTTACCTAAATCAGTGAGAAAATGTCATTTTCCCAGGAAAATGAATCATTTTCGCATCATTTTTCCACGAACAATATGCTGAGAAAATGTTTCATCTTCTCAGAGTTATCTCACAGCAAATATGATGATAAAATGTTAAGTTTGTATCGTTCAAAGACTGTGAGAAAATGTTAAGTTATCCTTGAATATTCACCATGGCAAAACTTCGTGAATATGTGTCATTTTGTACGCCATAAGACTTGGACAAAATTTCATATATTGCTCGCATATAGTACAGTATAAAGGGTTAACTTTTCTCCCACTAAAAATGCATGAAAATCAGGGAATATATTCTCAGTTACATTTTCCCTCAGGAAATATCTTTGGCTGCAGGCTGTGTATACTATTGTCCATACTTATTATATAGCTACCTAGGCAGGTAGGGAATCCTTAGCCTTTTCTCTTTGGATTCCCTCCTCCTAGGTGAGTAGTATACCTTATGTTCAGTACTATACTAATCTTTGGATTCCCTCCTCCTAGCTTAACCGCTGTCGGAGTTGCCCTTACAGTAGAAAAGGCTCTACCTCCAGAGTACTGGGGTTACTGTCAGCGGACCTTCCGAGTTTGCAACTCCGAAGTCCGAAGTCCGTAGCTCCCCTACTCCGAGCCTCCAATGCCTACTCCAGAACCATCCCAACAGCCTTCAGAGCAACCTCCGGCAGTAACTCCGAAACCCGAAGGACCTCCGGATGACCCAAAAAAGGCGATTGAAACGCTCTGGACCGCGGCCCACACCACGGCTGACAAAATCACTGAACTACAAACTTCAGTCACCGGCATGGAAACTGCGCTCTCGGACATCCGTGAAATGCTCCAGGCACTGAAACCAGCTGCCTTGAGCCCCCCGGTTATTGCCCCGTCTACAGTTCCCTTTCCCTCCATCCCAACTCTGAAGTCCGAAGACCGATCTGAGTCAGCAGGAAAAATCAAGCCTGCTAACCCTCCGATCTTTGACGGAAATCGTGAAGAGGGACGATCCTTCCTCAACCTGTGCAAACTCTGGTTCACACTTCGATCGGACATGTTTAAATCGGACACAGCCAAAATTTACTGGATGCTATCCTTCTTCCAGAAAGGCCGAGCAAGGGAATTTGCCAACCGTTTACTCCGAAACCCGAGCGAGCTGAACTCCGACTGGCTCCTTTTTGAGGACGAATTCCGCAAACGCTTTCTCCCTGCAAATGAGACAGAGTCAGCACAACTCCGGTTAGAGTCCAACGGTTACTTCCAGAAGTCTCGGACTTTCCAAACATATTTGGATGAGTTCCAGGAGCTGGCAGATCAGGCAGGTTACGAGCACGGAGCTCCGCTTACACTCAAGTTTCGCCGCGGACTTGATCCTTACATTCAGGATCGGATCGCCAAAGCTGGCACCGGACGACCCTCGGACTCGAACACTCAAGGATGGTATGATGCTGCGCAACGGATCGCCGATAATCGGCAAGCCAATCGGGTTTTCCACTCGGAGTCCCGTTTCATCACGAAAGCTCCAGTCAACCCAAATCCCTTTGTTGCTGCTCGCCCCATACCACAATTCCGTTCGGTCTTCCCAGCTCCACCTCCAGTTGCCGTGCCTACTCCGATTGCTCCGAAACTCCCTGAGCCGAAAACTCTACCGCCCGGAGTTCCGATGGATGTAGATCGCACTCGGACCAAGCCCATCTCGGAGGTCCAGTGCTATCGGTGCAAGAAACTCGGACATCTCGCTCGGGATTGCGAACTCCGATACGATCTCCGATATATGGATCCATCGGAGTTGCAGGAAGCTTTCCAGAACATGTTGGTTGTAACAGATGTTGCAAATGCGCAGAAAGGACAAGAGGAAATAGAGGAAGAGGATTTTTAGGCCCTCAACAAGTGACCCGTACGCCCTTGTTGAGTAATAACCGCTTTTCTGTTTTACCAGTAGAATCAATTAATGAGGAGGTATCCTCTCCTATTCCTGATTCTCCGGAAACTCCAAAAAGCGAAGCCGTACGATCAGTCCAAGTCCGACGACCTACCTGGGAAAGAAAGAGACTTCCCAAGGAATATCGGATCTCCGCAACACCTGGAGAAAACTCTCTTGAGATGGACATTTCGGTGCAAACTACGGATACAGAAGTCCGAACACATCTCCGTGCTCTTATGGATAGTGGAGCTTCGGGCATGTTCATTCACCCGGACTTTGCAGACAAATGTGGTTTCAATCGGACTAAACTCAGTCGGCCTATTCCTGTCTACAATGTGGATGGAACTCCGAACGAAAATGGATCGATCTCCGAAGTCGTCGATCTTGTACTCCGATTCAAGAACCACACAGAACGGGCTCTCTTTGCAGTTACAAACATCGGACATCAGAGCATAATCCTCGGATATACCTGGCTCCGACTCCACAACCCCGAAATTGATTGGCGCACTAAGGAAGTCACCATGAGTCGCTGCCCTCGGGTTTGTAACACCTGCAAAAATGAAGTCCGATCGGAGAAGAAAGTCCGACATCGTGAAGTCCGGCATCTCCGAAGTTGCAGATCTGGACCAATGCCTATGGTTGAGGAACTCCATCCTATCGGACCTCCGGAGTTACTGGAAGTGGACGATGATGATGACGATGAACCTGAAGATGATCCGGACTTGTATTCTCCGGAGTTAGGAGATCGTCTCTTTACAGCAATGCCTCCTCCAACTCCGAGTTATGCAGAACATCTTCGGAGTTTGGACATCCGAGCCTCCTAAACGATCTCCCAACGCCTAGCCATCGCTTTCCAGAAGAATAAACCTCCGGATCCCCGATATGCGGACTTCCCGGACATGGTTAAGGAGTTTGAATCGGTCTTTGCAAAGGAATCCTTCGATGAACTCCCGGAACGCCGACCATGGGACCATGCCATTGAATTGGTAGAAGGTGCAGAACCAGCAAACTGCAAGGTGTATCCTTTATCTCCGATTGAGCAACGCGAACTGGACGAGTTTATTGAAGAGAATCTCCGAACTGGACGTATTCGGCCTTCCAAATCTCCGATGGCATCTCCAGTGTTCTTCATTAAGAAGAAGGATGGTTCACTCCGACTCGTTCAGGACTACCGGAAACTCAATGCAATGACTATCAAGAACCGATATCCATTGCCTCTCATTTCGGAGTTGGTAGACAAGCTCAAGGATGCCCGATACTTTTCCAAGCTGGATGTCCGATGGGGATACAACAACATTCGGGTCAAGGAAGGTGATGAATGGAAAGCAGCGTTTCGGACCAACCGCGGACTTTTCGAACCTTTGGTGATGTTC
Organism: Pleurotus giganteus; assembly: GCA_032158425.1. Classification (NCBI taxonomy): domain Eukaryota; kingdom Fungi; phylum Basidiomycota; class Agaricomycetes; order Agaricales; family Pleurotaceae; genus Pleurotus; species Pleurotus giganteus. Next base: position 2,109,770 of record JAPEHR010000008.1, on the reverse strand, counting down.
TTCGGACTTACCAATAGTCCGGGCACTTTCCAAACCATGATGAACGACATCTTCCGCGAGCTCATCACTGAAGGAGTTGTGGTGATTTATCTGGACGACATTCTCATCTTCACCAAAACCCGAAAGGAACACCGAGAAGTACTCCGACGAGTTCTGAAAATCCTCCAGGACAACAAACTCTATCTCCGACTGGAGAAATGTGAGTTTGAGCAGACTCGCGTGGAGTATCTCGGAGTTGTCATCTCCGAAGGGCAAGTTGAGATGGACCCAGTCAAAGTCGCTGGAGTTGCTGAATGGCCGGAACCCCGAAATCAGACAGAGCTCCAGTCCTTTGTCGGATTTGTGAACTTCTATCGGCGTTTCATGAAGGACTACTCGCACATCGCACGTCTGCTGTTCGATCTCCAGAACGCAAAGGATTGGCATTGGGGAGAAAAGGAGCAACTCGCCTTTAATCAGATCAAGGAGTTGATCACCTCTGAGCCGATCCTCGCTGCTCCGAGAGAAGACCGACCATTCCGGATGGAAGCAGATAGTTCGGATTTCGCCACCGGAGCAGTTCTCTCGCAACTCAACCCCGATGATGAAAAGTGGCATCCGGTCGCATTCTTCTCCAAGTCCTTGCAAGCAGCGGAGCAGAACTATGAAATCCATGACAAGGAGATGCTATCCATCATCCGCGGACTTGAAGAATGGAGACACTATCTGGAAGGAACACTTCAGCCTTTTGAGATCTGGACAGATCACAAAAATCTGGAGTATTTCATGAAGGCGCAGAAACTCAATCGCCGACAAGCCCGATGGTCATTGTATCTTTCTAGGTTCGAGTTCACACTCCATCACCGACCCGGACGTTCAATGGGTAAACCCGATGCCCTATCCCGAAGAGCAGATCACGGAAACGGCAAGGACGACAACAAAGATCAAGTCCTACTTAAACCGGCCTTTTTCGCTGTTCGCGCAACTGAAGTCACGCTAGAAGGGGAGGAGAAGGACTTCCTATCGGACATCCGGAGCGGACTTCGGGACAAGAAATTTGAAGATCCAGTAGCCAAGGCCGTGGAGGAACTCAAGAAACTCCGAGGTCAACGGAGATCTGTCCGAGGAGCTGAATGGGAAGAGTCCGATGGGTTGCTCCTGTTCCGAGGCAAGATCTATGTTCCGGACTTACCGGAACTCCGAAGGAAAATCGTCGAGCGACATCACGATTCCAAGATCGCCGGACATCCAGGCAGGTTCAAAACTCTGGAGTTGGTTTCACGGAACTACTGGTGGCCCAATCTCTCTCGCTACATCGGACAATACACCAAGCATTGTGATTTGTGTCAGCGCACCAAACCACAACGCCGACTTCCGATCGGAGAATTGAAACCTCTTGAAATTCCGGAAGACCGATGGAAACGAATCAGTGTGGACTTCATTGTGGAACTCCCAGAGTCCGACAGCTACGACGCGATCATGAATGTAGTGGACTATGTTAGCAAACGAGCTCACTTTATTCCGACGCACACCACCACTTCGGCCCTCGGAGCTGCGAACCTCTATCTTCACAATGTCTGGAAACTCCACGGACTCCCGACCTCCGTCATCTCCGACCGCGGACCTCAGTTTGTTGCGGAGTTCACCAAGGAGATTTACCAGTCCCTTGGAATAAAGCTCGCTGCATCAACTTCCTACCACCCACAAACTGATGGTCAAACAGAGCGATGCAACCAGGAGTTGGAACAGTATCTCCGGACTTTCGTCAATGTCCGACAGGACAACTGGGCACAATTACTTCCGATGGCCGAGTTTGCATACAACAACCACACCCATGTTGCAACACAGCAAACTCCTTTCCTCCTTGATACTGGTCGTCATCCCCGCATGGGTTTTGAACCTCACACCCAAGCCCAGAAGATGGAGCACGCTTCGGAGTTCATCGATCGCATGAAGTCCGCAGTCGAGGAAGCCAAGTCCGCAATTGCGAAAGCCCAAGATGATATGAAGCGATACTACGACCAACGCCGAACTCCGATCCCCGAATATGAACCTGGAGATAAAGTTTGGTTGGATGCTTCGGACATCAATATCTGTCGGCCTTCTCGAAAACTCGGACATGCGAGACTCGGACCTTACAAGATTCTCCGAAAGGTCGGACGTCATGCATATCGGCTTCAACTCCCCAAGTCCATGTCGCAACTCCATCCAGTGTTTCCAGTGGTGAAGCTAACTCCGTGGAAAGAAGATCCTATCCAAGGCCGACGCCCCGGAACTCCACCACCTCCGATTATCGTTGATGGACATCAGGAATGGGAAGTCGAGAGCATCATCGGAAGTGAAAAGAAAGGCCGATGGAAGAAGCTCTACTTCTTGGTACACTGGAAGGGTCGTGGTATAGAAGAAGACTCTTGGGAACCGGAGGAAAATCTCCAAAACGCTCCGGAGAAAATTCAAGAGTACTACAGGTCCGATCTGAAGGCAATCCGAACAGTCCAATCGTATTTCGAGTTATTCCGACACAAGCCCGGAGTTGCGGACATCGTCGAAAACTGGAGAAGACAGGAGGAACCAGCGCGTCGAGTCGCCGCACCTAAGAGGGGGGGTGGTGTAAGGGGACACCCTCAACTTCAACACCTCAACACTATCTGAATTACGGAAAATTCCCTCCGAGGTCACATGACCTCTCCTTCCTTTTCTTCGGACCTCCGACCTGACTCGCACTTCAACTCCGATCTCCGATCCTCCGCTTCCCGGAACTCCGAAACTCCGAAACCTCGTCCACCGGTTCACTCACCATTTGACTCCACCATCTCCGATACTTCCCTTTCCGGAACTCCGAACTCCGATCTCCGATGGTTACGTCAATACTTGGACTTGTACATAATGTACAGCATTATAGTACGTACTATTACTATTATCATTGTTTATTGTCTATTGTTCTATTATACTATTGTCCATACTTATTATATAGCTACCTAGGCAGGTAGGGAATCCTTAGCCTTTTCTCTTTGGATTCCCTCCTCCTAGGTGAGTAGTATACCTTATGTTCAGTACTATACTAATATATCTTTGGATTCCCTCCTCCTAGCTTAACCGCTGTCGGAGTTGCCCTTACAGAGCCTGACACCAAGCTTTCAGTGGGTATGCAGAATCTGCCCAAACAAACTCACCCTCTTCAAGCAGGGTTTGATGCTCTGTTGGCAGACGGGTTTTATTCCAGGCTGTGGCATCATGTTGGCTTCCAGGCAAGCCAACACCATAGTCGATGATGCGGAGATCAGGAGTTGAGATAAGCTGTAAATTGATGTTAGCGTGAAAGTGAATGTTGGCATAGGAAACATACCTGAACATTAAGTGAATAGTTGGATTTCCTATCAAAAAATGCATTTCCATAGTGGTGCGGGCGTTGATAGAGAGGAACAAGGGTTCCATCAACCATGCACCATCCATTGCGCCAGCTGGGACAGGAATTCTCCTCAACCCACCGCTTTGCTTCCTCGCGAACCTCTGACGTTGGCCAGCTCATTGTCATCCGGCGGAACCGCTCATCGCAAACAGCCAACAAGATACGCTTTGTAACAAGTCGAACAGTACCATAAGCCACTCCAGCCCAGAGTGCAACCTTCAAGGTGCTTGATGCATTTCCATGATGTCCAAATCGAAAAAGAGCGATGGCGAGTTGTTCCTCGACTGGCATTTGTGGATGGTTCGAGGAATTGTGGAATACCGCATGAGTTTCGATGGCAGTTGTAAGTGCATCGAAGCACTCAGGGGACATGCGTAAATAAGATCTAAAACCCCTATTAGCAAGGTTATGATGATTATGTTGAAACATACCGGAATATATCTGGAAACTCATCATGATAGGTGGTTAAGAGGAGCTGCATAGCAAGCCTAGATTTGGGGATTACACGGCGAGATTCAAGGTATCGTTCTGCATAGAGGTCCTGAAGAGCAACAAGAATTGCCTCTGGAACCTGAAATTCATCAAAGTCAGAGCATGATTCTGAAGAGGATGAAGATGCAGATGAGTCCTCAGAGGTTGACAAGGATGAGGAGGATGAGGAGGATGAGGAGTCGTCACTGGAGTCATCGTCGCTGGAGTCGTCGTCGGTCTCGGCGTCGGAGTACGGGTTATTCCCACGGGCTTCGGCAGCGGCGATAACGGCGACCATATAGGCTTGCAGCAACTCTGCGGCGAGCTGCTCACGCTGAGTCTTCGACGGCATGTCGATGATATTTCTACTGCATCTCCCACTTATTTATACACATTCCTGAGCACACAGACTGGAGCTATCGTTCACTAAAAGTGCGGGAGCTGACGCTATCTAGTCTATACCATTTCAAACTCCGGCTAGTCGCAGTAGCGAGGGTATGTCAAAGCTACAACTGCGCTAGCGCCTGCTAGCGCCGGTCCCTTTCTTTTTTCATTTGTTTCGTTGCGGCTGCTGCCCGAATTTTGAAACTCCCTATTACTGAAGAAGAGTATCGTGTTCTTGCTGAGCTCCCCAAGGTTCTGCTTCCAAGATTGTCATCGTTTTACCTCGGCACCGAATGCTACTACAACTCCGTCATCTTCGGGGTAGTGCAGTACCCCCCAACAACGAAAGTTGTGTTTTACTGCCTAAAAGCCTTTCCGCCATCGGTGCAAGTGAGCGCAAGCATGTCCCCCATCTTCGATCGGCTTTCTGGCGCTGATGGACCACCGATCACTGATCTCGATATAAACATCACCGATCTCGACATAAACATTTATGACGACAAAGGCTACATGGTAATTTGCGCTGCGACTCAGCCCAGAACCAAGCACATAGAAATTGTTTTGGGTGGACCTTCTGTTGACGGCCCAGTGTCCGGCTCAGAAGTTTTCCAAGTCATACGTCCATCGCTGCCACTACACAATATCCGTCGACTTTTTATCAATGGCTTCGAGGATCTATTCGAGGATCAGCTTAGGCCTTGGGTGGAATTCCTCTCCGCTATGCCCTTGCTCGATGCTTTAGTGATCAACATCGGACAGCAGCAAATGCTTTTGAGGATTCTGGAAGCATGTTTGGAGAATCAGAGGATTTTCCCCAGGTTGAGACACTTGGACATTTTCGAGGACGGGCCGTGGATTGGAGAAATTGAGTTTGAGATGCGGATGCTGAGGGTTTTAGTTGATGTTGCGAGGGCATGTCGGCTGGCGGGTAATCCAATTACTGAGCTGAACCTCAACTCTGGTATTATCATTGAAGATGACGTTCTTGCGGACCTTAGGCAAGTCATTGATGATGTCCGGCATGCGCATGTTGAACTAGCGTTGAACTTGAGTTAGAGCGGTGTTGTGGTGTTTGTTATAGTGTATTTAGGATTGCGGTGACGGAATAAACGGGGCTACATGATGAATCATGGAACTAATGATACATCACATATCTTATAGTGAGGAAATCAAGGAATCGCCCCGAGGAGAGCAGGTAAAAATGGGCGCTTACGTTGTCCGAGCTGAGCGCTTTGTTTTCGGCAAGTTCCGGCCTCTCTTCAACATCGACCACCACCTCCCCTCGAACATTTTGATGCGCCCCAACGGCGTTTGCTATTATTTTTGCTGGAGGCCATAAATTTGTTGAGTGACCACGGCTATCTTGAACTCTATGCTGATGAACTCATGCTTTTACGAAACAGCTAACCTATCTACGTGGCATGAGAATGAAAGCCCGGGCCTTCCTAGTACATGGCTCGATGCCAGTTATATATTGTCTAGATTGTTCCACCTAGTAAGTTGTATTACTGCTGCTTGCGGTCACTCGTCCCTGAACTTAACGAGCAAGATGTTCGTATTGTCATATGTAGAGGATCCATGGAGACACGCGGAGCTCACCGAGTACAACCGGCATGGTACGTACTCGTCTATTTCCACAATTTTCGACTAATCACTTTGCGTTCACGGATATAGGATGATACGTCAAATACGCTGTCAATATTCAAGCGTGATTTCGTCTATGGCACTCTTGAACAACCATGGCCTTCAATTCTCCGTAACAATGGTCCTCGTGCTCTTATCCTGCGTTAGCGCTACTAGCGCGGACCTTGTCGCAATTGAAGCTATTGTCAGTGGCTCCTGACCCGTAAGTCCTCACTCGCATCTCCTACCATCTTAATTTCAATGATTTAGCACAGAAATTTTGTGGCCATAACACGGCGAGCCGATCACGCGTAGCCGATCCCAAGATTCAATTCAAGTTCGAATCAGCGGCGTCTGTAGTGTCGCCACTCAGAGGATCGCCAGCAAGTGCACGGTTGCCGATTGCGCATCAAATAATGACATCTACCAGTCAAGTTAGCTTGGTGCATCTGCTGCTTCGTCCTGCGATCTACATCTATCCAACTAGCTCATTGTCTGAGCTGGCCACGCGGTGTGAGATTTTTCCCATCAAAAGGATCCTCGTTCTATATGCTGGGGTATAAAAGGCGTCCTCTCGACCCGCTGTCGTCCCAGTTCCAGTATCCAAGTCATCCACTGCGACATGCCACTCCAAATCAGCGCCATGTCAGCCACTGCAATCCCAACCGTCCGCGATCCGACCGCCGTTTTGCATCCAGAAATACTCGCTAGTATATTCCAATATGTGCGTAACACCTCAGGTGCGCATGACAAGGAAGGTAGATTTACTCCCGACTGGGTTATTTTCACCTACGTATGCCAGCGCTGGCACGACATCGCCCTCGCCGTCCCTCTACTCTGGGATCGAGTCGACTTGCTGGCGCCAGGACGTGGCGTAGCGCGCTCGATGTTGGAGAGAGCGCAAACCGTTCCGCTGAAGGTGTATGCGACCACCATGCCTTATCATGGCTTTCCGGTGAAGACGTTCCTATTATTGTGGAGGAAGGAGATTTTGCCTCGTTTTGCGCAGCTCAAAACGATCCACGTTGACTTCGAGAGTCAGTCGCAAGTCAGGACCCTAACTCTGCCGCTCCAAGGCGCCGCGGGAAGCGAGCTATCTCCCGCTCCTCTCTTAGAGTCGCTCACCTTCGTTTTTGGTTCATCGGCCACCATGGTTGTCCTTACTCCTTCTCTCAAGCGGTTCATGCCCTCCCTTCGCCATCTCCGTATATCAGATGCGATTTCAAGATGGTCACACCCGCTCCGAGTGAACATCAATCTCCTCGACCATTTCCCTTCGTGTCCCCGCCTTGTCTCCCTCACTCTCACCTCCACCAAAGAAGGCATCTCGTTCCCCATCGCTCAGTTCCTTCAGTCTATACTTCCTTCGATGCCTTTGCTAGAGGACATCAAACTGGTAGAATCGCTGACGGAAGTCAGTGAAGCCCAGTATCATGTTCTCGCTCGGCTCCCAAAAGTTCAGCTTCCCAAGCTGTCGACGTTTTATCTCTGCACCCGATTCTACTGTAATTCCGTCATCTTTAAGGTAGTTCAGTACCCTTCGACTACGAAAACGACATTCTACTGCCTCGAATCCTCTCCGCCCTCGACGGAAGTATGCACGAGCATGGTCTCCATACTTTCGCGGCTTTCTGACGCCAATGGACCGCCGATCACCCATCTCAGCGTACGATTTTATGATGAGGAAGGTTACTTGGTGGTTCATGCAGGGCCTTCCTCCGCCCTAAATAAACACGTAGAAATTGTGTTCAGAGTGCCTGACGACGATTCCCCATCCGGATCGCACGTTTTCCAGATCCTTCGTCCTTGGCTTCCACTGCGCACCATTCGTAACCTTGTCATCACCGGTTTCGAGGACATGTTTGACGATATCCCTGCACTCTGGGAGGAGTTCTTCGCCGATATGCCTTTGCTCGAGGAGTTTTTGTAATGCTTACCTTTCCTTTTAGGTCACTTATTCGTGCAAGTACGCTAGACCGACGTATATTCGGGCGTATCGTAGCACAACGGCAAGTGATCTGGGTAAAGGTAAGTGGGTAAGTTGGGAAAAAGAAGGTACGGAAGGTTGCGGAAAGGCCGCGTAATACATCACGTGGTATATAGGGGTAGGGGAAAAGGCGCACTGTTACACTTGCCCCCACTAGATTGGACCATGGGGTACAATCTACAAGTAGAAAAGGAATGACAAAGAGTTGAATATAGTGGATGTTGTAGTTATAGCTCAGCAAAATCAGGCTTAAAACCATTAAGTGCAAAGGAGTGGATGTGATAAAATTCTGAGAGGGTATAGTGTCAGCAAGGAGCCAACAGTTGAGAGTTTATATGTCATGAATATCCCTGTTAGAGGATTTCCAGCAAGAATTGGAGTTATGAGTTAGCCAGCCAAGAATAAGCCAAAAACCGCTGTCAGGAGGTTTATAGGGGCTCAAATAAATGGATGACCAGATAATGGCAAAATGGCATTTCAAAGTGTGGATATAACAAGTGCCGCTGTTGGGAGGCCCTCAATTATGATGATGACATGAAGGAATAGGTGCGGTCACATCTGTGTATTAGGTACCACTGTCAGGCAGTTCCCAATCACAAGGCGTGAAGCATTAGCAAAAGAGTGTATGTGTTTGATTTTGATTTTGGGGAGTAATAGAAAAGGCACAAATAAAATTTGTAAATGAGTGTAAACCTCCCCCTGCTAGATTGATTCCAGGGGTCAATCTATTGGAACAGGATAACAAGATGATATAGACAGAGAAGATGATTAGGGTATATGATAGTTGAATAGTTTCAACAGAGGTTATTATCTGAGCAGCCATCAGGGTTATCATCACATTTGGATGGTCCCAATGAGTCAGATGGCACATGCGTGGATGAATCATCCCAGGATGATGATCGCAATTGGGCATAAGCATCATAGCCAGCTACAAGCTCCTGGCCCTGTTCAATTTGCAGAGCAACTGAAACAAGGTCTTTGATATGGCTGCGTTCTGCAGTGAAGCCACGTGTAATCAATTCCTCTCGGATTGTCTTAGGCAGACCCAATAGGAATTGGCGACGGAATGTATAGGAGTCAGGCTGGTGGATCATATGCAAGGCACGCCTATCCAGCTCACTGTATAGATCAAGGACACCACCACCCAAAGTAGTGTGGTTGGTCTGATAAAAACGTTCAGTTGCCTCCTGAACTGCAGTGGGATGGATGAAACGGTCATACAAGCCAATAATGACTTGAGCAGGAGACCATCGACAGGGTGGACGATACAACCCTTCAACAACATCATTGAACCAGGCTGCAGCATCACCAGCAAGAAAAAGGCCAATCATGGTGACACATTCAGCTTCTCGTTCAGCTCCAGGTGGAGCCAGCGAACAAGCTTCTGAAACCAGGCATCAAATATTTCAACATCTGGATCACCAAAGTAATAGTCTGGTTTAGAAAGATTGGATGGTGGCTTAACACCAGGCGGTAGTTCCAGTGGCCTGCCTAGACGAGTATGCAGAGCAGATTGGTACCGCTGATGTACAGCATGCAGAGTATTGTCAGAGGTATGATCATGTTATGAATCCGTTCCAGCGTGATCTAAACAATATAGGAGATAGGAGATAGAAGATCGGTGTTCGGAGATGTAGAGAGAACTTGGCTTCAGCGTATGTGCTGCGCCCACCACACTCTTCGGTGTTCTCGATTTCGGGGATCGTAGTCATAGGGCCGATAACACTAAGTCCGAAGTCCGAAGACAACAGAGGCAGAGGTTCGGGATAGGCGAAGTCCGAAGTGCGAAGTGCGAAGGAGAGGCAGAACTCCGAAGTGGAGTTACTGCAGTTCAGAGGAGACAAGACAAGGACAGAGCTAGCTCCGAAGTCCGAAGTCCATAAGGAAGGGAAGATAACGTTAATATTCGAACTGCAGTAACTCTACGAAATACAGAGACTTATATAGTACTGAACACGAGGATAACATGAGGAGAAATGCCAAGTACTAAGTATGTAATAAGTATGTACTAGATACGTACTGCAAGTCCGAAGCAAGTCCGATATCACCACGAGGTGATGCCAAGTCCGAAATGCGGAGAACAAGTCCGAAGGGCGTAATGATGATCACGTAGAGTGCACATGACACAGGGGATAGGGGCTAGGGGTTGGTGCATAACAGATCACTATGAAGGTGATTGATCTCCTCAGTGTTCAGGTGGGAGTAGCCACGTCCATGAGTATGATCAGGAGCATTGTCCACCAAAACAGCAGACATGTTCTCATTCAAATCAACATCAACATCAGAAGGGCATGCAGGATTATTGGGAGAGACTACACGAATACGGCCAAGCATCTCAGGTCTGGCCTGATCAACATGTCGCATATAGCTGGGACGAGTCTCTGAAACAGACTGCGGAGGAAGTTGGGAAGTGGAATTGTGTGAAACACAATTGCAGGTAGCAGAGGAATGGATACTATGGGGACTATCATAAGTTCCCTTGGATTGGGCATATAAGGCTGACTGAGGAACACATTGCCTCTCAATGATTTCATCAAGAATGGCATGAAGGTCAGATCCTGTCAAATAATGATGTTCAGATACTTGTTCATGAATACGCTCAACAAGCTCTTCTACAACATGAGATGAGAGGGGGATACAATCAACTGAATGTGTGGCTGATTGTGAAGGTGGGATATGGGAATGAGAGGAAGTATCAACATGGACAGGGTTATGTACATGCGAGGGAGTACGGGAAGTATATTGGCCACGTTCATGAGCACGAGACTCATTACTAATGGTATGGGGATAGATGGGGCTAGTATGTCCAGAATGAACACCAGCACATGAGGAATGGGAATGATAGCGAGGTCCTGCAGGCTCATGGTCTCCCCGCTGCAAAAGCCGATGATCAGAATGATAATCAGATGAGGCATGGGAGCGGGAGGTAGCCGGAGACCTTGCAGGCAAGCGCGTAGAGGGAGAGGTAGCCGGATAGCTCGCGGATGAGCGAACAGAGGTATGGGGAGATTGGTTGAGAGACAGGTCATGCCTCTCCAAGGGAGATTGTCTATTACGAGAGGGAGAGTAGTGAGAGCTACCCCCTCCGAAGGAAGAGGGCTGCAGATGATTGGACTTCGTACCTAAAGAGCTCCGAGTCCTTGCACTGCCTCTCAGATCCACCCATATCTCATCTTGAGGTTCACGGTATGGGGAACGGCTTGAATATCGATGATAAGCATGTGGCGAGGAGTGCGGCGAGGGTGATTGTCGATATAAGTCACAGCCGGACGGAGTGCGGCCGGATGCGCGAGAGGAGTTGGAGTTGCTATAATTGTTAGCCATAACACGCGCGAATTCCGAGCTATTATGGAAGCGTAAAAAAGTGTAATGCTTACCTTTCCTTTTAGGTCACTTATTCGTGCAAGTACGCTAGACCGACGTATATTCGGGCGTATCGTAGCACAACGGCAAGTGATCTGGGTAAAGGTAAGTGGGTAAGTTGGGAAAAAGAAGGTACGGAAGGTTGCGGAAAGGCCGCGTAATACATCACGTGGTATATAGGGGTAGGGGAAAAGGCGCACTGTTACAGTTTTCCATCCACATCGCAAAGCAAGGTACGCTTCTTGAGCTTTTGGAGGCGTCCTTGGAGAACAGCAAGATCTTCCCCGCGTTGCGATGCCTTGATATCTTCGAAGTGGGGCCTTGGCCTGGAGAGGTGCTCGATACACAGATGCTGTGGATGCTGGTTGAAGTTGCGAGAGCGCGTCAGCTTGCGGGCAATCCGATTCAGGAGCTGGATCTCAATTTTGGCGTTATCCTTGATGATGATGAGGTCCTCGAAGAGCTCGCGGATGTTATTGATGCTGTTTTTCATGAGCATGTTGACCCGGAATTCTAGTACTAGTAGGACGGTGTTACCATGCTATCCATGTTCTAAAATGAGGTAGCTAGTTATTCCAAGCGCCTGTTGGTGCGTAGCGTCGCATTGCGAGAGATTGCGAGGAGCCTGCCTGCGGGCGTCTAATTCCAGCCTTCGGCAAAATCCAGACGTTCTTGAACGTCAACGACCATCATTGCCCTCTTGTGTGTGCCGCTCTCGAATCGTGCTGCCATTCTACTGATGATTATTTCCACTACAGTCTTACTCAAGTTTGTTGGGCGAAAAGATGGTATCAGCAAGATTGGTGGTTCAAGTTTGAACCACGTCGTTCTGACTTCGTCATCTCAACCGACCGTACCAGTCACGGTTTCTGGAGCTCGTCTACGAGGGAATTTTAGTTCCTATGTACGTGAATTGCTGCGCTGAGTTATTCGAGCTCGCTTCAATTGACTGCTAATTGCTCTCTCGCAGCTGTTCTTATTTAGGTGGGCCACATCATCAGGGCGAATTCTTCATGCATATCGTCGTTTTCTGCGCTCAGAAAGGTCGGTTTTCACTTTATTATCTTCTACTATTATAATTACGAGACTCGGAATCTCTAGATGAAGTTTTACGGTAGCCGCTGGCTCTGTACTTTTCCTTTCCCTAGAGGAAAGTAGTAGTCGCTGGATCCAGCCTCAACGTTGATCAACCTTCGTCTGGCTGTTCTTGCGAGACCCCGGTCCGCGGTTATGCGCAGCCTAGTAGTGGCACGATCCTTCAATATATTGCAGCCAATGGCGTAGGCCAAAGCGCCCTTGAGCCCTACGCAATGCTTCTCAAATTTTATGCATCATTCCCAGTTTCCCTTCGCTCCACCCGTATTTCCACGCGAGTGACGGCTCGTATCGCCTCCTGCGATAGTATCTGACGCTTGGTACTCCACAGTCAAGTGAGCGTCAAAATTGTTTGCGCGCTTATTCTCATGGAGATGACATCATATCCTCTCTAGACGTCATCCCGTTACCTCTCCACTCCTTCCGCCTGGGTATAAATACCAAGCCCCGCTGCTCATCCACCCTCCACGCTACTCATTTCGAACCAAAACCATGTCTGCCCACAAGAACGCCCAAGTGAACGCGGTTCCCCTCATCGATTCGGCCGCTCTGCCCAGCACTCCCGCCCAAGAATGGGCGGATAGCACTAGGTCTGCCCTTCAATCCAAGGTCCCCACCGACTCTACCAAGCAAGCTACGCCCTTGACGAACTCCGGGACAATGTCGACCACGGAAGGTAATGGCGTATCCCACAATTCAACCGTACCGCCTTTTGTGTCGAGTTCGTCGTCTGGTTCGACTCCAGGGAACGAATTTCCTGGAGCTTTTCCTCGGGATCGCCCTGCGCCAGTAGAAGGCATCGCTGGCGCTGTCGTGGATACGGCGTATGGGATTCTTGAATCTGCGAAGCAATGTCTTCCCGCCCAAGAGCAGGTGCAGAACGCCATCGAGAACGCCAGTACAACGGCTAAGCATTACCTTCCTGAATCCGTCGGGACATATCTGCGTGAGTCTGACCGCTGTTTACTCTTTTGCTGAATCTGATATGTTTGCCAATAGCGGGAGGCACCCAGAACTCCTCACTCCCTTCGACCGAAGTTTATGGGAATATGGGCAGGTCATCGGATGGTGTTGGCGCTCTCCCGGGTCACCTCTCAGAAGTGAGTGTAGCGAAGCTACCTGAAGAACGTAAGCAAGAAGGCCTCGAGCGAGCTAGTACGTCACCACCTCCTTTCTATGTAGCCACGCTGATCGCTGCCTTGCAGAAGAGTTTAGTGCCGCTTATGCACGTATGTTTCCCTTTCATTTATTTAAATTTTCAGCTTTTAAATGGTTGAGCAGAAGATCAAACTCCGTCTACCCATACGCCAGCTGGCGGGGTTGGTGATCTTCCTGGCTCAAGGTCAGGGGTTGGCTTAGCGCAGGTATCCGAGAAGAAGGCCATCAACGGCAATCGTGACTCTTTGTATACCAGTAGGTTGATTTGGTCTTATGAGCGCATACGCTATCTAATGTTGCATTTCCGAAGATGATCCTCTCAGTCCTACGATTATGGACCCGTGGAGCACACCTATTAAAGCCGACTCTGATGCGTCCCGCATTCCATTACCCCCAACCCCAGCTCGTCCTTCGCATGGTGGTGTCTTGGCACCCACTATCCCGGCTGTCGACAATGATATCTCCGGCGGATTATCTGCCCAGTTCGACAACATCGATCTTACCGCTGCGGCCTATGTTCACGATTCTGCTATGTACGACGCTGCTAAAGCCGCTGGTGTTGAGCCTCATCTCGACGAGGGGTCTGTCGGTCACAGCGGAGGTCCTTTGATTCCCGTGGCCGTTCCCAAGGTCCGCCCTGCCACCGATGGCGAAGACAAGCATCGTATGATGAAGGAGTGGGAGGTTATGAATGAGGCTGTAATGAAAGATTCTGATGAAGATATGGCTGCGAAGTTGGCTTCAACGAATGCACATATGCATCATCACCATCAGCAGCAAGCGCATGAACATGAGAAGGAAAAAAGGGCGTCTTTGTCGTCGAGTGGAAGTGGCAATGGCAGGCCTTCGTTCATGGATAAGATCAAGGGCGAGGCGAAGATTATATCGGGGAAGTTGGCGAAGAACGAGGAGAAGGTCGAAGAGGGAAAGAGGATGATGGGAAAGGCGTAATGTTAGACGTGATATTCCCTTGCTGCGGTGCCCTTGGCAGTATGTTCCTGTGTTTGGAGCTCGTTTCCAGTAGAAAGTTGTCTTTCATGTACGTGCATTGATCATATTGGAGATTTGACCATTGACTCCTGCACCATATTTTGCGCCATCACAGAGTATTGTAAGCCCATTGGATTGGTGGACGAATATTGATCCTTCTGCGCCACGTTTTTCGTCAGTCTCTAAGCATGTTTTCCTTGGTTAATCTGCTGGTCATTCATCAACGTATTCTAAGGTCTTGGCCAACCTCATCCTTTTCCTCGAGTCAATGGGAATGATCAGTGCCAGCGCGGCTGAAGCTTTCGTATTCTCCGGGAAACCAGGCTCAGGAAACAAACCCTAATAAAATCAAAACAACAGAACCTGCTATTTCGTCTGGAGGACTCTGCCAGGCATCGGCAGGTTGATACGATCACAGAGTTGAATCACAAATCGCCGCTCCATCTTTCAACTACTGGGTCGGCCAGACCAACCTTCGACTTTAGCTTTAGGAGCCCAGCACCCCCTCTTGTCTTTCCAACTATGCGTCATCCACCTCCACTCAGTGGGCTGCGAGAGTGGCACCTGGTACCTCACGCGCACGCGTTCAAGTCTTAAGCTTACAAGACTCAGCCTACCTTTGTCACGGACCCACCGACTCGTACTCGTTCTATTGTCGACGGGTATCAATATCATTATTGCGGCCTCTTTCTAAATTTGATGTTGGAGTTGCTCGCTCATCCTCCTCAGCAGCAACTAATATCGTCTTCCCCTGCGAGCGCTAAGCGCTAAGGATGAATATGCTCGCCTATCTCACGTGGGGATGACATCACCGCTCCAACGTCATTCTCCACTCCCGCCACTCGGACTATAAATACGGAGCCTGCTGCACATCCCGCCTCCTCACTGTTTATTCCGAACTCAAACCATGTCTGCTCCTAATAATCCTCAACTCAGCTCTGTCTCGGCCGCCCTCCCAACCACTCCCGCCCAGGAGTGGGCAGACAGTACTACATCCGCCCTTCAATCCCAAGTCCCCGCCGACTCTCCGAAAGAAGCTACGCATTCGACAAAGTCTGGTACATTGCCAAGCACGCAAGGTAGTGGCGCCTCCCGTAATACCGCCGTACCGCCTTTGGTGTCGACTTCGTCTGGTTCGACTCCAGGAAACGAATTTCCTGGGGCGTTTCCTCGAGATCGCGGTGAACCGCCGGTAGAAGGTATCGCCGGCGCCGTCGTGGATACCGCGTACGGCATCTATGAATCTGCGAAGCAGTATGTACCTGCGCAAACGGATGTTCAGAACGCCATCGAGAACGCCAGTACGACGGCTAAGCAATACCTACCGGAATCTGTGGGGTCGTATCTCCGTGAGTTGCCTAGCACTTCAGTTGCTGTCGAGCAAACAAATATAATTCCTCCTGATAGCTGGAGGCACTCGCACTGTGTCGCTCCCTTCGTCCGAAATTTATGGGAACTTGGGGAAATCATCTGACGGTGCAGGTGCTCTCCCTGGTAACCTCTCGGAGGTTAGCGTGGCGAAGTTACCTGAGGAACGGAGGCTGGAGGCGCTTGAGCGAGCCAGTATGTTTATCACCTTGTTCCAACACACTTGTTAATCGCTCTCTTGCAGAAGAATTCAGCGCTACTGATGCGAGTACGTCCTCAATCACTTTCATCCAAAATGGCAGCGCTCTGATTAGTTGAGTAGGCGAGCAACCACCCTCTACTCACACGCCAGCACAGTCAACCGGCGGTGTTGGTGGTCTTCCTGGTTCAAAGTCGCCGTTGTCCAAGGAGATCGGCGACGACGACTATCAACCGTCATCTACCAGTAAGTTGATTGGACCCAACTCCCCTGCACCTGCTAACAATTCCGTCATCCAAGCCGACCCCACGAACACGATGAGTACACCTGCTGGAGCCGACCTTGATGCGTCTCGCATTCCATTACCGCCAACCCCAGCCCGTCCTCGACAAGCTAGTGTCTTGACTCCCGCTATCCCCGCTGTCGGTGGAGATACCTCCGGCGGGCTGTCTTCGAAAATGGATAACTTAAACCTTGCCGCTGCAGCCAATGGTAGTCACGATTCTGCTATGTACGACGCTGCCAAGGCCGCTGGGGTTGAGCCTCCCCTTGACGAAGGATCAGTGGGCCGGAATGGAGACCTTCTGACTCCCGTTGCTGCTGGTAAGGCTCAAGGCGACACGAAGGGTGATGAGAAGCAACATATTATGAAGGAATGGGAGGATATGAATACGGCTGTGATGAAAGATACCGACATGGACAAGTCTGCGAAACTACCTCAGTCTGATGTACGCCAGCACGAGCAACAATTGAGTGAGCACGAAAGGGAGAAACGAGCGTCCTTGTCGCCTAGTGGCAGTGGCAATGGAAGGCCGTCGTTTATGGATAAGATTAAGGGCGAGGCGAAGATTATCTCGGGGAAGTTGGCGAAGAATGAGGAGAAGGTCGAAGAGGGAAAGAGGATGATGGGAAAGGTGTAGTTTCAAACTCAACATTGGCGTCGTAATTCATCACATCTATACTACTACTAGTACTTCATATGTAGTCTATTCTTTGTACAACCATGAATTATGAAACGTTCACTCTAGTATCCAACGCTGAGGCGAAGCACGTCTGTCGAACTATTGGTTCCAGCATAGCGGATGATGGAACCTTCATTATCGCCGCAGCACTCTGAGCTTCGTATGTGGGTTTCCGTCTACTTCCGCTACCGTAGCACTTAGTAATAGAATCTGTACGAAGAACAGCCGACATATAGTCATGCGTGGAGTCGGGATAGTACACTGAGAAGATGCGCGAACAAGAAATATTTTGCCCCTGTGAGGCTTAGGGGGTTTGGAAGACCGGGCGCTTAAAAACTCCTTGCAACCAGCATCTTTCTTCCGCTCTCATCACATTGGCTGTCCTCATGCGCTTATTCCTCGCTTCGGTATCATCTGCTCCACAATCTCTGCGTAAATTACTACTGGACGTCTCAAGCCCGCCCTGCAAGTTTTCGGTCCGAGGTTGAGGAGAAACTGTCTCCATTGCATGGATCCAGGATATTGCCCGAAGGCAAATTTGCTACCTTCGTTACGGAACCCTAGTTTCTGCGGTGTCGTGGACCATCATGGATCCCAACCATCCGGCTGCTCCATGACTATATAAATTCGGCTCGGTTGTTCTTTTCTTACCACTTGTTGGAGCCAAAGATATCGCGAGCTGTCTTCTTTCGTCCCGGCCGACTTCTGTGGTTGCCACGACCCTACATAGGTTTGCGCGAATATGTCTCAAGATAACGCAGATTGTGCTCAGGAAAAACCATCGGTTAATCTCCAGCGTCGGATGATCCACTACTAGTATTCTGATTATATGGCGTCATCGGCAATCCCGGCGTGCTCATCCGTATTGTCGTCGACATGAGAGTCTTCGTAAAGACATACGTATGACAAATGAGGCCAGTTAAACCTCGGAGACCAGACGGACCACTTTTAGCGAGGATTTGGACCGATGATTCCCCATTCCATGCGCATTGCGTTCGATATTGATGGGTTCGTTGACGACCCCACCCTTTTCTGCCGTTTAGCAGCTGTGGAGCAAAATCTGGCAACAACGTCCGGGGAGACAACTTCTACGACTTCGCTACGCTACAAATATCCATGCCTGATAACGAGACGTATAAAAGGACAGGAATTCCAGCCTATGGGGACCAGCAACTTCAGTGTTCGTGTCTCCGACCTCCCTCTCAACCCAACGTTCTTAGTCCAAAATGAAGGCAATCGGTGTCGCCGCTGCTATCGCCCTTTTGGCCAACTCTGTATCTGCTCACTGTACGCTCCTCCCAGCCATTTGATGCTCACTCTCGCTGACATTGTATTACAGACATCTGGAACACCCTTGTTGCTGGATCTACGACCTCCTCTGCTGCCGTTCGTCAGCCTATCAACAATTCTCCGGTTACGGATGTTACGAGCAAATCCATCACTTGTAACGTCAGCCCCTCGCCAGCAACTCAGACCGTTTCCGTCACCGCTGGAAGCACCATCGGCTTCAAGTTGGACAACACGCTCTACCACCAAGGGCCTGCTGCTATCTATCTCGGCAAGGTTCCTTCTGGACAGACTGCTGCTACTTGGGACGGATCCGGAGCTAACTGGTTCAAGGTAAAACCATTTCTCCTTGTCTTTAAAGGAGCTTGACTTAGTATTGACCCCTTGTGCTTATTTGATAGATTGCTGAGTGGGGCGCCACTTTCAATCCGTTCGGTTTCACCGATTTTAACCTGAGCCAATTGTCCACCACGATCCCATCAAGCATCCCATCAGGCGACGTACGTTATCCTTGCCTGAGGATTCTTCGTAACTCAGCCCGCCCTTTTCATAGTACCTTGCCAGGATTGAACAGATTGGGCTCCACGTCGCTGGTGCTCCCCAGTGGTACATCTCCTGCGCCCAAATCACCGTCACCGGTGGCGGAAACGCGAACCCATCAAAGGTTTCCATCCCAGGCTATGTCTCCGCGAATGGTAAGCAGAATTGGCTCGCTTCGGTTATTTATGCTCCACCATTCTAACGCTTCTCCTCAATAGACCCCGGTCTCACGGTTAACATCTACAATCCAGTTCCCACCGCCTACACTGTAAGTCTCTGTCTCTTTGAATCTACCGACGCTGGGGAGTAATACGGCGTTAGGTTCCTGGCCCCCGTCCTTTCACTGGATGAAGGATTTGATGCTAACCCAGAATCGCTATCTATGGCTAATTGTACCAACGTGTTGTATGAACCCTTCTATATCCTCCGATCGCATGTCAATCGATTGTTATTCCTAAATCCGCACGACCTGCCCTTGGCCTCTCAAACATACAGCTGCCATACGTTCTGGTTGTCCGACCCTGCGCCCGAAGTACATCCACCAGCTTTGGACTAACGCCAATCCCAACATACATCACACTACATTAACCGTAGTTAACATGGCTCGACGTGAGACGCTAAAGACGCTACGGGTTCTCAGTTGGAAAATGCAAGGGACGGCCTGCTCAACGGCTTGAAACATATCTTCAGTGGGGATGCGATGCAAATTTGCTTCTTATTTCGCCTCAAACTAAATTCATTGGAACTGAAGGAGATTTGTAAGTCAATCAATCTTGAATTACAAGCCTATGACTGAGTAAAGCTGACTCGAACCTGAATCATATTTTATATGTAGAAAGGGTGCTGCAGCGTCCAGCAGCTGTAAGCATTAACGGTCGCCCGGTTCGGTCAAGACAGCCCCCCGATTCAAATTGAAGCAAGATATAGTATTCCTGTAAATCTTTGAGTTCATTCTTTGCGTTAAATCTGAGCGAGCGTCTGGCTTGTTCCAGCATCCGTGGATTGTACACTGGATTCGATTTGAGGAGTGCAGACGGTCTGTCTGTCAACTTGCGGAGTGCTCGGAATCTTAACTTCACACGGTCAGTACTTTTTTCTCACGATCAACAAACCCACGTTGGACCCTGAACTGAACTCCTTCCTTCCCCTCAAACCTCCTCTGCGTAGCGCGACGCATTGTTCTTCGATTTCAAAACCAATCGCCTTCACCAAGTTTCTCATGGACCGTTTTTCTGACATTCCAGAGCTCCTCCAGGAAGTCTTTTCCTATATGGACTCCAAACAGCTAAAGCCGATCGTCACGGTCAGCCAACGGTGGTCAGCCTGTGCCCTGGATGTCCTTTGGGGCGAGGTCGACAGCCTATGGAGAGTGTGCTACGTCCTAGCACCAACAAAACTTTTTGATCGTGCATATGTAGGAAGAGTTCGTTGTTCTTCGCTTGATGCTTACTGGGAGTTGACAGTATTTCACTCGCCCTTTAAGACCAGACGACTGGACTCGTTTAGACCGATATGCAGGCCGTGTTAAGCACCTTAAGCATACCAAGCGCTCGTATTGTCTGTTGAGTTCGGAAATCTTCGATGAACTGGCCAGGACTCGCCCCAGGCTCGACATATTTCCCAACCTGCAGTCAATCCATTGGGATTTTCGACTCAATGATTCCCTTATTTTTCTACACGAAGGGGTACGCACCCTCACCATCAAATTGCCCCCAGATTTTCCAAGGGTCGCCGCCGACTTCTCTTCGTCTCTATGCAGTCGCTCGCCAAATCTGAAGGTCCTTACAGTCAGGGTGAAAGAAGACACTGACGGTTTGGAAATGGAAGAAGCTCTGGTCTCTACTGTGCAAAAATTTCCCGATCTCAAGCAGATTTCTCTTCCTATCGTCCCGAGCAAACAACTCCTCGAGATGCTCTCAAAATTCCCATCACTTCGAAAGGTCTCCATGAAGCCTTCCCATACCTCTGCCTCGAATCGTCTCGAAATGTCGTTCGTCCACACCTCGTTTACAAACCTGCAAGACGTCACCCTTTGCCTCGTATATCGTTCCTCAACGAAGCTTTTCACCCAAACCGGACTTACTCCCCATCTTACACGCATATACATCGAGTCACATGTTCACGAGTCCCCCGCCGATTTCGCAGAGCTCCTCAGTGCTATTTCGACATACTACCCAAGCTTGACCTCCTTAGGATTATTCAGTTCGATGGAAGACGAACCTTCGAAACAAGAATTGATAGACATGCAGGCCCTCCGACCACTGCTTAGATTATCCATGCTACGTTCCTTCGAAGTAGCTCATTACTACCCCCTCCAGTTGTTTCAAGCAGACATAGAAGAGCTCTCTTCAGCTTTACCTTACGCCGAGAACCTAATGCTCAACTGTAGCCCACAGTGGTATGGACCCAAGCCTTCACTTACCGTCGCCGCGCTGGTCCCGTTCGCCACCACTTGTCCCCGGCTTCGCCGTCTTGGCCTCTATTTCGACGCTTCTCAAGGCAGAAATATACTCAAGACTAGGCCTGAAACTGTTTTGTCAAATTTGCGTTTCCTCTACGTCGGAAATTCGAAAGCTCCGGATTGCGTTGGCAACCACTTTGCGTCATTCCTCAGCTATTTATGTCCTTCTTTGGAATTTATGCGTACATCCAACCCTTACAATCCACCAAAGGCGTGGGAGTTCGTTGAGGCTTTGCTTTATCTGGCACTCGATGTTCGAGCGGAAGAAAGAGCAGTTGCCCGTCGTGGTTTGAGGCAAGCTTCAAATGGTCAAGCTGTTCAGATGCGTATGTATCTCCCTGCTTTTGATGATCCGCAGACTGAGATAGTTTCGCTCTTTCAAAGGCGTCTCCCCTTGATAGTAGGACGCTGGTGCTATACGTTACGGTGATGATGTTTCACCTTCTCGCTCAATCGTAAAGTACTCGGGCCGCTCTCGTTCGCGTGTAAACTTTTAGCGGGTATCCAATTGTCATAACCTGTTTGTTTCAATGTTTGTATAGGCCTCGAAGCTCTGGGCGACACGTGGCCCTACATTTCGGTATTCGCTCTCTTCATCGATCATCTACCTTCCAGGACATCATCTGCCATGCACATCGTCTTCACCATTCCCGAGCTCCTTCAAAAAGTTCTTTCGCATTTGGACTCCAGGGAGATCAAACCGATTATCACTGTTAGCAAGCAGTGGTCAGCAAGCGCATTAGATGTGCTGTGGGCTGAGGTCGATAGTTTATGGCAGGTTTGCCATGTGTTGGCTCCCATGGCCCGGGAATCGCGCACTGGAGAATATGTACGTGGCGCGATGTTCAGCCCTCAGCCTTCGAAGCTTCTCACTCCTGACAGCATTTTAGTCGCCCTTTAACGCCAGGTGATTGGATCTGTTTAGACCGATACGCAGGTCGTGTCCAACGACTCCAACATTCACGGCGCCCAGTCGATAATTTGGCTCCTAGCATCTTTGACCAAATCGGACGCACTCGTATAAGGATGGATATATTTCCTAACCTGCGCAAGGTGTCTTGGAATTTCAGCCTCCTGGATTCCCTCATTGTCATGCACAAAGGGTTGCGCAGCCTCACCATCGATCTATCGAACGCCTCGCCAGAGGAAGCCCGTGTATTTTTCTCGCATTTAGTATTCCGTTCGCCCGATCTAACCGAGCTGTCCATCATGCGCATGCAGTCCGGCGTTGGGATCCTCGACGCGCCGCTAACCTCCGCTTTCCAGTCCCTCTTGAATCTTCGAGAGGTTTCTCTACCTTTTACCCCTAGCAAGGGAGTTCTTGAAGAGCTCTCAAGGCTGCCACTGCTCCGATGCGCTGCCTTTGGACGCATTGCCGACTCCGTTCCCGATGTAGCTTTGGACGTTGAGGCTTTTCCGTCACTTCGAAGCATCACTCTTTCACTCACATACGCCATGTCTTCTAACATAATAGTCCGACTCAAGCTACCTTCATGGCTTGAGTCCATCTACATCCACTCACCGATCAAGGAGTCTCCCCTTAATCTGAAAGCGTGTCTCAAGGCAATATCGGAACTTTTCCCCGACCTGACTACCCTATGCGTAATGAGTCCTCTTGACATGTCTCTGAGGGAGATTGTCGATGGAGATAAACGGGGGAGGAACATCGCCATGGGGGATCTCCGTCCACTCCTCAAATGCCGCAGGTTACGCTCCTTCGAAATCGGTCACCACCGTGCGCTTCACCTCCTTCCGTGCGATCTTGAGGAAATCGCTTCATCATTACCTCATCTCGAACACCTAATCCTAAATTGTAGTCCTACCTTTACCGCCGCCGATGCACTACCCATGTCGGCCATTGATCGCATCTCCCGGATGTCCCCCAATCTCAAACACCTTGGCCTCTATCTCGATACTTCTTCGACCAGCCTCGTATCCCAACTACCCCAGTCTATCCTTTCGAATCTACGAGTCCTGTACGTCGGGTCTTCCAGAATCTCAGACGGCGATGCTTATGATGTGGCCTCGTTTCTGAGCCACATCTGCCCCAATTTGAAACGAATTGATGCAGGAAGGGACTGGATGCAGCCCGCGCCACTGGACGGTGGCTTTGTGGACAAGCGGTGGAAAGACGTTGCGAGATGGCTCTCATTGCTGGCTGAAGAGAGAGCAAAGGCTACCCCCTCGTCAAGAAGTTGCGAATCCGGTATGGATTCCGCTCTGCTACAATGCCAAACCTGACAAATATCCGAAGGTGTCTAACTCGATTGATTGCGATTGTGACCGTCTGCATCATCAGCAATACTCGAGTATTCTTTGCCTTCGCCCCTATCTAGACTCCTATTCTTCCTATTCCTTCTACCTGCAACCCGATCTCACTGCCATGGAATGAAGCGCTGATAAGAGTGCTTCGCGAACGAGACTAGACACCTTGGACTCGTTGCGACATAATTTCTAACCTGACAGAGCAACCTGAACGATGGAGACCTCTTACCTCGGACGATTCGCACGGTCAGTGTGAAAGTGTCCCACGATCAATTCCCACTGACTGCGACAATTTTTTTGTGCCTCCGAGCCCTTGATCCGTGTCAAACAAACGCAAAAGTTGTCCCTCATGAACCACTTCTTTAACATTCCTGAGCTCCTGCGGAAAGTCTTCTCCCATCTAGACGCCGAGAAAGTACAGCCAATCGTCACCGTTAATCAGCAGTGGTCGGCGAGTGCGCTGGATGTGCTGTGGGAGGAAGTCGATAGCTTATGGAGGGTTTGTCATGTTTTGGCTCCAATGGAACTGCGTTCGACAGAATACGTATGACGCTTCTGCTCTTGTATTGATACAGTCGTTCTTTGAAGCCAGGTGACTGGACCCGCTTGGACCGATACGCGGGTCGCGTCAAGCGACTCCAACATTCATGGAGGCCATTGAATAATTTGGCGCCTAGCATCTTCGACCAGCTCGCCCGAACTCGTGTCAGGTTGGATATTTTTCCCAACTTGCGGCAGGTGTCCTGGATGTTCAGGCTTACGGATTCCCTTATTTTCATGCACAAGGGAGTGAGCAGCCTCACCGTCGAGTTATCCGACGAAACTACTGTGCATGATGCTGATACATTCTTCTCGCACCTAGTATACCGCTCACCTGATCTTGCCAATCTTCTCATTGAGAGATCAGAGCCTTCCGATGCAATCCATGATGCACCGCTGACTTGGGTTTTCGAAACCCTTTCGAATCTTCGGGATGTTTCGCTGGGCTTTACCCCGAGCAAGGGTGTGCTTGAGCAGCTCTCTAGATTGCCACTCCTCCATAGCGCCGCCTTTCCTACCGACTCCGCTCCCAATGTCTCATTTGGCGATGGTGCTTTTCAATCACTTCAAAGCATCACTCTTTGGCTTTCATACACCATCTCTTCTGACATCCTCGCCCGAGTTCAGCCTTCGCTTGAGCACATATACATCAACTCACCTCTCAAAGAGACTCCCGCCAGCCTGGCAGACCTTCTCGATGTTGTCTCGGAATCCTTCGCCGACCTGGTAACCCTACACGTCGCGAGCCCTCTTGACATACCCAGGAGTACGACGCTCGGGAGTGGGAGTTCACAAAGAAGGAGCATAGCAATGGTGGACCTTCGTCCACTTCTCAGCTGCCGCAAGTTACGCTCCTTCGAACTCAGTCACCACCGTGCGCTTCGCCTCTTTCCTTCTGACCTTGAGGAAATTGCAACCGCATTCCCCTACCTCGAAAACCTCATTCTCAATTGCAGTCCTACTTTCGTATCTGCCAATCCACTGCCAGTGACTTTAATTCATATTGATCGCCTAGCGAGAATGTCCCCCAATCTCAACCGTCTGGGCGTCTTTCTTGATACCTCTGTCACCGATTTTCCATCCCAGATATCCCATCCCACCCTCTAGAATCTACGTACCCTTTATGTTGGGTCTTCGAAGGTATCAGACGCTTGTTTTGTTGCGTCCTTTCTAAATTCTATATCTCCCTGTTTGAGAAGCGTTGTGCCGGGACTGGGTTGGATGCACTCCCCAGTAGAAGATCGTAGCTTCAGGGACGAGAAATGGGAAGAAGTCGCTAACATGCTCTGCATGCTGACAGACTCTAGAGCCGAAGAGCGAGCGAGGACCAAAGCCATCCATCACCAACAAGTTGCGAACCTGGTACGGGTTCACGTTCTATTCTAATGTAAAACCTGACATATAGCCATAGGAGTCTGAAATCGAGAGATTGCGACTGCGGATTGCACAACTGGAAGGCGAAACAGAGTCAGATGCATCTGATGAACTTGCTTCCATGGACACCGAGGCTCGAGGTCTGACAACCTGTAAAGATTCTCTAAGCTCTTCCAACTGCTCTTTCTCTTTACAACACTCTTCTTTCGATACAGGACGACGCCTAGTAAGCCGTTTTAGTGTTCGTGTCTGTCTACGCGATGCCTTTGTATTCCACCGTCAATTTCACGCATTGCATTCGCGACCTAGACAAGTCCGATACCTTCCCCCCTGTGATGCTTAGGGCTACGTGAGGAAGCCGTTGACATCCACTGAACTGCGCCACTATTTGGTGAAGCTCAAGCTCGTACAGCTTCTTAGAGCGTTGGCGATGCACCAGGTGCCTCGGGTGAGATGGATGGACCCTCTGCTAGGAGGAGGGTACCAGGAATGCAGTTTGGAAATGGCGTCAGCAGAAGCCCTTGTACAGGTAGTCCTACAGCAGGATACGGACTATTTTTTACGAGGTATTCGGTCCCAGCGGAAAAGGTCCTAGCATCATCGGCCGGAAGCACGGCGAGGCTAATCGCCTGAACCATGGGCTGCGATGAGACACAGCGTCTGCAAATGAACCTAAAGTATTCTAACCGAAGGAGAATGTAAGCCAATCAAGTCTGAACATACAGTTCGAACCCGAAGGCGCGAACGCCACAACATAAAGGAATTTGGAGAAATTGCTCTGCAATTTTCAGCAGCAGTTCAAGGCGAAAGCGGTCTCTCCGTTGTAAAACGGAGGTCACCTCCGCAGACGACCAATTCTGGTATGACGTTGATTCGTTTATGACCTTGCTTGAGCATCGTGGTTTATCGTGGTTTGTCGGAGGACGTCATTCTCATCAGCATCATACTCCGAAGTTCACACGGTCAATATCAAGCGTTCTCACGATCAATCAGAACCCTAACTCTCCCTCCCGCTTTTCAGAATCAGCCATGGACCACTTCTTCAACATTCCTGAGCTCCTGCGGACAGTTTTCTCTCATCTAGATACAGAGGAGATTCAACCAATTGTCACTGTAAGCCAACAGTGGTCGGCGAGCGCGTTAGATGTGCTGTGGGAGGAAGTCGAGAACTTATCGAGGGTTTGCCATGTTTTGGCTCCCTTGGAACTGCATTCCGCAGAATACGTATGCCGTCCAACGGTCATGTTTCGATAGCTACTCACTTCGTTGCAGCATTTCAGTCGTTCGTTGAAGCCCGACGATTGGATCCGCTTAGACCGATACGCGAGCCGCGTCCAACGCCTGAAGCATTCATGGCGCCCAGTGAATAACTTGGCGTCCAGTGTGTTCGACCAACTCCCCCGGGCTCGTCTCAGGATGGACATTTTTCCCAACTTGCAGCGGATGTCCTGGAATTTCAGGCTCACGGATTCGCTCATTTTCATTCACCAGGGAATGTGCAGTCTCGCCATCGAGCTATCAAATGGAATTACAGTGCATGATGTCGATATATTCTTCTCGCACCTAGTATACCGCTCGCCTAATCTCGCGAATCTTTTCATCAAGGGATTCGAGTCTTCTGATGCTGCCATCCTGGACGCCCCGCTGACCTCGGTTTTTGAAACCCTTTTGAATCTTCGAGATGTTTCTGTGGGCTTTACCCCGAGCAAGGGTGTGCTTGATCTGCTCGCTAGGTTGCCACTCCTCGAAAAGGCTGCGATTGGACACCATACCGACTCCGCTTCCTTCGGCACCTTGGACGATGGAGTCTTTCAATCCCTTCGAAGCATCGCTCTTTCGTTTTCATACGCCGTATCTTCCGACATCCTCGCCCGAATCAAGCAGCCCTCCTTGCTTGATCACATATACATCAACTCACCTGTCAAAGAAACTTCCGACAACTTGAACGGACTCCTCAAGGTTATATCAGAAGGCTTCCAAGACCTGATGACTCTCCACGTCACGAGCCTTCTTGATGTACCCAGGCATCAGAGTCTCTCGCACGGGAGCTCACAAAAAAGGAGCGTAGCGATAGAACACCTTCGTCCGGTCCTCAACTGCGGCAAGTTACGCTCGTTCGAAATCGGTCACCACCGTGCGCTTCGCCTCCTTCTATGTGACCTTGAAGAAATCACCACTGCATTACCTCATCTCGAAACCCTCATCCTCAATTGCAGTCCTACGTTCGGAGCCGCCAATGCCCTAGCTATGTCTGTAGTTGAACACCTGATGAGAACGTGCCCCAATCTCCGCCGCCTTGGCCTCTACCTCGATGCCTCCGTCAGCAGTTTTCCAACTCAGATACCTCGTCCCATCACCTCGAATCTACGTACCCTTTATGTTGGGTCTTCAAAGATTTCAAATCCCCGCTCTGTCGCGTCCTTTCTAAACTACGTCTGTCCCCATTTGAGGAGTGTTGTCCCAGGCAGGGGCTGGGTGCGGTCCTCACTAAGAGATAATGGCTTCAAGGACGAGAAATGGGAGCAAGTTGCAAGTATGCTCTGTGTGCTCACGGACGCGAGAGCTGAAGAGCGAGCATGGGCTCTTGCCACCAATCGCGATCAAGTTGCGACCCTGGTATGTATCCGGCGGCTCAACTGCTCCAAGACCAAACCTGACGTATAACCATAATCAGGAGTGCGAAATTGAAAGACTGCAGCTGCGGGTTGCAGAACTTGAAGGTGCACAAGAGATAGATGCGTCTGACACGATGTCTGCTAGCGACAGTCAGGATGCGTGATAAACTCCAACAGCGTTGCTTATCTCCCGGTCATAGATCCTGTATTCGTTAGTTCCTCCACAACGTGCGTCACCTTTACGACCAAATCGTATTTCTTTAAGTACTGGTTGACGCATCTCGAGTATCCGGATAGTAGTACCTGGTCTCGGGTTCGTCGTATCTCCATGGCGCTACCCTCGCCGTGCAGCGTTGCCGACTTCACGCATCACATCCACGGTGGCTCCCACCAAGCCAATCCTGTTGATTTTTGGTGATTCTCTATAGTCTTGTACCCAACGCTGACCTCCTACCCCCGAATCTTAGACCCGCGCGAGAGGGATTGGTGAGGACATCTCCGATTTTCAACGTTCCGGCCTCTCCAGAAGTATTCCAACCCAAATTCCCCCTTACATTATTCTAGCGGACGCATGCTGCAGTTTCGGGACAACATCGCAACGTCGCCTCCTATATTCCCCCTGTACGCAAAGAGGACGGGCCTGCCGTCCGTCGAATGTCAATATTTCGTGGTCGAGTTAAGCTGAAGAACTTATATTCTTTACGAAGATCTCCCTAATGATTTGCAGCTTTGTTCCAATACACAATCAAAATTTGGCGTACAGATAGCGAGGTACGGTAGAGAAAACAAAGAGAGGGCGACGATAAGCTGCTATTGACAGCCATCACGCCCGACAAGGGTCCAATATTTTGTTAGATATGAGCAAGTAAGCTTAACGGTTTCGACTAAGCAATGAGTTCAAATATGCGATGTCAGCTCGAAGCTCTCGGCCTCTGGTTGCGGCCCCAAGTCCAGACTTTCGCACGGTCAATAATAGAGCATTTCTCACGATCAACAGATCATCACGGTCTGGACCACCGTCGGGACCCTCATGAATCGTTTCTTCAGCACTCCCGAGCTCCTTCAAAATGTCTTTTCCAATTTGGACTCCAAAGATATACAAAAAATCATCACTGTCAGTCGACCTTGGTCAGCGAGCGCGTTAGACGTGCTGTGGGCTGAAATCAATAGTTTGTGGAGGCTTTGCCATGTTTTGGCTCCATTGGAGCTGCGCTCCAGATCTGCAGAATACGTATGTATCCCAAGACTCAGGTTTTGAAACTACTGACTCGGCCACAGCGTTTCAGCCGTCCTTTGATGCCAGAGGACTGGATCCGCTTGGACCGATACGCAAGTCGCGTCCGGCAACTTCGCCACTCATGGCATTCAGAATTTCAGATCGTAATTTGGCGGCCACCGTCTTTGACCAACTCGCGCGAACTCGTCATAGGACGAATATATTTCCCAACCTACGCTGCATGTCCTGGAATTTCAGGTCCATGGATGCCCTTGTTTTCTTGCATGAGGGAGTGCGAAGCTTCACCATCGAGCTATCAAGCGTCTCGCAGGAGGAGATTAACACGTTTTTCCCCCATCTAGTATTCCGCCTGCCTGGTCTAGCCCAACTTGCCGTACACCCAGCCGAGAACGTCGCCATCAATGATACACCGCTGACACCAAGTTTTAAAGCCCTCTTGAATCTTAGAGAGGTTTCTCTGTCGTTTACTCCAAGCAACGGTGTTTTGGAGAAGCTTTCTCGTTTGCCAGCTCTCCAAAGCGTTGCGTTCGGGCCTTCTACCGTGACCGACTCCGCTCCCGCCATCACTTTTGCTGATGGCGCATTTCCGTCTATTGAGCACATCTCCCTTTCGCTTTCATTCAACACCTCCTCTAGCATCCTCGCCAAGTTTCCTCCCTTACTCAAACATATACGCATCACCTCACCCATCAGGGAGTCTCCTGCCGAACTGGAAGGGCTTCTTGGGGTTGTATCAGAACGATTTCCAGATCTGACCGGCCTAAGCGTAATGAGTCGTCTTGAAGTACGACCATTCATACGCGGAGATCGCGAGGCCCCCCAAGTAACTATGAAGAACCTCTTCCCACTATTCAAATGCTGCAAGTTACGCTCCTTCGAAATTGCTCACCACCGTTCCTTTCACCTCCTTCCGCGTGACCTGGAAGAAATTGCCACCGCCCTTCCTCATCTTGAAAACCTCATCCTCAATTGTTGCCCTGCTTACCGAACTACCAATGGGGTAGCTATCTCTGTCATTGATAGCTTGACTCAGATCTGCCCCAATCTCACCCGTCTTGGCCTCTATCTTGATGCCTCCGTCGGCAGTCTTCCCTCTGACATACCGCGTCCCCTCGTCCCAAAGCTACATACCCTTTGTGTAGGGAACTCGCAGATCATGGATGTCCGCTCTATGGCCTACATGTTAAATTCTAGCTTCCCGTATTTGAAAACTGTGGTGACAGAGAATGGCTGGATGCAGCCTCCACAGAAAGCCCAATACGAGCATGACACGTATAGGAGATGGCCAAAAGTTGCGAGCTTGCTCTCGCTGCTGACGGACGTTCGCGCTGAAGAGAGAGCATCGACTCGTGCTACCATTCAGAGTATCACGCAGCAAGTGCAAGCTCTGGTACGAATTCTCGTTTGTCCCACCGCCAATCTGACCGCTGTTGTAGGAGTCTCAGAACGAAAGCCTGCGAGCACAGATTGCGCAGCTGAGAGGTGCCATAAAGACAGAAGGCGTTGATTAGCGGTCAGCCATCCATGGACAGGTTGTCAGGATGTTCCTCTACGATGTCTTTTGCAATCCGACATTGTTGTTCCTTACACGAGGCGGCGGCGCCTAGTTCCCAGTACTTATTTAATTCTCTGTCGAGTCTCGTTTTTGCGTCACCCTCCGTTGCATCATCATTGATTTCAGGCAGTTGGAGAGTTTGTTTAGCCCCCCCCCCTGGCGGAGAGGACGCCTAAGATTGTATCGGTAACAAGTGGTCTACAGCGTGGCCCAAGTCAAACGGAGACCATAGCTCTGCTAGCTCTAGATGACCATCGTCCTCTCGTTAGATGCAGCAACATGTTGCGCTCCTTCGACGTCAGCCTCGACCATGCGCTTCTTCTCTTTCCATCAGACACTGGAGTACCTGCGGGCACTACCTCGTCAAAATATTTCCAATCTACAAATTCAAATGTTCCTTCACAATGTTCACCATCTTTCCAAGTAGGCAGACTCTCCTTTCGGTGTCTTGCCTCTGAGCCATATATACCGTCGGTTGAACAGAGCTCGTAACGATCCTTCCAGGGATAGTCGCGAGGGATGCGGCCTCCTATTCATTCCCACTGCTGCAAGGGAGGGGCTGCGCCTTCATGGAGCTGAAGAAGTTATGCTTGACGCGATACAAAACAATTTGCAAAAATTCAATCTACCGTACATATAGCACAACCTGCAATAGGGACAAGATAATAAATATTTGTGAATCAGAGATCCTGCATCAGCTCCAAAAGTTCGTCCGCAATCCTTGTCACATGCAGACACATCTGCGCCATTTCGACTCCAACCTTCCTTTGTTCCTCGGCCTTCTCTTTGAGTTTCTCCATTGCGTCAGATGTCTGAGCAAACAGCTTCCTCTTCATAAATGCCTGTCATGTACTCGTTAGCCATACCGGACAGAGATTATATTAGCGATACCGACTCTAGGGGGAGGAATTTCCTCTGCTTCCTCTTGGATGCTTACCTGCTTCCGCTAGTCACAGGATCCGTCAGGTTCTCCCTATGCAGAAGACGTAAGATACTTACCTTGGGCGCAGGGATCTCGTCGTCGTCATCGTCTTCTTCCTCTTGCAAATTTCGATATTTCCTCTTAAGATCCCTCAGTCATCTGGGGGTGAAGATGGAAAGACCGAGATTTACCTTTAGCGAAACTTGGTCTTCGTCTTCATCCTCAACGACCACCTGTTTGCGCTTCGGTCCGCTGAGAGACGGGGCTCGGCTCCCCGAGCTCTCCCTTTTGACCACTCCAGCCCGCGGACGACGCGATCTCTTACAAGCCTGCACAGAATGCGTACACCTCTCTTTTTTCCTCTTCTCACACGCATGACACCGCGTGCACCCAGTCCCTCGGCAAACCTGCAAACCCCGCTCCCTGCAAGGCCAACACCGGTTCTCGCCTCGCCAATCTTTGTCTCCAGCACGCTCGGTTTCTCTCCCTCTGTCCAAGACGATGTGTGCATGGCGACCTCGGAATCGAAATGGGCATTTCCAACTGCTAAGATTCGGATTCGAGGCAAGAGGTTCTAGGGAGGAGTTTCTAGAGCTAGGAGCATCGACTTCGTCCTGAAGGTAAGGTAGTGAGTTAGATTAAAATGAATAAAGGACGTTGTACGTCGTACCTCCCCAGACTGGTCGGTGGTCTGCTCCGTGCGCTTCTCAATGGTCACACTTGGAAGCCTGTTCGAAGAAGACCGCGTTTGACGTCTATCATTTGAGTCTCCAGATGGCGTAGTTGGATGCGAGCGTAGGTGACCTGAAGGTTTCGTTACTGCGCTGCCTGTTCTCTTCGTTGAGCTAGTCGTCGTCTGGTAGTCCTCCCCGCGCATGATGATCCTAGCTTTGAATAAATCGAAAGTTAGCCATGATTAACGAAGCGACCAGGTAGAGTAATACCTCCTTTAACGTTCATGGCTTTGAACAACCTGGTCTCACGAAAGTTTGTCGTCGTCGAACCCAGTACGTGATGGGCTTCGGGGGCCCAGGGGGACCCCTTGTATACCAGGAGTGGCTGCGCTCCCACGCACTGAGTCAAAGCTCAAGTGGACGCGAATCCTCGCCATCAGCGCACAAAAACTCACCACGAGTCACTCAGAAGCACAAGTGCAACCTGGAAACATGGAGATCCTAGCGTCGTAGGTCGTACATACGGAGGTATCCAAATCAACTAGTACACTAATAAAGAAAACCATTATTACGATTGCAAGAACAAGACGGAGTCTCTGACACCCGCCCAGTCCTAACCAGTAATAAAAGCACATAGAACTACTATCAATGCAGGGATCATCTCACTGTCTACGCCGGATTCGCAGCAGACATCGGTCGACTTGGCCACGACACCCTACTGCCCCTGACGAACCTACTCCCCCTAGGATCCCACCGACCATGCAGCGGCTCCATCAAGGACTTGTTCGCAAACGAGAATAATATACTCAGCACGAGTAAGGCGCTTAGGACTATCCAGCCCAGCCAGGCGAAGGCGAGGAGGGCAGTGAGAAGTCTGCATGCGTGGAATTGTTGGCAGAATGACAGGTTACCCCAGATTGACTGGCGAAACGAAAGGAAAAGGAAACGAGAAAGAAAAAGAAGGGTGAGTGCGAATCCAGGCAGGTGAGGAACGAAGGCAAGGACTCACGCTGGCGATTGCTGCGCCGATAAGCCAGAACAACCATAGAACTGATAATCCTACCAATTCATCTCGGAAGAGGATACCGAATTTATCCTCAATCCTCCTATGAATGACGTAAACGCTATAATGAGACCAAAATAACCATGAGCATGCCGACAACGTTACATGAACGGGAAGGGAACAGGAAGTAACGGTGGAGGTAGGAGGGAGACTAGATAGCGCGAAACGACGTACATCCATACACACCAAGGCATCGTGATCAGAGTAGTAAACAGCAATTCCGCAATGATGGGGTCTGCGGTTCCAGATATTCACATCATCGAGACCGACAATCAGAACAAAGGCAATAGAATACAACAATCATGACGGGTGGCTTACCGTAGAAATTACGACCGCCGTTCAAAGGGTCTCCAGGCGGGAGGTGGGTCGTGTAGTGCAGCCTCGCCGCCGTCATACAGAACAGGATAAACGAGAATATTCCCTATAGATCGTGCAATCGACCGCAAGCATCCATCGACATCAATATCCATTAACGACAGAACGTAGTGTTCGAATAGTAAGAGCGACTCACCAGAGTAAAATACAACGCAATACGCAGAGGTGGTAAATCAAACGCCATACCTCACAGTACGATTCAATCGCTCCGAACGATCAACGCGAGGCAGAATATGGGTTGGTGGAGGGAGGAAAGGGAGATCGACGGATTCCGGGTGGAGTAAGCGCAGCGCAGATGTTTCCGTCAAGGCTTTATCCCAAAGCTTGGAGTCCCTGCGACTTTTTAAGCGAGCGCGACCTGAAAGGATTCAACAATTTATCCTAGGGTGCGGGGGAGATGATGACGCGGTTGCCTTCAACAGAATTCCAAAAAATATGATGGAAGTGGGAGTAGTCGCAAGAGATGGAAGTAATAGTAAAAAACGAGGACAAGAAGCGAACACGCTCTCCGTATCTTATATACGTGTATCCCTCAATCAAATCAAAACCTCAGATGCACTTGAGCGTGAGGTAGATAGAAGCCAAAGGCAAAACGAAAGGCAGGAGTGAAAGGTGAGGAGAAGAAGGGGGAAGCAGATGGAACCCACGCTGGTACCGTGCTGTGGGCCTCGTTTCGTGTGTTCATTTATGCGCAATCATGAAATACACGCTGGTTGCCTCCCAATCATGCTAACAATGCGGTAAGATAGGGGCCGATTGGATACCGTGACCTTGACAACCGTGTCCACGTGGCGCCGATGACGGGCCGAACATCCGCCGAAATAGTAACCCCCTGAAGGCAAGAATCTGGAGGTCGCGAGCTTGTCACACACTAGACAACCACAATCAAGACCGACAAAAAGAAAGTGTGTATACTGACGAGTGTAGGGTATGCTATCCGAATTAACGACGACGTTCGAGGGTATTGCGCTATACTTTTGCCTATAAACAAAAAACGAAGGATATACTTAGTATATATCCAAAAACCAAGAGCGAATTCCGAGCCCAAACAAAGGATAACGAAGTTCGAATAGCCAGCGCGGAGGAGATACGGGTAAGGTGCGGTGTGAGAGAATGCAGGGGACGGAGGGGGTGCAATGGTTAGTAGTAGCTATAGCGCACGAGGGGTCCGAGATGGAAGGAGCAAGGATGGGTAGGGAGGAAGTAGGCTTTTAGTGGACATGCGAGCCGGTGGGCGGATCATTCATGAAGACGTTATCGCCCTTGACGTTAAGGAAGGAGTACTGTGAAAGGCATGGCATTAGCGTCATCGTCATCATCATCATCATACGGAGAAAGAAGCAAAAGCAACCGAGGTCGATATCTCCGAAAGAGAAGAACCCTCACCTCAGCAAGATCTGACGTCGAATGCTTGTTATAGTTCTGGTACACCAAGTTGGGTTCGGTCATGAACGGCCTCAACCCTGCTCTCTCCAACATCTCCCACCACTTCAAGAAATCAGGGAATTTCTTGCCCCAGACGTGTATTTCGAGCTGCAGCTGGCCGAAAGGCAAGGGGAGGTCGGCGTCGAGGTAAGGCTGGATGAGCGAAGTCAGGGTATCAAATTCCCATCCCTCAATGTCGATTTTCAGGATGTCAATGTGGGTATGGCCTAGTCAAGGCGTTCCAGAGGAACATCAAAAGAGCATAACGATGCAGTCATGGACGGAATTGGTAAGGATCGACGTTAGAAGGATCGGGATATATAGGGGGAAAGGCACGAACCGTTAATCTTCATCAAAGTGTTCAGCGTGTACTTCTTAGGGTCATCACCTTCGCCATGCTTGTCCTCGCCACCCAAAGCGTAGGGCTTGAAGTGCGTACGATGGGTTTGGGATTCGGGGATCTGAGGGCCAAACGAGTTGACGGAGAAGTCATATCCCCAGACCTGGCAGTGGTCGGTGTTGTCGAGAAGCTCAGCTTCGAATGAAGACTCGTAATTGATTCCTACATGCGTAAAAGGGACAATATCAGCAATGCAAACGTTGCCGTCATACCTAACCGACGCACCGATAGAGTAAACGACACAGTTCTGCTTCTTCGCTACCCTTGACAAGCCGCAGACCCACTTTCCACCATCACCCATGGCACCGATGCGCTCCACCTCATGCGGGCAATTGTAAGAGGCAGGGAAGTAGTCCCCTATCACATGGGCGTTAACATGCCGTTTCAACTGCGAACAAGCCTCGCCAGTCACTCACAAACAGTGTACGCTGGCCAAGGATCCTTGTCAGGTGGGAACCTGAAGCCAATGTCTCAGTACCAACTCTGAAAACAACCCCGAATGCCACGTACATAGCTACGTCCTCTGGCGAGGGCCCAAACTTGTTGATAAGTTCCTTACGGTCCCTGAGAACCTTCGCGTATATCCGGTCGCTTCTAGCGATGCGAGCAGGGAGGTCGTTGTCCGTCGGTATCGTGCTGAAGATGACTTCCTGAGGTCGCTGAGGAAAACCATCGAATGGGCTCAGCATGAACAAGGTCCCGCAGATGATGAGGAAGACGAAGAGAGAGTAACGTGGATGACGCTGCCAGACACCAGGCATTGTTGTCGCTGTCGTTGTTCTAGTTGAAGAGACGACGTGGGTAGGCTAGTTGTTGTTGTCGACGACGATGAGCCTCTACAGTTGAATGTGGAGGGCAGATGAGGGAGGGGAAAGAGAGTGGAAGGGTTTGGGAGAAAGCCAGGAGCAGGCGCCGAGATACTTTTCAACTTCCGCGTGCATCAGATTATGTAATGCAATGGTCACACGAGATGACATTTGACAAAAATCCGTCGCTCTCTCCGAGCTCGCCTTCTTCATCTGTGTCGGTGACCCTTTACTTGTATCCCTGCTGCTCGTCGCAATTGGTGTCCTGAAGCTGTAAAAACGATATCCCAGCTCATAGGCGCGAGCTTGTTCGGTGCGATACAAAATCCGTGGAGCTCGTCTATGTCATCCAAGAAGCCAGCAATCAAGCTAGGCTGATTCTAGTGAAAAATATCATATTTCGACACTCCTTTTGGGAACGATGTGGGGATCAACGTACTTTTAAGCGCAAACGACTCCATCGAGTAGTGTCTTGGCACCTTAACCATGTGCAGAGCTGACGCATGATCAGCAGGTATCCAACAGGTATCAGAATTCGCAATCACCCACTGATGCGGCTCTGATGCGATGGAAAACTCAGTGCGTACCTGTTCCCTAGGAACGAGTATTTTGCCATGGGCGCTTAGATATGAACGGGATAGACGGCGCTAATGCGTTTCCCTCCTGAATTGATGAGTTAGGAGACCAGGACCGAAGACATACAGACGCCTCTGCATCGGACGATGCTTCGAGCTGAGAGTTGAACAGCTCCACACGCGAATGACAATCAGTCGCAAATTGATATGACTAGATGTCGGTCTTGCCTTTGGACGTTTCGCCAGAAGAGCCACGCACAATGACTTCAGGCTCCCCGTAATAGACCATGGTGTAGGTATGTGATGCGAACGGAAGGCTTTCAAGAAGCCAAGACCGATGCCGAGGATGGGAAGGAAGCGAGAGATCAATGAAGATCTCT
The DNA here is from genome assembly GCA_032158425.1 of Pleurotus giganteus. Taxonomy (NCBI): domain Eukaryota; kingdom Fungi; phylum Basidiomycota; class Agaricomycetes; order Agaricales; family Pleurotaceae; genus Pleurotus; species Pleurotus giganteus. The sequence continues at coordinate 2,072,288 of JAPEHR010000008.1, read as the reverse complement.
GCAGCGTGCGGGGGAGTACTCAGACACTCAACTCAACTCGGAGGGAACTCTCTCTGAATCTGATGGTATTCTGTACGAGCGATACAACTTATATACGGAGGTCTGTATACCAATGTGTACACAAACCAATGCCTCGGGTACACAGTACCTCGAGGCTGGAAGTAATAACTAGCCGGAGTCGTGTACAAGTAAGTAAAAGCGTACAAAATACCAACGTAAACGGACACAACACCCAAGAGGAAGAATTCTGTCTGTTCAGGCGCGCAATTAGATACTACTGGCAGCAGAGGACCTGCGGCATACAAACACATGCGAGAAATGAGACACAGTCCGTGACGATGGGCACACTACGCACCTACTTCGAATCCAAACAGAAGGATCAGGCCGGCCGCTCCTCCTTGGACCGAACTGGATGAATGGCTGCTTTATCGCTGCCTCCGACTCAGGCCAAATACACCAACTCCTTGAACTGAAACGCAATCACAGACATAGACAAGCAGAAAGCCACCTACCAAGTACCCGTTGTAACGCCGTTGAACTTGAAGGCCGGACACCAAGTTTCCTACAGCTATGTATCTGCATCAAAAGCCTCAAAGGTGTATATACTGCCGCGCGTAGGGTATGCTATCCGGTAGTCGGTAGATATGTGTATACTTTCGAGTATCAAGCAAGAGGATATACTCTAAATCTCCAGAACGACGTGATCCGAGCGCGATAGAAAATAATATCGAAGAACGAAGGCGATAGCAAAAGCAAGGTAGGTATGGCGGGAGAGGCTTCAGGAGAAGGGAGTCTGAAGAGGGCCGAGGAACAAGAAGAGGGGATGGGATGCTTAATGCGCGTGGTCGCTAGGCGTTCCGACGGGGGGATCACGTAGGAAGATGTTCCCTCCCTTGACATTGAGAAATGAGTACTATAAACAACATGACGTTAGCCTCTTCGGCGTCCTCGTTCTCACACCCCACAAATAAATTGTTTCCTCGACCAGAAGATAACGTTTCTCCAGTACCCAAAAGCAAAGAACGGAAGGAAGAAATTCAGAGTACTCACCTCAGCAAGCTCCGGCGTCGAATGCTTATTATAATTCTGATACACCAAATTCGGCTCAGTCATGAACGGCCTCAACCCAGCGTTCTCCAACATCTCCCACCACCCCAAGAACTGGGCAAATGTCTTATGCCAAATGTGGATTTCGAGCTGAAGTTGGCCGAAGGGTAGAGGAAGGCCGGCGTCAAGATAGGGTTGGATGAGTGAGGTGAGGGTATCAAACTCCCATCCTTCGATGTCTATCTTCAGGATGTCGATGTGGGTATGGCCTAGACGGAGAACAACCAAGCCGAAACGAATTTATGAGCGGCAGAATAGAGTTCAGACAAGTGCGATGATGGATGATGGACAAAGGTGAGGGTGAGGAGAGCATGTGAGTTGATGAACTTCGTGAGAACGGTGGAAACAGTAGTGAGAGGCAGCTGAACATACCGTTGATTTTCATCAACGTGTTCAATGTGTACATCTTAGGGTCATCGCCTTCTCCATGCTTGTCCTCACCACCTAAAGCGTACGGCTTGAAATGTGCGCGATGGCGTTGGAGAAGGGGAATCTCCGGACCGAAACTCTTGACCGAGAAGTCATATCCCCAGACGTGACAGTGCTCCGTCTTGTCTAAGATCTTGGCCTCGAAGGATGATTCGTGGTTGATACCTACGTGAGCGGACAAAATGTGAGTAAGGGTAACGGTCATATACGGGTGATGGCCGTCGGAGGACATACCGATGGAGTACACAATGCAGTCTTGTTTCTTGATGACCCGGGACAGTCCGCAGACCCACTTTCCACCATCGCCCAAAGCACCTATGCGCTCCAGCTCGTGCGGGCAGTTGTAGGCCGCAGGAAAGAAGTCCCCTATCACAACAGCCATTTAGACACTACTCCATTAAAAACCGAACATGCTGGCACTTACAAACAGTATACGCCGGCCAAGGATCTTTGTCGGGTGGGAACCTGAAGGCATATTTTCAGCACAAGTCCTGCGAGCAATCTAAGCGATACATTGACGAGACATACATGTCTATCTTGTCTGGGGAAGGTCCAAACTTGTGAATAAGACCTTTGCGATCCTTCAGAATCTGCGAGTATATCCGATCAGCTCGAGCAACGCGAGCAGGGAGGTCATTGTCGGTTGGTATCGTGCTGACGACAATACCCCGGTACGATGGGAAGGACTCGTATACGAAGAGCCTATACACGGTGCCGCAGACGATGAGGAAAACGAGAAGAGTGTAACGTGGGTGGCGACGCCAAAGACCTGACATTGCTAAAGTTACTTTCTGGTTGAAGAGACGCCGTTGGGGAGGTGGGGTGACTACCGTCAACGATGACCAGCGGCCAACAGCAGTTCGTTACAGGTGAAGGAGGGGGAAAAAAAGAGGAAGGATGTGAAAGAAATCGGGTGCAACAGCCGAACGTTTTACATAGATCCATCTTACCCGTTAGAGCATTTCCCACAAGTCTTTCAACATCACAAGGTCAATGCCCTTCTCTTGGCAAAGTTACGTTCGCATCGTCTTCATTAGGTACTCAACTGTCCTTGGTAGCCATGCATGTCTACTGCGGCGCAAAGATGGCATCCAGATGGACGAAAGCGCCTCGACAAGCGTCAGGGAACGTACATAGTGATTTCGTTTCTAGTCCATCAAACCCGAACGGTTCGTCAGTAAATAAAATCAGCCGTAAAAGTCGTCGTGGCTCACTAGAACTGTCGAATACATTCCAGCCTTTTTCACAGCGAGTACTCTAGTAAGTTAGACCTGCTTCCTCCTCGATAAAACTTGTCTTAGACCTGAAATCTGCCGAAGGTTTCGACTTGCTCAAGCTCCGGCGAACCAAACGAGAAAGTCCTTATGCCGAATGTGAGAACATAGACGACTGTTCGACCGAGGGCTCGAACCATATGATGGTCGAGCATTGTCTCCTTCTCTTGTAAACAATCTTCCGATGGTGGCTTCTAATTTGATGCCATCGATGGCCAACCAATTCACAACGAACCCCTGCGTTCCCAGGCCGTTATTAGCATCAATATGTGGATGTATATAAATGAAACCATCACTTGTTGGCGCAACATCCGAAGCGTGATACAATGACATGCATCAACGGTGGACTAGTGGACAACTTTGCCGCACTTAAATTATTGGGCGAACTATGCCGAATCTAGTGTGGCATCCGTTCTGCTGTTATTGAAGCTGCTGCGAATAGATAGGAAGGTTACGACATGCATAAAGTTTCTGGCTGGTTGCGCGCGGTGATGGGACAACCGTCTTTCGAGCGCGACGGTCGCGGAAGATGAATTGTGGAAAGAAATAGCGGCAGGGCGGGACCCGGACTTTGAATTCACTTCCGTACACGCCCGCTGATGGCGGAGCGCTGGATCTGGCGCTCAGTTACTTACAGCACAGATTCCTGGCATCACTTCGGCTCCTTTCTCGTATCCTTTACATATCGTATTGCCAAGAAGTTCCTGGACTTACTTCTACCGACTTCGCTCAAAACAATGCGTGCCCACTAGCTTGTAATCCATCCGGATTCCGAAGTACTTATTAACGAGGGGTAATAATATATCCAAAGCCCAAGACGATAGGAAGGCATGCGTGTGGGATTAGTCTTAGTCGTCGTGTGCGTCGTGGACAAAGACATTATCGCCTTCTATATTGAGGAAGGAGTACTGACAGCATGACGTTAGCGTCATCATTTCTCATTGAATTCGAAACAAGGGAACGTAGACCGAACCAGGACCGAACACAAAGAAAAGTAGAAAGAAGCACTTACTTCAGCGAGATCAGATGTCGAGTGTCTATTATAATTCTGGTACACCAGGTTGGGTTCCGTCATGAACGGCCTGAGACCGGCCCGCTCCAACATCTCCCACCACTTCAAGAAATCAGGAAACTTCTTCCCCCATAGGTGAATTTCGAGTTGTAATTGGCCGAAAGGGAGAGGGAGGTTGGCATCAACGTAGGGCTGGATGAGTGAACTCAGAGTATCGAATTCCCATCCCTCAATGTCGACTTTTAGGATGTCAATGTGGGTATGGCCTAGACAGAACGACACGGGACAAGTGTTAAGGCGGCACAATAAAGTTCGTTGTAGCGCATTGATCATTGATGGCCAACGGAGGGTTGAAGGATGCTGTGAGAACGACAAGGGGTAAGCAAGGGGATTGGGTCGCACCGTTAATCTTCATCAGCGTGTTTAGCGTGAATCTCTTAGGGTCATCCGCTTCAGCATGCTTGTCTTCCCCACCTAAAGCATAGGGTTGGAAGTGCGTGCGATGGGATTGGGATTGGGGAATCTGCGGACCAAACGACTTCACAGAGTAGTCGTATCCCCAGACATTACAATGATCCGTTCTGTGTAGAATTTCACCCTCAAAGGAGGACTCGTTGTTGATCCCTGGGCGACCACCAGAGGTCAGCGGTACGAAGTATTGGCTTTACCAACAGAGGACGCACCAATGGAATACACGACGCAGTTGTGCTTTGTAACTACCCTCGACAGCCCGCAGACCCACTTCCCACCATCCCCCATGGTGCCCACGCGCTCTAGTTCATGCGGACAATTGTAGGCGGCTGGGAAGAAGTCCCCTGCGTAGATATTGTATGAAACAACTGGGGATGTATAGTACGCAGTCACTCACAAGCGGTATATGGCGGCCATGGAGCCTCGTCTGGTGGAAACCTAAGGTGATTGTTGGGTGACATTTTGCCAACGATTCCAAATGACACATACATGGCTATCTGATCTGGTGAAGGGCCAAACTTGCTAATAAGACCTTGACGATCCTTAAGAACCTGGGAGTATATCCGGTCACTTCTAGCAATGCGAACAGGTAGGCTATTGTCCACTGTTTCCAGGTTGTATACAATTGTGCGATGCCATGAAGGTAAAGACCCGTCGACGAAGAGCTTACATAAACAAGGTGCCGCTGGCAATTATGAAGAAGATGAGGAGAGCGTAGCGGGGATGGCGGCGCCATCGTCCAGCCGTAGCAGCGTTCGCCATTGCCGGCGTACTCTGGTCAGGTAGTAGTTGTAATCAACAACCTCCTAGTCGATGGTAGATAGGGTGAGAGCGGAAGTTTTTCGGGGAGTCCAGAGCGCAATCAATCCTTTAAGTTTGTGACTGGACGGAATTAATCAGTGAAGTTTCCAATTCCGCGAGCTTTCCCCACATGTCTCCAGGAACTTACGGCATTTCTCTTGGCAAAACGTGTTGTTCGACCAATACTGAAACCGCACCCGTTCATTTTCTTCAGTCCTCGATCGTCCGAAGAGGCCATGAATCTCTACTGCGGCGCCGTCAAGGCATCCAGTCCGAGCAAATCGGGACCCACACCAGGTCGCAGGTCGCACCATCAGAAATAGTGCTGTTCTTGACATCGCATCAGAGGCTACCGAGGAAAGGTGGAAAAATCAGCCCCATGATGAGTATATAATTGTCACCCACATCATTCGCACGTTTCCTGAGAATCGGCTTAAGCGTTTGGTCACTAGACGACGTTGACGATACCATCATCAGGAAGCAGTTAGCTCCAGCGAACCATCGTTGCATCAACGGGATATCGAGCCAGGTCGATTCTATCAAGACCATCATCGTGTTTCAAGCCACTCTGTCTCATGCTCTGAGAACATCATCGCCGGCGGCCACTAAATGGGAATGAATGGTAGTGCGCAGAGTTGATACGGTATTGTATTGCGCAGGTATCATCTCAACACACCGGCATTACAACCGGATGGGTGCCTTGTCAGCTTTTGAATGGAGACGAACACTGCAACAGAGGCACTGAGGCGGTAATGACGATCAATCTCAGGAGAGATATATGTACTACGGTACGTACTACGAAGTCATGCGAGGCCGTGAAGTTGGAGGAATAATGGATGACGTAGACGGCTATTGACAGCTGATGCAAATTAAAATGTCAACGTGAATATCTACCCGTAAGCAGAGCAAAGCACAGAGGAACGTAATGTGGCATAGACGCAAAATATACTCGTAGCCTTGATTCCGTCACCAAGCCAACCATGCAAGTAGAGACTTCGGGTGCCTCCTGTTCCACAGTTTACGCATCTCGTCAATGAACAGGAGTACCACGCCGTATCTAAGAGCGAAGTCCGCGATGTCAGGCTTAGGTGGCAAACGGAGATAAGGGAGACAACGTACGCCATAGGGAGGAAGAAATATTCGGCCTTGACTCCACGCGTAAGGAATATCTTCTGGAACCAAGGAACATAGGAAAAGAAGCTAACACATCATCAGCGAACACTACCTCGAGAGATAAGGTTGGAAGGACGCACCATGCAAGAACGAGAGAAGTTGCCATCGCTGGAAACAGCAAAAGGTTTCTAGACTTGCCCTTAATTGGGTTTTGCTGGAAGAGCGAGAGACGACGGGTACGCGTTGCAAGGAGATTGAACCATTGCATCAAAACGAGGTTAAAGAAATCTGAGTATGGATGAGCAAGCGTGGTGTGGTGGAAGAATGGACCAGGACTGACATATCGACTGAGCCTTGTTAGTTAGCTCCGCAATCAGTGCTGGATCACCATCATAGTTTCCGAACTTGAGGAAAAGCGCGGAAAAAGGGACACCATTCTTTTGGAATCCGAAGTAGAACGCCCTGCGCATAAACGATTAGATACGGGAAATACGGCGGGAAAGGGAACAAAAAACGCACCCAACCATAGATGTTAAGCTCTCTAGAACGCCAATGAAGAAATAGGCATGACAAATCAACCTCCAGTCCGCCAGACGATCTTTCTTCCTGTCACGAGGCTTCCTTGTCAGTAGGTCTGCTTCGGGTTTCTCGTAGACCATAGACAAAGCGGGAAGGACATCCGTAGCAACACAAATGATAATCATTTGGATGCTGCTAAGAGCTTGAGGGAGACCTGCGCACGCAAACACACGTGTGAGACAAGAAATGGATTTGATAGTGGATAGACGTACCGAAGATGACATTGAGAAGCACAGGCATGAGTTCCGAGAAACTGCCTGAATGATTGGAAGCATAAGTAGCCGGGTCAATGAACTTGTATGAGGGAGCATACCGGCAGGAAGAAGATACAGGATAGACTTGCGCAAGTTCTCGAAGCAAAGACGACCATATTCGATGCCGGTGATAATAGCCGAGAAGTTCGAGAGAAGGATGAGATCCGCTGCTTCCTGTTAGTCAGCTGAGTTAGCATGCGGAGATCATGAAGGAAGTGGGCGCTAACCATAGCAACTTCGGAAGCGCCTGCGACGGCGACACCAACATCAGCTTGTTTGAGCGCAGGTGCGTCATTGACTAGAAAGCGAAATAAGGCACTGAAAGGGTGGTGATACGAGCAACATACCACCATCCCCAGTGACGGCCACCGTGCACCCGTGTTTCTGGAGCGCACGAACGATCTGCAACTTCTGCTGAGGCGTGGTCCTCGCGAATACCAGCTCGTCAAACTAAAGGAAAATACATCAGCGCGTTGAACGGAAAGATAACCAAGCAAGACATCAAACCTGAAGGGCGTCATCCCATTGGTGATCATTCATCGTCATCATATCCGCTCCACTCAGTACGAGACTCGTTGGTACCTTGTCGTCCTTGCTCTCTCCGAAGGAGGATTGGGATTCACCTTTGCCGATGATACCACCGGTGGGGGAAAGGTCTTGAATGCCCTTGACCTCCTCTGGACGCGTGGTAATGATACCGACTTGCCTCGCGATGGCGACCGCAGTCAAAGGGAAATCGCCTATCGAAATCCCCAGTTAGCCGATGTGAAATACAGTAGGGATGTAAAGTGACGTACCAGTGACCATAGCAAACCGAATACCAGCTCGACGACTGATTCGAACAGTTTCCGCGGTGTCTGGGCGGGGTGGATCAACGAGAGCGGCGAGACCGATGATGATGAGGTCCGTGTTCAACGCCATCAAGTACTCCTCAACGCGGTTATTGTCAGCCAAAAGCTCCTTGTCCATGTCGTGGAAGGGGATAACTTTCTGAGCTAAAAGAAGTACACGCTTGCCAGAGCCGGCAAGCTCGTTGCGGATGGATAACATTTGAGTAAGCTTCTCAGGAGTGATGTCTTTGACTTGGCCGTCGGCGTCGATGAACTTGGAGCAGCGACGTGTCAAGATATCAGGGGCCTGTATATACCCTTAAATTAAAACTTGGAGAAGCGGACAGAGGGATTAAACGTACACCCTTGACGAGCAAGAGATGATCAGAGGTTTCGAACTGATCGGCCGGCAGCGTCGTCGAAGAGTCGGGAACGACATTACCCAGCAGCCTGAACAACTTGATGGCGTACTTATTCTCTGAGATAAATATTTAGAAGGGAAGATTGCCTGACTCTGAGACGAATAACCGTACTGGAGTTAAAAGCGACTTTGGAGACTTCTTTCCAGACAGCTCTCGCTTCTTCCGTGATATCATCCGCCCACCTCAAAAGGCCGGTATCTGAAGTGCGGATCAGCAAACCAATCAAAAATTACCTCGAGGCGGCAAGATACAATACTGACCAGTAGCATCGCCATTGACTTTCCTATTCTCAGGTGCAATCTTCTCGTCAGCCTGCGACGCATCGAACACCGCATCATTACACAAGGCAGCTGCGGTCGCCATCGCAGTCAGAGCATGCACATCCGACCTCTTCTCCCGTATAACCCCAAAAACGTCCTGAGCAGCATATCGGCCGCTGAAAGTGACCACGTCGGAGACGGACATCTTGTTCTGGGTCAAGGTACCGGTTTTGTCGGAGGCAATGATGTTTACAGCGCCAAGACTTTCCACGGTAGAGAGGGACTTGCAAAGGATATTGGCTTTGCGCATGGCGCCGGCACTACGAGGGGTTGTGATCAGAGGGTTACAAACGTGTGGATGAGGAGCTCACATGACGGTCAGAGACAAGGTAACACATATTGGCAGACCCTCTGGAAGGCGTCATTGAGCTCGACTTCAAAAGGAATAAATGGTAAATTAAACCGTACCTGGAATGAATGCAATAGCAACTGAGACACAATCAACCAAAAGCAACGGTACAGGGATGAAGTCCGGATGTGCTCTATGCAACCAAGCAGCCCAGAGGACTGATGAAGTCAGCAAACGAAAATACGAAAGCAAATGGAAGAAGGGTGTACTCACTGACGATGAAGACAGCTACAGAGAAGGCCAAGGAAGCGATGATAAGGACAAAGCGTGTTATCTCGACTTCCAAAGATGTTTTGACTGATCGTTCCGAGGCCGCTTGCTTCGCAATCCTACCAAAAACTGTGGAATCGCCCAACGCCACACAAACACCCTTCCCGCTGCCGCTAACACAGAGTGTTCCTTGAAGCGCCATGTTCCTGGTCTCCATGACTATGCCACACAAGGCTGGCTGTTAGAGTGGCTATTAATATGAGACACATCGGACGTACAGTTGGAGTCCGTAGCATCAACAGTAGCAGGGATCGGGTTACTTTCTCCTGTCAAGGCTGATCGATCGAATTTCAGATCGGATGAGGTACTGATAAGCCTGACATCCGCCGGGACCTTGTTACCAAGAACGATCTGGACGACATCTCCGAAGACGAGCTCAGACGCTGGGATCCTGCGATCATTGGCGACGGTGAGGTGTAATAGCGAAACAAGCAACGAAAGGAGACGTACTGGAACGACTGGCCATCTCGAGTAACAAGGACATCACTGGGAAGCATGCTCTTGATGGAAGTCATCACGCGGCTAGTGGACCATCCTGACAATGAAATGAGTGACAAGGTTCCCAGAAGAGAACAGCCGCGTACCCTGCCAGGCATTGAAGATGAATTGCAAAAGGATGACGATCAGAAGGACAACGGCGAGGGCGAGGTTTGCGACAGAGGGGTTAGGATCTCCCAAAGGGCGCCTGAGGATAGTGCAATTAGGGGTGTGGAGAATGAGCAAGCGAGTTGACCCACCAGGCAATGAAGCAAATGACGCTACCGCCAAACAACAAAGAGCCAAAACCTGGCCGGTGTTGTATGAAGATGGATAGTAGATCGGATTGGTTGGAACTTACCGCCGAAAATGTAACCCAAGATCATCCTCAAATAATTTCGTGGGGGACGACTGATGACGTTACGCCCGTTGCGCGCAAGCCTGCGAGCTGCCATAGTCGCATCCAACCCCACCCTGTCAGAGACTCCACAACGAACGCAAAGGTCTTCCTTGCTCAGAGTGTGCCACTCGAGCTCAGAAATATCTGAGGAGATTATTCTGTTGTCAGACGTGAGTCAAGTGGCAGCGGTCGCACAACTGACCGAGGATATCCTTCTTGACTCCCTTCTTCGGGGGTTCGCCCTTGCCATCCTGAGTATTGGTGACATGGATACTATAGAATGACCATTAGGGGCCGGTGATAAGTATCAAGAAAGAAGCACACACCTCAGAGTTCTGAACTCCCCAGGAAGCTTAGCTCTCGGATCCACCTTCGCGGGGCCGGTGGTCATGCTCACCGAGTTAGAGCGATGACGTCTGAAAGAGGAGAAGTTGATTCCATTGTGCTGGGTGGCATCCCTCGGCTCAACAGAGATATGGGGATTATCTCCAGCCTTCTCAACGTCGTGTCCTGGGTCCATGGTGCGGTGAAGACTGCGATGAACCGAAGAGACAAGAGGGATGATAATCTCCCCAATATCCCGGCGCATTTGTAGGAATGATAGATAGGAACAAAGGAGGGTAGAGGGAATTATGCGAGACGGTGACATATTTTGGATTGATGTCTCCGCGCAGCCATGTTATTACTCTGCAACTGGCACAAATCCCGCTCTGATTATCTATGAGCGCCAGTGCGGCTTTCAACGACGCAGCTCACGATGTCATAGCGCGGGACAAGGCAGTGGACGTCGGTGGCGCCGTACCCCTGAAAGGCCAAGTCGTAATGAACTGAGCGCTTTACGCCAATGCGACCGACGATGATCAGGAGCTCACCGCACAGAACCTCCCAAAACAACCGAGCGGCTCCTTAAACAGACTAGCCGAAGCGAACGGATCGGTGTGAAATTTGCAATGGTGAGACAGAGAGCCGTGGTTTTCAATGCCGTCACCTGGTAGATGGGGCGCATGGGTCATCGGTCTCATCCCCGGGTATCTGGCATTTCAATGACAAGGATGCGATTTCAGTTGCGCAACATTTCCCCTTGGTCCAAAGTAGGCACTCACGCAGGACTCACGCGCCCAACGACCACGCCGCGACAAGCCCGAGATTGACTGGTCGTGTATTCGAATCAATTCCGCGAGCCCAGCCCTTATCGGCTATCGCTGGCGTTTTCGAAGTGCTGATCCAGAATACGTGCACTGGGGTCCTTGCGCGATTTATCGACTACACGGTCTTCATCAGACTTTACTCTGCTCGCGAACTGACCAAGAAGGTACCTGTCGGACGCATAGTATTGAGATTTTGAATCTAAGTAGTAAAGAGAGGATGGAAGAACGCGACAAACATTGTGGTTGATGAGGCAGAGGGATGGATTCAACCGACCACGTGGAAGCAAGCGCCATCCCTTGACCCGCAATGGGCGCTTATCGAACCAGTTTCACTGTCAACAGTGTTGAGTACGTTGAGTTGCGCCAATCCAGAGGACTCTTGGTGCATGTAAGTGTGCCAGCCTTGTGTATTTTATTGAACTCATGCGCGTCACTCGCATGGGTCACTAGCACTGTCCGCTGCTGAAATCCAGCAGTTCTCGTGAATTCGCATGGATTCTCAATTGTCCACCACCTCCGATGTGCGGTGTTCCCTTGATTCCGCACTTGGAGGGTTAGAACTCCGCGAAATGGCACTTCATCCCGACCTCGCACAGCCTGCCATATCCCGGCTGCCTGCGGAGATCCTCTCGGCCATATTCTGTCTCGTGAGAGACGCTGCGTGGCAGCAGGTCAATAACCGCGCAAACGTTAGAGACGCAGATTGGCAAGCTTTCGAACCCGGATTTCGCGACTATTATGGTGTAGAACGCTACTGGAAGAATCCTTCTCAAGTGTGCCAGCGCTGGCGCTCCGTTGCCATCGCTTGTCAGTCATTGTGGAGTGGCATTGATATGTCCAACCCATCCGCTGCAGAAGAGAACCTTCGACGCTCGCACTCGGTCCCTTTGGACATCATTGATGGCTTCTCATTCGCCTCTCATCGTCGTTCGGATCGGGAAGTGTGGTCGAAAGTCATGGATCATGTTGCGAGAGTTCGACATATTGGCCTTTACTGTGTCGACGATATCCCCCTGCAGGCACTCGCATCCGACTTGCATATCGCCGCCGCCAACTTGCAAATTCTAAACATATATTCCACCCAAGTCACAGAATTGTCCAATACTTTTTTGACAAGAAGTATGCCTACGTTGACCCGCTTGTATCTCCGCAACATAGTTCCACCTCATCCCCTTCCAACCTTCCCCACGTCGCTCGTCGTCCTCTCGTTGATCTTAAGCGTAGAGTCGCCCAACTCGCCTATCACTGTCGGGCAGATTTTGAGTGCCCTCTCAACTACTCCCAAACTCGAGGACTTGTGCTTGAGCAGAATAGTCGCCGAGCCATCATCCACAGACAATCTCGATGCCCTTATTTTTGCGGATCTTCCCAAGCTGAAGAGGCTCACATTCAACGCCAGCGAATTTGGCAGCTTCATAATATTCAAATGTCTCAACTATCCAAGCACGGCTGCTGTAGACGTGTGGGGCCACGGGCTCGTTCTATCATCACACGGCTCCGTTGGCCTCCGAAGCCTATGTTCTCGCTCGGAGGCTCCATTCGCACACAAACTTCAACTTACGCTCGACTTCGAAGAATTCTATGCCAAAGCGTACGATGAACATGGTCGTGTCTACTTGCAGTTCAACTTCCTCTGCCCATGGTCTCATCCTTCTGGCGGGCCTCCCGCTGAATTACAATGTGATTTCGCCTGTCATATTATATATTCAGCCCTACCGATGGTCCATCTTCGTTGCCTCGAAATATGGAAAGACCGTGATTCTGTCGTGAACTGGAGGGATATCCTTCAGTCTTTGGTCCTTGTAGAAGAGTTGACAGTCACCACCGCGGAACAGTACGACCTCATCCAGCTCTTAGAAGTAGCCACTGAAGATGGCTATCTGCCGGCGCTCAGAAAGTTAGATGTCAGTGGTTCCGCTGTTGACTACCCGCCACGGCACTACGAGGAAGGGACCGACACCATACCCTCATTCGACAGCTTTTTCAATAAACGCCAGCAGTCTGGGAAAGCCATAGAGCAGCTGGTGATCACCAAATGCCTCATCTTTCGATCGACGCTGATTGAGTTGAAGAAGATGGTATGCGTAGTTATGGACCCTGAGAATTGCATCGACGACGATGATGATGGCTTCGGCGAAGAGGGAGATAAAGAGGGAAGCGACAATGAATTGTAAGCTCTACTGCCATAGATCGAACCGAGCTCCGTTTACCTCAAACAATGCAAAAAATCTCGGAAGCCGGAGTGCTTCTACATGTATTTGAGGAGCAGACACTATCACCCCCGGTAGCTCAGCTGGAAGATTTTATATTCGCGATGTTCTACCGTACCATGTATTTCACTCATTGTCCCACACTGGTCGTTCGCCTGTCTGTCATGTTCCGTATATCAAGATCATCACTCCCTTATTAACATCAGCTCTGACAATTACTGGCCTTCCTCCTTCATCTCCCCATTCTCCCTCGTCCACCGACCCATTCGATGAAGAGCACCGCACCACGTGGAAGTAAGCAAGCCCCACTCCACTGGGCGCTTAACATGAAACCTCCTTACCAACGCTGCGGCAACCCAGAGGTGACTAGATCTGATAATTACCTGTAAGTATTACCAGCTTTTTAGATTTTGCTGAACTCATGCACGCTGCTCGAAAGCTGTCCCCTGCTCAAACTCACCATTTCTTGTCAATTTCCATGGATGCTCGATTGCTCACCCGTTCCGACAAGGCCGCACTCGGAGAGCCAGAACTCCGTGAAATAGCACTTCACCGTGACCACGCACAGCCTGCCGTATCCCGCCTGCCTGCAGAGATCCTGTCGGCCATATTTTGTCTCGTGAGAGACGCTGCATGGCAAAAGCTCCGCAATCGTGCAAACGTTAGAGACGCAGATTGGCAAGACTTCGAACCCGAATATCGCGATTATTATGGTGTAGAATTCTACTGGAAGAATCCTTCTCAAGTATGCCAGCACTGGCGCTCCGTTGCCATCGCTTGTCAATCTTTGTGGAGTGGCATTGATATGACCAACCCATCCGCCGCAGAAGAGAACCTTCGACTCTCGCGCTCGGTCCCATTGGATATCATTGATGGCTTTTCATTCACCTCTCACCGTCGTTCGGATCGGGAAGCGTGGTCGAAAGTCATGGATCATGTTGCGAGATTCCGAAATATTGGGCTCTACTGTGTCGACGATACCCCCCTGCACGCACTGGCATCCGATTTGCATATCGCCGCAGTCAACTTGAAAACTCTAAACATCTATTCCACTCGAGTCACAGAGGCGTCCAATAGTTTTTTGACGAGAAGTATGCCATCGTTGACACACTTGTATCTTTGCAACATAGTTCCACCTTATCCCCTTCCGACTTTCCCAACGTCGCTCGTCGTCCTCTCGTTAATCCTAACCATAGAGCCGTCCAACTCGCCTTTCTCTGTCGGGCACGTTTTGAATGCCCTTTCAACTACTCCCAATCTCGAGGACTTGTGCTTGAGCAGAATAGTAGCCGAACCGTCGTCCCCGGACACTCTCGATGCCCTCGGTTCTGCGAATCTTCCCAATTTGAAGAGGCTCACATTCACCACCAGTGAATTTGGCGGCTTCATAATCTTCAAATGCCTTAACTATCCTGGCACCGCTGCCGTAGACGTGTGGGGCTACAGGCTCTATGTGTCCCAAAACGGCTCCGTTGGCCTCCAACACTTATGTTATCGTCCGGAGGCTCCACTCGCACGCAAACTTCAGATCAAATTCAACCACGAAGAGTTGTGTGCCAAAGCGTACGATGAACGTGGTCGCGTCTACTTGCAGTTCAACTTCTTCTCCCCGTGGGATGATGCTTTCGACCAGCCTCCCGCCGAATTTACGCCCCCGCTAGCCTTTCGCACCATATGCTCTGCCTTACCGATGACCCATCTTCGTTGTCTCGAGATCTCGAATGACTATGATGCTATGGACTGGGAGAATATCCTTCGGTCCATGGTCCTTGTAGAAGAGTTAAAAGTCGTCACTCAGGATCAGAGCAGCCTCATCCGTCTTTTGGAAGTAGCCACTGGAAACGGGTATCTGCCGGTCCTCAGACGGTTGGATTTCAGTGGTTCTGTTATCGACGATCCTCTGGGGTGCTATGATAAAGGGATGGACCCGCTACCCGCGCTCGACAACTTTTTCAACCAGCACCAGGAATCTGGGAAACCCATAGAGCAGCTGGTCCTCACCCAATGCCGCATCTTTCGATCAACGCTGGATGAGTTGAAGAACATGGTATGTGTGGTCATGGACCCGGAGGATTGCGTCGACGACGACGACGCCGATGATGACGATGATGAGGGCTTCGAATCCTTCGATGGAGAGGGAGACGAAGAGGATGAAGAATCATTGTAAACACTCTCCTACTGATCTGAGCTTTGTTTGACTCGGTACTACGCATAAGTGATTGCACGATAGGAATTGTGACTATCCGTGTCGTCTCAGAGGCCTCGGTGCTTCTATGTGTCTTTGAGGAAACATTGTTATCTCCCCCGGTAGCTCAGCTGGAAGAGCGTGAGACTGTAATTGGATACCATCATCTCAAGGCCACTGGTTCGATCCCGGTCTGGGGGAGTCGTCAAGCGTGAATCTGCTTATGCTTTTTTTCTTGACATTCTAGTACCATAACGTGCATTTGTGTCACCTCCCAACCAGTAGTTCGTTCGTCTATAATAACTATTTGAAGGCCACTACATCTCCTTTCACTATTACAGGCCTTCCTCCTTCGTCTCCCCGTTCTCCCTAGTCCACCGACCCATACCCATTTCCCTTGGCATTAAATCAACAAAACCAAATCGCTCGTAAAGTTTTCTTCCTGGAGGATCTGCGAGAAGATTCACATAATATCCCGGCTCCGCGTTGGCCTCCAGATAATCCATCAACGCCGCTACCATCGCGGCGCCTAGTCCTTTCCGTTGGTGTGCAGGTAGAGTGGCGACATCTGCGACATGGAAGTACCTGCGATAATGATCAATGCATGCTCACTTTGCGCCTTGATTGATCGATTGATTGATCGGACGGACGGAGAGTGAGGTGGTACGCACCATCCGCCTCCAAATATCCTGGCCATGGCGACGACTTCAACCGCAGTTGGGTTCGTTGATGGTGAATACGTGATGTGGACGCCGTACCAGGTACAGGCGAGGGCGCCTTCAGCTTGAGATCGGGTAACAGGCGTCAAGCCGGAGGCTTTTCTGAGGTGCACATATTCATCCACGGGCGCAGGGGTCTCGTGGAGTGTGTATCCTTCAGGAAGCGAGCGAGCAGCTGTACTCATGCCTGATGTAGAGTGTTAGAACGGGAGAGAGTCTCTGCGGACCGCTGCCTCGAGGAGGACGAGAGACGGAGATTTCCAATTGGGATATCATTCGGACCTAGCTTGAATAAGCATTTGTTATTATTGTATATGGTATTGTCACGTATGAGTACCATACCAGTCACTGATACATGTGGACAAGATAGAAACTACGAGAATAGAGAATACATAGGAACGTATATTAGTACATACGTCCGCTCACTTGATACAAAAGTAAAACGGACTGGGAGTCGTAGCAGGGATTCGCTGTGCTACGCTGCCTTGACACCAAACAAGAGAATCCCGTTGTCTGGCTGCTCAGGATGCAAACCGAGGCCTCTAAGATACCGAGGCTGACAGTACGTTTTGGCTTCGGTTACTCCCAGCCTAGACTAATGTAGAGCCGACGAAATCAATACGCGCCTGGGAGGTAAGAACGTACGGAACACGAACCTTGAAATAATTAAACACAATGTAGGCGATCTGGTAAGCCAACTGCCCGTAGGTTGCCCTACCGTGGTCACACGATAAGCGAATTATCTCGAATACGGGTTCCTCGTCAAAGTGCTAACACGACCATGTCAGAAACCGACCGTTCGGTTGATATAAGAATGGTACGTACACGGAAAAATATCATAATCTTATTGGGCCAGTTGGCAGGAATCGGCCTGTCGTCCTCGGCTCTCGCAGATCCTGGTATTCCAGCAAGAACACCGAGGATGGGGACGCCCCATGCGCGATGATTAGGATCTGCTACTTGCATGACTGGGAAAGCGATATGCAGCCTCAGCTCGGGGTCTCGTGGAGGCGTGGTTGGGGGGATAATGAATGGCATGGCACCGTATTCCTATGGTGTTGATTAGCACGATCCTAAGAAGAAAGTAAAGACTGATACTAACATTCCGCCATCTCTGAGTTAGGACAGACCGAAAATCCGAGCGTGGACATTGTGCAAAGCATTCAAATATTGCGCTCTATGTTGGAGCAAAAATGCATGATGAGAAAATATCAAGTCGGCGGATGTCTGAAGGGACTGACTGGTATGCTTCGTGGGATAGTATGAATGGGCTTGCAGTTGTAAGCACGGCGCTCTTCAAACTGCTTATTACGGCAGTGCGCAACCAAGCTGATTTTCTGCGATTCAAGTAAAGCGATCAGCGGGAAAGTTGGGCTATGAATTTGCGGGATTCGTACCTGTTGTGGGGATCGGGTAGAAGACATGATTGGAGTGGCTCGAAGGAATTAGGGAGGGAAAAGGACGGATGGAGGAGAGGGACTTGTGGCAATGAGAGGCGAAATATCTGTCATTTATATACCGCACTGAACTGTGGCCTTCATAGTTTGGAGTCAGTGGAGGTGAACAAAGCAATTGGTGAGGCAAAGCGAAAGGCTTTCCCGATGAGCCGATGCGCATCGTTCAAAGGACAAAGTGGGCAGTATCGCAATTAAAACCAGCCAACTGAACTCGCCACGTGTAGCGTCCGTTTGGCCGGCCACAGCTGTAATGAGATTTTCGATGAAGACAAAAGCACCTGGACAAAGCCGTCCAGACACCAAGTAACAATGTCTCTATACGAGCTGGCAGCAAGTAGCAAGTAAGGTTCACTGGTTTCATGAGGGAGAGAGCTGAGAACTCAACTAGCGTAGAAGTTATAGACTTGCACCGCTCGAGAGGACATGATAGTGTGGGGAGCCGCCTCTGTGTACGGTAGCCAAAGCGGTCTCATTCACCTGTAAAGGCGACAATAAGGTATAATATCAACGGTCCAAGTTTATCGTGTGGGAAGGCCACTACAATAAGGCATTACCCGATCAGGCATATCCATACGCTTGAAGTAGTTTGAAGAATGGAGAGTGCTGTGGCCGGCAAGGAAGGGAGAGCAGTCTAAAAGCCAGAGGACAGGCAGCGAGGACTGAAAGAGATAACGACATTGTTGGAAATGGCCGAGACGATTTATGCCAGAATTATCGGACGGTCTCCGACGCCGTCTTAACATATCAAGGAGTATGATACATACGCCCCCGACGAGGGCTAGCCATAGTGAGCGGCCACGCAGCTAGAATTATGGGGGATATGGTAGCAATGGACGGCCTGTCTCCGGGCTCATCAGCCCAGCAGAGAAGTATAGATTCCCACAAAGCATCGATGTTTGCCACGAGATGAAAGGAAGGTTTCGGAGGCTTGAAGGTCCGGGGGTTCAGCGTGGAGATGGAAGGGAACAAACCTTCGACATCGTCCCATTCGTCGTCGAAAGGGACCCGCCCTGTAAGGATCTTGAATAGGATA
This sequence comes from Pleurotus giganteus, assembly GCA_032158425.1. Taxonomy (NCBI): domain Eukaryota; kingdom Fungi; phylum Basidiomycota; class Agaricomycetes; order Agaricales; family Pleurotaceae; genus Pleurotus; species Pleurotus giganteus. The sequence continues at coordinate 2,053,428 of JAPEHR010000008.1, read as the reverse complement.
CCATCAGTTGCTGAATCCGGATCGCATGGCCTCGGAGAACGTACCTGGAGTGCGACCCTACCAAAGGAATAAATGTCGGTTCCCAGGGATGCTGATGAGTGCGTCGTCGGGTCAGAAAGGGGGGTTAGCCAGAGTGATGGGTCAGCCCATCGAAAGTCTTCGTTATACGTTGCTAAAAGTGTGGATACTGGAGTATTTTCGTAGATAAGGGGCAGGAGGCCGTAGTTGCTGAGCTTCACATTTCCTACATTGTCAATGAGTAGATTCCACTGACGAGGCTAGTGTTAATATCATTGCATTGGAAGTGGAGAGATGTCTTACCCCGGTCAGTCCACCATGGACAATCGATAGGGAATGTACTAGACACGAATTAATACCGACCACTGAGACAGATGATTGAAGAGTCACAGTACGTAAGGCCCTCAGCGACTTGCTGCAGCTACAAATGTGTATCAGTGAGAGCAGGGGATGTAAAGAGTTCGAACGCTTACCAAACTATGCTTGTTATCCAAGGATAGCACTTCTTCCCGCAAATATACAGTTAAATTGCGGCATTCGAGCCACGGCATTACGACTCCAATGGTATCCTTGACGATATCAGTAGTACCAAGGTATGGCACGATACGAGCGTGCCGAACGCTTCCGAGATCTTGTATTGCCTGGAATCGGGTCTGAATAATACATGGGAGAGGCGATCCGGTCAAACTTACATGAAAAGCTAGGCATCGGCGTTCTTCCGTTAACTTGACTCGCAGGAATTTCACCGCGACCTGCAGAGTATTGAATGATTCTACATTGGGAATGGAGTGATAAAGACGATCTTACAGGAGTCCTGTTTTGCGTCGCAGACCAAGCCTCCAGGGTTCTCCGATGTGAAGTGCTCAGTCTAGTAATCAGACGAATGTCGTCGATGCCGGGTAGAGATGATTTCACGTCGAGGCTGGTATTTGAAGGATGTTCCATGAACTCCTGAACAGTAACTATCGTGGGGCGATCCAGTGGCCGAAGTGCCCAGCAAGCTGATATAAATGTCCAGCAAGAATCGGATATACGCGAATCTAAGGGACGGCGTGGGCAGTGATTGCGAGACAATTCGAGAAGGACTTGTCCATCCGACTTCAAATAGTGGTAAGGCATCTGGCCAGTGAGCGTCTAGATGGCTGATGGTTAGCTACAATCCGGGATAGGACATCAGAAACTGGAGCATACCTGCAGCATAATGCTCCCAAAAGAGTAGATATCGCTTTGAACCGTAGGCAACGGCGGCGCATCATCTTCACCATTCAGGCGGTAAAGTTCGGGGGCTGCGAATCGGACATTGCCGCCGATGGACGATGTGAATGTGGAGACCGCCTGTACGCCAGACATCATAGCCGAGAGACCGAAGTCACTCAGGCATGCGCCTCCAGCAGAGTTGACGAGAACGTTGGACTACATTCGTTGTCTGTTAACAAACAGACTGTAAATGAATGGAGACACATACACTGGTTAAGTCACCATGCACGACCAAGGATGAATGGACTAGGAGGATGAGCCTAGACAAGGTGACATAAGGTCGGTCCACGCACGGTATTCAAGGCCAGCGCAAACTTGTTGTAACTGATACAAACGACAAATCTGGAATTCAGCGACGCTGCTGGAGGAAAAAAAATAGCTCACTATGCGAAATCTGCCCTCGACGGACAGAGATTTACCATCATCACATAAAAGGTACGTATTGAGTGTCCCGTTTGCCATCCAAGGGCAAACCATTGAAATATATGGTCCAAAGTCAGTTACGACCCCGTAGAGAGGTAAAACATTTGGATGGATGAGACCAAGCCATGCTAAGAGCTCGCGGCGCAATCTCTACAATGGAAACCTCAGTAAACAGGTCACGTATACATATTCGATCCTACATTGTCTAGTTTTCGCTCACCATCTGCCCCAACGTTGGCTAATCGAAGAACCTTGACGGCTACCTGGCCAGTAGCATATGGATCAGCGTGGTAGGTAAGTCAATGGTTGCGTACTGTATTAGGTAGCGAATTCTCAGCCGAATGGTGTAAGTCGCACATCCATATGTCTGCAAAGCCTCCGTGAGCTGCAGGATAGCCATGTCTCTTGGTTATCCGCTTAGTGAGATCAGGTAATGAGAGACCATGAATTTCAAGCAGGGTATTGTCGGAAGCTGAGACCGATTCAGGGTCGAGTGAAGCGTTTATCGTCATCCAGGACACAGTGAAGCAGATACACAACTTGAGCACATCGAACTTGGGTCCGGTCGTGAACGTGGCGAGGTCGTTAGCGCCAAGGCGACAATGATCAATAAGTAAATTTACTCCCACAGTCAGAGTCCCCTTTCCCACAGTCAGTTCCAGTGAACAGGGTCCCCAGTTGAAGCTGACCGACCTTCTTCCAAGCTGACTGGCCACTACTCGGGCCCACAGGATCCTTCAAAACCGGCACGCTTCTCATTGGTACTCAAGTACTCATATTTTGAAGGGGACCCGCCAAGTACTTAGCTATTTAGCTTCTATTAGAAGTCTGTTCGCCTCGCTTGGACCGGACCTTGTCAAATCAGCAGGTTGAGCACACGGAGCTTCTGAATTCTTGTATCCAAATCCAGGACAAGCTGCGGGACAAGGAAATTGTCCGCTCTCGCTTCCATGTCAGTAGGACAGCCTTTCTATCGGCGACAGTCATACAGTCTAAGGGCATCGCTATCAAAAATATGAGATGATGTCCGTGGGCCCATAGAAGACCATGTTCATGTGGACGAACCATTTCTGTCATGGTACGCGTTGTCAGATATCGATCAATCTGTTCTTACCCATCACATTGCCCGTAGCTAAGTCGAGAATCAATTAACCTTCTCACCCACGAGAACATGGCCTTGAGGCTCCTTAAGGGCGATACCAAACGAGGTTTACGCTGCCCTCGCCCTTTCGCTACCCCTTCCCCAGCTCTTTCGCAAGAGAGGATTTCCGCCCCATATGTCCGCCAGAGTACCACCGATTGACGATACATTCGGTCGGTGGCGTCGCTGTAGTCGGCCACATGTCACCAGCACTAATCGGTGGATTTTGCAGGGGCGGGTTTTATCGGCGCTCTGGTGACTGGTGTGTAAGTGCGCCTCTCCCCTGGCCCTTCGGTGTCTTTGCGCTAACTCCTTGTCTGAATAGACTGTATGGAATTACCACTCTCCAGGTCCGAGAGTTTCGCCATCGATCGCTCTCCTGATTGCCAGCTCATCTTCCGTAGACCTACTTTTATTACGTCTACTATCCAAGGGATGGAGGTGATATTAAGTCGCTCGTAAATATTGCGTATATTTGATGCCCCGATCCCGCTGAGCGCTGCTTCGTAGGTCGCGATCGTCTGGTTAGTCGCCTTGGGTAACAAGTCGGATAGAGTGAACTTACTTTGACCATAGGGTTCTGGATACGCTCCATTTCGGATTCGGTACGCTGTCAATTCGATTGCCCATGCATTAATCGTCAATCACGGTCCCAGTGTGTCATACAATGTACCATTATCTAGTCAGTAACTCTTCGGCACTATATATCGTATCACTGAACACTATGCAGGTCACAAACTATGCCAATCCAAGGGCGCTGGCTTTCGGACACTGGTATGTCCTCATTTGGTTCGTCGAAGAGTTCGTTTAACATATCTGACAGGGCGTTGAACGTATGTAGCTCTCTGAATGTCGCGGGTCCATTTACAAGCTTACCGGTGCATCCCCAGGCTTCCGTGCTTTTGAATGTATAGCCTCTCCTCTTAGCATCGCTCTCACCATGCTGATCTTTTAGTTAAGGTCGTCATAGGTGTTCTCGCCCAAAGGTATGATATTTTACTGACGTGATCCGCCGTATGTAACCCCCGCCAGCTTCTTCACAATTCGTATATCACGACGTACGTCCCAGCTTACTTTTCCGCCCCGTTACCTGATCACGCTCAGTTAGTGTGTAGCCCGAAGTATCGCCGGTGGATTACTATCTTGATTGTGAGTAGATTCGCAATGATGTTATATGGCACCACCTGACGGATCCTAAAGGGCATTTTGGTCATAGCGCACTTTTGTACGTGACGTGAAACGTGCCCGCTTTCACTTAATCGATCCTTCCTATCATGATTAGGTTTGGGTGTTGGTACGCTCCAGATCGCCATACATATTTTGGATCCATTGCTAATGACTATTCTTAGAGACCGTGGTATTCTTGTGCGCCTTTCCCGAATGTCTTTTTGAACTCGACGTCTTAGTCACCTCGCTAGGTTTATCAAGAAGGAATTTCGGCGTCTTCCAGAGATGACAGTGAGCATTCTCCACCTTCCTTACTAGCCCGCCGATTTCTGACAATGACGTGAAGCTGATAGCTGCTACACCGTTCGCCATCGCGGCCGTCTTATCAGATGTGGCCATTGCGACCGCGTTGTGTGTGCTACTGCATGGTAGTCGCACTGGATTCAGACAGTACGTAATTATACCCCTTGGCACCCTATGGTCCAGGTCACTTGGCGGGAATACCTAGGACAAACACTATTGTAACGAAGCTGATTGTCTATGCGATCAATCGCTGTATTCTGACATCGTGAGTGTCTCTCTTTGGTAAGCCTCCGAGTACAGCGCTGAATTGATTCGCCGGTTCCCAGAGCTGTCGCGATAGTGGAAGTCATTGTGGTACGTTGCCTGAATCATGACCATTTTTAGTCTTGACATTCGCATGTCCGCGGTAGTTCGCATTGACGCCGGAGAGCCTTTGGTTCGTGGCGATTGACTTTGTGATTGGCAAGCGTAAGTAGATCAACTTCTGAACATGTCACTTCGCGTACCTCATGTCCGTGGCTGCCATAGTTTACGCAAATTCACTGCTGGCGACACTCAATTCGCGGAATGCTATTCGTGAAAAGGGCGGCTCTCAAGCTACCTCCGTTGGGCTTTCCAATATCGGATTTTCAAGTCGTAGCGGTGGCACCGTGAGCTTTGCGTTCCTGGTGTCCCTTCGTAACTCTATTCATCTACTGTTCGCACTTCGCAGGACGATCATGTCTTGAATTTATCAGCCGGTGGCAGTTCAGCGGACAGGACAACGAGCTCAGCATCGTATTACATTGGTTCAAAGCCACCTGACATCAAGGTTTGCATCATCTTGGATGTTCCAGCGCACGCATTTAATTCTGCTTCCCTGAAAGGAGCCCGACCAGGTCATAGCATAGTTATCTATCCTCTCACCTTGCTGCTGTCCTGATGTCTCGGTTATTTGTCCCACTTCAGTAACGTCCATTTTAAGTTATCACCGGGTAGTCTGTTATGAATTTACGATGTATACGTATACGTTGTAGGATATGTTCTTTTTCGCATTTATCGTCATATTCACACACAATTTCACTTCCTCTGGACATCGTCGTTGCGCTCCTAGAATGCCTTGTATCTTCTCGCCCAACATACATCGTTAATGTTTCGTGGTTGCACCATCTGAACGCGGCTGCTCTTCTCGGACCTTTAATCTATGATGTCATCAGTCTGGCTTGGGTGGCGCAAGTCCCGGAAGTTACTTCCAAGTTACCCCACGACATGATTGACGTTATAAACACCTCGTTATCTCGTTATCTTATATTTCGTAGAGTGATGTACATGAGTGAAAGTGAGCTTATTTTCGTTCTCAACCTTGTAGCTTAGTAGCTATCAGTTATCCCCTCCAGGGCCTTGGGCCAGGAACCTAACAGCAATTCAGAACACGGTTCTCGGGCATAGGATGTCATTGAAGTTGGACGTACGGTATAAGAAGTTGGTACTGGGTAGTATATATTAACGGTCAGGCCGGGATCTGATGAATGATCCAGTCAGTTGGACTGTGACTCGGATATCGAAGAGAATTGCTCACCGCTAGCTGAGACGTAGCCTGGAATGGAAACCTTAGCAGGGTTCCCGCTGCCTCCGCCAGTGATGTTGATCTGGGCGCAGGAGATGTACCATTGAGGAGCACCAGCGACGTGCAGACCAATTTGCTCAATTCGAACGAGGTACTATGCAATGTCAGCTGAGAATGGCGCCATAGAATAGACGACATACCTCTCCAGGTTGTACGTTAGACGGGATCGTGGTGGTCAATTGACTAACGCTTTCAGTTGTGAACTTGAAGGGGTTGAAAGTAGCGCCCCATTCAGCAATCTACGCAACGATACCGTTAGTTCGAATGAGGGACTTTCGTGTTCTCAAGACCGTACCTTGAACCAATTTGCACCGCTTCCGTCCCAATTGGCGACAGATCCAGGAGCTTTTCCAAGGTAGATCGCAGCCGGACCCTGGTGGTAGACTGTGTTGTCCAGGGTGAAGCCAATCGTGCTGCCGGCGGCGACGTTGACGGTCTGAGTCGCCGGCGAAGGACTGACATTGCAGCGGAGGTTGTTGGATGTAGCAGACTCGACTGGCGAGTTGTTGATGGGCTGGCGTACAGCGGCGGAGGAAGTGGTGCCACCAGCAATTAAGGTATGCCAGATGTCTGGAAAGACGAATTAATTAAAATAAAATTGACTGGGTGGAAGGATGATGGAGATCGCACAGTGGCCAGAGCAGCTTTGCGCCGCGGCGACGATGAATAGAGCGAAAGCGGAGAACTTCATAGTACTTTGAAGTCTGGTGTCTAAGAGCAAGGAATAGAAGTGCCTGCTTGATTCTTCGAAGTCAGAAATCACGGCATTTTATACCATTCATGAACCAAGTTCAGTGCTCTTGGCTCTCCATGGTAAGAATCGCAGCCGGGGCCCGGTACGCGCAGACAGACGGAGAAACGATATCCATTCATGACAAAGCTGCAATGTACAAGCCTGTTGTTTGTTTTCAGATACGCCGACTCGCATAGTTTTCGTGGAGAACCTGTTTTGACTGTGATCACCTGCACATCCCGATGGATATGTCGCCATAAGAGAGCGTCTTCCCATACGATCACATGGCACAAATAACTCAACTACTTCGAGCTACCGCGGGGAATACGTATTGCTGAGCGTACAAAAGGACTTGGTAGCGATCAAGAGGAAGGATAGCAGTGGGGATAGAGGCGTTGGCAGCAGGGCCGGCATTGGAAATATCTGGGGTAGTGCGACTTTGTCAGTGGTCGGAGCGTAGGAGGTTTGGAGCGGATCTATTTCGGGAACAGATGACGGTTATTGTTTGGAGAAACGGAAGACTAACTTGAACTTGGCTATAAGTTTGACGGAGCCAAGACTATACATGACGGGATTTCTTGTCATGCGGATTGACAATGGGCTCAAACAAGCGCATCATAGGACTCCTTCGTACAACCAGCCATGGATTGCGTTATTAGGGTGAGCGAGCTCTGCAAACCATTAATCTGAAGGCTTCAAGTTCGTGTCATAAGCAACGGTGGGATTGGCGAACGACCTGCTGAATTCAGGTAGGGTACTATTACAAGAGCGTGTCAATGGCCGAGGAATCTGCAGACAAGGAGAAAGAGAGGGCACGCCACCTACTACGATGCTAGCGTAAAATTAATTAGCGAATACGTGAGTTGTGGTTGGAAGACAGAACTGAACCTGCTAACCTCGATCAAGGGGGTGTCCTGCACTTTGTACATACCGTACAGGCTGGTACACGGCAGGCCAGGTTGCTTTGTCAACGAAACTAATATCAAGTGGACTGGATGATCGTCGGTCCAATTCCTCGCCAACGCGGACTACCTGGCCTCCGAAGTTTCACTTGTTTTTCGTCATGCGTTAGCCAAGGTCTTAGTATGTTGGAGGATACGGATAAGCAGGCCGGGTTCCCGATTGGTGTTCGATTCACGCTGAATACAATGATAAATCATCGCCACGGCTAGTTCCAGTGGAGCTTACCGATGGTTTTGCCTGAGGGTATTGTGCGGTATCGTGACACAGCATTCTCGCGAACCTAGATGGTCCCATCGCAGCGGTAAAGCTCCGTAAACTTCAAAGGAGATTGCCCATTGTATCTAGAGGAGGCAACAAGAAATATGAATTTCGAGCTGAATGAACATGAGCACGAAACAATTGGAACTTTGCAATCACTTACGGGCCACGACGCCCCAAAAATACGCTGGAAAAATGATGGATATCAGTCGCAATTTCTCCTCAAGCCTGCTCGAAAACGCAAAGTATACGTTTAGCAATTCTGGAGTAGGTGATACCGAAGGTTGGAATATCTGAGGTCGGTGAACAAGGATTCGGGGGAACGCATCATCCCACCGCAAGTTGCTGCAAGCGCCCGTGTGATCACCCCTATGGGTCACATGTATAGGGGCACTAAAGGCCATCGCGCGCAAGTTATCAGGCTCTCACTTTCGTAAAGCCGACGATGCTGCAATATATGTATAGTGGAGCAGATACGGGACTCTCAACAGAGACTGAAACGCTCAGAACTAAGCGCTACCGCCCTGTACTGAAAGAAAAAACACAGACTGACTGCAAAGGTGGCATGGCGATGAAACGCTTGGGGCCAATCCCTGAGGTACGTAGATGAGAAACATGTTTATACCTTGTCAGGCGTCACGATCATGGACGGCGGACAACTAAAAAGCCAGGGCAAGCTGTACCGTGAGTAGCTTCACTACGCCGTCTTGAACAATGCCTACAGGGATAGTTCGGTTGTTTCCATCTTCATAGCGCCTTGTTGCGCAATCTGCGAACGTAGATGTTCGATCTGAGACTCCTACGACAGAAGTCAGATCGGCGGTGGAATAAGGGTGAACTCGTACCAGGGTTTGAACCTGTTGGGTAATACTTCGAATGGTAGTACGACTCGATGCTCTTTCTTCAGCGCGGACGTCCGTCAGCAGTGAAAGCAAGCGCGTAACTTCCTTCCATTTCTTATCCACGTCACCATTGACCTTCGGTGGAGGCCGCATCCAGCCCCTCCCTGTAACCACATTTTTCAAGTAGGGGCAACTAGAACTTAACGAGTGGGCCACCGAATGAGCATCCTTGATGGGCGAAGTTCCTACAAAGAGGGTATGCAGACTCGAGACGACAGGATGAGGCATTCGGGAAGGAAGACTGTTAACGGAGGCATCAAGATAGAGGCCAAGACGATTGAGATTGGGGCACATTCTCGTCAAGCCATCAATCACAGAGATGGTGATCGCATTGCCAGTTAAGTCGAAGGCAGGACTACAATTGAGGATAAGATTTTCAAGATGAGGAAACGCGGTGGCGATTTCTTCAACGTCACGTGGAAGGAGGCGAAAGGCACGGTGGTGGCTGATTCCAAAGGAGCGTAACTTGCGGCACTTGAAGAGTGGACGGAGGTCCTCGATACCTATTTGGACCTTCCCATCCTTGGATCGTACGTCCAGAGCGCTCATTAAGCCGAAGCTTCTCAGATCTGAGAACCGTTCTGATACAACCTTAAGAAGATCTGCCAATCCTACAGTACCCTGCTTGACGGGCGAGGCGATGGATATGTGCTTAAGCGAGGAGGGAAGCTTGGCGAGGATGCTAGACGACCGGTCGTAAGGAAATGAAAGAGTGATGGTCTCAAGAGACGGAAATGCATCAGCGGCAAAAGTCATGTTGGGAGCGGTGTCGGTAGGGTGTCCAAGTGCAACGCTTCGGAGAGCCGGCAAACGAGATAGCATGGCCAAAACACCTTTGCTTGGAGCAAAAGGTAGATCTACCTCTCTAAGGTTCGTGAGGGTTTCAAAAGTTGGGATCAGCGGTGCATCATTGATGGCGGTATCGGACTTGGCTCGCTTGATCAAAATTTCGGCTAGACCAGGCGAGCGGAGTACTAGATATGGGAAAAACGCGTTGACCTCCTCCTGCTGGACATTTGATAGCTCGAGCCTGAAACTTCGTACTCCCTCATGCATGAAAACGAGGCAATCCATCGGCCTAAAGCTCCAGGACACTCGGTGCAGGTTAGGAAATATATTCGTCCTAAGGCGAGTTCGCGCGAGTTGGTCAAAGACGGTGGCCGCCAAATTACGACGAGGATGCCATAAGTGTTGGAGTTCCCGAACGCGACTTGCATATCGGTCCAAGCGGGTCCAGTCCTCTGGCATCAAAGTACGACTGAAATGCTGTGATAGCGTCAGTGGTATCAAAACCTGAGCCTTGGGCCACGTACGTATTCCGCTTCGCGTAGTTCCATTGGAGCCAAAAGATGGCAAACCCTCCACAAACTATCGACATCAGCCCACAGCACGTCCAATGCGCTCGATGACCAATGTAGATTGACAGTGATAATTGGCTGTATCTCCTTGGAGTCCAAATTCGAAAGCACAGTTTGAAGGAGCTCGGGACAGCTGAAGAAACGATTCATGATGTTCAGCAGCTAAAGAAAGGACGCCACAAAGATGATGTTCGATGATCTTGATCGTGAGAAATCTTACATTGACCGTGAGAAGCCTGGCACCCCTATATGAGCATGACAGGGGGGTAGGTGAGTTTTTGAAGTCGACACGCCTAGCTCTAGAAACTCCTCGCTAGAGCCTCTTGTCTCACATCCAAATCTTAGAAGTTGGAAGTGCCCATTTCAATTCCGAGGTCGCCACGTTCACATCGTCTTGGACAGAGGGAGAGAAACCGAGCGTGCCGGAGACAAAGATTGGCGAGGCGAGAACCGGTGCGGGCCCTGTAGGGAGCGAGGTTTGCAGGTTTGTCGAGGAACTGGGTGCACGCGGTGTCATGCGTGTGAGAAGAGGAAGAAGGAGAGGTGTACGCATTCAGGGCAAGCTTGTAAGAGATCGCGTCGTCCGCGCGCTGGAGTGGTCAAAAGGGAGAGCTCGGGGAGCCGAGCCCCGTCTCTCAGCGGACCGAAGCGCAAACTGGTTGCCGTTGAGGATGAAGAGGAAGACCAAGTTTCGTCGAAGGTAAATCTCTCTAGTTCGATCTTCATCTCCAGATGACTGAGGGATCTTAAGAGGAAATATATCGAAACTTGCAAGAGGAAGAAGACGATGAAGACGAGATCCCTGCGCCCAAGGTAAGTATCGTCCGTCATTTGCATAGAAAGAATCAGACGGATCCTGTGACTAGCGGAAGCAAGTAAGCATCCAAGACGAAGCAGGGGAAATCCCCATAGGGTCGGTATCACTAATGTATTCTCCGTCCGGCATGGCTAACGACAATGACTTGTACGTGACAGGAATTTATGAAAAGAAAACGGCTTAAAAAGACATCCGACGCAATAGAGAAACTCAAATGGAAGGGTGAGGAACAAAGGAAGGTTGGAGTCGAAATGGCGCAGATGTGTTTGCAGGTGACAAGGATTGCGGACCACCTTTTGGAACTCATGCAGGATCTCTGATTCCTTGACAAGGAATATGGTTGTCGTCTTGTCGAGCTCTCGATGGCTGTTTAGCGATACCGTCTATCGCAACTGCACCTCGGGTTGAGTTATCTGTACGTTATATATTGATTTTGTATCGCGTACTTGCAACAGGGGAAATATAGGAGGCGACGTAGCGATGTCTGAAGCATAAGGCGCCCGTCTTCGAGAATATGACAAGGGAGGATTCAGTTTGCAATACTGAAAGCCAGGACGTTAATCGGGGATGTCCCCACCAAGCGACCAATCACTGTGTCTCGGGGAGAAACCCTCTTAGATGCGGGATGTGTTGAAAATGAGGTCAGCGCCAGGGACAACCGGCGGGCGTGATGCGACTAAAACCTATGAATACTTGAGGTGCTGTCACCTCGTACTGAAAGAACTGCTGTTTGATTGTAAATATGAGGAAGAGTGTGGAGGAAATAAGGAATACAAGATCCATGACCGGGAGATAAGCAAATGGCTTGTAGATGAAGAAAGTGGCCACACTTGTCAGGCGCCATGACTATGGATCATCGGCAGACAGTCAATGAGCACCTTCTGTCTTTATAGCGACTTCTTGTTGCACATTCTGTGATCGCATCTTTTCGATCTGAGACTCCTACGACAGAAGTCAGACTGGCGGTGGAACGGGGGGTGAATTCCTACCAGAGTTTTAACTTGCTGGGTCATACTTTGAATGGTAGCATGAGTCAGTGCTCTTTCAGCAGCACGAACATCCGTGATCAATGACAGCAAGCCGGTAACTTCATTCCATCCCGAGCTCGTCGTGCCATTGTCCGCTGGTGGAGGCTGCATCCAGCCCCTCCCCGTAACCACAGTTGTCAAACGGGGGCAGCACTGATTTAACATGCGGGCCACAGAATGAGCATTTGTGACTTGCGAAGCTCCTACATAAAGTGTACGCAGATTTGAGAGAGTGGGACGAGGCGTTTGGGATGGAAGACCACTGATGGAGGTATCAAGATAGAGGCCAAGACGGCTGAGATTGGGGCACATTCTCGTCAGGCTATCAATGACGGAGACGGGTACCCCACTGCCAGCTAAGTCAAAAGTAGGGCTGCAATTGAGGATGAGGTTTTCAAGGTGAGGAAAGGCGGTGGCAATTTCTTCAAGGTCACATGGAAGGAGACGAAGAGAACGGTGGTAAACGAATTCGAATGAGCGCAACTTGTGGTATTTGAGTAGAGGACGGAAGTACGTATTTGTGACCACCCATCTGTTGATTGTACGGCCTGAGGGCTCGTGAAGCTGAGGCTTGTCAGATCTGTGAACCGTTCTGTCACAACCTTAAGAAGCTCCGCCAATCTGACGCGAGACTCCTTGATGGGTGAGGTTATGGATATGCGCTTAAGCGACGAGTGAAGCTTAGTGAGGATGCGAGACGACATATCATATGAAACTGAGAGTGTGATACTTTCAAGAGACGGAAATGCCTCGTCAGCAAAAGTGATGTCGGGAGAGGAGTCGGTAGAGTGTCCAAACGCAATGATTCGAAGAGCAGGCAGACGAGACAGCATGTCCCAGACACCTTGGCTTGGGGCAAAAGGTAGAGAAACCTCTCTAAGGTTCGAGAGGGTTTTAAAAGCTGGGATCAGCGGTGAATCATCGATGGTGGTATTAGAATTGGCTTGCTTGATGAAAAGGTCGACTAGACCAGGCGAACGGATTATTAGATTTGGGAAAAACGCGTCGAACTCCGCTTGCTGGATGCTTGATAGCTCGATGGTGAAGCTTCGTACTTCCTCGTGCACGAAAACAAGGGAATCCAGGGGTCTGAAACTCCAGGACACGTAGTGTAAGTTAGGAAATATATTCGCCCTAAGACGAGTTCGGGCGAGCTGGTCAAAGACGCTGGTCGCCAGATTACGACGCGGAAGCCTTGAATGTCGGAGTCGCCGGACGCGACTCGCGTATCCGTCCAAGCGTATCCAATCCTCTGGCACCAAAACACGACTGAAGTGCTGTGGCAGACTCAGTAAATATTTTCAAAATCTGAGGCTTGGGCCACATACGTATTCCGCTGAGCGTAGTTGCATTGGAGCCAACACGCGGCAAACCCTCCACAAATTATCGACTTCAGCCCACAACACGTCTAACGCGCTCGTTGACCACTGTATATTGACAGTAATAATTGGAGATATCGCCTTGGGGTCCAAATTCGAAAACACATTTTGAAGGAGCTCGGGATTGTTGAAGAAACGATTCATGATGCATGACGAGTGGCCAAGCATAGGAAACCGGTATGATGATTTATTGATCGTGAGAAAGTCTTATCCTGACTGTGTGAAAAACACTCGGAGGTTGCCTTGCTCCCCTATGTAAGTGCCAGGGGGCGAAGGTGAAATAGACTTCGTCTCTAGTGTAAGCTACTCGAGTAGTCTAACTCGCAAACACAATGCGCGAAGTTGATGATGGTAAATTGCGAATGTAATTCCTAAACTCGAGAGCCTACACAGAAACCTAAACAACCTAGTGGCTGCCCTCCTGCACCGACCGTCCGATTAGAAGAAAATTTCGTCGAATGCATCTGTCTATCGCGCCTTGAAGTGACGCAATCTGCTAGCATAAATTGTGATTTTCAAAACCCTACAGCTATATGTCAGATTTTGTATTGAAGAGAAAGGGGACGGGGATGCATACCAAAATCATCAAGGCCCGCAAGTTGGTGGTCGGCGTTGCGACGAGCCAGTGCCCTTTCTTCAGCTCGGATGCTTGAAAGCAGTGGGAGTAAGTCTCCAACGTCCTTCCATCTTTTATCCACTAAGCCATTGTCATCAGGAGCGGGATGAATCCAGCACCGGCCGGCGACAACTGTCTTCACATAGGGGCATATATAGCTGAGGAAAGATGCCGTGGAGTGAACGTTTGAAAGGACCGAAGTCCCGACATAAAGGGATTGTAGATTCGAGAAGATGGAGCGGGACATCTGAGATGGAGGGCTGGAGGCGTCAAGATACAGGCCAAGGTGCTGGAGATTGGGCCACAATCTTGCAAAACGCCCGAGCTCGGAGATGCCCATCTGGCATTGGACATGATGTTCTGGCGGACTACAATTGAGGATAAGTCGTTCGAGATAGGGTAGTGCCGCAGCAATTACTTCAATGTCTGATGGAGAGAGAAGAAGGGCATGGCTGTGACTGACTTCGAAAGAGCGTAGTTTGCTGCATCTGAGGAGAGGACGAAGGCTATCTAGAGCCATGGTCTCCGTCTGACTCCTCGGGCCCCGCTGTAGAACGCTTATTACACCAAGGGCTATCAAATCTGGGAAACGTGTCGATATAACGGTGAGAAGACCTGTCAAGCTGGCGGGAGACTCCTTGACAGGCGAGTTGATGTATATTTGGTTCAGCAAAGAAGGGAGCTTGACTTGCGTGAGGATGCTCGACGACCTATCGTATGAAAATGAGAGAGTGATCCTCTCGAGAGATGGGAATGCATGGTCGGCGAAAGTGATATCGGGAGGGGTGTTGGTAGAGTTTCCAACTGCAAGGCTTTGGAGGGCGGGCAAACGAGCCAGCATGTCCCAAACACCTTTGCTGGGAGTAAAAGGAAGAGAAACCGCCCTAAGCTCCAAAAAGCTCTCAAAAGCCGATGTCAGCGGCGCGTCAACGATACGAACATCGCACTGTACGCGCTTGATGTGCAACTCAGCTAGATGAGGGGAGCGGGATGCCAGATGTGAGAAAAATACGGTGACCTCCTCCTGCACGACAGTGATGGCTAGCTCGATTGTGAAGCGTCGCACTCCCTCGTGCAAGAAAACAAGGGAATCCAAGGGCCGAAAGTTCCAAGACACCTCCCGCAGGTTGGGAAATATATCCATTCTGAGACGAGCTCGCGCGAGCTCATCAAAGATGGTGGACGCCAAATGACGATTTGGCCACGGTGAATACTGGAGTCGTTGGACGTGGCCTGCATATCGGTCTAAGCGGGACCAATCCGCTGGTGTCAAACGACGAGTAAAACTAAAACCCTGTGATGGAGTGAGACATGTCCAAACCTGGGGTTGAGCTGTGTCTGACGTACATATTCTCCAGTACGCGAATCTCGGACCATGGGAGCCAATACATGACAGATTTGCCATACACTACCGACTTCAACCCACAGCACGTCTAACGCACTTGCTGACCATCGTTGGTTAACGGTGACAATGGGTTTGATCTCTTTGGAGCTCAAATTCGAAAAGATCTTTTCAAGGAGCTCGGGAATGGTGAAAACGATGTGCATGATGGGTGTACTTGAGGGCAGATGATCGATGGGGAGAGGGAACAGTGCATAGGCCACGAGGAAGCTTGCCTCCGCGGAAGCCACACTAACAAACAGGCCACAATTTCGATAGCCGCTGATAAACTTTGCTTTGCTGACATTCTATTGGAACTGCCCTATACCAAGATCAGATTGTGATTTGATATAACATGAATGAGGAGCTTCTCATAGGAACACATGACAGAACTCACTCAAACGCTTCGAGCAGCGTTACAATATTGGTCGGCATACGAAATGCTACAGTTCCTGGTGGAGATCAAGCTCCCCAGAAGAGTAGAAGTGGGAATAGAGCCGCTGAATGAACTGGTACCGGAGCCATCCATGCTAAAGCGGATCGATCTCGGGGACATTCGGATCGGTAACTCGAACTTCGAAGACTAGACTCCTTCTCATCAGGATTTAAAGGATCAAATGAATGTATCGGACGACATACTGAAGGCTGAGACGGTGGATTCATAGCACGGAGCATCAGATGACTTCTCAGCTTTGGCGGCCTCAGACAGACAAGAGACTCACTGTAGGCGATGGAATAGGTAGATTGGGTCTACCGCGAGGAAGCATCAGAATTTAGAGCTGAACATCCAAACTGAATGGCATCCGAGTCTACTCACCACTAAGGAGACGTCGCATGAATGGAAATGTCTGGCAGATTCGTGGTTGGCTACTGGTGGTGATGACCATCAGCGACGTGGAAGCTGGTCAACTCCATTCATATAATACAGTTGTCCTGTGTCTTGAGAAGCCGCGAAATTAGAGAAACCACTTCCGTCGTGTGGTGGGTTGCTTGCAGAGATCATGGCTGGACAGTTCAATCGGGTTGACGAGGTTGACGGATAAGCACGACGTGACGACCGAAAGCCACAATTCAAGGATAAACATGCGCCAGCGTAGAAATACGAGAAAACGAGTTCAATTGAGGTCAACACGGAGAAGCCGGAAGTTTGAAAGCAATGACACGACAGCGGCTAGGTAGCTGTCTTCGAGACAGTTCAATATGCAGTGGAGACGGGTTTCCCCCTCAAGCTCGGGATAGAAATCAGAGGGGATGCGAGAGAACCAGAAGCTCCACTAGATGTAATTCGGGACTAGATGCGCCAAAGCGGTTGAACGTTGAAGCTTGAAGCGTAACAAGACGGCTGTGCTGCACCCTTGGCATAAGCGGTGCATCATCGATGCTGATATCGGAATTAGCTTGCTTGATGGAACCTTCGACTAGACCAGGCGAGCCGACCTCCTGCTGGACGTTTGATACTTCGATGGTGAGGCATCGTACTCCCTTGTGCATGGAATCAAGAAAATATGAAACCCCAGGATACGCGTTAAGAAATATGTTCATCCTAAGAGGAGCTCATGCGAACTGGTCAAAGACGCTGCTCGCCAGATTACGACGCGGATGCCAGAGTCGCCAGACGTGACTTGCATATCGGTCCAAGCAGATCCAATCCTCTGGCACAAAATAACGACTGAGATGATGTGGCCGAGTCAGTAAATCCTGTCAAATTCCGAGGGTCGGGCCACATACGTATTCTGCAGGGAGCAGTTCTATTAGAGCCAACACTACCCTCTAAAAGTTATTGACTTCAGCTCATACAGTAATAATTGGTATTGCCGGTCCAAATTCGAAAACACACTTGGAAGGAGCTCGGGATTAGTTGGAGAAACGATTCATGAGCTGCAAAACCCACTGTGATGATTTGTTGATCGTGAGAACTTCGTTACTGACCGTGCGAAAGGTTGGTCTTTCATCTTGAGCTGACCGACGCTCCCGCTTACGGTGACGCCAGATGTTAAGTCAGAGCTTCACGAATCACAATACACTAACAACGGGATTCAAATTATATTGCTTGGTTGGAATACAATCATTGAGCCTCAAGTTTAGGGCCTGCGAACGGTCCCTTATATCCCCTAAGCATCACAGGGGGCGAAAAGGACAAACGCTAGCGTATCAGTGGTATCTACTCGCAATACGGGGTTGACGAGGAATGCGAGTGCAACGTGTAACGGCGAGAAACGTAGTGGGCACCATCCTGTTCCGAACGAAGGATGCTGCCAGTCTGACCGGAAACTTGAGGAACATCGCGAAGAGCGTTTGAAAAAGGGAAACGTTCATAGTTTGTCAGACCTCAAGATTATGGAATTGGTTTCTTGAGACTAATTTGTCTCTTTTGCGCCTTCGAGTTCGCGCACCCGTTGACGCAAACTTGCATTTTCACGCTCCTATGGTGACCGTCAGCGTTTGTGTAGGAACAAAGGGTGTTCCATACCAAGCTCGCAATCCGTTGGGAATTGGAGGCTCTCTCTGCGGCTCGAATGTCGATCAGAAAGGGGAGCAAGCTCGCAACTTCTTTCCATCCCTTATCCACAAAACCACTGTCCTCGGGTGCGGGCTGCATCCAGCCCCTGCCAGCGACAACTGCTTTGACATTGGGGCAGACGTAGCTTAGAAAGGAGGCCATAGAACGAACATCATAGTCCGAAATCATCGAGGACCCAACGTATAGGATTTGTAGATTCGAAAGGATAGAACGGGGCATTCGGGATGGAAGAGTGCTGAGAAAGCAATGGATATAGAGGCCGAGGCGTTTGAGATTGGGGCACCGTACCGCCAGGCGCTCAATGTCGGAGATATTCAGCACAGAAGGTAAACGAGCCTGAAGATTTGGGGCACAACAATTGAGGATCAAGCTTTCGAGATGTGGTAATGCGGACGCGAATTCTTCAAAGCCCCATGGAGTAAGGCAAAGTGCATGGCAGTGACTAAATTCGAAGAAGCGTAACTTGCCGCATCTAAGGAGAGGGCGGAGGTGCTGCAGATACATGATTCCGGGAGCCTCATGTGATGGGCTTAGAGCACTCATTATCCGTAGGGTAATCAGGTCCGGGAAATGTGTTGATATAATGCTGAGAAGGGCTGTGAAGCTGTCGGAAGACTCCTTGAGGGGTGAAATGATGGTTATAGCGTCAAGTACAGAGGGAAGCTTGACTTTAGCGAGGATCCTTGATGATGTATCAAATGAATACGAGAGAGCAATGCGCTCAAGAGACGGAAATGGACCATCGGCAAAAGTCACATCGGGAGAGGCGCTGGGGTACCCGAGCGCAACGCTCCGCAAAACTGGCAAACGAGCTAGCATGTCCCAAACACCGTTGCTTGGGGTAAAACACAGAGAAACCTCGCTAAGATTCAAGAGGGTTTGAAAAGCAGAGGTCAGCGGCGCATGAAGGAGGCGACCGTCGGGCTGTAAGTTTTTAATGGACAGATCGGCTAGAGCAGGGGAACGGGATACTAGGTTTGAGAAAAATATGTCGACCTCCTGTTGCTCGACATTCGATAGCTCGACGTCGAGGCTGCGCACCCCCCTGTGCAGAAAAAATAGTGAATCCGAGAGTCTGAAACTCCAGGACACCATCTGCAGGTTAGGAAATATGTCCATTCTGAGACGAGTCCGCGCGAGTTGGTCAAAGACGCTGGACGCCAAATTATGGTCGAGGCGACGTGAGTGGTGGAGTCGTCGAACACGACCTGCGTATCGGTCTAAGCGGACCCAATCGCCTGGCGTTAAACGGCGACTGAAATGCTGTAACGGGATGAGAAGGGTCGACTCATGGGGGTTGAGCTTTGTGCGACATACATATTGCCCGGCATGCCGTTCCATCGGAGCTAACACATGACAAACTCGCCATAAACTATCAACTTCAGCCCACAGCGCATCTAGTGCACTTTCTGACCATTGTTGGCTAACGGTGAGAATCGGTTTGATCTCCTTGGAGGCCAAATTAGAAAAGACTGTTTCAAGGAGCTCGGGAATGGTGAAAACGATGTGCATGATAGACGTCCTTGAAGGCAGATGATCGATGAGGAGAGTGAACGGTGCGTAGGCCACGAGGAAGCTTGCGTGTGCGGGAGCTCACACTGGCAAATAGTCCACGACTTCGATAGCCGCTGAAAACTTTGACATTCTATTGGAACGGTCGTATACAAATATCTGATTGTGATTGCCGTACAGCCTTGTTGATATAATTTGAGCGAGGAGCAACTCATACGAACGGACCGTAGAACTCACACAATCGCATCGAGCAGCGGTACAATATTGGTCGGCATACGAAATGCTAGAGTTCTTGGTGGAGATTAAGCTCCCTGAAGAAGAGCAGAAGTGGGAATAGAGCCACTGAATGGACCAGTACCAGACCCACTAGCATCAATATTTCGAGTCGAAGCAGTTCAATATCCACATTTCATTGGGGTTTTTCACTTCAGGGTCAGGACAACAATGGGAGCGCCACTGAGAGAACTAATAGTTCCATTAGATGCAATTAAAGAGTAGATGCGCAAAGCGACGCCGAGGGATACGTA
Organism: Pleurotus giganteus; assembly: GCA_032158425.1. Classification (NCBI taxonomy): domain Eukaryota; kingdom Fungi; phylum Basidiomycota; class Agaricomycetes; order Agaricales; family Pleurotaceae; genus Pleurotus; species Pleurotus giganteus. The sequence continues at coordinate 2,033,518 of JAPEHR010000008.1, read as the reverse complement.
GCTTCACATTGAGGACAGCTGGCAATTCCAGTTTGAATTCCACGGTTGACAACGTTGAGTCGGACCTTTTTAAGCGCCCTACTTATCTCCTAAGCATTACAGGGGCTAAACGTTGGAACTACTGAGATCTAAGCTTCGCCGCGCTGCGAGGTTACTGAAATCGATGCGTTCGCGGGTTTGTGAAGTAACGGACGACATTGCGGACAATTGGGGGCATCGTCGTTTTCCGGACCCCAATTGTGAGCATGCAAATCCTTGCGCTCGGATCTGCCTACGGAGAATTGACGGACTCTACATAAATATTAAACAAATACGAGTTTACAGGATGAAGACGATGAAGATAGGACTCCGGCGAAGCACGCAGTGGGATTTTCTGCACAACCAATTCTGAATCTCAGGTGGAAAGCATCATTTGATGTAGCGGGATATACCAGGATATGGAAACTTCATAGCTTGTCAGATCCGAAGGTCAAGACTGTCGATGGAAAATTTGTCAGATGTTTCAGTGTCAGTAGAACCTTCAAGGTGCGCAATTCGCAGTTGCAAGCTTTCAATCTCGGACTCCTAAGGGTATACAATCAGTTTTCGTAAGGAGGCGAAAGGAAATCCATACCAGCTTTAAGTTCACAATACGTAGGTTGTTGGCACCCCGGCGGGCTAACGCTCTTTCTTCCGCTCGGATGTCTAAGAGCAATGGCAGCAACGTTGCAACTTCCTTCCAACTCTCATCCGCAAAACCGCTGGCTTCGGGTGCGGGTTGCATCCATCCCCTCCCCGTGATAACGGTTTTCACATAAGGACAGATATAGCTTAGAAAGGAGGCCGCGGCGTGGACATTTGAGATGACCGAAGCCCCGACATACAGCGATTGTAGATTCAAGAACTTGGCAGGTGGTATTTGGGACCGCGGACTCGAGGGATTGAGATAGAGGCCAAGGCGCTTGAGATTAGGACACCCTGCAGCCAGTCGCTCAAGAACGGAGATGCCAAGCTGGGAAGAGTCGCGGATATGATTCGGAGGACTACAATTGAGGATCAAGGTTTCGAGATGAGGTAGCGCGGTGGTAATTTCCTCAAGCTCCCATGGAAGGAGGTCAAGCGCACGGTGGTGATGGATCTCGAAGGAGCGTAACTTGACGCATTTGAGAAGTGGACGAAGGTCTGCTAAGGTGATATCGTCCTTGACTGAACCCCACACTGGCACTGGGATAAACGTCCGAGCGCTCGTTAGGCGCAGAGCAATGAGCCCCGGGAAACGGGTGGATATAACACTGAGAAGGCCGATCAAGCTGGCGGGAGGCTCATTGCGAGGTGAATTGAGACAGATGCGGCTAAGCAAGGGAAGGTTGAGTTTGGTGAGGATACTAGCCGACCGCTCGTACGAAAATGAAAGAGCAATGCTCTCGAGAAATGGGAATGCGCCGTTCACAAAAGTAACTTCGGGAACAGAAGTGCTAGAGTGCCCAAACACGACGCTCTGAAGACCGGGCAAACATGACATAGCGTCGAAAACGGATCTGCTCGGAGGAAAAGGCAGAGAAACCTCTCTAAGATTCAAGAGCTTTGTGAAAGCCAACATCAGCGGCACATCGAGGACGCAAACGTCGGACTCTACGCCCTTGATGCAGAGCTCGGATAGATCAGGGGAACGGGATACTAAATGTGAGAAAAATCCGTTCACTTCCTCTTGACGGACGTTCGATAGCTCGACTACGAGGCTGCGCAAGCCCCGATGCATGACTAGGACTGAGTCCAGGAGCCGAAAGTTCCAAGAAACCTTGCGCAGGTTAGGAAAGATATCCATCCTGAGGCGAGTCCGCGCAAGTTGGTCAAAGACGCTGGGCGCCAAATAACGGTCTAGGTTGAGTGGATGATGGAGCCGCTGCACACGATCTGCGTATCTGTCGAAGCGGACCCAATCATCTGGCGTTAGAGGGCGGCTGAAATGCTGGAACGGAGTGAGAAGGGTCGAACAAGAGGGCCGTATTTTGTGCAACGTACATATTCCCCAGATTCAGAGTGCTCTTCCATGGGGGCTAAGACATGGCAAACCTGCCAGAAACTATCGACCTCAGCCCACAGAACGTCTAACGCGCTCGCTGACCACTGTTGATTAACGGTGACGATTGGTTTTATCTCATTGCGGTCCAAGTGGGAAAAAAAGTGTTGAAGGAGCTCAGGAACGGTGAAAACGATGTGCATAGTAAATGTGCTTGAAAGAAAGGATCGATGAGGAGATGAACACGGTACACGGGGCAGGGAAGGCCGTATGGGAACTCACGCTGTTAAATAGACTACAGCTTCGATAGCCGCTGGGCATTTTATGTAAATGTTGAGTTTACTTATCTGAAGATCATGAGAACCACGGAGCTATATATGTTTCACGTTAAGCTGTAGCTTACCTCCCGCCTCGAGGCACGATGAGCCAACCCGCACAGACTTCAATCATCAGAGCGTGCAAACTAGAAACTTGATAGAATTTGGTGGCTGTCGCTCGGCTACCCGGTGTGCCACCTTCACAGTGGTTCATTGTTGTCATGTAAGGGCAGGCTTCCGAATATACATTTGAAACGGCTTCGGGCCGACTCATGAGTGTATTGTCGGCAGATGCACAATTTTGACGCGACCGAGGCGGTGCGGTGGAAAGCGAACAGAAGCGATGTGGTGATGTTAACCGAAGGGTGGCCTGAAATAGGTGTGGGATTACAGCTGAAACGAATGATTCACTGATACTGCAAGAGCCTCCTGATCATGGAGAGAAATTACCAAGGGTTGATAATTGCGGTAATGGCCAGACCGTAAATTGAACCATATCAAGTCTTAGAGCTTAGAGGCCATCTGGTCAAAGACACCGGGATCTAGCCGGCGACATGAGGACTCCGAGTCAGCGTATGAGAGCTAGACGCGGCCTGCCTAGGGGTCCAAGCGGTTCCAATCACCTGGCTTCACATAACGACTGAAATGCTGCAACGGAGTGAGTAGTTCATTGAGAACCTGATGATTGGGCCACATACGCATTCTGCGGAAACTGGCAAAACTCGAGGAAACGCCCGGAGGACTCTAAATTGATCGTGAGAAACTTGGGGACTGTTCGTGTGAATTCCTGGAGTCTAGCCGAAGCCGCAAGCCGTGGCACACCCCTAAGCATGATAGGGAGAGAAAAGGATCCACTTTGCGAGCTGAAATCGCGAACTTTGGTAGCCGTTGCCACGCTGTATCGAAAGAAGGATTGGAAAGAAGGATTGGCCTAGTCGGAAACATAATAAAATTTACGAGGGGACATTTGGATTGGTACAGAAGAGTAAATTTTCAATGGCTCCTTTAGATGAGGGGAACGAAATGCTTGAGAAGAGGACGTTGAGTTCCTCCTGCTCGACAATTGAGTAAGCAATATAACAGCGTCCGACTATGCTTCACCTTAAGTTGAAGGTTGCTTCCAGGCACGACGAGCCAATGCCCTTTCTTCTGCCCGGACTTCAGTTAACAGCAGGAGCAAATTGGCAACTTGATCCAGTTTCCGGCTACTCGTTACGCGGTTACGCGGTGCAACACCGAGCACCCACTCATCCCTTGTCGCTACCGTGGTCACGTAAGGACATAAGTAGCTGAGGAAGGAAGCAACAGCGCGGGGATTCGCAACGGTGGAACATCCGAGGCAAAGAGTACGCAAATTTGAAAAGACGGTACCGGGCCTACTCATGAGGATGTCAGTGGTAGAAGCATTGACATATAGGCCGAGGCGGTTGAGCTTGGGACAGTGGATGGCGAACGGAATCATTGCGGCGACAGGAAGCGAAGGGCCGCCTGGGACTGGAGTGGGATCACAATTGAGGATCAGGTTCTCAAGACAAGGTAACGCCGAAGCGAGTTCTTCAACGTCTCCTTGGGAAAGTTGGAGGGGGTAGTAATGCGTAACTTCAAGGGAACGCAGCGCAGACAACCTAATCAGTGGTCTGAGGCAGCCCATGTCCACCAACTCCGTACTCGGAGGCCAGGCGTCTGCTGACGTGCCACTTAGTAAACCTAAGGATGTCAAATTGGGGTAGGATGCCGTGATGGAACTGAGAAGCTTCGTAAAATCGGCAGGAGTCTCGTAAACAGACGAGTCGAGGTAGATGCGCGTTAGATCTGAGGTGAGCCCGGATTGGGTGAGGAGCTTTATCGTGGAATGATATGGAATGGAAAGAGTGATGTCCTGTAGGTTAGGAAACGCATTGTCGTCAAACGACACCTCTTGAGCATCCGCCGTAGTGAAAGGTTCGAAAGTGACCTTTTGAAGTGCGGGAAATGTCGATAGCGCCTCGAGGAGGCGCTTGCTCGGGGTGGTAGGAAGAGAAACCTGTTTAAGACTTGAGAGGTTTTGTAGAGTGGAAAGGAGATGTTCTTCCAAGCCGTCAACCAATGATTTCACTGACACCGTAAGAACCTCCAGATCAGGCAGGCGACTACGGATATATGGAGAGAAGTGGGTTATGACCAGGCCGAAGTCTCGAGGTAATACGATTGTGAAGTTCCGTACTCGTCCATGAAGAAAAATGAGCGAATCGAGGGGACGAAATTCCCAATAGATAGACCGTAGATTGGGGAATATGTCAAGCCTGGGACGGGTCCTGGCTAGCTGATCAAAGACACCAGAACCGAACAAGCGACTCGAATCCATGTGCTTGAGATGCCTAACACGACCTGCATACTGGTCTAAACGAGACCAGTCATCTGGCCCTAAAGGGCGAATGAAACGCTATCACAGACGCTGAGTACGCCCCAAGCGACCAGGAAATGGGACACGAACGTTGTTGGAGACAGAGGATCCTGACCACAGCACACGGACAACTCTCCATATATCGATCTCGAACCAGAGGACATCCAAAGCGCACGAGGACCACTGCTGGTTGACGGTGACAATCGAAGGTATTTCTTCGGGCTCCATATTGGAAAGAACATTTTGAATGAGCTCTGGAGTGCTGAAAAAATTTTCCATGAAGCCAGTCAAACCTATTGCGAAAGTCCTGGGCACCCGCGTAGGCGGCTACAACTTGAAGACCATCATTGGAGGCGAGGGTCACGTCAACCCTGCGTGACGCGTCGAAAACATTTTGATGCTGGCTGCAAACTGACCGTGCGAACATTCAAACTGACCGCGTGAAATTCAGCGCTTCACTGGGCGTTTATTCGAACTGCCTGGACAATCTAATAACTTGAAGGTAGCGTGTGCTTGAGGTACTGAACGTGGCCCGCGAATAGGTCCAAGCGAATCCAATCGCCAGGCCTCCAAGAACCTACAACGGAGTGAGCAGCTCATTGAAACCTGAGAGTTGGGTATCGGAGATGGTGAAAACGACGTGCATGATGGATCTGATGAATGAGGGAGAGAGAACACTGAACATCTGGGAGCCGCGCTGGTAAATAGACTACGACTTCGATAGCCGCTGAACATGTTTATGTAAAGGACGCGAGTAAGAAATATAGCAGTGTGCTACAATGATCATCAGGAAGGATGCATAGGTTGCGGGCCATGTTGACTGATCGATGTTTGATTCAAAGCACGGCGGACCAATGTTCTTTCTTCCGCTCGGACGTCAGCCAACAGAGGCAGCAAACTCGCAACTTCTCCTAATGTCTTCGGCGCATATGCGGCAGTCGGGTTGCTCTGAGCGACACTTTGCATCCAGTCGTTCCCTGTGACTACCGATGTAACGTAAGGACATAGGTGGCTGAGGAAGGAGGCAAGAGCACGGGGGGCTGCAACAATCGAAAGGCCGACACAGAGAGTGCGTAAATTTAAAAAGACAGCTTCAGGCCTACTCATGAGTATACTTTTGTCGGAAGCGTCGAGGTGTAGGCCGAGGCGGTGGAGCTTGGGACAGTAGGCGGCGAATGGTATCAATGCTGCGAGCGTCGGCGAAGCCTTGTCTCGAGATTCCGTGGGACTACAGTTGAGAATTAAGTTCTCAATCCACGGCAATGCAGAAGCGATCTCTTCGATATCTGGTTGAGAGAGCTGAAGGGGATAATAGTGCGTAACTTCAAGGGAGCGCAACATGGACAATTTAAGCAGTGGTCGTAGGCAATGCATGCCCACCAACTCCAGCCTCGAAGGTCTGCGGTCCATAGAACTGAATAATCCCAAGGAGGTCAACCTTGGGTAGTGCGCCGAGATAGCTCCGATCAGCTTCGTGAAATCAGCGGGTGACTCCGAAACAGGCGACTCGATGTAGATGCGCGTGAGGTGGGGAGGCAGTTTAGATTCGGTGAGGACGTGCATTGAAGACAGGTATCCAATGGAAAGAGTGACGTCGTCCAGGCTTGGAAACGCGGTGTCGTCAAATGACACCTCAAGAGAATTCGGAGTATGGGAACCGAAGGATCTCATAGAGATCTTTTGAAGTGCTGGCAGCTGTGATAAGGCCTGGAGGAGCCGCCGGCTCGGGGAGGCGGGAATATGAATCTGCCTAAGACTTGAGAGATTTTGTACTGTCGAAACCAGACACCCTTCCAAGAAGTCCACGGATTCTTTCGCCGTGATTGTAAGCACCTCGAGATCAGGGAGGCGACTGGCGAGATATGGCGAAAAGTCCGCCACCATCCCTCCAAAGTCTCGGGGGATCACGATCGTGAGGATGCGCACCCCTTCGTGTAGAAAAATGAGCGAATCAAAGAGTCGAAAATCCCAATCGATAGAGCGTAGATTGGGAAATATGTCAATTCTGGGGCGGGTCCTTGCCAGCTGATCAAAGACACCAGGATCCAACCGACGGCTTGAGTTCTCCGAGTGCTTGAGGTGCTTAACACGGCCTGCATACCGATCTAAACGAGCCCAGTCGTCTGCCCTCAAAGGGCGTCTGAAACGCTGTGATTTGGTAGGGATACCTCAAGCAAACTCAGAAAGTGGAACACGAACATATTGAGAATTGTAGCTCATCATTGGCGCTAACACATGGAAAACTCTCCACAGGCCGTCGACCTCAAACCAGAGGACATCCAACGCACTTGCAGACCACCGTTGGCTGACCGTGACGATTGGTTTGATCTCGCTAGACTCTAAATTGGAAAGGACATTTTGAAGGAGCTCAGGCGTGTTGAAAACATGTTCCATGAGGAATTTGCTGGACAGAATGAATGCGGTTCATGCCCAAGGCAGCGTGGTTTTGAATTGATTGTGGGAAATTGGCAGACTGACCGTGTGAATGTTGACATTGAACTTTTGAACTTCCAACCATGGCGAGCTGGGGCTACTTTCGAAAAGCTTCAAGATTCCTACCGCCTTCTTCCGCCCTGGAGGCGACCTGCTTGAACTGACCTATGGAATCTAACCTTTCAGGACTCTCTTGTTCTCAAATAAACCCGGTAGCATACCTTGCACTATGGAGCCTCGAATCTTACTCAGCCATATGTTTGTAATTCAGGTTCGATTAACTTACAAATCTCGTTGCAGTATATATAGTGGGTTAAACCCCGAGGAGAGGCAGAACCCCATCGCCTCCCAATTGAAGATATGGATCAAGCCGTTGAGCAGGCCATCCCTCGCATTTTTCAACCGATAGCGCTGGGGGACATACAACTTTTCCATCGTATCGTTTTAGCACCCCTCACCCGCACGAGAGCCACCGCCGACCATGTTCCCCAACTCCCTGCTATGAAAGACTACTACGCGCAACGAGGTAGCACCCCGGGGACCCTCCTCATAGCAGAGGGCACGTTCATCTCTCCGCAGGCGGCTGGCGCGTGGCCCAATGCTCCAGGAATCTGGACGGCTGAACAAATCGCTGCTTGGAAAGAGGTGATATTGCGCTATCCTGACGTCATCTCCGACTTTTGCTCACCAAACCGTTTACAGATCACTGATGCGGTTCATGCTAAGGGGAGCTTTATCTTTCTACAGATCTTCGCTACTGGCCGATCTGCGGATCGAGCCTTGCTCGCTCAGTATTCTCCGGCACTTGAAGTCGTTGCTCCTTCAGCTATTCCTCTCAGCAGCCAGTCGACACCGCCCCATGTCCTCACTAGGGAGGAAATCCACAGGTTCAAAGAGTCGTTCGTTATAGCTGCTCGAAACGCAGTCGAGGGCGCCGGATTCGATGGCGTTGAAGTGCATGCGGCGAATGGCTTCCTGATTGATCAATTTTTGCAAGATGTCTCGAATATTCGGACGGACGAGTATGGCGGGGGCATTGAAAATCGAGCAAGATTCGGCCTGGAAGTTGTTTCTGCCGTGGTAGATGCTGTTGGCGCCGAAAGGGTTTCGGTGCGATTGAGTCCCTGGAGTACATACAACGGTTGGTAGTATCTTCTGGATTTTCGTAAACATACCACTGATTCTCTCGTAGATATGGGAATGAAGGATCCCGTACCAACCTTCACATACTTCGCCACGCAACTCAGGCAAAAATTCCCGAATCTCGCTTTCCTTCATGTCATCGAACCTCGCATGGCCGGTGCGGAGGACAGAGAAGTGTCCACCCACGAATCGAACGACTTCCTACGGCAAATTTGGAGAGGCAGACCGTTCGTCAGCGCCGGTGGCTACACGCAAGAAACTGCGATGATTCGCGCTGAAGAGAATGAACACGAATTGATTGCCTTTGGACGCCACTTTATTCCGAATGTACGTTGTCAATGCTGTGCCTTGGCATGAATCAACACCTCATCCAACACCGTTAGCCGGATCTTCCTCTGCGATTTTGTCAAAGCGTATCGCTTGCTCCATACGACAGGGCGACATTCTACGTCCCTGGTGACGGCAGTGGAAAGGGCTATAGCGACTACCCTATAGCCATCTCTGCCCCTCCAACACCCTGCCAAAGGCTTTAGAACAAATGTGACGTTTACCTATCTGTTGTATACCATCTGACGTGAATTCGTCGAGATCAATGTATTCATCACTTTTTCCACAGCCCCAATTTCCGACATTGCGTCTAAGATCTAGCGCCGGTTAGCATTGCCCCATCGCATTTTATCTTCGGCGCAGGCAAGGGCTACGGCAACTATCCTATGGCGGACTGCAAGCCTGTCATGTCCCTAAGCTGTTTCTAGCCTCCTAGTGAAAATATAGCGGATAGTGACGAGATAGAGATATCATAGAGTGCATGTAAGCATGGCGAAAGGTGAGCCTCATTAATTCAAAGGAGCGACCCTCGCGACGGCGTCCTCGTTTCCAGGTACCGATCTTGTTTTGTCCGGCGCCTTTGATCCCATCCCCACCCCGAGTGCTGTCCTTACGGCCTACACACGGGAATGATGCGAACTTGGGCATTCCCTCAGGCTCTATCCCTTGTTCTTTTTCCCTGTAGATCCCACCTGCAATTTCGCGCCCAATGCTTGGCTTCGCGCGCCTCCCAGAATTCCCTGTGATGGCCTCGTCCATGGCCGATTTTACCAGCCTGACATCACCAACTAAATGCCTCAAGGGGCCGCTGTGCGTATTTTTTGCTGCCAGTGACACAGGGTAGGGTGTTAGGCTGTCCACCGCCCACGGCGATGCGGGATTCTCGCTTGACGGGATCATATATATAAATGTTGTGAGATTCACTCTGGTTGGAGCATCAACAATTTCCTCCGATGCTGCCTGGTGCTCTTCTCCTAGTCGCTCTCTCGACTGTTGTCCCTTCCGCTTACAGTTTACGAGCTCCTCTAGTGCGACGAACGGACGGGTTCCTTGATCGCAGAGACTCTGGGTCCCATGATTCCTCGGCTCCTTCGAATACATCCGACCATCACCACACCGCTTACTTGCATAACGAACATGATCTTCTCGTGCGCACAATTTTTGTGTCTGATATTCTTGACGAGTACTAATGGCATCCACAGTATGGCGTCAATGTCACGATTGGTGGACAAGGTATGTTTGCTCCCTCCAATGCAAAGCTTCTGCGGTCGTTTACGTTCAATTAGATATTATCCTTAACGTAGATAGTCGGTCGTCCGATCTCTGGGTTTATCACCCCAACATCCAAATTGTGAATACGACCTCAGTCGCGGCGAATCTTTCCTACGCCGGTGGGTCTGTTTCCGGTCCCATTGACTACACGACCGTCGAGTTCGCTGGACAAAAGGTGCCTTCTCAAGGTACGCTGTGAACCTTCTATCTCCTCTACAACATTGTCTAACTAATAGCTTTTACGCATAGCCTTCATTCATGTGAACAAGGTAATTCTCGGCCACCAGTAAGCCTCCTGCGAATACTAATTGACATTCAACAGACTTCCGGTCTGGAGTGTTTGACGAAAAGTGTCGTCTCTGGGGTACTTGGCTTCGGGCTCACTGGTGGCTCCGCGTTGATCAGCAGCATCTTCCAAACCTTCTACATACCGACTACCCTCGGATTCTCCCTCAGCGGCAACATCTATCAGCAAAATAAGCTCACTAATCACCCCAACTTCTTCACCTTGCTGCTTGGACGAACGGAAGTTGACATCAAACAGCGTCCCGGGGTATTCACGATCAGTGAATACGCTGAGGGCTACGAGGCTATCGCCAATGCGCCCAAGCTGACCAACGTGTTACCCGACCGCTGGAGTGTCGCTATTGATAGTATGCTGATGGGGAACTATAGCCATCCATTCGGAACGATTGTACCGGGGCTCACTCCGGGCAAAGGTGCTGCCGTGGTGGATACGGGTTTTTCTATGCCTCCGATCCCGCAACATTGTGTGGACTGGATTTACGGGATCCTACCTGGTGCCGTCTCAGTTTACGACGTTCCTGAGCTACAGAGCATCGGTGCCGACTATATTTTCCCTTGCAACGAGATGACGGATGTTACTCTCATGATTGGGTGAGAACGCCTGTCTTCAGTGGTTTCGGCGATAATGTTGACGCCTGCGTCCGTTGGCAGTGGGCGGGACTATCCACTTCACCCTCTAGATCTTAGCAAGATTGTCACGGTGCCCTTGAACGGGGAAAAAATCACGTTCTGCTACAACATCTACCAGAACTACAACCCGCAGGGAGTCGACTACGACATAGTCCTCGGTGATCCCTTCCTCAAGAGCACTTATGTCTCGTATGTTTCGACCCAATTTGTGTGATTGTGAAGTAGCTCACTGAATATGCACAGGTATAACCACGGTCCTACGGACGGCTCTGGATCTGGGCTACCGTACGTCCAGCTCTTATCAACCATTAAGCTAGACGACGCCCGTAAAGAGTTTGCCACCATCCGCGCCAAGCAACTGAATGGTCTGAAGGAGATTTCTCCCGCGGAAGTGAAGAAGTTGATCAAGAAGGACCCCTCATCTTTGGCGGGCTTGAACGTACATTCAGTCGCGTACACCGGCGAACATCCGCACCCGGCCTCATCTTCCTCCCATTCCCATTCCGGCTCGTCTTCGGATTCTGGCTCCCCTTCTGACGTTGCGTCGAATGTATCCGGGGTCCGTGCCGCAGACGGAAGCGGTGTTGGTGATACATCTGCCGTCACGAATCTTCTCAACAAGTACTCACCTATCGTTGTCGGCTTACTCGCCGGAAACCTTCTGGTGTTGCTCGTCCTCGCTGCACTGAGCGCGTACTTTTGCATCTCCAGGAGCGGCAAGTGCGCCACCACGAAGATGATGTCCATGAACTATCATCCGGTGAAGATGGCAGAGTCGAAGGATGGCATGCAGATGGAGCCCTTCGCGGCTCGGTATGACGCCTAAGTGTGCTTTTTCTAGCTTCCAACTATATATACATCTACTTGGACTTTTTGTCATTACTTTCCCGTCCCATCGTTAGAATACGATCCTCTCTACTCGACCCCGTAATATTATTCCCCTGATATTCAGGGGCTTCCATTCACGAATTTGCACGTGATCGTTTAACGGACGAGTTCGGCGCTAGCTCGGCGCTCGGGAAACTGCTTCCAGTCAGCTTGAACCTTTCCTCCTCCTCGAAGCCTGCGTCGCAGCGACAGTTCGCGTCAATTTCGCCTCAAGGACTCTTCTTGTAATGCAAGAATTGGGAGCATATCTTTAGCCTCCAACTCCTAGAGGTGCGTGCTCTGTTCTGGGGCCTTCATCGCAACGCTGATCCGCTGATTCCTGTAGCTTGACGACGTATGACATCGCCGCCACCATGTCATATCGACAAGAACCGTTTGGCCGACACTTGTCCGTACTTTTGGTCAAAGATCTGGACTGAACATTAGGTTTTATGGCTCTGCAGCTGCCCCGAGAAGAACAACATGATGACTTCAATCATGTTCGAGTCATCCTTACGCGATGCGCCAGCAATAAGCGTAGCGACATGGATATCGCTTCGTGACTGCCAATCCTTGTGATATCTCGCTCTGAGGTCATAGCGCAGCGGTAACGGGACATCCACCGACGCTGACTATGAACCGCTCTCAGACTAAGGTGGCTCTCTACCAGCGTCGTACTGCGCTTGTATACTAAGTCTATCTAAGCGACACAGGTCGGGTGGCTTCTCGAAGGAGACTCAAAGTCCGCAGCTACCGCGGTTTTCTTCTTAGCGTTTAACGGCAGGTGGAATTCAGGGAGTGTCGCCGGTCAACTAAATGTCAGGCTGATACATTCGCTGAAAGCATATTGAAGACGATCGCACATGACGCCTGGTGCTCGTCCATTCTGAGGCCCGGCCTCCGCTGATCGGTTGGCTTGCCTGTCTGCCCTCAAGGGGTGTTTCGCCCTCGGACCTGGTCGTTGAATTCCTATATAAGCAGGTTTTGTATGACCACGATTCCCCATTGCATTTTCCCCTCTTTGTTCTTCTCTACTCCCCAGCGGAGACGTCCTTCTTTTGATTATTCCATTCTTTTGCTCTTCCCTCGTCATTTTCTTAAGGGCCAAACTTTTTCCAAGATGAAGCTGTCGTTCGCATTCTTTGCTGCCGTATTTTTGGCCATCCAAGTCGCTTCTCTCCCTGCCCCGGGACTTGAGAAGCGAACGTACCAGGTATTTTTCTGTTGTTGATTTTCTGTAGGTCTTATCTCACTGTGTATAGGTTGTCTCTTCTCCCGTTGCGCCCGCCGTGTGTACTTGTGGAGGTACCGATGGATCATCTTCGTCCTCATCGGCGTTTTCGTCTTCCTCGTCTTCATCTTCGTCAGCTTCCCAATCCGAGGCATCCTCTTCATCTTCCAACTCGTCCTCTTCTACCTCAAATTCGGCATATGGAGCAAATGGTGGTTCTTCGACGAAGACCGAGGAGTCATCATCTTCCTCCAACCGAGCTTCTTCCTCTGCTTCAGCCTCCGACAAGTCTTCGACGACGACTAAACAAGAACCTGCTTGCAAGGATAGATATAGCAATGATGGCAAGTCGTCGACCACCTCAACGGACACCTCATCTTCCTCTCACTCTTCCTCCTCGTCCTCGTCTTCCAATGATGCGTCAGCAGCGTCGTCGAACTCGTCATCATCGAGTACCTATCCTGGGACGGACGGCACTAAGGAAGTAGTTCACGGATCGTCGTCTTCTTCAAAGTCATCTTCTTCCTCGTCCGCTGCCGAAGCCGCACAGTCATCAGCCTCTAGTTCATCCTCGTCCTCCACCGCTACCAATGGTTACGATGGGTCTAAGACAGTTGTGGAGAAGTCATCATCTTCCTCCTCCGGCTCGTCTTCGTCATCAGCCGCTGAAGCTGCAGCGTCGTCTGCCTCCAGTTCATCCTCCTCCTCGATCAACTCCTACGGGACAGATGGGAAGCCCGCATTGAAGGAGTCATCATCCTCTTCTTCCAGCTCGTCCTCCTCCTCCTCATCTGCTGCCGAAGCCGCTGCTTCGTCTGCTTCGAGTTCATCTTCATCTAGCGCGACCAACGGCTCACACGGATCTAAGACTTTGACTGAGGAATCTTCGTCTTCTGCGTCAAACTCTTCATCGTCATCATCATCTTCTGCAGAAGCTGCAGCCTCCTCCTCTAGCTCGTCATCGTCAGCCGGGTCCCATGGATATGATGGCAAGACTACAGCCAGCTCCGAAGAATCCAGCTCCTCGTCGAGCAAATCTTCTTCATCTTCCTCCGCCCAAGAATCGGCTTCCTCTTCGTCCTCTTCTGCAGCAATAGTCGAACATGTCGTTTCATCTCCCGCGGCCCCTCCAGCGTATACCTCTGCTCCGGTCCACGTAGCGGCGTCTGCAGCGCCTGTTCATACGATGCCCCCAGCGGCTCCGCCCAAGCCTCAACCCCCCGCTCCTGCTTGCGCCCCCGCCTCCAACTCCGTCTTCCTCCAACGCGCATTCAAACCTTCCGATCACTTCTACACAACCAGCGCCTACGAAATGACAAATGCTGTAACCAAGCTTCACTATGGGAAGGAAGGACACCAAGGCCGCGTCTTCCCCTATGCAGTTCAAGACACCGTTCCTCTTTTCCGCCTTTACAGCGCGGGAGCGGACGATCACTTCTACACCACCTCTGCTTATGAGCGTGACAATGCCGCTTATAAGCTTGGTTACAAGAGTGAGGGCGTTACTGGTCATGTCTACAGCAAGCAAATCTGCGGCAGCATTCCCCTGCACAGGTTGTATAACCCTTATGCTCGCGATCACTTCTACACCATCTCAGAGCATGAAGCTAACAATGCTGCCACGGCGTTGGGATACTCGCGAGAGGGCATCGTTGGATTCGTTCTTCCCAACTAAGCTCGCTGTTTCGGACCTGGTTTTGCCTATTCATTGATGTACCATGGACAATGCCTTCACCATTCTGACGCTTATTTAATGCTTTTTTCCTTCGTTTCCGCTTCTTGCACCCTTTTTGTGAAGGGCTTCTTCTGGGGCTTTCAGTCCCTTGATTTTATCCTTCGTATTTCGTTAGGCTCATATCGGACGATAGTACGCCATATTCCCAGCCATTCTGTATACCAGGGCAATATTTGACACTTCCCATTCGGACTATTTGCCGGATTAGTCTCCTTTTGCATGCAACGCTGACACCCGTCATTCATCTAGGTTACTGCCCACTCTTTCTATTGGCCCCGACAAGGTTGACAGGCAATACGCAGGCGAAGCCGCGAATATGGTTGGCCCATTTAGGCTCATCAGTCCCTAACTAGGGAATTAGGCGCAGGTCCCGTACTCGTAGCGCATCGTAGTGGTTCCAGCGCCACGCCTCCGTCCAAGTTCCTGGTTCGTTCAATAAATAAATATTAAACCCTCGCAATGGGCTGCTCCCCTCGCAACCTTGATACCTGAGGCTTTCCCTTCCCTCGGGTCTTGGGAGTGGTCACCATGCGGTTCTCACTTCCTCTGCTCGCACTGGCAGTCTTCACCGCCCTTGTGTCCGCTGAGAGCAACGACACCGATGCGTACGATGATTACTCGGACCTCGTGAGCGTCTTATGTTTCTTGCCATTTCCTGGTACTGACCTGTCATGATGATCTTAGTACGACTCGGATGATTCGCAGGTGGCGGTGTTCTGCCCCCCGATTCGAGCACCTGTCTTGACGTCGTCCCTTCCCCCTCGTCCGACTGAGCGCCCAAGTCTCCCTTCGGCCTTCGCAACGGCCACTGTGACCGCTACCCCAGTTGCAATCACTCCAGTCAAGGCTAGCTCCGAAGCTACTTCGACTTCAGCTACCCCAGATGCTACCTCCAAGTCACCGGCCTCTGCGACACCTGCCGCCTCTTCTTCGTCTGCAGAAGTTGCCTCCAGCAGTGACGAGAGCACTTCCAAGTCTCCGGCATCAGAGACATCTGTAGCCGCAGCCTCAGCTGAATCTTCAGCCGCAGAAACACCTCTATCGACCGCCTCTGCTACTGAAGCCTCGTCTGATGTCCCTCAGCCCTCAGCTACGCCTGAGAAGCCAGAGGCCCCTGTAGAGAAACCCAGCTCCACCGCCGAAGAGGCTTCATCCACGACCGCAGCGTCTGTTGAGACCTCTGCTGCTGCGTCCTCCGAAGCGCCTGCAGTGACGGACAAGCCTGAGCCTGCTGTCGTCAGTGCTGTTGGCGCAAAGGAGGGTAAGGGCAAGGAAGGCGAGAAACCTGCTCAACCGTCGACTCCTGCTCCCAAACCGCATCCTCCTGCAAAGCCTCAGACCCCCAAACCTCACCCTCCAGCTCCCAAACCGCACCCTCCGGCCAAGCCTCAAGCTCCCGTACCCAAGCCGGCTCCAGCCCATAAACCCCATCCACCGCCCGTTCCTAAACCCAAGCAAGTCGCCGCTAAACCCGTCCCCGCCGCCAACCAGTGCACTTCGTCCTCGAAGGCCGGTAAGCTTTACCGCGCCTACAATCCATCCAAAAAGGATCATTTCTACACTATGAGCAACGCGGAGTGGGAGAATTCGCTTCGCACGTATGGCTACAATGCCGAAGGATCGGAGGGACGCCTGTTCTCCTGGCAAGCTCCCGGCACGATCCCTCTCTACCGCTCCTTCGAGCCGAACGCTATCGATCACTTCTACACGACGTCGCTTGCTGAACACAATAACGCTATCCGCAATATTAATTACAAGGATGAAGGCATCACAGGATATCTCTATCCTACTCCCATTTGTGGCACCGTGCCATTGTATAGGTTTTACAAGCACGCCGACCGCGACCACTTCTACACCATCAACAAGGCCGAGGGAGACAATGCGGTCACTACCTACGGATATACTCGCGAAGATATTACTGGTTATGTATTCCCTAATTAGTTTCAGACCCCCTCGCTGTCCTATGTCTGTTGAATAGTGGCTTTAGATTGTACCAAATGCGTCATCGAGAATAATGACTCCCGTTACTAGGTCGCTGGTCATCTACTTAACTGAAGACTCAGCTACCTATCAAGAGAGCCATACTCCGTGAACTCAAGCTAAAGTCAGTAGCGCCCTGATCCGACTCAACCTTGCGCCCATCCTTCGTGGCAGCAACCCTGCACATCATTCATAATTGACAAGCTTTAGCCATTGTTTGGTGTAGCAATTAGCGGAGATGGTGGAGCTAAAAGCCGCCACGGCGGTGGCGCTGGACAAGAGACTGAAATTAAAGAACGACTATTATTTCGACAGGGAACTCGGAGTAAACATATTTCAGGAGTCTTGAGGGTAAGCTCCAAAAACTGATGGACTATGGTCAACGCAGAACCACTAACAACGAAGGAAACTTACCTGGCTTGGGAGGATACAACTGATCGTAGATTACGTCGTCGACTGGTTGAAATCCCATTCAGAAAGGTGACATCAATCGGGGACTGGGCTGACGCACGGTAGGAAGCGAGCTGGATGTAATCCTTCTCTGCAACAAGTTTTGCGACTACTGAATCAAGATCTTTATTTGGTTTCAGCTTTTCAATGCGACGACTAAGGTCAGTGTATGTTTCCTTGTCGACGAACGGGGTTCCTGTCTTCCGACAATATATGGGAAGCAGCTCATTCCAGTATACGGGCTGGTAGACGGCGGTTTTAGCTTGACGTGACTCTCGTCAGCTTTGGTGAAACCGGACAGGACTCGGAGAAGATATGGATCTCACTATACTCGAAAGCTCCATGCCAGTCTTTTCTCGCCAGCAACTCCTTGAACTGCTCGTCTTCCACGAAAGTTGGTAACAGCAGGTCTAGATAGATCACCATGAAGTGTCTCCAAAGCTCATCTTCTTCATCATCCCACCGCGAAAGCAGCTCGTTTTCTAAATCGCAAATAGTATCGTCGACGGGTTTATCGATATCCATGGCCTTGAACGACGAATGAAATAGGGGGGCAATGGACCTCCTGACTTTGATCCTTGAGCGCCCCTAATCCTGGTAATTACATCGCGGGCCAGCCCACCATCAACCTGGACGTCATTCATGACGGACAAGCTTTACAGCTGTAATTAGCCAGACATAATGAGCTAAATACAGCCACGACGGCGCCGGATAAGAGACTGAAATACAAACATCCTCTGGATAGTCCACTAACACTCAGGACACGGAACGCGCGAGTAAATATTTTAGGACTCGTCTCGAGGGAATGCACCAAAGACTTAATGTAGGATTGTAAGCAGGAGAACCAAACAGCTTGAATGATGGAGATTACCTGGCCTAGGAGGATACGCTTGGTGCTGCAATACGTCGCCGACTGCTTCCAATTACAGTCAGAAAGTCGACAGTCAATCAGAGATTAACAACGCACGGTAGGAAGCGAGCTGGACGTAATCCTTCTCTGCAACATATTGTGCGACCATCGACTCAAGGTCTTTATTCCGCTTCACCTTCCCGATGTGATGACTAAGGTCAGTGGCCGTTTTCTTGTCCGCGAAAGGGATTCCTTCTCTTTCACAATACATGGGGAGGAGGGCCTCCCAGTATAGAGGTTGGTAGACAGCGGTTTTAGCTAATTGAGGGCTCATCAGCAATCGCGAATTAGTTGTAGCCCGACAGGAGAAAATATGGATCTTACTATATTCGAAAGCCCCATGCCAGTCTTTTCTCATCAACATGTCCTTGAACTGCTGATCTTTCATGAAAGTTGGCAACAGCGGGTTCAAAAACGCCTCTATGAGCCGTTTCCAATATCTCTCTTCCTCAGGAAATTCGCGCCATTTTGAAATCAGCACAAGCTCTACATTGCGAAGAGGTGCTTCAACGAGTTTATCGATATCCATGCCGGTTACAGTGAATGAATGAATGAGGGATGCAGAGGAAGAGGAGTACGCGGGACCTCCTGACTTGGCTCAGTACGACACCCCTATGTCTTAAGTAGTAATAGACAAACATTCGATATTTGCTTCCGGCGTATACTTTGTAGTTTTTACTACCGTCGTCCCCCGCTTCGAATGGACGCAATAATCGAAGCCGTGTAGCTATAGGAAGAATTGTGGCTGGGCCCCGACAGCGGTTACCAGGTTTAGCGCTCACTGAGGCTTTCCTGACTCCTGAGAGTCTCGCCAGACTCGCCTAATCCCAGCCTCAATCACCCATCCAACTCTCGTCTTCAAGTTCAACTCTCCCTCTCCTTCTCCTTCTCCCTCGTCTAGTGGATTTGGCGTTGCTTGGCGCGCAGCCGGTTGCTCAATCCACCATCCACTATCCCCACCTCACCCTCATTTCCATCTCTCCTTCTTCATCCTCATCCTCGTCCTTCTCCTTCTCCTCCCTCTCTCATGCTCGCAACCTCACTAACCACCGCAACCAATTTCGACTCTAGCCTACGCCTACGCCTACGCCTCCGCCTCTGCCACACCTACCGTTCCTCGAACATGAACGAGCGTCGAGCGGGGGATACGGGGTCCCTGACACAACACACAGAGGACGTCGTCGGCGATGTGCACAGAACGATGGACATTGAAGTTGTTTGAAGAACAATTTGTGAAGATTGATCGAAGGAAGGGAGGGAGGGAGGGAGGGAGGAGGACAAAGGATTCTTCGAATTCGACTGCGGGTGAGGTGTGGCCGAGAGAGGAAGGTGCTGCAACTCAAGGCTCGAGGGCCCTATGTTTCCTGTTGATGGTCGTATTTGTGATGAGTTCGTCGCTGGGCTGAATACGAGGGCAAGGGTCGAAGTGGGTTGATGACTGAACGTTTGACCATGGTACTTGGGGAAAAATTGGGTATCGTGCAGGTGCTGGGTGCATGCACAGGCGAAGGGGAAGGGGAAGGTTTGAAAAGTAGAGGTGGCCGACGCCGAGGTTCCCTAGACTCCAGCCCAATCCGAGCCTGCCTCGGGCACCACATCCCGCTCTCCAATTCGTTGTCTTCGTCCCTTTCTTCTCCAACCTCAGCTGCTTCTCCGACCTCAAGGCCTCAACCTTTACTCCTCCCTCTCCTGCAGTCAGTAGTCCGCAGCCCTTTTCCAAGTCAACACCATGGCGCTTCCGAATGACTGGAATAACAGACGAAGGAATCGACGGCGACGGCAGCGGCGACGGCGAAAGCATGCAGTAGTAGATTGTCGTCGTCCACGACGTTGTACACCTTGCCCCAGTACGCGTAAACGAAAATGAAATCGAGGGATGTCGAACACCAGCTGGTACGCAGA
This sequence comes from Pleurotus giganteus, assembly GCA_032158425.1. Taxonomy (NCBI): domain Eukaryota; kingdom Fungi; phylum Basidiomycota; class Agaricomycetes; order Agaricales; family Pleurotaceae; genus Pleurotus; species Pleurotus giganteus. The sequence continues at coordinate 2,013,633 of JAPEHR010000008.1, read as the reverse complement.
TGAAGACGGACCCAAGTTCGAGATCCCGGATGTCTGATGTCTGATCAACAAAGGCACTCAAAGGCACTCAAATTTCGTGACAGCAAAAACACGTATATGTGGTGCGTGGGACTGGGATTGTGTGTAGGTTGCTTGGCATTCGGCGTGGAGGTGATAACCTCGGCGTGGGCGTAGTAGGAGATGGAATATGTGGTGGGGATGGATGGAAATGAGCGTAGGGTACCCCGGTGCATTGGTCAGAGGCGTTGAGTGTGGCAGCGTCGAAAAGTTTGGATCGAGGCCCCACAGCTCCTTTGATTCAGAGTCTAAGTTGTTAGAGCCCTGAGCATTAGTACGCATGGTGTGCAAGACAACCGTTCTGTGCCGAAGATGGAATATCCTCGTCGCACCCCGCGACAGTTCACCTCCTTCAGTTCCTAACCGTAGAGCTCCTATTCCATTTAGGGACGCATTTGGGTCATGTGCTGAGAACTTAGAAGGGGGCTTCTCGGGCCGGGAAAGATCATGGGCATCGTTGTGCCCAAGGGATTGGATGTCGCGCGGGTTGCAGTTTATCGGACCCAGCAGCTTCTTTCTCTCCTCCCGTCACTGTCCCCCGCGCCACCATCGCCTCAATATCCTTGGGTTTCGAGCTGCCGATTACGCAGGTACCTATCCCTCGTCGTTCTCGCATCTATCCTTCAAGTTCCTTCGCGCCCTTCTCGATGTAGCTTCAACTTCTAATGGAATGCGTCGGTTTGGATGCAGTTCGTGGAGGGGTAGTGTGTGGATCGCCTCGTGTCGTGGACGTTGCCCTCGTAATTCATCTCCCTCTCTACGCCCTGCTTATGATACACATCCCTTCTCGTTCTTCGCAGTAGCCTCCTTCCTTCGCAACGCCGATCTACACCGACTCCGCGTTTCCTCGTTACCTCTTGTGTCCGGTCCCAAGAGCGACAACTTGCGTCGCTCAGCAGTCGGTTGTCTGCGTTGACGAAGATAAGGTCTGGTATGTACGCTCCTTCCTCCGCTCCATCTTTCCTCCTTCCTAACCCTCCTCCTCCACTCCGATTTACTCTGTTGATTCACTAATTTCTTCTACCAGCGCCTTCCCTTCCCTTCCCTCCGTCCGCCCTCTCCCCTCCATCGGACCTTAAGTAATCACTTGATTTCTATCTCATGGTAGCGCACCACGGCACCACTCACCCATTTCAACTTTACACCCTCCGAGTCCTGCGATCCGCAATTCCCAATTCCCAATTCCCAGCGAACTCTCCAATCTCTCCTGTCTCCTCTCAGTCAGGTGACATACTCGTATATATATATATGACTGTCGGGTATGTACACCCTTCCTTCGACTCGGAAGTGGTTTAAAACTCGAACATACAGTTACATACTATCATCCATCCGCACCCGCACCAACGCCTTCGTCTCTCCATCTTCTCCATCTCCATCTCCATCTCCATCTCCATCTCCGTCCGCCCTTTTCTCCTCACACCACCCACACCACCCACGCACCCACGCACCACCCATGGTGCCGGTGAACACCGTGTCACCAACCGAGAGCGCTGGCAAACCAAATCAAATCCACCTCCTCCCCTTCCCTCCATCGCCGATCTCCCTGGACCGTTAACCGCTAACCGCTCGGCGTCCTCCGGGACACAGTAGTGTTAGGTGTTTCATCAGCGCTAGCGAACGGGAAAGGGGAATGGGGAAGAGGACGAGGACGAGGGGGGGTGGCGGCGGCAGTGGCCCGTACGTGTGTACGCGTGTCGTCGTCGTCGTCGTTGCGAAAACGCGACGGAGTGATCGATAGGAAATTTAAAGGCATGGTGGTGGTGGTGGTGGGAGAAGACTCGGAAGAAAGGTTGGGGTGAAGCGATGGGGTGAGGTGGAAAAGGCCAGTTATCATGTGGACCGCGGTGCGTTGTCGTTGTCGACGCTGGGTGACGGTCCGTACCAGAGCGAGGAAGGAGATATCATACACAGTCGTTTCGGCGCCGTGTGTGTATCTGGAGTAGCCCTGTCTCAGCCTCCAAGCTCAATCACCCATCCCACTCCCAGCTTCAGCTTCAATTCTCCCACTCCCACTCCCTCTCCTCCTCGCCTTGTCTCTCGCTACCTTCACCTGCTCCGTCGCCGCCTCCGTCGTTAACTGGGCCTCATCGTGATAAGATGCACGAAAACGCGAACGCGGACGCATTCGCAAATTCGAAGTCGTGCACATGCACAGAGGTGTCGTTGAGGTTCAGAGGGACTGGAGGTTGAAAGTGATACCATTGGAAGACGAAGATGAGCCGTTGGTGGTGGCGGTGGTTGTGAAGCGAGAGCTGTCTAAATGGCAGGCCGAAGTGGAAATCTAAGGAAGGGCCAGCCTGAACGTCATACGGAAACGTTAACGAAGCTCGAAAAGCTGAAGATCCGTCATTACGTTCACCAACCTGGAATGACCACCCTCTCCCTTGCTTGCATGTCGTCCGTAAGCCTGTAAACCAACCCCGGCGTGGACAAACAGCTCATCTCTGCATGGGCATCTGCTCGAACGCGGCTGGCTAATGCGAACTGAAAGTGGCTCATTTGCTAACGTGGGCCTACCCATCGCAGGAAACGAACGAGGGAGCAAGGGAAAGCAAATACGAGGCGTTCAACCGAGAATGAGGGGAATAGCGGGCGGGGGCTAGGACGTTGACGCGGAGGCCGGCGCAAAGGAGAGTTGCCGATTCAAACACGAGGGATTCTATGAGGAAGGGGGCGTATGGTGAGGTGGACGGGGGTGGAGGAGTACGGCGGACTCCCTTCATGTGAAGTGGGTGCTGCTGTGAGAGTTGGGCAGCCGGTCGACGGCGTATGGAGAAAAGAGAGTCGGAGAGGTGAAGGGAAACTGGGGTGGCCTTTGAGGGGAACCTGAGTGAGGAGGGAGGTGCGTAGGCGTAGGGAACTTGGGAGTCATTGTCGGCCGTCGGTCATTGATAAATGAACAAAATAACATACCACAGCTGCTCCTCACCTGAGAGTTCCTGATGGCCGTAAGTCATCCAATAATCTCCTCACTGTATCTTAAAAGCATCAAAGTTGATATATTCGAGGTATGTCAACTGGTTTCCAATCAATTCTGTGGGTCTGAATATGAGAGTATGTAGTCAGATCAACTTTGAGCACTAATAGTCGCGGTGCATTATCCTTAGCATTCATCAAATCCGAACATCAGGGGATGATAATCAGTACAATCGCCCGATGCCTCGATGCCTGGCTCGATGCCTCCCATGATCATTTCGCGATCGGAGTCATCACGTGACTTTGATCCCTAATCCCCCCTATCAGATGGTCAGGGACTGCTAAATTTGCATCCTGGCACCAGTATGAAGTTATTTACATCCAGATTCCATGGAATGCACATGTAGTATGCATGTTTCTTACTCATACTATGGTAATATTGCTTATTTACTTCCCATTTAGCAGCCAATATATAAGTTGGGCATAAATACTATTACTATCTTAAGATAATAACATTAAGCCCCTCATCTCCTCAAGCTATCTTCCTTTATTCAATAAAATAATCAGCATCATTCTTGGCTTCAACTCAAAAGGCTCCCATCATATTGGCTGAATATATTCATATTACTGGATAACTTTGTGCTTGAAATTCTCTCTTGGTGATGTACCTTCCTCTTTGCTGTATTTCACATAGATAACAACATTTATTATCCTCCTTTGAATCTGCATAATGCTCCAATGCTATTATCTAGGAAAATAAGCAGACAGATATATTTCCACATCAATTTGCACAGTGCCTGCCTGTCTTTTATATTCAAGTGAGACCTGTTCACCCATTTATTCCTTTCCCACTGCCCTCTTTTATTCCTTTACCCAGCCATAATACCACTCAAGGATCTGCCTGATTGCAAAGGGAGGTGGACCTGAACATTTATCCCCAATGTTTATCCCCAACATCATCCACTACAGTTGCCTAACCAACAACCTGGCTTTGCAGACCCCTTAGAATATCCAACCTTCTATCCTTGCCTATGGACTGGTGCCAGTCCCAAGCATTTTCTCACCTCATCCATTTTTTGGTCTCATCATTTCCCTCTTCTCAACCATGGATGCACCTTCACCATTATTTATCCTCCTTCAGGATGATAATGTATTGGGCATGGTCATACCCTTCCAACTCCCTTTGCTGAGTATTACTGGCATGATTATTACCTTGGTGGGCCTTCAATGGTTTAATTCAGAAAATTTCATGTGCTTTTACCTCTCTTGTAGGCCTCATTACCAAATTTGCTCCATTTGAGCCCCAATAGACTCATTCTCATTTCCTGTTTTCAGTTTTACATTCCAAATATACCTCTCCCAGGCACGAGTTCCATATACCACCTGCACCTCAGGCTCAAGGTGGTTACATATGCTACTCATCTGGTTTATATCATCAGAGTCCACTTCAAGACCTTCAACTCGATTGTGATGTATGGTCCAGATAGACTGCACTGGTGGTCCTCACAATATAGCCAGCTGATCAAATTGGCAAGCAAGAAGTACAAGAGGAGCTTTTTTCCCAGTTTGCATAGGTATTTGATAGCTTCATCACCAAGTAACATGTTTTACATATAACTTCTATATAGCTCAGAAAGGAGCTGCATCATGTGAGTTCCACTGCAGTGACAGCTGGTAAGCATTCCCTGCTCATCTGGTCAATATGCTGCTGCATCCTTTTTGGGGCTGCTTCCTTCAACCTCCCCTGCAGATCACTCCAGTGCAGCCTTTTGAGCTCCTGTCCTATGCAAGGGACACTGACACCATGCTCCTCGCAATGGAAGTACACATTGACATCCATTCAGAGAAACTTCTTCCTTACATCTCTCAAGACAGTAGGAAAGGGGTCATTTTCATCCAGGTCCTTATAATTGATACACCTCCTCTTTCAGAGTAGTGCTTCTTCATTCGGAGCCAGCTTGTGTGCCCTTTGAGCCTCCTCAAGAGCTTACCCAGGCTTCACTTCATTTTGTCACACAGGTGGTAGCTTCAGACTCTTCTGAGGCTTCTTTGGCAATGGCAATTGTTCGTCCTTGCCAGAGATTGGAGTTTGGGGGTCTGCACATTCAATCTGTAAGCATTGACAGTTTCACAGTCCTTGGGCCTACCCTTAATGTGGTCCTCCTGGAGGGCATTGAAGCCAACCATGTTGCCAAGCATCATCCTTGCAGCAACCTCTTCACAGACTTGGATAGTCTAATCAATGATGGGCAATGCCAACAGGTTTTCCTCCTCAGACTTGACTGCCCAAGTATACCAATGAGCCTGAGTTAGGGTATTTCTTAACATGATGCTTTGATTTACATGCAAGGAGTTGTTGCCTTCCCACTACCCAGCAGGGAAGCTAGACACATTAGAAGGGGATGTTTTGAAGAGCTACTGGTCAGCATGGCTTCTCATGGGAAGTCACTAACTCAAGTTGATTCACTCCCTGCCACAACTTCCACTTCACCATGCTGTGAAATGCATCATGAACATGTTGCATCCGGTGCACAGAATGAGAAGTTGGATGAGTTCATCCCTACTAACACCACAGTAGCCATGGGGTCCAAGTTGAAGACGTCGGAGCAACAGGCCTTCAGACACGAGATCTAGAGGCTTCGATGGTGAGACTTCCACGACCTAGAGTCAGTTAGAGATTGACCTCATGGGATGGAAATAACCTGGATGGTGCGTCTTCCACGGAACAGAGGTACAAAGATGCTATCATGATGTGATGAGAACACAGGAATTCTTCGCATAGACAGGAAAAGAGTGGCATACTAAATAGAGATTCTGGAAAGGCCCAGTAGTGGCCCAGTCCGAAATCATAGAGGAAAGAGGTACATGGTGCGCTGTCGGGTTAACGGACTATTGATGAATCCAGAGATTTAGCGTAAGGGATGAAAGGTGTTAATATTTTGATGATCTTAGAAGGAGTGCCTTAAAATGGCAATGCACGATGGAGACAGATTGCAGCAGGAAGTGCAGGGGCGATGGTGACTGAATCTCAGATTGTGATAGCAGAGGTATGGACAGATAATTGATCGAGGAGATGATGGTGATATGGAAATGGGGGACGACAATGGTAATGTGAAGTGAGATCACAACTAGCCATCTGCAGTAGGCAACAGTATCGTGCTGGGGAACTTACATGACACAGGATGATTGCCACAATACAATGGATCTCCACAGCCATGGTAGGTGCAAGGAATATTGGTTTTACAATATGCCTTATGCATGACTCACAGCCTCTCACCTTTGCGAGCCTGCCTACTATACACAGGTGATTGAGCACCCATTTGCTGCATCAGTTGCTAATCACCCCTGTTCAGGCCACCCATCCCACACCATCCAATATCATTAGGCCTCATGAGATCTCACCACTCAGGTTGTCTGACTGACTGGGACCAGGGATGCCTTGACCACATGTGTTGATACCCTCCAGCAGGTGCATCATTGTGTTGATGTTGTTGATCACATTTCTAACCAACACTGCTAACACACATGGCTTAACCCCAACCCATTTACCTGACAAGATCCAGGTCAACTGTTTTATATCCACTCCTGTTCAAAATATGAGCCAGGTAGTTATATACTTAAATGGAATGGATAGCCCAATAGCTGCCTTATGTAAATAATACACCTACATCATTTCTTCACTCAGCACTAACCACCATGGTCCTCACACACTTTGTGTCCATCTTCGAGGGTGATCTCCTCAACTTCCTTGTCTACTTCATGACTAGTCTGTCCATCCTCTGGCTTCACATGACCTGTCAGACATTTTATCAACATCAGTGCCTTGAAGTCCTATTCTGGCATCACTTGAATAATATTGTACTCATCTGGCCCACAATGTTTGTCTAGCTGCATGCATATGGATATTCCCAGATCGTCATCCTTGTGGATGGGAGCCATGTAATTATGACACATGTAGAGGTTGTATCCATATCCTCCAAGGGGATCTATTCCTAGAAGGTCTTTCCCTATGCAGCCAGTGGCTGGAGATCATGAGTTTTGTCCTGCAGTAATCATCACTGTTTGAATCTATGAAAATTTGAATTGCGAAGTAAAAGTGTCATACAGCTTTCTCTCCTACCTGCATATGAGCAAACAGCATTTTTATATCCTCATCACTTCCTCTGCAGAAATCCTTATAAGGACAGTAGTCGCTGGCAGGATGGCCTCTGACTTATGATATATTAAGAGAGATTACAGGAAGAAGGAAAAAGATTCTACCAATATATTCTTGTGGATCAGGAGAACTCTATCCTTTCTGCAACATTGGAGTATATGGGGCCAATGTTCAATGGCTTCAAGCTTGATTTTGGGATCCTCTGGATGGTAGTATTAAAACTTCAGATTTTTTCCTTTGACTTTCTGTACGATAATCAGCGGAGGAACAAAGACGTTAACCCTAAAAAAACCTAACCCTGCGTTGACTCATCTCGACAGTCTATAAAGCCCACTGTTGAAAACCAATCGACCCAGCTCATCGTCCTATCCCAGCACTCTATCAGCCACCATGTCCACCGCCCCTTCCGTCGAGATCAAAACCTGTCCTCACGTCTGCGGACACACCGCGGCCAGTAACCCCAAAAGTCATAACGTCTCCAAATGCTATATTTATGCTCCAAAGAGCAGTTCATTCAACAAACATCGTGACAATCCAGATTTTCATCGCAATTGTACTTATGCGTGTCCAGGACATCCTTTCGTCTGTGCCAAAGCCAAGTGCAGGTGCAGCTCTACCAAGGAGGCAGCCAACTTTACTGCCCTCCAATGGGAAAGTGAAGTCCCCTCAGACAACGATTGGGTGCAGCATATCGACGCCTTTTTGGCATCCGTCGTAGATCCCAAATCCAAGAGAACAGCAACATCAGCTTGTGACATTCTTCTTGTTGCAAAAGCGGAAGCACCCTTGCAATACTACGACCTCATTAAAGCAGCATATGCCAAGGTGGTCTGGCCTCCTGAAATCCATGCACCAGCATTTCCTCCACAGGATGAAGTCGAAACGCCCCCGATGACACCGAAACTCCAGCCTCAGAGTTTGCAAGTACCGGTGAGTCTTCTAATTTATGAACATGCTGCTCTTTTGTTAATAATCTTCTCAGCAGGGAAATATGCCAGCCCGGGCATCGCCCACATCTTCTCACCTCAGTTCACCACCTTCGTCACCCCTGGTGAGTTGTCCAAAGTTTATAGTCATCCAGCGGTTTGTTAACTACTTTCACCGCAGTGAAATACAATGGCCCCCGCATCGCCTGCCTCTCCTCGTCAGAGTGAATCCGCTCCATCACTGCCAGTGAGTTGTCACTCCAATAATGATGCAGGCTCTTTTTTAATTCGATCATCCACCCAGCAACCGGGCTATCCAGGATATCCTCAGCGGCTGGTGGGCCCTGGTTATCCCCCCATCAGCTATGTTGGTCCACCCCCCACTGCAGCCTCCTCATCTCGACAGGTAGAATCTGATGATGAGTATGGCCCCATCGGCATTGTTGGTCCGCCAGCTGCTGCAGCCTCCTTGTCTCGACCAGTGGCAAACGCTGCTGGCCGCTCGATGTCTTTATTGGGTGCTCTGTCATCCTCGTCCCAGCCAGTTGCCGCTTTGATGGGTCACTCAACGTCAGCGTTGACGCTGCCCATCCATCCTCTGGGGCCATATGGTCCTTCTCAATACCATCCAGGGATGTTCGCTCGGGGACAGTTTCGTCCAGCGGGACCTTATAACCCACCTCCTCTGCAGCACCAACAACAACTGCTCGCACCAGTCGCTGGTGCTCCCGCACCTCCAGTCTATCACCAGATGGCTGCCCTCTCCCTTGCGCATAAATTTCCACACAACAAGGTCATGAGGCACAGTGGTCCTTAGGGTTACATGAACATCAGTTGGTAAAGCCTCTCTCAGGCATTGGTAGGCCATCATCAGAGATATTGGGCTCCTTCAGGGTAGAAGGTTGAGGAGGGGGAGGAGGCAGTTGGCTAACAGGGATAGGAAAGACTGGGAGGCTTTGCTCTCTTAAGTGTTTCTTTTGCTTATGAGAAGACCTGCCCAAGACCAGATGTTTCTTTGCATTTCTGAGGCAATGTAGAAGTGGTTTGGTCCTTCTGGATAGCTGTTTCAACTTGGGCTTGAATACTATGTAGCTTTGAGGTCTCTTGCAATATAAGCTTGAGTCGAGGATGGATAACAAAGCATTTGTTGCTTGCGAATTGATCAAGGTCTTGTATTTCCCAGATCTGCAAGTGCAGCTTCTGCAAATTGACTGTATTCACCTGCCCTGATCCTTGAGCATGCTGGTTAGAGTCTAAGAGAGACATACTTGCCTCAACCTTGTGCTTAGCAAGCACTGGGGCAAGCCATCGAAACCATGCCACTTGGAAACTGTGCAGGGAAGTGAATGAGTAGACAGAACAAGGGTACATGGTGGAGGGAATGAGTTGAGGATATTCTGATAAAAATTTGGGTATGTTGAGAGTGTTACACTTAGCCCTAGGAAGAACACCTTCTGGGAAACACTGGGCTATGAGTCAGTAATGTTACATCGTAGGGAATCCACCAACTTGGTTGAGTGTGCATGGCTCTACCCCATCACTGTTACGAGGCCATTCCATTTCCAGGGAGGGGGGTGTGAGAGGAAGGGGTAAATCAGTTTCAGATGGAGATCTAATATACAAGTAGTCAGATTTGTAGATTACAGGGCATATATACACAAGAGATTATAGGTGTGCTTAGATCTAGTTGAAATACAATGGGTTATAAGCTGAAAATTCTGCAGTCAAATGCAATGCACCTTGGTTCAAACGAGTCATCTTAGAATGATGAAACACAACATGCTGATTACAATGGTGATGATGACATGTGTCGCTTGCATGTTGAATTTGCAGATGCAGTGTTCATGGGTGTCCCAGGCATGGCACTCATGATCACAAGCACGGCGTTCATGTGCACCTCCATGCACACACTCTGAAAAATTCATTAGGAATTTGTGATTTGCAAGTAGCAGCACATACCATTTTGCCCTAGAACTGAAATACAAGTTGAGCATTCTGTCAGGAAGAAGTTACTATTCAGAGTGCTTACAAAAGAGATTTTGGTTGACAAAACCAAATATATACATGAAGGGATGGTGCTACTCCCTCTGTTGCTCAGGGTTGGCAAGCATCAATTCATTGTTCATGGTGGTGATGGGTGATGATGGTGGTGGTAGTGAAGATGGTTATGATGGTGATGGTGTTGGTAAGGAAAGAGGTTGAAGCCTCAACTAAGCTTAAATACACTCAATGTTCTCACAAGGGTGAAATATTCTTGTCACATGCTACAACAATACAACACTCAGTTCATCAACTTATACACAGTATACTGAAGTCCTAAGATATCGAGATGCTCATGACTTGCGGTATGAACTGACAGAATGATATCTTATGCAAAACTCGACGTGCTGCAGGAAGCAACATGGTAGAGCACCACGGGAAGGGACATAGACAGAACTAATCCAATTGAGCATTAAGTTCAAATGTATTCTGCATCAGCAAACTGCATGACAGCGAGTAGTAGTAGAAAAATATTTAATGTGCAGTTCAATGTGCCACCAGACACAATGCGAGTGAACGCTGCAGGAAGGGACATAGACACAACCAATGCAAATGAGCGAGACATCAAACATATTATAATCCCACAAGTTGTACACTTGACACTCTGCATTGTCGACAGCATTGTGTGCATATGTAATAATTTCGTTTCAGGATATCCATGTCATCAACATTTCTGATGCTAGTTTCCTTATGTTCCAGTCTGTAAGCAGCATGAATGTGATGGATTTGACAAATATTCAAGCCTTACGGACACTGTAACCTATGTTATGTCTCAAACATTGAATAAGTTTTCATCTCAAGTATTTCCATGATGCATCCATTTTGAAATTCTCCAGAGAAATGACATGAATTGAGCAAAAGGATCTGGATAGATGCGACTGCTCTACTTCATTCTGCGAACAATGGGCATGTCTGACAACAAACCGAATAATCAAAATTCATTCAAACGATGAAGTCCATTCAACTTCTGACAAAACTGCTATTTAGTTCCACTGATTGACTGCAACTGTCAAGTTTACAAGTCATATATGGACAAATTGATTGCAAGGTTTTCAAAACTGTGGAATCTACAACGAACCAGTCTTGTACTTCAAATATACATGACCATCCTTTTTAGCGAACTTCAACCTCCAGTGTTTATGTGAATATTTCATTCCTGCCACCCTAGTCCAATCGTCCTCTCTATCAGGCAGCCATCTGACTATGGCAGTGATCCTATTGTCAATGCCTCATACCCAAGGAGAAAATATACCTGTATCCTTGATGCAATCTTGAATGTTGCGACACCGAGAATACCAGATCCATTGTATATAGTTTCCAGGGCATGCTGTGCATGCACATTTGTGCCTAATAATTTTGTAAGAAAAAGTCAAAACCACAAGAAAATCCATTGTAGCTGTGCTCACTGAACATATGTATGGAAAGCAAGACTGGCCAGCTTCGTTTTCAAATGCCGATAGCCTGGCGATGGCCGCTGTAGATGTTCAGTGTTGGGTAGACACGAACGGTTGTATAAGTGCGAGTTTGTGGCCTCCAGCTCACGATGAGCAAGAGCGGTTGGTGTAGAGACGCAGCCGGTCACGTTGGAACACAACCGGGACGTAGAGACACGGTGTAGCTGCAGCCGCGTAGTGAAAGTACGAATAAACTAGGCGGCTGACGAGAGAGGTGTGCGGTGAGGATGACAAGCCCGCAGAAGCGGAGGCAGAAGGTTATAGACTTGAAGCAGATAATCGAAATGTAAAGCAGAAGGTGGAAGAAACGTATGCACGAGCAACAAAAGCTCAGCCGGATGGACAAAGGCTTCAACGTAGGCGGACAGAAGCATAAAGTCTTAGGCAACGGGAACGAACTCTCAGAGAGCAACTTTGGGGGGTAATACTTCTCTATTGTTCGTGACTACTATGTACCATTATATAAGGCTGCCGGCTGTCTAATGAAGTAGATCTGGAGATATCACTTAAGCTAAATATGTGAATGGAGCGCGAACCGATGGCGTAGGAAACAGGAATTGCCATACAAAAATGGAATATGTGTGATAGAATATGAGCGCAAAATCATATGAACAAAGTGAAACAGGAACCGAATGTTTCGTAAGGAAAATGAAGGTTGGAATGGTCAAATATGTCAGAAGAGAACGGTGTAGGGGTTCCGCCCCTGTTGTGCCCAGGAAGCTAGGTTATCAAGTTGTAAGAGACTGATATGCCTAGCAGACGAATAACTCATCTCTTGCTGCTCGCCGGCGCTATCTATCGTCATCCGCCCGTCCTTGCCCTCAGCCTGCTCCACCTGCCCTACCGAAATTCAGACTTCAGTCAGTGATTACGACTGTCGGCTGTGTTCGGCCGTTGTGTCACTTGAAAGACGTTCATCGCCGCTCCCGCAAACACACCGCGCGAATGATACAGCGTTCCTGGCCACACGATTCCGGACTTTTCTGTCAAGCACACATATTGACGCGGCGGCCTCACGGCTCCAACCCAGAAGGTACCGGAACAGTGCTACGATGTTGATTCGCTCAGCTGACAGTCCGGGTCTGACATATTTGACCATCCCGACCTTTCTTTTGCCTGTAGAACATTCGGTCCCTGTTTCACATCACTCATATGATTTTATGTTCCTATTTTGCCACACATATTCTAGTTTTGTACAGCGGTTCCTTCTTCCTGTGCCGTCGGCTCGCGCTCCGTTACATATTTAGTTTAAGTGATATTACCAGGATTGCTACATTAGACAGCCGGCAGCCTATATATATTGGTAGATAGCAGTTACAAAAAACAGAGAAGTATTACTCCCCAAAGTTGCTCTCTGAGAGTTCGTTCCCGTTGCCTAAGACTTTATGCTTCTGTCCGCCTACGTTGAAGCCTTTGTCCATCCGGCTGAGCTTTTGTTGCTCGCGCATACGTTTCTTCCGCCTTCCGCTTTACGTTTCGATTAGCCGCCTCAAGTCTACGACCTTCCGCCTCCGCTTCTGCAGGCTTGTCATCCTCACCGCACGTCTCTCTCGTCAGCCGCCTAGTTTATTCGTACTTTCGCTACGCGGCTGTAGCTACACCGTGTCTCTACGTCCCGGTTGTGTCCCAACGCGACCGGCTGCATCTCTACACCTACCGCCTCTCTTCCCACCTAGTTTTCCGCACCAACCGCTCTTGCTCATCGTGAGCCGGAGGCCACAAACTCGCACTTATACTACCGTTCGTGTCTACCCGACACTGAACATCTACAACAGCCGGCCAAACGAAATAACATTGTAACACCATTCCGGTACCTTCTAGGTTGGAGCCGCGAAGCTGCTGTGTCGACATACGCGATTGACAGAAAGGGCCAGGATCGTAAGCCAGGGATGCTGCATCATTGTCGAACAGCATGTCGAAGCTTAGTAGAGCCGGTGAGGCGGCCGAGAGATCGTATGGCCAGGATAAGCGAACATGGATAGGCGCAGCTAACAGGCGGCAAGAGACGAGCCAACAGATTGCTAGATGTATCAGTCTCTTATGACTTGATCATCTAGCCTTCTGAACGCAACAGGGGCGGGACCCCTACACCGCACCAAGGTAAGACCCCGTAGACCAGTGTTCACCTGTCACTCGCAACCCTAGTGTATGCATCTACGTCTTGCTACATCCCACTTCATAGGATAGAATTGCGTGAAGTGTTGGACAATATACAAGTAGAAATTTTTTGGTCATTGGGCGTCACTTCAGGCTGAGCACTGACTGGGACTCATAGCCGAGGTTTCGTTCACACGTGCAGTGACCAACACTCTCCACCCTCACCCTCTGCCCTCACCCTCAGCTTCACGCCAATGTCTTAGCAAGAGACACAGAGTTGCCACCACCACCAGCTATATAAAGAGTCCTAGAGCTGCCGAGCAGTATGTCAAGTCTACGCCACCCTCATATAGCTTTCTGGCTCACAGTCAGTGTAAGGGCAACTCCGACAGCGGTTAAGCTAGGAGGAGGGAATCCAAAGATATATTAGTATAGTACTGAACATAAGGTATACTACTCACCTAGGAGGAGGGAATCCAAAGAGAAAAGGCTAAGGATTCCCTACCTGCCTAGGTAGCTATATAATAAGTATGGACAATAGTATAATAGAACAATAGACAATAAACAATGATAATAGTAATAGTACGTACTATAATGCTGTACATTATGTACAAGTCCAAGTATTGACGTAACCATCGGAGATCGGAGTTCGGAGTTCCGGAAAGGGAAGTATCGGAGATGGTGGAGTCAAATGGTGAGTGAACCGGTGGACGAGGTTTCGGAGTTTCGGAGTTCCGGGAAGCGGAGGATCGGAGATCGGAGTTGAAGTGCGAGTCAGGTCGGAGGTCCGAAGAAAAGGAAGGAGAGGTCATGTGACCTTGGAGGGAATTTTCCGTAATTCAGATAGTGTTGAGGTGTTGAAGTTGAGGGTGTCCCCTTACACCACCCCCCCTCTTAGGCGCGGCGACTCGACGCGCTGGTTCCTCCTGTCTTCTCCAGTTTTCAACGATGTCCGCAACTCCGGGCTTGTGTCGGAATAACTCGAAATACGATTGGACTGTTCGGATTGCCTTCGGATCGGACCTGTAGTACTCTTGAATTTTCTCCGGAGCGTTTTGGAGATTTTCCTCCGGTTCCCAAGAGTCTTCTTCTATACCACGACCCTTCCAGTGTACCAAGAAGTAGAGCTTCTTCCATCAGCCTTTCCTCTCACTTCCGATGATGCTCTCGACTTCCCATTCCTGATGTCCATCAACGATAATCGGAGGTGGTGGAGTTCCGGGGCGTCGGCCTTGGATAGGATCTTCTTTCCACGGAGTTAGCTTCACCACTGGAAACACCGGATGGAGTTGCGACATGGACTTGGGGAGTTGAAGCCGATATGCATGACGTCCGACCTTTCGGAGAATCTTGTAAGGTCCGAGTCTCGCATGTCCGAGTTTTCGAGAAGGCCGACGGATATTGATGTCCGAAGCATCCAACCAAACTTTATCTCCGGGTTCATATTCAGGGATCGGAGTTCGGCGTTGGTCGTAGTATCGCTTCATATCATCCTGGGCTTTCGCAATTGCGGACTTGGCTTCCTCAACTGCGGACTTCATGCGATCGACGAACTCCGAAGCGTGCTCCATCTTCTGGGCTTGGGTGTGGGGTTCAAAACCCATTCGGGGATGACGACCAGTGTCAAGGAGGAACGGAGTTTGCTGTGTTGCAACATGGGTGTGGTTGTTGTATGCAAACTCGGCCATCGGAAGTAGCTGTGCCCAGTTGTCCTGTCGGACATTGACGAAAGTCCGAAGATATTGTTCCAACTCCTGATTGCATCGCTCTGTCTGACCATCTGTTTGGGGGTGGTAGGAGGTTGATGCAGCGAGCTTAATTCCGAGGGACTGGTAGATTTCCTTGGTGAACTCCGCAACAAACTGAGGTCCGCGGTCGGAGATGACGGAGGTCGGAAGTCCGTGGAGTTTCCAGACATTGTGAAGATAGAGGTTCGCAGCTCCGAGGGCTGAAGTGGTGGTGTGCGTTGGAATGAAGTGAGCTCGTTTGCTGACATAGTCTACTACATTCATGATCGCATCGTAGCCGTCAGACTCTGGGAGTTCCACAATGAAGTCGACACTGATTCGCTTCCATCGGTCTTCCGGAATTTCAAGAGGTTTCAATTCTCCGATCGGAAGTCGGCGTTGTGGTTTGGTGCGCTGACACAAATCACAGTGCTTGGTGTATTGTCCGATGTAGCGAGAGAGATTGGGCCACCAGTAGTTCCGTGAAACCAACTCCAGAGTTTTGAACCTGCCCGGATGTCCAGCGATCTTGGAATCGTGATGTCGCTCGACAATTTTCCTTCGGAGTTCCGATAAGTCCGGAACATAGATCTTGCCTCGGAACAGGAGCAACCCATCGGACTCTTCCCATTCAGCTCCTCGGACGGATCTCCGTTGACCTCGGAGTTTCTTGAGTTCCTCCGCGGCCTTGGCTACTGGATCTTCAAATTTCTTGTCCCGAAGTCCGCTCCGGATGTCCGATAGGAAGTCCTTCTCCTCCCCTTCTAGCGCGACTTCAGTTGCGCGAACAGCGAAAAAGGCCGGTTTAAGTAGGACTTGATCTTTATTATCGTCCTTGCCATTTCCATGATCTGCTCTTCGGGATAGGGCATCGGGTTTACCCATTGAACGTCCAGGTCGGTGATGGAGAGTGAACTCGAACCTAGAGAGATACAAGGACCATCGGGCTTGTCGGCGATTGAGTTTCTGTGCCTTCATAAAGTACTCCAAGTTCTTGTGATCTGTCCAGATCTCAAAAGGTTGAAGTGTTCCTTCCAGATAGTGCCGCCATTCTTCAAGTCCGCGGATGATGGATAGCATCTCCTTGTCATGGATTTCATAGTTCCGCTCCGCTGCTTGCAAGGACTTGGAGAAGAATGCGACCGGATGCCACTTTTCATCATCGGGGTTGAGTTGCGAGAGAACTGCTCCGGTGGCGAAGTCCGAACTATCTGCTTCCATTCGGAATGGTCGGTCTTCCCTCGGAGCAGCGAGAATCGGCTCAGAGGTGATCAACTCCTTGATCTGGTTGAAGGCCAATTGCTCCTTTTCACCCCAGTGCCAATCCTTCGCGTTCTGGAGATCGAAGAGCGGACGTGCGATGTGCGAATAGTCCTTCATGAAACGCCGATAGAAGTTCACAAATCCGACAAAGGACTGGAGCTCCGTCTGATTTCGGGGTTCCGGCCATTCAGCAACTCCGGCGACTTTGACTGGGTCCATCTCAACTTGCCCTTCAGAGATGACAACTCCGAGATACTCCACGCGAGTCTGCTCAAACTCACATTTCTCCGGTCGGAGATAGAGTTTGTTGTCCTGGAGGATTTTCAGAACTCGTCGGAGTACTTCTCGGTGTTCCTTTCGGGTTTTGGTGAAGATGAGAATGTCATCCAGATAAATCACCACAACTCCTTCAGTGATGAGCTCGCGGAAGATGTCGTTCATCATGGTTTGGAAAGTGCCCGGACTATTGGTAAGTCCGAAGAACATCACCAAAGGTTCGAAAAGTCCGCGGTTGGTCCGAAACGCTGCTTTCCATTCATCACCTTCCTTGACCCGAATGTTGTTGTATCCCCATCGGACATCCAGCTTGGAAAAGTATCGGGCATCCTTGAGCTTGTCTACCAACTCCGAAATGAGAGGCAATGGATATCGGTTCTTGATAGTCATTGCATTGAGTTTCCGGTAGTCCTGAACGAGTCGGAGTGAACCATCCTTCTTCTTAATGAAGAACACTGGAGATGCCATCGGAGATTTGGAAGGCCGAATACGTCCAGTTCGGAGATTCTCTTCAATAAACTCGTCCAGTTCGCGTTGCTCAATCGGAGATAAAGGATACACCTTGCAGTTTGCTGGTTCTGCACCTTCTACCAATTCAATGGCATGGTCCCATGGTCGGCGTTCCGGGAGTTCATCGAAGGATTCCTTTGCAAAGACCGATTCAAACTCCTTGACCATGTCCGGGAAGTCTGCATATCGGGGATCCGGAGGTTTATTCTTCTGGAAAGCGATGGCTAGGCGTTGGGAGATCGTTTCGGAGGCTCGGATGTCCAAACTCCGAAGATGTTCTGCATAACTCGGAGTTGGAGGAGGCATTGCTGTAAAGAGACGATCTCCTAACTCCGGAGAATACAAGTCCGGATCATCTTCAGGTTCATCGTCATCATCATCGTCCACTTCCAGTAACTCCGGAGGTCCGATAGGATGGAGTTCCTCAACCATAGGCATTGGTCCAGATCTGCAACTTCGGAGATGCCGGACTTCACGATGTCGGACTTTCTTCTCCGATCGGACTTCATTTTTGCAGGTGTTACAAACCCGAGGGCAGCGACTCATGGTGACTTCCTTAGTACGCCAATCAATTTCGGGGTTGTGGAGTCGGAGCCAGGTATATCTGAGGATTATGCTCTGACGTCCGATATTTGTAACTGCGAAGAGAGCCCGTTCTGTGTGGTTCTTGAATCGGAGTACAAGATCGACGACTTCGGAGATCGATCCATTTTCGTTCGGAGTTCCATCCACATTGTAGACAGGAATAGGCCGACTGAGTTTAGTCCGATTGAAACCACATTTGTCTGCAAAGTCCGGGTGAATGAACATGCCCGAAGCTCCACTATCCATAAGAGCACGGAGATGTGTTCGGACTTCTGTATCCGTAGTTTGCACCGAAATGTCCATCTCAAGAGAGTTTTCTCCAGGTGTTGCGGAGATCCGATATTCCTTGGGAAGTCTCTTTCTTTCCCAGGTAGGTCGTCGGACTTGGACTGATCGTACGGCTTCGCTTTTCGGAGTTTCCGGAGAATCAGGAATAGGAGAGGATACCTCCTCATTAATTGATTCTACTGGTAAAACAGAAAAGCGGTTATTACTCAACAAGGGCGTACGGGTCACTTGTTGAGGGCCTAAAAATCCTCTTCCTCTATTTCCTCTTGTCCTTTCTGCGCATTTGCAACATCTGTTACAACCAACATGTTCTGGAAAGCTTCCTGCAACTCCGATGGATCCATATATCGGAGATCGTATCGGAGTTCGCAATCCCGAGCGAGATGTCCGAGTTTCTTGCACCGATAGCACTGGACCTCCGAGATGGGCTTGGTCCGAGTGCGATCTACATCCATCGGAACTCCGGGCGGTAGAGTTTTCAGCTCAGGGAGTTTCGGAGCAATCGGAGTAGGCACGGCAACTGGAGGTGGAGCTGGGAAGACTGAACGGAATTGTGGTATGGGGCGAGCAGCAACAAAGGGATTTGGGTTGACTGGAGCTTTCGTGATGAAGCGGGACTCCGAGTGGAAAACCCGATTGGCTTGCTGATTATCGGCGATCCGTTGCGCAGCATCATACCATCCTTGAGTGTTCGAGTCCGAGGGTCGTCCAGTGCCAGCTTCGGCGATCCGATCCTGAATGTAAGGATCAAGTCCGCGGCAAAACTTGAGTGTAAGCGGAGCTCCGTGCTCGTAACCTGCCTGATCTGCCAGCTCCTGGAACTCATCCAAATATGTTTGGAAAGTCCGAGACTTCTGGAAGTAACCGTTGGACTCTAACCGGAGTTGTGCTGACTCTGTCTCATTTGCAGGGAGAAAGCATTTGCGGAATTCATCCTCAAAAAGGAGCCAGTCGGAGTTCAGCTCGCTCGGGTTTCGGAGTAAACGGTTGGCAAATTCCCTTGCTCGGCCTTTCTGGAAGAAGGATAGTATCCAGTAAATTTTGGCTGTGTCCGATTTAAACATGTCCGATCGAAGTGCGAACCAGAGTTTGCACAGGTTGAGGAAGGATCGTCCCTCTTCACGATTTCCGTCAAAGATCGGAGGGTTAGCAGGCTTGATTTTTCCTGCTGACTCAGATCGGTCTTCGGACTTCGGAGTTGGGATGGAGGGAAAGGGAACCGTAGACGGGGCAATAACCGGGGGGCTCAAGGCAGCTGGTTTCAGTGCCTGGAGCATTTCACGGATGTCCGAGAGCGCAGTTTCCATGCCGGTGACTGAAGTTTGTAGTTCAGTGATTTTGTCAGCCGTGGTGTGGGCCGCGGTCCAGAGCGTTTCAATCGCCTTTTTTGGGTCATCCGGAGGTCCTTCGGGTTTCGGAGTTACTGCCGGAGGTTGCTCTGAAGGCTGTTGGGATGGTTCTGGAGTAGGCATTGGAGGCTCGGAGTAGGGGAGCTACGGACTTCGGACTTCGGAGTTGCAAACTCGGAAGGTCCGCTGACAGTAACCCCAGTACTCTGGAGGTAGAGCCTTTTCTACTGTAAGGGCAACTCCGACAGCGGTTAAGCTAGGAGGAGGGAATCCAAAGATATATTAGTATAGTACTGAACATAAGGTATACTACTCACCTAGGAGGAGGGAATCCAAAGAGAAAAGGCTAAGGATTCCCTACCTGCCTAGGTAGCTATATAATAAGTATGGACAATAGTATAATAGAACAATAGACAATAAACAATGATAATAGTAATAGTACGTACTATAATGCTGTACATTATGTACAAGTCCAAGTATTGACGTAACCATCGGAGATCGGAGTTCGGAGTTCCGGAAAGGGAAGTATCGGAGATGGTGGAGTCAAATGGTGAGTGAACCGGTGGACGAGGTTTCGGAGTTTCGGAGTTCCGGGAAGCGGAGGATCGGAGATCGGAGTTGAAGTGCGAGTCAGGTCGGAGGTCCGAAGAAAAGGAAGGAGAGGTCATGTGACCTTGGAGGGAATTTTCCGTAATTCAGATAGTGTTGAGGTGTTGAAGTTGAGGGTGTCCCCTTACAGTCAGCAGTGCGGTAGCACCCACCACAATGAATTGACACTTGCAGATGTTCGCTTAAAGTTTGTGGTGGGATACAGAAATCTTGTTACGCACTGGAGAGAGGAATGAGGGACATCAGCACATCACCCCTATTACCAGACGGACGGCCACTGCTACACTCACAACAGGTAGACTGGCTGTTGATTACAACTTTGTAAATTTCACTAACACCTCTAAGATATCCTTCTAGGAGCAGCTCCGAAATAATTTGCGACATCGTGTCGATCCAGGATTAAACAATCTTGATGTCACGGCGCGGACACACTTCAAACGATCTCTGTAGGGTGTGGAGCGGTAACTATGAACAATAACTATGAATGATAACTAGTAACTACAAACGATGGCTATGAACGATAGCGGTGAACGATACCTACGAACAATATCAGCAAATGATATCTACATATGTGTATGTGGCCTTCCCGCTGCAGTCGCTCCTTAAGCATCCTCAGGCTTGGGTTTGAATGTAGGGGAATCCTTACCGCCCTCAACAGGGTGAGCTGACGCTCTGCATGTAGCCCTGTTGTCAATGCGAGACTTGAATGCAAATTCGGCAAAGCAACTCCGATGATTTGACTCTGATCCATGGTACTCTTCCAGATAGTCCCCACCGCTGTAATTCCAAGGCTCTCCCCTCCACCCCTTCAACCATTTTGCTCTAAGGCTTGGCGCATACCATGCGTCCGTTTGAGTCATTCCAGCTGTTAACGGCTTGATAGTCTACCCCTATTCAGCTGGAATTTGAATGTCTTTGTAGCTGACCAGTCGTGTTCGGGGAGTCTTAGTCATTGTGCCTTTCATTTTTTTTGCTGCTCCACACGATGTACGTGCTGATCACCACAAAACCAGAAAAACTCAAGTGTGAGCGATGCACACAAGATTGCTCTGAATTTCGTTACGTCGCAAGCCATGAACCTCACAAAGCTGGATGCAAGGTCTGTCTCCCTTGCTTTGCCTACTATGCAGACAAGGCTGGGACCGTTATTCGCCAACCTGGTGCGCCATCCGTCTCTTGATACCGCTGAATCCGCTGAATCACTGAAATAAAACCCTTCAGCGGCTACCCCTCTCTCTAGTGAACATCAGAGCCAGGTTGCTGCACAAGTTGCTGCTGTGCAGCGTGGTGGTTAGTCCAGCTCTTCCTCTCTCTTCTGTGATTGCAGCTGACTACCTCATGTACAGAGCCAGGCTACTGTGTCCAACCAATGGGAAATATCGGCGTTGAAACCCCTAACACCATCCCACCCGCGATAGGAAATCAAGGCCCCAAACTTGGTGCCCCCTGGCATGCATCATACGGTGCTTTGCCCATTCCCGAGCTTTTATTGGGTCCTCCTAAGGCCTTTGGATACCAGGCTGCACATGCTCACTATGAGCAGCTTCGAAGCTACATGCAGCAGAAGGCATTCACCCATGGCAACGTTGAGCTGGTGAATGCCAGAGTCTATCTTGCTACGTGGGAGCCCAATAAGAAGAATTTTAGCCAAATCTCAGTGAGCCTCAATGTGTGCTGTGATCACAATATTTGCTGACTCACTTTGCATTTTAGAACATCGTCGAGGGGGTTTCGAATATTCCGGTCCATATTGGCGCTGCGCAGCTCAAAGCGACACTCTTCTATGCACTTTTGCCAAAGATTCTGCACTGGACCAAAGGACCCGCAGCACTCATCGATGATGTTGAGCTTCAGGATAAAAATTGGGTCGCAATCAAGCCGAACACAGCACTCGCCACTGATTCTGATGCAATCGCGCATACTTTCTTCAAGCCGCGTGGCAAATCCAAGACCTTAATGTTCGCCACTGGACTTGTCAATCTATATCTTGAGCTCGAGTTCGAGCTCTATTGCAAAATATTGGCATTCCATGACAAGGATGAATCAGTGAGTCACATCCAACTTGGATTCGGCCCATCATCCTGATCACTATTCTAGTCATCGTTGGTCGCAGACTTCACGATTCGCAATCCAACCAAGTCTGGTCCAAAATCCTCCAAGTCTGATTGCAAGCGCAAGACCATTTCTGATATAGAAGATAAAGTATGTCCTAGTGTCATGATTGATTAGGTTAGCATTGCCGTCTGACAATTTTCCAGATCCCTACCAAAACCACTCGTGTTCACTCGCCTAAGCCATCTATCTCGCATCTTGAGCGCTCTGTACCAGCCCGATCTGCCCGCTCTAACTCAGCACCTACCGGGGATGACACCTCATCAGGGTTTGTATCTCCCTCAGCTTCATGGATCCAGAACGCTTTGTCGATGCAAGGCCGTTTACAGAAGAAACAGTTACATGGCCTTCGTAAGTCTCTCTCTGGAAACCGTGACATGATCCTGAACATTGTTTCTCAGTCAACCAAGCGACCTTGCTGATCTCCGTCTATATATTACCAAGTCTCTCGTACACGCAGCTAATTGAGGAGCCTACCTTCGTAGACCATATCATCCACCTCATGCCAATTCAAGCCCAAGTCACGTATGATACTAAGGCCCGACTGGCCACTGGTGTATTCAAGGCCTGCATCACCGGCAAGGTCTCCTGCCCACTCTTTGAGTCCGCCAACCCACTCGATGTCTGTATCAAGCAGTGCTATGTCCATGAAGGTTCCTCGACCAAGCTCAACTACTTCGACAATAAGAAGCAGCTCGAACTGTTAACAGAAGAACTTCGATGCATCGCCTGGGCTGGGGCATTGATGGACCTGGTATATAGCTTTGTGGTGCATGCTGAAAAGACTTTAGGGCGCCCCTCCTTCGACGTACCCCAAATGCGATTTGTTTGCTGTGGTCTTGCGATTGCAACAACATCCGAGAAGCAAACATATCTTCTCGAGGAGTACATCAACATGACTACCGAGGGTCGCTTCGTCAAGTATATATGTAACAGTTCAGCGACCCCGCAACGGTTCAAACAGTCGAAGCTACAACATCGTGCTTCTTTCTCTCATTTGCCCAACATGTCCAATATGTGAAGACCCAGAAGAATGCATACGTCTCTGACTTCCAAGGTCAGTACCTCACTTGCCCTACCGCTTTTGAGCCCTCATTCTCATTCAAATATCCAGGGGGCTTATCACTCCTCACTGATCCTCAAATTATCACATCACTGTGAGCTCTTGCTTGTATTCAATGTATCAGACTCTCATCCTCAACTTAGCATTTTGGGTCATGTTTTCTCCGATGGCAATACCAACTTTGAGTCATTCCCTGCTGAGCATGACTGCAATATATTCTGCGAGTTTTATCAACTCAAATCCATCAATCCTGCAGATGAACAAGAGGGACTTGATGGCACCCAGATCTCTCTCACTGCTGGTTCTTCTCATGCAGATCCTTTATTTATTAGGGATGACTCTGAAGACCTTCCGAGTGATCCCAGGCTTCCGCAGGAAGGGCAGGAAGGGTCAGCTATGGTTATGGGCACAACGTACAAGTACAAGTGAAAGAAGTGATCCTGTACTGTGAAATGGTATTCGAGTTATCCCTAGTGATCCATAGCTACATGACTATGAAGTAGAACCTTAAATATCATAGTTGGAACCTTCTGAGTCCGTCTCTGATTCATCCAATGATGTAAGGACTGCAACTGTAAGGGGACATCCTATGACCCCTTTTTATTCCCCCTTTGTCTCGACCCCTGTCCACACTTAGTCGCGTGACACTCGCATGTCATCTCTACCACTTCGCGCTCCTCCTCGATCCCTCATACGCCTTCTCGAGGTCTCGCGATATCTCGCAGTGCCTTTCACGGTCTCGCGATGTCTCGCGGTGCTTCTCGCGATCTCGCGGTATCTCGCGATGTCGCTCGCTGTCTTCCTCGTGGTCTCTCGAAGCGTCTCGTAGCTCCTCGAGCTTTCTCGGACATTTCACCTTCACTCTCATTTGCGTAGTTCACTTCTCCTTCCTCACTCTCTTATCTCTCTACTCTTCTCACTCCTCTCTAATCCGTGCGGCGCTCCGCTCCATCCCTCTTTCACTTCGCGCCCATGTGATATTCTTCTCTTTCCTTCTCTTCAGTGGCTGAGGTACTATACAGTCGTAGCTATTGTTCTCACGCCTCGTATATACTCCTCGCATCTGGTAGGGGGCACTCCTTAGTCTGTTCTCTTTGGATCCGCCCTCTACTAGGTGAGTAGATAGACTAGCTAGTCCTCATGCTATATATTCACTTTGGATCCGCCCTCTACTAGTCCACGCGGCGGTCTTGAGGTTGCCCTTACAGCAACTAGCTCCCCGCCATTTTGATCAGCCCAATTATTGTCGTTTCCTGCATTGCCAATGACATTATCTCTGTAAGGGCAACTCCGACAGCGGTTAAGCTAGGAGGAGGGAATCCAAAGATATATTAGTATAGTACTAAACATAAGCTATACTACTCACCTAGGAGGAGGGAATCCAAAGAGAAAAGGCTAAGGATTCCCTACCTGCCTAGGTAGCTATATAATAAGTATGGACAATAGTATAATAGACAATAGACAATAAACAATGGTGATAAGTAATAATACGTACTATAATGCTGTACATTATGTACAAGTCCAAGTATTGATGTAACCATCGGAGATCGGAGTTCGGAGTTCCGGAAAAGGAAATATCGGAGATGGTGGAGTCAAGAATGAGTGAACTGGTGGACGAGGTTTCGGAGTTCCGGAGGATTGGAGGATCGGAGATCAGAGATCGGAGTTGGGGTGCGAGTGAGACCGGAGGTCCGAGGAAAAGGAAAGAGAGGTCATGTGACCTTGGGGATAATTTTCCTAGGTGCGGGAGTATGTGCTGAAGTCCTGTACCAAGTTTGGAGGCAAACGGATAAGAGGGAAGAGTGTCATAATTCAGATAGTGTCGAGGTGTTGAAGTTGAGGACGTCCCCTTACAATCTCCCAAGCGAGGCTCCTTGAGGTTTGGGAGTAAATCCAAGTCTTCATCATTCACCCATTGAACCATCTCCACATGCGCTTCGATTTCAGCCTGCAAAATAGGCTCCATACTGACCAAGAATAAATTCTTCAATTGGTTGTAGATGTCCCAAAAGGTCTCGGTGGTGACAGTTGGGCGACCCAATGTATCGTAGTAGATGTTGGCATGCCGATCAAATGCAGGTGGTGTGAGTTCAAAGACAGCATGATCAGATGGTGCATATTCAGCCTGAAGTTGGTCGATGAGATCCTTGGGAACAGGGATCTGAGAATGTGGACATGTCTAGAACTGGTGGGTATCATGGAAATGACTAACCATACCTTGAAATCCCTGGTATTATAGTTCTCTGGGTGTAGTCAAATCAGCTCAGGGGATCCATGCGGAAGAACTTTGTGCTTGTTGCTTCGGGGTGCACTCCAGTTACGAAGAGTAACCCATCCATCCAGCTCCTGCTGGAGCCAAGGAATGGCTATCCATCGGAAGACCAAGCTACCCGCCCATTTATAAGTCTATACTTTAGACCAATACATGATGCTGACTTACTTTTCCAAGGGTTTGTCAACATCATACCATCCACGTTGCACCCCAGACTCGAATAGATTCTCAAAGCCAGGACTAAAATCTGCACGGAAGACCGACCAGTTTGCCTCAGACTTGATGTTCTTCTTCTTATTCATCCAACAGTGCTGAAGGGTGTCAGCTAAGGATGGATCAAGTGCATGCCTGGCCAGGGTGTGAACATTGGCAACACCATAGTTTTCAGTCCCCGGATCGCTCTGCGTGGTAAGTGGAATGGCTAGATGTTATAGTTAGCAGTATAGCAGATGCAAATGACGCTGGATGTGGGTTCGTGCAGCATGGAAATGGAGGGGCTGGGCTTAAAAATGGGGTGCCAGGGTGCAGACATGGGATTGGGGGTGCAACGAGGGGCCGGCAGGTGTAAACGATGCAACGCCGGCGTATGTGAGGCTATGCCGGTGGTTGCAAGGGCCTATCAAAGAAAAAAATCAGTATGGATAAAAAAAAGAGATTGGGGGCACACCAGTGATGCTTCCCTTTGTTTTTACCTTCTGATATGAAGAACATCGTTGTCGTCGACATCAACATCGACAACATGGGTTGTACACAGTTGCCGAGGGAAAACGAGGGCAGGGGGCTGAAAACGAGGAGCTGGGGGTCAAAACTAGGGGCTGTGGCTGAGAACGAGGAACTGGGAACTGGAGGGTGAAACGGGACTGGGGGCGTCATTTTCCCTCCTTCCCTGCTTCTAAATCGTCGCCGTTGTTATCATCATCAACGATGATGTGGGTCCACATGTTTGCGGTGTGGCAGGGGCGTCGTGGGGCGTCGTGGTGGTGGTTGCAGGTGGTGGTTGATGTGGTTGAATGCGATATGTCACTGATGTGACATTGCATCACTGTTCCACAGAATAGGCGCCCGGCGCTTAAGAAATTAATATTTAAATTGAATAAAATATTAATTTTGCACCGTCAAACATGAATATTCAATTCAATAAAATATTAATTTAAAGGGAGGTACATAGTTCACTTATTCAGCAGTACTGAGCAAGGCAATTTGGCCTAGCAGTTAACGTGGTTGTTGGGCGCTCGTTTAAGTGCCAGCACCTCCCAAGGTCGCTGGTTCAATTCTCTCTATGGTGATTTTGTTATTATGACATAATCAATTCCCTCAGACTCTAGGGATCAGCACGGGTAACCCCCAGGTAAATTTTGGAGTACCCTTACTCCTACCCTTCAATACCCCTACCCTTGGTCAGGGGTACAGGGCAGGTATGGATTTTTGCTATGGGTATGGCAGGTACAGTTACGGGTCCGAAATGAAATGAAGGATCTGTCCTTAGCCTGGAAAATCCCCCGCAAAATAAGGGGGGCGCTTAATCTAAGAGGGAGGCGATCAACTTACCCGGTTGCCGGATGCTTCTTCCTTCCCTTTCGCGCCCCCTCCTTTCCTTTACTGTCCCTTCATCTCGTATTCTCAATCTCATCTCCTTCTCCTCGTAGCCCATGTCCACATGTTCATGCCTCTTCAAGCTTTTTGCTTCCTTTGTCTAGCCTTCCACGCCCTCTCAGAGTTCTTCTGCCTCTGATCGGCTTCGCGTTGCGATGTCACGTCAACGCGCTCACTGTTGAGAGCGTTCAATGTTGGTCGCGATCGGACTGGACATGCGATCGATCTGCATGCGTGAATGGACGGTCTATCGTACCACCGAATTAGTCCCACATAAGTCCTTGAATTCTCACAGTCTTGAACGAGTCTACCTGACGATATCAACAATACTGATAGGTGGATATGGATATCGTTGTGGGGCTAGGTGGTCCGTGGTGTGCAGGACTGGATTCAGAGGTTGTAATGCGGTGCGTGTTATTTACACTCTTCGACGCCTCCCTGTATGCATGCGGCACTACTGACAGCGATGATGTTCTGCATGTACTAATGCAACGGCACCAGCTTTCCAGGGGATCCACCGCTTTGTCCTGTGTACGTTTCGTTCATTCCCTTCCAACACTTTAATAGCACCATTCTAGTTCTTTGGCGCCGATTTGACACCTTCAAGATGGTCTTCGAGTCTTATTTCACTTTGTAACTTTGTTGCTGAGGCCAGGGTCTTTTGGGATCATGGTGCATGGTGACGAGTATTGGGTTAGCAGTAATAGTATTACCTGGTGCGTATGATTCGTCGTGATGATATCCTCCGCATCCATCAATGCATCTCAGTGCGATACCAAGTGCCACCGTGACCGTCGTCATCCTTCACCCACGTCTCTGCACCGTCCCGGTCCGCTCTTTTATCCTCCCGATCATCTCCTCCGAAGACTTGCACGTATTCTCTATTCAATAACCTCACCACACGCAACTGGGATGTTACCGTTACCTCGAGCTAGGTCGCACCATCCTCCATTCCAGTTGCCTCCCCCGCTTATTATGAATTTACGACAGTCCAATCATTGTAAATTCAAGTGCGTCCCATTCTGATCCCAGTGCTTTTCTACGCTGATCCTCACCCTGCAGTGAGCTTGTTCGCTGTACCACCCTCAGGATATCCCTGCCCATAAATATTCTCTCAGAGTCAGACTGCTTATATCCCCTTCCGATGCTCTCCTCAGTGCATCTACTCGTTCTCTTCACTGCTTCCAAGTCGTTCCTTCTGTCGCTCCTTTCCGTTGCATTTGCCCTATTCTACCCTCCGGTCTCTACGCTAACAGATAAATGAGGTACGTGTGCTCCCCAGAGCCAAATAAATTTGTATTAAAATTAATCTCGTATTCGCATACTCATGCCTAGAACGATTTGACTGTAGTGACTAATGTACGATAGCTACATCAGCGCCATGACTACAATTCAAATGTGGTAGCTATAACGCACAGGTGTATTGTGCACACAATCGGACCCGCATTGCCATGCTACGCAATGGCCCTCACCTCCAAGTGGGTATGTGCAGGGGTCACTGGTATGTGAGGTGCACATGCATAGAATGAGTATAACTACAGGATAATGACTAGTCTACTTTGAAATAGTAATTTTATCCTAATCATCCACTAGTTCCTCCTCAATATTTTCAGGAACTTTTGCTTTAGATGTTGATGCCAATATATTGCTAGGCTGAATTAAACCCTTCTTGCTCCACTCTCAATGCACATAAGTGTGCAAGTGGTCTGTGTTGAAAGTCAGTGTAGATGTTCAGCATTGGGTAGATATGAACAGGTGTATAAGTGCAAGTTTGTGGCCTCCGGCTCATGATAAGCAAGAGTGGTCAGTCCAGACAATAGGTGGAAAGAGAGCCAGTGGGTGTAGAAATGCAGGCTGATGCAGCCAGTCATGTTGAGAAGAGACATGGTGTAGCTACAGCTGCGTAGTGGAAGTATAAATAGACTAGGCAGCTGTTGAGAGAGATGTGTGGTGAGGATGGCAAGCCCACAGAAGCAGAGGCAGAAGATCGTAGACTTGAAGCAGATGGTTGACGTGTAAAGTGGAAGGACAGAAGAAATGTATGTGCAAGCAACAAAAGCTCAGCCAGATGGACTGTATCATGGACAAGGGCTTCAAACGTAGGCAGACGGAAGCGTAGAGTCTTAGGCAACGGGGATGGACTCTTAGAGAGCAAATCTGGGGGGTAATACTTCTCTATTCTTTGTGACTACTGTAAAGTGCTATATAAGGACAGCCAGCCACCATATGTGGCTAGCCTTGGTTATACTACTATGACTGAATATGGCTACAGAATGCAAAGAGACAGCTGAAGAAAAATGGACAGCCATGCAGAGATGAAATACAGCTGATGGAATAGGCAAAATAAATCATATGAAGAAGGTGAAACAGGAACCCATGTTCCATAAGAAAAGAGTCAGGATTTGAATGCATGTGTGAGGACAAGGCTACTCAGATGAGCAAATGAGGATCGTTGGATGATTGCGACTCTCTTGAAGCTAAGCCATGATACTGCCACGTCGATATAAGCATGGCAGGCAGCAACCCAGGAGCCATATGGTCAATGGAACATGTGCTGGTAATATGCGAACTGCAGATACAATTTGTCGATGACACCTTGAGAGCCAGTCCTGGATTATGCAATGACATTTGCATGAAACTCAGAATAGCGACAGCTGGTTGACTGAGGAGCATAGCTGAGCATGACTGGCGGCTAACAGCACACATCCAAAACAGCTGGCAGACGACAGGCAGAAGAGGTAGCTGGCTGTAGCTAGACAGCCTCTTATGGCTTGTCCATCTAAGAAGCAGCAAGACTGCACCCACAATAGGGGCACAACCCCTACAGCGGTACCTTGGCACCTCAAAATGGTAGATTAGACCAAACAAAGGGTATAACCAAGGAGAATGACAGTACACCTATCACTAAGAAATCAGCTGTAGTATGGAGGCTTGTCCTCTGCTTAGTCGTGACAATGACAATTGCTAATGGATTTCGGAGGTTTTGAGCTGTTTTCAAGTCAGAGGCACCAACACATTCACTGGGGAAAGGCACATGTGATAGGGTCAAATGTGGGGGCACATGGAGCACATGGGCAGGGAGTTCACATCCATGCACCCAGCCAGGAACTCGTGAACTGAGCAGTATCAGCGATCATGGTCGCAGGCAAATCATGACGAGTATTGAGCGAACCCAGGCGCCTAAGGGATAGCAATGCACCTAGACTAAGAAAGGCAGTCAGGTTCACATTGAGAGTTCTCGAGTGGCGCTTCCCGTTAGCTTCGAACCAGAACTTAGAAGCCAGTTAGGCTAGAATAAAAACCGTGCATGTTGTCAAGGAGCACTCCCAGAGCTCTCCTTCGACTCTCATAGCGTACTGTTGCACGCCCACATGAGTCATTCAATCGCTTGGCTGTTCATTCTTGTCCTCGTCGTTCTAGGAACGACTAAAGCTGCACCAGTCCCTTTCAGATCAGGGAGGTGAGGAGTGGCACCCTCTCCACTGCGTTAGGCTTTGAAATAAAGCCGCTGTTTGTAGGGTCGGCAACGGTGACGGCAGCGGCGAATGCTCGAGTCCATTCATCCAAGGTCTCCCAGGATGGAAGCCTTGGTACGGAATTGGACCTGTCGTTCGGCCAATTCGAGAGTATCAATGCAAGATCCATGCCAAATGGCCTACCGAACCGGGGGGATCGCAGCCGGCTATGACTCCCTCACCAGTCGAAGCCCCCTCGTCGAGGGTCTTGAGGTTGCCGTGGTTCCGCAAGCTTGGGAAGGCCGTTCCACCGCGTGGGTCGTCCACTTCAATGAGACATTCGCAGAATGGGCTGATGTCGGGATGGGGAACAGCCGAAGATCCTGTGCAGAATCTGAACGAGGGAGAGCTTGGCAAACGGTAAGCCCTTTCATCCAGAGGTATGAGTCGTGAGCTAACATATGCTGTGTGTTAGCTACAAAGATATAGGCATTAAAGGATGGAACCCTCTCTTTGGCAAAGGTCCCATTTTGTATCCTTTGTCATCGTCAGAGAGGTGATTATCGGAGATACGGCTATGAGAAGTCACTCACAGTAAAACCTAGGGTGGAAACACCAGCACCAGCCGAATCTTCGGACGCTCCTTTGCCATACGGATTAGGGCCATAGGATGTGAAGCGTGAGATAACACCAGAGCGAAGGAAAGGTTCAACGAGGCCATAACCAAGGAAATTAAGTATCTATGAACCAAATACACCATCCCTTACGTAGCGAATCACCAACGGGCGCAAGCATATCATTCGACCGTACCCGCTGCCGTGATGACGACCTTCTTAGAAGGATTCCCTGATCGGCTGCCATGACTTTCGATTTTCTTCACGACGTCCATACCCTCTGAGACCTCCCCGAAAACTACGTGTCGGCCGTCAAGCTAGAGGTACATTAGCCGGGTACATGCGGCACTTTGGAATTGAAGACATACCCATTCCGTGATGGCTGTCGTGACGAAGAACTGAATGAACAACACTGTATGAGACCAAGGAAAGGAGAACGTGAGTAGAGGTGCATACCTGAGAGCCGTTGGTGTTAGGGCCAGCGTTGGCCATTGAAAGCAATCCAGCCTTCGAATGCGTAAGCTTGAAGTTCTCGTCTGCGAATCCAGTGAGCTTCAAAACTGCCATACGCGCTGGAAAAAGTGCAACAGACTCACCGTTAAACTTGGTCCCATAGATTGACTTTCCACCTGTCCCGTTGTGGTTCGTGAAGTCACCGCCTTGGATCATGAACTACAAAAGTGATGGTCATTGACTTCACAAGAACAACGAAACAATAAACACACCTGTGGAATGATCCGATGGAAACCTGAGCCGGCGTAACCAAACCCATGCTGGCCAGTAGCCAACTCTCGGAAGTTTTGGGCCGTCTTCGGGACAACGTCGTCATAGAGCTTGAAGACTATACGACCGGCAGGTTGTTGGTCGATAGCAATGTCGAACTGAGCCAAATCAATATCCCGTTCAAAGGCCAGAACATTTTTATTTTCGCCAAACTCACGAAAACGTTTTTGTTGCTGATGCAAGTTATGTCAGTTTTCTCGAAACGGACAGGAAATGATACATACATAGCTCGAGCAGCGGCCGAAGAGCTGAATCGACGGATGAAAGAGGCCATTATGTTGAAGTCAATTGGGTTTTGTAGACGAAGTTCGGACAGTGGACGGGGAGGAGAAAAGAGTTGCGTGAACGGGACTTTCGGACGGGGACGCGACGCGCCTAAAACATCCGCTCACGTGGATGATATAATAGTTGACGTTTAGGGGTACTACAGCTTTTGACGCCCAAAGCAAGTTTTTCGTGGTGCATTCTCATCGTCGCTTGAAGATTTCTTGGAACCGATACTGACAATCCTCTGACGAAAAATGCTCGGCGGTAACCATGGGCTTTCGAATTCGGGTGATCTCCAGTGAGTATCGACAATTTGACCGACAGCTGTATGGTCGCCGAGACGTGTTGGTATTTGACTGATGTCGACTTGAACAGATTCATAACGTTCTAAGCGACGCGTACCCGTATTATTGTGCAGGATTACCACCAGCAGCTGACCTTGGCATCATTGCTACTTCACCCCTATTTTGCTAGTAGTTCTCGATGACACGCCGTATGGACATATCTTGGTATGTTACGCGTCTGTCTTCGCTCGTCTGGTAACTAATGTATTTCAGCCGACAGGTACTCGTACCTTTGCCTCTCTACCACGATTGAGAGGTTGTCTCAGTTCTTCTGGGTGCATGGGCGCACCTTGTCTTCTCACCCACCATCGGACGAACTTCTCTGGCTCTGTTACCCAAGCACGTAAAATTCATACTCCCAGTTGTGGCGTTTTGATTGACAGCATAGTTCGGCATCGTAGCGCAGGCAGCCGACTTCGCGCTCTTCCGTTTAACAGGCTGGAGGAATCAATCTAGCGCCGGGTCCCCTCAACGTAGAAGCTTCTCGCTTTTTTACCTCCTGCTTCACAGACAGCAGACTGTCTACGAGCATTCTCAATGCTATATGAAGGTTGATAGAACGGTAAGCGACGGACAGGACAGACGTCATTCAATGTCAATAACCCTCATGACGCCTCGACGGGAATGCTATGCGGCTCCAGAAAGGCTGAGGCAGAGCTTGTCGGATCGCTCCCTGCGACCCATCGAACAGGCGGCCTAGTTCTGCCTTACGAATTCGCCTCATTTACGATGATGCCAAGTCTAGTAGAGTGCTGCGGATGCATAGACTGGTGCCGTCAATACCCAGCGCTTGCCTTCCTCCCCAGTTCCTCCCCACGCACTTCCACGGCTAACTGAATTCCGCCTCCCCGCTGAAAGTTTGCTATGCACCATTTGCGATCACCGGACCCCCTCAGAAGCCCTTATCGCAAATAGGCTCGATAATCATGACTGAAGGCAGTGTTTCACAGTCTTATTCTTTCATACACGGGCAAGCTAAGGCCATCGAGGTGACTGCGCACACTGCCTACATTGACGTATGTTAACACGGACCTTCGCCATCAGACCAGCTGGCAAGCATGCACAGTGCATCGCCGCACGCTGGCACTGCCACTTGAATGATCGGTTGCTTACGTATGATCTCTTGGAGGCTTGGGCAACCGGTTTCCACTTCGCAACCACCATTCAGCCTTCTTGACGGCAGTGCATAAATACCACACGCTCGCCACCACCGTCATCCCTTCCTTTCCCTTGACTTTAACGTTGCCATTTAGCCGAGCAGGCTCGAGCACCGTCCCGGACGTCCTTTCACGACCAAAGCACCATGAGCTCCAACGAGAACGTCGACTTCTACTACTATCACCAGCGACAATCCCCTCCGTCACTTCCCTCCCTCACCAAGAGCACCCCATACATTCCTCTCCCTACATCTGAGAAAAGTGGTGATTTTGACGCTCAAATCCAACAAGAAGACCAAGAACAATCATGTTGCCGTCGCAGGCGCTGTCGGGATCGACAACGATGCCACTCTGCACGTTTACGACGGATATTAGTTCCTGTTGTCGTCGCCCTGGTTCTTTTACTGGGAGGGCTGACTATGAGCGTGACTTTCTGTGCTGGAGGGAATGGCATGACATGGCTTGGTCGCGGCGCGGGCATTTGGTTAGGTGAAACGAGTGATGGAACCCCCGACGTTGCATTATCAATGTCAACTGGCGTTCCTGAGGGTACCGTCGTTGCTTACCGAAGAAGCCCAGCACCGGCAGCTGCTCCTGGACCAGACGTTGACGCACCGACATTCCTCGCCTCCCTCGGCTCTTCCCTCTCCTCCACTTCCTCTACATTCGCCTCTAAACGCGAAACCGACGAACCTCTAGCCAAACGTCAATCAACTGGCACGCCCGTGAATGGCCCGGACCAAGAGAGCACGTTTACGAGGAAGAAGCTGTACTTGATTATTATCTTCGTTGGGCTGTTCCTCGTTTTGGTTTTGGGTATCATGTTGAGTGCTTGGTGCTGTCGCAGTATGTGTCCTCTTCTCCCCTCGCTCGTGCAGCTGCTAACTCGTTTACTATCCAGGCTCGTTTGAAAACCCTTTGTGCTGCCCTTGCTACCTGTGTGCATGCTGCGGAGGTCTTGGTGAGTGCTTTCCATCCTCTTTCCTCATTGTTTTACACGTATTCTGACATCCTTTTGTCAGCTTGCCTCGAATGCATTGGTTGTGGTCTGTGCTGCGAAGGTATCAACGAGCTTACAGACGATTAATTCCAATTCCCTCCATCCTTCCATCCCTTAAAATCTTCGCTATCCTTAGTCGCGTTTTGGGCCGTCGCCCAAATTGTTTGGCGTTCTTTCATGCGTACTACCTTTATATCCCCACCGCCATCGGACTCCTTAGTTACCCCACTAGTCTGCTTCAATCCCGTCGCTTGTACTGTATTTGTTCATTCGGACTTGATGATATTAATACTGAACTCTTGAACTGTATTTACACAACGCTGGCTACTCATGCTCTCGTACGAATACAAGCCTGATAGTTTCATTCGATCGGGCATGTATGTACACTCCTCGTCCTTCGTCGCAGCACCCTTACGTCAAGGTTACGACGGAGTAACTGACGGCCATCGAATTCAGAAAGATGCTTATAACGTGCGTAGCCCTCCATTTTTCGGGATAGTACCCGGCTAACGATGTCATCCATCCTTCGTCGGGTGAACCTTGAGGGATCTCTTTCAGGTTGATCTTGACATATTCTCCTCTCTCGTTCTCAAGGAATGGTCTGCAGAACTTGAAGGCCCATTGAGTTCCGTGATGGTGCAAACTACCATTCCTTAGTTACATTCAACGTTCACTTTGATCGCCATAAAGCCTCAAAGTCCCAAGGCCTCAAGACTCGAGCTAAAGCCTAAAGGTCAGTCCACGAAACCTTCGCTGACTGCTTTGATTACCAGACCCTGGTAAGGATGGTTTTCACGAAGGTATTCCTAGAATCGCACTCCGCCACGCCTTCTCCTCACCTCAGGAATATCACTCAACTCGACCATATCTTCAACGTTGCTCGTGCCTTGAATAGCCCATCAGCAAGTCATTTTTCTTTTCGTCCCATCGATCCATGATGCGGATTCTCCAATCGCGAAACCGTCTTACGTTTTGGCTCTACAATGCTAACCCGCGCCGTGGATGCAGCAGTAAGGTATTGATTTTATGACTTTGCAGGGTCTCCGAGTCGGA
Source organism: Pleurotus giganteus (assembly GCA_032158425.1). Lineage (NCBI taxonomy): Eukaryota > Fungi > Basidiomycota > Agaricomycetes > Agaricales > Pleurotaceae > Pleurotus > Pleurotus giganteus. Next base: position 1,977,667 of record JAPEHR010000008.1, on the reverse strand, counting down.
CGCGACGCGACGCGCCTAGTAAAGCATCCGCTCACGTGCGATATGATGGTTTAGTGCCTAGGCCTTTGGCGCCCTGACGCCTTAGGGGTAATCCAGCTTTTGACGCCCAAGTTTTTCTTCCATTGACCTTGGTGCAACGTATTCTCATCGTTGCATGGAGATTTGGGACCGATACTGGCAACCTGCCGATGAAACATGCTCGACGGTGAGCGGGGACTTTTGAATTCGAGCAGTCAAATTCGGGCCGTCTCCGGTGGGAACGGATAATTTTACAGGATGTCGAGGCGTACTGGTATTTGACACAACTTTCGACTTCAACAGGCTCACCCCCATTTTGCTACCACCGACGGACACGCCATCAAGCAATATCTTGGTATGGTTACGCTTTGTCTTCCTTCATCTCTCGTTGGTAACGAATGTGTTTCTGCTGGTAGCTACTCGTACCCTTCCCTTGCCAGCATGTATGGGAGGAAGTTCTCTTATAGGTGCACGGACTTAGTACTTAACTTCTATGCGTCTCCAGAAGCTAAGGCAGAGCGTGTACTCGCCTCCCGCCGGATACGCCGCCGGACTAGGTCTCATTTACAATGCTAGGTCTATAGGAGAGTGCTGCGGATGTGCCAGCACTCGCTTCCCATCCTTGCGACACCCCTCACCCCGTTAAAAAAATTCTACCATTAGCAATTCCCGGTCCGCCACACGCGTTATTGCAAATCCGCTCGATATTGCACAGTCTTCTCCCTTCATACCACAGGCAAGCTAGGCCGTTGAGGGGACTGCGCACAGTCCGTTAACACGGACATTCTTTCCATCAGACCAGTTGGCGAACTTCGATACTGCATGCTGGCACCGCCACTTAAACGATCGGTCGGCTATTTACAATCGCTGGAGGCTTCAATTTCCACTTCGCAGCGACCGTTTTTGACGGTGGTCCATAAATACCACAGGCTCGCCATCACCGTTGCCCCTTCCTTTCCCTTGACTTAGACCTTGCCACCACCGTCCCGGTCATTTTTTCACGACTGAAGCAGCTATGAACTCCGACGAAACCGTCGACTTCCACCACCACGATCACCAACGACAATATCCCCCGTCATTCCCTGTCCTCACCAAGAGCATCCCTTACATTCCTCTCGCTACATCAGATAAAAGTGATGACTTTGACGGTCAACTCCAACAAGAAGACCATGGCCAAGAACAATCACGTTGCTGTCGCAGACGCTACCGGGATCGACGACGATGTCAGTCCGCAAGTTTGCGACGGGTATTAGTTCCTGTTGTCTCCCTAGTTCTTTTACTTGGGGCGCTGATCATGAGCGTGACTTTCTGTGCTGGAGGAAAGGGCATGGAATGGCTTGGTCGCAGCGCTGGTATCTGGTTAGGCGAGCCGAATGATGGAGCCCGCGATGTTGCATTATCGACGCCAACTGGCATTCCTGAAAGCACCGTTGCTGCTTACGGGGGAAACCGAGCACCGGCAGCTTCTCCTGGATCAGGCGTTGATGCCCTCTCATTCCTAGCCTCACTCGGCTCCTCCCTTTCCTCCACTCCCTCTGCAGCTGTCGCGAAACACGAAGTTGCCGGACCTCTCGCCAAACGTCAATTAACTGACAATGACTCCGACCAGGAACGCACATTTGAGAGGGGGAGGCTGTATATAGTTCTTATTTTTGTTGGGTTGTTCCTCCTTTTGGTTGCGGGCATCATGCTGAGTGCTTGGTGCTGTCTCAGTGCGTTCTCATTCCCTCGTCATCAAATACTAAATCGGACGCTTTTTAGGTGCATTCGAAAACCCTTTGTGCTGCCCTTGTTATCTGTTCGCCTGCTGCGGAGGCCTCGGTGAGTTCTTCCCATTCTCTTGCCGCGTCCTTTCCCTAATGCTTTAATCAGCATGCCTCGAATGCATTGGCTGTGGACTCTGCTGCGAAGGTATCAACAAACTTTCGGACGGTTAATTTCGCCATCCTTTCATTTCATAAAATATTCGCGCCTCCCGTAGTCGTAGACGTAGTGGCATTTTGGACCGTCGACCAAAGCGTCTTGTTCTTCTTTGTATTATCCGCCGCCCTCGCACTCCGTGTCTACCACACTAGTCACTGGTCTACTTCAATCCCGCCTCTCTGTAGCTGATCTTTCGGACTTTATCATATCTGAACTATCGAACCGTACGTACACGTACACATCGTTGATTACTCTCTAACGCCTCAGGTTCTCGTGTTCGTGCCAGTTTCTAGGAGCCCCTAACGCGGTCGTGTCCACGCTTCCCAGTCACAAACGATGCTCTCACGATTACATAACATTGTCTGCTTCCGTCCGCATCGCCGTTACTTGAGGCATACTGATCCATTGCCTCGCTAGTCGGCCATAACTGACACATTCCAGAGGTATTATGGCGACGCTCCAACTAGGACTTTTCGGATGGTAAGCATTGAAGTACGTACGCAGAGACCGTAGGTATTCTGGTTTTCCGCCAGACTGCCACCTAGTCATCGACTGATTCCCGCTTGCAGGTCGCTCTGACGCTGTTGTGATTCGTGAAGTAGAGGGTGGTCAAAATAGTCGAAATCTACAGTACTTCAGTGCGGAATTTCCTTGCCCCACATGCTATGTCTTTCTCCGAGGGTCGCCGGGTCGGGCCCTCGGTTCCCTTCTTATCGGCATGTCGCGCCCCCTTGAAGTATTTTTGCACTTATCTACCTTGCTCTGACACTTACGACATCAATACACGGTGAACTAGCATAATTAGTGAGTCAATGTCTCGGAAGAATTCCTACTCAATCTCACATATCTGATTAACTGGTTTCCCAGGAATAGGAACTCTGACGCTGTGTCACCGTGCCCACAAGCTACACCGTGCTTCTCACTTTAACCTCCTACTTCGCAGCCAGAGAAATGCGCCCGATGTTGTGTGAATCGGTACGGTAGGACCGATGTCGTCGAGTGCGCAGTGACATCGCGGTGTTGTAGAAGCCGAAGTTTGTCGAAACTTTTGTTGATGTTCTCTTGTTGCTCATTGAATTACGGCTCATTCCCCCCGCGCTACATAGCCCCGAATGCACGATGCGATGCCACGGCTACTTATGTACGATCTCTGGAAGCTTCAACATTGATATTGAACATTTGACGGAGCTTCATAAACACTTTGGGGCCCTGGACTCACTATCAGCGTCGTCCCCTCCTTCCCTTTACCTCTGCCTTGCCATTCACAGGGTTGAACATCGCCCTCCGATATTTCCTTCACAACCCACACATGATGAACTCCGACAAACCCGCCGATTTCTACGCTAGTCACCAGCGACGGTCGCCACCTTTCCTCGCCAAGAGCATTCCATACATTCCTCTCGCTACCGCAGATCTAGAGAGAATCGAGAGAATCGCTGACATTGACGCTCAGACCCAACAAGAAATTGAAGGCCACAATCAATCGCGCTGTCGCAGATGTTGCCACTCTGTGCGCTTGCGACGGGTTGTCATTTCCGTCGTCGTCTCCCTAGTTCTAATCCTGGGAGCACTGACTATGAGCATGACTTTCTGTGCTCCAGGGAAGGGAATGGCTTGGCTTGGTCGCGTCTCAGGTACTTGGCTAGGCGAAACTAGCGATGCAACCCTCAATAGTGCACCATTGACGCCAATGGACGTTCCTGAGAGTGCCATCGACGTTCACCGAAAACAACCTGCTCCTGTTGTTACTCCCGGACTAGCATCTGACAACTCGGCATCCCTCGACCCTTTCCTTTCCTCTACTCCACCCACATTTGCGGCAAAGGGATCAGTCAAACGTCAGATACCCGTCCTACCTCTCAACGGCGCGTTTACGAAGAAGAAGCTGTACTTGATTGTCCTTTTCGTCGGACTGTTCTTCCTCTGCGGTTTGGCGTTTATGCTGATGCCTGCTGCTGTCGTAGTACGTGTTACCTCCCCTTTTTATCTTTCCCTTGCTCTACTGTTCAAATGCTAACTCGATTGCTTTCAGGCTCGTTCGAAAATCCTTGGTGCTGCCCTTGCTACCTTTGCGCATACTGTGGAGCTCTTGGTGAGTTCTGCATTCATGGCGTCGTCGCCCTATTCTGATATCCTTGAATCAGCATGCTTCGAAAGCATATCCGGCGCCTTTTGTCTGTGCTGCCTAAGTGTTGGCGCAGCAGCGGCGTAAATAACCATTCGGCTGTGGCGACTAATATATAGTGGCTATAGGATACGGCTTGCGTGATGATAACAACCACTCACAATATGTACGAATGACGGATCACTCGGCCCAAACAGGCTGTATCGCATCATGGCCGCCTCTCCAAGGAACTGGAATGCTGCGCCATCGGAAAAGAAAGCAGTTTCGATCATCTTAGAAAGATAACTTCGAATGCAATAAATGGGGTGCGTTGGTGTTTCGTGACCATCCCGCTCGTCATCACTTACGTTGCCCACTTGGGTTGCCGGAGTGATATAAGATTCCACTGCCGCTCAGATGGACTACCCATTCCACCGCCGTCTTCATAATGTCCTTCCCTATAGACCAGATCGCCACATCCTACAAGCATCTCTATGCCTCCCGCTATACCCAACGTTAGTTTATAGGGATGCTGTACTACCCTGTTTTCGGCTCATCATCGTTCTAGTGTCATCGCTCGCTCTGTTGGTATGGGACTACTTCCTCACTCTCCCTGATGAAGTCCGTGTACTGGTGGCTCTACCTCTTATTCCGGAAGCTAACGACCTTTCTACGCCAGTCTCGCTTATTTTGGGTGCTCGGTCTTCTCTTCTCTCCATCCATCTGAGGTTGACCCACACTCTTCCAGCATGGCCGGTGGACATATCCTCGGGCGCTGTTCTTCCTGGTTAGCACTGCATCTATCTTGCAAGCACAGCAATGCTGTATTTGCGTCCTCAGAATAGGTATCAAGTCATCATCATTCAAGGTTTTAACACTTTCGGCGGGTATAAGCCTCGGCATTTGACGGGCGTCTCTGATACGAATCTCCTGCAGCGTTATTCAATGAAACGAACTCCACAGAAGTAAGTCCTTAAGCTACAAATAATGGTCAGTGACTGAGTCTCTCCAGTTGTTTGTTTTCTCTACTACCTTCCTCTCGTTTCGAGAAACTGACGAATTTCGCCCACTCTTACGTTCATGCTACCCCGCTAGTTGTAAGTTGGTCATGTCTCCTATGATACCCCTACCCCTATTTCAAAATCGCTCAATTGACCAGGTCAAGCGTGGGGGCATTATTTTCTAGAGGCGACGGGTCAGTAACTCTAAGTTCTTCTCTGCATACTAAGCCTTCATCCATTACGTCACAGGTATCGCGACAGTCTTCTGCATCCACCTCATCCTCGCCCTTAGGATTTATGGCCTATACGGACGTGGTAGATGGATAACCGTATTCCTAGCTATCATGCTCCTTGGTACATTGGTCGGTGAAATCTACACAGCGGCCGCCCTTGCCCCGAATTTCACTCGCATCCCACTTCCAATTATGATCAACCAGTTTGTATGTCTGCCCAGTGAGACGACTAATGGGTCCCTTTTCTTGTAAATATCGACTATCCTCCTCCTTCGATTGTATGCTAATACCTCTGTGGTCAGTGTACCTGCCATCGCGTTTGACTTTTTGGCCCTACTTCTGGTCGTCGTGCGGTGCTTATCTCATATGAGGGCCATGCGAGTGGCCGGCTTCCGGGGCTCCAACCTTATTCGCATCGTGTTGCGAGATTCTGTCCTCCATTTCGCTATGTGAGTTACAACGTCTCTCCGTTCAACTAATTGTGTTGACGCACCCCAGAATCTTGGCATTCTATATAATCATTGCCATAAACTGGATAACGTCTGCGGTGGGTTTCACTCAGCTCAGGATCCTCCCGCCTTTTCATGCCACCTTGCATGCTAGATTGAGGATCGTTTCCTACTTTATGGATATGCCGCATCGGCTATATCCATGACAGCGACGCGGCTGCTCATGAATCTCAAGCACGAAGCTCTTCATTCCTCTCTATCAAATGGGAGTAATATGAGCACCGGTGGTAATTTTCGTCTGGAACACATAAAGCACATTCGAATACCCTTCGCATCAGACACTATTCGTACTTGAGCTAAAGTAACGGCGAGTGATAATTAGTTGTTGTCTGAGAGACCTCGTTAGGAAAACAGCAGCAGCAGTGTAGCTCTCGCGGGGCAAGTGGGATAGCAGAAGGTTCGACGCCAACAACTTGAGGTCCCGTGGTGACGTTGATGGTAACGCCATCAAACAGTCTTGCCTTTCGTCGGCTTAGTAGGATCAGTCTCACAGGCAAAAGGACCATTAAATACCGACATGCAGCCTGGATACGCTGCGGTGTGTACCCGAGTACAACCTTCACAGCATTGACCACATCGTTTCCTCTATCATCACCCCTGACTGGCTGACGGACGTAAATATGCATTGGCTTTTTCCTAAAACCAACCATGGTCGATGTCTTTCGGTCGTGTGGACGAGGAATTGGATAAATAATGCCCGTTTGCCTTCCCTCCGTGTGGCCGATGTGAGTAGACTGAATGGGTTGATCGGGCATCACGATGCGTATGATGTGGGTCGCTCGAAACCAGAGTGGTATTTAAAGATGGACGTGTAGATACTGTCGGTGTACCCTATACATGGGCGCAATATCAAGACGAAGAGTGAACAAAGGATACCCCCCGCGATCAATGGACGTGAACTCACAACATGATCGAAGGACGGTGCCGTATTAATCATTTTGCTCGGTGGGTGTGTAGTAGCAGGCCCCTTCAAGGTCTCTACGAGGTCAGCGCGGGCATTTAGTGACACCAAGAGAGTGTTCGCGTATAGCTTGCTAAGGGCGAGGTCCGGGATAAAATTGCTACATGCACGAAAGATCAGGTAGAGCCAAAGAAATGAGTTTACATGAAACCCACAATCCGGTCGTCTAGCGATAAGGACGATAAATGTGTAGTGTCAGAAGAGCTTGGAGAGACGTACAGTCAATAGGATGATGACTAAATTAGCCACAGCGAAAGCTGCCGTTACCACTCCGGTTTCGACAGTGACTGCGCGATGGTGGATGAGGGGTAAATAAGGATGTAATTGCCTTATGTACGAGAGGGGAAACGCACAGAGTATTATTTTGCGAATGACCGTGTCCATCACACCTAAGCCCGTTTGCTTCCGATACTTCGTGGATCGCATAAGTCAGACTCAGACCCGGATGGTGCGTTCAGCTCACCAGGGTGACAGCAAGTATGCCTGCTATCATAACATCAGCCACAGAGGCCGACCCAAGCATGGTGATTAGACTGGGGTAGTATAAATTGAACTTCGAGAAATCTGGGATTGTTATCACCAGGATTATTGTGGCAATGCCTCCGCCTGTGTACGTCGAGTGAGTATATAGTAAATATCTGACGTTTGGAGCCGGATGATATAGTAACGTACCGAGGGAAGCTAAGGAGAAACACCCGATGATGAGCGGTATGAACCGTGAATCGGCAAGAACTTTGACACGATACGCCATGAATAGCTGGACGGGGGTTGACACGAGTACCTAGACATGTGTTCAACGACGCATGAACGAAACTGGCTTGACACAACGGAACTCACGGTAAGTAAAGCATCTGGAAACAATGTTCAACACGTGAGTGGGGTAAGCCAACTTGGAATACATACCAGCAGAGAGCACTGGAAAATATACCATTAAATATACATCGAGGGTAGTACTGGGCATACGTACGGATCGGCGGTTTTGGAGGCATTTCTGGCTTCGATCCAACTGCGAACATGAGGAATGCTGACGTTTCAAGAGTGGCCAGAAGTGGGGACTCGGCCAGACTTACGGAAGTTGAGAATAAACACGTCGTATATCATTTCCATCATACAACCAGTGTTGGCCGTTTCCAGAACGAGTAGGTATACTACCTGCAATGTTGATGAGCAACGTCGATGTTGAAACATATGGGATACTTGCTAAGTACCGGATCCAAGGCCGATCGCTGTCATGAGTTGGGTGGGATGACCATTAATCAGCCATTTCAACGAATCTCAAACCACGAACCCACCTTTTGTAGACTTCGAAATAATGGTACGCCTATGGAATTCATCGGATATTAGCGCAACGAGGCAGGCGATGTGTCATTGCCCTGACCTGAACTACAAGCATCTAGTGAAGAGGCTCATTTGGGATATATGAATCGAAATTACTAATACGTACCCCGTACAAGAAAGTGTTCAGAAAGACACCAATGAGCATCGGTCCGAAGCTGCAGCACCGAATTAGAATTAACGGTGAGCGAGTGAAGGGTGAAGGATCCTACAAAAGCTGAGGCTCGGCGACATTGGGGGTCGGCATCCTGAGACGACAAGCACTAACTCGTAAGATAAACTGTGCTATAACGAAGGGTTCATTAAATAAACCAACCTCATCAGATCCTAATGAATGGACTATAGATTGTGTGAGACAACACATCACAGCCATCATTAGCCGATCAACCTACCGTCCATCAAGAACAGAGCCGTCAAGACAACACAGTTCGCGTGTGAATGATAAAGTGATATTGCGTGTATCTCGCAAAGATGAACATAGGCTCTCGACGCCGAGAAGGCGGTGAGATTGAAGTCCATTCCTAGGGTGCCCTTGGAGAGCTACGCTACCGCTACTATGTTGCACGGTAAGCACCTTCAGCTTCCCTCGATTTCTGCTACTGCGAATCATAGAGAATTATTTCGTCCCGAGTCTGTTGTTACCCTTTGCCAGTGATTCCAACGTTCAAGTAACGTTCAAGTTGATGGTGACGCTGCCATAACACCGCTTCTCCGGCATCACGTAGTCTTGCCTTAATCGTAGTTTGCTTGACAGAATCAGTTGCACAAGCAACAAGGATAAGGCTGGAGAAACATGGAAGAACGAAAGAGACATGGTGGCAAGTCGGGCGCTAGTGCGCCGGCCCGTGATACAGGGGCAGAAACAGGGGAAATTCATCAAAATAAAATCATGGTTGGAAATTTAAAAACGGCTATTTGAACGACTAGATCAATATATGTAACAAGCGAGAATTATATACTTACTTATACAAGGTACTCAGAGTAATCATCGAAGAACCTAGGTTTCGGAGACGACAAACACCGCATGATAGATATCAGGGAAGTCTAGTCGTTGTTTATCATGTCGCTTGAGACCTTGCAAATAACATTGGGTAAGGCCCTTGATAGCCTTTTCATAAGAGTTGAAGAGGCCCTAGAAAAATCTCCATGTCAGTAGGATAGTACCAATTAGGAGAGCTAAAAGACGCAACCGCATAAGATCGGAAGATAAGTTCTGATACCAAGTAAGCGAGGTGACCGTAAGTGATCCTCCCATGATCACAAGCGAGACGGATATTCTCAGCATTCCTGTTTTTGGTTGCGGGATCCTAGTTCCGTATGGTACGTGAGTGAGGAACAGATTCAAACGTGACAGAAGCTGACTTGGAAGATGACAGTGATTTCCTTCGGAAATGTGTCGGGTATGGTAGTGGCATCTTCCAGGAGACTGGTGGAGGCGCTACCAGCAACCGTAGCGACAACAGGTACACCTAAGGCACGAACTCGGGGGTCTGCTGCACAAAGCAGCGGGAAGACGATATCCAAATGAGACGTGTCGATCACACGGGGCCTAACGGGGAGCTTAAAGGTGGGTATTTCACCAATTTCCTGACAAGCTGCGTAAATCAAAATCCGGAAGGTGGGAAACCAACCAACCAACCTTGGACCAGCGACTACGGAGGGGAATTCGGTAGTCGACTCCGGGGACTCGAAAGAGGCATTGAACATGGGCATGCTGTATTTTGATGAGAGAGGGCAAAATTGGGCAGAAGCAGACGAACCTCAACATTGGACGTTACGAGACTATTGAGGTTACAGTAATGTGGGTGGCGAGCTTGGATTCTTTTCCTCAGCGTCTTTGCCTGGTCATGTGGCGTCTGTCATTGCGAGTTAGAACGAAGTGTTCTGATCGTCTTAATTCAAAATACGTACCGCAGGAGGGGATGGAGGCATGATTCCAAGAGCTGGACAGGATGGTTGCAGTTCGAGGAAACTGAGCCCATTTTATACGCCATAGGTATGGGCTAAGCGTCTGTGGCTTAAATCAGTGGGAAGCGGACAATGGGGTGAAGGGACAGTCCAATCTGGCCGTGCGCCTTAGCCACAGTGTGACTTACTGAATTTTCACATTCGCGACCAAAGTCGCTTTGACCGTTCATCGATCATCTTCCACATTTCTGCAGGCCTCTGTAAGCGAATTGCTCGATAAATGCGTTCGTTGTCCTACATACCAGCGCGACAAGGTATCTATTAGGGTTCCGCAGCCGTGTGTCATGGAACGGTAAAGCATGGGGCACCGAAGTCGAAGACACGTAGGAACGTAATTGTTGAGGGAGAGCAAGTCACCAAAGTTCGCGCCAAGTTCGCAGCGCACACTGTAGGTAAGTTCTTAGCAAACGGCTACATGATTCGCCTACTCTTACTTACAATTCAAGCTTTAAATCCATCACCGTGTAACCAGCTGCGCCAATCTTGAATCTTGAATTTCGAATAGCCTGCCGGTCACACCTGGTAACACAACGGCTCCATTGTGGCATTAAAGCCAGTAGCGTTGCGAATGAATTGTTACCCTGTTGGCGAAGTCGTGCATCCATACGCCCGAGGTTGGTTTCCAGCCTGTATGGGCGCAGCAGGATCCGGTCAATTTGGCAAGTTCAAGTTAGCAGAGTTCCCACAGTCAGAAACAATTTTCTCACAGTTAACTTCGGTTCTTGGCATCATAGCCAGCCGGATCCAGCAGCTCCTCCATGACCACGACAAGCAACTCAGTCACTATCGCCTCTCTCGACGGCCTTTCTGTTCATAATACCGGGCTCCTGGTTTTCTGTACTTTTGATTCGTTACCTGTTGCTGCCTTGGCCACTCTTTATGTCTTTCCCCGAGGTTCAGGACCGCCTCATAATGTGGCCACGTAAACTGGCATATCGCATACCTGTCCCGGCCCCCTTTGATATTGTATTTTGCGCTGCTGGTCATGCGACGCGGCGCACATCCCATCCTGAAAGCCGGCTGGCGCGTTGATCTCGTGAATCATGATGTCACGGGCTAGCATCACCAGTACCGTCACATTACCCTCGCGGACCTCTCCTTCTGGACGCTATGTATCTCGAAATTCCTAGCCAGCGTATACATGGGTATTTATAGGCATCATGGGGTGCTCTGCTTAGCGGACCTCTGACATACTCCGGCCCGGACCAACTCTCTACGTCGATTGCTTCTTGCGGAGGAAGTTAAATACGCCAGCGAGAACAAAGTCATCCTTTGCACTGCAACCATGCCCAGTATGCTAGTATTTGCTGCTGTGCTTTCCATCCTTTTCCGCTTCGTGTTCGCCGTGGCACCTCCGGGTCCTTGGGATGAATTCAACTTCGCGCCTGATTCTAAAACGGTTTACCCAACGGCCATCCGACGAACAAATGGCTCCGTAACAAATGCGTCACGTCTCGTGGGTAACCACGGCGGTTCCACCCTCAACGGTGTTGGTTCGTGGGTAACACTTGATTTTGGCATCGAGGTATGTCTTGCTCGTGCCCCACCCGCATCAACATTTCACCAACCTCTGAACAGGTTGGCGGTCTCATTTCTATGAATTTCGATGCTGTATCTTCTTCCTCATCGGTATCTCTTTCTTTCACGGAGTCCCCTCTGTACATTCGCCCGGATGCGTCGGACGACTCTTCCTTTCCGTCTGCAAATACAACCTATGACGGTGTTCTCCGTTTACCGGCCCCATTACGCCGCGGACTTTGGCAGCAGCCCTCTCCCACCCTGCGAGGCGGATTTAGGTTTCTTACGATTGTCAACCGCGCCTCCGCCCCTGTGACCATTTCCAATATTTCCTGCGCCATTTCGTTTATGCCTCACGTCTCGGACTTGCGACGTTATTCTGGCTACTTTTTTGCAGAAGATCCCGTTTTCAAAGACAAGGATTTTCTAACTAAGCGTTCGTGTTCCGTTTTGTACTGTTGGAAGCAATGAGTGATAGTCGATCAGTCTGGTACGCCGGCGCTTATACGATTCAGACCAACACCGTCCCGTTGGATACTGGGAGGAAGGTTCCCTTTGCGCCCGCAGGAAGTTGGTCAGCTGTGTTTTTACCTCTAACACCTAACTCACGAGTGTTGTCCAGCGTGGTTCAACAATGCTTCTCTTGGCGTTGCCGGACCAATCATTGTTGACGGCGCCAAACGCGATCGGTGAGTAGCTCTGATATCCAAGGCGGCCAACGATGGTTATTCATTGATTCCGCAGTGCTGTATGGCCAGGTGTGCTCATATTCACATTGACTCTGTATCTCTGTCTCACATCATCAAGGCGACATGGGCATCGCGGTCCCTAGCCAATTTGTATCAACTAATGACTTGATACCCACGCGCAACGCCCTCTCCACCATGTTTGCGGCTATCAACCCGTCCACTGGTGCGCTTCCCGAGTCCGGCCCGCCGTTGAGTCAACAAGGCTCCGACACATATCATGCATGGACGCTAATCGGCACATGTGAGCATAGCTTCTCTTCTTCGCGATCGTAGATCTAGAATCTCGTTCCCATGAACCGACTTCGAGATTTGCGCTAACCTCCTGAATGTAGATAATTACTTCCTATATACGGGCGACACGGAGTGGTTACAAACTATATGGGCGAATTATACGAAGGCGGTAGCGTTCTTGGAGGGAAAGGTAGATCACAAGGTTGGGTTGATGAATGTTACTGGCTTGCGCGACTGGGCTCGACTAGGCGGTGGAGGGATCAACTCCGCAGGCAATGCCCTATTGTATCGAGTTAGTTTTCTCATTCCCAGTTCGTGCCTTTTGAGCTTACTCATATGAGCTAGGTCCTCGTAACGGCATCCGAGCTCGCTTCCTTTATGAGCGCTTCAACCTTGTCGTCTTCTTACGCCACCAATGCCACTAGCATTAAAGAGAAGTTCAACGAGGTATTCTGGCTGCCCAGCGCTGGCATGTACAAGGACAACCAGACGACCACTCTATGTCCACAAGACGCCAATTCATTTGCGGTCGTATTTAACTTGACTGATTCCAGCGACAAAGCTGTCAGCATAAGTAGCGGTCTAAAGGCGAACTGGAACAGTCTAGGATCTATTGCACCGGAGCTACTGCATACCATCTCGCCGTTTATTGGTGGCTTCGAGGTATGCATCCATCCACGGACATGATACCAATCAGCTTATGATTGCTTGTAGCTCCAAGCGCACTTCATTGCGGGGAACGACGACCTTGCCATGGACCTCCTTCGGAGAGAATGGGGTTTCATGCTTTACACGAACCTGAGCGTACAATCAACACTTCTGGAGGGGTACAATGATGATGGTAGTATAGGGTACGTCCATCGTGTTCTTGCCAGGCCGATGTTCTGGTATCCATTCCGTTGAAGATATCGAGGGGACCGCGGGTACAATAGTGATCCAGCCTATGTCTCACATGCACACGGTTGGTCTGCGGGGCCTACATCAGCGTTGACGTTCTTCGTCCTCGGACTATCCGTGACTTCCCCCAAAGGAGCAACATGGTCCTTCGCGCCTCATCTAAGTGGACTCGACTCTGCTCAAGGTCAATTCGAAACGCCTCTGGGAACGTTCTCGGCTAGTTGGAAGATGGATGAAAATTTCAGCGCTACTATAGAAACACCGCAAGGCACGAAGGGTTTGATCACGATCCCGTTCGCAGGCAAAGTGCGTGTTGATGGGGCAGACGTCGTCACTGGGGAAGATGGGGAGTTGGTTCTCTCTGGTGGACGCCATAGCTTCACCGTCACAAGGGTCTCTTGATTTCGAAGCACGAAGGACGAAATTTAGTCATCAGGTATATACGACAAGCTTGCGCCACGCAGACTATTCAGTTAGACTCGGGAAAAAATGGAAAGTCAGCGTAGCCCTTTCCACTCGTACTGACATGTTATTGCTCAAGAGTCGATAACGGGGTTGGGGGTGAGTTTGCATACGTCACCATTCCCAACATCTTGCATTCGAACCGTACTGGACCTTCCGATCGCCAGCTCGAACGATGAAAGTTTCACGAAGCTGAAAATCTATGTCTATTCATTCAACTACATACTGCCAGTACCCAGCGCCCAATCATCGTACAGGAGGCGCAGTGAGTCGTCAATTCAACGATTTCTCATCAACTCCTTCAAAGAATGGATAGTCTGTGTATCCCTTCTCGGTGGCCCCGTAGAAGGTCGAGTAATCGTAGGGCGCTAACGGGTGACTTTCTTTCCAACGAAGGGGTAGGTCGGGCTGCGAAACCGAACTAACTTAGCCTTGGAACGGGGTTTGATAGGACAAACGGGAACTTACGTTGGAGATGAAAGACCGACCTACAGCAACAATATCTCCCCTCTCCGCCGCCTCGGCGGCCAGCTCTCTCGTCTGGCCGCCCGCAATAATCAAGGGTTTTGGAGCCCAGAGTTTGCGGATGAAGTCGTTGTCTTTATCGGCGACCTTACTCAACTCTTCCGGGACCATTGAGGCTACGCGCGGTTCAACCAAGTGAATGTATGATAGAGCTGGGAAGCGTTCGCGGATCTGGGAAACCAGGTATGAGTACGTGGGCTTGGGATCGTCCATTCCCATTTCTAAAAGTCGGGACCATGGACTGAGCCTGATTGCAGTGCGGTCGGCGCCGATCTCCTTCGTGATTGCGTCTAATACCTCCAGCACGAATCGGGATCGTCTCTCGACGTCCCCACCATACTCGTCCGTCCTCGTATTGGTCTTATCCTGGATGAATTGCTCAACCAGGTAGCCGTTTGCTCCGTGCACCTCAACGCCATCAAACCCTGCCAAATGAACTGCATTGGAGGCTGCCTTTGCGTAGAGCTGGACGTATTCTTTGATTTCAGATACTGTGAGAGCTCGTGGAGGAGGATCGGCCTGGGAGCTCATGGGTACATTCGATGCGGAGATGTAGGGGAAACCTTGGGTGGCAAGGATATTTTGATCTGCCGTACGGCCCAGGGCCCACAGTTGGAGGTAAATGAATGATCCCTGCGAATGGACGGCGTCGGTGACCTGCAAATCAACCTCTTTGATTAGGGCCTTGCCAGTGAGTGGATGGAACTTGGTTCCCTACCTGCTTCCATGCTGCGACTTGCTCGTCGGACCAAATACCTGGGGCAGTATCGAAGCCACCAGCCTGCGGCGCGACGAGCGTTCCCTCTGTGATTAACAGAGTTCCCGGAGTGCTTCCTCTCTGTTTGTAGTATTCAGCAACCGCAGGAAGGAGCGGAACATTCGACTTGGTGGCTCGGCACCGCGTCATTGGAGACAGAACAATTCGATGCTGCAGAGTGACACGACCAAGCTTGGTCGGCTGAAACAACTTGGGTGTTGGGGCGGTCATATCGATAGAAAAGTATGGAATGGGGAGTATGGGAGCCTGTATAACCTCTGCGATGTTTTATACCCAACAGCTCGGTGGAGGGAGAGTCATATATTACGCGTCGGTGCATATCGCGCGCACAGATTACCAAGGGATAGCTGAGGGACAAAGCCTGGCTCCTGGCTCGAAACTGATCGAACGCTATTGATAGTTTTCAGAGACGCGTCAAACGGATGCCGAAGAGTAAAAGTATCCTACGACAATGACGAATTAGTCAAACATCCGCGGTAGCGTGCTCCCCCACCGCCCAAGATGCAGTTGTCATGGTTCTCACTGGCTGGTGTCCGCTGCTGCTGACGGAGAGTTGTCTGGACGGGGCTTCCGCAGCGCTGCGCTGATAGCATAGTGCAACGCTACATCTATCGCCATTAGAAATGATTAGGTTGATGATATGACGGAAGTGCCTACATATGCCTCAGCAACAGTTTGATGGTACCTTATCATATCGGTTCCGACATGGGCAGTTGACGCGAGGCGAGGGATGCAGCATTTCTCCTCGTTACATGGGTCTGTGTATTTATAGATACCGGTATTCTCGGTGTATCACTCAGAACAGAAAGGAAAGTCGGTACAGCCCTTGCCGCTCGAGACGTAGAACCAAGAGACGGTTATTCTTCCTCATCCCGCTTCTCCAGAGGTTCGATGACGCGATTATCTGACAAACCAGGGGAGCGGTCATAGATTTGGGAAACAAGCCAAAAACAAGCTAAGAGAACGTGCGCCGGAGATTGAGCATGCCCATCTCCATATCAATGGGCCAGGGATTAAATTGGATGGCGGTCAGTATGATGCATGATAACGAATCCTTGTTGCGCCCCACATACTGATGTGTTAGCATTCGAAGGACGAAGTCTACGCTTTTCCAGGTTCACTCATGATCGAGTCTGGACGCTGTAAATAGACGATGGTGCCTTCAATTTCGACGTGGTCAGCTATAGTGGGGTGATCTCATGGGGATGGGAAAGGCCAAGGAAAGGCAACGTTTCTCATTCTCTGAATAATCTACCGATGTACAGGGACGAAAAGATTGGTGCGTCAGTTAGACTCGGAAAAGAATGGAAAGTCGGAGTAGCCCTTTCCACTCGCGTCGTTGGGAAGGTAGAAGGATGCTCGGTCATATGGGGTCAACGGATGGTCGTTCTTCCAACGAAGCGGTAAGTCAGGCTAAGAAGAAGCAGTTAGATATGAGCGACGAAAGGACACGTGGACTTACGTTAGAGGTAAAATATCTTCCTACGGCAACAAGGTCTCCCTTCTCTGCGGCCTCAATGGCTAGCTCCCTTGTTAAACCCCCCGTATCAATCAACGGTCTCGGCGACCAGATCTTACGAATGAAATCGTTCTCCTCGTGAGCAGGGATGCTCGCCTCGTCCCGATGCACCAGCCCGAGGGACACGCGAGGTTCGACAACGTGGATGTACGACAGATCAGGGAAGCGATCGCGGATTTGGGAAACTAGGTAAGAGAACGTAGG
Organism: Pleurotus giganteus; assembly: GCA_032158425.1. Taxonomy (NCBI): domain Eukaryota; kingdom Fungi; phylum Basidiomycota; class Agaricomycetes; order Agaricales; family Pleurotaceae; genus Pleurotus; species Pleurotus giganteus. Next base: position 1,960,732 of record JAPEHR010000008.1, on the reverse strand, counting down.
CTTGGGATTCTCCATGCCCATGTCCTGAGCGGTTGACCAAGGACTGAAACGGATGGCCGTGCGGTCAGCTCCAATCTCCTTGATTACCGCCTCCAATATCTCGAGCGCAAAGCGCGAACGTCCCTCCTCGTCAACTCCATACTCGTCGGCGCGCTTATTGGTCTTATCTTGGATGAATTGGTCGACGAGCATGCCGTAAGCTCCGTGAATCTCAACACCATCGAAGCCTGCTTGGTGAACGGCTTTCGAAGCAGCCTCCGCGAAGAGTCCGACATACTCTTTAATCTCCTGGACGGTAAGCGGCCTCGGCGGAGGGTCGGCTTGAGAGCTGAGCGGGACGTCTGACGCGGAGACATAGGGAAGGCCTTGGGCGGCTAACGCCTCGTGCTTGGCTACACGGCCAAGAGCAGCGATTTGCATATAGATAAACGACCCTTGACCATGGACAGCGTCGGTGACCTGCGCGAAATTAGTTAGGTTGGCTTGTGGCGATAAAATTAGGCTTACCTGCTTCCACGCCCCGATTTGCTCGGGGGACCATATCCCCGGAAAGTGACCTAAACCTCCGGCTTGCGGTGCTACTATCGTCCCCTCGGTAATCAACAGGGTCCCAGGAGTGCTGCCACGCTGCTTGTAGTGGTCGAGGACGACAGGGAGGAGAGGAACTTGCGTCTTCGTAGTTCTGAGCCGCGTCATTGGAGAGAGGACGATTCGGTGTTGGAGCGTCATGCGTCCAACCTTCACGGGTTGGAATAGCTTCGCTCCCGAAGACACAGTCATGGTACGGGGGGTGAGATAGAAACTGGGCGAGGGGGGTAGGGAGGCGAGCCTTAGTCTTCAGACGCCTTCCAATCTTCAATTTAATAGTACGATACCTGGTCAATTGGTAAGAAGTAGTATCATCTGGATGACGGAATTGCCAAAGTCCCTGACAAAGCTGGGTGAGTGAATGAAATTTGGTGTTACGCCCATCAGTATAGCAGTCGAACTTGGTCAACAATAATGACACCAATCTATAGGCTTGGTCATCCGGTAGATTCATCCCTTGGCGGCCATATATACGTTGCATTCTATCGCTAGTGTTTCAGTACCGACCACGGTAAGGTATGACTTGGTGCAGCCACATATGATGGGTCGCACCAACGCTCAGCAGAGCTCTTGGAGGTATTTCCTGCTCCTTGCGGACTCGATGAACATGAAGTGTTGAGTAAGCAACAATAACGAATACCTAGTGCGCCCTGCAATGAGGAAATATTCATTCCATCATAATCGAGGTCAGTTTCGAGGCGATTTTTCTTCCTGCTTCAAGCTCGTTCCTGGGAGTAAGCAAGTTGAAAGCGTAAGCAGTTTTCACAAATTTGTCAATCAATATGTAGACTTGCTCCCACCCCTGCTCCGCCCCCTGTCTGTTCCCTCCGGACTTGTGTTCGCCTGACAGGACAGGACGAGGTACCGCCAAAACAAATTGACGAGATTAATATACAGTTCAAATTCGATATCATCCTCTAACAACCCCTCTAATCCTAAAGACAATCTGACAAGAAGTCATCGGCCGTGGCTTCGTGTTGCACAATATCCCGATGTAGGTCTTCCGTGAACGGCACCAGTGGGCGCATCGGTTGCACAAGCGATAGCAATTTGTCTGGCGTCCTGACAATATTCGCTATCAGCTTGACCACCGCCTCCCATCCTGGACAATATTCAGTATCCCGAGGGATCACGTCCGGCCTCAAAGGATACAAGCGAAATGCGTAAATAAGGCCAGTCATCTCCTTAGTTCGAGGCCAAAGACCTAGCGACACCGAAGCTATGTCATAGCCATCTTCGTCTTTCCTTGGTTTTGGCTCCTTGGATGAGATCGGCGACAGAGAGTTCAGCGTAGTGATTCCGCAGTCAAGATGGTAATGCGGAACTACCCCAACTTCGAAGCAAATATGGAGGTCGCTGAATGGCCAGTCGGGTCGAAGAATGTTGATTTTCAGGGTGTGCGTCGCTGGCGTGATGTGAGGTTTCGACGGGTGGTATGCCTGAGATACTGCCCATTTCACAAGCCAGTCGTGAGCCTGCGGCCCGTGCTCTGTCAGCGTATAAGCGATAAATACGAGAGCCATAGTACTCACATTAAACCAGTTCTGAAATCCTGGATCATCGGGAAGTGTACGGCACACCCTGCGATGCTTAGTCTCCCAGTCGTTCCTCTGACACTTGCTCGACTAGTGGGGTGTTGTAGTGTATGTTAGCGCTGATATCCATGAGAATGTTACACAGTATCGGACCCCCTCACAATTGGCGCACATTCGCATCTTTCTTCCCTCATAACTCTCTAGAGGACAGCCATCATATTCACATATTCGAGGCGGTTTGGTGGATCTGTCGATTATCAACTGGTTGGTTCGAGGGTTAAAGAAGGTAATTCCTGAGATACGTTGGCTCCTTAGGTGCATCCTTTACAGCGTTGTAGAGTCAAAAGCTAAGGTATGGGTTCGTGCCAGGCAGCCGCCTTGCCCTTTGCATTGCCATGAGTTCTGTTACGTGATTCCCACACAAGTTTGACGTACAAGTGATGCAAAACGTGGGCAGCATGAGCGTGGTTTAAACCTAGCTAGACTATCGCAATGCGATAAGATGGGAGGCGCCCAAATGGCCATCCGAACATGCTCACCGAGATGTACCCCTACACTTTATAGGGGCTCTCCTTTTGCTATGATTTGGCGCTCACGTCCTCTTGCTCATTCTCCTTGCATTCTCAGCTTCGGGATCGTGCCTAAGGTGTTCATTCACCAATGTAGGCACTGTTTCCCAGACCAATTCCGTCTTCTTTGCTACACATGATCGTATGTGCCCCCTTTAGCTCTGCTTGGGTCCCTTAATACGTCTGCACATGCAACCAATCGGAGCGACATACCCAGTCTTTTATGTAACTGCACCATATATATATCCCGGCGCAGGCTATTGCCTTCCCCTTCTCGCGTTGGTTCCGTGGAAGAAGCGTTCGGAGTACGGCAAGGATACTAACTTGAAATGATAACTGGATCGAACCCATCAACGTGATCCGGGCCAATGTCCTGGCACCACGGTTATTCTAACTCCTCGTATCAGGATGAAGCTCGATGGTTGTCAATGACAAATTTTTAGACGAACCTGTGTTACTGGCTCTTCGCCAATTCACAAGCTGGCTGAGCCGTCGTCCATGATAAGGCCCAGCACGCTCACGAGACACGCAAATCAAATGAGGGGTAGCCAGGGCTGATTCCTTTCATCTGGGGCATTAGCATGCTCAAACTCTTGGTATGGACCCGAAATGATGAATAGAAGCGGTGTTCCGAGTCTGTCCGTAGGACCGTACAACTACCACCGCTGCCAGTATCGAACGTGCTTTGCCATCTCGAAACGGAGAAACTGTGGTCGTTTTTGATTTATCCAGAAATAAGAGGAAAGATCAGATGCATTGGGCCTAATCGAGCGAGAAGGGTTTCACGATACGGCGGTCCAGCGCGTGGGCGCCAATCCGGTTATATGAGCAGTTCGTGACGTCGATGTACCAGCCCGAGTACACAACCCCCGCATTCCCCTTTCACCTCCTACCACCACCATCTCCTCCTCGCCCTCTTCCTGTAACCTTATAATTATTCCGTATTATTTGTATTCTACCCCAAAGTCGCGATGAGCACCTTTCGAAACCACCGAATTGTCATTGCGTCGCTATTCCTCCCGAAGACCGCCGTGCTGGGTGAATCAGGTCCATCGACGCCGGAAAAGCAACTTCGAGAACCTCCAAAGCTGGCCATTCCAGCATCTGCGTTCAGAAATGCCGACAAGCCCAAATCTACGCAAACGAGGCCGGGGGGTTCAGCGCCACGGACGCGGTCGAGCAGTGTTACTAATGCCCTCGCAGCAAGCATACCGGGGCCGTTGAAGAGCATTGTGGAGGATCTTCAGGACAAGGTGCGTAATACGATTTCCAGTAGAAGAGCCAGACCATCTGAGACATCTTGTAGTCCAGACATTTGACCCCAGCTACGCATACGCCTGCTCAGGAGAGCGCCAACCCATTCCTCAAAGCTGGACGGGTAGCCACGAATGGGGTTACAACCGAAGAGCCTAAGCCTCTCGAATACGCCAGCAAAACGCCGCCCCCTTGCGCTCGGAAGCACCAGACGACTTACGCCGACTATGGCAACAGCCCAGCAAGGCTTCAGAGGAAGAGCTCAAGATCATCGTCACGCAAGCCCACTGGGGATTTCGACATGAAGCTGACGAACGGAAGGACTGTCTCTTACTGGCACCCAGAGCCGAATTCTCGTTGCAACGGTGGCCTGAAGAACGCCGTCCAGAGCGTTGGGACCAGGCTCCAGAAGAAAGTATGGGTGGGAACACTCGGTACTGCCACAGACATGTTCAGCGACTCCCTGAGGGAAGACATCAATCGTAGAATGCTCGTCGAATGTAACAGTGTTCCTGTTTGGATTCCTGATGCGGAGTTCGAGAGTTGCTATGATGAGTTTTGTCATCAGGTGCGTCCGTTAGATTGCACCCGGACTCTCTCTCTCATTTACGATGATTTGTAGGTGTTGTGGCCATGTCTCCATTACACTGTCCCAGATGCACCAAAAACAAAGTTATTCTACGAATCGGCTGCATTCAAACAATATGAAGCTGTTAATCAGCGATTTGCGGATACCATCATTGAAAACTACCAAGATGGTGACATAAGTCAGTCCCCTTGCTCCATGCTGTGCTCTTCGTTATTATCAACCTTTCTTCTTAGTCTGGATCAACGACTACCACCTCATGTTGGTACCCGCGATGCTTCGCGCGTCGCACAAAATTCCTCCTCAGACTCCCATAGGGTTCTTCCTGCACGTCGCCTTCCCTTCTTCAGAAATATTCCGATGTCTCTCCGTCCGGCAAGCTCTACTCAAAGGGCTCCTTGGCGCAGACCTAGTTGGGTTCCAGACAGCCTCATATGCTCGCCACTTCCGGCAGACCGTCAGCCGAATCTTAGCTTACGAAGCCCTGCCGAAGGGGATTGAGATCAAGGATGGGGAAGAAGGCCCAGGGAGTCGAGGGCGGTTCGTCGACGTGGGCGTTTTCCCGATGGGAATCGACGTTTGGCAGCTGAGGGAAAAGATGTGAGTGGGACAATTTTGATTGATCCTGTCAGCAGCACATTGACATGATGTTCCCAGGCGGGATCCTGAGGTGTCGGAGTGGATTCAGGTGTTGAAGCAGAGATATGCAGGCATGAAGATGATCGTGGGTAGGGACAAGCTGGATACTATACAGGTCTGTATGATCGGCGTCGGTGTCGGTGTTGATTTCGGAGTCTAGCTAAACGCTGGCTTAGGGTGTACGCCAGAAGATTCAGGCTTTCGAAATGTTCCTCGAGAAGTACCCCGAGTTCCAGCAGAAGGTAAGGCCGCCATATTGACCTGACTGCGTCGGCATCCCATAAATCCATTGGCTGTAGGTTGTCTTGATTCAGGTAGCCCTGCAAACCACTGAATCCAACGAGTTGGCCGGAGGTGTTGCGGATGTTGTTTCTCATATCAACTCCCGATTCTCAACCCTCACTTGGCAGCCTGTTGTGTTCCTACATACGCAGGACCTGACCTTCACTCAATACTTGGCGCTGCTGTGCGTGGCTGACGCCTTCATAGTGACTAGTCTGCGTGAGGGTATGGCTCTAAGGTTGGGTCACCTTGTCACCGCCACTCTTGAAACCTTTAACCTGGTCCTACAGAACCCATGAATACGTCGAATGCCAAGAAGGCCGATATCGCCCGCTCATTCTCAGCGAGGTTTGTTTATGCATTTACTTCCTGCAATTATTGTTTAAGTTATGGGTTTCAGTTCACTGGATCTTACAGCTATAGCGGTTTCCGATCATGTATCGCAATCAACCCTTGGGATACTCGTAGTACTTCGGACGCTATCCACCAGGCTCTTACGATGGGTGATGAGGAGGCTAAGTCTCGCTGGGAGGTACGTTGTGCTGTATACCTGAACGCCTTCCCCATTGACTCCGCACGCCAATATAGGACCTCCATAACCATGTTACCACCCAAACTGCCCAAGCCTTCGTGACTTCTTTCCTCACACGCTGCATCCGCGCCCATACAGACCATGTTCAAGGCGATCTCACCGACGTTCCTCAGTTCGACGTCGCTCGTATTCTACCCCGATACAAGCACTCACATAAACGCCTCATTCTGATTGACTTCGAAACAACCCTTTGGCACCGTGATCTCTCTAGGGAAAGCCTACTAAGCAGAGCATTCAACCCGCCTTTTGAGGTGTTCGAGCTGTTAGGAAAGCTTGCAGAAGATAAACGGAATGAAGTCTGGTTATTGAGCGGGCTTCCGATCAAGGATATGCTTGATCAGGTCGCCGAGAAAGTGCCTAAAATTGGTATCGTGTATGTGTTTCACGGAAGTAATTGCTCCCTTCCGATTGAGCTGATGGTCGTACCCTTTTGTGCAGCGCGGAGAACGGGTGTTTCATCAAGACCAGGCCAGTACGAGGGCAGCCAGGCAGCTGGATGAACATGGTGGCGAACTTCAACCTTACTTGGAAAAATTCTTGCTTGGAGATTCTTCAATACGTATGTTTTATTTTGGGTCTCAAGTCGGATTGCTTGCTGATTCAGCTTTTATAGTTCACTGAGCGCACGCCCGGCGCATTCATTGAAGAAAGAGAAGCCTCTATCGTCTGGCGCTTCTGGACTGGTCCGTCGTCGGATAGCCCCGATCGTCAATGGGCCCGCCGTCAAGCGGCCGAAGCCCAAAACCACATCTTTGACAGGTGAGAAGAGACTCCTTTTTCATCATCATATCAGGGAGTTCTCACATTTTGTTCGGCGTAGCCTCGGGGAACGATACGGTCTGCGTATCATTCCCGGAAACAACAGTTTCCTGGTTCTTCCTAACAATATATCACGATCGACTGCCGTGGGTGCTATTTTGCACCCGGGGGGACCGTCCCATTCGCCCGTGGCCTCTCAGGCTGTTTGGATGTCGCCTGTTATCATGGAAGATAATGTTGGCGTGGACATTGATTGCATCTTGGCCGTCAGCGGAGACGAGAAGTTGTTGAGAAGACTGAACGACTTTGATAACTCGGAGACGGTGTCTACGAGTGGCAAGGGTACTGACGCAAAATGGCAGCTTGACGCGAAGGCCTCGGTGCAGACCTTGTGGGCCTTCGCTAACGTTCAGCCTGCGTGAGGCCGGTTATCGGCGCAAGCTATCATATCGATTTCATTGTTCATTCGGTTATATCGTTATCATAAGTATTCTGTATGCTCTGTAGATTTGGTAGGTTATGTACTTGTACGATAGGTTTTGTATTCTTGCTCGCCCTGAGCCGAGAGCTGTGTGTAGTGGCTAGTTGCTGGATACGTAGCTTGGGCCTACCGCGCCTCCAGCCGCGAGGTGATCGCAACCAGTTTCCTCGGCGTCGCCACTCGATTCCGCGGAACCAAGGCTATCGTTGAACGCTCCATGACAAAGTCCCCCTTCGGCTACGGCCCTTGCCCATCCTCCAGCGCGTCCCACAAAGGTCTGGATGCATTCCAAATACAAAACTTGACCGTCAAGAGCCGAGACACGGGGACGGTCATACAACGATGTCATTTCGCAAAACCTACGAGCCCTACAGAGCTTGTAATGAGGGGCCTCGTTGATGCAGAGCCGTTGGCGTCGAGAATCTCAAATTTCGACTCCTACTCCTGTCTCCTATCGCACCGTCGTCAGCATCAGCAGACATCAGCCATCCCGTCGGAGGGCATGTGACTACCCCAGCGCGAAGATGTGCCGGGGGTGAGATTTTGAAAAGGCAAGGGCAAAAACTAGTGATCAGAGGGGGCGAGGTGTAAGGAATCGAGGAGGTGAAAGGCGAAGGGTGGAAGTATTGTTTGCGATAAACAAAATGATGTGGTATGTATACGAAGTGAAAGGAAATAAAGCGGAGGGGAGAAAGCGTCCAATATTGCACGAAAGAAAAGTATCAACAGAGTCCATAGAAAGAAAAGTATCTATATATATATATTAAGTTAAAGGTCCATCTCCTCATCATGCTCGCCTTCACGGCTATCCCAGAAAGAGTTCAGGGATATCTTTACTCACGATAAATATATCCCTTCACCTTCTCTGAGCCTTCCGCTGCTCGTACGACTCCCATCATACCAGAAAGCGACTGTCGCTGACGGCGATTGACTCTCCAACTAGACTGGCGCCAGACTGGTCGGAGAATCGATCCATGCATAGCAACCTGTACCCCATAATGAGATGAGAAGGCCGAGCGTTGGCAACATGATGAGGAGAAGGGTAACTACGAAGTGAAAGGCAATAACAGGGAAGGGGGAAAAGAGCGTCCAATATCGCTGAAAAGGTGTCCGTCTCCTCATCATCGTCGCCTTCACGGTTACCTCGGACAGGGCAAAGGTCATATTAACTCGCGATAAATGTGAGCCTTCGCCCTGTCGGAGGCGGCCGCAAGGCACTCATCCTTCCTCCGATCCAGCAGGAAAGCAGGTTGATCCGAGCCGACCAGTTAAGTGCTGGCGCCAACATTCCGTCTGGAGGGCCGATCTACGCATGGCCACCTGGAGAAATGAAAGAAGGACGAGTGATGCAAAAATGATGAGGAGAAGGGTATGTACGAAGTGGAAGTAAATAAAGTGGAAGAGGGAAAAAGCGTCCAATATCGCTGAAAAGAAAAGCATAACTAGAGTCCATAATGTGCCAATAATATGTACGAAGCAAGATAAGTAAAAAATGAAGACAAATAAGCCCCCCCGCATCATCACTTCACCTCTACGGCAGCCCCAGAAGGCAGAAGGGTACCATCTATCGCGAGTAAATGATACCCCTCATCCTTGCTGGGGCCGCCGCTGTTCGCCTTTCCTCCCATCAATTCGGAAAGCTCAGGATGATTCGAGTCGATTAGCCCCACAGTTTCAGTGCCGGCGCCAACACTCAATCTGGGGTCCAATCTATGCAAACCAACCCTGTGCCTCCTGAAGGATGAGAAGAAGACGAGAGGAAAAGCGAAGATGGTGAGAAGAAGAGGAGGAAGGCCAAGATGAAAATGGGAGAAAGGGAAAGGGTAAAAAAGCGACCAGCGCTGAAACGAAAATATCGTCCGAGCGTCCATAAAGCGTCCGAGCGTCCGTATCTTTTTGAATTTCTTGATTTCTAATTTTTTTTATCTTTTCGTAATAAGTGAAGTTGAGACTGGCAAGCCTACGGCTGTGAGTAGAACCTGTGTAACCGGTGGGTTTGGGAAAAGGCCGCTTCTTCGGACACAGCCGATCTCTTCATCTTGCATTTTTCCGACCAGGATGAGAGCCGAGCTGCCAAAGGCAGCAGCATGTTTCGCATCCCGCTAAGCGGTGCCCATTGACTTGGGCTGAACTGGAATTCCGGCGATCCTATCTCGTCGCCATCATCCTCGTCTTCGCCACTATCCTCGTCTTCGCCATTATCCTCATCTTCGCCACTATCCTCATCTTCGCCACCATCTTCATCGTCACCCGAGGGCTCGTCAGCGTGGCCAACTATTTGACGAGGAGTCCGCAAAGCCAAGTAATTGTCATCTTCAGGGGAGGGAAGTCGCGCTGCATAGGTAACATCGGGGATGGTGTGGCGCCAGTCACGCCCAGCCTCCGCCAGTAACTGTATTTCTTCAGATAAGTCGGCATCAGCAAGGGTAATGCAAATCGAAGGCGTGCGGTCTGTTCCCAGTAGGAGTAAGACACCAGAAGGGAGGCTTCCTTGGGCATTGGTCGAGATAGCTATGTTGACAGGGGTATCGACGATGAACCCGAGGCCTTGAAGAGCAGAGAAGCCGGATAACCAAGGAGGTACAGTAGGGGATGTTGAAGAGACCGTGGACGGTCTGAGAGTCAGATCAGAGGCCATTGTGGGAGCTGAGAATTGAGCTGGGAGTGATGTAAACGAGGAGCTGAGGTGATGGCGCCTAAGGGGGTCAGGGCGAATTGTCTCCTCGCTGTCGGTCCTGGATTTCAGCTCCGGGGAAAAAGGCATGTCATAGAGGTCATCGCAGTGGTGGTGGTCAGAGGAGATAAGACAACAGGGCTCTTCATCATGCTCGGCCGGTGGTAATGCCGAAGACCGCGAAGTCGAGGCTCCCGCGTCGCTGCCGGATTCCATAATCCCGCTGACCTGGTGGTCCAGAGAGATGGCAGAGGTCGTACTTTGGGAGGGTGCGGGAGAAAGAACAGAGCGCCAGCGCAAAAAGGAAGCAGAGGGCATGGTTGTGGACAAGGTTCAAAAGTATGCGGGGAAGATAGAGGTAGGGAAGAAAGAGTGCTATCCATACCCCGCTAGTCAGCCTCTTATAACGTACTACTCGGCGCTCAGCGCTCAGCTCTAGGGGTCACGGTCAAACCTATGGTCCGATGCCCCTTGTGCGTCATATTCTGGAGCAGGCAGCGAAGTGGAAAAGGAGGCATAAGCTTGTCGAGGCCGCAACTGATCCATGCCAGTGGCCGCAAGGCCTATCTTCAGGTTAGGCGAAGAGCGATGTTTCCAAACGTCAATGTTAGACTTTAGTAGAGCATCCTGTTAGTTCAGAATGCGCTTTGGCGATGGCGAAAAGCCAGACATACCACAACTTGAACCTGGATGTAACGAGCGATGACTCAGAGCGGCGAAGCTCCGACTGAGTTAGGGGCAGTCTAGTGCAGACGCTCTGAACAGTACTCAAAGGCTTCAAGGGAGCCCGGATCTCGCTCCCACAACCTGCATTAAACTCGAGCTAACCCCCACGGAACATTCACCGTGTTGCTGACTTGGTTGTTTAGGAAGGGTTGGAGTAAGGACGACATCAGACACTCCCACTGCACAAGCCGCGAGTGGAAACCATTTGGAAACCAGCTGACCGGAATTGAATTCTATTCTATTGGGTATCATGGGACAACTCTACGTCCAATAACAGTACAATGTCTCTATCATCTCCTTCCACCCCATACGACTCAAACCACTGAGAATGCAGACCCGCCAGCCTTGGCGTCAAGTTCTATCACTGCATCCAAGCCTAGAGACACGATGTCAGCTGAATTGATGCGCCATGCTATCACGCAGGATACACAGGCTGGTTAAGCTTGTGCGAAGTGGGAGCGTGGACGCGTGATTTCTACGCCCGAAGAATGGGCGAACGACAATGCGCTTGGCTTCTGTGCTCGCACAGTGGCTTCTCGTATGCGCTCAGACGCAAGGCAAGCCAGACGAACTGCCTCGAGGACAAACTTCTCCAGCGTCAAGAACTCTGTGACTTCCATCCGCTGTAATCGTGCCAAAATCAATGAATAAAGGCCACCGAATAGGTTAATCCTGAATCGAACCTTTTGGATCGTATTTACGACCTCTACATAGTCGACAGCTCCTTGCCCTTCGGTAGCGATATCCTCGACGAATGAGATGTTCATGATGACACGTTGCTTGGCTTCGCGTTCAGGTGGGTTGACGCCAATGATGACGTAGAGTACCAGGTCCTTCACTGAAACCCGCTTCTCTGTTCCAGGCAGAGTAACATCCACCTCGAACCCATTTGCCAACAAGATCAGCTTGGGTAAACCCACAGCCAAGCGAACTTCGAGCGCAGCCTCTCCAGCAAGGTCGAGAGCCTCCTTGCTCACCGCACGAGCCAACTCGTCCACCGAAGCAAACGACGATGAAGACGATTGAACGAGTTGGGTTATAGATTTCGTTAGATGGCCGTAGTGCACAGAATCGCTAACATCGTCTGAGAGGCCAGCGCGATCCAGATATAACGGTGCTAAGTGAAGGTAGATAGTGATGGTGACTTGCTGTGGTCTAGAGCGTCCCCAGCAGTCCTTTCCGACGGTTGCGGATAGGTGGAGCGTATCAACGAGGACCTTGTCTGAGGCCATCAAGTCAAGACACTAATTGAACGCCGAGATAGCCGAAGTCTAATCAAAGATGGTCACGTGGTATAAACAGATAGGAGCTTCGATCTTGAGCAACCTCAGCCTAACTCCGCTGATCGTGCGAAACATAAATTGACTGTGGGAATGTCAACCCTGACTACATTCCTTTGGCCAGCCTTCGCCAAATGTCGTCGCCTCCTCAGCATGTCCTACCAAGAGGGCTACCCGTTGAGATGCACTCAGAGATTGTATCCTACGTCGATGACCGACCTACCCTTCTCGCTCTGCTTGTATCAGCTGCTCCACTTCATCACCTCGCAGAGCGAAAACTCTACGAAAGCGTTCGTCTGAGCGCCACGCACAGTAAAGCTGATGCTCCAAAGCTCAACTGCTTTGCTGGAAGTATCACCGCCCACGACTCGCGACGCGCTCATTTCGTCAAATATTTGACCTTCGACATGAGACTCCTTCCCATACCCACCGCAATGCGGAATAATCTCGACGCCGTCCTTTCCAACGTCGTTAATCTCAAAACACTTGACTTTTTGCGGCACCGAATGGTCAGGAACGCCGCTCGTAATGCCAGCAATTCGGGACAACACAGTGCCGTTCAAATTGGACAGGCTTACTCTCGTCATGAGACCTTCCTTAATGTCGAAATTCATCACAACGCAGACATCCCTGACCTACCTCAGTATTCCCAAGATGGAGCAGCTCCTGTATTTGGAGAAGGACTCGTTTCCCTCCCTTCGCGTCCTAGAAGCCTCACTCGCTGTCGCGATTCAGCTTCTTCCCGGACGGCCTCATATCACAGACTTGAAAATTACTGAACGTCACCGTCGTGGGTTTCAGACAGTATTCCCAGCCGGGTTGCTACGCCACATTCGCACTTTCTACAGCCTGGCATTCGACAGAGCGTTCATCGATATGGTATCAGGAATGGACGACCTTGAGTATTTGGAAATCCTCGTGTACGGTGCTGAAAGATCCATGCTCATGGCGGGCGCCACAGTATGTTGTCGCCCGTTGCTAAGTCAGCCTTATTAACGTCGTCTAGACGCAGGAGATCATCTCTCTTGCTTTGCACAGCAACAAGTCTACGAAACTTCGCAGACTCAGGATGACCGATGAGGGATTCGAGCCTATCAAGCAAACTAAGGCGGCCTTCAGCAGGTTTGCTCAGAGTTGCTTTCAATCATCGCCTTCGTTAGAATCCATTGAAGAAGCGGGTAATAAATTCCTTGCCTGCTACCGTGGAAAGGCGCGAGTCGTCGAGAGGACGGAGCCCATGAAGTGGGGCTGGGGACGAGAGATAGATGAAGAAGACAACGAGGAGACAAAGAATTCGGCTGTTCGCGCCAGGCGTTGAATGTTTTGTTAACCGTTTGTATTTCATGGACTGAGAATGCGTCGGGTACTTGTATCTCGCAGTGGGAAGACATTTCAGTTGGTTCTCCACCTTGGGCCGACTTTCCCACGAAAAGCGTAATGCCAACGGTTTGTCGCGTGTCTCGCGCCTCTTCGCCAGCAACTCCCATTAGCGGCTGAGTGGAACCCCACTTGGCCTCGACGTTGCGTTCAACGACTAGCTGGCGTATGTCCTCGCCATCCCAGAATACTTCGGTCAATGGCCTACCTGCCGAAATACATCAAGAGATTATATGCTACATCGATGACCGCCGCTCTCTCCGCGCCCTGCTCATGTCGGCTTCTTCTCTTCACTACCACGCAGAACGAAAACTATACGAAACTGTTTGCCTACGCTTGACGAGCTACATAGATTCTTCTCTCCTTAGAGATGAGGCAAGGCTCAGCCGCTTCGCTAAGAGCATCTCCGCTCACAACTCACGACGAGCTCATTTCGTCAAGCACTTAACCTTCGACATGAAATACGGACTCTATCCCATACTCAATTCAATGCGGAAGATTATCGACAAGATTCTTCGAAAGACCATCAATCTCAAATCACTAGACTTTTGTTGCGTTGAGTACTCAGACACACCGCTCGTAATCCCAGCCATCCGAGACAACGCAGTACCGTTTAAGCTGGCCAGGCTTGCTCTAGGATCCTTCCATTTCGACGGGAAACATTCGCTGATTTCGAAATTCATCACGATGCAGACCTCCCTAGTCTACCTCAGCATTCCAAACCTCGAAACCTTCCCACAATTGGAAGAAGGCTCGCTACCCTCCCTTCGCATCCTCGAAGCCTTACCTGCTGTTGCGCTTCAAATTCTTCCCGGACGACCCCATATCATCGACTTGAAAATTACCGATCCTGGGTACAGGCTAACGGTTCCCCCTGACTCGCTACGCTCTGTCCGGGCTTTCTACGGCGGCGCTTACGACACAGTATTCATTGATTTGGTGTCGAAAATGGATGGCCTGGAGTATTTGGAATTCACGACATATCATGAGTGGACTGTAATGCAAGATAGCCCGGGACACACCGTAAGTGGTCGTCTAGTGCTGTGACTGGTGTCTGGTGACGTCATCTAGTGGCAATATGACGAAGTTATCGTGAATGCTCTCAACGCCAACAAGTCTACGAAGCTTCGTAGACTCAGGATCGATAACATCTCTATGCCTACGGCGGCTGCGCTGACCAAGTTTGCGCATAAATGTTTTGAGTCGTCACCTTCGTTAGAGTCTGTTGAGGCAGGGACTAAGCGCCACAATACCTTCATTACTTACTACCGTGGAAAGTTGGAGGTCACCGAGAGATCGAAGCCGATGAAGTGGGGCTGGAATTGGAATATGGACGAGGAAGACGAGGAGCTGAAGAACCTTCAGGCCGTGCACACTAATCATTAACGTCTTTGCATTACACGTCCAGAATCGCTGTAAAAATATGAAGATACAGTACAGCTTCAGTTAAGGCATCGGCAGTACATTCGCAGCTTGGTTGAGCGTGGAGTCGACAGCTTCATCAACCTAACACCACTGATCGTGCGAAAATACGGGCTGACTGTGGGAATATCGAGTTTATCTAGACGCTGACCAACGTCTTGGCCAGAGCGTTCAAGTTCGTCAAATGTCGTCGCCTCCTCAGCATGTCCTGCCAAAAGGGCTGCCCGTTGAAATGCACTCAGAAATTGTATCCTACATCGATGACCGACCTACTCTTCTCGCTCTGCTTGTATCGGCTACCTCTCTTCATCGACCTACAGAGCGAAAACTCTACGAAAGCGTTCGGCTGAGCGCCACGCACAGTAAAGCTGATGCCCCGAGGCTCAACTGCTTTACTGAAAGCATCACCGCTCATAATTCACGACGTGCTCATTTCGTCAACCATTTGACCTTCGACATGAGATACATCCCCATTCCTAGTCCGATGCGGAATAATCTCGACACCATCCTTTCCAACGTCGTTAATCTGAAATCACTTGACTTTTGCTGCACCGAATTCTCGGAGACACCACTCGTAATTCCAGCAATCCGGGACAACACAGCGCCATTCAAATTGGACAGGTTCGCTCTGGGAAGCCTGCAATTCGATGGGAGACCCTCGCTGGTGTCGAAATTCATCACAAATCAGACATCCCTGACCTACCTCAGTATTCCCAAGATGGAGAAACTTCTGTATTTGGAGAAGGACTCATTACCCTCCCTTCGCGTCCTAGAAGCTTCTCCTGCTGTCGTGCTCCAACTTCTTCCCGGACGACCCCATATCACGGACCTGAAAATTACTGAACATGATGGAATCACGACGGTGTTCCCACCTGACACGTTACGCTACATTCGGGCCTTCTACGGCGCGGCTCACGACAGAGAGTTCGTTGATATGGTATCAGGAATGGATGACCTAGAGTATTTGGAAGTCGGGATGTATGGTGATGATATAGCCCAGTTTCTCGCGGGTGCCACTGTAAGTAGTAGTCACCGGTCACCGTTCACTATAGGTCATTCTGACCGGTGTCGTATAGACACAGGAGCTCATCTCTCGTGCTCTGGAAAGCAGCAAGTCTACGAAACTTCGCAGGCTCAGAATGTACGATGAGGAAAGCAGGCATACCAAGCAGAATAGTAAGGCTACCCTGAACAGGTTTGCTCAGAGCTGTTTTGAATCATCGCCTTCGTTGGAGTCTATTGAAGCACAGAAAGGGGATAAATTTCTCGTTTGCCATCGTGGAAAGGCGCGACTCACCGAGAGGACGGCGCCGATGAAATGGGGCTGGGGCTTGGATGAAGCTGAAGCTGAAGAACTTCAAGATGAGAAGACAAAGAAACCTCGGGCTGCTCGTGCTAGCCGCCGTTGATTGTTGTTTTGTTGTTTGTAGTTTTTGCTCGAATACTGATAAACATTCGCCGATCCTATGCGCTATCGTCAGCAGTGGGGATCTTATTCTCCTCTAACATAGCCTTACATGTTCGCTAGAATAAGGGATGGCAGGATACAGCCGGGGGATCCGCTCGCACCATAGCCCATCTTCGCCAATGGGATTCGAAGGAACCAGCACATCCGAAAGTCTAAATTGAAAGCAGGAAGTAACCTCAACATCACGTGGCACCAACGCAATTGAAGTCCTTAGTCCAAGGCCAAGAGGCCAGCGGAGCTCTGGGCTTCATAGTATAGTGAGGGAGGGTGTTGCGCAGTTGAGGTACCTAGTAGGGGAGAAGGCCGGTAATCCGCTAACCCCACCCACGCTTATTCAGGATGTGAACGAAGATGAATAATGCGCCATCGGGGGTTGGTCGGTGCTAAATTGATCGTCTAGAATTCGAAGGCTAGAGCCGCCCTTTGTGAGCAGTTTACGTTACTATTGATCAGCTAACATAGCTACTGACGAATTCCGATTCAGTCGCTCTACGCAAATCGCATCACAGCAATGCCAAATTCCTATCGACAACTAGATTAGTGAGTATCCGACGGTCATGACAGTCAGCAAGCTTGCGAGCCGAGTTATTGCACAACTGGAAGTGCGCTTTCGCAATTCAAGTCGAAGATGACACCTTCGAGACTCTGACTAAGCACTTGAAGTTGTAAGTATATATACGTTCGCCAGGGAATGCAGAGAAAACATACCGATTCACAGACTCATAGAACCGACACAAATCGTAATGGCTACAGCAGCAGTTCTCTCTCCGATTGACGTCCACGCCACTCTCAACTACTTGGGTCCGAAGACCAACGACGGCCAAGTTCCATTCAACATTGTCTATGACGTACCCGAGGGGATTCCCAGGACGAATATTCAAACCGAATCGCATGACGTTGTCGTACATGACGCCCGAGGGAAGGAGGATACGGTTTCTCTCGACAAGACTGGGTTCCAGTTTGTAAAGCACGTTAGTGAGGAGAAGGAGTTCGTCGACGAGGAGGCGATTAAGACTCGCTATTACAAGGAGGTGGAGGAGATCTTGAAGAAGGAAACCGGGGCGAAGAGGGTTTTCATCTTCGATCATACTATCCGGTATGTCGGGCGTATCAATTCCATGCAGATCGTTGACTGTAGCACCGCAGACGCAACTATGACACGATTCAAGAAGCACCTCAAGGCGCCATTCGTGGCCCTGTGGTAAGTATTTCGATGTGAAATCAATCAGGTAAACAGTACTAACCATTAAATGAGTAGCAACGCGTCCATATCGACCAGACATACGTCGCTAGTGTCAATCGCGTCCATTATCACCTCAAGGACGAGGCCGACCGCCTCCTTAAGTCGCGCGTCAGAATTATCAATGTCTGGCGCCCTATCGGAAACCCAGTCGCTCACCACCCGCTCGGGGTAGCAGATTTCTACTCGCTCAACCAGAAAGAAGACCTCGTTTCCACGAGACATGTGTACCCAGACCGCGAAGGTTATACCTTCAGTGTCAAGTACAACCCAGAGCATCGTTGGTATTACTTGTCGAATCAGACGCCTGATGAAGTGACTCTCATCAAATGTTTCGATTCGGACGAGAGCAAGGCTAGACTTACCCCGCATTCAGCTTTCCTCGATAAGACGAGCCCTGCGACGGCTCCCCCAAGGCAGTCCATTGAAGTTAGAGCCTTGGTTTTTGATGCTGAGTAAATTAGCAGTCTGGTGGCTCCTACCGTAGATATACATGCTTTCCAATATCTTTGTAACATAGTGTTCTGTTATGTCCGTGCTTTCTTGATCATCTAGAGACACATCTGGCGCTGGTGTGAGGGCCGTCGTAAACGAGATTGTGGTACAGGTCTTCAATGCGAGACGTGCCAGCCGACGAAGGGATGCAGAAGGATATGGAATTCGGTGTGGAACAAGCGCAATTTTGAGGACGACTTGGGCGAGCTCGGCGCCGGTGCCGGAGCGCCGACCCGTCGATGTCATACCATATTTGGGCACGAATGGATAGGGGGCGCCTGCTGGGCGCCTACACCAACTCACGATGCACGTCGTGAGCCCATCGTCAGTGGCAGTCACCACCGAAAAATCAATAATCCACTCGACGTCGTGGTTCTCGTAGATCTACCGAATACGGTGCGCATCACAATATATACAAGTATTAATAGGTCCGACTTAAACGTAAGTCCGCTAATAGGAAGTTCCTCAAAGCCAAACACAAAACAAGACAACGTTACGTGTCAGTGTATACATACTGGTAATCGTTATTCGAGTCCTTCGAGTCATCCACCTTCACAGGATGATAATTCGTAGTCATGCGGGTCGTGGGTCCTTTGCGAGCTTTACCACCCCTCGAGACGAAGATGTAGAAGCCTAGTCCAGTCAATGCTAGCATCAGCGCGATATTGCCGGCTAGCAGGCCAATAATCACTGGTGCGTATTTGCTGAGTAAAATGGAGGCAGAGGAATCGCTAGCTCCTCCTGCTTCTGCCCCAAGGACCCGCCCAACGGTTCCGTCCGAGCCTGATGGTGTGCATGAGGTAGGCAAGTATGTGTAAGTAGGTGGCTTTGAAACGCCCTTGTTATTTGCGCTATTTTCTGACGTATCGGGCTTGGCCTTTGTAGTCGGGTCGCTTTTATCACCAGCCGCCCCAGCCTTCCCAGAAACAGATTTATCCGAAGCAAGATTCGTGGGTTTCGCGGCGTCATATCGTGACGAAGGAACGACTGAGGTGGGATCCTTGCCTTTAGCACCAGCATCAGGTTGAGCTTTGTTCGATAGATCCTTGGCCTTCGATGCAGGCCCACCTGGAACAGCCTGTTTGTCTCCTGAGGGCTTCGATGCAGCTTCGCCCGCCTGTTTCTGGGCAGATTTATCAGTCGAGTCGCTCGATTTCTTGCCAGAATTTTCTGACGAAGCAGGCCGATCCGACGATGACTTCCTGCCGCCAGAGGACTGATTACCAGCCATTCCTCCGTCGTTCTGACCACCGCCAGTCTTATTGCTAGACGAGGCCTGCTCTGGCCCATCTGGCCCTCCTGATCCTTTCTTCTGCGCTCCCCCCGGGGATACAGGTCGATCTGCAGCAGACTTCTTGGCATCGCCAGAGCTACCACCAGCCTTGTTGCTCGACGCCGCGTCTACAGGCCCATTCTGATTTCCCCCAGAGCCTTCTTTCGTGGATGTTCCGCCAGGCGATGCAGAGTTACCCGCTGCCGGCTTCGCTGAAGAACCATCTGCAGCACCATGCTTTTTATCTGATGCATCATTGTTTCCCGATCCTGGCCCATCTTTCCTAGAAGCTTCTCCTGGAGAGACTGGTTTATAAGCCGCAGATTTGGCGGCCCCACCGCTCTGGCCACCAACACTACCACTCGAGGATGCATCTCCTGGCGACACGGGTTTGTCCGCTGCTGACTTCGCTGACGCCCCACTAGATTTGTCACTCGATGCAACTTGAACGGGCTTCTTCACGTCCCCTCCTGGTCCCTCTTTCGTTGAAGCTGCAGCAGGCGAGACGGGCTTGTCCGCCGCTGACTTCGCAGACGCCCCACTAGATTTGTCACTCGACGCAACTTGGACGGGCTTCTTCATGTCCCCTGGTCCCTCTTTCGTTGAAGCTGCAGCGGGTGAAACTGGTTTGTCAGACGCTGATTTAGATGAGTGATTGTCCATTTCCATCACAACGCGCACTGGACCGCTGATAATCGCGCCTAAACCGGACGGCTTGGGCCCAGGCGAGACGGGCTTAGCCGTCGCCTTCGCAGGTGTCCCAGATGCCGACTTCGACGAGGGATTGTTCATTCCTACCACGGCGTGCAACGGACCGCTCACAATCGCGCCTAAACCTGACGATGTGGCCCTCGGCGAGAATGGCTTGTCCATGGGAGGTATCAGTCTCACGTTTGCAGGAAGGTTTTGGTAGGCAGCCAGGTGGGCTGACGCAGCATTCGATGGCCTATCTGAGGTTCCACCTTCGTTGGATGCAGCGGTGGCACCGCCTGGCGGAGCGCGCCTCTCTAGGTAGGGAGACTGTATCATTGTCATATAGTTGACCGAATCTTCCATGACTCTAAGCTCACCGGAACTTCAAGAACAACTAAAGCATTGCTAGATAGCGCGAGAGCGAGAGCGAAACACAAGTGAGCCGAATTGCTAAAGAGTCGTTGCAGCTTCATGGGGAAGGGATTCAAAGGAAGGGATTTGTCCTAATCGCGTTGAGTGAGGTGCAAGCTGGTTTCAAGGGAGACTCGTCAGACATCCTGGCCGCAGGGGAGTTGTAGTACGTCAAATGAGCGTGGTACACCACGAGTTCGGGTGTAACGGTGTTCAATTGACAGGTTATGGGAGTCTGCAGCTGAGAGCCAAGACTTTCTTGACTTTATTTACGTAAAGCTTTAAAGTCCGTGTTCTTAGGAGCGGTTTAACGTTGGTATGGACCTGATTGAAATGACCTGGTGCTATACAAGAGTTCAAGAACGATGAGATATCCGCAGTGGCATGAGCCAACCGCATCGCTGAAGACAGAACACGGTGCCGCATAGAAATCTTGGGAGATGAGTCGATGACGCGGAATTCGGAGCTTCAAGCAGCCTAAATACTTGGCTGGCGATTTCAGTCGTTAGCGGCGTCCCACCGCAGAGGACCTTCGAACATTCTCCCACCTATGCCAAAGTATGTTGATGACGGCGACTCGTTGCCGTGCAAAAGGCCTGATATAGCTTCAACATGTTGAAGGTGAGAATACGTAGGAAATGAAACCTGGAAGTAGTGGATGGCGTGAAGCGGGTGGAATTGTGGCCAATCGTATCTTATCTCTGTCTTGCGTGTCCTTCATAACGAAGATCCGCCGAGCGCACTGGGGTAAGAGTCGGAACGGTTGTAGTTTGTAGGAACAGAATCGGAAGCGTCCTTTACGGCTGATTACGCTGAAAGATCAGGGCAGGGTAGTTGGTAGTAATGTCCACAGTTGGATGGCGGCCACGTGTGAGCACAAGACCTGGGTAACGAAGCGACACACACAAGGGGAGAGTGACTCGGACTTGCGAGAGGAATCATTCAGAGAACGGATTCCAGAAGCATGTTTAAGCTTTACGTTCAACGGGTGGATAGACGTAAATGACCGTGGCCTAGAAAGGAGCTTGAGGCCGCGTCAGGGGCTCAGGAGTGAAGACAAGATGGGAATTGCGTGTAGACAAGATAAACATTTCCACAATGAAACATTCCATATAACCGATGGCAAACACAAGAGAGACAAGTAAACAGGAGGCAACTGGGGGAAGACTTTGGGAAAACTACCTATTTTTCAGGATTTAGACTTCTTGGGGGCGATGGCCAGGAAGTCAGTTGCATATGTGTTGCCTTGGGCTTGGAATAAATAGAGCTTCGGACGGCCCCTATCCCATTGACGAAGGGAGTTGAGCTTGAGTAACAAGGCTTTGCCTTCGGTGTCTACGGCATGGAACAATTCGACGCAGAGTCGAGTGCGATCGAACACTTTTCTTGTGTCCGTAGCAGCATTGTCCTCTGCGGCGTCATCATCATCTCCTCCCTGGTCGTCGTCAGCTTCTTCATACTCATCTCCATAATACCACCTATCGGAAACAGGCTGATCGGAGATAGATGAAAGGCGGAACACATAGAAAAATGGTACAGAGAAGATGGCTGTAGCTGCGGCTCTCGTGGCTTCATTCAAAGTACCATAGCAGAGGAGGTCCGTCGGGGATATCAGCAACGACGCGATTTGTTTGATCAATTCGGTAGGTAATTTGTCGAAGTGAGTAGGAGAGTCGGATGGTGAGCTCCAGTTCTCCGGTGCGGTAGTCAAGATGGCATCGAATAAGGTGTCGTCGAGCATCGTCACGAGCTTGAAGAGGGATGTGAGCCCTGGCGTGGAGGGAGAAGTCGCGAAGCGGGAAGGGAGGAACTCCATGGCGGGCGTATGGGTCATCTTGCCGCCAGCAGCCATGTCGACCTTGATAAGGACGCAATGGAATAAGGAGCAGAGCACGCCATATACGAGTCCTTCTTTAGATGTCCCGCGAATGTGACCGACGAGGTCTCCGATAGAAGCACGGAAAGTATCTTCATCGTCGAGATGAAAGGCGGCTTTGACACAGACCGCTGGCCTCACCCAAACATAATCAGAATCGAATTTCTTGAACTCATCATTAACTGATAAACGGATCTCTTCGTGGAAAAGGATGGGTCGGAATGCTAGTAAGACGAGCTTCACGGCGGCTTCTTCCACGAAAGGAGGAACGCCAAATGGCTCGCGTCCTACTTCAGAAGCAAGGAGAGGGGAGGCAAATTCGTCGATGCGCATGAGATATCCTACGAATACTTCGAAAACTCGAAGACGAACGCGGTCGAGCGAAGACAGGCTTTCCTCTACGCCCAGAAGTTCCTGCCAGGAAGAGACGCAATTGTCGGAGCCGGCAGAAATTACTTTGTAGGCATCGAGGCTCTCTGCGCTGGGAGGGGAAGGAGAAGATTTGATGTATCGGTGCTTCTCGGGCATGGTCGCCTTCGTGATATAATGTCCATAGCGATCTCTGGACAAGACTTCGAGGAAGACCTCGCTGGAAGGCATGCAATCGAGACGGAACATGGGGAATCCATTGACCCAAAAGGTCTCAGTGTCGAGGTCGATCTCGTACAGGTATTCGATGAAGAGGTCTTGTACCGGGCGAGCCGACAGTAACTCATCCCCCTGTTGACGCGGGCGATATTTCTGCTCGATCTTTTGGTCGTACGTCTTTCGATAGTTGAGTAGCCAAGTCTGGTACTTGGCCGGACTTTGGGGGATGCCAGAAACGACCTCGCAGCCGAGCGCATCCGGATAAGAGTCGAAATGGTTGTAGATACAGAAGAAGCGACCTTTTCGGCTGACTACGCTGAAATATCCATTGTATATGGTAAGCGGAAGTGAGATATTGAGCTGGAGATGTTCTTACACGAATCCTCTGGTTCCCATAATGCGCGATGGTCACAGATCAGAGTAGGGGGTTGATAACGACCACGGTTGATCTCAGAACCGATATAAGTATACTTTCTATGGCGGCCACGTGTCATGCCACTGCGCACTGAAACAAGGAATTGACTCACTCTGACTGGGAAAGGATAGTTAGAGAAGTGGCTCTTCACACACGAGGTGAGAATGACTTACAACAACAAAGGGCCGATTTAGACAATGGATTCCAGAATCATGCCGCGCGTTCAGCAATCAGAACGTCGGCGGTAATTAGGCTTCAAAGGATAATCACAGCCTGGTAAACTGTCGGTCATTGACCCGGCTCATTCAATAGGAATCTTGACTTGAACCAGGCTGCGTTACTTCCGATGAGTTGCCTCGAATTTTCAAGTATCACCACGTCGCACGAAACGGAAATATGCTAGTTAGTCTAATAAATGAAGACCCTAATGTCGTATGCACGCCCTGGTTACGAGAATGAGGTTGAGCAGTACGAGGGGTTGTGGTGGTTGAGGTCCAAGGAACCGGCGCTAAAAGATAAGATTAGATAAATAAAGCCGCGCGGATTACATAATGCCCTATTTTTGACTCCGTGGCTCTGTTTGCGAAATCGCCTCTTTCTTCCCGACTTTCATGGAGTCTTTGAACCTCAATACCCTCGCCACCTCGTTACCGACGGCGTACCAGAATGCGGAGAAGGAGCTCATGAGCGACTTTAAAGGTGAGCTCGACCCATTATTTGAGGACGAAAGTGCCGACATTGCGCTTTACAGCCGCTGCGCTCAGCATCACCACCCTTTACCGATCGTCTCGAAATGCCTCGAAACGGGCGTACAATGCAGGCTATTCTGCTGCCTGTCAGGATCTCCTGACCATGATTCAGCAGGGTGTCTCGGTTGCGGGCATCAATACATCAGAGGGTACTGCCACCGATGATGGTATGTCGATAGGCAAGGTTATGGACTGGATAGAGGCCAGGCTCGAGGCAATCAAGTCGAGAGAGGAGGAGGAAGCCGAGGACGAGGAGAGGGAAAAGGAAAAGGACAGACAAGCAAGACCTTCGCCAGCAGCAGCCGCGGCTCCCAAGCCCACAACCGTTGCTACTGTTCCTATCAACGGCCCTACGCAGGTATGCTAATCGCTTTGTTCTTTGCATTCTTATTGTTGAATTTTTTCGTTATTGTGTTCAAAGCCATTCCCTACCGCCACGGCTCGTTCTCCGACATCACCCTCAGCCCCTTCATCGCCGTCACCACCGCCACCGCCGAGCATAGCACGCACGATGCCGCCTCCTCAGGTGCCATTTAAAGCGTCAAAGACCCGTGCAAGAGAGCTTGCAGAGGCTTCCCTGCAAGTTGATCGCTTCTCATCACCTTCAACTACCACCATCGAACCACTACCTATCGTAGGATCCAAGCGCAGGCACGCCATGATGGTGAGGCTGGATTCAGCTTCGTCTCCAGTCTCGATAACGTCTTCGCCCACATCTCTCCATTCGGCGTCGAACGCAATCAATCTGCCTGGTGCCGTCAGCTCAGGTACACGACGACGAACTCGCAGCTCGAAGAATCTAGCGGCTTTGCATCAGAACGTGGTGCAGCCACCAGAGGCTATGGATGTAGAGGAAGATGGCCGAGATCGCAAGCGGGTCGCTAGACGTTAGATCGTGGCTCTGGAATCTCACACCAGCAACGGACACTTGCCACGCCCACCCTCTATGACCCATCATCTTCTGTTTCCCTGACCACGACATCATTCATCGATCATTTATTCATCATTCACGGTAGTCTTCTCTTTCATTTCATTTGTAGTAGATTCAGCAATTCTCTCCAGTCTCGTATAGGTAGCTTTGTCTTTCACGTCACGATTTCATGCTTTCTCTACGTACCCATCATCATCACCTTCACACTCATCCATTCACTTACGGCCTATTCCCCATTCTTTTGATCCTCAAGGGGTCCTCACCAGCATATCCTACAAGCATTCACCTTGTAGATCACATCATCATACCTTGTAGTAGATACGTTCAATGTATTCATATCTTATGGCCACTTACTTACAATATTACTACAGGAATTCGCTTCGTCTCTCTAACAAACAGCATATATGCGCGTGAGACAGCAAGGACTCGGGGGTCAAGAGCATCGCTTACTTATCTTGAACCACCACCACCACCACCACCACCACCGGCTAGCACTCTCGCCATCGTTCATCATATTATGGGCACCAGGGGATTCATGTAAGGACAGAGCCCTATTCTCCTCACATCTAAGTGTAAAGGGTCTTCTAGCGTGTATAGTCGTAAAGGACGCTTCTTCTGTTTCTTCAATCGTCTCGACTCTTATCTTGAAGGTCTTGGATGTACTGTCGTCTCCCAGGTTCCTCGCGATGTCGACTCATATCGGTCGTGGCTGGAGGACCATAGGAAGAAATTCGACGAGATGATAGACCATCCACCAGCCGAGGACGAAACTCCCGAGGTTCGATTGCAGAGACCTCTTACAACGATTATGATTGAGTACATCTACGAGATTGACCTCGACACCGAGACGTTCTGGGTTAGTGGGTACCCTATGTTTCGCCTTGATTGTATGCCTACGGAGGAGGTCTTCCTTCGAGTCTCGATAGCAGATCATTATGATGGTTGGGTCACTTCGCGGCGCATGCCCCAAGAGCACCAATACCTCAAAACTCCGCCTTCTCCTCCCAGTGCAGAGAGCCTCGCCGACTACGCAGCGTTGTGCAAAGCCTCCGACGATTGCATTTCTTCCTGGCAGGAACTACTGGGCGTCAATGACTGTCTCTCCAGCGTCGATAGCATTCGTCTTCGAGTTTTGGAAGTTTTCGTCGGAAGCTTCCTGCGCTACGATAGGTTTGCCTCGGACCTCTTTGCTTCCGAAGTAGGACGTGAGCCGACTGGTATCCCTCCCTTTATAAAGGAGGCCGCTGTCAAGTTCATCCTCCTCGCCTTCCGACCGTTGGTTTTCCACAAAGAAATTAATATCCGGTCCGTCGATGTTGAATTCCAGAAATGTGACTCCGACTATGCTTGGGTGAGGCCGGAAGTTTGTGTCAAGGCTGCCACCCATCTTGACGACGGTGATACGCTCCGTGCTTCAATTGGAGACCTCGTTGCACATATCAAAGGAGCATCAAAGGAGGGCGTTGTGTACGGCGTTCTTTGCTCCCTATTCCACTGCGTCCTCGTCAAGGTTGACTTATCCGCTGCGGCCAAGCTTACCCATACGGCTGCCATGGAGTTTCTCCCATCTCGCTTTGCAACTTCGCCCTCTACTCCTGGCCTCACCGCCGTGTCCAAACTTGTTTCAAAATTCGATCGCTGCATAATCGACGTCCTGCTCGCACTCGCGTCCAAGAAATACCGTCCTGCATCTGATCCTCTAGCACAGCAGTCTCATTTCGATAAGCTCCCCACAGAGTTGACTAAACAAATCGCATCCTTCCTTACATCTCCAAGGGATCTTATATCATTCGGCTGTTTGAATGATGCTACCAGGGCCGCTGCTACTGTCGGCCTCTCTGTCCCCTTTTTCTACGGGTATCGCCTGTTGTCCATCTTCGACAACCAGCCGATGAAGCAAGAGACGCGTGACCCGGATTCGGGGGATGACTCTGAGGAGGAGGCCCTTTCCGATGTTAGTAACACCAAAATTTTCGACCGTACCCGTCTCCGGATTGAAACATTTCTTGCTGTAAATCGAGAAGGAGAGACCTTTAAACTGTGGCTCAACCAGGGATCGCGGAGAGAATTTCCAGAAACCCATCTGCTCACACTCCAAGAATCTTCGTATTCGATTAGCTTCGCTGCCATCCCCACGAAAGCCTTTTGAGGACTCGGAGTAGGTCATGTCTGTTCGTTTGTAGTATTGTATCTGTAAAGGCTTCAACTTCCTCAGCTATATCGTAGATCCGTGTCGGCCGCTAAGAAAATTCATATCTGTACTTGGAGGAACTCTTTGTGCCCCATGTTATCTAATCTTATCAGCCTGGCACAGCCACACTTTGAGTTTGCTCCAGCTTTAAGTTTCAAGTTTACACTCTACTGCATAGACGGTTGACTATATCATTCGTTCCAGGCTTTTGCTCAGTTTCGCAAGGCTCCTTTAGCTAACCTTCTGTGGCGACTACTGGATTCTGCCTACGACCGCGACTCTGAAATCTCGTCGCGCGTAAATTGTAAATTGGGAACAGAGGACTCGTGTAAGAAGAGGAATCTTTCCACTTGATCACCTCTGACAGCTTGAAGGTTTTTTCCAGTGTATACAGCTGTGAGCACCGTCTCTGCTCTGTCGACTACCACTCCGAATCCGAACCCCAGTTTCTCGGCTGGGACATCGTCAATAGCATTCCCCACGGCCTCGACAATTATTCGTCTTGGATGCGTAGCCATCAACAAGATGCGGCACCATCGACCAAGGGTAGATTAGGACAATATTTTGTCCCAGCGTCCACTCACATCGCTCTCTTTCGATTACATTTATGAGATCGACTTCAATACCGAGACATTCTGGCTGAATGGATCCCTATGTTTCGCCTCGATTGCATGCCCGAAAAGCATACATCAAACGGTCCCTTCACCTGTTGGCGCAGACAGCATTGCCGTCTACATGGCAACTCCAGGCGCCCCAGATCATTGTGTCGTCTCCTGGCAAGAATTCCTCGTCTTCGAGTTCTTGAGGTCTTCGTCGGCTCTGTCATGCGTAATGATGACTTTACCTCTCCACTCTTTGCGTTTGAAGTAGGGCGTCAGGTCCCTCCCTTTGTGAAAGAATCCGTTTACAAACTCATCTATCTCGCATTCAGACCTACGCTATTCCAAAAGCGCTTTAATCTCTCCGTCGATGCCGAGTTCCAGACATTCGACTCTGACTATGCATGACGGTAAGTAAATAATCATGCTCTGTATCTGAATGCCAACATTGTTTCTTCTGCTATGCGTCGCAGTTCTGGGTCCATCTAATTTGAAAGCCCAAGTTACTCACACCCTTGATAGACCTTTTGAACGGGGGCTTTCACGCGAAACTCCCCCGCTTCAACCAACCTGCGAGGTTCTGGAAGTCTAAAGGTCCTTTCTTGTAAGTAATTCTCACCTTGCGTGTGAAGGGTCTATACATTCCTCTTTTTTTTCCCAGCCAGGATGAGTCAGTTGCTTGAAGCGTGAGTACCTGAGTACTACTACTTGAGATCTTGGGAGTCACATGTAGCATCCCCTGGTTAGTAAATATACAGGATTCTTGATTGGTTCACCCCTTGCTTATCACTCTCAGCATGGGGACTAGAGGATTCATGTAAGAACAGAAATTTTATTGTCCTTGTCATTGCTAACAGTTTGTCTTCCAGTGTAATCAGCCGCAAAGGCCGTTTTTTCTGCCTCTACAATCATTTCGACTCGTATCCTGAAGTCCTCGGCCGCTCTTTCGTCTCTCAAATTCCCCGCGATCCTGACAAATACCCTACTTGGCTGCTCAAGTATCGAAAGGTCTATGACAAGAAGATCAAAGAGAATTATCAACCGAGTAAACAAGGAGACGAGCTTCGCTCCTCCCGTCCACTCAGAACGCTCTTCATCGAGTACCTCTACGAGATCGACCTCGACACTGAAACATTCTGGCTCAACGGCTACCCCATGTTTCGGTTAGATTGTATACCTTCGGTCGAAGTCGTCCTTGAAGTCTTGGTCAAGGATCACTACGAGCGCTATCTAATAAAGACAAGCATGCCTCAAGAGCACCAATATGTCAAATCCACGCTGCTTCCCCCCAGCGCAGAGGCCCTCGCTTCTTACAAGACACTTTCCGGCAATTCCGAGAATTGCATCTCTTCTGGCAGGACCTATTGGGTGTAGACGACGGTCTCTCTCTTGTTGACCGGATTCGCCTTCGAGTTCTCCAAGTCTTCGTCGGATTTCTCGCTCGCGACAGTACCTTTGCCTCACCACTCTTCGCATGCCAAGTTGGGCGCAAGCCTACTGGCATCCGTCGGTTCGTGAAAGAAGCGGCCGTGAAAGTCATCTTGCTCGCCTTCCGCCCTATGCTATTCCATAAAGAGATTACTTTGTCTATCGATGCTCAATTCAAGACTTTCGAGTCTGAGTACGTTTGGGTGAGGCCAGCAGTCTGTGTCAAAGCCGCCTTCCATCTTGACGATGAAGATACTCTCCGTGCTTCCATCGGAGATCTCGTTGACCACATGCGTGACACATCTAAAGAAGGATGTGTATACGGTGTGCTCTGCTCCGTATTTCATTGTGTCCTTGTCAAGGTCGACATGACTGCTGGTGGCAAGATGACCCATACTCCCATCATGGAATTCCTCCCTCCCCGCTTTGCGACCTCGCCGTCTACCCCTGGCCTCACTTCCGTGTTCAAGCTCGCTTTACTATTTATTCGATACCATCCTCTCGGCCGCACCTGAGAAATTCCGCTCCTCGCCCACCACTCCCACTCAGTCGTATTTCGATAATCTCCCTTCCGAGCTCTCTAAATACATTGCGTCCTTCCTGGCGTCCCCTCTGGACCTCCTCTCGTTTGGGACTTTGAGCACGGCGACGAAGGACGGAGCTACTATCATCCTCTCAGTCCCATCCTTCAACGGGTTTCGCCTGTTGTCTGTTTCGGATCGGCTTCTCGAAATTGAATGGGACTACTTATATTACAACGATGACGGGGAAGAAGACGATGAGGAGGATGATGAGGATGAGGATGAGGATGAGGATGAGGATGAGGATTATGGTGATGAGGGCGAGGGCAAGGAAGATGAGATAGAGGAGGACAAGGAACGGGGAAAGAAGAAAGAGAAGGGAGAGGAAAAGGAAAAGAAACAGGAACAGGAACAGGGAAGGGAACAGGAACAGACGGAGGCGGAGGCGGAGGAAGATGAAGAGGACAAGGGGAAGAGACAAGAGTCGAACCGTGCTCGTCTCTTCAAGGAACTGTTCCTGGCGATAAACGATGAAGGAAGGGTCTTCCGATTCATCCTCAACTCTGTTATATGGGACGAAAGCCTATTCCCTCCGAAAGTCCATCTATTCAAAACCCAAGGCTATGCTTATGTTCTCGACTTTAATGCCACCCTCAAGGCGGCTGACTTCAAGTAGTGGGTCGTCTCTCTGGTTGTATCACAATGCACTTGTATGTATTATGACTCTGCTGGTTCCTGAGCACTCGCGGGGAAGGCCATTGTCAATCAACACCGCTTATGCCTGGTTCGCGAGGAACCTGAAAGGCTTGTGTAGTGCACTTCTCTTATGCATAGCTAGCTACTGAATGACAAAGATATGAATATGTTCCATGATTCCGTTGTCCGAACGCTGTGCACTCCATGATGGTCAAGTCAGGGGCTTTCACAGGGACCTATTCTTAGGGGCAGACACGTATTAGCCGGCCCTAAACTGGCATCAAAGTGGCTCAGCAAGTTCGTTCACCCCCATGTTTGTCGACGTCGGACGCGTCATGTTGGAGAACGATTCATCCTGAACGCATGCCTAAATCCGAATTGTACAGCCGATTCTTAACGATAGGCATACCCTCGTCGCCATTGTTTTTACCCAAAGTTTGTTCGTATCTGAATCTTGAGCGGCGCACAAGGCAGGCTTTGCGGCCTTTCTCGATGACGATTGGCCTTCTGTCGAGGAGTGGCTGTACATTGGCAGTCCATTGGACGAAACGAAGGATATAAACAAGGAAAATGACGGTACGCCTATCATTAAGAAATCGGCTGTAACTTCGGTGTCCTTATCTTACTCAACTAGCATTGTACCATCTCAAAGTGCCGAAAATCTCCATCTGTCTGCTCGACAGACCGAGTCGGCACCATCTGTGTCAGCAGTGTGGAACAGTTCTTGCAGCACCGTCAAGATGAGGCTCAGAAAGCGGGAGCGGTCAGTGTTCCTAAAGACACTCCACGTCTCGACTTCGCCCGAGCATATTTGGCATTACGGCACACTTCCTGCATCCTGCAGCCACCAGGCATAATTATGGAGCCCCCGTTTCTGTTCCTGTAAGTAACTGTCACCCCGTGTCCGAAGGGTACCTCTCTATTTTACATCAGAATGTGTCACTTATCCTTGCGTTCTTCTGGACGGGACTCGCACGTGTCGCTTTTTCTGGTGCATATATGGCTCAGAAGTGATTCTGGTCTTCAACCGCCCTTCTTTCTTCCCATTGTAATCGTCTCTCAATGAATGATAATGGTCCCAGAGGATACATGTAAGGATCGTACCGTTCCACTCATTCGAGCATCTCTGACAATGTTTCTTCCAGCGTATACAGCCGTAGAGGTCGCTTCTTCTGCATCGACAGTGAGTCAGATCCCGAACCCCGAGTTCTCGGTTGCAACATCGTCAATTCCATCCCTCGCGATCTTGACGAATATGAGTCTTGGCTGCTCCGCTGTCAACTAAGTGAGCAGAACTATCGACCAAATGAAGGTTGGGCCGAGGTTGATTCAACACGACCAATCTCTTCACTCTGGTTGGACTACAGCTACGAGATCGACCTCGACACCGAGACCTTCTGGATCAATGGTTATCCTATGTTTCGTCTCGATTGCATGCCTTCGAGCGAAGCCTTCCTTAAACTCTTGTCCAGGGACCACTATGGCCACTATATACCAACGGAGAGCACGCCCCACAAACACAGATGGATTAAAGCGATTCCTCCCCCTGTAAGCACAGATAGCATGGCTGCCTACATGGCACTTCCTGGTGCCCCGGATGATTGCCACGCCTCCTGGCAGGAAGTATTGGGTGGAGACGAAAGTCTCTCTTCGATCGACCACCTTCGTCTCCGAGTTCTGGAAGTTTTCGTCGGGTCCCTCATGCGTAATGAAAAATTCGCCTCCCGACTCTTTGCATCCGAAGTAGGGCGCAAGCCCACTCGCATCTCTCACTTCGTGAAAGAAGCCGCGGTGAAGCTGGTCTTACTTGCATTCCGGCCGTTGATTTTCCACAAAGAGATTAGCATCCAGTCTGTCGATGACGCGTTCCAGAAATTCGACTCCGATTATGTTTGGGCGAGGCCGGAAGTTTGTATCAAAGCTGCTTTCCATCTTGACGATGAGGAAACACTCCGCACTTCGATCGGGGACCTCGTGGGTTATATTCATGGAGCGTCTAAAGCAGGCCTTGTATATGGCATTCTATGCTCCATATCCCACTGTGTCCTCGTCAAGGTTGACACGACCGCTGGGGGGAAAATGACCCACACGTCTGCTTTGGAATTCTTCCCTTCCCGCCTCGCAACTTCGCCATCTACCCCCGGCCTCACTTCAGTGTTCAAGCTTGCTTCACGATTTGATCACTCTCTACTCGACGTCGTACGCGCAGCCGCACCCGAAAAATATCGCTCTTCATTTAATCCTCCATCCCATTCCCGCTTCGATAATTTGCCTACGGAGCTGAAGAAACATATTGCCTCCTTCCTGACATCCCCATTGGACCTTCTCTCATATGGCTCCTTCAGTGCTACCAAAGCCATAGCTACTCTCTGCCTCACTGAGCCATCCTTTTATGGGTTTCGCCTTCTATCAATTTCTAGCGAGCCTATCGAGGACAGATGGGATTACGGACCAGAATTTGTATTTCGCGTCAAAGAGGATGAGGTTCCTTGTGATGGTGCCCAAAAGGCCGTGCAGACCACCAAGAAGGCGGACCATTCTCGTCTCTGCGCCGAGTTGTTCCTTGCGGCAAACGATGAAGGAAGGTCTTGCGAATTTCAGCTCAACTCCTCTCGTCAATACGAAGACGAAACCGAAGACGAAGATGAAGACGAAGACCCTCGGAAGGTTCATTTGTTCAAAATGAAATCCCATTGCATCACATTTGGGATCGACTTCCTAGCCGATACCGAAGAGGCTGCTATGTCTGATTAGAAAGTAGTATCGTAGCGCCCATGTATCTCGTCCGTTCGAACACAAGGGACTCGGGGTGATCGAGGTCCCTTTTGGATGTAATACTTGACTGGAGTATGAGCGCATTGATCTCCTACCGTCAACCAACATCTCGCTGGGACGTCCTGGACCCCTGTCTGGGGTGTTTAGACCTGCCCTAAACCGCGGTCGACCACCCACCATTCGATGCTACTGCACTTGTCTATGCTCTGACTTTGCTTTTACTACTTGATTCATAAAACATTAAGTGGTAATGTGTCGTAGAATGTTGCGCTTGTCAATGCCACCGAGAATTGCTTCGATGTTAGGCGCACGCCGCAGGCCTGAGTTTGCCTGTGGCCTGAGGACCAGGAGTGGTACGTGTCTCTGGGCACAGTATGGTCCTTCAAGGATTCTGATCTGGATAGGATAGATCAATTGCGCGAACGCGCTCCATGTTTCGAGTCCGAGTGTCAGCTTACAGGCAGGCATTCTTAAGCACCGATGCATAATATTAGCTGGCTCTAAACGGAAGCTTGCTCTGGCCGCCAGCAACTTGCAAGTTACCAGTTACCATAGTTCACCCCACATGTCTGTCGACGTTTGACGCGTCAAGGTGAGAAGCACGACGTCCAATGTCCGTCGGTTCAAGCCTCATACAGGATTGACTTCGAAGTGACCACTAGGGACTTAGCTTCGCATTCTCGCGCGCCTTTGCATAACTACTTCCACTGCGATATCTTCTGACGGTGATCTGGAATGGCTCAGATTCGTCTGAGTGTCGTATTGCACCGGAGTCGTGCTACATTTCTCAGTTCTTGGTTTCTTACGTTTTCTCCAGGACGCGCGACAACACTCCGATCACTCAGGACCGCTTTGGCTCTGCGCGAAGAACTCACCACGACGTCTTCAACTCTGCTACCACCGCACATCAAGTATGGTTTATCGGTTTATTCGGATTACTGTACGTAACATTCCTATACCTAACCTTCCATCACGTCCTTGGAATGTTACTAAACCTGTATGATTAGTGTGAATATCATTCCTGACCACCCTTCCATAGTGTCCCCGTATTGTTACTAAGCCTAACGCGCACGACCATGGAGGTATAAATCTCAGTCGTTTACGATGTTACTCATAAGGCTCCAACTGAGTTCTTTCTTACCACAGGCGATCACTCAAGTACTCATCGACGAAGATGTTCTCATCCGCTAAGCTCACCTCCGTCTGCTACGCAGCGGCGGCAGCACTCGTCTTGCAACAGATGTCGTCTGTGACAGCTCTACCCAAGGATGCTACTACACAGAACGGTATGTTCATCATCATTAGGTGACTGCTAGATTTTTATCTGCGAGCACTGTACAGGACTCGGCTTGGTCGACCCGCAGCAATTCAACATTGATACAGGTGCTTTAGCGGCTGCCACATTTCAACCGGGGTGTACTCCCGAGCAACAAGCTCAAGTCAATGCAGCTATCCCTGTTGCTACAGGCCATATTAATGACGCATATGCGTATGTTACTTCTTCACTCACCTTCCTCACCCCGCTGACATGGTCAACCTTCGTAGCTACATCCAGCAGTTCGGAGGCGTTCCCCAACCGAATGATGCTCGGTTGTCCAGGTATAAGACGTGGTTTGGAGAATTCAGCCAGAACAATTGGAATGAAGTTGCGACCCGTGTTGCGGCACTTCATGATACAAATGCCAAGTTCGACGAGTATCATTACACTTGTAATGATCCCCGATATTGCACGGAGACGCTACTCTATGCCTACGTCCTTCCACACTTGTTTCGGTGAGCCGTCTCCTGTGAAAAGATTCCTTGCCTTACGTTGTCTGCCACTTGACAAGCCGAGGAGCCATAGGCCTCTGTCCCACGTTTTTCAGCGCGCTCACAAGCAATGGCATCACCCGGGTATACACATTTCGCCAAATTTTTTTTCGCACACCGTCCTAATCAATTCATTGGCATAATAGGCGCATGTCCTTATTCACGAGTCAACCCATTTCAACGTTTCCAACACCCATCCAGGGACCAATGCTGATACGAAGGAATGGTACGCCTCTGTTGGTGCCTGGGGACTCGCGAAGGCTTCTCCAAACAAGGCGGTTCTCAACGCCGACAATTATGCCTGGTTTGCGAGGAATCCAAGCGGCTGTGATCTTGTGAGGTGTACTATTCTCTGATGCAGCGTAGCTAGCTCTTGGCTTATGTGATGGATATGGATATGTCTCGAAAATTGTGAGGTTTGTATAGCTTGGATGAAATTGCGCCATTGTTTTGGACCAGTTTCGGAGAGTACGTTAACGTCCGAAGTATATCGCGAACCAGCTGACGGAATTCCTCCATTCATCAAAGAGGCTTCGGTCAAATTCGTCCTGCTGGCATTGCGGCCAATGCTGTTTGATGAACATCTCGATCGATGATGAGTTCGCCGAGATGCCCGCATCTGGCTAACTTGTTTCCAAAGCCGGATTTATGTGTCAAAGCCGCCTTCCAACTTGAAGATACACTTCGTGCGTCCATCGGAGAGCTCGTAGGCCATATCCGCGGGACATCTAAACAAGGAATTGTGTTTGGTCTTCTTTCATCCGTTTTTCACTGTGTCCTTGTCAAGGTCGACATGTCTGCACGTGGTCTCTTCACTCATACTCCAGTAATCCCACTCTTTCCTTCCCGAAATGCCACCTCTCCGTCAAGCGCTGCATATGAGGTGTACTATGAGGCTAGACGAATTGGCAGCACGAGGTGGTTCTAACATATGTACTCAATGTTGAGATGGACAACAAGGATTACGCTCTCGCTGCGGGGGCTCATTCAGATTCATTACAGAATCAACAGTGTCAACGACATCGAAGCAATAATACAAACAGTAATCACCGACACAAGCATATACATGTCCAATAAATTCTAAAAAAACATGGGGACCACTGCAGGCGGGCAGCATCTTTAGGTCGCGAAGACGCGATCCTCTACTGGCCCTGCGCTTTTGCCCTCGCCGCGGCTTCGAGCTCGGTGAATGTACCGCTCTTGAGACACATACTACGGAAGATACCACCTTCCTTCTGGATCAGGTTCCAAGGCGTATCGAACTCGGCGATCTGCGTTGCTGGGTCAGAAACAACATGGTAAGGGTACGTGAATAGTGCCTTACTTTTCCTTTGTCAAGGACAATGAGACGGTCATAGTCAATAACAGTGCGTAAGCGATGCGCGACTAAGAAAGAGGCTCAATGATCCATTCAGGGATCGGGGGAAATAATAAACTTACTAGTTAACAATAACGAATCATTGAACTCTTCACGGATAGTAGTCTGTATCTTGGCATCCGTAGCGAAGTCGATGCTACTGGTAGCCTCATCCAAGATGATGACGGAGCTCCTGCGCAACAGGGCCCGCGCCATGGCAATAAGCTGGCGCTGACCTTGCGAGAAGTTCGTTCCACCAGCGGAGACTTGGGTATCTAAGGAGATGGTGGTTTTAGCATCGATGTCTGTCATGGTTGTTGAGACCGATGGAGAACGCTCTCCGCCCTCATTGCCGTCGTGGATGGAAGGGGCTCGAGATCCTTCACGGGAGGTTCGACGGGAAGCGTGGGTGCTCTGATTGAGGAGATGCACTCGGTAAAGAACATCCAAACATTCGCTGTCAGTGTGCTCCTCTGCAGGGGGTAAGCGCGAGACAAGCAGGAATATATAGATGACACACCAAAGGGATCTAAGTTCTCTCGTAGGGTACCCGAGAAGAGTGTCGCGTCCTAATCTAACTGAGTGTCTGTTTGGTGCTGAAGGGCATCTGCATTACCTGGGGTATAAACGTCTGAAGAAGCGATATGAATTTATCAATAGTCAGAGGAAGACGGAGAGACATACCAATCGAGATCGCAGGTCATATATACCGATCTGGGATATATCAATCCCATCTATAAGAATGCGCCCAGAGGCAGGATCCACCTATAAATGCCTATAAGCGTGGGTTAAAACGCGGCAAGACTTGGCTTACAAAGTGCAGGATGCTCATTGCAAGTGTGGACTTGCCACTCCCTGGTGTCATCATTAAGATCTGGGTATACCCTCTGCGGATCGGAAACATACCGGTCCGGCCAAGCAGCCCGATACGTTCCTTGGCGTTCAAACTGAACGAAACATCTTGCAAGACCGGTGGTAGCTCGGGCGCATATTTAACGACAAGGTTCTCCACTTCGATAAGGGAATTCTTGGTCGTGCTTGAAGGCCAGTACGCGGGAGGACGGTGGCTCTCAATGATGGCGGAAGGTTCTTGAGGTAGCTCCAGGTATTCTACGATGCGCTCTACGGAGCTGAATAGAACCTCAGCGACAAATTCATCCAACAAACGAAAAGCTCGTACTTGAGATCCAATTCAAGAGCCGTATACATGCGGCAGACCCAGTAGACGCTCATCGTGAAGGTCATAGATGAGGTGATACACAACCCAGCCAGACCCGCATCTGAGCTGGAGAGCGCGAATAATGTCGTGATCAAGACAATAGTGTCCCCGAGAGCATCAAAATTCAAGAGTAACCATCGATTCGTCATCCAGAACGAATACCACATCTAGGAGAGGGGATGATGCGTGAGATTGTGAAGCTAGCATCAGAGAAGATCCGCTTGCCTTTGTTGTCAAGTCAATCTTGCGATGGAGGTTATCGAGGAAGCGATTCTCAGCCGAAAAGGCTCGGACAGTTACAATACCCTCCAAGACTTCACCGAAATCAGAGAATATAGGAGATCTAGAGTTGGACTCCATTCGTCGCAAGTCGCGGCCGGTATTGAGATAGCCAAGAGCAAGTTGGTAATAGGCCACGCCGATGAGGACCGCTGGAATCAAAAAGAGTGGGAACACCACACTTCAAGACGTTGCCTTCATAAGCGTAATGATTAAGGGAAAGCCGAGAGGCTGAACATACCCAACAGTGAAAATGGACGCCAATAGGGTTGCCATTGAGGAGTTGACTGATTGAAGCGAACTTGCCAAAGACATATCAATAGTTTCAATGTCCTATTAAGATTGTTAGAAGAAAGTAGCACGAATTCTGGGGCATCCTACCTTCCCAAACCGGTTCAGCATGCGTCCCTGGGGCGTGGTGTCTACGGCGAAGATGAGAAATAATTAGAAAATCGAAGTCTCAACGAAACCTACCATGAAAGCGGAAGGTCGCTCGTACGACAGTCTCAAGCAGGGCTTTGAATAGCTTGCGAGAAGCTCTGAGGGCACCGGTGTACTGAACTACGACAGAGCAGACACTAGCCAGGGCGTTGGCAAACCCAAGTGACGCGTAGATACCAACGTAGAACATGGGATGTTCACTAGCATTCGGGAAAGTAAACACGGAGGCCCAGTTCGAGGAATCATCACGATGATAATAATGGAGGTGAATAGGCACTTGTCCATCCTTGGTTAGTTCGTGATCTGGGCGATAGAAAGACCGATAGAGGAAAGCCGTAGAACCGCCTTGAGAATACGCCTTGCCCCATACCTATGAAGGTTCAAGTCAGCTTGGCATCTGTGTAGGGAACGCAAATAGCCATCACATTGAACCAGATTTTCTCAGAAACGCCGAGCAGCTCGTGGACAAGGAGCAAGAAGGCGAGGATTGCCCATATCCAGTAAGACCTGAGGAGGTAGTTTAATGCTGATATCATCACAGTAGGAAAAGACCGCGCACGAAGCCTTGAGGTAGCTGTTATACACAGACCATCGGACACCTCCCGTCTCTCGGTGTTCATCCTGGACAAGTTTACGAGGCTTCTTGTCACCAGCCGGCTTTCCTGGCTCTTCGTCACCTGAAGTAGTAGGCTCCGGAGATTGC
Organism: Pleurotus giganteus; assembly: GCA_032158425.1. NCBI lineage: Eukaryota > Fungi > Basidiomycota > Agaricomycetes > Agaricales > Pleurotaceae > Pleurotus > Pleurotus giganteus. The sequence goes on along the minus strand of JAPEHR010000008.1, from coordinate 1,921,811 downwards.
GATTCTTCCTTCGCCACAACCACCTCATCTTCGTGAGCCTCTACCGCAGCATCTTGTGTTATGTCATCAAGGACGCCTTGTTCCCTAAGGTCTTTGACAGTTCCCTGGGTATCGATGCGGCCATCTAGCATTCGAACCAGATAGTGGGTACCAGGTAGCACTAACTCGACGTGATGGGTAACCAGAATCTATTGAAGATGCAGCAGATTCGTCTAACATGGCAAAACAACCAGGACTTACCACCGTGCGATTAGTCAAGAGGGGGCCCCGGAAAAGCTTTTCGAACAAGACACGGGCAGTATGACTATCCTGGACTAGACTCAGAACAAGGCGCCAGACTAGAGTTACGATCATACGTACTACAGCAGAGAGGGGATCATCCAATAGAACATACTTCGTCCGAGCATATACGGCGCGAGCCAACGCAACTCTAATTCAATGACTTCAGAAGGTGGTTTTTAGGGTGCAACATCAACATACCTCGCTTTCTGCCCTCCGGACAAGCTCACACCGCTGCAGGATTCGTCAGAGCGCTATCCCCAAAAGACAGTTAGAATGTGGCTCACCGAGCACCGATCTCTGTCGCATCTCCATCCTCAAACACATCTAAGTCAGTCGTCAAAGCACAACATTCTATCACAGCATTATACCGATCCTCTTCATACGGATACCCAAACAGAATGTTATCTTTAATGGATTGATGGCGCAACCAAGGCATCTGCGCCGCATAAGAGATCCCATGCATTAAACCGTGCTCGTCGACTTTGGATGGGTTCTTCGACATGATAATTTTGCCTTTGAGTAATGTCATTTCGCCTAGCAACGCCATCTATGGAACCAGAAGATTTAGATGCTTAGCACCGAGTGCATAGTGTTCTGTGATGCTTACCAAGAGCGCCGTCTTCCCGCTAGCAGTGGGACCAGTAATGACAGACAGTTGACCCTCAGGGAACATAACAGACACGTCTTGCAATTGGAAATGATGGTCCAGCGCCCCACCCTCATTCACTGCACTTGCGCTAACCAAATCGCCGACAACGGTATCCGACTCTTCAGCCGGGCTCGGAGTCCTGCGGCCGCTATCGTCCTTCTTGGCCGAAGCATCACTTCCATCTTTGTTGTCCTTATCCTTCTCCTCAACTTCATTCCACTTGAAAGTCGCGCTGTCCAAGCCTAAGCCTTGATCTTCTTCACCGGGGAGGTAAGGATGTTCCGGGGCAGTCGTCTTCAGGGAGGAAACCTGCTCAGTAACCTCGTCTTCGTCAAGGTAGGTGGCAATGCGCTGGAGGGCTACCATCGTCTAGGGCGCATGATAAGCACCCTTGCAAGCCCAGCAGATCTTCCCCTTACCTGGAGAATTTGGATGATCCAAGTTGGTATGACGTTGAGTGGTTGTCGAATCATGTTAAACAAGGCAATTGACTGGGAGGTCATGGGCTCAGTAGCTGATTGTCGCAGCGATGCAGGCAAGGCTTACCGTGAAAGCAATGCTGATAGTCAGCTCCTTGCCCTGCACGACGTAGACAAGGAATGATATGATAGAAATAAGGATAGGGGAGCAGTTCCACAAGAGAAAGAAGATGATGGTGTTTATACGCGCTGTCAAACAACGTAAGTCTCATCAACAACTCAACTAGACTTGGATATAACCGACCTTTGATTAACCACTTAATCTCTGCCCCTCGGGCCTCGAGCGCGCGCCCAATCCAGCGATCTTCCCAAGCGAAAAACTTGATAAACTTAATCTACATCGAGAGAAAGACATGGAGTGAGACATCGAGATGCCACGACATAAGATGCAAGCGCATATACTTACGGCTCCGATGAGTTCATTGACAACACCCATGCGTTTATCTTTGGCAGCCATAAAGCCTTTCTGAATCCGAATAGCACGCTTAGCGATGAAGCTATTCAAAGGCCAGCCAGCCAGAAGGACAATGAAGCCTGCGAAAGCAGACCAACCAAGTAGCCTAGAATGATGCTTCGGTACAACAGATGGAACTGGTGATGCGAAAGGACGCACTGGTATAGGAAGAAAGATCCAATGATGATTTCAAACGGCGCTGAGAGAGTAGATTAGATTCGCGAAATTGGCCAGTATGCTGGCAGAGGAGGTGCAAGTTACCTCCATAGACGAAGTACATCGCAGAGACGGTCATGGATACCTGCGGCCGTCGGCATCAGTGGGCGGGGATGCCTGAACAGCAAAGCAACTAACCCGGTTCGCATCTCCTGCCATTAGATTAACAATCTTCCCAATATCAGCGCCCGCCTTGGGGTCGTCCGCCTTTTCGCTCTTTGCTTTGGCTTTGGCCGCATCTATGAACAGGCTTATGGTAACTTCATACTAAGGGGTACCTCAAACACGGCCTACCTGGAGTAATCCCCGCCTTCTTATCAGCCGCTTCCTTAGCCTTGTCTTTATCAATAATACCCGAAAAGTCTTTCCGTTTGAGCGACTTGTCGTAAATCGCGGCCATGAGCTCCGAACGGATTCGAGTACATGCACGCCGGCCGAACCAGAGATGTTGTAAGTCAACTTGAGATTTCACGAGTGCACAGACAAAGGCAAGAAACGCGTAAATGTATGCGTTTGCGCGGAGCTCCGGAGTTTGCACGTCCGAGTCAATAATATCCAGGATACGTCTGGCGTTGATGAGTTAGAATCTGGGCTAGGATGGAGTAGTTCGGCGCGTACTTCATAAAGAACGGGGCTGCATAGTTGAGTACCGCACTGACTATTGTCAGCAAGAAATCGACGATGATATCAAGGGAGTTTGCATGAAAGATCTTGCGAAGTAATGTTGATCCGCTGCTCGAGAAATGTAAGCGTAGTAGCTGAATGAGGAGATAACACGGACCGGATTGCGCTGAACTTGATGAAAACGGGTCTAGAGCGTAGCGTTGGGCTGAGGTCCCAAACATCATTTTCGTTTAAGGTTTCATAACGACCCTTGAGATAACGCATATAGTTGGAGGGGAGTGGATATCGCGAAGGACACTCACCCGCTTGACCAGAGGATAAATCCAGTAGAATGATATCCATCCCCAAAGCGTAGAGTAGTCCTCGTAGCTCACAGTAACCCCAATATCCTCTTTCTTCACCAACTTGCTCGGCACTCCCAGCGGCATACTGCACACGACCACCAACAGCACCGCGATCGAAAAAACATTCAGAGCTATGGCGACCGAAACCCATGTTGGCAGCGGCGGCAAGCCCAAAATCTCGTGGTCGTAAACGACACCGGAAACATTGAGGATTCCCCCAATAAAAAGGATGAGATATAGAACGAAAAGATCCATGGGAGCCGTGGCGGTTGGGTGGGACACCGGTCGGACCGTCGCGTAAAGCCATGATACCGCAACGAGCAATCCAGCGATACCAGGCCAAGGCCTCTGGAGGTCATCAATGAGACGATACGAACCTTCCCCCATCCAGAACAGCGTCTGCAAGAGCCCAATAAACACCAACACGACCGTGCGCCACAGTGGGACCTTGATATCGCCGTCCAACGCATTCCCGACATCTCCCTCGCCATCCAACAGGGCTTTCGGCTCGTTCACATGCTCATCGCTGAGAGCCTCGGCTTCGCTAACCGTCAAGAACGTTTTGAAGGGGCTTCCGATGAACGCCAAAACTCTCCGTATCGGACGCGGTTTCGGTAACGAGGCCACAGCCAGTGCCAATACAAATGCTGAGGGGGCAATCGAGCTCCATGAAGCTCGTACGCAACCATTCCTGAAGTCCAGAGGCCCTGCGTCGTCGCAGAGCCGCATTGTGGGGAGAGTCAAGAGGGCACTTACGTAGGCTGCTCGATGACTGTGTGACCTTATTAACACGCTAAAAATAGATTGCGCGCAATTGGCGCGCTCAGGGTTCGATCTGATCAAGCTGTAGCCTAGTTCAACGTTGGCTACAGCTGGATCGCGAGGCCAGCGGAAAATTCGTCACCCTCAAACGAGGATAACGCTGATTCCCCGCATCGCCACACTGAAACCATCGCATGGCTCACGCTATTCGTGAGAAGAAAATATGAGATTCAAGCAGCAAGATCAGATTTACGTGACGAAAGAGCTGATTGTGAACCACGAGCATAGAACCCACGGTCCTGATATCACTCTGTATCATGATACTGGAAAGCGGGGTGAGCGGAACAGGCCGAGCAAACCAGCGGTCGTCCATCGGTGGAGGAATTCGATTATATAAAAGCGAGCTAGGGAGGGAGACATAAATCAGCTAAAAGCCTTACTCGACAGGAAGCTCGATACCCACAGTCTTTGTCTCGGGAGCGAAACCCTTGCTGGGAGGACCAGCTGTTCAGGCCCCAGGATCCCCTGATGAAGCCCCTATAAAAAGGGGAGGGGGATGGACAAGAAAGATGGAACCTTGCGAGGCATCATTCAACGCGCTCATGAATCAAAATAAATAGCAATCAGAGTCTCTATTATACGTATAATTTTACTGGTACCACCGTTCACGCAGGCGTTTGCGGCGCACCATAGGTCTCGTTATTACAATAGCAGTCACCAACCCAACCACCGTAAACACAAGCTGCCCTTTGTTGAAGTTCTCGTTCAACACATCGAAGGTGTTCGACGGAGCAACTCTGGTGAAGAAGAGATCCAGACCGTATGCGAAGATGAGGGAGGTGGATTCAAGCAAGGCCGGCGCCGTGACGATGTGTCTGATATTAGCCACCTAGGAAAGATAATTTTGGTCAGTGGATCCGCGGGCATGTCGCACTGATAGACGTAGCAGCGTACCTCATAGTCGTGCGACAACGTTCGGCGAGGGTCATCGGGAATTAGAGGTTCGTAAGGAACCAAGAACTCTTCTTGTTCCTCTGTTGTGACTTTACGATCAGGACGCCGAGGGTTAAGCAGTCGACGGGAGACTGAGACTATTTTGTGGTTCTTGGTAGCGACTAAGGACGGAGGTTAGTTTAGAGTAAGGTACTGATACATGCATGATGCACACCTATCAAGTCTTTCGTGGTGATTCCAAACTTGGTGGATGTGGTGGCAAGCGCGGTGATACCATAGGGGAATACATACGCTTGCTCAATAGCAGTCAAGTCCAGTAGATCGGCCGAGGATGCAGAGATTTCAGAGCTGAGTGTTGTCAGATTACCAGTAGAACACGAGTTCCCTGCACGCACCTCCTTGTTTTGTCGTCCACTTTGCTACCTTCATAGAGTTCAACTGTGACCATTCTGTATCCTTTACTCTGCCCAACTCCACTAAAATCGTCGTCGTAGTAATGATAGGAGAGCCAATTTTCCACCAAAGAGGCATGCACGTCGCATTTGCCAGCATTATGCGGGATCCTAGTATGGTAGAGGATACTACCCTTGGCACCGTCCACCAAGTAAAGACCGCACGAAGTTGATGGGGCATCCTTCGAGGCAGTCAACAACATAAACAACCTGGGGTTGAGGTACTTGTAAAGTGTGGTTCGGTTACCCAAAACTTTGCCGAAGGAAGCAATTGGTACTTTCGGAGCGGGGACTAGCGACTGGATGTCTTCTCCTGGCGGTAATGACAAGGTCCACGTCGAATGAGCAACAAAGCGATCGCTGAGGCTTGGGTTTAAACTCGCTTGGTGTCCGACCAGACGACGCTGGCCTTGCACTGTGACACGCAGGGGGAAGTGAAGGGATGATGATGCCTTAGCAAAAGCGGCTGAGGTCGCATCGGTTTCGGGATACAGGTACACCTGCAGATCATCAGCACAAGCGGGCTGGGGGAAAGAGATGGAAATACCTGCAAGAATTCGTCAAGTAATACAATTGCTTTGTGCTCGCCGCGAAGCATGAAGGAATCTACAAGAGGGCCTGGAATAACGTCGATGCCTTCCAAAGCATCCTGAACATCAGCTTTCGCAGATGCGGCGTTCTCCCCGGTAGACGCGTCTATGTGGTATAGCACCGTATCAACCAAAGTCTAAGGAGGGAAGACCGTGAGAAGCAGCTCAAAAAAAGGAAAAGCGAATGTACTCACATTTTGGGATCGCCTCTGAGTTACCAGAACCACTTGAGGTGATTCTCCATCGTTCACAGTCTGCGTGGTATAGAGCTTCAGTGGCATGATGCTCCCACCAGTTTCAGCCGCCCAACCAAGACTGAGCATTCTACTCCACAGTATTTCTCCATTGCTAGTGTCGATGCCATATATCTTGCTGTATGGCGTGGCCGCGACTATAACCTGTCGGAAGCCAAAGGCATCTCGAGAAAGTTTGCCACTAGGGTCGTCGGCACCAACAGCAGCCGAAGACGCAGAAGCATACGATCCAGTAGCAAAGCGTTTAGCAAATTTAATGGCATACTGGGGGAAATCCTGGAAGAAAGAGGATGAGACGAAGCATCTTATAATTGAAAAAGGACTAACTTGCGCCTCTACCATTTGTCGCTGCAGACGCTGTGCGAAGGTTTCGTGGTCCCTTGGGATATGAGAAGCATCGACTTTCTCCGGCAGCTCGACAAATTCCGCGGCGGCTATGGTTGACAACGCTTCTTCTCGAGTCCATTGAAGCTCGCCCTGCTGCCACAGCTGGATAGCGCCGGTCGAGGTGGTGATGACCAATCGAGAAACGACTGTCATCCCTCCTGGATTGACGCAGTCAAGCGCAACCTGAGACAATTGAGCGGCGATACGAGACGTATGAGAGGGGAGACCACATACATGCGCAAGGACACCGTGTGTTTGGGTATCAAAGGGGACTGTGAACGCCGTCATGATACCTTTACCAAGATGACCAGTATAGACATCCACAGCGATTTGCTGACATTCATATTACTACTACCAATGAAATGAAAACCAAGCACGAACGCGCACCTGCAAGACGTGAGACCATCGTACCCGAGCTACGTATGGCTGACTATTTTTGTCAAGACCCCCAGCAAAAAGAGACTCAGCGTGGGAGCCATCCTGGGGACAACATCATCAATACGTGATCACGACGTGTATCTGCATAGTAGCGCACCGTAGAAGAAAACTCCCAGACAGACTTGAAAGCGGACCCATCAGACTCCAGCTTGAAAATTCGACTAGAACCATCCTCCTTGACGGCGACAAACCGGCCATGATCATTAAGCCCAATATCAGATATGTGGCTGAAAGCAGCGCCTTTAATCGTAGAGATGGGTGATGCGAGGTCGGGCGATAGAGCCACAGACTTCAACGACCCTTGCTCGAGCCAAACGAGACGAGGGCATGAGCTTGATTCAGCTTCGTTGGCGTATCTAATTATCATAAAGTCGTGAAGACCGTCTGAGATGGATGAGCTTATGTCCGAAGTCTTGATGACGTCGCCGGTTTCAGGGGAAAGGATAACGATGCGTAGCTTGTGCGAACTGGATCGCTTGTAGAGGCCAACGACGTACACATGTGTGGAAGTGGCAATAACTTTCGAGAAAACTATTGACGAGCTACAGGATATGGTTCAAACGGAGAAAAATGATGATATGCACATTGCTTACTCGCGACCGTTGGAGGACCATGTCCACTTGGAGGATCCAGAGATGTCTAGTCGCTGCAGGGTATGTCCGTTGGTCAAGGCGTAGAAGGCGGAGACATCTGCTGTAGAGTCCTTGACAAAAGTCACTAAGGTGCCCAAATGGCTCGGATCGAGGGATTGGCCCAGTGAAGGGTCATGGAGCCGCCGCTCCAGAATGAGTTCGCCGGTCAGAGCATCGAAAGCGCGGAAGGTAGCTCCACCAGGACCAGACAGGCTTGTAACAACTACAGCCGCTTCGTCAAACACGAAAATGCTCCGAAAAGCAACTTGACTGACTGTTCTTGTATGCCTGGTAGCTCGCCACCGTGTCCTCCGCCTCATACAAGTATCGCCATGCTACTGGGACGTCAGAGTGGATAGTGAGGTCAAGAACGTGAAACTCACCAAGTGTCCCATTCGCAGGATCCACAGCACCCAGTACATTACTTCTCGTCGCCGCTAACACTACGCTCCGGGTAGTAGATTCCGTCCCAACTCGGTGAAATGCTGGGGCAGTGGCAGGGGACTCCGTCAACGGTACCCCAATAAGCTTCTTGTGCCAGTCAATGACGCCGACATCAGACTCGTGCAAAGCCCATGTTATTTGTGAGAAGAGGGCCAAAAGAAAGGTGAACCGAGGTGGCCGCATTCAACGAAAATTAAATGTGGACGTCGCTGGCTTCGAGCCTTGGACGCGGTCAGCAATAACTTCGCGCAGACTGTGGCACTGGCACTCACTCCCAGCTTCGTCTCAAGCAAGGAATTAGAAGAACGAGGAAAATGACGGCGGACTGGATGTTTTGGAGCGGACGCGCTTCCAAAGTGCCACGCGGCGATCGTGGTAAGCGCTCGTGAATGTTGCCAAGCTCCTATCCCGACAGGAGAAGCAGATAGGGAGGTACTACAAGGTAGCAGTCTAAGTTTCGAAAGCCTCTGACAAACTATCCGGCCTCCCATCTCACATAATGGAGAGTCAGTGCACACAAAAGAGGAACCTAACAGCTCATAAAGTGTTTCGCTTTAGCCGCTCCCTCTAACTGACTGAATGTTCCACTTTGCAAGCACATGCCTCTAAAAATGCCATTTTCCTTCTGAATCAGTTCATACGGCGTTCCGAGTTCAGCAATCTACCAGAAAGACTCAATATTTCCATAACAAAGGGAAGATATGGTCTCACCCTCCCGTTGTCTAGTACTATCAACCGATCATAATCAATGACAGTATGCAATCGGTGAGCAACTTGAAATTCGGATTGAGACGTTTCCATCGATGCTACGGAACGGGACTCACTGGTAAGTAATAATGAATCATTGAATTCCTGACGGATCGTAGCTTGAATTTTAGCATCCGTGTCGAAATCGATACTGCTGGTGGCCTCATCCATTATGATGATGAGGCTCCTACGTAAAAGGGCTCGCGCCATCGCGACGAGCTGACGCTGTCCATGCGAAAAGTTGATGCCCCCCGAGGACACTTGAGAATTCAACGATAAAGTGGGCTTGGCATCGGTATCAGATGGAGTAGAGGAGACTGAGAGTAAATGAACACGGAAAAGGACATCCAAGCATTCGCTATCTGTGTGCTCCCCTGTGCACTGAAATGAGAGAGACTACACCACATAAGCTTGTCAATGGCATACCAAAAGGATCCAAGTTGTCACGCAATGTGCCAGAGAAGAGGGTAGCATCCTGTGATGAGTGAGTTGCTATATTGTCGGATGCAGAGTTACAGTACCTGCGGGATAAACGTCTGGTCGAAGCAATGCATGAGAGACCCAAAATATGTATGAGACAACACACCAATTTCGAGCGCAAATCATAGGTCCCGATGCTTGAGATATCAATTCCGTCTATAAGAATACGTCCACTAGCTGGATCCACCTGGGCGCAGCCGTTAATATCAATGAGGCGACCATAAGATTTGAATCTTACAAATCGAAGTAGGCTCATCGCGAGGGTTGACTTGCCGCTACCTGAATCCGCCTCAGAGTTTGACAGTTGTAGTTACATGCACTATGCCTACCCGTGCGACCGATAACTCCAACGTGTTCCCTCGACTTCAGGCTGAAAGAGATTCCATGCAAAACTGGGGGAAGATCAGGTGCATACTTAACCACCAATTTCTCGACAATGACGAGAAAGCCTGTAGTATTAGATGAGGGCCAATAAGCAGGTGGTCGTCGCTGATTCTCGATGATCGGTGGAGGCTCCTGCGGAACGCTAAGGTACTCCGAAATGCGCTCCATGGAGCTAACGGGGGTAAACCTCAGGCGCCTGAAGTCAACGACCGCTGAAGTTCACGCACTTGAGATCAAGCTCCAATTCCGTATACGTTCGACAAGCAGAGTATATACTCCCTGTAAACGTAAAAGCTGATGTGATGCACAGTCCGGCTAAGCCAGCATCCGGAACAGACAAAGCGAACAAGGTAGTGATCAGGACAGTAGTTTCTCCAACCACGTCAAAGTTTAAGAGCAACCATCGATGAGTCATCCAGATGGTGTACCACATCTAAGGGAGGTAAATCTACATGTGAGTGTTCACAAGTATAAAACCATTGGACTAGCCTTCATTGACAGATCAATTTTGCGGTGCAATCCATCGAAGAAGCGCCTCTCAGCTGAGAAAGCTCGGACAGTGACGATGCCTTGTAAGAGTTCGGTGAAGTCAGAATAAATTGGAGACACCGAGTTGGATTCCATCCTTCTCAGATCACGACCCGTATTCAGATATCCTATTCCGAGCTGGTAGTAGGCAAAGCCTATCAAGAACACCGGCATCAAGAAAGGCGGGAAAACAAAACTACAGAAGCTTTGTCAATAATCCGCTGGCTTCAGGTTAAGGGATTGGCCGTACGAAATGGTGAGTATGGATGCAGCCAGGGCTGCTACAGATGAGCTCATTGAGCCGAAGGAGTTGGGGAGGGATAAGTCAATTGTCTCGATGTCCTGTGGCTGCGATGAGGTGGCTCAGTGATCCTATCAGAAGACATACCCATCCGAATCGATTCAACATGCGTCCAAGGGGCGTTACATCTAAGACAACATGAGTATGATAACTGCGTAGAACTTGGTGCACACACCATGGAAACGAAAAGTAGCTCTTATGACATTGTAAAGGAGTTCTTTGAAGAGTCGACGAGATGCGCGCAGGCCACTGACAAATTGGACTGTGATAGCGAGCGTATTGGCGAGCGCCTTAGTCAGCCCGACAAGGGCAAATACGCCGACGTAGAACAGTGGATGATCCTTAGCGTTAGGGAGAGCAAAGGAAGCACTATCGTTCCGGAACTCGTGCTGGAGCTCAGGTCTATCACCACGGACCGGGAGTCGACCACGCCATGCGGCTGGTAAGTAGAGCGCTCGGTGAAGGAGAGGTGTGAGTTTATACTCTTTATAAGCCTCACCCCAAACCTATAACTCCAGGATAAGTTCTGCAAGCGAACAAAAACGTGTGAGACGTCACCCTAATCCAGAGCTTCTCCGAGACACCGAGCCCCTCCTGAACGATTAACAATGTAGCGAAGGTTAGCCAGATCCAATACGAACTGAAAATGACGTCAGGAAGATAAGAGCTAACTACGAGACGCACGCACGAAGCTTTGAGGTAGCTACTGTACACAGACCATCCAACACGCCCTGTCTCTCGATGTTCATCTTCGACTAGTTTTCGGGGATCCTTCCTCTGTTCTGGCTTGATGGTGACCACGCTGCACGGTTCTCTTTGCAATTCACATTCCTCCACACAACGGCTGGCGGCAGCCTCGTGTACGAGATGATCAAGGACACCTCGCTCCTGAAGCTCCTTAACGGTCCCTTGGTTAGCAATTCGACCATCACGCATCTGCACCAGGTAGTAGGTGCCTGGAAGAACAAGATCTATGTGATGAGTGACGAGGATCTTGACTCAATGTCAAACTTAGGATGCCATTCAGGAAACTTGGAGCGTACAACTGTGCGATGGGCGAAAAGGGGGCCCCTGAGAAGTCGTTCGTACAAATGCCTCGCAGTATGACTGTCCTGTGGGATATGATGATATATCATCAGATGTGGTGAACGACCATAAATCCAGATGACTCACGACGGCGGAGAGTGGGTCGTCCAACAAGGCGTAGCGTGTTCGTGCATACACTGCTCGGGCAAGGGCAATCCTACCCCCACATCTTCAACGGAGAAGAGACTTCGAGCAGTGGACTGTTGCGTACCTAACCTTTTGACCTCCAGACAAATTTACGCCGCTGTTTCAGTATCAGTAAGCCGAATATCAATAGGCCATGTACAAACGGACCGTGAGCCTATCTCTGTCATGTCGCCATCTTCCAGGATGTCCAAATCAGGCTTCAGGGCGCAGCATTCTACGACCGCACTATACCGATCCTCTTCATAGGGATATGCGAAAAGAATGTTCTCTTTGATAGATTGATGGCGCAACCAAGGTGTCTGTGCGGCGTACGAGATTCCATGCATTAAACCGTGTTCATCAACCTTGGATGGGTTCTTCGACATGATAATCTTGCCTTTGAGGAGCGTCATTTCACCTAGCAGAGCCATCTATGAAGCCAGAAGATTCAGATGTCAGTGCCCACAGCGCCCTTCGATGCTCACCAAGAGCGCCGTCTTCCCGCTGGCAGTGGGACCTGTGACTACAGAAAGTTGACCGTTGGGGAACAAAACTGAAACGTCTTGTAAGTGGAAACGATGGTCCTCGCTTGCTGAACTTGCACTAGCCCAACCACCAATGTCGATTTCTGACTCCTCACCCGGGCTCGGATTCCTCTGACCTCTATTGTCACCTCCAGCTCTCTTGTCTTTATCCCTCTCCTCAACTTCGTTCCACTTGAGAGTGGCGTTGTCCAAGCCTAAGCCTTCGTCTTCGTCTACACATGCAAACCGATCCTTTTTGAGGGATGAAACCTGGTCAGAAACTTCGTCCTCTCTGAGGTAAGTCGCGATACGTCCGAGTCCCACCAACGTCTATAAATCCGCTTCGATGAGAATCGGCGACAGGTAATGAATGACACATTCACCTGAAGAATATTGACGATCCATTGAGGAATGACATTGAGAGGCTGTCGAATCATGCCAAACAACGCGATCGACTGGGTAGGAATCAGCAACGATTCGGGCACGGTCGTCGGTTGCATACCGTGAAAGCAACGCTGGTCGTCAGTTCCTGACCTTGAGACACATACACCAGGAAGGCGACGATAGATATAAGAATGGGTGTACAGCTTCCGATGACCGAGAGTAACACCCTGTTTGTTCGGACTGCGAAACGACGACGGTTTGAACCCGGGCATTTGAGATACGTAAATCGAACCTTTGATCAATTCCTTGATTTCTTCTCCTCGAGCGCCGAGAGCTCGTCTGATCCAAACACCCTCTAAGGCGAAGAACTTTATATGCTTAACCTGTGTTGCCGCATCATATCTAAGGTCAGAAGATGTAAACTAGAACAACCCATACTGACCGAACCCAGCATTTCATTTATCACACTCGTCCGCTTGTCTCTCGCGGCAAGGAACGCTTTGTGAATGCGCATGCCGCGCCTTGCTAAGAAGCTATTGAGAGGCCAAGCAGCAACAAGGACGATGAATCCAGCAAAAGCAGACCAGCCGAGCAAACTGTGACCGAACATTACAAGCATTCAATGTTTGCATCAGAGGTGAAACGAACCGGTACAAGAAGAGGCAACCAATGACAATTTCAAACGGTGCTAGCAGGTCATACTTTAGGACCAAGACTGGTCAGAAAACTGGCAGAACATACCTCCGTATAGGAAATACATGATTGAAACCGTCATTGACACCTTCAAGTTCAATATGTAGGCACGCACGAATGAGAAAAAGCTCACGACTCACAGTGTCTGCGTCGCCTGACATAAGATTGACGATCTTGCCTATATCGGAGCTTCCCTGGTGCTCATCTACCTGCTCGTTTTCTGCCAACGTGGATTTCGACTTATCAATGATACCAGAAAAATCTCTCCGCTTCAAGGCTTTCTCGTAAATTGCTGCCTTCAGCTGTGAACGGACACGTGTTGCCGCACGACGACCAACCCATAAATGCTGCAATTTAACTTGAGACCTCAAGAGACCGCAGTTAAAAGCCAAGACGGCATATATGTATGCATTTGCTCGCAACTCAGTAGTCTGCTCTTCCGAGTCGATGATATCGAGGATGCGTCTGGATCAAGAAGTTAGGATGGAGATGGGCAAGGGATGGGGACTTACTTCATAAAGAACGGTGGAGCGTAGCTGAGGACCGAACTGATGATGGTAAGACAGAAGTCGGTTATTAAGTCCAGGGAGTTCGCTTTCAACAGCTTTCGCAGTAAAGTGGAACTGCTGCGTAGGATGTGAAAAGACGCCACGGTGCAGAGGACATATACACATACCGAACGGCATCAAATTTGATAAACAAAGGCCGGGATTGTAGAGTCGGGCTGAGAGACCATACATCGTCTTCACTAAGAGTTTTGTAGCGGCCCTGGCGGTGAGTATGTGAGTCTGAGGGGGATACGATGCGAAGATATACTGACGAGGCGGATCAAAGGATATAACCAGGAAAATGTAATCCACCCCCAAAGCGTGCAGTAGTCCTCTAAGCTGACGGTGACCCCGAGGTCTTCCTTCTTCACCAACTTACTCGGCAATGCCAGCGGCATACCACACACAACCACCAATAATACCAGAACCGATGCCAGACTTATAAACAACGTGATCAAAGCCCATGTGGCGGGGAACGGTCTCCCAAAGACTATGTAGTCGTAGACGACACCGGAGATACCGATGATTCTACTGACAAAGTAGACGATATATAGGCTAAACAAGTCCAACGGTGCAGTTGCTGTGGGGCGAAACGCTGGGCGGAGAGTCGCATAGAGCCACGACACGGCATTGAGTAGTGCTAAGATGCCAGGCCAAGGATTGGAGGAGTCCGAGACGAAGTTATACAAGCCAGACCCTATCCAAAAAAATGCTTGCGCTATCCCAACGGAAACCAGTAGGATCGTGCGCCAAAGAGGAGCTTCATTGTACTCCACCTGACTTTCGCCGTCTAGGACTACGTTGGACCCGTCAGCATGGTCGAAGGCGAGTGCCTCGGCCTCGCTAATCGACAAGAATGTCCTCAAAGGGCTCGAGATCTTCGTCCATCCTTGCCAATGCTTCGCCAGGGTTGAACAGCAAAAGACCGTGGTAAAGGCAGCGGGTACGGCGGCACTCCATGAGTTGCGAACGCAGGCGTTCTGGAAGTCGAGAGGTCCAGCGTCGCCGCAGAGCTGCATCATGTCAGTTGACGACAAGACGTGCCATCAGGATAGAGTATGATAAGAGTCAACAAAGCCACAGCGGGCTAAGGTATCCGCGCGAAGCCAATGCATCTGGGAAGATATCTATCGGCTCGTGTGAGCGTATCGTAGGCAATCATAACACCGAGCACAAAAGGGTATATTCCTCCTCTGAGGCCCAGAAATGACGAAACCTTTAGGCTTGGAAGGGGTAAACCCTCCGGGGATGAATAGCGACCGCCGGGAAGGCACCAAAGCTATTGTGCTGCATACAAAGACGGTCACACTGTTTCAAATAATAGCTTTCAGCTGTCAATAGCGACGACAGTGCACAAAACATACCAGCTATCGCGAAGGGTAAGCAGGAGCGCACTTTGAGCGCACTGGCGGCGCGGTCGTGGCGGACATTATTTGGCACTATTAGTTTCAAAGTCCTACGGGCTCCCATCTGTCTGAGCTCACTCTCTTCCTCGTCGCCCACGTCGCTGCGCCATGTCCCAAGCCGACCTCGATAAATGGATAGAACAACTCATGAACTGCCAACATCTTTCAGAAACAGACATGAAAACTCTCTGCGAAATTGTGCGCACGGCCCTAATGGAAGAATCAAACATCCAACCTGTTTTTAGTCCAGTGACCATATGCGGTGACATCCATGGTCAGTTCTGGGATCTGCTCGAGCTGCTGAGGAAAGGGGGCATGCCTCCGCAAACGAGTTATATCTTCATGGCACGTATGTGAATACGTCCTTGGCGATTGAGCATACTCAGTTCTCATCAGGGCGATTTTGTGGACCGTGGGCATTATAGTCTAGAAACTGTGTCGCTGTTGTTCGCTCTGAAGGCTAGGTATGATGACGCGACCCGTCGATGGAGTATGAAGACTATATGTTGCCCAGATACCCCGACAGAGTCACCTTGCTACGCGGGAACCACGAAAGTCGGCAGATAACGCAGGTATACGGATTTTACGGTGAGACAGCTTGTTGAACGGTGCAACGCTGTACTGATGCGTCAAAGACGAGTGTCAGCAGAAATATGGGACCGCTACGGTGTGGAAAGTCTGCTGTAACGTATTCGATTTCCTTAACATCGCCGCTGTAAGTTGTAAATCTTGCATTTGGTGCCTTCGGCTCTCATGCCTTCCCCGAAGACAATAGATGGCGAGTCGCTATGTGTGCACGGTGGTCTATCTCCAGAAATCCGGACATTGGATCAAATACGAGTACTTTCTCGAGCTCAGGAAATCCCACATGAAGGGGCGTTCTGTGGTAAGACACCCCCGCTTCTGTGCTCTTTCTCCAGCTGATCCAATCCGTCCAGATCTCATGTGGTCAGATCCGGACGATATTGAAAACTGGGCTGTTAGTCCCCGCGGTGCAGGTTGGCTGTTTGGCGGTAACGTAACCCGAGAGGTGCGTCTTACGGTCCTCGCCTTATCTCTTGCCATCTAATCCCCACCTGCGCTCAGTTCAACCATGTCAACTCTCTACGCCTGATCGCCCGTGCCCATCAACTGGTGCAAGAAGGATTCAAATACATGTTCGATGAGCAACTCGTAACAGTCTGGTCAGCGCCAAATTACTGCTATCGGTGTGGTAATATGGCGTCCATACTGACGATCCATGAGAATGGGGAGAAGACGTTCGAGGTATATGGAGCCGCAGAAGAGAACGAGAGGGATAAGGGAATGCAAACACGTCGGATGGTGTGTACCACCTACCACTTGATAGGACGAGCTGACCCACCTATGGATTGGACAGAACACTATGCCTTATTTTGTTTGATTATGGAAATGCCCTCTACTAGATTTCAGACTTTTCAAAGCACGCAATGGATATTATTGTATGTATCGTGTCTATGGTACACTAGTTGGTTATCCGTGAATAAGCGGTGATAGCGATATGCAAAACGCAACATGCGACAAACGCGAAAGCAATAATCAGTCTAGTAATGACTCTAATCAGGCAAGTATGAATAACAACGATTGTATGCTTAAGGTAGATCGGCCAGCTGACGTTCAACCTCAGCGAAATGCTCTTGCCACCAGACATACTCCTTTGGGTTGTTCTTGAAGTAGACCTGGCAATCATGGCAGCGGATATAATACGCGGTAGTCGACACCCCGTAGTTGAGTGCCTCACTAGTATCGCCCAGCCTCAGCGCTGAACACAAAGGACAAGCGGAAGATACATACAACTCGGGCAGTGTGTCACCAATGGCTTCGATGTCGTCTATCGGCAAGCAATCTTCGCAGAAGGCGTGAGGACAAGTACGACACCTGCATGGTTGGTTTCGGTCAATCCACTCATGTATCGGAACAAAAAATACCTACCGAAACAATAATCCTCCTGCTTGATGCGTCTTCCTGTGACATCGCATGCATTCATGCTGAGAGCACCTTACAAATCCTTTGAGCTCATTGGGATGTAGTCCTGCGCAATCAGCATGGAAGACTAGGTGTGTCGGGATAAATCAGGTGAGACACCAGCACAATACTAGTACAACTCGCCTCGAGGGCAACCCGCACAGAGCACCAATTCCCCACCATCGTGGCAGTGGATGCAATAATCCTCCGATTCGTACTGTGCCTTCGTGCGCTTCTTGGGTGGAGGAGGCGCGAGAGACTACAATCAGCGCAAGCGATCAGCCAAAATGAACAAAATATTCTAAGCATCATGCGTACTGGAGGCTCAGTTGGTTCCACAATGAATGGGATTCCCCCTATCCATACCGCGCGGTCACTTCGGTTACGGTTCTGCAACTCTTTCCACTCGTTGGCGATACCCTTGTTATCCACAGGATGGACGAGACGACCGTCAAATAATCTCGACGAGACTTGCGCGACACCGCTGAGGAGTCGCCTCTCTTCCTCTTCAGCATCTTCCAGCAGCTTCGCAGTCTCAGCCTCGTCCTCCAGCTTGATGGTGCTGTCCTCCATCTTCGGCACCACATCCAACTCGCGCTTCATCTTCGCGTCCCTAGAGCGCTCGGAGGAGCGCGAGTGCTCAAGAATCTCGCCAATACTGGCAGAGAGGAACTGAGCAAGGCACATTCCATTCTCCCCCGATGATGCAAGGACGCTAGAGCCCATACGAAGGATATCAAGGAGCTCAGTCGAGCCCAAATTGACGCCCGATGATGAGGAGGAAGAGTTGTCGGAGCCCATGACTTTGAGGGACAAGAAGAGCTTGCGACGGAGCCGATCAAGCATCTGATCCTCTACGCTACCACGGCAGATGAGACGATATACCTTAACAGTCTTGGTCTGTCCTATCCGGTGCGCGCGGGCGATCGCCTGTAAATCTGTCTGCAGCGACGCATTAACCCAAGCCAGGAATAGAAATGGGGAAAGAGCGGACCTGGGGATTCCAATCCGAGTCACACATGATGACATGCGTCGCCTTGGTCAGATTGATACCTATAAAGATTCAGACTGAATATCACGTCGTCTTGTCAGCGGGCCACTCACCGAGACCTCCAGCCTTCGTCGAAATTAGGAAGACTTGATACGCTGGGAAGAGAATGAGATCTGGCGCTGGCTGAGGTCAACACTAAACATACGTGAATTATCTTGCTGAAACTAAAACCGAGTCAGAAACCGGATGATATTTCTATTAATGGGCAGCACTTACCAATCTGATATCCAAAGTTCGACGAGGACGCGCCGTGGATCCATCGAGTCGGGCATAACATATCGATCGCAAGGCCATGAAATCTTCCAAAACATCAAGCATTCTGATAAACAGGTCTCAGACAATTTGGCAACATTGTATTGCCAAAGTAGTATTCTTACCCTGTCCATTGCTATAAAAGCGGGTATTAGATTGCTGCTAACACGTACAATCGAGACCTCGACCCACCGAGAAGATGATCACACGTTCGCCCTTGGGAAGGATGTCGGCAAGTAACTTGTCAATGACGGTAATCTTGGATGAAGCTGCCACCACATGCTCGCCAATGTAGTAGGGTTCCGGCTCTGCGTTGGGTAATAGATACGGGCTATGACAACATGGGTGACACATGGAAGGCACATCGCACTGAGTACGTACTGGTCGCAAACCTTCCTCAACTGCATGAGTAGATTCATCAATTTTTTCCACTCTGTTGGGTGCGTGAGCAGATGATAGGGTGATGTGGAGATATAAAACTGACTGTTATTTGTATCGGCAGATGCACCTTGGTTGATGAGCTGCTGCATAACCTCTTGCCTGCCAACATCCAGCAAACTCAGCGAGTCCTCCTCCTTAGCCCTCTTCTCAGTCTTGGTTAGTGCGCTACCAAAAACTTCACGAAGGTCAGGTGCAGATAACCTAGTAAGAAGCCTATACGTCCAGAACCGTTGAGCTTCAGACATAGGGATGAACACCGTAAGTTCCTCCTTGGGCGGAACACTCATCTCTACGGTGGCCTTCGTGCGTCGCAACATGATAACAGAAAGCAAGTTTTTCGCAGCACTAAGGATGGGGATCGAGTAGCTTCCCTTAGTGAGGTCAAACGAGTCTCGGAAGACACGCTCCGATGCCTCTCTAAATATGGTCGGATAGAGCCAATGTAGGAGGCCCCATAACTCGACAAGATTATTCTGGACCGGAGTGCCAGTGAGCACTAGTACGCCCCAAGTAAGCAAACAAATATCAAGGTACTAGTAAACATCTTACATAGTCGATACATTGATCCCAGGCCTTGGAGTTTGTGAGCGACATTAGTTTCGGTGTTTTTAATCCGATGGCCTTCATCTAAAACACAATATGTCCACCGCCGACTCTTGAACCACTGATCCTCAGCAACGTAGGCCTCGTATGTTGTGAGTAGGATATCAAACGGCTCTTCTCTTAGAGCATCCTTTAGTCGAGAACGCTCAACGCCAACACCATGGAAGCGGAGGGCTCTCATCGACGGAACCCAACGAGCAACCTCTGCCTCCCACGAAGAAAGCACAGACAGCGGACAGATGACGAGGTGAGGATCCAGAGAACTAGTCAAAGACTCTCGAATGTGCGCAAAGAGAGCGAGTGTCTGGAGTGTCTTCCCAAGACCCATCCTATCAAGCAACGATGGCTTAAGCATGAATCTGATGAAGTGTCGAAGTGTACCCACTCGTCGCCAAGGATGCAATTCATTCCTGCACCAGTCAGTGACGGAATAGCTCATCTAGTAGGGCAGACTAACCATTGCGATACATATATGCTAAAAACGACAATCCTTGAAGCTGGTACAGCGTGGTTAGGCGCAACGTAGAATTACCAGTCCGACTGGAACAGACCTGATAATCCTTCATAGTGCCCCCCTCAATGAGAGTAGGTTGTACATCAAGTTCGTGTAGGGGGCTAAACGACGCGTGTTTATCGACCTCGTTTTCAATATTGGCAAAAATATTTGATGACGGTGGTAAAAGCGGTTCGAATAGAT
Source organism: Pleurotus giganteus (assembly GCA_032158425.1). NCBI lineage: Eukaryota > Fungi > Basidiomycota > Agaricomycetes > Agaricales > Pleurotaceae > Pleurotus > Pleurotus giganteus. The sequence continues at coordinate 1,901,616 of JAPEHR010000008.1, read as the reverse complement.
GGCGATGGTGGAATAACCAAGCTTTCCGAGCTATTTCGCATGCATCGCGCTTCAGTCGCGTCGCCGCGGTGGTCTGAAAATGCAAGTTAACGAGATCAACCAGCCCTCGTGTCTCCAAGGTAACACGCACGGCTTTTTGCTCTTCCTTTTTGAGCTTCTTCTTAACGGCAACGGTATCGCTAGCGTTGTTCTGAGCTGTCGACAGAGACAGTGCCCGCTTCCTTCGCGCCGCGGTGACGTTGCTTCGTTGGGTGGGATTGGACTGCCGCGCCGATCGACGGAGAGGCGCATTTTCGGCGCCTTGAGATTGCGTATAAAAGGACGTCGAAGTGATGGGTGCGGACAAGCAGTCGAGCTCATCTGATGAATCGTTGTCCAGCTTGACGCGTCCGACAGACATCGGGTGGTGGTAACTCGGAGGGCAAGGTCGAATTTGTGGCCACGGATGGTTGTAGTTTAGGGCCGGCTAACACGCGTCAGCCCCTAAGACAGCCTCCTGTACGTGGTATACTGAGACAGTATCTTTGGCATTACAGGGCACTCATATGTCTGTATAGCTATCTACGATTTGTAAATGACTTCGTAATTAATCCCATATGATTCGCCCATGACCGTGAGTAGATGAAGCCTGGGTCCCAGCGGCAAGTTCAGATTCTACGCGGCCCCGAGTTGAGTACGAAGAGGATGCGTGGGCGTGCATCCTCAGCTGGACTCAAAGTACTCCCCTCGTATTCGGCGGATATCATGCAAGTTCCTACGCTTCAGACTAACAATGGAGTATCTATTCCAGCTGTTGGGATTGGGTTTGCAGTCTTCAAGAAATTTGGAAATAACGCTGCTCACTATCACTACTAGGTGTTGGATGGGACAGGTGGGAGAGAGCGAGCAAGTAACAGAGATGGTAGAATGGGCACTCAGCTTGGGTTATCGCCATATCGATACAGTGAGTGATTGACTCTTGGGACAATTTTGATTAGAATCAAATTCATCATGACTACGTAGGCGTCCAACTACGGTACGTGGTAATGGTTCTTTGACGAGAGTCAGGTTGACATGCTCCCTTCCATTTTCTAGGTAACGAGATTTCTGTCGGCCAAGCCTTACGCAACTCTGGCGTGAGTCGAGGGGAAGTTTTCCTCACCACGAAGCTAGCGTACGTTCAGGCATCCATTCCCAATCGTTCACCCTCCAGCTGAGATAACTCAGAGGAGAAGATCATGGTCGAGTGTCTGCAGCGCTTGAAGAAAGCCTCCACAAGCTCGGGACCGACTACGTAGATCTCTTCTTGATGCACTGGCCGCAAGCCTTGACAAGTACAGGTGCGAGGAGACGGCAGTGACATTCCCCTTCCTATTAAATCCCCCTCCAGGTGAGGCTCTTCAACCTAATGAAAGCCCAACGATACATGATACTTGGCGGGAGATGGAACACCTCGTTCATGCAGGTACGCAATCCGGTGGGTTTTAGCCTACACACGCTGAACGATATTAGGCAAAGCGAAGAGTATCGGCGTATCGAACTTCAGCATCAAGCTCCTTGAGGAGCTCCTCAAAACTGCTCAAATCATTCCGGCAGTCAACCAAGTCGAGATGCACCCCTGCCTTCCCCAACAGCCGCTACTTTCATATTGCAAGGCCCATGGAATTTTGGTCACCGCGTATTCTCCCGTCGCAAAGAATAAACTATCCACAGATGAGTCGTTAATTCGGATTGCCGAGAGCCATGGCGCTACAGTTGCGCAAGTTCTCCTCAGTTGGGGTGTGCTTCGCTCCACCATCGTCATCCCGAAGAGCAGCAACTACGAACGACTGAAAGAGAACATTACCGTAAGCCTCCAGGGACTCGTAATGCCGGGCATGATGCTAACATAGCTTAGCTTGTCACCTTGACTCCCGAAGAAATCAACATATTGGACACGCTCCATGAGAAGCCTGGCATGCACCGCAGCGTGTGTGGGTTCCACTCGCCAGCTTTGGGTGGTTCTTGCTTCGGATGGACATACGAACAGCTGGGGTGGGATATGACTTTGGGTGGCGTTGTTTCAGATGGGAACAGTCAATAATTATCATAACCGACCCGGAAATTGACAAACTCTCACTTGGGACCGAAAGGTTGGGCGCAAATGCAGGTCATCAATCCCATATATCCCCCGGACCTTCTTTGATGCCGTCTTCATTCCTTGCTTAGCCGATTACTGGCGTGCCTACATAAACGCATTGGTGGGCCGAAGTGTATCCCATGCCCCAGCTGACTGGATCCTGTCTGTTTCTGCGGCGCATCTCTATGCTCTCTTCTCCTTTTGACGTGAATCCATATGTGTCAGTTGCATATGGAACATCTCTATGCGCGTGAAGCTTATCAGAAACATACATATCACTATTTGATAAATAATACGGAGAGCGTCAGATGGGACCGAGCATTGAGTAAATCTTCTCATACGATATCTCGGTTGGCTGTCTTCGAAGTAGACGCCGTAGCAGCATCCCGAGATGCAGCGATAAGAGTATCAGCTCCACTCTCGCTTCCGGACGGATGGGTGTAAGTCTTATCCATGTCCACGCGAAGACTGGACCTGGAGGAAGTCGTCGTTGTAAGGAGCGTACGGGGGGCAGCGACGAATGTTTCTAATTTTGTCTGCACATGGCCTTTCTCACCGTTAATAGTGCCGCTGCCATTCACGCGGCTCGAAAATGCCACGCGGGTTTCACCATTCGGGGTGGTGATACCCAAGCCGATGCGCACGATAATCATGGAAAAGACCAGACCCTGCGAAATTGAATGAGAACATTGCAGTAGGCCACGCTGTTGTGCAGGGGCACTTACAACGATGGGAGAGACCTGAACTGGCCATTAGTATTGTGGCTATTAATCAGTGGATAGGACGAACCGAATCCAGTAATACATATTGGAACCATGACTCAGTCTTGTACAATATTAAGAGGGCCAGGAGCGTCGCAGAGTAGACAGCACCCGACTCCACAACGAGCAGCATGACGGGGCGCAAGCTGCCTCCTTGGAAGAACTCGTTTTGGCGATTGATATACCATATGCGGAACGCCACAAGAGCTATGCCAAGCACCGTTCAATTCACTGCCGACCTGATCGGGGGGGGGACTTACATGTACAGATGATATTGGTGGCCAGCGTCATCGAGAAGAAGGTGAGAATCCAACGCTGGAGTTGGATCACGAATATCTCTGCCTGAGGTACTACGTGAGCCATGGAAAATAGGATACCGACGCCAGAAGCTGAGTCAAGATATTATGTTAGTGGCGTCAAGGTGTGGAAGTAAGGGAACTCGCCTGTGCTACCCAGGAGCAGAATCATTGGAAATACGATGACCGAGATGCGACGTCCCCATACAAGATAGCACCTGAGCAACTGGAGATAAGAGATTATCAGCGCTGCATTGCATACGATTGGTTTCGAATGCTCACCACTACGCTGTCGCCCAAGAGAGTCTGGGCCACATAGATGGTACTTCCGAACAACTGGGTAAATTCCGAAAGCTGATCGAAAAAAGCCGCGGGTCCTCCTGGCTCATCCTTGAACACCACGAACGCCTTGATGATGCGCGTAAAGTTGACCGCAATGTGCTTAGAGAATAGACTTGAGCATAACATCACTGACATTACTGTGGTGACGTACCATGGTAGCTAGCACGAACATGGAGATCGAAATGGCCATCATCGTCCAGTTGATCGGCTGGCCACGGGGGCGCTTGTACACCAGGACCCAATGGGTGATGAGGAAGAGAACGGCATAGGCACCTAATGCAGACCGGTAGTTACTTGGGCAACGAGAAATCAAAGAAGGTATTCACGTACCATATAATAGCGTCTGGCAAAAGATAGATACGAACTTGGACTAGAATAGATGGCTGAGTAGCTGGAGGAGTACCAAGGCAAGAGATATGTACCTCTTCCTTGGTGAACATGGTCGGATAATGAAGGAAGTCCCAGGTGCTGATTTACCAGGTTATACAGTCTTCCCAAGTCTTTAAGTAGGCAGAGAGTCGGAGGTGCGGTATGACAGTTGGACGCTCAACTGAATTCAAATGATATGAACATGTCAAGGAGCAAGAGAAAAATGAGATGCCAGGAGAGAACCAGAAAGACCGAAACAACTTGACGAGCGCAGACGCCCACGACGACAACGGCAGGAAGCCAACAGGCCCAGTAATGCGGTTAACGATCAAGGGATTCTTGTCGTAGGCTCATCAGTTGCTACGCCGCCGATCGAGCCCACAGAGGAACCATACAAATTGTGTGAGGTAGTTCACGAGAGGGCTTTGATAAAATCAACCAAAGAGGAGCAGCAGGCCTCATGCAGCTCCACATCAGGGAACAATAGGGCATAACGGGAGCTGCTGTAAAGGCCAGCGAATAAGATACTGGAGGGCGGTGATGGTGTTCTAATGATATCCGGGCTGACCACATTGCGAGGCTGATCGTCAGGCCACTGACCGCCGGCCGCTGTACCAAGCTCAAAAAACTTCGCAGGGGATGGACAGACCGGAGAAAACGCCTTTAGTCGTAGGCCAAGAAATCTGAAAAGGCATGGCCGTCCATGCTATGTTGCAAACGAACGCCCCTTTATCCTAGATCTAGTCTGGAAGCTCTATGAGTACGCAGTTGACAGAGCCGAGGAGAAGGTGGCCCTACCAAAGAGTAACCAAGAAGGCTTCGATATCGAAGACTCCGGAGACGTGGAGTGATAGTGACAAACTTGCCGGTCGGCTTCGTCGCACTCGCTTAATTGATGAGAGCTTCATACCATAATGAGCTACTAACATGGCGAATGAAAATAGGTCGTACAGTCACGTACATACAACGGGCTAGACATTCTCATCGGGACTTGAGGGAATTCCCATCCAACGCTTCTAGTGCCTGATGCATCTGCGATATCAACAACTTGATGGCTGTGATTTGTTTAGCCATCTTCGGCGTTTTCAGGCATGTCGCCGGGTCCAGTCAGAGAGAAGCCAGATGTACGATGCCGTGCCAAGCCTTGATTGGGGTGAGGTATTGAACGGTCTGCCTTGATATGATACGACACGCATGCCAATCACCATTCCTTGGAAATATGATCAGCGGGGAACTGTAGCTGGCGAGACGACAGACAACAAGGAAACGACTGGCTCCTGGAATAGTCTCCCGCTAAAACATAGTAGTGAGGTGGGTAAGCCCAAAGGCTGAGCGCAAATTTTGCGGACATCCAAGTCGAAAGACGGGGCAAAGAACAATCGGCCAGGCTCCAAGGTTCGACGCTCGTTGTCTGCTCTGATGGCACATAGTCGGATCCTGGTTATTCGAGGCTCGAGCGCTCAATAGTCACGGCCTCAAGGCCTCAAGCTCACGTTCAAGCCTCGAAGGTCGACAAGTGAACTTCAAGAGAGGCTGACCTGGCACCTGGTGGAGCAAAAGCAGGAGGTATTGGGCGTCAACGCCAGTCAACGTCAATGATTAGGCGCCTATCCTGGCCTCCTGCTTTTTAGCAGCTAGCTGCAGACCAACGAATCGAAGGACGCCCTCGCATACACTACATTATCTTTTTTGTTCTCAAGATGGATCTCGCCAACGAGAGCAACCCGGTACGGGAAGTTCAACCGCACCCTGACTACAGTCTGATTCATTGGCACCGCAGGCTTTCGATGCGGCATCCATGGAGCGCAACGACACTGCGTCTACCCTCGAATCGTCTTTTGGGTCGAATTTGAACACCCCGGCGGACGAAGCATTTGAGAAACTAGATGGCATACTTCGTATACGCTCGTCAGACTTTGGGCACGAACCCCAGACACCCGAAGACGACTTGAAGCTCCAGAAGGTTAGTCGCATTGAACCAGCACAGTCGGTCACCTAGACACCCATTTAAGGCTCCAGAGAGTATATGTATACCACCTAACTCGAAGGACGAAGAACTGTTCGATGATGTCATCATTACTGCAGAGGACGAATCAATCCGCCAACCTCTGCCTTCTGGCGAGTTTGACATCTCTACCGCTCTCCTGAATGAGATGTTTTCCTTCGATGGACCTACCAACGCGATTGAGCACGGCGCCTCTATCATTATCAAAGTGCTTCTCTTTCTTCCCTGGTGCGCTTTGGTCGGCGGAACGATCCTCTTGTGCCCAAAGTACCTCGAGTATATCGCGTTTCGTACTGGCTACGTCTCATCTCCTTCTGGGATACATCGCTTCGCCCACTGGCTCGAATTCGCTGCAGTCCACGTTCTCTCGTTTCTTCTACTACTTGGCTTGGCGGTCTGGTGGAACGTCTGCATTGGGATCCTGATATTCTCTGCTCTGGCCGGACAATTTCTCAGAATCTGGAGTGACGTTACCGCTGATCCCGATATTCCCTTGGGCCACGACGATCGACAAACGATGTACATATTGGCGACGAAGTTCTTCTCCGATGGTTGTGCACTAGGTTTGGATCTTCTGAGGATTGGACCAAACTACTATTCTAGGCAGGAGGGAAAGGCGACAGCTGGACTACACTCGAAGCAAGAGTAAATACAATTGTTAGATGTTTCATCGAATTCTCGGCAGCATAGACTAGAATACGCCATTTCGCTTAAGACCGTGACGAACCAAGAGCCACATGCCATGTCGTTCAGTTCAAATTTATGATGGTTACTCTTCATCCCATCCGTGGGCCCAGTCCCAATCCGCAGGCTGATGAAAAATGGACGGCCACCACAATGTATCGCGATACCAACGACCGAATTCCCCTTTCCTATCCCTCTGATAATCCACATGTTTCAGCTCGGGAAAGAATTTGAAGCACTGCATGGCGACGTGGGATGACGATGCTTTATCAAGAAAAACTCCAACCCCATGAAGGGATATGACGCGCAGCTTCCTAGTCTTGCTTCTGAGAGAGTTGAAGAGGGGCAGCATTAGCATCGCGGCCTAAGGGCGAAGATATGTCAGTCCGAGTAAACTTGAATGAACAGAATGGACCTGGCTTGCCTCGTGTGTCCCAATATCTAGGCGTTCCAAGTGTGGCATAAGTGAAGCCAGTCGGAATATTGGCCCTAGAGTGCCGAAAGATGAAAATACACGTATGTTGGGGAATAGTCCCCCGCCATTATTGACGTCCTCGAATATCTGAGGGATCTTGAGATGGGTAATCGGCCGATTAGGGACTCGGAGAAGGCGAATGGATAGCGAGTGATTTGTCTCAAGGACGTGGAGACGAGGCAGCGCAGCGTCTGACACCATCTCTGACCTGAGGTTTGAGAGATGTAGCCGTTCAATGTTGGGCTGAGATTCGAGAAACTGGTCCACAACGAAATCGTAGAGTGGGACATGTCCGTGACGAAATTCCCTAAGGGAAAACGGCATGGGTCCCACGAACAGCTGCGAGTCATCTACCACACCTCTTCCAAAGTTTAGGACCAATTCCTTCAAATTAAGCAAATGTCCGAAGATTTGCTCAAGCAATGGAATTACAGATGCGGATGCCGTCGTGAACTCCATTCCAAGGTTTGGTGAAGTTACTGTGAGGTGCTCAACGAAGCGAGCGAGTCTTCCATTGGATGCGACGATCCTATTGTTAAGATGTTGGAGACGACGCACTAGATCGCTCTCATCAACGTCGATGAGACGGATGGCACGATAGAACAGCGGTTCGATCTCTGCGTGCACGGAGCGAGATACGAAGAGCAGCGAGTAGAGCGTCTTCTGGTCTTTGACAAGCCAGATAATATGGGTTATGAGCTCGACGGGGAAATGAAAAGGTGGCATCGTTGGGATATTCGCCGCAATCAGAGCTGATCAGCCCCTGATGGCGTTGGATCACCCCTGACTGAGCTATTCATCTCGTGACTCTCTCTACCTTCGAACCACCATGAACTGAAGTTCACCAAGTAATGAGCGTCCCCGAATCCATACCTGCTGTGGCATTATCAGGGGGGCTTGATGATGAGTATTGTACGCCTCCATTTCGCGTTTTGCGAGGCTTAGTGGGCTTACTGGCATATCTAGCTGAAGATGACTACGTAACCGAGTCGGGTTCTGAGTCAAGGAGCTCGGACTATGAAGACGACCATGATGACGAGGTCGAAGAGCAGGCAGAGCAATCTATGGCGCCAGAGGATGTCGCAGCGGAGAGAGCCATAGAGAATGACTTTGAGTCAGAGCGCGTGTCCTTTGCGTTTGGTTTTGTCTTACCGTGTTGCCAGCCGACTGGTGCAAAATGTGAGGACGAACGACCGTTCATCAAGTGTAGGCCTGACGAAGGAGTGGGACTTTGCTATTGAAGAACGGGATGCAGAGTTTAAGGATGACTTAAGGGCTGCATCTGGTATCGGCCGACCTCGCAGGAAGGTGCGCCTCTCTACGCTATTCCTTTCGATGTGCCACTCAGCAATGACCAGAGGGCGAGGGGCGAAGGGCCCATCTTATCCCCCGAAGTTCGTGCACTCATCGGCGAGGGCAATCAAGCATACGTCGATGGCAACACCAATGAAGCCATCAGACTGATGCAGGAGGTTATTCGCATCGAACCTCGCGCACCATCCGCGTGGACAGTGTTGGCTCAGTGTTATCAAGATTTGAAGGAGGATCAAAAGGCCCTCCAGCTGCGTATTATGGCTGCGCACTTGAGACACGACGCAGATGAGTGGGAGCGTTTAGCGAAGCAATCCAGGTATCTGCCATCCCGAATGGATTCATGCGTCTACCTTGCTAATGTAATACGGCCCTAGGGACTTGGGATACAATCAGCAAGCGCTGTACTGCTATCGAAAAGTAAATAAGCTTGATCCAACAAATGTCCATGCATTTTGGGAGCTCGCGACGTTGGCCACAGAGGTTGGGGATTTCAAACTCGCTCGAAACGCGTTTCTCGCTATCCTGAATCACTACCCCCACGACCTGAACGTCCTGAACGAACTCCGCACGATTTTGATTGAACTGTCAGAGCTTAGCCTCTGTGCTTCTCTTTTTCAGCAGGCCTTCGATCACTTCATGACCCTACACCCGTCAGGTAAAGGCCGTGACCCTTCCAGTGGTGGTGAAGTTGCGGGAGGCGGATTTAGCTCCATGGAAATCCTCGTTCTCGCCGACTTGTACAACACACTCGAGGACTATTCGCAAGCCGTGAATGTGATTCGACGAGGGTCCCGGTGGATGCAAGGGCGTGCAGAACAGAAGTACTGGGATGTATGCACCGATGATAGAGAATTCGATGTTGCTGATGACGAAGGCCGCACCTCGGCAGGAAGGAGCGGGGAACCTCGATCCGGGTGTTATCCCTTGGACATCAATGCTCGACATCGACTAGCGGTATCTAGATTAAAAATGGGAGATGTCGAGGAAGGGAAGGTATCCTTCTCGTTGCCCTCCTTGATGGCGATCCACTGATGCGCGTAGATGCACGCGAATATTGTCCTTGCTGAGGAAGTTCTGGATTACTCTCCTTTGTTCAGCGAGATCGCAGATGTATTCTTTGAACGTGAGATGTACGCCGATGCCAAGCCTATATATGAACTACTGGGTTCTGGGGCTGCGGTAGGTGCTAACCTTGCTCTCTTTATGGCTCGATGATGACCTTCTGGATAGACCAGTAGCCTCTACATACTCCTCCAAACAGCGGCTTGCTTCCGGATGCTCGGAGAACTAAAGGAGGCTGCCGGGGTCTACGAACATAGTGCGCTCGCCTCACTTGTTCGCTTCTATGCGGTACAAATCTGCTTGATCCCCAGTTCGAGAAGCCGATCCGACCAACAATGACGTGAAGATGAAACTTGCCTCTGTGTATGAGCTTCTAGATGAGCCGAGGAAAGCGTTGACCTTAGTTTATGAAGGTACCGAACTGCTTCCTCCATCGTGCTTCGTATGTTTACGCAGTCCCTAGTCATTGACTCCCGTAAGCGGCGGCGTGCAGCTGGGGACGGCGCTGAAGGTAGCGGCTCGGGAGCCGCAACTCCAGCCCCCCAAGCCGGCTCGTCCCTTTTCGAAGAAAAGAAAAAGAAAACTGGGCAATCTCAGCGCAAACTCACACTTGCTCAGCTCAAGCAGTTGGAGGCTGAGAAAGAAAAACAAGTCATGACTGGATACCAGCGACTAGTCGAGCTTTGGTCGGACATGATGAAGGAAGAGGGATCGCCTGGACAGGCTGATGCAGAGAAGGAATGGCTGGGAGAGGCTGAGAAGCTCGTTGAGACGTTTAGAGAAACTAGGAACTTGTTTGCTGCTTCACGGGTGCGTTACGGATTTATTTCCGGATCTTCCTAGGTTGAACTTTTCTTGCACACTGGTAGCAATATCGCGGAATGTTTCCCAGACTTCGAACCGGAGTGGACGATGATGAAGAACGCATGGCTTCTCGTTTACATTTAGACCTGGGTAACCACACATCATCCCAAAAAGAGAACATTTCACTTATGGCTTCTGTCGTCAGAACGTGACACCATATTGAAGAAGAGTGGTAAAGCTGGTGGCGTTAATACTGATCTCACTATGTTTCGCGGTGTATCCTTTGATGATTGGTTGAATGTATTCATGCAGGTGGGTGTCCTTCAAGGCTGTTCCCTACTGAAGCTCACTCTCTTTAGTATGCATTTTTGCTCACGAAAAGAGGTCGCTACGAACTTGCCGAGGAAGTCCTGAGGCACATTCTCCTGTCCAGCCCCTTTCAGGAAAGAGGGTACCAGGACTCCATTCGTCTATCTCTGATCAGTAAGCATGGTGCATCTGTAACCCCAACGTTATTGTGACGCCGTTTTCAAGCTTGTGCCATTAAGAATCGAAGATTTGACACAGTCGTGGAGCAGTGCAGGAAGCTCATCACCGTCTATCAATTTAATAATGAACCATTCCGGCTATTGCTAGTCTCGCTGGCCAGTGGGTTGCGCCCCACAGATGCCTTCATTACCTCTACGCTACAGAAGGCGATGTTGCGAGAGGTGAAGCTATGGGATGCTACTATCACTCATCCAGAATCCATCAAAGTAGTAACTTCCAGCAAGCGCTGGGCTTTCACCACGGTTGGCAAAGGAGCCGAAGATGTAGGGGCAGATGACGATGTAGATGATGGAGCTGATGGTGCACCAAGCACGCAAGCCGATAACGAAGGGACTGCCAGCACTCCAGCTGGCAAAGGGGTCCCGAAGTTACCCACGAAACATAACGCCTTGTTGCCTACCATCTATGGGCAGCTATGTATTTGTGCGAAGAGTTTTCAGAGTGCCATTTGTGAGTCACCATCGTGCTTTAGAAACTACCTCTCAATCACTCTGTGTAGTTTATCTATTGATCGCGTACGATCATTGTCCTGATGACCCTATGATATGTCTTTGCCTTGCTATCGCTTCGTTTGGGCGTGCGATGCAACGTCAATCCGACAATAGGCATCACCTCATCGCACAGGTCAGTTTAGCTCTTCACCTTGGCCCCTACCCACTCAGTCCTCGAACAATAGGGCATGGCTTTTCTTACTCGCTACCGTCAATCTAGAGGTGGCTTCAAGCCATCTCTCGACCAGCTAGAAGAAATCGAGTATAACTTCGGCAGAGCCTTCCACCAACTCGGTAACTGAACCCCCATTTAGTGAAGGATGTTGCTCTTATTCTTCGTAGGTTTATATTCCTTAGCGGTGCGACATTACGAGAAAGTACTCGAAATGGCCGGCAATAAACCACTGAGCGTAAGTGCCAAGGTCTGCGTCCTTTCTGAGACTGATTGTCGACTTCTATAGGACGCGAGCCCTGCAAAAGAGGCTGCTTACAATCTGGCTCTGATATTTGTGCTAACTGGGGCGACTCCGATGGCCGAATCTGTGTATAGGCGATGGCTATCTTTATGAGAGCTTCCAGTCTTGACTTTCGGGCGGTACCTAGGTACGCTTTCACATTCGCATTCGGGTACACATTTGATCCTTAATCACCACTTTTTGAACATTCAGTCATTCTCATCTCTTTTGCTGAGTGTCAGTCTCCTCCCGATGTCCATCGGACTACAACGTAACCCTTGAAAAGTCGGAGTGAAGACTATCGATTGCCCTTGTGCCATGTCGTCACTGGTTGGATCTTTTCCCTCAACGTTGCCTATTTTCGGTACATTCAACCTGTTCCCTTTGTCTCCAGGGCTAGAATTCCGCCCACAATGGAAACGGCTTGGCTAAATTTGTATAAGGTTACTGTTGGGTTGCCGACTTGTGTTCCTTGTCCCCAAAATGTTGCTTCCTCCTCACCTTCTCTTATAAGTTACTGGTGCACGGTAAATCCGACATCAGCTCGAACCAATCTTTTCTCGTGATAGTTAGTTTGTATTCCTTGAGTCTCACCCCTGAAATGACCAACGAAGCTTGCGACGGATTTAGTGCGCGTCCCCTCTTGCTTCTATTGTGAATATCCAACTCATCTTTCCTTCCCTCATCAGTCGAACAACTTCCATCCCTTCAGCGACGAGCTTGCGTCGATCTTCCTCCCAGCGACACTCCCCTTAGCCCGGACTTTCCCCATGAAAACGATTCTTTGCCAGACGAGGATCCCGACATGGCAATGGACTGTGACGACGATGACCGGCCTGTCCCACAATATTCTGGCAATCATATAGACGGGATGGTCGATGTAAACCCGGCGGGGCGCGTTGTACGAGAGCTGGACGATATTGCTGGCCACTACAGTCCTTTAGCATCGCCGAACTTGATGGCTTTACCCAGCGCTTGTAAATACGTCCATTTTACATCCCCGTGAACCAATTCAAAGCTGAGATGTGTCTGCTTTACTAGTCCCTGGATCTTCCTTGGCCGAGCCCCCCATCTCTGCTCTGGAGATGGATATCGACGATCTCGCTGACCTTTCAAGTAACCCGGAACTTTTGCTGGAGGCTCCTAGGCCAGGGGAACCCTTACCAGGTGAATCTTAGCTGCTGTGATCACACCGCTTTGGCGCACGAGGGGCTGGTCGTCGCGTATCTCCATATTGCTTATTTCCCCACCGTATCGATGCCCGATGTTAATCCATTGCGTCTCGGACTATTCAGCTTCTCAGGTAGCGCAAATGTTATGCCAAGAAACTCTTTCAGGTGCTGTTGAACGACAGACGTGACCTCAGTCAATAACTATCATCGGTCCGTCTGACCCCCTCGTCCCCCGAGGTATTTTCGCCCGTCACAAGGAGAAGCCACCCTCCCTCTCCCAACAGCTTCCGATTGAATTTACGGTGCATTCACGGAAAATTTGTTTTTCCTTGACCGCCGCAGATTTTTCCACCTGTCTCTTTAAAAGGTCGGTCCCTAGAGGCGTTTTTGCGAGAACCTTTGATTGTCTGTAGCCCACAATGCGTTTCTCTTTCTCACTGGCACTCGCTGCTGGGATTAGTCGCGTCGCTGGACATGGTTACCTTGCGTCCGTGACTATGAACGGCGTTACGTATCCCGGTTGGGCCCCCTTCTCAGATCCGTAAGCATCAATTTCGACAAGGCTTTGGAGAGGTTGCTGATACTTCCATCCCCGTTTATTAGTTATATTACACCTCGTCCTGTCAGAGGTACTCGAATAACACTGTGCCCTTCATGTCGATGCCTAATCATCCACTACAGTCGAACGTGAAATCTTAGATAATGGCCCAGTCACTGACGTTACCTCTCCGAACATTACTTGCAACAAAGGCGGCAATATCCCCACCACCGCTTTCGCTACCGTAACTGCTGGAACGCAGGTCAAGTGTCAGTCCCACTTCTTCACCATGTCGCCTATAGTATGGTCATTCACGAGACATTAGTCCAATGGGATCAATGGGGAAGCTCCCACTCCGGTCCTGTCATGACCTACCTGGCTAAATGCCCTAACGGCTGTGCCAACTTCAAGGGTGACACAGGTACTCCGTGGGTCAAGATCGACCAGTTTGGTTGGGACCCGACCAAGACGCCTCCCTGGGGCTCCGTACGTGTTTTAGATCAGAGCGGTGGGTATGTACAATCGCTGACGAAGGACATTGCATAGGACCGCCTCGCTTCTCAAGGCGCCAGTTGGACGGTAACCATCCCTGCTAGCATTTCTGACGGCGAATATCTCTTGATAAGTTACCATTCCTTGTCTTCATCTATCACCATTCGCTTACACCGTTTTATTCTTCGATTACAGGCATGAAATTCTCGGTCTCCATGTAGCGCAGAACGTTGGCGGTGCCCAGGTATGATACAACCAGAATCCACCGTACCAATGCGCCGCGCTCATGCGCCGTAGTTTTATCCGCACTGCGTTCAAATCAAAGTTACTGGCGGCGGCTCTGCGAACCCGCGTGGAGTAGCCCTCCCCGGTGCTTATGTTGCAACTGATCCGTACGTCAATTTCATTGAAGTTTGTACATACACGATGCATTGAGCATGATTGTGTCTTCCTCTGCAGGGCTATCTTGACGCAACTCTGGTGGTTCTCAGCTTCGAACAAGAGTGCATCCTACACGCCGCCAGGTGGACCTGTTTGGTCAGGCTAGAGAGAGAAGGGAGTCAAACGTGGAACCAATTACATGGAATGTACTTCTGAAATCATTTTCATCGTACTTTTTGACAGCGCCGTGGGCCCGAATATACAGTGGTAGATCAGGGATGCTTTAACAAGTCTCTGTTAGTATATCGGTTAGTACACGCGCCTGTCATGTAGGAAACCAGCATGAGGCTCGCGCGAAAGCTGGGTTCGACTCCCAGACAGAGAGGCTCCCATGGCAACCAATGTTCTGTCCTTTTTCATATCCGCTCGTTTGCCCCGTCCCTATATAAATGATAGACTGTGTCTTCACTTTTGCGCAAGTTTTCGGATCTGTATGGAGCGTCACATTGTGCAAACACTAGTCTGTGAACAACGAATGCACGGAGACCGTTCGCGTATGCAGACAACAACGAAACAACCAGCCAGCTCACGCAGTACCGTACTGTACCGTGCTCCACTCCGCACAAAACGAACTACAAAGAAATACAAGCAAAAGTACACAAAAAACGAACAACACAGATCGAACGGCCAGGCAACGCAAGGCGAGGCGAAGAGCGAAGAGCGAAGGGGAAGTGTCAGCTACAACTACACTAAACCGCCAGCATCGCCCGCACTCCTTTCACTCCCCATACTCCTCTTCCCACCACCCCCACCAGCACCCGTCTCACCACCCATACTGCTCCCACTAGCACTCGCAGCATCATCACCATCATCATCTGCCACAACAGGCACAACAGCCACTCCCATCTCAATCAACGGAAGCTCCTCTTCCTCATCAGCGTTCGCGGTCGCGCTCGGTGCTCGCGGTGATGGAGACGGTGATAGAGATAGGGATGGAGAGAGTGGATGGGAGAGTTGTGAAGGCGGTGATGATGGTAATGCGAGGTACGATGATGATGGTGCAGCCGAGGAGGCAGTCGATGAAGTGTTGCTATTGCTATTGCTGTTGTTGTTGTTGGGCGGAACGGGCAGAGCGATCAATACCGCCACCTGCACCGTCCCGTTCCTCCCTGCTCCCGGCTGCGCTATAGGCATCTTCTCCCTCTCCCTCTGCCCGGCACCGGCACCGGCACCAACGCCAGCGCTATTGGCAGCATTCGCGGGGCCGCTCGCATTGTTGCTGGTGGCACCATTCTGATCGGTGGAACCCGCTGATCCCCGCAAAAACGTCGGTACGAATCGTGCGAGATGTGATGATATTCGTGACGAGGAGCCGTTGGTGGTACCGCTATTATTATTATTGTTATTGTTGTTATTATTATTCGCACTGGGATTGGCGGGAGAGGGGATAGCGGGATCGGAGGCTGATGTGGGTGCGTTTCCGCCAAGATCAGCTGGGGGTGTCGTGTATATTGCAGAGAATGGCTGGAGAAGCGGGATGAGCCAATTACATCGCTAAAGAAGAGGGATCGATAAGGATGAAGGATGGGGGATGAAGAGACTCGAGGGACCGCAGTACTGCATCCCCGCCCCGTGGTTATAATTAGAACATAATCTCCCTCGGTTGGTAAGCAACAATCCGATGTGATATGATGTGATGTGCACCGGCAGGATTGGTGGGTCGAGTGCGCATGCGCAGCATCATCCAAGGAAAAACGACGCAAGGAACACAAGGTATCCAAGACCAGACAAGAGAAAAAACTCACCAGCATACCATCCCAATCAACATGGTCATTCAGCCCTGGACCCACCCCGCCCACGCCTGAACCAGGTTTCGCTATCCACGCCTCGTACATCTTTGGTTTCTTTGAGAGATCCACGCGTGGTCTTGTGGACGACGTTGGTGGTATCCATGTGCCGTTGCGGATGGCTTCTTCGACGAGCCTGCGGTGGCGCCGTCGAAGGATGAGCGAGCGAATTACAATGGCCGAAGAGACACCAAGGAGGAGGACAAGCGTAGCTATTCAGCCAGCCCAATGACATGGTAATCGCAAATGACGAGTAAGGAGAATGATGTATGATCAGGGCGTGACAAAACATTCCTGAGGAATGGACGCACCCAGAAAGGTATACAAGTACAATGAAGCGGAGGTGGCGATCCCTGGCGGGCCTCCTGGAGGACCGCCGACAGGAGGCGTTGGGGTCGTGTCACTGGGGGGTGATGAGAAGGTGGGCGAGGAGAAGCTCGTCGTCGACGTGGTGCTCAACGACGACGGCGCGGGGGTTGACGTTATCACCGCCGTTGAGGCCCCCTTTGCGCTGGTCGTCGAAATCGTCGACGAGGCCAGCGAGGACATGGTGGGAGTGACAGGGTAAGAGAGGAGGCGGAGTATTCAAGGAGGTTCTTTGTGAGAGCGAGGAGTGGATACTTGGAATTTCTGCTGCTGCGTTTCTGGCGGTCGTGGGCGAATTCGGACTGGATTTGGATAACAGAACAAGCCTATGTATAGCTGGATATTATTGGCCCGAAATCAATTGTCAGCATCAGTTGGCCATGCCATTCGGCGCAAGCTGATGATGGCTTCTATTCTCACCTTTGATGATACACGAGAACGAAGAAAGAAATGCTACCCGGCAGCAAGACTGATGGCGATAATTTATAGATGAAAAGGGGCTCAGCGACGCTGCGCAGCGTTGGCGGCTGTGCGGGACGACGAGGAGAAGGTGTGGTTCTGTTACGAAATCAAGCGCCGGGCAAGCAATACCAACGGGCGTCTATCTCGCAGACCTCTATTGTGACGATTCTGAACATATAAATGAAGACAGCGAGCTCAGAGGCGATCAGTCAGATCTCTTCTCCTCCACGGCTGACTTCACCTCCTCAGCCTTCTTCTCAGCGGCCTTTATCGCCTCCCTAACAACCGCCTCTCCCTTTTTCACTTCCTTCTCTCCCCATCCCAACGTCTCGCCAACCTTCAACCCCGTCTGGCCTTGAATCCAGACCACCGCGCCCTCAACACCCTTCTTAACACTCTCCCTCCCGCTCTCCGTAGACTCCTTAATCCGCTCCCACGTCATCCGCGTATGCGCATTCGCAACTGCATGCTTTTGGGCGAGGGTGGGGAGGTACGTATCCTCCAGGGAAGAGAGGTAGTCGGAGAGGTTGCGTGAGGTCGCAGGGAGGAAATGATTCAGCGAGAGAACGAAGAAGAGTGGGGGTAGGAGGAACCGGGTTGGCAGACCTCGGCTACGGGAGATGATGGATCCCGTTAGTGTGGATATGCCGACGTAGAGCAGGCCTGGCGTTAGCGGTTCATCCGGTGCGATTATGGATTTAACCCGGTCTGCAGACACGAGTGAATGAATGTTGGAAAGATTAAGCTATGTAAACGCATGATATGCATGAGAAATCGAAACGTACGTTCGACAGCATGCTCAATCCGAATCCACTTTGATACAACGCCCTGGACTTGGGCATACCCGTCGTGATATGCCTGGGTGACGGCCTTCCGAGCCACGCCGATATGTTTTTCCAAGGGCCATCTCTCCTCAACAAGGAGGACATCCTGTGTTGGTAGTGGATAAATTGGAAGCTATGAAAGCATCAGCAGAGTATTCGAGGCCGAGTCGGTCACAAGGCGCGCCTTTTCCCGTTCGTGGGGGGGAGGGGTGCTCAAGGCGATCCCCGTGGCTGCAGCCACAGCAATGCGCCGCTAGCGAATGATGCCACATATCAAATACTGCAATGGGGCGGTAAAGATGGAAGGACTTACAGGGCGTAAGGCAGCTCGAAACATAGAAATCGTGTATAACCCAACCGTCACGGCGTAACTCCGGGCACGGAGGTTGGTTTGTTTGACGAAGGGGGCGAAAACAAACTCCAAAACGTGGTACTCACCAAAATTGAAAAAAGACCCCGCCGTGATTTGAACACGGGACCCTGCGATAAAGATTGGGCACTATGGTACTGCAATCGCATGCTATAACCACTTAGCTACGGAGTCTGAAATATCAACTCAACTTCACACCTGAAGTGAAGGATTTCGCTATACCATGAAGTTCATGTCCAGAGACTCGATCCCAGGTAACTTACTTGGTCTGTAGTTCCTCAGCGGCAGAGGGAAAAGGTAAGTTGTGATGCCAGAAGTTCTTCTCCGTCCAACACTTACAAGAACGGCTGGAATCGAGCCTACTGCTACTCGGCCGCCCAAAATGCAAGGCTGTGTCCTTGGCGTCCTTCGCACATGTGGAGCGCGATTTCCGACATTTAACCTGGACAGCATTGTCGCATACGCGCAGGATTACTTATAAGCTGGTATTCTGTGAAGTGAGTCCTTTGATTTCGAACCGATCCACTCCCCAATCCAACACCACCCGTATTCATTTATCGGCGAATTGACCACAAACTTCGTGTTGGTCAATAATGGAGTTCAAGTTCAACGGGAAAGATGTGTCCAATACGACCATTGTTTCGCCTTACGACAACTCGGTTCAGTTCACAGTCGCCACCGACAACGTTGACGGCAAGCAGACAACCACCATTTGGTATGGCCAGAAAGCATCTGCGGCTGCTATGATCCGCTGGAAGGATAGAACTTTTGAAATCCATGGTGTACAGCATGGTTTCGACCAAGTCAAATTGGCTACCAATATGCTTGCTTGCTTAGATGATAACTTGTACGCCCACCGTTTATTCGTCCGCCGCTGTCCTCGCTGATCCGTGCTTCTCTTGCAGAGAACGGGAATGGAAATGGTATGGAAGCTCATATGACGTGAAATGGAAACATAAAACTTGGGAGGTCCGTCAAGATTATCTATACTTAAGCTCAAGGGTGGGCGCTGATTAGTATCAATACCACAGATTAAGGCAAAGCCTACGAAAACTCTGGTTGCATCTTTCAAGTCCTATCGTTCGCACTTGTTCCACGACGATGAACCCATGACGGGTCGCATCCAGCCCCACGCCTTACAAAACACGCTGTTCTTCATCATGGTTTTCGTATACTCCGAGACCAAGCGAGTTAAAGATGTAAGCAGCCTTTCTCTGACTCTTCCCTGCCGTGTGCTGACCACGGTCATATCAGAAGAAGCAAGAGACCGAGATTATCACCGACGTCCTGTCTTCAGCTTAAAATCAGATCAGAAACAGTTAGGCCCACTGGATACACATTAGTGCGAATTAATCAATTGCGATACGGTGGCTTGGAGGGGCACCACGTTGTCCGTCGCCTCGTCACTGATAAGGGTTAAGGCTGGCTAAGGCTGAAAGGTAATATCACGACGAGACCTGATTTGTTTTCACGCTTCCAAGACCTAGGATCCATCCTGTCCCTCGTTCGTACTATTTTTCACGCAAGAGATTTGAGAACGTGAAAAGTTAAAACAAAAATTTTGCGGCGATCAAACGATTATGGCTACCATTGCCAGTGACATTCGCACACGTACGCCTACCACTTCCAAACACAGTGCCGACAACGGCAGGATGTCGTCGATGTTATGTTCAGTTCACCCAGATGTCACCCAGTCTCCCCCCAAGTTCAGCTGGGGACATTGGAAGCCGAACGTACGCATGTATGCATGTTATACTTGAGGTGGGTCATATATGATTATATGATTTGGCATACGATTAACCCGAGAGAACGGTATACAGTTGAAGCGCAGTCACCAACGTACCTGAGAAGATCGTCATCCGAGTCATGGGACCGATATAACACCTCACCCCGGCATAACCAAATGTCGGGCCAATCTGATTATCTCATCGGAATGTCAACATACCCCCACATCGACATTGACGGCCGTGTCCGCTCAGTCAAATTGGCTTGCGTAACTCGAACTTCTAATGTCCACGGTGTGTCCTTCCTCTGGCCGTATAGCTCGAGGCCTACGCGTCTACCCGGCTCGCGATACGACATCATTAACACCTTAGGGCTCTGAGAACGCTGACTGATGGGTGAGAAGGAAGGTATAAATTGCCTCCACTGGACATCCCCACCCCCACCCCACACTATTTCTCTTTCTGTTCCTACAAGCTTCGAAACTGACAATCAACATGCCCTATCCTACTCGTCAACTTGGCAAAAACGGGCCTACTGTTAGTGCCATCGGTCTTGGTTGCATGGGTTAGTGAAACGCCCTCCGAGTCTTTCCATCGACACCGCTAGGTCTGACATGGCGACGGTGATCAGGGATTGGTGTCTTCTATGGCAAGAGTGACGATGAGGCGTCTCTGAAGACTCTGACATACGCCGCTGACCGTGGTGTCACCTTCTGGGACACAGCCGATCTCTACGGCTCAAGTACGTTATCTGGTTTCCAGTAACCCACAAGTTAGCTATTGACATCGGTGCTCCTTCAGGCGAGACTGTCCTCGGAGAGTGGTTCGCCCAGACCGGCCGACGCTCAGAAATCTTCCTCGCCTCCAAATTCGGCGCTGTCGACATGACCGACCCCGAGCGCGCAAAGCTGCGCATACCCAACAGCAAACCCTCCTACATAAAAAGCCGACTCGAAAGCTCCCTCGAAGCCCTCCAGACTGATTACATCGACCTGTACTACCAACACCGCGTGGACCCCGAAGTGCCTATTGAGGTGGTTGTGGAGACGCTGCGCCCGTTTGTTGAGAGTGGGAAGATTCGGTGGATTGGGCTTAGTGAGTGTAGCGTTGAGACGCTGAAGCGCGCGAAGGCGGTACCGGGTGTTGGAGAGAAGGTTGTGGCTGCTCAGATGGAGTTTAGCCCGTTCGAGTTGAGCATCGAGAAGAGTGGGTTCGCTGCTGCTGCCGAGGAGGCAGGCGTCGCAATCGTTGCGTACTCTCCGTTGTCCCGTGGTCTTGTTAGTGGGAAGTAAGTCCATTCTCGTCATTGTGTCTCATGTATATGACGGCACTAACGTGGAATTCATGACAGGTATCGGTCACCGGATGACTTTGAGGACGGTGATATTAGGAAGTTTTTGCCCCGATTCTCGTCTGAGAATTTCCCCAAGAATCTCGACATCGTGGATAAACTCGAATCCATTGCGAAAAAGTACGACGCTACCCCCGGGCAAATTGCCTTGGCTTGGATCCTCGCCTATCCTAACTGTAAGTTGCTGCTGAGCGCCGGGTGACTGAGTCACTGACACGTCGTCTCTCAATAGTCGTTCCTATTCCTGGGACGCGGGATGTCTCTCGACTGGAAGAAAATGCTCATGGTGGAGAGATTACATTGAGTGCCGAGGATGTGAAGGAGATCAGAACTTTGGTGGAGAATGCAGATGTTGCTGGTGCTCGGTATCCCGAAGTGTTTATGCCGAAGGGCGACTGCATCCCAGCCTCCGAATGGAAGGGAGAGTAACTAGATAGTATAACTGAAGCTCCTATTTACACCCCTGTTTGAATTTCCATTGGAAAGGATCGCCCCTTTATTGACCGTGGGAACCACAACGTCAGAAATCATTTGAGGCTTTCGTGACCCCCACTTTCAGCAACGCCCTCGACGTTGAGCCCATCGGACCTGATTCACTGTTTCCTGGTCTTAAACTGAGGTGCGTATCGAATCCAAGCTGCTGCAACGATGACCGATGACCGTCGATAGCCTACCCAGACATTAGCACTCATGCTTAGGCATGAGCACTCTATCATTGTCGCGTTCACCGGTGGCCTTCGAGTACCAGCAAGGCGGGATATTTGGTCGGAAACCGAATATCCATAGCTCAGGTGGCATGAAGGCGTTTCCGTCGATGTCGTCCTACTCGGACCCAACTCGCGCCTCGGTTTCTCATTTGATGGTCCGGACCTTGTCTTTGCCCTGCTCGACGGCAGCGCAGGCGTTTTCGCAGCTTATTCAACCCACGATGCGATTCCAAGTCGCTTTGGACGTCCTTTTACCGATCCTTGAATCCAGTTCGCAGTATGGCCACGAGAGCCACCAGATCAATGAGTTGCCACAGCGTATCTTGGCCTCGTATATCCTGTACTCGCTATATGCGCCTTACCCGATCTCGATAAACCCCTTCAAGACTGCGCTGTTTGCTACGTTTGTCAAGGAGAGGCGGATTGCGTTGATTGACACGTCTGGGATGGGATCGAATGAGCAGCTTGTTTGGGTTTTGTGGAAGATTCTCAAGGGTGACGGAAATGATGTATGCTTCGTTGCGCCTGCATTCATTCATGCTTCTGATCAAGACCCATTTAGATCGCTCCGTACTCTCCTAGTACTCTTGCACGCTCTCCCTTACCCCCGAAACTGCGAGCAGTCAACTTGACACTGTCAGAAGACGAGCTCGCTGATGATACAATCTCTTTTCAACTCGGCAATGGAACTATGTGAGTATCCTTGTCTTTGTGGATTCCATCTTCTTCATTCTTCGGCCCTTAGACCCTCACCAAGAACTGTACAACCATATGTATTCAACGAAACTGACACACGGAAAGAAGAAGTTGCTCGGGCGATGACCCTCCTTTTGGCAGCGAAGGAGAGGGTTCTAACCCTTACAGAACAAAAGGTGAG
Source organism: Pleurotus giganteus (assembly GCA_032158425.1). Classification (NCBI taxonomy): domain Eukaryota; kingdom Fungi; phylum Basidiomycota; class Agaricomycetes; order Agaricales; family Pleurotaceae; genus Pleurotus; species Pleurotus giganteus. The sequence continues at coordinate 1,878,800 of JAPEHR010000008.1, read as the reverse complement.
CACCGCGGCTTTGCAACATAAGTTCCAGACCTCATCTTCTCAGTTTCTCAATCCGCTGCTGCCCACCCTGCTCTCGCCCCCTATTGATAATTTAACGACTTCCCATAATGACCAAGCTACTAACGGCCGCGGTATTCTCTTGACCTCGGTTGACCTCGCCCCGATCGTCAACCACAACCCAACCATCGCTTTCTCCTTCCTCGTCGTGCTGCTGTCTAACCCGCCTCCTAACCAAATATCTGTCTCTGAAGCCTCCTTCTCTGACCCTTCGGCTGGCGGGATGCCTGCTCCCGCTTTGCCCAACCCCTTGGTCGGCGACGTGGACCTCAGCCCCACTAGATTTCTTGACGTTGTTGCAACACTTCCTCCAACCTTCTCATCCTTTGACCTCATCGGCCGCCTGCTTCGGGATACGACTCCAGTCCCAATTCCTGGCGCTAGCCTAAGCCTGTATGCTGTCTCGGACGAACATACTGGCAATGATTTGGCAAGCAACGCTGCTTCGGAAACTGGCAGTGGCGGCGATCGGGTGCCAAAGATGCCGATAGCTGATCTCATTCGAACCGAATATCTTGGTCCTTTCGTCCACTCGTGTATTGACTATTTGGATGCTGCCGAGCGTGAAGAAAAAGAAGGCCTGAGTAGCGACGATCGGTGGGCAATTGGTGTAAGACATGTACGTTCTGTCTTCCCTACCTGCCTTGATGCTGAGGGCTTATATGCTCCGTATCAGCTCTGCCGATTTTATCAGTCTCTCATCAAGCTTGGGATCGTTGATACTTCGTCTGACGCTGAGTCTGCTGAGATGGCGCATTTCAGCCTTAGGAATGCGCGATTTGAGGAAGCTATGGCGTTGTACAAGGTTCTTGCAACCGCGAATGCGGATACCGGCGTAGGTGCTTTTTGAACGACCCGGTTTCTTCTCGCTATGGCTTTAGGTTCCTTTTCGTATGCGTTGATCATGTCACCTATGTTATATGCGCAATATGTGTTCCGTGGTTCTTCAACCCGTCTGGATAGATTTCACTAGCATATTTTTGGTACGCCTTCTGCGATGCCCGTTTTTCCTTGCTCCGCTTGTATTTTATACTTTGCCACCGCGGTTGCGACGACTGCACCTCGGCGAGATATTGCCGTTACTTATGTATGCGACTAGGTTGCCACTTTCGTTGTCAATGGGGCTTGTTCTATGGGCGTAGCATTACCGATATCTAACGTTTGCAAGGCAAGACGGTGGTTCGATGCCAATACTGCTCTTGGTTATGCGACGGGTGAACGTTTGAACCGGTGACGACGCATCCGATTCCCCTCTTCACATTCATAGGGACTTCGGGAGTCATAATAGGGGTATCAATACCCATAATAGTTGGCGTGGATAGGAGGTTCACCCCCCCCACTTTGCCCACTCAAGTACTCGTTCTTCACAATGTTCACAATGCTTTCTGCCATGGACGGACTACGACAGCAGTACTGGAAAATCTCGCTCGCCCTTGCGAGATTCCGCTCTTCCTCATCAGGGCAATCATTTCACCTCGACGCCAGCAACCCAGGGCGCACTTCACCCCCTCCTATTTCAAAATCGCGAAGCGATGAAGACAGTCCCTCAAGCAGCGAAGGATACCTTTCCAGGTCGTCCAGTGCTGAATCGCCCTCTTCTTCAGTACGTTCCATTCACTGCCTGTACCTGGCCATCTAAATAACGCCTTCATGACTGGCCGTAGAATCCCAGCGTTTGCCTCGATCCACTTGTCCCACCACCTTATGGCATGGATGAGGCACATATATCCTGTCTTGAAGGTACTAGGACTGTGCTGCTGGATGAGATTAAGGCGTGGATGATAGATGCGAGCGCACCCAGGCTGTACATTCTGAGAGGGATGCTTGGGCAGGGAAAGTCCACAATTGCCCATACCATTTCAGCAGATGCGGACGCTCTCGGCTGCCTCGGTGCGAAAGTATTCTTGAAACGACACGGTGCGACACCAACCAACATATACCGCTCCATCGCGACTCAGCTCGCTCATCATACCGACCTGCTTAAGCAGAGCAGTGAGTGGCTGTCTGCCATCAACTGGGACGATCCCGCATTTTCTATGGATGGTCCTGGACATCCATTTCTCAGCTTAAACACCATCCTAATCCAAGCCGCTGTCAAGTTCCTTAAGGACTCCCGTCATCCCGTAGTCATCATCATTGATGGCTTGGATGAATGCAATTTCGACGAAGAGCATGGGCTATCATTCCTTCGCGCCTTCAACCGGCTAGTCGAGCTAGTTCCCTTCCTCAAAGTGTTTATCACCATTCGCTCGCGATTCTACCTTGATCGATTCATCCTATCTGCGCCTCGTCATATGGTGTCCGTATCAGAACTCAATGACTCGGATAGTCGAGAGGATATCGAGGTATATCTGAGGTGGCACCTGATATCTCACACTGGCCTTGACTGGAGAGCTACAGAGGCCGACGTTTGTGCCCTCACTGATATGGCTGGTGGTGTCTTCTTTGTTGCAGCCTCAGCGGTTCGATTCATTCTCAACAAGACTGGATTGTCCAAGTTCGATCCTTCCACGCGCATGAAGATGGTGCTCCACCCTTCGATACTCAATCCCTCTGTCCCTTCATCTCGGTCCTCTTTCCGAGACGATTTGGATAGTGTCTACATGTCCGTCATGGAGAAAGCCGCCCCGTCGGAGTCAGCAGAAGATTTAGAAAACTTCTTGCTGACGCTCGGCATCTTTCTTACCTTTGATTATCAGTCCTCATACACCCTCCCTCTCTTCGTCCCCGACACTATCTCCGCTGACTTCGTTCAGTTCACGTTGGACCGTCTCCGTGATGTCATTGTGCTCGATGTGCGAGCACGATTAAAGCCATACCATCCCTCATTTATCAGCTTTATCCTATGTCCTGAACGTGCTGGCAAGATGGCTATCGATTTCAATCGTTGTCTCGCTGTTCGTCAAGCCCGGTTCAGGCAGCTTATGTCACATCGGGACGGTGTCAGTGATTTGCTAGATGCTATGTGTATTCTTATCGACGACTAGGGATTGCGAACTGCCTATCTCTGTCTTTATGTGCCTGCCTAGATTTAGAGTATCCTCCGTACGTTTTATACGGCCCGTAATGAGAGTTGTATTTCAGGGGTGACCCTAAACCACAGGAGCCTAAGGGAGACCTGCTGATATTTCAGCGGTCGAAGTAAGCGGCCTTCTTTTCTGTACGACGCTGAATGTGAAAGGAAGCGGACGCTTAGGATGGAAGACGTATGGTAGCCACATGGATAGCGAACTGGTGAGCTAAGATCGTACATACTCAGTCAACAACTCGTCGATTAATTCGACCCTGCATAAGCAATGAGAGATGGCCTCTAAGAGCGGCCATCATGCCATCCATTTTTTCATCGGCCTATGGATGTTAGCAATGAGCTGTATTGCGATGAAGGCGCCTAACGCGAGCGTCTGACCAATCAGGAACACGAGATAACCCATCTGGACAGTCTAGTTCCAAACTACGTCAAATGTAATTAGGCATGTACTACGGAAATATCTGAGGTGGGGAGTAGAAGGGAGTATCAAGGGCCTCGTTCGAGTTACCTGTGGGGATCGAATCGGCTACGAGATAGAACCATCGGATATCCTTGGGGACCTGTGATGAAACCTCCTTATGACGAGCTGAGATAACAGAGTCAAGATAATATCTGTCGATGGCCATTTTGCCAGCGCGTTCGGGACTGCGCATAAAGTCCCTGAAAGAGAGATGGTAAGGCATCAATCTTCCCTTTCTGTCGGCCACGATGAGATCCTGCAGACGGTACAGCGTGGAGTGTATGAGGTCGACCGAAATATAGGCAGGAAGGTAGAGATGGAGGAGTGCAGGAACAATCACGCGGGGTTTGAAGGCTACCATTACGCATCCAAGAATGAGCTTGAAATTGTCCATCATTTCGTCTGGCGGGGCGGCTCTCTCCAGAACGGACATGTAGGCAGCGTCTAAATCATCCCGGAAAGAAGTCCGACGTGGAGGGACCGAAGGGTAGAGCAGCGTCCTCATACGCGTAGATGGGGTGGATGCGAAAAATCCGGTTTTGTCAAGTAAAAATCGAATGGCTGAGGCTGCAACATGCGTATGCGCAGGTGGATCGGGCTCGGAGAATCCGAGTATAAATCGAACAGCCGAGGCTGCAACAAAGAAGACTCCAGCAGCCATATCAGCTAGAGCACGAACATCACCCTCTTCTGCTTTCCAGTCCAACCCGGTGTGAGAGATCAAGTGCCACTTCAGATAGATCTCGATGTCCTTTCGACTATCCTCGACATCCTCGAGTTCTATCAGGAACGCCGTACGACTAACTGTCTCGAGAACGAAGGTATCAAGATAGGACCGGGGGCGAGTGGTGATGAACATTCGGAGAAAGGGAACCTCGTTGACAAGCTTGTGAAAGCCTCGAAGGAATGATAAGCCATGCTCTTCGCATTCATCCAATGCGTCGACGACGATGACGACAGGCCGACTAGGGGGATAGAAAGGGCATTGTGTTAAAATGGTAGTTAAGCTGAGCAACGGTTGCGTCGGATGATCTGATGCAGATACCCCATCATCCCAATCTAGGGTGCCCAAGCGTTCCCGAGTCTCTCGAGGCAGACCTATATGACGTGCGAGCTGAGCTGCAATGGAGCGGTAAACGTTGATTGGCGTCGCATTGTGTCGCGTCAGGAAGACTTCAGCACCGAGGTGGTCGAGATCAGCCGCCATGATGGACAAGGTACGAGCAATCGTGGACTTTCCCTGCCCAAACTTGCCCTTCAGAATGTGCATTCTTTGTATGCCAATGCCTACAACAAATTTCGACATGTCTTCCAACAGTGCAGTTCTTGTACCTTCCAGGCAAGATGCGTACAGATCGTCCATGCCAAGGGGTGCTGAGACAGGGGATGCGATAGAAATGATAGCGTCCTATTCCATAATGTTCAATAGGAATGGAATGGGAAGGTAAATATACGAACCGAAGGAGAGGGAGACCCAAGGCTGGACGATTTGGATTGGCTTCCTCCGCTGCTGGATGGGCTGCCTTCATCGCTCGACGATTTTGATACAGGAGGGGGTGGAGTAAGTGAGACTCGTTTACCAGCCTGAACTTGTTCTGGCGATACGAGATTTGCAGCGGCGAGTCTGATTTTCATATATTGCTGACGTAGCACGTCCATGGCAGAGAAAATTGGGGGCAGAAGTGATAGGATGGAAGCAAGGTAGGGGCGGAGCTGAGCGCTGAGCGCTGACGAGTGTATCCGCAGGCGGAATTACAGGATCAACGTTTCAACTGCCGTCCATGTTTTGAGACTTAGGGGCCGACGCAATAACCGAGAATAAATTTAATTGAAATTTGCGTACGCAGAAAGAGGACAGCAGTCGTCAGTGGGGCTATCCTCGACAGGTAGTATTGACATAGACACCGTACTGCCAGTTTCTTCATCAATGAATGCTTCAAAAGAGGAGCGTGGGCGAGTGGTGACCAATATTCTGAGAAAGGGAATCTCTTTGACTAGCTCGTAGAGGCCTCGAAGCAAAGACAGGCCACGGTCTTCACATTCATCCAAGGCGTCGACGATAATCACCACGGGATGATACGGGAAACCCTCAGAGGGATACCTTGGATAGATGCGGAGGATCCCTACTAGACTGTCCACAGAGGGTACACGGTCCCATCTCATAAGCAGGTAAGACAGTTCATGCCTCTGTGTTCCGAAGAAGTCCACATAGTGCGCCCAGAGCTGAGCCGCAATGGAATGAAGGATGTTGATTGGTGTCGTCGCCGAGTCCTGTCGCGTCAAGAAGATTTTAGCACCGAGGCAGCCGAGAGCCCGCGCACGGACTGCCACCACATGAGCCATCATCGACTTCCCTTGCCCAGGCATTCCCTCCAGAACCTGCATCCTGGGTTGCCAATTGCCCTTCATCCAATCCTCAAAGCCTACCAGCAGCCGGTCCCTTGAATAGAAAAGGCACGGTGTGTAATTCGTGTCCGTGCCATGATGTGCAATTGGGGATCCAATATAACTGATGGCATTCTACGGCCCGTCATTTTTCAAAATCCAAGAAGGAAGACGAACGAGACGTACTGAAGGAGAAGAAGGGAGGTCAGCACGGTACTGACCGCTTATATATATCAACTACGGGATAGATGTCAGAAGAATGGGACGGAGCGGCATAGGTCGACCAACTCACTGCAAATGATATAATGGCGCGACCAACAGTTTCGACGAGGAGACAAACGTTAGGAGGGCCTGAGTCGCTTTCGCGTTCATCGCAGACTTGTCGTAGCTCACTGTGTACCTGTTAGTAATAGCAGTCACGGTCGGCGATCATCTTACCTACTCAGCTGCTCGAGAGCTGTCTTGAACTCCGTTAGCTGGGATACGGGCTGGCCTCCGAACATGTCGAAGAAAAAATCCATTACAGAGCCACAAAAGAATCGAAGGTGAAGCAAAGATTCCCAGTTGCTGGCGACAGGCTAACATCCCGTAGTCAGTGCCGTAGCCATTATAACATGAAGCAAACATACGTCGTATTTCTCAATCAGCGTCCTTATACGCTTGCCAACAAGGGCTGGATGGACTCCGTTGCAGACCATGACTCCATCAAGCATATCAAGACCCATCAAGAGGCGAGTTGAGAAGGGTATGACGCTAGTGAAAGTGCTGGCAGAACTCGCCAATGCCAGCGATAGACGATGTAATTCTAGATAGCGTGAAACTGCTGTGCGGAGAGGGACATCAGAGACGTCATGCACTGTGAGTAGTTGTCCTTCGCCGCCTGAGGGGCTGTCTGGTAATTTCAGCTTGGGTGAGGGTGGAATAGGAGAGAAGGAGAAGATTCACCGGCCTGAGTTTGTGAGCCTGACGGCACACGGAACATTCTTCTGACTGCAAGTCTGGTTTTCAGGTAGCCTCGTCGTAACCCATCCATGGCAGAGAACTGACTTCGGGTTGTTGAAGGGCGGAAATGTATTGGGGTCTCTTCGGATCTAGCCCCTTATTTACTCAGCCACCTTTCGGTATGGCAGCGCCACAAGAGCAATTGACAAAACAGCAAGGAAATGCAGATGTGGTGCCAGGGAAAAAAGTGAGGGGGAGCAGGGCAAAATGGGACCACGCAAGGAAGCTTGAACAACCAGAAACGAGTAGTTCTCATAGCACATAGATATAACAATGGGCATGAACAAGGAAATCATAGTCACAGAGGTTGGCAAAAGAACAACCACGCACTCGTACACCTCCTTCCTACTTGTCCCGGACACCAGGGTCGTTCAAAAGGACCTACATCGGGGACAGCAACGCTATCCGAATTCGCGGTTGCAGGAACCTTGTACAGCGCCACAGTCTCCTCAAATCACGCATTCCTGAGAAATGCGCCATCTCAGCAGACTCAGCGTCAGACGAAATATCAACGATTCCAAGCTTGATGAGAGACTGACAGAATCGGCAGAGCTGACACAGGGAAAGCATATAAGTGATGAGCATCTCGGCAGAGAGGGCGGAAAACATACATGTCTTACACCAACTACTGTACCCACCGATCATCGCTGCTAAGATTTTCTTCACGCTTGGCAGCATCCAAATATTCAATACACGAATGGATGAAAGGACTGGTTCGAATGAGATCAGCTATCGGCATCTTTGGCACCCGATCGCCGTCACTGCCAGTTTCCGATACAGCGTTGCTTGCTAAATCAGGGCCAGTATATTCGTCTGAGACAGCATACAGGCTTAAACTAGCGCCAGGAATTGGGACTGGAGTGGTATCACTTTGGAGGGGACGTTGCAAAAACGTCAAGAAATCTAGTGGGGCTGAGGTCCACGTCGCCGACCGGGGGGTTGGGCAAAGCGGGAGAAGGCATCCGTGTGTCAGATTCGTTGAATACATATGGTTGTACAGTTCTTGGTGAGGGTCTAAGAGCCGAAGAAGATGAAGAAGATGGAGTCCACAAAGACAAGGATACTCACATAGTTCCATTGCCGAGTTGAAAAGATATTGTATCATCTGCGAGCTCGGGTTCTGACAGTGTCAAGTTGACCGCTCGTAGTTTCGGGGGTAAGGGGGAGCGTGCAAGAGTGCGAGGAGAGTACGGAGCGATCTAAATAGGCCTTGATCAGAGACACGATTGAATGCAGGCTCGACGAACGTACATCATTTCCGTCACCCTTTAGAATCTTCCACAAAACCCAAACAAGCTGCTCATTCGATCCCATCCCAGACGTCTCAATCAACGCAATCCGCCTCTCCTTGATAAACGGAGCAAACAGCGCAGTCTTGAAGGGGTTTATTGAGATCGGGTAAGGCGCATAGAGCGAGTACAGGATATACGAGCCAATATGCGCTGTGGCAGCTCATTGATCTGGTGGCTCTCGTGGCCATACTGCGAACTGGATGCGAGGATCGGTAAAAGGACGTCCAAAGCGACTTGAAATCGCATCGTGGGTTGAATAAGCTGTGAAAACGCCTGCGCTGCCGTCGAGCAGGGCAAAGGCAAGGTCCGGACCATCAAATGAGAAACCGAGTTGGGTCCGAGTAGGACGACATCGGCGGAAACGCCTTCATGCCACCTGGGCTATAGCTATGGGTATTCGGTTTCCGACCAAATATACCGCCTTGCTGGTACTCGGAGGCCACCGGTGGACGCGACAATGATAGAGTGCTCATGCCTAAGAATGAGTGCTAGTGTCCGGGTAGGTTATCAAGGGTCATCGGTTATCGTTGCAGCAGCTTGGATTCGATACGCCCCTCAGTGTAAGACCGGGAAACAGTGAATCAGGATGAACCTCGAGCGATGATGAGGGTTGGGATCACGAAAGTCAAGACCGCAAATGATCTCTGACGTTGTTATTCCCACGGTCAATAAGGGGCGTCGTTTGTAATGGAAATTCAAACAGGGGCTGAATAGGAGCGTCAATTATACTATCGGCTTACTCTCCCTTCCATTCTGAAGCTGGGATGCAGTCTCCCTTCGGCATAAACATCTCGGGATACCGAGCACCAGCAACATCTGCGTTCTCCGCCAAAGTTCTGATCTCCTTCACATCCTCGGCACTCAAAGTAATCTCTGCACCGTGAGCATTTTCTTCCGATCGAGAGACATCACGCGTCCCGGGAATAGGAACGACTATTGAGAGAGAACGCGTCAGTGATTCAGCCACCCAGCGCTCAGCAGCAACTTACAATTAGGATGAGCAAGAATCCAAGCCAAGGGAATTTGCCCAGGGGTAGCGTCGTACTTTTTCGCAATGGATTCGAGCTTATCCACGATGTCGAGATTCTTGGGGAAATTCTCTGACGAGAATCGGGGCAAAAACTTCCTAATATCACCGTCCTCAAAGTCATCCGGTGATCGATACCTTATTATGAGCCCCGCCTCAGTGCCGTCATATACATGATACACAATGACGATAATGGACTTACTTCCCACTAACAAGACCACGAGACAGCGGAGAGCACGCAACGATTGCGACGCCCGCCTCCTCGGCAGCAGCAGCAAACCCACTCTTCTCGATGCTCAACTCGAACGGGCTAAACTCCATCTGAGCAGCCACAACCTTCTCTCCAACACCCGGTACCGCCTTCGCGCGCTTCAGCGTCTCAACGCTACACTCACTAAGCCCAATCCACCGAATCTTCCCACTCTCAACAAACGGGCGCAGCGTCTCCACAACCACCTCAATAGGCACTTCGGGGTCCACGCGGTGTTGGTAGTACAGATCGATGTAATCCGTCTGGAGGGCTTTGAGCGAGCTTTCGAGTCGGCTTTTGATGTAGGAGGGTTTGCTGTTGGGTATGCGCAGCTTTGCGCGCTCGGGGTCGCTCATGTCGACAGCGCCGAATTTGGAGGCGAGGAAGATTTCTGAGCGTCGGCCGGTCTGGGCGAACCACTCTCCGAGGACAGTCTCGCCTGAAGGACCACCAATGTCAATAACTAACTTGTGGGCTACTGGAGACCAGACAACTTGAACGTACTTGAGCCGTAGAGGTCGGCTGTGTCCCAGAAAGTGACGCCACGGTCAGCGGCGTATGTCAGAGTCTTCAACGACGCCTCATCGTCGGAAGGAAGAGCGCATTATGAGTGAACACATACGGTCAATAAGAGGCGGGCACTCGTGCGTATGCCACTGAGGTTCAAGTTGAATCATGAATAAACAGTATGTACAATTTCTCCCTGAAACGCTCCGAGTCGAGGCTGACTGCGGCTGCGATGTGGGAAGGAAGAGAGGAGGAACAGGATCATCTGCTTTCCAGTCAAGCCCAGAGCTAGATGTCATGTGCCATCCAGATATCCTCTCGATAGGCTATATCCTCGACACGGAGTGTTGACACGGACACCGTACTGCCAGTTTCTTCTACGATGAATGCTTCTAAAGAGGAGCGTGGGCGAGTGGTGACCAATATTCTGAGAAAGGGAATCGCTTTGACTAGTTCGTAGAAGCCTCGAAGCAAAGACAGGCCACGGTCTTCACATTCATCCAAGGCGTCGACGATAATCACCACGGGATGATACGGGAAACCCCCAGTGGGATACCATGGACAGATGCGGAGGAGCCCTACTAGACTGTCCATAGAAGATCCATGGTAGTCCAATCCCATGAGCAGGTAAGACAGTTCATGCCTCTGTGTTCCGAAGAAGTCCACATAGTGCGCCCAGAGCTGAGCCGCAATGGAATGAAAGATGTTGATTGGTGTCGTCGCCGAGTCCTGTCGCGTCAAGAAGATTTTAGCACCGAGGTAGCCGAGAGCCCGCGCACGGACTGCCACCGCATGAGCCATCATCGACTTTCCATGCCCAGGCATTCCCTCCAGAACGTGCATCCTGGATTGCCAATTGCCCTTCATCCAATCCTCAAGGGCTTCCAGCAGCAGGGCCCTTGAACCGAAAAGGCACGGTGTGTAATTCGTGTCCGTGCCATGATGTGCAATTGGGGATCCAATATAACTGATGGCATTCTACGGCCCGTCATTTTTCAAAATCCAAGAAGGAAGACGAACGAGACGTACTGAAGGAGAAGAAGGGAGGTCAGCACGGTACTGACCGCTTATATATATCAACTACGGGATAGATGTCAGAAGAATGGGACGGAGCGGCATAGGTCGACCAACTCACTGCAAATGATATAATGGCGCGACCAACAGTTTCGACGAGGAGACAAACGTTAGGAGGGCCTGAGTCGCTTTCGCGTTCATCGCAGACTTGTCGTAGCTCACTGTGTACCTGTTAGTAATAGCAGTCACGGTCGGCGATCATCTTACCTACTCAGCTGCTCGAGAGCTGTCTTGAACTCCGTTAGCTGGGATACGGGCTGGCCTCCGAACATGTCGAAGAAAAAATCCATTACAGAGCCACAAAAGAATCGAAGGTGAAGCAAAGATTCCCAGTTGCTGGCGACAGGCTAACATCCCGTAGTCAGTGCCGTAGCCATTATAACATGAAGCAAACATACGTCGTATTTCTCAATCAGCGTCCTTATACGCTTGCCAACAAGGGCTGGATGGACTCCGTTGCAGACCATGACTCCATCAAGCATATCAAGACCCATCAAGAGGCGAGCTGAGAAGGGTATGATGCTAGTGAAACTGCTGGCAGACCTTACCAATGCCAGCGATAGACGATGTAGTTCTAGATAGCGTGAAATTGCCGTCCGGAGAGGGATATCAGAGACGTCTTGCACTGTGAGTAGTTGTCTTTCGCTGCTTGAGGGGCTGTCTGGCGATTTGGTTTAGGAGAGGGCAGAATTGGAGAAGGAAGGAGAAGATTAACCGGCCTGAGCTTGTGAGTCTGACAGCACACGGAACATTCTTCTGACGGCGAGTCTGGTTTTCAAGTAGCCTCGTCGAAACCGATCCATGGTGGGGGCGGAGGTGAAGCTTGAAGCTTGAAGTGCAAAGCGATGATTGGGGTCGGTCTCCTATTCAGTTGTACCTTCAGCCCCTTATCTATGCCGCATTTTCCGCATACAGGGAAATGACCGCGGCGTCACCTGAAAACCAACTCTGAGCCGTTAGAACAAGCATTGTGACAGCAAGACATATGTATACGAAAAACGCCAGTCTAGCCGTATACATAGGTAATCGCCAATCCTCGTTCAATCAGTGATGCAGTACAACCGCCACAAACGCGGTGCCAGAACAAAAGTAAAAGCGGGCCCGGGACCACAAGGAACGGCGTACCAGATGAAATCTATCCAGGGGGGTTGAAGAAGGAGGAAACGCGTATTTCACATATACATAGATACACCAACGCGTATGAAAAGAGGGAGAAACAACCTGAACGCCGTGTCGTTCAAAAAGCACCTACAGGTAACGGCGTCTGTGACAGAGCCCACCTTTCGTTCCATTAAGGTTAGAGCCCTCTTTCTGGAAAGAGGGTTATTGCCCGAGCAGCTTCGTCCCTCCGCGAGTCAGTTTCGAGTTCTTGGTGAGCCCAAGGATGAAAACGATGGCCTTCATACAGACGGGGGATTCCAACATAGTTCCATTGCCATGTTGCAAAGATATTGTGGCATCTGCGACTCCTGCTCGCGTGTGCAAGGGTAATGGGAGAGTACGGTGCAATCTATATGCGTCTTGAGACGATGAGAGTAATGCAGGCACGACAAACGCACATATATGCATCTTCCACAGCCACTGGATCCCACCCCAGACGTCTCAATCAACACAGTCCGCCTCACAAAATCTCGGAAAAAAACGCGTTTATGTAAGGGGATTCCTCAACAAGCAACCTGAAATCGCATCGTCGGTTGAATAAGCCGCGAGAACGCCTGTGATGCCGTCGAAGACCAGGAAACAATGAGTCAAGACTGATAGGCTGAACGTCGAGCGAAGGCTTCCAATAGGGGAGCTCAAAGTTGAGCGTGTTCGTGTTCGTGTTTCGTGTTTTCGTGTTTCCCTCTGATGGCCGAGGTGCCGGATCAGTTACATAATACTCAACAATGTCACGGCCTTCTGTCTGGCCTCTGTCGCATATATAAGTTGTTCTGACTGCGTAGTGGAACAAAAGTTAAGAGATCACAACGGCGGGAAAGGTCAAGACGTAAAAGGCCAACGAAATAAAAATGGCAACAAGGGGAATTGAACTAACTACTTTGCGGTGATAAAATGATGGCACAGCGCGGTAATCCGTTAGGCTATCAGGGCATTTCTGGAACTGTCACTCACTAATAAATAGCTTGATGGCGGGTTGACTGCCTATTTTGGCTGCTCGGACTCGGTATCCTCCGCGGATCACCTCAAAACGGACGCGTGGTAAAGTTTGCCTGTTTTCATTTTCCAAAGTCAACATCTCCTGAGGCGTTACGTCGCTGTGACATTTGCTCATGTTTGGCTTATGTAACTGATCCGGCACCTCGGCCATCAGAGGGAAACACGAAAACACGAAACACGAACACGAACACGCTCAACTTTGAGCTCCCCTAATTATGTAGGTCCGTGCGTTCAATTCAGCTCAACTCCAGCTGGGCGCTTCCGAGTCCGTTGATGATTCTCCCGCCAGCGGAACCTCTCCCCACGTCGAAAATATTCGTGCCCGAGGGATGAGTTTTCGTAAGTTAAATTTTTGAAATAGATATTGTGCAGGACTGACTGAATCATCCGAACCCAAGGTGCTAGTCCGCGGTGGTGGACTCCGGTCGTTAGTGAGGTCATCAAGTATATGGCTGAACAGGTTCAAGTTGTCTTGGGTCCGCTCCCTTGCATGAATTTTGCTTCCCTCTAAGCCAGCTGTTGTCATGAACGATCCCCAGGTCGCTCGAGACCTCCTCGTCGCCAATGCTGAGTCGATGGCCATATTCTGTGAAAGCCCAGACAATCCTTCACGGTGGTCGTACCACTCGCACAACGATACGAACCCGACGGACGGGGGGAGAGGTTCCAGTTGATCCGGCTGCATATGCGGGCCGCTAGGCTTAAACGTCAGTCAGTATAACAATCGACTCTTCAGTAAAGCCTGGGTGGATCTTTGAGCTTAGATCACCAAGGAGAGGCAAGGTTTGACCTGAGCTCCAGTGGTGAGATTTGGAGGCCCTCGTCGTTCAACACCTCCCCCTTCCGAGGACCCGTATATGCTATGCGAGAGCAATGGCGCACATACCCAACTCGATCACCGTCGCTCTGAAGCCTTAAGGTGACCTGGTGTCTGGATCCGGCCCCGTTTATTGTTAGGTCTTGTTTCCTTTTGTCTCACGGACGATGCTAGGACCGCGCTCAGTATTCCTACTGCGCTTCTCTGCACTGCATTTTGCAAGAACAAGACAATGTCTCAAGTCCCGTTGCGCCGGACGCTCCACCGTGCCTCGTGCTGGATACGCTCAATTGTGTATGCCCTGCCCATGGTGATCGCCATGGCCAACGACGACTATCTTAAAGCGCATATCTCGGACTACTTGCGCCTTCATGTCCGTCTCTCTGCGTATATAAGAGACTGAGTCTGGTTCACGGCCCATGCGACCCTTTCACAAATCCGCAGACCGAAGCCTGACTATGGATGTTTTTGTCTCCTTGAGCGTCCTTGTACACTCGGCTCCCCAACCACCGACGAACTCGAGCACAGACCCCACCGATCCTATGAAGGATGAAGAGAGACATCGTAACGGTGGATGGTGCTACTGTATTATTTCTTGACGACCAGTAGGGCCAGTCTATTCCTCAAGTTGGTCTATGCTAACCCTTCGACGAGCCTAGGTTATTTCATGTATCGATGACTTAAGCGCCCCGTATACCCTTTGTATCCATACTCTGTACCGTTGGTGAGTCCTCTCAGTGCGGTGCTCAACCCTTGATGCTAACCATTCATCACTCTTCAGGACCCATGCTGGCGTGGATTGTAACTATACAGATTGCCTGACATCGCATCTTGAAATCTCAGCGCCCAACTCTTGTCCCCCTTCTTGTTATCAGCCTTCATATTCCTGCCCTATCGGCCATTTCCGTTCCGCGCAATCCCAGTCTCCTTCATCCCTCTCGTCGATCGGAAGCTCTTCACCATCATTCTCACCCTCGTCTCGAAACCCGGTAACTCAACATTACCCCACGAACCCGTTGTTTGGCGTCGGATTTCCATTGCCCATGTTACACTCATGTAAATAGTGAGTCCACTACTACAAAGCAGCGGCGATGACAATATTCATGGGGCTAATTTCTTGCTTTATCCTTCAGGCTTGGCACGACGTGATAGGACTTCACTCCTGGGTTTCATCCCAAATCAGCTATATCGGACTATAATCTGGACTATCATCCACGAGAGCGAGGAAGCCTAGTTACCGGGCCCTGCTCGATCGTATTATTCCATACCCGTATTGTAATCCCCGCCTGTCTAAACTTATCTCACCTATCATGGACTCCGTAGCTCAGTCGTCAAAGCAGGACGCTTTGAATCCGTCGTGCGCGTTCTCTGGCCACGATCATTGTCAAGGCAAAGTGAGTTGCCACCCAAAGTACTGAGTTTGCTTTTCACCATCCTAAATCATGTTCCGTTGGGTACTACGCAGCCGTCCGTGTGTCGTATGACGTCGACGCCGAACTGGCGAGGGTACCGAGTGGCGCCCCTGGATTTCCATACGTGGATATCGAGAACAATGCAACGAACAATGTGTACATGTTGTCCGCGTGTGGCATGCCCTTCCACACCCCATTCCAGATTAAATTGCGGGTTTGCATCTTCTTCGCGCCCCCGTTAATTCATCCCCTTACCCTCATCATAGTTAACCCCGCCAGGGACTTTTTCGCATTGGTTTCATGGGATTTTGCCGTCTCATACTTAACCACTCTGTGAGTCGACTCTTTCTATTCACCGCCCCTCCCCCAACCTCACGAACGATCCTGCATACCTAGCCATATCATACAGCTGCAGCCTATTTTCGCTACCAACCATGACTACCGTGGACGATATCGATGACCTTGCTCTCGAGCTCGCTTTCCCGCCCATTGAAGAAGACGCGCCTCCCGCCGAGCCCGTGAGTACCTCATCACCAACCAGATATCACCCGTGTTGTGTATTGAATGAAATGCTGTTAGCTCTCTCCTAGAGGACTTGGAATCAATCTAGTCGATATGGCCGTCCATGATAGCATTCATGGAGCCATGACCTCGGCGACTGGTCTATGGGACCCAGCCCCTCATAATCCAGCACTCTTGGAATTCCCGAGATTTTCGAAATCGCCTGAACCGCGTGAACTGACGGAGAACGACGTTAGAGTCAACGAATGGCTCAGGCAGTCGGCTGGAAGACGACCCCCCAACCGACGCCATACTCTAGCTGAGGTATGACCTTCCCTTCCCAAATGTTGTTGTCATTGACGCCAATCTTCCTCACAGATACCTTGCTCGTCAGACGTACCCGATTCACCTCCATCATCTCCGTCCCGCATCGGCCGACGTTGGAAGCGGTATCTCCCAAGTCTGAAGAGGTCTCCTAGCCTGAGCACGCAATCTGTGATCTCCACCACAACCACAACTACGCCAACTACCACACAGAGCGCTCCGAGTACGCCAACTCGAGGTCATAGACTTTCGCTCGCATCCATCAAGCGCTGGTCTCCAGTACAGAGCCGCGCGTCCGCCTCCACATCACTTCCCAATCTTCGACTCATCACTGACAGTCGTTCCGGCTCCGACGAAGCCGTCCACACCGCCGTGCCAGCACCTGACACCCCCTGCCGCCGTGGTAGTAGTAATACTACTGGGACCCGACGACTCTCCTTGGCGTCGTTGTCATTACGTCGCTGGACGTCTCACGCCAACAGTAATACCCATGCCAGCTCCAATCTCCGTGGTCCAGACACTTGCGCTGGTGGTAGTGTGTCTCGAACGGATAACGAGTCCACTGCTACCGTCTCTGAATTTGGCGGCTCTGAATCCTTTGAAAATGATAAGTCCGAGGAGGAGGAGTCTGCCATGGTGACGGACTCGTCGTGCTGTGCCGACATTGAAGAGGCCACAGTATATGAGGGGTCCGATGGTGATACAGAGATCGATGAGTCCGAATCTGAATCTGGGTCTGAGGACAATATGTTTGACGACAATGAGGTTCGTTTTTGTCTTCCATTGTCAACGGGATTGTGACTGACCGTTTCTTTTCCTTTTTGTTCTTGTTCTATAGTCCGTTGACTCTGATGGTTCTGAAGACACCTTCGTGGAGCCTCTCCCGCTCTTCTCCTCACCACCCTCCTCGCCGTCGCTGTCGCCATCCGGGACTATCAATAAGCGGAAGGTCGACGAAGGGGATGTTGATGAGATCGACTGGTTCTTTAATTCGCCCACAGAATCGACATTGGAGTCGGAATATATGTGGAAGACGTATTTTGGGGAGGATGCCGTCGATCAAATGTCTCATGGAGATGGAGACGAAGATGAAGAGGATGAAGAGGATGAAGCTCTTGTCGAAGATGAAGTTGATGTTAGTGCTCCCGCTCACTGCGGTGATGCCTATGACGATCACGATGGCGATGTCGACCTCACTGAGCAAGATTACGATGCCGATGACCGGCCACATACTGGCCACACTATTAAACCGTCCCCGCTCATACGGCCCAATACCAATATCACCATTCTCTCCCCGCCCACTGGTGCATACCGCCTCGACTTTAATCCGCTTTGGTTCTCCAAATGGCTAACTACCCTCGAGGACGCCATCTTTTCCGTGGCCGTGGCGAAATATCTACCGCCCGTGCCCGTCCCATCATCGCCGCCACTGGCACCACCGCGGCCAATAGAGAACTTGAAACCCGTCCTCAAGAGGACAAATTTCCCGAAGCCTCAACTAGCTATCGCCCGACTCGAACTTGCTACTGGTACTTCAAGGCGAAGTGGCGGTGAAGGTGGATTGCTGTCAGGCTTCGTCCAGGCGGTTTCTAGGTCCACGTCTCAGATATCCGAATCATCAGCCTTTATCCCACTCTCACTTGTGGCTATAGCGTGCCCCGTCTTGATCATGATCTTCTCATCATGTGGTGGGATGGTGGCGCCAGCGTTGCAGTTGTTTTCGACGGTTCCCCTCCGAATGCACTCTCATCTCCATCTCCATCTCCATTTCCACCTACACCGTGGCTCTCATCCCCTTCATGATCTTCACGCCCACTCACATATCCATTCCTATCATCCCCATTTCAATTCCCAGTTGAATCTTGAACTTGACTCTCTAAATCGCTCGCTTTCTCGTTCTATTGGCATTCCTCCGCCTCGGAGGCAGAGTCAGCGGACCACCGTAACGGCTACCCCGAGTCCCAGTCCTATCGTTGGTCTGCTCGCCGTATCGCCGCCGTCTCGGACGACATCCAATTTCCTGGCTTCTTTGTAATTAGTTTTGGTTGATTGTAAGTATACGAAGGTCAGTCGTTTTTCGTTTCTTTACTGTATATATGCCTTCAAGTTCCACCGCCCACGCTCACACGATTTCAAATTTGTTGCATTTCCTTTGATGATTCGCAGGTTTATGTCCTTCCCATGTCTATATATGCGTATGCCTATGTCTAGTTACGTTTGTATACTGGCCCTTTCGGCTTTGTACTACCTCGCACGAATGAAATGCCCTTATCATCCCTAGTAAACAGTTCGCTACGACGGTGTCAAACAATAAAGTTCTTGAAAGCTTCATAACACTGCAGGATGGCACGACGATTATCCAAGGGTTTCATGCCTTCGCCGCACCTACTAGCACTACGGATGGGACTGGGGAGATCAGGGATGTGTCCAGTGACGATGGTAGGTGTTGGTGGAAATTGTCCGGATTGGACACAACGAGTTAGTTCTCGGGTGATTGGTATTTTGAAGAACGTAGGAGATGTGCCGGACATGATTATACCCGGGATGACCTATAGTATTTGACTAGTAAGTTGAATGTGAAAGGGGCGCATACAGACATCTCAATTGAATGTAACCGCTTCATGCAATATTGAAAATGTTACCTTGTTGTCTAAAGGGCCGAGCCCTTCTCCGCGCCTTAGATCATTAACATCCTGGAATACCGCTACGGCGCTGGCCACAAGTCTCGCACGCGCATCACCAAACCGTGTATCCCCCTGAACCAGGAGCACAATCTCATGCGCATCTCGATCGACGATGCACACATCAAGATGAGCGTCCTTGAACTCCCCGCAGATATAGAAATGCAGATCTTTGCGCGTACGAATTGCTCGTGGACGGTGGATGTACCCTATGGAGCGGAGAAGCTCCACGGTAAAATCATGGATTGTTGACTCAGACTCAAACTCGGGGTCGGATTCGAACTCGGAAGGTATCATTGTGAGCTCGAGTTGAGCTAGCAGATTGTAGGATGCGATGTCAGTTGCGTCATCGGTGGTAAGGGCTGTAAGGATGTCCTTGTGAATCGTGGATCCCGGTGCTGGCAACAAGGGGCTTTCAAGTTCGAAGAACGTCTGAGCATCCTGAAAAGCGAAGGAGACGTTATATGCTTTGAGCTCGTTGGAAGTCCAGTCGCTTCCGGACTTTGCAGAACGAATAATGTCGGCCATGATGTCAAGTGGTTTAGGTCCAAGTTGCGCCAACCCCTTTTGCCTGGCAATTGACTCCTGTCCAACGGATTCAGGGGTAAACGCTGGGAGTCAGACTCACGTGGCGACAGATATGCATCCACCATCATCGTCGACATCGACATCCAGTGCACCTGGTACCAGCGCATCTGAAGGTCAAATCCAATCCAATGGTCGTGGTCGTGGTCGAGGGAGGGGAAAGTCGCGAGGTGGATTAGGAAAGTACCTTCGAGCAAAAGGCAGACGAGGGACCGGACGACCGGCTGAATTCGGTGCGAAACGGTTGCTACTGGAGGGCGAGGGAGGGCCTGGAGAGGAGGGGGATGAAGATGAGGAAGCGGCTGCTCAGGAATTGGAGCGGAAGTTTGCGAGGAGGCAGCTTGGGACTAATGCTGATCGGTATAAGGAAGAGGAGCCTGAGCTTGATTCCGATGGCAAGTTCCCTAGTAGTTGAAAAGACGGAGACTTGTAGGCTAATCTGATGATTGTTTGGGTTGTATTGGTTTTTAGGCGAGCCGATTGTGGAACCTGAGGTGGATTTGTCCAGGTTTCTTGAACGACAGAGACTGTCTGACGACACAAACCTGCCACCAATACCTGGTGCCGCCAAAGACGACGCAAATAATGGAGACGACGAGGACGACGAGGGGGTTGATCTTGAGCTGGCGCACGCATTATCCGCGACTCAGCCAAGGACATCGGCAGCACCGTCGAAGAAGGGCCGTGTGATGCAGATTGGTTGGGATTCGGGATTGACTGAGATGAGCAAGGAGAAGGGTGCTGCTGATGCTGCACGGGGTACCGTCCCTCTTCTCTCTTTCTGAATCCTCCATTTAAATTTTGTGACGGACTGTAATAGACTTGAAAGCTCGATTTCAAGCCAGGGCAGAATATCTACGCAAGAAGCCGGCAATTCCTGTGACCAAAGGTCGAACTATATATTCCTTGCTTGGTTGGTAGTACTGAAACTTTGATACTAGGAGGTTCAGTGGTGTTGCCACCACCGCTTCCCCCGACAGATGGTTCGCAGCCTCCACCAAAGGACTCCCATGAAGAAATGGAGGGATTCTTAGACGAATTGCTGGGGTAAATTGATGTATCGTAGTCCCTCATGCGTGCAGTATATCAGCACCGTACACATTGAACTCAAAGCAAAATAGCTTGTAATTATAACTTGAATTATAAGGCGTTGATCATGTCGAGATTGTCGTTGGCGCTGACTGAAGGTCCAGCTATTTCTGCTTTTGGAAACTGTCACAGCACTCGTCACCCCGTGACGCAACAGGTCAGCTGAACAAAATACAAAACTCTTTTGCTACGGTCGCAATCGTCCTACTCCTTGTCGGCGGCTGGGTGTTTCTCAATCAAACTATCCCCTCGCCTTTTACTAGGGGATACCGTGGGAGACGCCACCATACGCCGCATAAGCCAATTTTTCAGCACTCAGCTTCGTTCTGAGCCCTTCGTGGGCGTAGTTCTCTTTTCTTCTTTTTCTTGCAATTTCAAAATACTTGACTGCGAACGTCGGGCAGGACCACGTCTGAGGCTCGATCTCCCATGTTCCAATCATAGGTATCGGAGAGCCATGAAAGCTCTCGGTATTGGCGGCCTATATATGTCTTGCAACAGTGTTTGAAGCTCCAAGAAATTTGTTGTCTGACCTACAGGCGGAGTGTGTTACTAGTAGGCTTTGCTCTCGACGTTGTGGCCCGTATCCAGTTCTCTGGCACCGCGAGAAGCCGCTAGAGTGCCTTGCGTTGGTTCCATGCTGGTTGCTGTCTAGACTGTCCGCGTCATGAGACAGGAGTCACTTTTGGTCTATATAGTACAAATTATTATTTCCTTCCTTTGCTGCCATTACATCGTGGATTACACTACTACTAGCTATTTGGATAAACACGGGTCGACATTGCTAGCAATGCTTCAACGTGTCACAAACGAAAGGAGCGCGTATGCATGGCAAGACGTCGTAGTTGGTAAATATCGAAGGCAATGAATGAGAGATTCCGAGGGATTGATAAATAATAAAAAGGGACTCGTCCAAAGCGAGCGTCGAATAATAAATAAGAGACTGAGAATATAAGTCAGTGATACGATCGTTTGTAGATAGGATACTCAGTACTAACCTTGAAGCAGAGGCGAAGATTGGGAGAAAGGTTTCGCAGCTGATGGGGAGACGGTGTTCGAAGCGGGAGAGGTTTCGCAAGTGAGTGTAGAGACGTGGGAGCTAAATATTGAGTGCAGCATCAAGTTAGCACGGTTTTTAGGGAATAGCTCACAACCAACCTAGTTCAAGCAATGGTGCACCAAGTAATAAGGTGGGAGGGAGCATCCTCGTTTAGAGGTACCTCGAGATTTAGGTCCAGCGTAGGAGGACCAAGCAGTAGAGTAGTGAAGTCGTCTGCGGAGGTGAATTCGTCCATTGTGGAGCAGTGTGGACGTGCGCTGAGGAGTTCACGAAGGATGAGGAGGCAGAAGTAAACTGTTGGTCAAGCCAGCTTCGACCCTTTACCTATTTTGTAGCCGTAGCAAGGTCATTGTCTATTGTTGTCGAGGTATTGCCAACAGGAGCAAACTTACGTCTGATGGAAGGAAAATAAGGGGAGACAGCGGGAGATAGTCTGGGAAAATTGCGACAATGCTACACCATTGTTCGTCGACTAACACGGTTTCTCTGAATCAGCGAAACGCGACGAACTGCGATGAAATTATGCTCACTTCAGATGGCACAGGGAGGTAATTTCTGTCAAACGACGTTGAGAAGAGGCTATTTAAATACCCACAGAGCCACTCACCGCCACCTTAAGTTGGTGGTAGAGACGATGTCCGCGCCACTCAATAGATAGGGGGTATATACCACGTGACTACAATGCGACTGTTTGGCGATGTTTTGGCGTGAGGCAACTCCGAGTCGTGCGCTGCTCTCCATTGTCCTAGCCGAATTCCTTTGTCGAATCCCAACTCAAAGGGTGATTATCGATTTTATAATGGCGTCTTTCAATTCCCCATCTCGTTCACTTACTTCCCCTCCTCATGCAATACCCCCAACTCCCCGTCGCAGCTTTCATTGCTGCGGTGCTCGTCCTCATCCCAATTCCCTGGCACTGGAGAGCTCGTAATGTTGCTACCTGTGGCATAATATTTTGGCTTTTTGCAGTCAACTTTATATACGGAGTCAACTCCATCATATGGGCATCCGATGTCATTGACCGAGCCCCGGTTTGGTGCGATATATGTGAGTCCTCAGATTTCTGATGTCAAAGCACGACTCCTGACTTTCTGAATCGCTCCAGGTACTAAAATAATAGTAGGGGCATCTTTCGCCCTTCCCATCTGCACAATGTGTGTCTGCAAGCATTTGGAGATGGTTTCCTCCAACCGGAAAGTCAAATTTGATTATAATGACAAGCGGCGCCGTATTATCTTTGAGTCGGTGATGTGCTTTGGCTTGCCCCTTGTCTTTATGGCTCTTCGTACGCTTTCACCTCGTATATATTCTTTGTCTCCTCTCTAATTCTCGCTTTGTAGACTATATTGTGCAAGGCCATCGTTACGACGTCTTCCAGTACATTGGCTGCCAAGCCACGGTTTACATCTCCATTCCCGCCGTCTTGATCATCTGGGTTCCTCCACTCTTTTTCTCTCTCTTGACGCTCATTTATGCCTGTACGTCAGTTTCTTATATATATTCGTCTATTTTCTGACGACTATTATCGCAGCTGTTGCCTTGCATCACTTCATTCGCCGTCGCATCACATTCGCCGCCCACCTCCAAAACTCCAACTCCGCACTGACCCCCAATCGATACCTTCGCCTCATTGCGATGGCGATAACCGAGATCGTTTGGGGCACCGTCTTCACCAGCTTGAATCTCTGGAACAACGTCCTTGGTGGCCTTCGCCCGTGGACGAATTGGAACGACGTTCATTACAACTTTTCTCGTGTTGCCCAGTTTCCCGCCATCTTGCTGCCCAAGCGATTCTTGTCTACGATGATGTTACTTTGGGCTACCATGCCTGTCTCTGCGTTCATCTTCTTCATCTTCTTTGGTTTCGGTGAGGAGGCCAAAAAGGAATACTCGAAGCTATGGGCGTGGATTCGCAGGAACGTTTTCAGAAAGATGGGTTTCGAACAGAAAGGATCTTTGCCCATGAAGGAATCAAATAGGTTGGTACCTTGCCAGTCTCCTACGCACCCTCATATAACCTTGTCCTCTAGTTTCCCCAAGCCGCTCCGCCTACCCGTTCTCACCTCCCTCACGACGACAACAGCCGACGCCGATACTGATGTCGAGAAATGCTCGGCTCCGCCAATGTACACTGCTACAACCGACTCCTCTTTCCCCCGTACGCCAGTCAAACGCGACCTGGATACCTTTAGCATCTCTACCCTCTCATATTATGGCGCTTCTATCGAAGCCGCGTCCCGTCAATTTCAACGCGGAAGGATTGGACTTCCTTTGTCAGTTGCCCTTCCTGGTTGTTTATATAGCATGTGCTGACCACCACTTTCACGCAGATCCCCAAGACCGATCTATTCTAATCCTATTGCGAGCGCCTCTACAAGCTCCTACCCCGTTTCTTCGCTACGACCTAACGCATCCATCGAAAGCCTGCCAGCACGCATCGAAATATCTCCAGCAAACTCACCCTCCTCATCTTCTGAAAACCTGACCGACTTCGGCACCGCCCCAACCTCCTTCCTCACCACCAAAACGAGCAACTTTACCCTCCGTTCAACGCAATCTGTAGACCGGATATACCTGGTCTCGCATAGCTCGCGTCCGCAAGTCGTGCGTACACCCACCCCTGCGCCTTTCAGAGATCTGCAGGATATACCTAGTGAAGATGATCGGTCGTTTTACACTGGCACTGGGTCGGCTGCGTCTTCTAGACGGCCGTCTGTTACAGATGAAGCTGACCCTTCGGTGGAAGTATCCAGCCTCCGACCGTTCACACCCCCGAGCACGCAAATGCCGGCTACGCAGCGCGGGTTGGCAGATGCGATTTGGGTGACTGTGCATACTGAGACGAGACATGGTGCTTGATGCGCCGTTTGTCCTCTCCCTCCTCCCTTTCATCCCCTCCCCTCCCCTGCAAGCCTTCGGACCACTCGCTTCGTTAGGAAGTTGAGAGGTCTTGATGAAGGTTTATGACCGACCGGCCATTCGTTCTATTGTATATAATTGGGATCCTCAGAGTGGATATCGTCCTGACGGAGTGATTCTATAATTTTTTCTCCCGTTGATACGAGAAAGGACATCCATTTTTATAAAAACATTCAGTTTCGGGATTATTTATGTATCTATAGTTTATTGGGTCAGACATACTGTAGTCGAAAGGAAGAAATCAAACAAGTTGTACTCTAGTAGCTACGGAGCTTATCGAAGGCTCAGATGGTGCTTCATCTTCGAAACATGTTCCAGTTCTGGTAGTGCCGGCAGGATTCACTTCAAGTCCTACACGGGAGGGTAGCTGTCTATGATGTTTTCGGGGTACACTGCTAACAATACAATAGTAGAGTATTAGTTACGATCGCCAAAATTACTATCGGCGGTCTAATAAAGTCATTATGGCTGAACGTCTAAACGAAAACCTAGGAGACCCATGCGGTTCGCAATGGGTATAGCCAGCGAGCTTCATCCTGTATCGCATGAAGTAAGACATTGGGATTCGAGTTGGTGGATTCTGAAACGAACGTACAAGCCACTTAAGCCGCCTCTTCAGCAGGGGCAGCAGGGGCCTCTTCAGCCGGAGCAGCAGCAGGTGCATCGGCAGGAGTCTCGACGGGAGCAGCCGCAGCGTCAGCCGCAGGGGGAGCCTCCTCAGCAGGGGGTTCGGCGGCGGCGGGCTTGCCCTTCTTTCCCTTGGCGCCGCCCTTCTTCGGTGCGCCTTTGCCCTTGCCTGCCTTGGCGACTTTGCCAGCAGGCTTCTTCTTTGCGTCGGTGTTGTCGAAGCTGGGGTCGGCGAGGACGAACACGACGGCGAAAGCGAGGACGAGGAAGGCGGCACGCATTTTGAGTTGACTGTAAAACCTGCAAAGGAAGGTTATTTTGGAAATTGAAAGAGAGAGAAAGAGAAGGCTTACTACAACGGAAGTGGCTTGAGAAGCTGGCTGAAGAAGCTGAGTGAGCACAGTGATCTTTTATACGCTCGGCTCATGATAGCGTAGGAATGCTTGAGTGCATGAAGCGTCGTGTGCACGCCATTTGCGATGGTTGTAGCGAGGTGATCCATTCCAGCTTTCATAAACCAGTCAATGTTAACGTTAGCTTCGTTTCTGGACACGCATCCATGTTGTAGTGGACGAGGTCGGACCACCCGAGGGTCGCCGTGGTCTAAAGGAGTCGGCTACGCAGGGCTCCGGAGGTTGGGCCGTGCTAAGCAGGCACTTGGTACCCATCCAAGAAAAACGACGCCATGCCAGTCATTCTGTCGGCATGGTTCCAGGCCAATACGTGTCTATAGCAAGTCTTGAATCAACTATTTTCGAGACGGGATGTAGCTCGTGGCGTCCGGCATGCAAGGTACGAGGCTGTCACAGCGTGTGCTGGCATGAGTGTTCCTCGCGTCGATGATGGCTTCCGCGGAACTTGAAAAAAAGTTGAGTTGGCTCAGGGGGTTGACTTCAGGGCCGGCTTGCTCTGCAATTTGAACGTCGCTCAGAAATTAGAATCTCTGGTCTTTCGTCATTGACTGCATTCCGGCGTGCTGCTAGGGTACGCAATTCAGGATATGCTCACCGATCCCATCCATTCCATTTCATGACACTCAATTTGTGGATGAGGCATAGCGTTATATGGATCATATGGTGCGTCGTAAAGTTCCTGCTACTCACCCAGTTATTGATTCCTACGCGCGATGTATGATTTAGGCGGCCGTGCGTCTCTACGCCGTTGCATAAAAGATGAACCAAACGTAGTGCAAAAGTTGGCTGAGGGCCCATCGCTCAGCGCTGCAGTGCGATATCAGAGATTGTGTTATGGTCGTCAATAAGCAGAAGTTCACGCATACATAGTCTCCGACTCCACCTCCGCATGAAGGACCATAAGCAGACCACTACTGATTGCGGTTGATGGATTTACCCATGCGCAAGTCAGAATCGTTGTCCGCATCCGCCTACCACAGGCCTCGGAGCAAGCTCGGAGCCACGTAGGTCAGCCTCGAATCACGGTAAGTACACGATTTGATGCGGCCTGGTAAGTCTCACTAGTTTTGGATTGCATAGCGGCTCTGATTCTCCCACTGTGGGCAGCTTAAGTTCTCTATAACAGTAGCGTCATTCAAACATCGCGGGCGGCAATGCCCCAGTCTAATTTTGGAGGGACGTACCTCACAGTCGTTTCAACAGAATTGATGCCTCTTTGTCTCAGGCGGATGAGTAATGTCGTGGGTAGGGGGTACTCTATAAAAGCCACCCATGTTGCCTCGCCCCGACAAACCGCCCCGCTTCAGAGAGTCCTTCTCTAACATGTCATCTGTGCCGACATTTGTCCTCAATAATGGTATTGGTATGCCGGGGATAGGTACTATCTTTTCAATGCGTAACGACATTGTTACATCTTTCTGAGGCATCTACCATTATAGGGCTCGGTGGATGGAGCGGACTGACGCCTGAAGTTCAAGCCTCCTCGCAAGCTTGGTTTCTTACTGGCCTCAAAGTTGCTACATCATCACATAGCCTTGACGCTCGTGTTCTGATGCCCTGATAGGCCGGTTACAAGCACATTGATACAGCCTCGGGTTATAGTGAGTTCTCCAAGTAAATCATCGCCATACCCCTCCCCTCATTTCGTGCTGAGAAACGGAGAAATATGTCGGCAATGCTGTTCGGGAATCAGGAGTTCCTCGTCAAGAACTATTCATAACAACGAAGCTTCCGTAGGCAATCACTCTCTCTCTCACGATATTAAGCCGATGAGTATTTGTAGATGGAACCATCACTCTCGCGTTGCCGAATCCTTCCAGGAGTCACTCGACGACCTAGGCCTGGGCTATATTGATCTTGTGGGCTATTATTACCCTCTGGGATGTTGATCCTATTTAATCAGGCATTCAGTATCTGCTTCATTGGCCACACCGAGTATTCTGCGATGGTAACTTCTTATTCCGCATGTTTACAATCGGTCTGCTCACGAATATGAGGTCAGAAAATGACGACCTTCCCAGGCATCCTGACGGAACTATCAAGACTGTCGATTCTCCTACCTTCGTTGAGATTTGGGATGAGATGGAAAAACTGCTGGACACGGGGAAGGTTCGAGCGATAGGCGTCAGCAACTTTTCTGTCAAGAAGTAAGTCGTTGTCTCATCCCCTTCGGCTCCTAACTCACTCCTATTAAAGCCTGGAAGTACTCCTGAAGTCGGCGAAGGTCGTCCCCGCTGTCAACCAAGTCGAGTAAGTGACCACTCCCTGCAGGAGGTTATTTACGACCCAGTACCAGATTGCATCCTTACCTCGCCCAGCCAGCCCTGGTGGATTACTGCAAACAAAAGGGGATCCTTGTCACAGCGTACGCTCCGACAGGTAAATTGTAATTCATATTTCTCTCACAAATCCTCGTTAACAGCATCCATTTTAGGCTATCGACAGGTACTGACTGACCTGACCATTGTTGAGCTGGCCGAGAAGTACGCAGTATCCCCCGCTCAGGTAGTACTCGCTTGGCACATTGCTCGTGATGTGAGCGCCGTTCCAAAGAGTACTAATGAAGGCAGACAAAAGGAGAATATCAACGTACGTTCCCACCTTTTGTCCATGGGATACTCTCACGTTATCCTGATTGGCACAGCTGCCAACGCTTGAGGCCACCGATATCGCTCGAATCTCGGGCTTGGACAAAGGCGAGAGGCTTTGCAATAAGCCGGATGAGAACGGTAGAGTATGGGGAGCTACCATGGAAGAACTGGGGTGGTAAAAGAGATTGGTTCCGTTGCAAAACGATAGCTTTATATATCATTGTGAGCACTAGTTTCTCAAGCCTACCATCTCCACGCAATGCATCGACTTCGGCTAGAGGGACCCTTTACTGATATGCTTCTAATTCTAGTTTCCCCATTTTCCGCGCTGTGTCTTACCCGCTGTGTGCTCTGGGAACTACTTATCGATTGTTTGAGAAATTAACAGCAATGCTTCCATTATCCAAGAATTAGCCGCTGAGTAACTCCTTTGGAGTAGGGCGATTGTATAAAGGCTTGAATTCTGGGAATGGAAAGAGTTCTATTGCTTGTGCAGTCTTCGCCCATCTTTATTGTTCGAACACAATCACCAGAAACGCAGACATGTCCTCCGTACCTTCGGTCACTCTCAATAATGGGGTCACCATGCCCTCTATCGGTACGAACGCATCACTACCTCCTGCTTAAGCCACGCTGATTGCATCCTTTCAGGATTGGGAACTTGGGCTGGCCTCACGTCTGAGGAACGGGCGCAGGCGCAGGCGTGGTTCTTGACTGGTCTCAAGGTGAGCCCTATGCTCTGATAACGGCATCTTTCTAAGGAATCCCATTTAACAGGCCGGCTATAAGCATATTGATACTGCCCGGGTGTATGGTACGAGAATGACGCATAAACCGTATCTTGGCCCGCTAAATTTTGTCTGAACTTAGGCACCGAGAAGTATGTTGGAAACGCTATTCGGGAGTCAGGTGTCCCTCGTGAGGAGCTCTTCATTACCACGAAGCTGGTGTGCGTATACTCGCGCCTGTGTCTTGGCCATAATCCTTATCTCATTTGCCCGGTACCAGATGGAATCATCATTCACGAGTTGCTCAGTCGTTGCAAGAGTCTCTAGACGATCTCGGAGTGGAATATGTTGATCTCGTGAGTTTCTTTAATCATCCTACCTGTCCTGGCATTGATGATTGCTGCCTAGTATCTTGTACATTGGCCACACAGAGTGTTCTATGACGGTTTGTATGACTATCCTTCAGCTTTCAGTAGTATGATACTAAATCATAAGTGATGATAGAAGCCAACCGTGATGACTATTTCCCCAGGAATTCGGATGGCAACATCAAGGTGGTCGACTCCCCATCCTTCTCTGAAGTTTGGGCCGACGTTGAGAAGCTGTTGGATTCCGGCAAAGTTCGTGCCATTGGAGTCAGCAATTTTTCCATCAAAACGTGAGCTCTCCAACTTCCCTTAAATAACGACAGAACCTAGAACACGATTTGTAGTCTGGAAATACTTCTCAAATCCGCGAAAGTTGTCCCAGCCGTGAACCAAATCGAGTGAGTGGATCTTCAGTTCGCCGACTATCGATTAATATGTGTACTGAGTGTGCTTCGAGACTCCATCCGTATCTGACCCAAACCGAACTGGTCGAATATTGCAAGCAGAAGGGCATTGTTGTTACCGCGTATACGCCTACAGGTATTACTCACCCAACCTCTATAAAGCGCGCTCTGCTTCTGACCCCGTTCTATATTAGGGTATCAGAATGTTTTAACCGATCCGGTCATCGTCAATTTGGCTGCTAAATATAATGTCGCTCCCGCGCAGGTTGTCCTTGCTTGGCACCTTGCCCGAGGGACCACTGCAGTTCCTAAGAGTGCCAACGAAGCCAGACAGAAGCAAAACCTCAATGTGCGTACCGTCCTCGCGATTTGCTGGAGCATGTAATTTACTTTCGTCGTTGTGATCTCAGCTTCCGACACTGGAGCCCGCAGACGTAGAGAAAATTGCCACCCTCGACAAGGGACAGAGGCTTGCCAACAAACCCGACGAACGCGGGCTTGTGTGGGGTCTCACGTTGGAGGAGCTAGGTTGGTAAATTTGCTACGCTATGTTTTGTCAGTAAACATCAGATATACAATACCGAAGAATAGTTGTAAGAATATAAGGATCAATAGGACGCCCTCATGTTTGCATGCGCCGCGAGGACAATAATGCGACCTGGAAAGTAATTTCGGGAGGTGGGTATCTCAACCGTCATCCCCTAAAGGAGCCCCTCGCTTGCTCCTGTTCTCCAGGGGACGGGTCGATTAGAATCGACGACACAACATATTATTACCACCAAGAACAGCGTCCCAGAACTAGCGACAAAACTAGCAGACACAATTATCGGAGCAAGCACGAAAGCTGATACAAACGGTATCTATCACATCGACGATAACGTTCAGTTCGGCCCGCTAGATGTATCGACGAAGACGGTGAGGCGATCAGGTCCTCCGCAGAACTGGTCTGTGTCGGCTTTGCAAACGGTCTTGCATTGACTGTCGCTGACCTTGGCCGAGTCGAGGGTGTTGCCGCAGACTTGGATTTCGTCAGAACATGTAAGGAATGGAGATAGGCGACGAGTAGTCCACTTACAGCATTCACTACCAAACTCTAATCCAGCGTACTTGAATCCAGCAGTCTTGCAAGCAGCGGTGCAGGTTTGCGCAGTGACGCCTGAGGAAATGGACAAAGGACGCTCCAGGGTTCGGTCCTGTACGCTGTCGCTGGATATGCGTAGCATAAGACGTTGGATCGTTTGCGTGATAGCATAAACTTACACGTAACAACCGTCATACCTCCATGTCTTGACGCTCTTGGGAGTCTGAGGTTCCTTGTCACCATTGGAATATATGTTGAGACGGTCACCCGCTCCACAAATCTCCTTGCTATCACCAGTGCATGGCATATTGCACTCTGACTGAGGAGAGGGCACCCCACTGGAGCGAATTGTGTAGTCACAATCTAGTTGAAAGAAGCGATGAATAACTAGAAAAATGGTAGAAGGCAAAGGAACGCTTACAGCACTCCCGAGCATACTCAACACCAGCATAGTTATATCCGTTCGTCAAGCAGTAGACGATGCAACTGTCAACGGTCATGCCGGTGTGGTCGACATAAGAGGCCTCGCCGAGAGCTCGGTTGGGGGCGGCTTGATCACTGCGAAAGGGCTTAGCACAAAGGGGTGTTCTGGAGAAGAGGTATGCCTTACGTGAAGCAGCCAACGGGCTTCCACTTCTTGAGTTGACCAGGTGGCACTGAAGGAGGATCAGGGCGTGGACCCGGTAGAGCAAATGCTTGGGCGAAAAGAGCGAAGAGAACGAATGTGAGCTTGGAAGGCATGGCAAAGCAAAATTAAAAGACGGGGGAGAAGGCGAAGGAACCTTGACTCCTGGTAGTTGAGACCACATCCAATTTATACGTCGGCCAAGTCTGCGCGTCATGAATTTTTCATACTATATTCTGTATTCAGTTGACTGATTGATGGTTCCGGGTTTGGTTCCGCTCTAGTGTATAGTATAAGGTTGTCGACGGTTCCTGAACGCTGGAAGTGTATTTAGTTCCCGTCAGGTCCGAGCAGAGGCTGAATTGAATGTCGAGGCCAGGCACTTTGACGGGTCGAGCATAATACAATATGCAAAATGAGGCGGGTTCACTTTCGTTCAACGACGTCCATCGCACCGTTTGGAAAGCTATCAATAATAACGCAGGACCCAGCCCAGTACATCAGAGTCACAGAGTTGTGCTATCATAGTCTTGGGGAGATGACTTGAGCGGCTAAGATGCCTGGACCACACACGTGCCGGTGCATGACAGCAGCAGACAGCAGGTCGGTGATGGAGTAAAAGGGAGGGACAAGGGCTGGGCACCGTTAAACAAGATCACCCTTGAAGCGCACCGTGTGCTTCGGCTCCGGAGGATTCGATGGTTCCTAAGTGAATATGAAGGCTGCCGTGGTTGTGGTTGGACACTGGTTGGACCTGCCAGATTCCTTCGTGGCGGATAATTGAAAGCTACATACAGACAAGGCACAAACGTGCCGTTGTATTATTACAGCAGCCTGTTGATGGAACCAAAGGGTGAGACAAGCGTTAGACATGATCACTGTCGGAATCGTGAGTTCCGGGTCTGGGGCTGGCTGCTTCGGAGTCGGCAGTGCCTGAGTAAAGCTTTTGGCTGGCAAATCTAGAAGTGCACATTCTTCAAAGTGTTTAGTTCGAACTATATGACAGAGGGGGAAAGAAGGATCAATCAGAACAGAAACGAGTGGGAAGAGCTAGGTAAGTCGACCGCAGAATGGAAGGTCGAATAAGGAAGCGCCATAGAAAGTCCAAAGCATCGGTAGAATGGTACTAGTACTTCATTCATACGGAGGGGCGGCAATCACAGGGCGTAGCGAGGTGATATTTGCTAGAGGCGATTGAGAGAGCAGCGTCTGCATGCTAAGATTCTGCAATTCCTGCATTGCTATGAAAATGAAATTCAGGAATCAGAGGAAGTCGAGAGATAGAAATCACAGCGGTACGCACCCGGAGGTAAACTGGCAGGTATTGGGAACAATGATCGCACATCCCTCCTCCACTACGGCTGCGCCAGCTATGGTTGACACAATCGTGGTTGTCCCTGAGATGGGCCACTGCTCTCCAAACTTGCTCTCGGTAGGCCGCCGGCTGAGCAGCGACTGCGCGAGCTCCGAGCTCATTCGCAACACGCTGTTGAGCCGTATCGAGAAGGCGAATTTCATCCCACTGAGGGCATCCACAATTCTTCCAAGGTACGGCGCATACGTAACAGAATTGGGTACGACATCGGCAGGTCATGTGGTAGCACCCATGATGAAGCTCAACAATCGCATGACAGCCCGGACAAGTCTGCCAATTGTTTCGTTGCGCCAGCTCACGAAGCTCAGTTACGGCAGCGGCCTCCCCACAAGCTTCCCCTGCATGGGCCAGGCCCTTGCATGCCATACACACATCAGCCCTGCAACGATGGCAAGCCTTAGTCGCCTGTCCTTCACTTGATTTACCCATGAATGCCGAACACTGAGGTCGAGGGCAGTAGACGCGCTGTAGCGCGGGCGTCCCGAATTCTTCGGCTTTGCGTTGGAATAGAGACCGAAGGGTAGCGTCTTTCAGCAGAGGGAGAATTTGCCGCTCGTCGAAGTTCTGGCCACAGCAGCGTAGAGGGTACAGCGACTCGTCCTTGGTACATGCCGTGACCAAGTCGACGATGCAGGAATAGCACCAGTCATGGGCACAGAGTGCAGTAAGATCGCGTCGAGAGACAGGTTCCATGCAGGAGACGCAGTTGCGGTCGTGGTGCCGCATGGGCTGCAAAGTATGCGTCGAGGAGGTGGGGGAACTGATAAGAAGCAAAGGTTCTGACGTTTGAGCTTCCTCCTCAGCCAACCATGGAGGGGGTGGCCGAATAATGGGCCCCGGTGACGCTTGAGTAGGAGGATGTGTGTCTGTGGTGAATGTCCAGCTTTCAACGAGCCGCTGGGCAGCTGTCTTAGCAGGAAGGGGGCGACCTTGGCTGACAGCTAGCGCGGCCAATCTATCATCCTGGGCAGACATTTCTGCAGTGTTGAAGGCATCCACCAGGTGTTGGTCAGTTGCGAGCGCAGCGTCGAGGCCATGGGCAAAACGAAAGTCTTGGAAGCTGGTGAGGAGGTCGCGCAGTTGTTGTTCTTGGAGCGCAAATGACAGCTCTTCATCCGTTAGGGGCGAATGTTCGTGTCGTTTTCCCTTCCTTCGTCCCTCGATTTCGGCGATGTCTTGAAGGACAAGACTAGCGATGAGGAGAGATGTTTCAGCGTCGACGTCCATCAAGAGGGAAGTAGGCGGATGGAAGAGAGACCTTGCCACTAGAGTCCTATATTCAGATGACGCCTTTGTTCTGCTGCGGCACGCGACTTAGGATAGATGAAAGGTAATTTACTCTGAAATGCTTCGATCACCGTGGAGGGGTTCTCGGTTGCCTTATTGGTCAGAGGCGTGGCAAGAACTGAGCAGGACGATCCATGTGCGCAGTAACACGGCTTCCAAGTAGCATTCAATGATGCCTTGAGAAGACCGTGAATACGAGCAAAAAGGCATGTGTCGCATGAGCTGTGCAATCTGGTCGGAAAAAAACATCAAGAAGCTAAGAGGCGCAGTCGAGGAACTTTCTGTGCATCTTTTGGCTTCACAATGTGCACAAAGAACGAGTGAGAAGCGAGCCAACTGTGAACGTAGCGAACGGCTGAGGATGAGTTCGATGCGAGCGGTGAAACCTGCCTACGAATTCGCAGATGATGTGCATTCAAGGCTGAGCTCAATTGGACGTCATTGAATAAATGAACTGAACTCACTGTTATGCAACAAGTTTTTCTTCGACCCAAGTTTCTACTTCATCGGTACGTGGCAGTGTAGTCGTGACGAGTGGGGCAGGCCGCAGGATTCGAAGGAGAGCTTGTAGGCGCTAATTAACGAGCACTCAGGCTTTGCTCGAGCATTCAAGGTGATGCTTCGCTACTTCAGAAGAGTTCCATTGGTTCAGGAAACTTCACGCTGATAAGTGGGCCTCCAACCGTGTCTCCTTGTTCCCCGGTGCGCTTATACAACGCAGCGGCGAATTATAGCGTGGGGTAGCAAACGAAAATGGTATAAGGGCAAAATTACTTGTTCTTAGTATGTCTGTCACCAAAGGTCAGAAATACATTTCCCTACCATCACATCGGTGTACTCACCTATAAACAAACCGCTTCTTCGTATGCGAAAACTCTCCCAACTTATGCCCCACCATGTCCTGCGTTACCAGCACCGGAACATAATCCTTCCCATTGTGAACCATAAACCGAATTCTGGCAATTCAACATCAGTCGGCATCCAAAAAAAGCGCATCATGGAGACTCAACTCACCCTACGAAGTTCGGCAGAATCGTACATGACCTCGCCTGCGTTTTTATTGGGACATGGTTTTGCAGCGCCTCGCGAAGATTCGGAAAGGCGACAAAGTACGGTCCTGGAACAAATTATATCTCCTTGAATGCATGTTCGTGTGAGGTATGAGCCTCGAGACACACGCACCTTTCCAGGCTGAACGCCCTGATTTTAGCAATGAAAGCGTCGGGCGCATGGTGGTCGTCCGCGACCAAGACCAGACAGGAGCAAGTGGGAAATCGATTACCTAAGCCTGTGCACCGGCGCTTGAATGGCCTGAGGCTCAGAGCGCCGAGTCGTCATCGCTATTGGCTGCAACACATCTCGGTCGTGCGTCCCAGCGTTTGCGTGGAATTGAAGTGGAATTGAAGGGGCCCAAAATACTGAGTACCTCTTATCTCTCTTCGATATCGTCAATCTTTGAAGCTGCGTCGAGTGCGTCGAGCCCGAAACTAGGAACTTACTAGCGAAACGACCACGATGTCGGCTTCCTCATTGACGACTTCTCGAACGACGGCTTCTCGAACGAGCTCCTCCTCCATCTTCTCGACCACTTCGGTTTCTGCGACGCGCACGACGTCGGATACGCCCTTCTTTCCCACACATACTGGCATCACACAACCGTCAGACCTCCCGGGCACCAATAGCGGCCTGATGAAGGTACGCGGCCTTCGCCTGTTGCACGTAGGAGCCCCCCGATTCAATAATCATGCTTGTGTATACAGGCGGTCTTAGAATGGCTCTTCTTAGTGGTTGCGCTACTTACATTGGGCGTGATTGTCGGGTGGAGGTGCGTCATTGTTTCTACTGCAGATCAAACTCAAAGAGGCTAACTCCATATGCTTCCACGACCGAAGGTTCCTGCAGCTCAGACAACATAACCGGCCGCTCAGAGAGTTCTTCACACGGCGTCGGCGTAGGGATAGCCATGGTTCCACTCGAAGCGCAGTACGGAATATTCCTAGGACTGGATTACCTCGAATGACTGTCGGCTCGGCCGACGGCCGGATTCCGTACTACTCATACATTGCTCCACCTTCGTCGGCCTATCCGTACCGAAGCAGACGCACGAGAGGGGCAGATGTGGATGCGTTTGGGCGAAGGACTGGTGGAGGGGGTGATTACGACGAGCTGGGTGACAAGGACGAGTTGCCTGCATACGAGCATGCTGGAGGACCACCGAAGTATATGGACTTGGAGGTGGTGTATTTGGAGTCGGTGCAGCGACCTGGTGCTGAAGAGGTGGAGATGGGACGGTCAAGCTCGGGGGATTCGCCACTCCCTCCGGAGATCATTCAGGTTTCGCCGACCGAAGAGGGGGGACGATCTGAAGAGGGTTTCTCTGACATACGATCTCCCACGTCTTCCGAAGAGCACCCTCAGACGATTGTTATTGACACCCGCCCGCTTTCGCCAACCTAACCTATCCCCGCACGACCTACCACAAACGACAACTGATGAAACCTGTCTTCACGCCCTCGCCCCACTACCCACCTATGGAAAGCTTCCCAGACCTTGCGTTGTATCTATAATATCGACATTGTCCATCTGTATGTAACCTGATTGTTTCATCTCATCTCACACTCCTCTGTTGTTCTTGTATCTGACCATTACGACACCAGTTATTTACCTTGTACCTACTATTCACCTTTGGATTGGACTTATACTTATTAGCTACCTCAGGACCTACTTAACTCCCATTCCCGTTCTTTGATTGATATCTCAGTCTAGTCTGCGGATGTTCTCTGAGCATGAGCCTTGCACCTTTTCGATCAGGGCCAATGATCCACCGATCTCACCATCTCCGTAGAGGTGCTCCAATGGCTTCGCAAGACTCGCCGACCCTCGAGCAAAGACTCACGCAAAAATTGTTCTGCCTACAATGAGCCTACATCGTTCTTCTTCCGTATAATGAAACCAGAATATGGAACGTCTCTTGTGCCAACATTTATCGATGGGTTCCCGCGTTTGGGCCCCTGGCATGATATGATGGCTTCTGGAACCTTGCTGGAATTGTTCGGAATCGCGTCTGGTTGCCGTGGCGATTCAGATTATATAAGTGTATTGTGATATTTCAACCCCCGCGATGCCCAGCGGAGCTCGAAATTGTCATATGCTCCTCAGTCCGACTTCGCCGGCAACATATACGTGACAATGCCGGAGAACGAGTATCAGTCTTATGCTGTTCAACTTGCTACATGTTGTCCAAAGGTATTCCCCTAGAGGAGAAAACACAAGCCTTTCACCGGAAACATGGATGGAGATGCCGCCAAGAGAATCTGCTCTGGGTTTGAATCGGAGTAAAAGTCGGGTAGATCCGCCACATCACGACCAAACAGAGAGTATTATCTCAGACATTCTGCGCATAGCCAACGACAACAGCGACGACCAGCAACAATAACGACAGCGACGCCAGCCCACAAACCAACTCGGACGCGGCGTCTCAACTGCGCTTTCAATAGCGACTCCTAGCTTAGGCCGTCTCCGTCTCACCGACCTTTAAATCCAAGCCAATCGCGCAGCTGCCCCACATTTCAAATGGCTTTCAACCTGACAGCAGCGTCGTTAACCCCTTCGCGACCAGCACCTCAGGCACCGCGACGGGGCACAGATGACAGCACGGGCAGCTACTCGTCGACATCGGCGCTCGCTTCGTCTGGATACAACTCTTCCTTTGCCTTTTCACCAGCTTCACCTTCAGGCTCATCCTACGCTACTTCGTATTCGGGTATCGGAGGTTCACCGAATCGACACCTAGAAAACAGTACGATCGGTGGTAGCAATGTTGTGCGAAATGGGCTGGTTAGCGTGAAGGAGGACGGGACTTTTGCGAGCTGGATGTGGAAAGTTAAGTGGTTGGTTCTGACGGACTCTGAGCTGTCGATGCACAAGTCTGAGGTGAGTTGCGATTCGACCCTCAAATGCTTGATTTGATTTCTGAGCCGCAATAGAACGCTCCCAGGCAAACTATCGTCAATCTGGGCGACATCACGAGTATCGAGCGAACCGATCTCAAACCATATTGTCTTCTTTTAGAGACGAAGGATAAACGATATTACTTTTCATTAAAGAACGATGAGGAGCTTTATGGCTGGCAAGATGACGTCTACGCGCGGAGCCCGCTTATGGGCGTCAGCAACCCCACCAACTTTGTCCACAAAGTCCATGTGGGATTTGACCCGGTCTCAGGCGCCTTCACTGGCATGCCAGAGCAGTGGAGCAAGCTACTCACAAAATCGGCTATTACTCGCGAGGACTATGCGAAGGACCCCCAAGCTGTCCTTGACGTATTGGAGTTCTACACCGATCACCAGAAGCGTGAGATGGAAGAGATGGGTGCGTTAGATCATGCCCTTCTGCTGTATGAACTCCGTTCACAGCTTCGAATTCGTCCTTCTAGCGGCTCCTGCAAGGTTCAACGCTGGTACTGGCCTGGGTGGGATGGGCAAACTGGGAATACCGTTATCTTCTTCATCCTCGAGCGACCTATCGCGTCCAGGAATGAAACGCCAGGACACGGCGCCTCCAGGTCTCTCCACAAGCGACAACCTCTCCACTGACGCCGCTCGGGCAGCCGAGCTAGTAAACGGATCTCACGCTCAGCATGCCAACACCATTTCAGCAGGTGCCGGTGCGAGGGCGCCGATCCCGATAGCCTCCTTACAGGCGACGAGACCCGCACCGCCACGACCGCTTCTTACCGCCAATCGGCCAGCACCTCCTGCACCCGGATCATCCTCCGCGCCCAAGACTTCCCTAGATCACACACCATCTTCCGCGGATCTACGCGCCCGCCAGAAAGCCCATGGCCCGCCACCCACCAACCCGCCTCCTACCGCCCTTCCTATACGAAAGGAATCACTCCAAAGTGCGCCTCAATCCCAACCCGCACAGCCTTTGAAAGATCAACAGCAACGGGAAAGGGAGCGAGCAGAGAGGGAACGGGAGCGGGAGCGGGAGAAAGAGAGGGAGAGGGAGAGGGACCTTGCCAGGCCTGGCATGGGTGCGCCGGCGAAGTCTTCCCCTGCCACGACGCAACCAGCGACTCAGCCTGCAGCAGGTGCGGCTGGTGCCACTACGGGACCGCCTCCAGTAAAGCCCTTGCAGCCCACGAAGAAGATACAGATTCTGGCGGAGGAGAAGCCAAAGGCCGCTACCAACGGTGTCGCCGCAGCGGCCGCTGCTCTCGAGAAACCTAAGGAGAAGGAGAAGCGTATCAGTACGATGACGGAGGTTCAAATCATGGAGAAGCTCAGGCAGGTGGTTAGTGATGACGATCCTAAGGCGATTTACAGTAAAATCAAGAAGGTTGGGCAAGGGTGAGTTGGCCTTTTTCGCACTTCATGATGATATATACTGCGGGCTGTATGGTTTTGGCAGAATGCTGATGACCATTTGTTATTTAGAGCGTCCGGGCATGTGTACGTTGCTAAGACACTGGCGACTGGGAAGAAAGTGGCTATCAAGGAAATGGATCTGTCCCACCAACCGAGGAAGGAGCTCATCGTCAACGAGATTCTCGTCATGAAAGAATCTCAGCACCCCAACATTGTCAACTTCCTCGACTCATACCTGGTTAAAAGCAATGAGTTGTGGGTTGTTATGGAGTATATGGAGGGTGGCGCTTTGACGGATATCATTGAGAATAATACACTAGAGGAAGATCAAATAGCTAGTATATCCTTCGAGGTGAGTGTGCATGTCACTAACCACCAGTTGTGCGACTTACGCCTCTGCCTGATAGACCTGCAAAGGCTTGGGTCATCTTCACAGCCAGAGCATCATTCACCGTGACATCAAATCGGACAATGTTTTGCTCGACGCGCAAGGCCGCGTGAAAATTAGTGCGTTCTCACTGTTAGCAATCGCAGCTAGATCTAATCCCGAATTTCCAATCTTCTAGCTGATTTCGGGTTCTGCGCCAAACTGACGGACCAAAAATCGAAGCGGGCAACCATGGTGGGCACACCGTATTGGATGGCGCCCGAGGTTGTCAAGCAGAAAGAGTACGGGGCCAAGGTGGATATATGGTCTTTGGGAATTATGGCGATCGAGATGATTGAGAATGAGCCTCCGTATTTGGATGAGGAGCCGTTGAAGGCGCTCTATCTGATTGCGACCAACGGTACCCCGACGCTGAAGAAGCCGGAAGCGTTGAGCAGGGAACTCAAGGGTTTCCTGGCTGTATGCCTGTGTGTCGATGTTGCCAGCCGAGCGACGGCTAGTGAGCTTCTCGATGTGAGTATCTCATCTGTTCATGATGTTCTAGGATGATGGCTCATCGCGAATGCAGCACGAATTCTTGAAGAAGTCTTGCGCGCTGTCTGGTCTCGCTCCCCTCCTGCGTTTCAAGACTAAGCAGCCGTGATAAGCTGGGCGCTTCCGTTTCCTGGACACTCTATGGACACTCCTGCCCTTTGTGTTCTACATTATAGCCTTCATCTTAAAGACCTCGCTGAGTCCAGCCTACATGATCTTCTTGTAGCATTTCCTCCTGACCCCTCCATCACGACTCGTGGAATCGATTTTCTCATTTGCTTTGCTTCAGCAATGGTTGCCCTCAGTTATTTCTCTTTTGCATATCGTCATCATTATTTCTACTCTCTTCTCTTCTCTTCTTCCGCTCCAACCTACCTACCTATCCATACATACTTCATCCTTCTTCCCAAGCCTTTTCACTGTCTATTGTCATGTGTGATGTCTTGATCCTGGTTTTTCACCTGCGTATCTCATGATCCTCCCCTCCGTGGTCTACTCCATCACATCACGTACGGCACCCCGACCCCATCGCATCGTGCGACATCACCGTTGGCTTTTTGTCACCCCGCTGTACATCCGTTGTCTAGGTTGCCGATGATTGCCTTTTTACGTTGTTGATATCAGTATCTCGTTTGTGGTGGGTGGGCGTGCCTGTGCCACTGGAGCGGAGTCGGTGGGGGGTCTATGTTCATACGTACGGCGTACAATTCACTTGGGTCATTATTGGAAGGAAAGGGATGTCAATGTATGTAGGCTACTTGGTGGTTTAGGATAGATAGATGTAATTTTAGGGTGCATACTATGGATTCGTATCTCACGGAATTTTTGTCAAAGGTAGAGTTCACGTTATGAGGGTGTATGCCGCAATAATGTAATTTATTCCTATAGAAGGATTGACACTTCTACTTCCGGACGCTGCATCTAAACGTAGTTTCCTGCGTTCATTCGGACTCCCGCTCGATACGCAGGTAGCTAGTTTACTCCGCAGATGAAGGGCCTCAAGCTGCGCATGCCTTGATTAAATCAGCCGCCTGGAAACCATCACAGCGTGTGAGCTCGTATAATATATCATCATCAAGAGAGGCCGGTCACAGCCCAATTACGAACCTTCTCAGCAATTGCGTAAACAGTAGCCTGGGGATGTGCAGCAATCTGCATCGGGATGACAGATGCGTCCACCTATCAAACAAGACAAGTCGTAGCGTTAAACTGTAAACGACTGGCGAATTTGGATGCAGTGGGTGGGGTACATACCACTCTCAGATTCGTCGTCCCATACACCTTCAGGTTTGAGTCAACCACCCCTCCCTCGTGGCGCGGCAACATAGCCGCAGTGCCCAAAGGGTGGTGCGTGATATCCACAACGCTCCTGAGGTACTCCTTAATATCTTCGTCACTTTGCACTGCCAATCCAGGAGTGACTTCCTCCACAAAAACGCCTTTGAAGGCCTCGGTACTACTACTGCATAAACGGCGTGCGAACTTGACGCCGCACAGGAGGATTTCTGTGTCTGCGGGGTGCGTGAGGAGTGCTGGGTCGATGAGGGGCGGTTTAGTTGGGTCGGTTGAGGCGATGTGGACGCTGCCCCGGGAGAAGGGGTGCGTGGCTATGATGGTGAAGCTGAAGTGCCCGTTTCCGGTGAGGTCGGGCGTACGCTTCAGAGACATCGGTATGAAATTGGGCACGAGGATGATCCTGTGTGTGT
Organism: Pleurotus giganteus; assembly: GCA_032158425.1. NCBI lineage: Eukaryota > Fungi > Basidiomycota > Agaricomycetes > Agaricales > Pleurotaceae > Pleurotus > Pleurotus giganteus. The sequence goes on along the minus strand of JAPEHR010000008.1, from coordinate 1,836,674 downwards.
GTGTGAACAACGATGGTACTTAGGACGACCTGTCGTGGGGGGATGGGATGGGATGTACGTACTCTAGTTGGGGAGTGAGGTCATCGGTGAGCCACGCTTTCTGGATATTGAGAACAGATCGTGGCACAGGGCTAGACTCGGATTGCGTTGTTTCCACAAGACTGGCAATCGTGCTAGCACCGGCACCGTCGGCTGTGCATGTCTTCAACGGCAGGAAAGCAAAGTTCAATGGAACCGTTGTCAAGAGCCCTTTCTTCTCTTCCTGGCTAGAAGGACACGGTGAGTCAATAGATGTGACGGCACCCTATTTATAGTGGGGCTGACTGACTATCGTTTCATTTCCGCGTCTGCGCGGCCTGGATGGAATAGCGCGTCGAAGGATTCGTATTTCGGGTCATGGGCGAATACCATGTACGTCGAGGGATGCTCCTAGCGAGTAAGAGTAGTACACATCTTTAGTCAATGCTGTGCCTGTGAATGGAAGTGTGGCGGACCTCTGTAATAATAAATAACTTGCGATAAGAATAAACTGCGGTGGCAGAGTACTAGTGAAGAACGGCTCACGTAAGTTCTCTCCTACGCCTGGCAAGTCGATGATGACATCGATATGATGGGATTCCAAGACCTGACGACGGCCGATGCCTGACGATGTAATACCAATTCAATCAAAGGCTCATTTTATGTAAGTACTCGATGCCTCACCCGATAATTCGAGTATTTGTGGCGTTTGGTAGGCACCCTGTTACATGGTAACATTAGGACTGTACTCGTACAATAGAAATCAACTCACAGCAGATAGGATAGCCTCCCGTTTAACAGAGACCAAGTGCACTTGGTCGTCCGTACTAGTAGTGTACTCGACGTTTTCCACAATCGCTTCGCCGGTCTTGTCTTTAAATATGAGGCGGGATACGCGCGCGCCGGTGATAATGGTCAAGTTATTCCTCGTTTTGGCTGGGGCGTAGTACGCCTACAATATGTATGGTCCACCGTCAGTGATACGGCGATGATGTATTAATAAACTTGCGAAAAACGCACGGTTGCGGAAGACACACGGCGCGCATCCGAGTCGATAGCATTCGCACTGGGCCATACGCCGATATTGTTACCTGCAGTCTGTATTCAATGTGTGTCAACAAGTAGTGCAAAGAATGAAGCTGGTAACAGTGCTGACTGCATCGGTATTGAAAGGAAGGCCGAGTTCCTCGCAGGCCTTGACGAAGAATGGGTAGATATCTGGAAGGACTTGAGGAAGGGTGTTTATGATGGGTCCTTCGGAGCCGTGGTTATCTGGCGCGACGGCGAGGCCGTAGGATTGAGCCGTGGTTTGAGGGTAGTTCAGAGTTTGGGACTAAGGAGATTGAGATAGGAGTCAGGGGCTTAAAGCAAATCGACTCGCCTTCTTGAAGTATTCCAGAAAACTACTGGCACTCCATCCAGTACAGCCAAGGGTGTCAAAAGCTAGAAGAGGGTGTCATCAGGGTGAGCGTCATGGGCGCTGCTGCGTTCGACTCACCATCATACTCGTGTGGCGGTGCTCTGCGCGCATGAGGTGATGATTAGCATCTCGAATCTGGGCTGAATAGACCCACCTCCCAAGGTTCATCAAGTTGAGCTATGCGAAATCTGTCAACGCACAGGGACATACGAAAAAAGCCAGCTTGGGGAACGTACATTGCTGGAGCCGCCCAGACTCTTACCTCTGGCGTTTCGACGCTGGATTCAGTGAAACGGCATCAGTGGGTGGACTGCACGTAGAGTACGTACCTCGGTAGAAAGATTGATCGGCCATTTGCAGCTTTCTGGGGTGTGGAGAAGAACGCCCAATCGTGGTTGGGGTTACCAAAGTTCTTGTAGTACAGGCCTTGAAACAATAAACGTGAACGCGTGAGCTTAGAATGGATGGAGACGAAGAGGGATACCGGGAATCTGAACCTCAGGTTCATTGGAAACGTCTTGGCCTGCCTCAAGGACACAAACAGTGATAGCGGGGTCTTCTGCTAAGCGTGAAGCAACGACGAGGCCAGCTGTGCCTCCTCCGATGACAACGTAATCAAAGCTGTTGACTGCAAGTGGGGACATGATTCAAGTTCAGATTACTTGAATATGGGTTATTCTCCCTTGTCACGTCGAAGGCTTCTTCTATCCTATCGATAGTGGGGTTTCGACAATCCGAGCGCCCCGGGGCACGAGGCTAAGAAGCTGGGTATTCCTGTACGATTATTGAGTAAGTTGAGTGGTCATATGGTTCGCAGAATCTGTCAGACTCGGACCTTCTCCCAGCGGTGACATTGGAAGTTGCGCTTCTGGATGCATCAGTGGCGATTTCATGGGAATGGGATCAGAAGTCGAGTCCCAGTTGTACCTAGAAGAAGAGATGTCGAAGGTGGAAGGTTGACCAGGATCATTCGATGGTTGATACTGCCACCACCACTTCAAGTTGGCAGGCGACGGTTACTTCCAGATTGTTACTCCCCGGCCGATGCCGCCCGACGCATCTGTTTGATCGGTCTACTCACGCATTAGTGTTTGCCCTTTTCATTGTCGTTCCAAGTGGAGATTCCTCTATGGCGCCTTGTACAGCCTCTTGTAGATCAGGCGTATCATTGATCCACATGGCCCATGGTGTTGCAGCCTGGGGTTCACGGCTTCCACTCGTCCAAAAGCGCAATGTGGTCCGAGGCCACCGATAACGACATCCACGCTTGGAAGGGAAGCAGCAATTGCAACATCAACATTTCTCACGCAATTCGCTTGACCTGGCCTCGTTGACCCTAACGGAGGTTCGCTCGGACGCACTCCTGCCCGATGGGAACAAGTCGGTTTAAACCCACTCCACCCACCTTATTACTGCAGCACTTGGCTTGCGTGTAATACCGATCTATCCACTTACCCTTTCCTCTGCGCCTCACCCTCCCCTCCCATCCGAGTCCGATGTCTCCAATAACCCAAATGTACGTCGCAAGCGTCTGTCGCGTGCTGTTGAACTTTTGACTGAGCTGTCGTTACAGGTTGGGCCCTGTGGTAAAGTCGTTTTCGTGCTCGTTCTACTTGTCTTCATGAGTTCCTGGCACCAGTACGTTGGGCTTATCCTAAGTTGGGGTTTATACGGCGGTCTGCTCGTCCAGCTCTGTGCGTATACAAAAACACCTCAGACTCCCAGTTCTTTCAACCGAATGACGCAGATAATTACTACGACACGCAGCATGCCTCCGACCGGATGTACATCAAGGCCATGGGTAATCCCTCTCTCTTTGGTGGCGTCGTCTGTGCGACTGATGTGGTGTGCTACAGTCTATGGTCTCTTGATTATAGACTCTGTATCTCAAGTCTTCGTGACGTCTCTTTCATGGGACAGTCTGGTACAGGGATGGGGGGACTCGGACTCGTTGAGAGCGACTCCGTGGATGGGGATAGTTCTGCCGTGCTTCAATGGCGTTAGTGAGTGGTGCATCCGACGTCTCTTACGCCTGTAGCTCAACCCAAGTAGCATCTATGACCGTCCAAATCTTCTTCGCGTGGTAAGCCCACTGCCTCCTTCGCTCCCAACTTTTACGAATTATCTTTCCTAGGCGGATATGGACACTGAGGAAGAACAGAATCACTCGCGTTGTATGTTTGCTCATTGTTGCTGTGGGTCACCATTATCATATCCTGCATCCACCAATGTTCAACGACCTAATTCCCTGCTAAGACCGCAATGATGCAATGCGCTGCAGGCTTTGCTGTCACCATCCAGGTTCGACCCTGCTGACTGGACTCTTTATCCAACTTACACCATGCCCAAATAGTTCTTCACCATGTCTCTGGCCGCCCTGATGCTCCACCCGCTGACCGACGTAATCGGGGTTAGTACATTCTCTCCGTGCCGCCTCCTTTACTCACTCGCAAGTAGGTTTGGCTAGCAGGAAGTTTTGTCTGCGATCTGCTTATCGCAGTTTCGATGGTTACCGTCGTGAGTCTTGCAATGCCATCTTCACTCCCTCCGAAACAATCTGCGAGCGATTTTAGCTCGCCGACATTCGCAGGAAAGCCCCATTCAAAAGGACAGAATCTCTGATGAACAGGTTGATCATCAACACGGTTGAAACTGGGTGAGCCTGGTGGTTCCTTGATTTCTGAGCTATGTAATTCGCTGATGAGAGTTCGTACCTTAGAGGTGCATAACGTTATCCATAAGAGTATTTTTCCATCTGTGCTGATTGATTAATTGTCGCCATTCTATTTCGCTTTACATATAGCCGTGTGAGTTCCTTGGCCGACGATTTCGGCGATGAATCGCTCACCCGTTATTCTGTCTTGGTTGCAGCACTGCGCTTGTGGCCGTCGCGGAACTCGCTCTGTACTTGCGTTGGGAAGAACGCTCGTACCATGTAGCACCGTAAGTCTCCATCTTCCTGAGGTACACTCGTTCGTAGAAGTAACACCTCTCTCCAGGGAATACATCCTTCCCCGGCTGTAAGGCTTATTAATTCTCATTTATCACGCCTCCTGACTGATTGCCACGCCATGCCCAGGTACACGAACGTACTCCTGGTGGCGCTGAACGGCCGCAGACGCACCGTTCCCCAAGAAGGAGGCGGAGCGTCGTTGGATTCTAACACCCTCCAGTTCCATACCTTCCGCAGTCAGCTGCAGTCAAGGAGTGAGAATATCAATAAGGATATTGCGTTGATTCAGACGCAGGGGGTGCATATATCCACTGAGACGAGAATGGGGTCTATCGATTTGGTGAGTTTTGTTTACTTAGATCTTGCGAGGACGACGGCGACGACCGCCACCGTCATGCATTTTGAGCTGAACATGACTTACCTTTTTTTATGTTTTTGCAGCGCGATCTGTCGACTAAGCGACCAGCAAGCCTTTCTGAAGACGTCTCCGTTTAAAGCTCAAAGCCCCATGGTCTTGCAATTCGTGCCTGTCATTCTCGCATAACTTTTTAACGTTTATCTCTGTAAGTCGTGTTGTACCTCTCGTCTGTCTTTCCTCCAAAATTGTATGAGTACATAGATGGCGAATGTACTAGCGTGTTTTCGGCTCCGAGTCCTACAACCCAGGAACGTTGGAACTCTCGATGCGGCGCAGCACGTCCACAATCCCACCGGCTTGCAAGCTTTTTTGATGATGAGTGCGCATCATCATCATCATCATCATCATCATCATCATCATCATACTCTCCAACACCTTATGGATTTCCCCTGAAGTTTCAACCCTATGCCGAATTCCTCCCGCGTATTCCGAAGTCTATCCTGTTCCGGAATCCAGCTTGTCTGACTGTCAATGATCAGGCCAGGCTTCACACGACATTTATGAGTTGAAAGTTCCCAACAGAATCCGGATGCTGAAGTGCCTGCCTCATACACGGCAGTGGTGGCCCTGTTGCAATTGCCCATCCCCTCATAATTGCGAACTACCGACTTTGAATTCGAAGCGACTCTCGTTATGCTTTCAAGCGGTCCAAAGTCCTTGCGGCCTCTTATCCGTCTTCTTCCTGTACTTGCTCTACACTTTCTGCACACCGTCGACGCGTCGCCTCCACGGCGAGGGACTGGGAGAATATAATATTCGGAGATGTGGTTTTCTCAGGGATGTGGATCCATCAACCCGACCATGCCCCACTGTCCCAAACTATTCTCAACAATTGCCAGGCACATTATCAACGCATATCGGTTTGCACGTTCACACGTATCGGAGGTCCCATGCTTACATATTTAAGTGTCCTACACGTCTTCTTCTACTCCGTTCGTCTTCAAGCAAGCTCACTGAAGCATAACTTACCATCGCCAGACGGCCTGGCGTCGGAGGAATCGAATGCTCCGTCTTGCCGTGCTCAGCTTGGTCCTTTCCGCTCTCCCCTGCTCCCTTGCTGCGTTGTTCAGCAGTGTCCAGCAACTTCCGAATACGACCTATGACTTCATCATCGTTGGAGGTGCGTCTCTGTCTGGCTTTCTTTCTTCATCCGGCGCGACGTCGATGAGTACTTGTCTGATGAGTAGTTATTCATGGGCAGGCGGAACAGCGGGACTGGTGGTTGCGAATCGCTTGTCTGAAAACAAGCGTACAAATGTGCTAGTTCTGGAGGCTGGAGGGTCGTAAGTGTCAATTACCCCATCCGAGTCGCCGTGAAAATTATAATTGACTGGAGTTATCTATGTTAGGAACATCAATGTTACTGATGCGATTGTGCCTTATCTTTGCAACAATCTGGTGTTTACTCAAAATGACTGGTCAGTATCATAGTTATTCTCGCTCTGCCTGCTATGTACCTTGTATTAATCCCAACTTGCACCACGCCAGGAAATATCTGACAGTGCCCCAGACGGCCATCAATAACAAAGTTGCTGTTTACACCAGAGGCCGCATACTCGGCGGTAGTAGCTCCTTGAGTACATCTGTTCCTTTCGATGCGATTCCCAATTCTAATATTTGACCAGACTTCATGGTTTACACTCGGGGTTCTTCGGAGGACTTTGATCGCTACGCCAAAATCAGCGGAGACTCCGGATGGTCCTGGAAAAATATGAGGAAATATATATTGAAGGTATGTGTTTTATCACCTCGCTTGCTCGGTGCCGTGTCTCATTTCATCAGAGCGAGGGCTGGACGGAACCCCCTGACCGCCACAACACTAGGGGTCAATATGACCCCTCATTCCACAACCGACGCGGCAATGTCGCTGTTTCGCTGCCCGGCTTTCCCCAGTCAATCAATGACATGGTGATTCAGACTGCACGCCAACTAAAGGAGTTTCCTTTTCTCCTTGATATGAATGCTGGCAAGCCGTTGGGCGTCGGTCCGTCTAATCAAGTTTCTTCTGAGTACTAGTAATGTTGATTGGTTTACAGGTTGGGTGCAGTCGTCTATTGATAGCCATGGAGCTCGGAGTAGTTCTGCTACCGCCTACCTGACGCCCGATGTCCTGTCCAGGCCGAATCTCCATGTATTAATCAACGCGCAAGTAACGCGGATTGTGCCTGACGCTCCCATCAAGCAAGGTCAACCCCCGACGTTCCGAGGTGTAGAATTCGTTCAAGAGATCGGAGGTGATTATCTCGTTTCCTTCAGCCGCCTGGATAGATGGATGGAGCTCACATATCCCCGCATTTTCAGGGTCAAAGTTCACGCTTAAGGCCTCGAAGGAGCTCATTTTGTCAGGTACGTACATCCGCCGTTCGCATCGCTGTAGATGGATACCTCACCTCGAGATGACAGCTGGCGCTATCAACACACCCGTTATCCTGCTCAACTCTGGCGTGGGTGACAAAGAATACCTAGCCGGCTTAAACATCACATCTTTAGTCCATCTGCCAGACGTCGGCCGAAATCTGAGCGACCAGGCAAACACATTCAACACCTGGCGCGTCAACTCCAACAACACCGACGACAATATCGCGCAGGATCCCACACTACCTGCCGAAATGATGAAACAGTGGCTTACTAATGGCACTGGACGCTTCGTTGATACTGTTCTAGGCAGCCAGCTCATTTGGTCTCGATTGCCAAAGAACTACCCACTTCTGCGGAGCCGCGGGGACCCCAGCCCTGGACCCAATAGCCCGCACTTTGAGATCATCCCTGCAGTAAATGATCAAGCTTTTTATCTTTGTGTTGTATTAGTGTATCTCATGCGTACTACAGAATAGCTGGGTCAAAGACACTCCCCCGCCACCCCCTGGACACTACATCAGCATGGTGACAGTTGTGCTGTCCCCCGTGTCTCGTGAGTCATTTTGCCCCGGCTAGACAGGATTTCTGCTCACGAGATGCCAGGCGGTACGGTGCGGCTCTCCTCAAATAACCCCTTCGATCCACCTCTCATCGACCCCGCGTTGCTTGCTGATCCTTTGGATATGGCTACCATGCGTGAAGCTGTGAGGAGCGCGACGAGGTTCCTGTCTGCCCCTGCGTGGAAGAACTACGTCCTCTCACCCATCGACGCTCTTGCTGGTGCTACAACCGACGCGCAGCTTGATGCCCACATCAGAAACTCCACCGCGTCTATCTTTCATCCAGCTGGCAGCTGTGCAATGTCCCCTAAGAAGGCAAGCTATGGCGTAGTTGATCCCGATTTGACTGTAAAAGGCATATCTGGGCTGCGAATTGTTGACGCTTCTGTTCTGGTGAGTCATATAAACTAATTTGTGGTGACATGAGCATCAGATGGTGATGTGGTGATGTGGTTGTTGCATCTAGCCTCGTCAACCGAGCGGGCATCCTCAAGGTGAGTGTACCTTCTGTAGTGGCATTTGAGAGACTCATCTCGGTCATCAGCACCTGTTTACTTTTTCGCCGAGCGAGCGTCGGACTTAATAAAGGACAAATGGAGGCTATAGCAGCCACGCACTCACTCACTCATACCTGATTCGACCCCAAACTGTACGAGATCTGTTCATTAGATGGTTCAACAGGAGACCCTCTTATTGTCGCAAAATGATGCAGCAGCGGAGTTTACGTATATCCAACAATGAGTAACTTGATCACATCATCGACTCATCGTCCATGCCTCCGTCCGATCTCACCTGAAACCTTGTCGCTCGCACATTCAATTGAATCCATTCCGTCCCTCCCGGTGGAACTTGAACTCTCCGCTGCACACCGAATACCACTTACAGCTAACCGACCTGTATCTGTATGTCTCCGGACAAGAGTTTACCTCCATATCCGCACTGTCGCCAGCAGTTGATTGGCGTGGTGAAATGTCCGGACCCAAAGCCGGAGCAATATGTATCATGATCACTTCGCATGGGCGTGGGCGGCCTCAGTTGCTCCAGGTCTGCGAACTTCCGCTAAGCCTATTCCACGGAAGCAGTACTTACTCCTCGCATTATGTTCGTCAGTTGGTATGGGAAGTGATCCTTGACTCTAGGATCTCTCGCGAGTCAGAGCAAGGTTGCATCATGGCCCGATGCAATATAAATGGACCGCAGGCCGTAGACGATGTCCTGCCACTTCCCAACACCCCAAGTCTAATTAAGCGACCTCTCTCTCTTGGCCCGAGCTCCATGCTTCTATTATGTGTCTTCGGTATTCTCTTCGGCGCTATCCTAGCTTCGATGTACCGAGGCGAAGCTGAAGAACGGCCATCTCTGAAGGATATACCTTCCGTGGCAGGGAGTGGCTGGTTACGTGCATGGGTTTTCGCATTGATGACACCGTTTCGAAGTCATATCATGATTGCTGAGGGATACCGCAAAGTAATTGTTACGTCTTCTTTACACCGTAATGATACTGAGCAGAATTCAACAGTGGGCAGGTCAGCTTTTCAAGGTTCCACAACTACGAAACGAGCTGTTGCTCGTTAGTGGAGCGTACTTGGACGAGCTATTGACGATACCCGAGCGTCAATTCTCCTTCTACGCAGCCGTTGATGAGGTGAGGCTGCTGGCATCCTCTCCGTCAGTCACTTTCATTGAGGCTACCTTACTAGCTCACTCAATCGAAATGGATCTTCGGGTCGCAAGTTCTAGGGAACCCATTCCACGGCCAATTGTTATTGTCCAAGGTACTTATTCCCACTGATGCGATGCTCAGTTGCCAGCCTTTACCCACGAGTTCCTTGGCATTGATAGTTGAATCGTGACTTGCAACGCGTTTTCCCGTTACTGCATGGCGAGATAGTGGAGACATGTAATAGAAACATAGGGCGGTCTGCCTCTGGTAAGCATCTTCGATGACCTGGGACTATTTGATCGACCGCCTCCACAGAAATCCACGCTTTCCCTTTCGTCTTAGAAGCCGTGGCTCGCATGTCAAACCGAGCCCTGGGTTCATTCACGCGTTGGTGCCTTGGTATCATGGTCCTGCGTGGCGATAGAAATTGACATGGGCTTTTGCAGCGGAAAATGAAGCAGAGCTGTGTCGCTTATCCATGGACTTTACTGTGGAAGTTGTGAAGGCGAGCTACATCCTCTTCGCAGTGCCTGATCGCATGAAACCGTACGCCTTCCCTTCCTTGTAATTACATCGTTTTCAATTTGCTCACCGGGCTATGGGACAAAGATTGGCCTTGCGATATTTCACTCGGATACCTACATACATCGCCCGGGCTACGGAGCTGCTTCGACCTTCTATCCAACGGAGGAGGAAAGAACCACAAGTCAGTAAACTCGGCAAGAACGGATGATCGTGTGTCGACTTACTACACATCGTTAGAACGATATGTTAAGTTGGATTCTAGAGGCTGCCCCGACAGACGAGCGCACTGATGGAGCCGTTACCATCCGTGTCTTGCACCTTATATTCGCATCCCTTCATACCACAGCTATGGTGAGAGCCACGAAAGACGCGGGTAGTGTGTTCTCACTTCTCCATTCTCAGACATTCACCCATGCTCTTTACCATATTGCTGCGAGGCGAGAGTACGTCCGGCCCCTGCGCGAAGAGATAGCAGCAGCGGTAGAGGACGGCGGTTGGAGTAAAGCTAGTATTGACCAGATGGTCAAGCTAGACAGTTTCATGCAGGAGTGTCAGAGATATAGTCCGATTGGTGCGAGTAAGTTCCATCGAGCAGCTGCCATTCGACGTACACTGATGCCCATGTACTTAGTTATTATGATACGGAAGGTGCTCGAGTCGTATCAATTTTCTGACGGTACTCAAGTCCCGATTGGTACAACGGTGGCAGCGCCGCTTGCAGCCATCCATATGGATGACTGTCACTATCCTAATGCAACGACATTTGACGGGTTTCGATTCTGCCACTCTCAGGCTGACAAGACCGCATCAATGACAGCACCGAGCACCACATACTTGACTTTCGGACGGGGAAAGCACACCTGGTGAGAAGTTTCATCTAGTTGATCGCCTGTTGATACTAAGTTATTCCTGCTAAAGCGTAGGTATCGTTGTGAATCTAGCTCTTAGAGGCTAACGGGAGTTTGGTATAGCCCGGGCGGTATCTAGCGACACTGGAACTCAAGTCGTTCATGGCGCATTTGATCTACAACTACGATATCGAGCTACCGGGTCGGCAGATTGAACGGCCACCGGATGAGTGGTACAGCACTAATCGTGTACCAAATACCAAAGCCAGGTTCGTTGAACACGCGTGCACATGAATTAATCTGACCTCATGCGCAGACTCGTTTTCCGGCCAGTGGATGTATCGGGCTAATACAGCACTCCGCACCTTCGGACGCGTTTTGCGAGGCATCGCTCTACGGACACAAAGGAATCAAACTCTGTTATTCGGGGACATGTTTAAACTAAACCTTCTACCTAATCTAAACGGTAGGACTGTGTAAGTACCGTATAGTATCACAAAGGGGCGAGCCCCTTATTGACCCCTGAGCACTCATGGACCTTCTTTGACCAGAAAGCGATTTCCATAGCTATGGAGCTCGTGTGGCATGAGGGCTGTTTCCATCGACATCGTCCTCAGACTACTTATTTGGACCCAAATCTTGCTGCGGAGTCAGTTTCTCATTTGATGCACTGTAGATCGGGCCTTCTCTCTGCCCTGCTCGACGGCAGCTGGGCGCTTTCGCAGATAATTCAACCCTCGATGCGATTTCCGAGTCAAGTCTTGATAACCCCTTTGCTAGGTTCGTCAACGAGAAGCGGATTGCGTTGATCGCGCGGAGAAATGCTGTACGTTCGTTGCACCTGCATTATATTTGATCTCTCTGATGAATACCCATACTTATACATCGCTCTCAATCCTCTTGCATGCGGACCCTTACCTTGACACCGTCAGGGGATGCGCTCGCAGATGATACAACATCTTTTCAAGCTCAGGGGAATATTTCTGTGTGTGTTGCGTTTTCTGATTCCTCAGGCCGTCCGGCTAGATTCCATTGCATACTTTTTTCGTGCATCCGCTGTGGTGTCATTTTCCCTTGCTCTGCTTGGTTGCGGCCTTGATATGTCTCGCTGTCACAATTGTTCTAACGGTGGTTTTCTAATGACGGTGCCGCGGTGCACTTTCCGCGGCCGCAGCGGATATCGGCTGAGTAGATAAGGGGCTGCAGAATAGGAGACCCCAACCATCGTTTTCCGCTTCTTCAACCTCTCGACGACAATCCGATAGTTCTCTATCATGAACTGGTTACGACGAGGCTACCTAACAAGACTCTTCTGCATGTCGTCGGGCGACGAAGTTCAGGCCGATAATCGAGGACACCCTCCTCCTCCTCCTATCCCGACATCATCAAACAATGAAGATAGGCTCCCAAATAGCACATTAGAGCTACTCACATTACAAGACATCTCTGACACAAATACTATCTCCCTCAGCGAGGCAGTTTCTCGCTACCTTCAACTCCATCGTCTCAATATGGCATTGGCGAGTGATACTGACACGTTCGCTAGCTTCGTGGCCCCCTCAGCTCGCCTCTCGATGGGTCTCGATATACTCGATGGGGTTATGGTATGCAATGGTGTCCGTCCGGCGTATGTTTGCAAGCGTATAAGCACGCTGATCGAGAAATACGATGTATGTCTGCATCGTGTCACGGTTGTAATGGTTGCGACGCTGATTAGGGGTAAATTGGAATTGTTATAGCCCGTCGCCAGCAATGGGGAACCCCTCCGCCACCTTCAATTCCTTTGTGGCTTCATAATGGACATCTTGTTCGACGTGTTCGACGGGCAGCCCCTGTCCCATCTAACGGAGTTCAAGACAGCTCTTGGGCAGCTCAGCAGGTAAGGTGATCTGTGACGATCGCCGGTGGCAATTATTACTAACAGACTCACTTACGCAGTGAGCTACGACGATTCTGCGATGAACTTGAGCACAAGAACGTTCAAAACGACTCTGGTCCTCCTCCTAACGTGGGCCTGCTTATCGAAGCTGTTGGCCGCGCCATTATCTTATTTGCGGTGAGTTGGTTGAATTGGCTTGTGGCGCTTCGCACAATCCCCTGATACCATCTCCGCCGTATTTAGCTTGTGACCATTAGCGGCCAATACCATATTGCCATCCCTCCTTCTCCTTCTCCTTCAGTGCGTTCCTTTAAAATTGTCCCTTGAATTTCGAATACTAATGTCGCCCTGTAGGATGCCCCCTCTAACATTTATATCGAATCCCCCGTCCTCCCATCACCACCACCTCGTTTCACAGACACGATGAATCACACACCCTGCCTCGAAGGCACACGACCCACTCTCCTAGCCCACTTCTCAGAATGGCTTACAGGCGCCACGGCATACAGGATGCACATCGTGAAAGGCATGCCTGGACAAGGAAAGTCAACGATTGCTCATACGGTGGCGATACGCGCACAGGCTCTCGGCTGCCTTCCCGTTGCCCAAGTCTTTCTCACTCGACCTCGACCTCGAGACGACTCGGACTCGGACTTGGACCCCTCGAATGCGCGTAAAAATCCACGGCCAATCGACGTCTTCCGCTCGATCGCAGCACAACTGTACTCGCAATACGTGGAGTTTGCTTGGACGCATGGGGAGGAACTGTTTGCTCTGTTCACGGCATGGGACAACATCAACAGCGAATATCATTCCATGGGCGGTCTAGCGCGGCTCCTCAGCGACAGCGCTCGTTTGGTGGCACCGACGACTGAGGGTCCTCGCGGCCGTAGTCCCGTGGTCGCCATCATCGTCGACGCCCTAGACGAGTGCGAATGCGCACACTCCGAAGAGCAAGAGCCCAGCGGTGGATTATCATTACTTCGAGGCTTCGTCGCACTCGTCCAAGCCCTCCCCTTCCTCCGCATCCTCGTCACCACCCGCCCCCGGCCCTACCTCGACACCTTCGTGCGCACGCTGCCGGGGCTAATGGCGTCTAAGACGGACCTCGATGATGATTGGTATTCTGGGGATAAATATGATGTGGATAATCGGAAGGATATTGAGGTGTATTTGAGGTGGCATTTGGGGGGTTTGGTGTCTCATACTCCGAGTCGTATTCATCATGCTGGGCTTGAGTCTGAGGAGGAGGAGGAGGCTGTGCGTGCGTTGGCTGATATGGTCGGTGGAGTGTTCTTCATTGCGGCCGCTGCTGTTCGGTTCATACTCAATGACAACAAATCTGGATCGTCCAAACCCGAACCCGACTCCGAATTATCCCAATCAGAGTCTCCATCGGCGCGTATGAAGACGCTGCTCCATCCTCCAACTCCCGCACCTCGTACCTCTTTCCAAGACGATTTAGACAGGTTCTACACATCCATTATTGAGAGAGCCGTCCCTCCTCCCAATCCACAAATCACACAAACTCAAACACCAACACCAACGAAAACATCGCCGATCTCTCCAGACACATTCAAACTCATCCTAGGGTGCCTCCTCATCTGGGCGACACCCCACTCCGTCGTCCCCAAGCTCCTCCATCTCCTACTGCCCACTAGTATCTCAGAGGAGGTCATACAAGCTACTTTGGACCGCCACCTTCGGGATATCATTGTCAGCACCAACACCAAAACCACCACCACCACCGTGGATGATGAGGGACTCGGAAGTGGAAGTGGAAACGGACGCACAAGTGCAAGTGCAAGTGGAACTGGGAGTAGAAACACAAGTGAGAGTTGGAGACGGAGTGCAAAGAGAGCAAGGAAGAAAGGGAGACCCGCAACGCTCGCCCCCTACCACCCCTCCTTCGTAGACTTCATCACCAGCCGGGACCGCGCAGGCCCGAATATGGTCATCGAGCGAGCGGATATCGAGCCTGTTCTTGCGGGGCGCCGCGCGGAGGTTTTGCTGAATCCGCCATGTGATGAGTTGATTAGGTTGGTGATTTCGTTGATTTGAGGTGATTTGAGGTGGAGGTGGAGGTGGAGCGTAAGTGACTTGTTTGGTGGGAGGTTGAGTAAATTGAAGTTGATTTTTTTTGCGAGTCTCCCTGTCTCTTGTCTCCTGTCTCCTGTTCACCTTAGGAGCCCTGTATCATTATAATGTTGTACTCTTGAGCACTAAGCAGTACTTACGGTATTCGTCTTAGAGCGTTCGAACAACAATGATTTGGCCGATCGTAGCTGTGGTGAGTACATCTACACTCTACTAGAGTATTTGTTTTGAAGCAGTATCATTAGTAGCCCGTCGGAATGAAATGAAATGGTAGACGTTGTCCGAGCTCGGTCAACGAACTCCGTGGAGTCTAATTAAGAGCCTGGGTCACTACACTGCACTGTCAATCGAGTGTATCCAGCGCGCGTCTCGTATCCACATACGGGTCTTAGCTTCATATATCATAGGCAGCGAGGGTACGAGGGCTCTAGGGATTCAATCGCGTCCGAGTCCACATTGGATCTGGAGATGAATTACAGTAAGCTGGTTCAACCTCAAAGCTAAGAGCGTGGCCAAAGCGTGGCCCGGGGCATCGCCGATTCGAGGCTCCCAATACGGTGTGAAGCGGAGATATAGGGATTAGTCTTCGAGAGGACGGCCGTCCACCACCACCACCATTACTACGTAGTGGAACCCTCTTCCCCCTCCCCCTCCCCGGACTCGACTTGAGTCCATCCTCCGACCGCCGCTGCTCCCTAGTGCGTGTGCTCAGTTGCATCAGTACCGCATGGGTGTTTGAAACACCGTATACAGGTGAAGTTATCTATCCATCTATCGAGTATTACGGAGGGCTTCGAGCTACAACACTGAGCCTATGAATCTGACATCAACGTCGACACGAGGCAAACGATTGCACATGTACGTGTACGTAGGTACTGGTAGTGGTAGATGCTTATAGCAATGTACAGTGTATAGAATTCGAACATACCAAATATACAAGATCATATAAACTAAATTTAGGGTCCGTATATATAGTCCAACCAAAACCTACAACCAAAACGACGCGACGCGACGCATCTTGTAACACGCACCATGGTGCATGATACCCCGTCCTAACACCACCACTCACCAATCCCAAAATCCCTCTGTTCTCCAGCCCCCGTACAAATTCACCAAACCCACTAAAACCTCAGCGCTCAGCCTCCACCCTCCAAGCCTCTAAACCTTATAATTCGACGACCTATACCCATCACTCCTAAACAACGGATGCGGCTGCAACCTTCCCTCCACCCGATCCTCAATCAACTTGGCGACCGCAGGCCCGTGCACGGGTATACTATTCCCCTGGAACCCTTCTGGGTAGTTTACTTGCGGTTTGTTGGGGACGGTGTAGTACCTACAACCACAACACCAGCAGAAGTCGAATTAGTTTAGTATGAGGAAAGAAGGAAGGAGGAAGGAAGGAGGGAGGGACGTACGAATCATTCCAAACCGCATAATGCCTCATCCCCAACGCATGCGTCGTCCACTGGTAATCATGCGCAAACCCGCCAGGATAGAACATCTCAATAACCGTCGAGACGCGCGTCGGAGCCATCAACACAAGGTGCGTCAACCCATTCCCATGCACACCCAGCAAAACCTAACACAATCATCAACACCTTTGTAAGAACCTGATAGTAACAACGAATGAGCAACTCACAGTACTCCTCGCAATCGCCCTAACCTGCTCATCTTTCGTCATCCTCTCCGCCTCCAACACCTGCAACTCCCACCTCTCCCCCTTCTCCCTCACTAACCCCCGCAACGCCTCAACAAGCCCCTCATGATCCTCCTGCACAAGCTTCCTCCGCCCCCCACCCTGCCGACTAACATACGTAACCACAATCCTCTCCGGCACCGCCAACTCCGTCAGCGCCAACACCGCCGCATCGCTCGACGCCAGCGGCTCATTGACACGGGGCCACAACCCCGCCTCGAGCTTCACACCCGCGTACCGCCAAATAGCAGATCGGATGGGTGTCCACCATCCCCCTACAGCGAGCCCAGGCAACCTCCCCAATCCAATCATATGCTCCCAAGCCTCAGCAGCCGTGCGCTGCGTCCTCCCCCCACACACCGGCCCCCGAAACGCCGCGCTCCGGTCCGTGAGCATCACTATCGGAAAATGCCACGCGCGTTGGTGCGCTCGAGACCCCAGCCCAGCTGGTATACTCGTCAAATCAATCCGGTCTTGCCACCCGTCTTCGTGTTCTATAGTCACAGACGGCATCGCCGCCCGCATGAAGTACACGTCGAACCCGGGGCCGTCGCGCCAGCCGTCAAAGTCGCTGTGCACGAAGATGATGCGGTCGACGGCGGGTGGGGCAGGGTAGGCGTGCGTGTATTGCCATGCGATGTCGTACGACGGCGTGACGAATGTTCCTGTCCAGAACGCCCACGCGCCGAAGATGAGCTCGCCGACGAGGTGGTAGTAGTGTCGCAGAAACTGTGAGGGGTCGTTTAAAAGCCACTTGAAACGATGATGATGGGTTATATATGAATGAATGGAGGGTCGTAGAAATGAAGGACGTACAGTATTCCCTTCAACAGAAAGTATACGATTCGCGGTTTCCCCAACCTCAGGATCAGCTCCCCACAAACTTCTAGCTTCATCCGGAGTAAGAAAATCCATATCTTCCGATGTGGGTTCCCGCGATTCTTCATTCCCTGGCACGTTCTCTGCTGCAAGGCCCGTACTCGTCATCAGGCGGATAGCCGGGAACGAGGACTTGTCAGCGGTCACGATGTACAGCGTGCCGTAGGCCATGTAGAGGTTGCGGAAGACGGTCCACCCCGGAGCGTGCTGAACGATTTCGGTCTCGGGGATGCTGGATGAGAGGTTCACCATGGGCGTGGGGGTGGGGGATACTACAGTCGTGGTACTAGTGGCGGTAGTAGTTGTAGTTGCGGTTGCGGTTGCTGTTGCGGTGGTGGCAACAGTCCGGATCTCTCGCAAAGTCGTCGTTAGATGGCTTGTCATGAACATAATCGAGGGATTGGGACTGGGCGACTGATCCACAGGCCGTTTCTTAACGTACAAATCCATCGGCAGCTGGTCGAAATGCGCATTCACGATGATGTCGCCGAAAGAGCTGAAGACGACTGTCCATAGGTACATGGTGGCCGCCCCGATGAGGAGCAGTGTGAGGTCGCGATTATTGAGTGGAAAGGGGCTCATCGTTGCGAGGGCACGATCGCAGGGGGGGAATAGTGCTTTGAGAGGGATGGAGGGGAACCAGGAGGGGGGATATGAACCTCCAGTGGCCGTCCAGCGCGTTCGAAATCACCGGGCTGGGAAATGTCGTGAGCAGTCAATCATACATGTCATAGGAAGCGACGCCGAGTGAGAGCATGAGAGGATTCTCGCTACTCTCCCTCTCTCTTCGTGACGAAAAGTTGAGGAAAACGGGACTCACCAACGCAACGAACAGAAAACAGCTACGATGATCTCTCCTTGCCAAAGCTAGAAAAGAAGGATGAGGTCACTAGACAGCCTCTATGATGTCGGACAGAGCGCTGAGGACCATACCGGGACATTCCTGACGATGAGAATATATATGTCAGGTGTGAACTAAATGGGAATAGTGCGGCATGGCCATATTGCAAATGGAGTGATATTGCAGGCTCTGGCGAGGAAAGCAAGTTCATGGTAGACGGTGAGATAAAGTGAAGGAAACGACGGTCAAGGACGTCGTTTTCGGGTTCAAGGTGACTTGAACTCGAACTTGCCGCACGCTGGGTGGTTATTGCTTGATATTTGGATCCGAGTGACATGAGATTTTGAGAAAAGCTAGGAACAGGGGGTCAAATGGGAGGAGAATGAGACATGGGAGGATGGATGGATGGAGGAGGTGCATGGTGGTTTGGTGGAGAGAAAGGGAAGGGCGAGACGCCAAGCTGCCGCCGTTACCAACACGCACTGCGCCAAGCAGCCCAGTTGCACTGCCTGATAGGGGCAACCCCTAAGTCAGACTTACCACCTCGATTTTTTCGTACTGGCATTTGCAAGTAACATGGGAGTTGTATTCGATCAATCAGACTCTTTTGCATACTCTGTAGGAAGATTTTGACGCTGTTAATCGTGCAGGAGGTCGACTCTGAATCTGAATCAATCCTGCGCCCATCAGCGAAATGCAAGTCGTCTGGTGACTGCCTGGGGCCGCCATCATCCACTATCAACACCGTCATCCAATGTTAGGCTCAATACCTTGGCGCACACCTGATTAGGCCTAAGACGGTTTTCGCAGACCATTATGAGGTTGGCAAGCTTGGTCAAGTTGAGTCGTTAGAGCCACATAATCTGTCCACCTGTGAGTAATCGGCTCAGTATAGAATCGAGGCAAAGCAAGAAGCGGGGTAAGGCACCAGAGGGCCTATTCCGAAGCGATAACGGGTCAACTACGCGCATATATCGATGGAGAACAGCACTTACTATAAACCCAAAGTCCTACAGTCCATCAGCAACTGCTACCCGCCGGTGGATGTCAAGGACTTATCACCTTTGTAATGCTGTGTTATCGTATATGATACGGAACTCCGGCGGGAATTGTAGTGGTCGCGGTGGTTGACGATTGAGATGCACATGTACAGTTGACGGTCGGTCACTTTAAATACAGGCGCGATATTTGGTTCTGTTTGGATCGAGATGGGGTAGCTGTTGAAGCGATAGTGAAGGCTGGTGGGGAAGACATACGGCGAAGGCCGTAGGATGAAGACGACTCGGACGAGGGGACTGATTAGTCTGAACGAGTTGGCGCGGGGCGCGAAATTCACGTGTTGGATTGGCTTAGGCCAAATTCACAATTCGCCTATACTTGCCTTGTCTAGCAAAAGGGTCATAACGACGGGGCAAGGTGTGTCGGGTGAAAGCCCAGCTGAACAGTCCGAGTCGTCAATTGGTCGTTCTAACTATTCAAGTCCGATGTTCTCACGGTTTATAACATTCGGATTAGTCACTAATCAATTAAATCTCCGACCGATGAGGCTAATAGCCTAATAAGCACCGCCAGGTAACAACCTTTGCCGCCAAACTGCACAATCTCATAGTACCACATCCTTAGTCATAGCACGTACTGAAGTACTTATACACCCCCGCCTTGCATTTCGAGCAGCACAGCGTTGACCAAGGCCCTAGCTGTAGAGATATCAGGGAAGCTAAGTATCAGGCTCCTAGTAAGCTAGGGCATTGTGGAGTCAAGCCAGTGCCGTCACCATATGATATATTATCCTGGAAGCCAGCCAGAATGTTCGTTTTCAGGATTCATGAACAGTGATGATGCTAGAAGCTCGTATCGGCAGACCCTGACAGACCCTGACGAATCAAGCATCTCCTTCCATCCAAGGCGGTAGTTGTCCTTGTTCCGCAGCCACGATGAAGAGCGCAAGCGACTTGGCAAGCTACACCCTTGTTTCCTGCCGATATCACGTATGTATTATATGTATTCTATTCCTGTTTTTAACGTTCTCTTACTGTTGTCATAGCCATCTTTCGTTCAACTTCGTCTCGTCTGAAATCGCATCCGACCAAAATGCCATGTATCTCAGTCACTCCGAGTCTGGCGGCACTAGTCGCTGCCAAGCCTTCATAGCAGCTTCCACCAGTGGAGTCAGGATCGACGCCGCCATGTTGAACTGAGGCCAAGCTTACATACATACGGCCTCCCTTTTGATGATCATATCACCTTGCGCAGCCTCGAATTTTCCCTCCGAGTCCCTCAACAGCACCACCACCTCTCTCTAAACCTTTACCACCGAGCTGCGGAATACAGCTTGCGACTTTTTTTTGCAGGTTGCAAGAAGGTTTAAATATCAGACAGTTGGTTTGGTCGAATTAACGAAGCGTGGAGTCCCCTGCTGCCGCGACAGCGATGCCCATCCGTCTGTTCAATCGGGGGACTAATAACCGCCATGCAACCACTGGCACTGGCACTGACGGTCGATCTAGATTCGCCAACTGGAAGTGGCCCCTCACACTGGTTGTCTGTCTAGCGATTCCGGTATTCCTCGAAACACTCGACTATACAGGTGAGTGCGCAAATTAGATTCATGGTGATGCTGTTTAACATCTCCCTTCCCAGTCATTGCAACGGCGCAACCTCACATCGCAGTACGTGGTAACCTCATCTGCGCGCATCCGTTTGTAAAGGAAAGATTATCGTTCCACTTGCATAGTCGGTGTTCAACAGGCTGGACCTCCAAAGGTATTCCAATTTCCCTCAACCAACCTCACAAACTGGATGTATTCTTACTCGACTTTGCAGCTACATTGGAACAATCTATCTACTGACAGCAACCGCCTTCCTCCCCCTCTTCGCATCCATAGCAGATGTCTTCGGCCGCCACTTCGCTCTTCAAATTAGCCTGTTCGTATTCATGCTCGGAAGCGCCATCAGTACGGGAGCTATGAACATGGAGACGATGCTTGCGGGTAGAGCTATTGCAGGCGTCGGTGCGGCAGGCCTCCTCGCTGTCAGTCTTCCTGCTCCTTCGTCACTTTTCACCCTGCTGAAACATTGCGTTCATTGTATAGCTCGTCAGGATCATTGTCTCCGATTCATCGTCTCTCGACGATAACAACTGGCAGACAGCGATCATGTTTCTTCTTTACACCATTGGATACGTTGTGGGACCCGTTCTCGGAGGCGTTTTGATTACTGTATCCTTCCGATGGATATTCGCTATCAAGTAAGACCGTCCGTCCCTTTCCCTCGAAGTGGACATTTACTTACTGATGGGGATGGGAATGGTAGCTTGCCCTTTTGCGCGGCGGCAATGATACTCGCCTTGTTTTTGCTCCGCAACAAGCTCAAAGGCAGACAACAACAACAGACTGCCGAGGGATCGCTGGCCCCGGGTTCCAACTCTGCGGCGGCGTCGGATACGTTCGTCACGCGACTCCTCCGCATTGATTGGATCGGCGCATTCCTCTTCATTGTCGGGGGCACCCTCATCCTCCTAGCCTTGAACTGGGGCTCGAACGAAGCCTGGAACACAGCCAAAGTCATCGCTTCATTCGTCGTTGGCGTCCTCCTCATCGTCGCATGCCTCGTCTGGGAATGGTTCATCGAAAAGCAGGAATATTCGGATGAATTGGACGACCTTGACCAACACAAAATATCAACATCCTACTGGTCGAAATCCAATTCCGGTTCCGTATCGCGTTTGAAGTCCAAGATATTTATGGCGGACCCGATGATCCCGCTCCAGATATTCACGTCGTACGACGTTTGCGCGGTCCTGGCTGCGACGTTCGTCTCTGGGATGGTTATGATCGTCATGTTGTATTTCGTCGCTATCTTCATGACCATCGTCACTGGTCTAACGCGCTCACATTGCGGGATGTCACCTGAGAACCCACCTTTCAGGGCTCGCAGCCAATCAGCATGCTAGAATCCGACGAAAAACACCGTAAGTCCATACAACATAACACCTCTTACTGACATAGTTTCCCCCTCGGTGCTCGCTCTAAGCCAGTGGAAGCGAAGGGTCTCCCCCTTGCTTCCGCTGGTGTATATTTGCTACATACATACATGCAGAGTAGGACTACGGAGTGTAAGTAGGTAGGTAATGTGAATAAATGAGCGGGAGAGTGCCAAGGAATGGAGTACTGCAAAAATCATCAGCGCCAAGTCAGATAAAAAATGTTCAATACTCACAGTGAGACTGCTTGAGTGAGCAAAGTGCAAAGACAACAAGTACAGGCAACTTTGGGCTGAATTCATGCCTGCAAAGACTGGATAGCCGAATAGCAATGATCTATGGCAATTGTCAGTATTGAAGTTTAGTCAAAATATAGTTCGCATACTCACTGTATTCACAAAGTGAGCTTCGTGGTTCGGTGGTCTGCGGCATAGGGGATAGGTTCAGGGGACGAGGGGTCATCATAGCCTCGAAGTGAGCTTCGTAGTTCAGAGGCGGATACATTCAAAGGGATAACGAGTGTGGCGTTGAAGTGAGCTTCGTAGTTCGGAGGTTAACCGCCCACGCAGTCTTGCGTGAGGTGGTGAGCGACCGACGAAAGAAATCGGTCGTGTTCAAGTTGATGGGGATGTAGGGATGAATTCAGGGGACAAGGGGTCGTCGTAGCTGGCCTCGAAGTGAGCTTCGTAGTTTGGAGGCTCAGAGGCGCATGTATCGTCGATGAGATGCTGAGGGGACTCAAAAAAAAATGGGAGTTTGATAAATAAGAGTGCGCGTGAAGTTTCCTCGGAGGGTAGGAGATAAATCGAGGGGAATATGGGTGGGATCGCCGTATCTGGAAGTGAGCTTCGTGATTCGGGGCTTTAAGTGGCGCCGAGAAAGGGGACTTGAGTCTTCGTCAGCATTGGTCGGAGGGTAGGGGATAAATAAAGGGGGATATGGGTGGCATCATCATATCTGAAAGTGAGCTTCGTGATTCGGAGGTTAACGTGGTGGCGATAGAGGGAACTCGACACCCATACGGCGGCGAGTTTCTTCGTTAGCAGGGATAGCAGATGGACGAGCCAAACACCAGGCAATAGGTGTGTCATAACCAACTGAAGTTGACAGTCAATATGTTGGGAATCCGTCAAGAGAGAGACGCGACTTACGAGAGATAAATAAATAGGCAGCAAATGAAACGCCGAGTTCGAATAGGCGGCCGTTACAAAACGTTGAAGGATCGGAAGCGAGTTGACATCGGAGTGGTCATTGAATACGGTGGAGTGCGTGTTCAAGAAAAATGATCATCTAGACATCATGTCAGCGGTACACCAGTAAACATGGACACGAAGACCTACTATTCATACGACGGGTTCAAGTAATGCAAGAAACTAACGAGCGGTGGATGGCAAGCTACGAGGTGACCATCAAGGTAAGTTGAAGGGATGAGCGACAAGTGCAGGGGCAAGAAGATGAGGATGAGTGCATGAAAGGAAACGTCGCATTCGCTACGCGATGACAAGAAGGATAAATAGAGGCATGGTGGGGGTCAAAAAGCAAGATGGAGTGAATTACGAGGGTACCAAGGTACCCTTTATAAAGGCGAGTTGTATGTGGTTGTGTACAACGTTCTTGAGGGTATTATATTAGAGTATATCTATTGCGGGTGTTTCTTCTCGTGCCCGAGTCAGAGTGTGAAATATACTCGGTTTGAGCAATTGCCTACCTTTCAGTAAGATTCGCGTTTGCTTTCCCCAGGGGTGTGGTTCACTTCGATGTTACAAGCACGGCTGAACGGTCGGACTTTCTCACTTTCTCGCTGGTGATACGACCGCTGCTAAACCGAACGTCAGACTGGAGAACGCCGTGATCTGAAGACCATGGGAGGGACTCACGCGAAATCGAAGCACCCATCTAGGAGGTAAGTCCGCCGTGTCAACGGGGGTGGAAAATGACACGTCTTGCGCCGTTAGTACCCTACTGGCGGTGGGTGTGTCCACGACCAAACTATAAAATCATCAAGCGGGATGACAACAGTGCTGCAAAGCGGTACGAACCAGAGTCCAGCTAAACCTAGTAGCCGCGCGAGTCCCTGACAGAACACAGAACACGAACCCCGCACTGCCACTCGGCTGCATCGAATTCGGGGATCTAAAGCTAAATTGACTGATCAAACCAGCACCATTCAATGGTTGGGACGAACTGGGCTGATGCATGAACACGGCAGGCCGGCTGTCACCCACCAGTTAGTCACATCAGCGATTCCGAATTCTTCAGAATTTGGTACGTACCTGTTCTGGGGTCCTAACGTCGCTTTTATGTGTAGATGGAAGCCGAACATTCCTTGCTAACGTTAAGGACTCCTAAACGTACTCGCTTAGTCGAAAATAAATTAGTCTTTGGGACGATCTACCGTGGTCGCAAGACACATTCGCTGGCCTTAACGGTGCTGATACCCAAGCTATAGCGATGTGAGTGAGTGCCCCTCGTTCATACGAATGGAAATGGATATGCACCTTATACCAACAATTCCTCCCAGAGTCCAGCCAGAACACAGTTCCCACTCCCACACCGTAACTAGCCACACCAAGCGGTTCCGTACGTATTCACTTGAGCTTCCAGGTATGGAGAGGCAGAGTTCACCGCTATGAGATTTCCTGTTCCAGAGATGAAAGAAGGCTGGGAGTCTGAAGCATACATGGTGTGTGCGTGATTAACCTTCGTACCGTTCCTGATTCAACCTTTTTGACTCATAACAAGGGATCATATTGATTCTTGGAATACGAAGGTTCCGCGGAGACGAAGATGCAGGATGAACTTGAACGACTAAAGAAGAGAGGTATTAGACTAGGTGGTGTCGAGCTTTGTGAGTTGAAGCTCTTACCTTGCTTTAGCCTCCTTGCCCACGTCCTCAACGAATACGATACCGCCATGTCATGCTTCTCAGCCATCTTCGCATATCTATGTCCGTATTATCATCGTCACCGCTACAACCATACGCATAACAAACCAACGGGGAAGTCCAAGTCACTTCGTAATGCACGCAACATTCTGACATCTTGCAACTCACTATTAGCGCATCGCGAGCGTCCGCTCGGACAAGTCTTCGAGCCTAGCGAACATGGTCAGCTTATTTATCTCTTGTTCGAAAAGAAGCTGGTGTACTTAGACACTGTTCTTGCATTCAGTATACGAAGCTGAAGCGAATTCCGAGACAACACAAACGGACTCGGACCCTGCGGTGCCTGAGCCTCCGCGTCTCCCCCCAAGCCCATCGTACCCCCAAATCATCTACATTCCCGTACGTACACACTCTCCCAAGCAGAATTATCCGCTGAACAACTCGGAATATACTCAGCCGGCCGATGTCGATGACTTGCGTCGGTTGGTGAGTGAAAAGGGCTGCATTCGGAATGTCAAGCTGATGTTGTCATGAGGGACTTGACGTCCAGGACGGCGTCGGTCGGAGGATGGTGGAATGAACAGAATTGACTCGGCCAGCCGTTTTGCATGCATGTTCGTTGACATTGCAGAGTAGATACTCTTGTAGTTCTTGCTCGAAATAATCCATGTCTTGAGAGAACGCCTGCGAGAATACGAGGCGAACGGGCTGGTCTAGAATTCAATCAGTAGGTATTTTAGTTGAATAGGATTCGCACTCACCTTAACACGACCAGATGCGCCGTCAGTCTTGCTCAAACAAATCTTATCGGGTAGGAACAATTTGTCGTATTCGTACTCTAACAGAGCTATCTAACGGCCATGGCATGTTCATCCACGGAGACGTACGCGATGTCAAGAATAAACTTATGCCACCTACCACCACCATACAGACCCTGACTAACAAATCCACCACCCCACTCCAACTTCCAACTTTCACGTTGCACCATCCCTTCGATCCATAAGCGTCGTCTTCTGGTCACCCTTCAGACGTGAAGAAAATAGAACATACTACCACCACCGCAGACGCCGCCTTCCTGGCCCAGCCCTCCCATCCCCAAGCTCGCGTCAAATTTCCTCCAAGCCATCGTGAACGTTGGACGGTGAACATGTTGCGTATGTTCCATGGAACCGTTCGACCTTCTCATCGCGGAATATGTTCTGATGTTAATTAAGCTCTAGGGCGAAGAGTCTTCTGATCTTACGTAGGGATTGACGGAGGTCGCAACGAGAAGCTGGTGAGCAGATTTAGGTTGACGGCGAAGCGGAGGTATGATATTAGCAGGTTGGCATGTTATTGGAGATACGTAGCGGCTCACCAGCACATATCGACACTGCCCCCCTCCGCTCTCAATGCCAACATTTCCAGCTGACCTAGCCTCCCTCCTACCCACCATTGTACTACAACGCAAAACGTGCATCGAGTTCGCTCCACGGGGTCGTTCGATTTCTATTTCCGCGCGAGCTGAGTTTCGCGTTTTAGCTTCGGGGTGAAGGGTCCAGGAGTACGTAGAACCGAGGTGTTTGCGAGCTGCGAGCCGAATGGACGGAATCAGTATTCCATCATGATCAGGAAACTGTAGCAATTGCTGGACCTACCCATACGTTCTCAAGACCCGTCGTTTTCGAGTGACCTAGCCTCCGCGTCCCGTTCTTCGTCGTCTCATCTATTTTGGTGTGAGCGGAGTTGTTGAGCAATTAAGCTTGAAGGGTCGGGCATCGTGCTGGAAACAAGAAGCGGGGGAAAGGGGTTGGAATCAGTCTATGAGTCAGTGAGTACGCGTTGACACCTACGTATACGAGAGCTAGTCTGTTGCCGATTTGGTCGTGTCGTAACCTTCGTACTTGCTGCGCTAATTGATTTGATTTTCCTTCCTTTCTTTCCGTTCGCCTCCGACGTGGCTTCGTGGCAAATTCCGAGAGAAGGAGGGGTAAAGTTTGTAGTTTCCAGTCGGTTGGCGTGGTCCAGACGCGGTGGGAATAGTGTGAACTTTCGGCGGTATGACATGCAGGGGATATAGAGGGATGGAGGGCGGAGGAATGGGGTGAGGGAATAAATAGGGAAGGGGGTGAGTTTGTCTCGCATCACCGTTGCAAGTAACCACACTCACGCATGGTCGTTATGTCTGCTCCTGCGCTCCTGCGCCACCATCCTATCCTCCTCCCGTGCCGCCACCTTCGCCGACGTCCTCCGAGACACTTGAAGACGACTTTGTGCCTCCGTTTTTTGCTGCGCTTCGGTCTTGGGCGCCGTTGGTGGAGTCGAACAGTACGTGTTCTCGTGGCTTGCAGTGTTAGTTTCGTGACGTTGACTTGGTTCGATGCATAGGATGGCGGAAGAACAAAGTGAAGGGCGGAGTTACGAAGGGTAAGAAAGGTTAGTTGGCAATAGGCTCGAACTTTGAATAGGTACTTACGCTGTGTGTATGCAGACATGAATCATCGAAATCGTGATGAGGATTCGGTTGGCAAGATGGAGGTGCGTTGGATTGCGCGTATGGTTGCGAATGCTGATGCGGATGATCGAAGGTCAGCAGGCAGGAAGAGGGAAAGATGGAAGGAGAGACGCACCGGTGCGCTAATCCGATGTCTACGGGAGTCGTAATGCATAGACTTGTTGAGTTGCAGATGTGCTGTGTACGGGGGGCGGAATTTGCTTGGGTGAGTTGACGGCGGGCAGACACTCAAGGCATGGGTAGGACGGAATGGGTGGCATGTAGCTTGTAGAGCGGCGATGTTCAGTGGAGGTGAAGCGAGAGCGCAACGGGAGTCGGAGCAGTGTGAGCGAAAGTTGCACGATAGGAGAGAGTGCGAGGGATGTCGTGAGGAGAGGGATGGAGGACAAAGGACCTGAATGGACGCGAGGCGATGGAAAGGAACGAAGGAGGGAGAGCGGTGCGATCGAGGCGTCAGTGGAGAGATGGTGAGTATTTGCAGACCCTGAGAGAATCTGACGAATTAGGCATCCCCTTCCATCCAAGGCAGGTAGTTGTCCTTGTTCCGCAGCCGCGATGAAGATGCGCAAGCGACTTGGCAAGCTAGGCTATATTGTTTCCTGCCGATATCATGTAGGTATTCTATGTATTCTATTCCCGCTTTTAACGTTCTCTTACTGCTGTCATAGCCATCTTGTCTCGTCACTGATATCCCAACCGACCAAAATACCATGTATCTCAGTCACTCCGAGTCTGGCGGCACTAGTCGCTGCCAAGCCTTCTCTGCAGCTTCCACCAGTGGAGTCAGGATCGACGCCCCCATGTTGAACTGAGGCCAAGCTTACATACATACGGCCTCCCTTTCGATGATCATATCACCTTGCGCAGCCTCGAACTTTCCCTCCGAGTCCCAACAGCCCCACCACTCTCTCTCAAAACCTTTGCCGCCGAGCTGCGGAATACAACTTGAGACTTCTGTTTTGTTTGCAGGAAGGTTTATATAAATATCAGGCGCACAGTTGGTTTGGTCGAACGAACGAAGCGTGGAGTCCCCTGCTAGTCTACCGTGACAGCGATGCCCATCCGTCTGTTCAATCAGCGGACCAATAGCCACCGTGCTACCACTGGCACTGGCACTGACGGCCGATCTAGATTCGCCCGCTGGAAGTGGCCCCTCACGCTGGTCGTCTGTTTAGCCATTCCGGTATTCCTTGAGACGCTGGATTACACAGGTGGATAACCAATATTTTTCGCAGTGAAGGTCATACGTTCTGATATATCTTCCACAGTCGTCGCAACCGCGCAACCTCATATTGCCGTACGTGTCGTGCTCGCCACCCGTCAAAGATCTGTCAGTCCCTCACCTTGCCCTTTGAATAGTCTGTGTTCAATAGGCTGGATCTCCAAAGGTACTCACTCCCTCACCCTCCTCGCGAGTATGATCTACTATGCTGATTCGGCTTCGCAGCTACATCGGAACTCTATATCTACTGACATCAACCGCCTTCCTCCCCCTCTTCGCATCCATAGCAGATGTCTTCGGCCGCCACTTCGCTCTTCAAATTAGCCTGTTCGTATTCATGCTCGGAAGCGCCATCAGTACGGGAGCTATGAACATGGAGACGATGCTTGCGGGTAGAGCTATTGCAGGCGTCGGTGCGGCAGGCCTCCTCGCTGTCAGTCTTCCTGCTCCTTCGTCACTTTTCACCCTGCTGAAACATTGCGTTCATTGTATAGCTCGTCAGGATCATCGTCTCCGATTCATCGTCTCTCGACGATAACAACTGGCAGACAGCGATCATGTTTCTTCTTTACACCATTGGATACGTTGTGGGACCCGTTCTCGGAGGCGTGCTGATTACCGTATCCTTTCGGTGGATATTCGCTATCAAGTGAGACCGTTCGTCCCTTTCCCTCGAAGTGGACATTTACTTACTGATGGGGATGGGAATGGTAGCTTGCCCTTTTGCACCGCGGCAATGATACTCGCCTTGTTTTTACTCCGCAACAAGCTCAAAAGCAGGCAACAGCAGACTGTCGAAGTATCGCCGGCCGCGGGCTCCAACGCTGAGGCGGCGCCAGATACGTTCGTCACGCGCCTTCTCCGCATTGATTGGATCGGCGCATTCCTATTCATCGCCGGGGGCACCCTCGTCCTCCTAGCCTTGAACTGGGGCTCGAACGAAGCCTGGAACACAGCCAAAGTCATTGCTTCATTCGTCGTTGGCGGTCTCCTCATAGTCACATGCCTCGTCTGGGAATGGTTCATCGAAAAGCAGGAATATTCGGATGAATTGGACGACCTTGACCAACACAAAATATCAATATTCTACTGGTCGAAATCCAATTCCGGTTCCGTATCGCGTTTGAAGTCCAAGATATTTATGGCCGACCCGATGATCCCGCTCCAGATATTCACGTCGTATGATGTTTGCGCGGTCCTGGCTGCGACGTTCGTCTCTGGGATGGTTATGATCGTCATGTTGTATTTCGTCGCTATCTTCATGACCATCGTCACTGGTCTTTCACCTACCAGGTCCGGTGTGCAATTACTTTACTTCGCTCCAGGAATGGTCGGTATCATATATTCAGCTCACGTCATCAATCAACGCTCACTCTAATGACACGTTCGAACACAGGGCGGCGGGACCTACGCAGGAGTTTACATTATCAAGCATACCCGTCAGGTGAGTGAATCTCGCAGCTCCAAGCCTTCAAGTTGTTCGCCATTTAACCACATTTAATCCACCTCAGCCCAAGAATGCCATTATTTTCGGCGGGTTGCTCGTTCCAATCGCACTCGGCCTGATTTCGATGGGGATCCAGCAAAACAAGCAAAACCTGGTCAACGGGTACGTACGCTCGTCACTATCATTATCATGCAGATGTTCAGAGAGAGTATTTAATTATGCTCGGATGTTAATTACAGGTTCATGGTCCTCGCTGGCGTTGGCATCGGTGCATCCATCAGTTCTCTAGTAGTCCATGCACGATTCTCCCAACCACCACACCGCTTGGCCATTGTCGCCGCCATGGTCCTCTTCGTACGTTTCCCTCGTATCTTCATTCCTCACCTCCGTCTACAGTACTAAGTAATTCAATACTTACTGGCTGCCTAGTTCCGTTCACTAGGAGGCACAGTCGGCCTCGCCCAATGCGCTGCAGTCCTCAATGCCAAAGTCCGGTCATACCTCCTCAGCGCCATCGCCTCGGGCGCAGTCTCTCCCGAAGACGCCGCACGCCTGTCATCCGTATCCGAACAAAACGGGAGCACGGCCGGTATTACGTCCGTGCAAGAGATTGGTGCGCTCCCTGAGAGCGTGCAGCAGCTTGTGCGGAATGCGTTTAGAGAGGGCACGCGGTGGGCTTTTATTTCGATGATTCCGTGGGCGGCGGTTGCGTTGATTTTGACGCTGTTCTTGACGAATATTAGGGAGCCTGAGAGGGTTCCGAGGAAGGATGACTCGGAGGCTGCTGTTGAGAGTCGAGGTGGAGAGCTTGAGGAGGGTGATGGGATTGAGCTGGTGCCGAGCCAGCGCGAGCAACCTAGGACTACTAGTGCACCTACCTCGTGAACTAGTCCACTATTTACCTCATAGGAAGTTGTCTCTCCTAACTTAATATATACCCCCGTAATATTATACTACATCTAGGATCAGGGAGATTGCCGTAATCTCTATGCTACGAAGCACGAGGTAGGTTGAATGGTCCCGGTCCTCTCCCCGACGCGCCCCTTTCAGCTTCGTACAGGAGAAGCATAGGGAAGAGATCTCGTGACAGTAGCCACGCGAAATTTCCTTACATGGAAAGCAAGTGACGTTGACCTCAGGTCAGGCCAGATGGATCGTCACTGACTTGACCTGACCTTCGTGACTTTATGGTAGTCTTTATGACCTTGACTTGTCAATGTTGTCATCCTCTGACCGTGACTAGGTGACGTCCCAGCACTGCGAGTCAATCTTGCCACAATGCTGCCTCAGATGCAGGTTAATTTCTACCTCCAGAAAATGAGGTGCCGCCCTGGTTTGCACTTTGGGTCGGAAGTACTTCTCCAGTGCCAGAGTGTCGCACTGTTCAGCTTCAAACTGGCAAATACGCATTGACATGCCTTCGACGACCCTTTTGACCGGCATGCAGACTCGAACATCAAGGCCTCCACGAAGATATTATACCGGTTTCCTGGTTCCGACGTCCATTGTCGCGGCGTACCTCTTCCCTTGAGAAAACAACCGATTTACTCGACCCCATGCTATCTCAGCCGTTGGCTACTCCATCGGAGGCTGGAGCCCATCGCACGAGGCACACGTGTGACGTTCGAAGTTGGGTTTCAACGTCTTTTCTCCGGAGCTACCCGTGCAATCATCCTCTTTTGATTGTTTTCATTCATCTTAACTGGACGGGCTCGACATGTAGGATTCTCTGCTGGGCCAAATATACGGTCTCCAACTGCGTATACAACTCTCCTCAGCCTCGTTGAATGTATCAAATGACCTCAAGATTCATTGACGTCCCGCCCTCCTTCGGTTCCGAATTGCAGAGCTAATTCAGGCCACAAATTTCACCGCCATCAAAAATGCAGCACTATCTTCAACTGCCAAATGTACATAAGGGTGCACAACCTCGGTCTCGATTTTTTTTTCTCATTTTTGTTTAGACAGTCACCTACCTTTTGACGAATCAGCCATGGATAGTCTTGCAAGCACGAAAGTATGGGCTTACACTGCTCTCTTTATATTTACCTGGTATGCCAAGGATGCCGTGCGTAGGTACCTAGCATTGGTGCGTCCTCTCTACCTCTCGGCAATAAGCTATCAGTGCATTTTGTGTATAGCGCCATTTTCCAGCTGTCGGATATGGCGGGATTTTAAGTTCCTACATTACTGCGCTTTGCTTCACCTTGAACGCAGAGTCTGTGTTGAACGAAGGATACAAACAGGTACGCAGTTCTTGGTCGTTCGTCAACAGCATCTCTTATTTTCACTAGTTCAAAGGTCGCGTCTTTCGAGTGGCACAGTTAGATCGTTGGCTATTTGTAGTATCTGGAGATGCGCTTGTCGAGAATTTGAAGTCTGCCCCCGATCGCATCCTGTCAATGGAAGCTGCTGTTTCGGATGTGAGTTTGTGACACGGCCTGCGGTTACTTTATTGACAGCTGTCTTACGCTCCCTAGCTCCTCCAGACCGAGTACACTTTGGGACATGAAATACTACAAGATCCATATCACCTCGCAGTCATGCGAGGACCCCTCAATAAGCACTTGCCAGAGATTGCGCCTGTCGTCCTCGATGAATTAATTCAGTCGATCGATGATTTAATTGGTTCAAGGCTTTTTAAAGGAGGTAGCGCTTCATTTAATGCTCCCCGGTCGTCGTCGCCTTATTCGAAACTCACCAGAGTGGACGCCAATCAATATTTCTGATGCAAGTTCTATGATCGTTTGTCGAACTACCAACCGCGCCTTTGTGGGACTACCTCTCTGTGAGCGTGGTACATTTGGTCAGGCAGGAATGAAGAATATTGCAGCATACAACTCCAGTTTACGAACCATGTCATCTTTGGGACAATGTTCATAGGGCTCGTCCCTAATTTCCTGAAACCGTGAGTTCTCTTTTATATCCCCGCGCGTGGCCTGAGATACGCTGGTATAGCATCGCTGGCGCAGCGTGGACGAAGGTTTATCGTTTGCAAGATCGCCTCCTACGCTTGATGAAACCCATGATCGAGGAGAGGCGCAGGAAAATCGCTAAATATGGCCCTTCATACCCGGATAAACCTGTAGGCTGGCATCTCCTCAGTTAGAATCTTCCTGTTAATCCGGATAGAACGACATGCTTTCATGGCTGATGGATGCTGCGATCACTGGGCCTAGACAATCCAACGAGTCGCTGGCTCTTCGAATGCTCACCGTTAACTTCATGGCCCAACATACTACTTCCATGGTATTTAGTTCGCCTGTATCGAAAGAAGGACTTGAAGCTATCCACACCATTCACAGTCCTTCGTCCACGCGCTCTATCATTTGCTGGCTGAACCAAGGTACATCACGATCCTACGGGAAGAGTTGATGGAAATATTAGGACCCCTCCAGGACGGAAAACCACCTAATTTTGATTCACATCTTCTCGAAAAGTGTTGGAAGCTAGATTCGTTCATCAAGGAGGCGAATCGACTAAGTAGGCTTGGTGCGAGTATGTCTTCGGTTTGATTCCATCTGCGTTCTCTAACCCCTTTCCCCCTATTTAGTCTCCCTTCCTCGTAAGGCCCTAGAACCGTTTCGCTTCTCCGATGGGACTGTGCTACCCGTCGGCTCTATCGTAGTGGCTGCTCCCTCGGCTATACATGGGGACGACGAGATTTATCCCAACGCGTCCACCTTTGATGGTCTAAGGTTCTCAAGAGCCAGAGAGAAGCTCGCTGCCCGTGGTGAAGGATGTACACACGAAGAAGAGAGAATGCGGTTGACGAGCACCTCCAGCCATTACCTTGCCTTCGGCGGCGGTCGCCATACGTGGTATATAAAATGCTATGTCCGAGATGATGTCAACGCTAATGCTGGTATGTTCCGCAGTTCGGGACGATTCCTAGCAGCACTCATCCTGAAGACGATGATTGCGTATATGATCCTGAGCTACGATATGAAATTGGAGGATGAGTCGGGGCAGCGGCCAAAGGATGAGTGGTACGGACCATTGTGTGTCCCATCGAGAAGAGCTCGGGTAATGTTCAGGCCCAGGGATTTGGTTTAGACCAAGCTCATGCACTCACCTCTGTACAGCAAAGTTCTTTGAGAAGCTGGGGATAATATCATTTGACTTGGGTATCACTTCACTCCTCACGCGTCCAGAGACCAGGTTCAGTAAGACAATGTCCCACCCGCCGTCGACATCAGGTACGTCGTACAAGACGAAGAGGAACATCCCCAACGCCCATTGTCAGTATTACTGACCCACGCATTACCCGCTCTCTCCACTGTGTCCTGGTTTCTCCATCCTTCAAGATGATCTCTAACTTCCAGTCCCGTAACATCATTGTGAGGAAGCAAACAGCTTCAGTAATCGCAAATCTCTTCCCGATGCCTGCCATGCAGCAAGTTGTCAATAAGAGAAAGGAGGATAAAGCATGAACGTACATGAACGAGGTCCTAAGGAGAACATGGACAAGTCGTTCTCGTGGGCGTGATACCATCGGGAAGGACGAAACTCCTCCGGATCGGGGAAGTGGCGTGGATTATAATCTGGATGCCACATAGTCAGTTGAAACCAACCACTAGGGAAATGACGCACGAATCCCGACAAGATCGATAATAATACGCGTGCCGGATTCTAGCGGCAGTTGTTCCGTCTCGCCCTTTTCATTGTAGATCGTCAGGGCAACATCTTCAGCAGTGTCTCTAAACATCGCGCTGGCGGGGGCTGAGAACGATGTGAGCAACGAGGGTATTATTATCATGTCTAACGCACGGAATAAACGGGCAGCTTCCAAGAAGCATGCCTCGACTTTGTACAAACGGCTCAAGTCATCGAAGCTCTGAAGAGAGATTGAATGAGGTGAAACCCTGAGTCAAAATTGAGCAGCTGCATACGGGATGATTATCGCCCGGTATAACTTCCATGATGTGCTTGTATATTTCTTCTTGGATGTTTTCGTATAGTGCAAGCAATCCAAATGTTGCATCGAGCGCATGTGCGGTAGACTCTAGAATATGCAGAGTCAGTTGTGTGCACGTCGATAGTCGTAAAATCTCACCATGGCCCGCAAAAAGCATCAGGAAGGTGTTCCCTCTCTGTATACTGTGAATCTTGACACGAACGGATACCAAGAGTAGAACTCACCAACTCGTCATCACTCATGGCATGCTCTGCATCTTCTTCGCTTGCTCGAATCATAAGGCTGAAGAGATCATTACGGTCGGTGTTCTCTCCAGCTGCGAGTTCTTGACGTCGAGATTGTATGAGAGACTGAAAAAATGCTGCCAATGTGCGATACGCAGTCTCAATATTGTGGAGACTAGTGAGATAAGTGAGCGGATGAAACGACCGTCAGAGAGGAGAATTAGTACCGCTTGACTGGCAAGTAATACATCCACTTTGGTGTTATCAATCGTACCAAGGCGGTCTGTGATACGATAACCAGAGCATCCACGAACGACATTGCGCCTTGCGTAGAGGATTCACTAAAGTTCCACGGGATTCGATTGCCGAATCCACATCTAGATATTACAATTAACGCTAGCTGAGATGTTCATGAGAAACATTCGCAAAAATGCTGGCATGGCATGCTAACCTTGGTCGTAAATTGGTTGATAGACGGGATAGTATGGGTAGATGAATTGTGCCAATTCTCTGCTTTGAACATTTCCTGATAGAGGGAGCAGGTTTCTTCCCATACGAGAGCGTATCTGCGGAGTCAATGGGTACGTGTCAAACTATTCACGGAAGGGGTCATACGTTTTTCGACCAAATGCTGGTGCCACTATTCGACGATGCCGTTTCCATTCCGAGCCATTCATCGAAAAGATGTTTTCACCCCACAATCTGGCAAGTCCGGCTTGGTTCATGAAGATCAGACCAACTGTGGGCCTTACGTGAAAATTACTGAGGCATCCGCTGGTTTGATGAACTGGCCACGAGTCGAAAGCACCTGTCGCGCCACCTCGATTGAGGATGTATACAAAGATGGGCCGCCGAATAGATACGGCAGAACAGAGATAGTTTCGCTGCCGTATTTTGGATACACTGTGGTAGCAAAAGAGTTCAAGTGGCTAGATATAGGATATAGTAGGAACCTTGATTTCGCCAAAGCCACTGCCAATTGGACCCCGGATTGAATCGTGAAGTCGGCAAAATAGCACCGAAAGCAGAGATTGGTGAGAAGGTAGATCGTAATCCAGGTAGGTAACGTGTTTTCTGTGAGCTTGTAAGGAGATGACTTCAGAACGGCTGCAAGTAGATAACTGACTCTACGGCCTTCGAGGAACGTCCATAGTCTATCGAGGCCTGCGATCAGAAGGACTGTCAATGCAGGCAGAGCGATTGACACCATGCTGCAAGTGGGAAACGGCTGAATAACCAAACTCTTTGTGAATTGGACGGCTCACAAGCGTTTTTAACTTGCGCACTGCCGACATGCCCGCTGAGCCAGGCACGATACTGTTGCAGCGCGTGCAGGGTTCGCCCATATTAGGTTGCTAAGGCTCATGAGTCGGATGTTGGCTTGGGCTGTCTTCACTGTGTTTCACCATCTTCCAGCTGCTTCTTCATCGTGACACTTGGGCGCAACTCACGACATGAAGTATATCTGTGCATGCTCGACAGTGAGCGGTTTCGACTAGTACTACCGTCTCAAAGGCGAAACCTCCCCTCTTCCGCCAAATGGAACAGTATTTACCTCAATTCCGGACATAGGTTGGCCATTGAATTCGCCAGTGGTGAGGAACTGGTATGATAAGCTGCAGCGCCCTCGTCGACGAGTCGTCGTTTTGTAACTTTTTTTGAGCAAAGATTGTTAGGCGCCTAGCCAGCATAAAATGCACTCACTGACAAGCGCTCAGCCTGTTCAGCACCCGCCACCGTCCATTGAAGAATGAAGAATTGCCTCCCGAATTTCTCGTGTATGTTTTCATTTCGTAAAAAATGCATCCTTGAAGAATCCTTTCAACTGTAGACTACACAGATCGTTCAATGTCGACTAGATCAAGGTGTGGTTTGTCTCGCGTACATGGCGAGAGCTGGCCATCGGGACTGCGTCCTTGTGGGTCCATATCGATCTGACGACGCCACATGCTGCCATAGAAATGCTACGAAGGTCACCAACGTCCCCCCCCCTTCACCTGCATAGCTGCCGAACATACTATCCTTTGAAGATCGTAATTTGACCTGAGTACTTGAGCGCTCGTTTAGCGCCTACAAGCTCTCCTTCGAATTCTGCGGCCTGCCTCACTCGTCACGACTACACTTACTTTTAGCGCTGGACTTCGGCCACGTAGCGATGAAGTAGAAACTTGGGCAGAAGAAAAACGTGTTGCATAACGGTGAGTTCAGTTCATGCATTCAATGGCGTCCAATTGAGCTCAGCCTTCAATATTCAATGCACATCATCTGCGAATTCGTAGGCAGGCTTCACCGCTCGCATCGAACTCATCCTCAGCCGTTCGCTATGCTCACAGTTGGCTTGCTTCTGACTCGTTCTTTGTGCACATTGTGAAGCCAAACGTTGTACAGAAAGTTCCTCGACTGCGCCTCTTAGGTTCTTGATGTTTTTCCGACCAGATTGCACAGCTCATGCGACACATGCCTTTTTGCTCGTATTCACGGTGAATGCTACTTGGAAGCCGTGTTACTACGCACATGGATCGTCCTGCTCAGTTCTTGCCATGCCCCTGACCAACAAGGCAACCCGAGAACCCCTCTACAGGAGGTTGAAGTATTTCAGAGTAAATTACTTTTCATCTATCCTAAATCGCGTGCCGCAGCAGAACAAAGGCGTCATCTGAATATAGGACTCTAGTGGCAAGGTCTGTTGGCTCTCCCATCCGCCTACTTCCCTTTTGATGGATGTCGACGCTGAAACGTCTCTCCTCATCGCTAGTCTTGTCCATCAAGACATCGCCGAAATCGAGGGGCGAGGGAAGGGAAAACGACGCGAACATTCGCCCCTAACGGATGAAGAGCTGTCATTTGCGCTTCAAGAACAACAACTGCGCGACCTCCTCACGAGCCAAGACTTTCGTTTTGCCCATGGCCTCGACGCTGCGCTCACAACTGACCACCACCTGCTGGATGCCTTCAACACCGCAGAAATGTCTGCCCGGGATGATAGATTGGCCGCGCTAGCTGTCAGCCAAGGTCGCCCCCTTCCTGCTAAGACAGCTGCCCAGCGGCTCGTTGAAAGTCGAACATTCACCACAGACATACGCCCTCCTACTCCAACTGTACCAGGCCCCATTATTCGGCCACCCCCTCCGTGGTTGGCTGAGGAGGAAGCTCAAGCGTTGGAACCTGTGGTTCTAACCAATTCCCCCACTTCTTCGACGCGTACATTGCAACCCACGCGACACCGTGACCGCACCTGCGTCTCCTGCATGGAACCTGTATCTCGACGCGATCTTACTGCTCCCTGTGCCCATGATTGGTGCTACTCCTGTATCGTCGACTTGGTCACGGCGTGTACCAAGGACGAGTCGCTGTACCCTCTACGATGCTGTGGCCAGAACTTTGACGAGCGGCAAATTCTCGCTCTGCTGAAAGACGCTACCCTTTGGTCTCTATTCCAACGCAAGGCCGAAGAGTTCGGGACGCCCGCGCTACAGCGCGTCTACTGTCCTCGACCCCAGTGTTCGGCATTCCTGGGTAAATCAAGTGAAAGACGGGCGACTAAGGCTTGCCATCGTTGCAGGGCTGATGTATGTATGGCATGCAAAAGCCTGGCCCATGCAGGGGAAGCTTGTGGGGAGGCCGCTGCCGTAACAAAGCTTCGCGAGCTGGCGCATCGAAACAAATGGCAGACTTG
The DNA here is from genome assembly GCA_032158425.1 of Pleurotus giganteus. Lineage (NCBI taxonomy): Eukaryota > Fungi > Basidiomycota > Agaricomycetes > Agaricales > Pleurotaceae > Pleurotus > Pleurotus giganteus. The sequence goes on along the minus strand of JAPEHR010000008.1, from coordinate 1,797,669 downwards.
TCCGGGCTGTCATGCGATTGTGGAACTTCATTATGGGTGCTCCCACATGACCTGCCGATGTCGTACGCAATTCTGTTACGTTTGCGCTGTACCTTGGAAGAATTGCCGATGCTCTCAGTGATGAAGCTTGCCCGCTCGATACTGCTCAACAGCGTGTTGCCAATGAGCTCGGAGCTCGCGCAGTCGCTGCTCAGCCGGCGGCCTTCCAGAACAAGTACGAAGGGCAGTAGCTCATCTCAGGGACAATCACCGTTGTGTCAACCATAGCTGGCGCAGCCGTAGTGGCGGAGGGAGGTGTGATCAATGTTTCCAATACCTGCCTATCTATCTCTCGGACTTCCTCTGATTGCGCTCTTTCATTCTAAATAGCAATGCAGGAATTGCAGAATCCTAGCATGCAGACAATGCTCTCTAAACCGCCTTTAGCAAACATCACTTCGCTACGCTCCATGATTGCCGTTCCTCTCCATATGCATGAAGTACTATTCTGCCGATGTTTGGAGTTTGGTGGCGTTTCCTTACGCGTCCTTCCATTCTGCCGTCAACGCTCCTTTGTGTTCTAACTGATCCTTCTTTCCATCTCTGTCTTGCCTCTGTCACGTAGTTCGAACTAAACGCTTTGAGGAATGTGCACTTCTGGATTTGCTGGCCGAAACTTTTATCCAGGAACCATCGACTCCGAACCAGCCAGCCCCAGACCCGGAAACCACGATTCCGACGGTGATCATGTCCATCGCTTGTCCACCCTTTGATTCCATCAACAGCCTGCTGCAATAATACAACGGCACGTTTGTGCCTTGTCTCAACATTCTTGGTAGTAAAGTAGCACAACGAATCTTGGACATATCTTATTAACGCGTCGATGGATGTTGTGGTCATGCAGGATGACTCCCTTTCCGACCTACATTCAAAATCCTCCAACAATGCGGCAGTTGGACGACGAGCGTACTTGACAGAAGCTTTCTTTCCCACTCATTCAACTTCGTGTTTTTCGGGCCCGGAGAAATAAATATACTCCAGCGCTCAGATGACAGGAACCGTTGACAACGTAATGCGCACGACACGCGGAACCATCAAACCTTCGCCCACATTCACCTATTCACGTACCAAAAACTCTTGACGCGCAGCTAGGCTCACGTATAAATGCGATGTTCCACCAGCTGAATGAAGGCGAGGTGCTCCCGCCTTTTACTTCCCCTTCTCTTACTTTGAAATGACTGCCAAACTCACATTCGTTCTCTTCGCTCTTTTCACCCAAGCATTTGCTCTCCCTGGCCGTCCTGACCGCCCAGGACCACCTGGCAAGAAGTGGAGAGCCATTGGTTGCTTCACGTTCGTCACTGTTCCTGTGCTCTCTTTACCATCCCAAGATGCTCACCCCTCGTGCAGTGACCAGGCCGCCCCCAACCGAGCCCTAGCCGAGCAATCCTATGTTGACCCTACCGGCATGACCGTTGATACTTGCACCGCCTTCTGCAAGAATGGCGGATACAACTACGCCGGTGTCGAATACGGCAGAGAGTGCTGTAAGCGTTAACTAGTAACTACTGAAGACACACTGCAGATTATTCATGCCAACCGTTTGGTCTAGACTGCGACTATGCTATTCAGCACACTGGTGTCCCTGTTCGCCCATCCGAGTGCGACATGCCGTGCTCTGGGAATAGCAAGGAGATTTGCGGGGCCGGCAACCGTCTCAACATCTATTACAACGGCGACAAGGAACCCGAGACCCCCAAGCGCGTCAAGACATGGAGGTACAACGGTTGTTACGTGTAAATGGTTCCTCCCTTGCCCGTCTAATCGGCGTCTCACGCAAATATCTTGTAGTGACAACGTACAGAGCCGGACCCTCGGCCGTCTTTTATCTATTCCCGCCGGAGTCACTGCTCAAACTTGCACCGCCGCTTGCAAGGACGCTGGTTTCAAGTTCGCTGGAATGGAGTTCGGTGGCGAATGCTGTAAGCTGCTTTACTATCATCCACCTCTTTCTGTTGAATGACCTGACGAAATGGCAGTCTGCGGTAATACTCTCTCCTCTGCCAAGGTTGACGATGATGAATGCAAGACCGCCTGCAAAGCCGACACAGACCAATTCTGCGGAGGACCTGACCGCCTCACCGTCTTCGCCGATACGTCTAAAGGGCCGAGAGATGACTGAACGTCATTGTTGAAGTGATAGTTACCATTGTATCAGCTTTCGTGCTTGCTTCTCGTGTTCGCCAGTTTTGTTGCTAGTGCTAGGACCCTGTTCTTGGTAATAATATGTTGTCCAGTCTGTATTATCGCAGTGGGGCTGGTCGATGCGATTCTACTGCTGTCCCTAACGTTCCGAAATAGGCATGTCATCATTGCAGGATGACTTGGTGCTCGTAATCGGAGTCTATTAGTGGTACACACGACTTTGTCCTCCCGTAATACCTCTCACTTGGACTGCTTGACGTTCCCCTCATTCCTGGTTCATTTACTCCTTGTATAACGTATTGCCATCATTCTAACCCTTCTCTCTGCCTATGACACATATGTAGCTTTCAATTATCCGCCATGTTGGAATTAGCGCAGTATGGTGAGCTCTCGTAGCTCCAAGCTCACTTTCATACGGTCTGTCATAATTAGCTCAAGGTAACTATAGTCTTATTTAGTGTATTTACGGCGTATATAATTTAGGTTACACCGATGTATTTCGCTACTCGATTGCAAAGGTTAAACCCGAGACCTTGTTGTGCCTTCCGAATTCGCCGTTACCCCGCCAATCGAGCTCGCATCGACCCCGAATTCTTACACGCCACGAAGGAATCTGGCACTGATTGTTAGGCGCCTGCGTAAGACGCACACAGTGGCAAGCGCTCAGCGTGCTCAGCAGTTCCGATGCCCCCTCACGTCAACCAGACAGTATCCATTGAAGTCTTGCCTCCCGAAGTTCTCGTGTATATTTTTCACTTCGTCAGAGATGCATCCTTGATGGATCCGCTCAACCGTAGACAACACAGATCGTTCAGCCTAGACTGGATCACGGTGTCGTTTGTCTCGCGTAGGTGGCGAGAGCTGGCCATCGGGACCGCGTCGTTATGGGCCTATATCGATCTGACCACGCCACACGCTGCCGTAGAAATGCTAAGAAGGTCGCGGGCGGCCCCCCTTCATCTGTATAGCCGCCGAACATCACTATCCTTTGAAGATCGTAAACTGGCCTGGCTCTCCGCCCAGGACAATATCTCCAGAGTCCGGAAGCTTATTCTACATAGCGTCGATTCTACGGAACTCGAACTGCTTACCCAGGACGCAGAAATTCCAGCATCACTTCTTGAATCCATTGTCATGACGGGTTCCAATCGGAGTCACTCGCGTTCGAGTCTCACCCATTTTTTCCAGCGTGAAATGCCCTCACTGCGTATCCTAATTATCCGTAACTTTATCGTACCGCGACCTCTCCCTCGTTTCTCCCAACTTGTCTCGCTCCATATATTCGGCCTCGACAACGGGAATGGCATTTTGCCAGTCCTTGAAATCATCGCCTCGTTGAAGGTGATGCCGATGCTGGAAGAAGTGAAGTTTATAGATGCGGTATTACCAGCTGTTGGAGATACTGCAACTTTGGCCCTCGCTCAACGTGAGCCAGTAGACCTTCCGAACCTCAAGCGTTTTTTCATTAAGAGCGTCCACCTCGACTCAGTCTTCATCATCAATTCTCTTCGCTATCAGGAGGCCGCCATTGGCATCGATTGCGCTGATTCTCATTCCCACTTCACGGAAACTATCATCGAAGCCACCGTCAATATTTGCTCGAGGCTGCGCAGCCATCAGACTCCCATCCGCTCTACGTCTATCCTCTGCGGTCACACTCCGATCGTTATCTGCTTGCACGCAGGACCACTATACATTGGGTTTGAGCAGGTTACTTCGTCTATCGCCCCGGGGACACTCTTGCGACGACTTTGTGAAGCGTTGCCTTGGGACTCTATTGAGGAAGTATCAATCCATCTGGACGACTTTCCGGATTCGTGGGCAGAGCTTGTAGAGACGTGGAATCGCGTGAAGGAGATGACTGTGCGCGTGTCGTATGCCCCGGTCCTGGTCAGGGTCTTAGAAGGGCTGCGTGATGGTTTACCGTCTCTTGAAGTGCTGATGATCTCTGGGGGATGTCCTCTCAAGCCCTGCCTTGATTCGCTTGTTGACATGGTATGCCACCGCAAGGCTTGTGGGCTGCCTCCTCTTCGACTCCACCTCGATGGTAGCAATCCAGAAGTCAATTTTGACGAACTTCCGGAACTCAATGTGACAATCCAGCGTCGACATTGATACTAGACGGCAAAGGACCTTAAGTTGTGCGTCTTCCTCTCTGGACACTCTTTTTGAAACTTATGTACCACACACTGCTTGATTTTGCTAGCCATGCCATATTTCCAGTTGTGACGAACGTCGTGTCCTGCGTGAAGGATCACAATTTCCCTACTCTTTGTTTCGCCGCCGGTCGGCTGTTAATATCATTCCGCCAGTGTTAGACCATAGCATCTGCTACCTATTGGTTCGATGCAGTATGACACCACAAGCCACAGTTTGTCAAGCGCAGTCAGATTTTTGGCTATCGACCACTGGATTATGAGCGAATTCCGTCCTCGGTGCACATTATTCTCTTGATGCAGCTCTGAAGGGCGAACTCTTGATCCTTCGTAGTGACTACGGCCAGAGATGGTTCATGCAGGCAAGAGTGGTCCCGTTGGATAGATGTACGTACTGCCCCTGAACCGATTTCGAAGTCCATTTTGAAGCATGTCCACCAAACAACTAATTGACCAATACCAGGTAAGATGCCTCGCCTGTTTATGACGTAGTAGAGGTCAAGCGAGCATTGGCCTGCTCAATAATCGTGTGCGGGGACGGAGCTCCACATTGAATAAACTTTTCGTCACTTGTTGGGGGGAGGCACCTGGCTTCATGCGATCAAGATACGGTATGCGTATGTAGCCACCGTGGCCAACGGTTAGCTGTGAATTTAACTCCGTCGGTGCGATGTAATGAACGCGGATGCAGCGTTACCCTGACAGAGTAACCTTGACGTGACAATTGAAGACTTATGTAACGTTTCATCCTCTTCCCGCTGCCCACGCACGCATCATGAACAGCCTCAATAGCGAGCATCAGGAAAGTTTAGTTGAATTTAAGTTCGCCTTGTAAGGCGGAGGGGAACGTCACCGACTCCGAGTGTCATGGTCATGTATCCACGCATGACGCGTTCTCTCCACTGTGGCCTGGTTTCTCCGTCCTTCAAGATAATATCTAGCTTCCAGTCCCGTAATATCATTGTGAGGAAGCAGACTGCTTCGGTAATCGCAAACCTCTTGCCGATGCCTTGGGTGAAACTAGTGAAAAGGGGTGACAGTGGAAAAGAGGCGCAAACGTACATGAGCGCGATCCTAAGGAGAACATGGACAAGTCGTTCTCATTGGCGCCATACCACCGGGAAGGACGAAACTCTTCTGGGTCAGGGAAATGTCGTGGGTTGTAATCTAGACCCTAGTCAGCAGATATCCGCGCATTAGGGACTTGACGCACGTATCCCAACAAAATCAATAGCGACACGCAAGCCAGACTCCAGAGGTAGCTGTTCGGTCTCGCCGTCTTGATTATAAATGGTCAGGACAACGTCTTCGGCGGTGTCTCTGAATACCATGGCGCCGGCAGCTGGGAGGATTGTGAAGGAAACGGGGTATGATCATCATGTATCACTCACGGAATAGACGGGCAGCCTCCAGGAAACATGCTTCCACTTTGAACAGACGGCTCGAGTCATCGAAACCCTGGATAAACACAATGGGAGGGAAAAGGAATGCAGTCAAGTCAAGCAAAACATACCGGATGATTGCCAGATGTAACCTCCATGATATGCTCATAAACTTCATCCTGGATGTTGTCGTAAAGAGCAAGAAATCCCATCGTTGCGTCGAGGGCATGCGCCGTAGACTCTAGAATATGCACAGTCAGTTGTGTGCATGTCGATAGTCGCAATAGCTCACCGTGGCCCGCAAGAAGCATCAAGAAGGTGTTACCTCTCTGATATCGTGAAACTCGACATGGGCTGATCGAAGCAAGCAAACTCACCAGTTCATCGTCGCTCATCGCATACTCCGTATCTTCCTCGCTAGCTCGAATCATGAGGCTGAAGAGGTCGTTACGATCAGTCTTCTCTCCAGCTGCTAATTCTTGGCGTCGAGACTGTATAAGGGATTGTGAGAACGCAGCTAAGCTGCGATATGCGGTCTCAATATTTTGGAGACTAACATAATGTGAGGATATACGGAAACGGTTGAAGATGTGAGTACGCGTACCGTTTAATTGGGAGGTAATACATCCACTTTGGCACTATCAAACGTATCAACACGGTTGTAGATACGATCAGCAGAGCCTCCGCGAATGACATCGCGCCTGGCGTAGAGGATTCACTAAACTTCCAGGGGATTCGATTGCCGAAACCACAGCGGGAGATCACAACTAATGCTAGCTGGGAGATCATGAGAAACAAACACAAATGCATGGTAGAATATTAACCTTTGTAGTGAGCTTGTTGATAGATGGAATGGTATGTGTAGCTGACGCATCCCAATTCTCCGCTTCGAGCATTTCCTGGTATATGGACGATGTTTCTTTCCATACAAGTGCGTATCTGCAGAGTCAATGAACATGCGTCCAACCATAAGCAGCACCCAGCCATACGTTTGTCGACCAAATGCTGGTGCCACTATACGACGGTGTCGTTTCCATTCCGAGCCGTTTGCCGAGAATAGGTTTTCACCCCACAGTCTGGTGGCACATCTAGCTTAGTTCAAGAGTACGGGGTTCAATGATATGCCTTACGTGAAGATTAGAGAATAATCGTCTGGTTTGATGAACTGGCCACGGGTCGAAACAACCTGCCTCGCAACCTCCATGGAAGACGTATACAAAGCCGGGCGGCCGAATAGATACGGCAAAAGGGAGATAGTTTCGCTGCCGTATCTATGATACACTATAGGAACAACAGAGGTTAGAAAGAATGCAAGAGCCCAAACATGTAAGCAGTAGGAACCTTGATTCCGCCAAAGCCACTGCCAATTGTACCCCGGATTGAATCGCGAAGTCGGCAAAATAGCACCGAGAGGAGAGACTGGCGTAAAAGCAGATCGCAATCCAGGTAGGTAACGCGTTTTCTATCAACTTGTAAGGCGTCGCATCCACTGTGTAACTGGACCACTGACTCTACGACCTTCGAGGAATGTCCATAGTCTATCGAGGCCTGCGATGAGAAGGACCGTCAGCGCAGGCAGAACAATCGACACCATGCCGAGCAAGTACGAATGACTGAAAAAAAACGAATTGGTAATAAGTAGATTTGAAGGACCGAGACGCCCACCAACACAGGCACGTTATCACTGCCGCGCAGATGCGCGCAGGGTAATGCCTGCCAAGGCTCATGTTACAAACTTGCAGGGTTCACGATCCAGGGTCATTCTCCCCGACGTCGACAACATTTTCTCTCCGGGACCCACCTTGTCAGCTATCCGCGGGACATGACCTCTGCAAGCGAGTCCCGGTTCGGCGGGTCGACGAGGGAGCCTTGACACAAGGTGAGGAGGAGACCAGGAGTTTCGAGGTGAACCCGAGTCGGAGGACTGAAATCATGGGCGCCGGTGCCCTGAGCTAAGTGGCTGTGATGCAATGTTGTCGGCCAGTGAATTGACGATGACTTGCTTGATTATGAGGGCATGGCCTTCTCAACAATCGTACGCGTACTCAAGGACGTCGGACGCAACAAGCTAAACTTGTCGCCGTTTGCTGGTGTAAGTTTCGGAGGATATCGATACAATAGGTCGCCAGCTGTTGTTTTCAATGCCGTCACCATGTTTTGCTGCTGTGAACTTGCGATTTTCAGTAGGGCTTTTCATGGTCCGAAATGATGAACGTGACGACGTTTGAAGCTGTCCGTGGCAATAAGCGCCCATCGAAGATCACTAATCAAATACGTCGAATAAGACGAAGGGGAACGTTTCCAACACCCAGCGTCATTGTCATATACCCACGCATTACGCGCTCTCTCCACTGTGCCCTCGTTTCTCCTTCCTTCAGGACGATCTCTAGCTTCCAGTCCCTCAGCATCATCGTTAGGAAGCAGACCGCCTCAGTAATCGCAAATCTCTTCCCTATACCTGCGATGCAAAAAGTCGTCAACGAGAAAACGGAGGATAGAGCATGAACGTTGAGCGTACACGAGCGCGGCCCTAAGGAGAACATGGACAAGTCATTCTCGTGGGCATGATACCATCGCGAAGGACGGAACTCTTCGGGATCAGGAAAGTGCCTCGGATTGTAATCTGGACGCTGGTCAGCTGAAAGAAACCATTATGGAAGAGACGCACGCATCCCGACGACGTCGACGACAACACGCATACCGGATTCAAGAGGTAGTTGTTGCGCCTCGCCGTCTTGATTATAGATCGTCAGCACAACATCTTCGGTAGTGTCTCTGAACATCATGGCTCCAGCCGCTGAGAACGTTATGAATGAGACGAAGCATTGCCATGGTGTCGCACGCACGGAATAAACGGGCGGCTTCCAGGAAGCAGGCTTCTACTTTGTACAAACGGCTCGAGTCATCGAAACTCTGAATAAAATCAGTGAGAGGTGATCACCATTGAAAGTAATCGGCTAGAAACACACGGGACGACCATCTCCGGGTATAACTTCCATGATATGCTCGTAAATTTCTTCCTGGATGTTTTCGTATAGAGCAAGGAATCCCAATGCGGCGTCGAGCGTATGTGCTGTAGTTTCTGAAGTCGGCCGAGTCAGCTGTGTCCATGCCATGGTTGCACAACCTCACCATGACCCGCAAGAAGCATCAAGAATGTGTTTCCTCTCTGACAATGATGAATGTCAAGCGAAATGATCCAAATGGATAGAACTCACCAGCTCGTCATCACTCATTGCATAGTCTGCATCTTCTTCACTTGCACGAATCATGAGGCTAAAGACATCATTACGGTCAGTCTCTCCAGCCGCGAGTTCTTGGCGTCGTGATTGTATAAGGGATTGTGAAAACGCAGCCAAGGTACGATATGCGGTCTCGATATTATGGAGGCTAGTAAGATGTGTGAGTAAAGCGAGGCTCGGAGAGGAGAATACGAGTACCGCTTGATGGGGAGGTAATACATCCACCGGGGAGTTATCAGTCGCACTAACGAGGTTTCAGATACGATCAGAAGAGCCTCCGCAAAAGACATTGTGCCACCAGCGGACGATCCACTAGAGTCCCAGGGAATGCGATTACCAAAGCCACAGCGAGAGATTACAATTAACGCTAGCTGAGACATTCATGAGAAACGAAGACGACATAATGATCGTATATTAACCTTTGTAGTGAGCTTGTTGATGGCAGGAATCGTATGGGTTGATGAACTATCCCAGTTCTCCGCTTTGAACATTTCCTGGTATATGGATGAGGTTTCTTCCCATACGAGAGCGTATCTGGGGAGTCGATGAATATGGGTCAACTTGTCATGAACATTACGCGGAGCAACCCTACGTTTTAGGACCAAACGCCGGAGCTACTATTCGACGGTGCCGCTTCCATTCCGAGCCGTTCACTGAGAAAAGGTTTTCGCCCCATAGTCTGACGCGTCTAGGTAAGTTCATGAGCATTGGATTCAACGGTATGTCTTACGTGACTATGACTGAGACATCCTCAGGTTTGGTGAACTGACCCCGAGTCGAGACGACTTGTCGCGCAACCTCGATTGAAGAAGTATACAAGGACGGGCGCCCGGATATATAGGGTAAAACAGAAATAGTTTCGCTGCCGTATTTCTGATACACTGTCAACCAAAAAGGTCAGAAAGGATCCCGGAAGCAATAGTGAAAGATGATATGTAACCTTTATTCCGCCAAAGCCACTGCCAATCATGCCCTGGATTAAATCGCGAGGTAGGCAAAATAGCACCGAGAACGGAGACTGGAGTGAAGGCAGATCGCAAACCAGGTAGGTAGCGCGTTTTCTGCAAACTTGTAAGGTGTTATCTTCAGAACCGATGTAAACGGGGAACTGACTCTACGGCCTTCGAGGAACGTCCATAGTCTATCGAGACCTGCTACTACGACCACGGTCAGTACAGGCAGCACGATTGACACCATGCTAAACGACGTTTTGAGGGTGAAGCTATGAGTGGGTGTTCAAACGTTCATGCAATGGCTTTATCAATGAAACTGCAATTATTTGTGCATTGTGTACTCACAGCGAGATACCCACTTCTCCAAACAGGCACGGTACGGAGTTTGAACATCTTGTGCGGTGGTATGCGCTAGTCCTCCTTGGCAGCCGCCCAATGATATCGTCGATCGCTGGCAGGGCTCAAGTCACGATCACTTTGCAACTGCTTATTAGCCCGACGTGCTCAAACTATGCTCTTTCATTCCATGTTCTGACGGAATACCACGTACCGACCTATCCTATGCAGCATTTGATGAATACCACGAGACTGAAGCTTGAAGACCTGGCAACTCGAAAGGACGCCCTCGATCGCCCTCTTGGGATCATGAAGAGGGGGCGCGTCAGTATGCCCTTATTCCGTTTCCCTCATGACGCGTGGGTAGGACGAAAAACCTGGCGGACAAGCAACCGAAGACGTCGTCACATAAAGTGGGGTTTCTTTCAATGCGTATGTGTGGTGATGGAAGGAAGAAGACAAGAGCGCTCCGCCTTCTGCGGTACGTAACCTGAGAACAGGATCGAATGAGGGGCTCCCTTAGGGGGCAGCCTTAGGGACTGGCTCCGATGCCAGATACTCAAGACAGTCCCACCGAAGTTACTATGCAGGTCTCGGAGGATGCATGCATGAGGACGTCCCATCGATTCTTATATTCGTACAAGAGTTCTTCGGTATTGTATACGATGTGTACTGAATAAAGCAATAGCGTACCAAATTTACCAGCCTAGCTCCTCCAACGTGAGACCCCACACAAGCCCGCGTTCGTCGGGTTTGTTGGCAAGCCTCTGTCCCTTGTCAAGCGCGGTAATTTTATCTACGTCCGCAGGATCCAGTGTCGGAAGCTGATATCACAAGGACGAACATAAGTTGCATGCTCAAGTAATCGCGAGGAAGGTACGTACATTGAGGTTCTGCTTTTGTCTGGCTTCGTTGGCGCTCTTAGGAGTTGCAGTGGTCCCTCGGGCGAGATGCCAAGCAAGGACCACTTGTGCTGGCGCGACATTGTATTTGGCAGCCAAATCGACGATGACTGGATCGGTTAGAACATTCTGATACCCTGAAATAGCACGAGGTCAGAAGCCGACCGAGTAAAGAGGTTGGGTAATACCTGTAGGCGTATATGCGGTGACAACAATGCCCTTCTGTTTACAATACTCCACCAGCTCGTTCTGGGTCAGGTAAGGGTGGAGCCTCGGAGCGGACTCAGCACAAATGCTGATCGTAGCGGAATCAAGCTCTACTCACTCGACTTGGTTCACGGCTGGGACAACTTTCGCGGATTTGAGAAGTACCTCCAGGCTAAAAATGGTTCTCTAAGTTCCGCCATTAAGTGACCTCGAAGAGCTCACGTTTTGATGGAATAGTTGCTGACTCCAATGGCGCGAACTTTTCCAGAATCCAACAGTTTCTCAACGTCGGCCCAGACTTCAGAGAAGGACGGGGAGTCGACTACCTTGAGGATACCATTCGAATCCGTGGGGAAATAGTTCTCAGGATTGTTTTCTATCAGTAGATGTGATTTAGTAGCGTGCTGAAAGCCAGATAGTCATACAGACCGTCATAGAATACTCTGTGTGGCCAATGTACGAGAAACTAAAAGCAGGATTCATCAATTCCGAGACAAGTTTGATGATCAAGGAACTCACGAGATCAACGTAGTCCAATCCGAGATTATCAAGAGACTCTTGTAACGATTGAGCAACTCGTGAATGATGATTCCATCTGGCAATCGTCAAACGAGTTCAAGACTGATAGTCAAGACACAGACACGAGGATACGCACATCAACTTCGTGGTAATGAAGAGCTCCTCGCGCGGGATACCTGACGCTCGAACAGCGTTTCCAACAGACTTCTCGGTGCCTAGGGAAAGACTCAACTCAGCGGGCCAGAGTGCCGCCTTTGCGTCATTCTCGCACCATAGACCCGGGCAGTGTCAATATGCCTATAGCCGGACTGCCAAGTGAATTGATTAGAATGACGCCATTATCACTGTCAGAGCATACGACTCACCTTAAGCCCCGTCAAGAACCATTCCTGCGCCTGGGTCCGTTCCTCAGACGTGAGGCCAGCCCAAGCTCCCAATCCTGAAAAGATGCGATGAGACTGGCTTAAGCAGGAGATAGTGATGTGTTCGTGCCGATAGAAGGCATAGTAACCCCGTTATTGAGGGTGACCGAAGGTACGGAGGACATATCTACGCTTCCGATGATTGTGTTCGAACAAGAAAAATGGTCGAAGACTGCAAGGACTGCACAAGGGCCTACCCATCCCCAGAATCCAAGCCTTTATACAGTCATCCTACTCCAAGGAGTTACTCAGCGACGAATTCTCTTGGATAATGGCAGTATTGATGTTGCTTACTCATGACAATCCATAAGTGGTTCCCAGCGCATGGCTAACACAGAGCGCAGAATAGGAGGAAACTAAAATTAGAAGCATACTTATCAGTGGAAGGTCCCTCAGGCCGAAGCCGAAGAGGGAAGCGAGTGCTTACAATGGTACAGATACAAAGCTATCGCACTGCAGCGGAGTATCTCGTTTACCACCCCAACTCTTCCATCGTAGCTCCCCATACTCTACCGTTCTCATCTGGCTTGTTGCAAAGCCTCTCGCCTCTGTCCAAGCCAGAGATTCGAGCGACATCGGCAGCTTCAAGCGTCGGCAGCTGTGTCAATGAGGATAACGTGAGAGTACTCAAGGCACAAAAAGGTGTGAACTCACACTGATATTCTCCTTTTGTCTGCCTTCATTAGTACTCTTCGGAGCAGCGCTCACACCACGAGCGATATGCCATGCGAGTACTATCTGAGCCGGGGATACTTTGTACTTCCCGGCCAGCTCAACAATGGTCGGGTCAGTCAGTACAGGTTGGTAGCCTAATGAGCGCAGTTAACGGGCATTTGTCAGGGATATGTATGTGGTTGAATTACCTGTGGGGGCGTACGCCGTGACAAGGATACCCTTCTCTTTACAATAATCGACCAGCTCAGGCTGGGCGAGATAAGGATGTAATCTGGTACTAAATCGTAAACAATCTGCTGTACGTAGGAGTGGGGTGGTCACGTACTCGACTTGATTGACTGCTGGGACGACCTTCGCCGACTTGAGGAGAGTTTCGAGACTGTAATTAGAATGAGCTAGGAGCTCAGGCCGCTCAGGGGTCGAAAAGGGACTTACTTTCTGATAGAGAAGTTGCTCACGCCAATCGCTCGAACCTTTCCCGTGTCCAGCAGTTTTTCGATTTCAGCCCAAGTCTCAACGAATGTAGGAGATGCGACAGTCTTGAGAATTCCGTTAGGATGCTTCGGAAACTCGTCGTTTTCTGTTGCATCAATTCTGAGCAGACCGATCATAAACATGCAGAGTAATTACTTACTTACCATCGTAAAGGATTCTGTGGGGCCAGTGAAGCAGATACTGAATACCTGATTAACGAAGCTCAATATTCTGGAGGGCATAATGGCTCACAAGATCAATGTAGCCTAGGCCGAGATCGTCAAGTGAATCTTGGAAGGATTGTGCAACGCGAGAATAGTGGTTCCAGCTACAAGCTCATATGAGCCCAACATCACAAGAGAGAGGCATTCTTACGGAAGCTTCGTTGTAATGAACAGCTCTTCGCGGGGAACCCCTGATTCCCGAACGGCATTGCCAACGTATTTCTCCGTTTCTCAATCCGAAATGAGGGAGGGTATGGATAGCGCTTGCTTGAAACACTCACTATAAATTGAGGCCGTATCAATGTGCTTGTAACCAGCCTATGAGGGGTGTCAGAACATGTTCAATGCTCTGTTGGGATGCAACATACTCTGAGGGCAGTAAGAAAGGCAGCTTGCGAGGCAACTTGATCCTCAAGCACCAGACCATTCCATCCGCCAAGTGCTATGATAGTGAAGTTTCAGACAAACGTAACGAGTGCATCGAAAAGATATTACCTATTGCTGGCATACGAACACCATTATTGAGGACAAAAGTCGGCACGGATGACATGGTCGAAAATATCTCTGAAGCTGGACACCTTGTCGATGGGATGCGACTTGAGTGGTTTTATACAATATGGCTCATCCGCTCGAAGCGGAGGAGCATCGATGCTGTGGAACCACCCACTATGCTCGGTAATGTCCAGAACCGGTGAGGCATCAAGAAGCAAATTGCGACTTACCAAGCACAGGCGCGTTTTGGCCGTCCATTGTCAGCAGCCGTCATTCTCAACATTCCATCATCAAGCCGTGCGTCGTCATTCGAAGCCGACGTACGTTGGTCCGAGCTTACTCCGCCCATTGGCAACCGGTAACAGTCCCCATAGGGTATGTCGTGAGTGATGTAGCCCCGACCTGCATGAACAAATGTTGAAGTTGGAGCCCGGTCACGGTGACCTGGTCTGTGACAAGCATCAGGACCCGTCACGATTGTGACAGCCCTCAGGAGTCAGGAGGCTCATTGCTTCGACCTCTTCATACACGACAAATACAATTCAGCAAGTTCACGCCCAGGATAGTTAACGAGATCGGGGTAAGGAGGACATAACTTGCCGCCCGCCACGTCTGACTCGGTCTGTGAGGTAAACCAGGCAGGGGCAGACAATGGTCAAAACGTTGCTGATGCTAGTTTGATAAAATAGGCAGAAAAGGGGTGGGCGAAGTGGCTTACTTCCCAGTAGTATAGCGAGCCCACATATCCCCGAGTCGCCAAGTCCTATGCTTCGAGGTGCTTCGGCGAAGCTTTCATTTATTCGAATGTATTGATGGACGAGCTATGCTAATTCTCCGCCTTATACATTTCCTGGTATATCAAACAAGGTTCTTTCCACACGAGAGCGTATCTGAGGAGCCAAAGCATTTGAACATCGGCAACGAAAAAGTGGGTGACCCTACTGGTTACGGCCAAACGTCGGCGCCACTATCCAACGGCTGAGACATGTTTTGGTTTAATGAAATGACCACGGGCTGATATGACTTACCTCGATCGAAGACGTATATATGGATGGTCATGGGCGGTCAAATAGATAGTTGTCGAATACCCTCTCTAGAGGTTTGAACTGAGCTCGCCAATGATCTGTAAACGTCGCAAGCCGAAATGAGCAGCTTCCGGATCGGAGGATATTGCTTTCCCAGCCTGGTATTCCTACGGCCTTCTTCTCAGGACCCAATTTCTCCGGGGTTGGCCAGTCGAGGCGTCCTTTAACTGACTTCCTCATGGCGGAGGCCATATAGTTCAAGGGTCGGTCGCGCTTTGCTGATGTCAATGTTGGGTGTCCAACTTGCTCGCCCAACTCGCGACTCGTGGCTTGACTCGATGATGGGCTCGACAGGTAACGTCGCAAAGTTCTCTGTGCTATAGTTCCCACTTCCTCTCGAGAGCCTAGATTGACGCGTTGTTGAAGGTCGTGCATTCTTTCCCTTCGTTTGGTTTGTCCGGCTCAGCAGCCAATGCAGCCAGCAGTCGGTGGTCCTGTGATCATCGCAAATCCTTGGATTCAAGCTTGGATGAATATTGATGGCGTGCTGGTTCGGCTTGAACCCCAGATTTCCCCGTGCCTTGTAGAGTGCGCCAGCCTTCTGCTGCATATTCTATATGCTTTCGCCAGCCGGTTAGCCGTCGAAACAAACTCGGTGGTAGACACCTGGTTACGACGGAAACCTGGCCGACAAGCAATCGAAGTGCAGTGGGGCTGTCTGCGCGTAATTGTGGTGATAGAGGTCTGAGGTGGTTGATACTGTGGTGGTTGTCTGGAGCAACAGTCGGGAAAACTGACTTGATTATATACCAGAGGACGAGCAAGCATGGGCCTTCTCCACGATCGTACTCAGGGTCGCAGTGGCACAATGGTTACACTTGTGGCCGTTGGTCGGAGTATGTAAGGATGACTGGGCTCGATCGAGATACGGTATGTGGCCCACCTATGGTGTGGCTGTTTGACTCAGTTGGAAATCCACCGCGTTTTCGCAGCTGCATTCTATTGAAACTTGACGTTTTCGCGTAAGGATTTCAATTCAGTGGAGTTACGACTTGACCAGCTTCAAGTCGAGGTTCACTTATAACGATCTCACGTCACGATTGTGACAGTCGAAACGCTCGTGTTCAGCGCTCAGGAGTCAGGAGGCTGATCATTGTCCCATCGGTTTTATTTCATTGAATAAATCTTCGACCTTTTATCTGGTGACAAATTCCATGAATAAGTTGGCTGCTTCTAACCGTGAACCACACGCAGAGCGCGAGCGACATTTTGAACATCCATGCCACAGCGCCATGCAAGCAAGTAGATTTACCAGAGTTTATATTGGTATCACACTGTATCCATACAATCAGGTCGTAGATTCGAATTACGTGGTAACGGAATAGTAGTACAATATTCGTGAGCGTATTTAGGCGGGTGCACGGGATGTGGCATCCTTCCTCGAGAGCCGGAATCCATGAGGATTGCCTTGCGTACGCAAACACGAACGAAGTATATAATAAAGAAGCTGGTATGCATGAAACGAGTGTGCGCTCCAACGGCTGGGCATAAATAGTGGGGCTGGCCCATAATAAATACGGTCGAGTAAGACCCTGCATCAGCTGTCAAAGCTGAGGATTGGATGGTATCTATGCAATGGTCACAATGACTATAAGAGATCTGCTCTGCCTATAGAAAGGAGATAAACGTACTGTGAAAGGATTGATGGTAGATTGAGGGCATGGGATACGGTGAGGCCAAGGCAAACGGAAGCAATGGCGCAGGCCAACGTTCACGCAATGACACACCAACCGTGGGTTGTGTATCCCGAAGCTCGCTCAAAATCTATCGGGAAGTCTGATGACTCGCACAGTGCGTCGGCCGAAGGTGAGATGCCAGTGAAAAGGGTGTCGCAGAAAGAGTGGGTGATGATGGTGGAGGGGGCGACGGAATCGGCGGCAACGGCGGACGACGTGACAAGTGTAGTGGTAAAGAATTCGAAAACGTCCATGAAATTAAGAATAATTTAATTGTGGGGGATAGGGAGCGGCGGGTGCGCCTAACGCGCGGAGCTGAGGGCGGTGTGCTCAAGCTGGAGTGGGTCGCTTTCGAGGCAGACCAAACAGGCTTCTAGGTCAGGTCGATATTGCAATATGGTGCATGGGCCCTTGGTGGTTTATATGTGAAGGCCAATGCACAATGGCACGAGGGGGAAGAATGCGCATCGGACAATGAAGGATTAGTGGGTGGCAGCATTGTGGTTTTCCAATTGAAGACCACAATGGGCGGCATTGTGTTTTCGGAACTCCGTGCATTGTTCATCCCTGATTCAGCAGGGGGGTTGTGTTTCCAATGAGCAACGTTAACAGGGCGACCATGGTTTCGGTTTCGAAGGCTTCGACATGGACTCGGATGAACTTGAATGCAAGTCTTTTATTTGGACGCTAACGTTGTGCAAACAATGTGATAAAGGGGAGCGTGGAAGTCCAAAAAATACAAAATATATTCATACTGCTACAGCTATGGGGTGTTCGTATTCGGTAGGCGTAGAAACGTCAGTGTCTAAGGTAGAGAAACTATCGTCAAATGATAAAGATACATGTTCAGCTTTGGGCGGCTGGGATGCGCCGAAGGAGGAGCGCGAGTTTGGTGTTGACACAGGACTAGGAGTCATGGCGTCGGAAACGCGTTTAGCGGGGAAGAATGAGGACGAAGCAGACACGGAATGCTTCAAAGTGGGTGGGGATAGGGAGGTTTGCGGGGTCGAGGAGTTGAGCGATGAGAAGGTAGCTAATTTCGGTTTCGCATAATGACTATATTGATCGATTAGCATCACGGATGGGTACAGAAAAGTCTATTTCGTACCCGATGGAGGCGATTACAGTAGGTTTTTCGGTTTGACGCGGTTTGAAGCCGAAGGGCTTCATGAGCCAGCAGAATGCGAGTTTGTAGTTCCTCTGCGCCTCAGCGGCAAAGCCGAAGAACGCGAAGAAAACAAATGCACATATTGGGGTCGACCAGCGAGTAAACTCAATGCCAAGGACAAAACGGGGGTTCATCCGCCAAAGGACAGCCGGTATCTGTTCCATACGAGAGAAGGCGAAATGGGTATCCTCCCAGCTGATCCAGGGGCCGATGGTCGAGGAGACGGTGTTGATCCAGATGATAAAGCTGGCAATAGGGATTGTCAAGAGGATCTCGGTAGTGGCCAGTGCCATGAGTCGGAAGTAACGCCCAGCGGTGAGTGATTTATTGGAAGCGAGGAATTGGTTGAATTGGACACGACGTTGGATGAAAGACCGTAAGGATAGAGCTAGGTGACTAGATGAGCACTAGATAAGAATGCGGAGTAAAGAAACTCACTGCAGTAAACTGCGGACGCGAGGCCAATGAGAATAGGCCACATGTAAGAGATGAAATAGGTGAGGAGAGTATTGTACAGCGCAGGCTGGCATCCAATATCTTCTAGGACATTAAAACGGTGTCCTTGCACAACGTATTCTGAGACGAAAGGTGAACGATGGATGAGGATACGAGATAGCGAAGACGCACGAAGGGCGATATACATCATCGGAAATAATACACAGATACAGGAATCTATAAAGATCTCCCGACGTTTCTTCACAGGGAATCAGCTATGAGGTGTCTGAAAAAGGGAGGTAAGCTCACCTCAGCAGGGCTGATAGAGACAGCTTGGACGCTGGCAATGTGGTAGAGCCTTCTGTTGATGCACAAAGACGAGGCGGGGATACCGACGGAGGCTCCCATTAGTATACGGATAGCTGCAGAAGAACGGTGCATTAGAGCCACACGAAGAGATGAAAATTAGAGAAACCACAAACATATTTCACACCAGGCAGGTGAAGGATTCAAAGCGTTGCCGTGCCACACGACAGAATTGACGAATTGATTCAAGCAGGCCAATGATGACCACATCATGAAGTAGCATGTTCCCGAGTTCCATGCTTGTAGATGCCATGGTAGAGGTATAAGACTGAGGACGAACCCGAGGAAAGCGAAGATAGGATAAAGAGGGTATGTTGGGTCTGCCATTGTGATCTCGACGGTCTAAGCGTAGAAGAGGGGACGAGCTGAGATGGGTTGAAAGTGTTATATGATCTTCTTTCATTGTGCGATATTTTGACGCGGCGACGCACTATCGGTGTGAATGAACAATGGAAGGTACCTCGAGGTGAGGGTGACGGAGGGAATAGCCAAACTAAGACGACAATGTTGGCCACGTGACCGTAAAGCCCCTGTGTGGATTCAGAATTTAATGCAAGTTATGCCTGACCAATTTTCAACATATATGCTCAATTGAGAGAGTACGGATGGGTAGATAATGTCCTTTATATAAAATCGACTGTATTTCAGCTTGATGAGTGAGTAGGAATAAAAACCGATAAAAACGACGGTCGAAGACGATCACGTGGTCGGAGCCCATTGTCGGGAATCTCCGTCCACTGTTCTCCGCCCTTTGTTCGTTTCTCCCTCAATGCCCTCATAAGAAACTGGTATGTGTCTCCTCATCCCTGAAAGGATTTCCTCGCTCACAGCTTTGACATGCACATAGAACTACCATTCGTCTCTTTCCTCTGTGCCGTACTCGTTCTCATTCCTCTGCCATGGCACTGGCGTGCTGGAACGGTCGCGACCATTTCCATCACGATATGGCTATTCGCTGCGAACGTCATTAACGGTGTCAACTCGATCATCTGGTCGGACAACGTTATAATCCATGCGAAGGTCTGGTGTGATATCGGTGAGACCCACTTAAGTGTCTTCTCTACGAACTTTTGCTGATCCTATGGTTTCAGCGACTAAGATAAATATCGGGTGCTCTATTGCTCTTCCAGCCGCTTTATTTTGTTTGTGCATGCATTTGGAACGTGTCTCTTCAATCCGTCAAGTTAGCACGTCACTTAAAGACAAACGTCGACGGCAAATCATCGATAGTGTGCTCTGCTTCGGTGTTCCTGGCATCTTCATGGCACTTCGTACGTTCGTTTACCTTTATTCATGCTTCATCTGTCTCACTGTGTGCACAGACTATATTGTCCAGGGACATCGCTTCGACATTGTCCAAATCTTCGGTTGTCGCCCGACCACCTATGTCTCCGTCCCTGCTCTGTTCATCGTGTGGATTCCCCCTCTTCTTTTCTCATTTGGAGCATTTGTCTTGGCAGGTCAGTTGTCCTTTTTCCTAAATCTAATGTCTGAACTCACCTCATCATTAGTGCTATCATTCCGCAACTTCTGGAACCGGCGCATCATCTTCGCCCGCCACCTTCAGAATTCTAACTCGGCTCTCACTCCCTCGCGCTATTTCCGCCTTATGTCTATGTCTATCACTCAAATGTTCTTCGCTATCTTTGGCACCACCTTTCATATGTGGTTTAGCATCAAACGCGGTCTACGACCATGGATCAGTTGGGAAGATGTTCATTTTAACTGGTCACGGGTAGCCCAGTTCCCTGTTGTCTTGATCCCGAAGAACGAGCTGTTGTATACGTTCTTACTTTGGTGGACGGTTCCGCTGACGTCCTTCGTATTTTTCGCGTTCTTTTCGTTCGGACGAGATGCGATCGAGGAATACAAGGCGTTCGCCTCCCGGATAAAAGCCGTATTCAAGCCTCGTGGCCTCTCTGAGAAAAAGGCACCCATACCGTCACTGTACGTTGACTATGTAAATCTTAAGATTCCGCGCTGACTTTCCACCAGACCTTCCTCAAATACATCCTTTATCAAGAAAGGCATCATCGATAATAACAATTCTCCCTCTCCAACTATAGCCACAAGCAATGTATCCCTATCCCTCTCCGATTTCAAATTCTCTTCCTCTTTCACACCTGAGGACATTCACTCCAATGACCGAAATACCAACACGACACACGAGACCCCTCTTTACTCTGCTGACCTCGAAGCCCACCCACTCCCTACCACACCGTCACTCAGCACTCCTTCCACTGCGTCCCCCAATACACACCCACTCAATACAGCTCAGTAACCATGCCGCAGCACAGTTATCCCTACGACCCTCCGCCTACGACACCCTCTGCACAGTACGCCACTTTTTCGACGCTTCCGTCTCCAACGCCCCTTTCACCACCACCATCCCGTGCGCGTCCTAAGCGCGTTCCGGCTCCCAAAACCCCTCGCCCACTCACCTATCCCTCTTGCGAAACCTCCCAGGCTGTCAATGTACCGTTCCAGTGGTTATGAATGATTGGTTTTTGTGTTTTTTTTTTCGTTGTTGCTATCCCGAATGTATTATCAACACTGTATCTGTTCGATTTCCTAGACTACTGCATGTTTTACAAAACGGCCCTCGCACTCATCCGTCGAACGGATTTATCTACTTCAAGCTATACTAGGACACGTTGCTATCCATCTACATCAGTTAACTCTCAGCTCCTCTGTTGTCTCCTCTCTCTCAGTACCTAGAAAGGTAGTCTAATGACTATATTCGGCTAAACGTCGTAATGCACGGCTCCGCAACAGATCACTTTCTCCGCATCACTTGTCCAGATCCTAAGAGTGGCTGCTGCGTTAACTCAACGAAGATGGTGACTATTGGTGGACTTATGATGGATAGAACATATCTCGCTGCTGTGATACTCGCCGGCGTTCGAAGTCGGGTATCTGTCCGATCGGACTCGTCCGCCTTGAAGCTTGAATATTTGAATCTCGAACATGTAGGTAGAAGCATCGACGAGACTAGTTCAACCGGCCAAACTGTTAACCTCTCAATCGCTTCCAACAGGCCATGGTTGCAATATCCCGTCAAATCTCCCAACGGTGGGATAACAGGCTTCGCTGCAATCAAGGCTCAGACTGAAATACTCATGCGCTTCTTCGATAATCACGACCATATTTTTAGCCAAATCTAATGTTATGTGGCGACGAAAGAGTGTTATGAAGCATTACGCAATACGTGGTTCTTGACCATGATGGCGAATACGGAGGATAACACGGCACTCGGTATGGCGATGATAAAGACTCGGCTAAGAGCTGTGGTGTAGGCGGCGATGACTATTGCTTGAAGGTCCGCAGGTAGGTGAAATACGGTCTGAACGTCATGTTGCACTGCGATCAATATGTCCAAAGGCAAGGAAGAGGCATGCTCCGCCAATTGGCGTTTGAGCTGATTGGCAAAGATGGAACCTCCCGCCCTGTTGAAGCAGCAGTAAATGGAACGCGGTACGATTTCCCGACAAGGGACACTCACGCAACGCCAACCGAGAGGCCCAGTAGTTGGGAAAACGAACACATTGATGTCGCTTGACTGACTTGATCAGGAGCGTCAGCATATGCTGCTTGTACAGCTAGGACCTAATTTGTCGTTAACTAGCGAAGGTGTGGTAACGACAACGATGTTCTTCACCGTATTCTGGAGCGCGGAGCCTATGCCTACTCCAAACAGAATTTGGTAGCCTATAAGCCGAGCGGGGGAGGTGTCCACGGTGACTGTAATGAGAAGCCCGGCAGCCACAGCACCCAATAACGGCGGGAAGAAGAGAAACACCCAGTATCGATGCGTGAACTTTGAACCATCATCACTATAAAATTTCTAGCATGGAATGGTGCACGATTCTACGCACATTAACAATCGCTCCGACCCCGGCCGCAGCTGGCTCCATTTAGTTTGCGAAGTTCAACACGGGAGAAGCTAACATACCTAGGACCCCGGAACTGCGTATCCTTAAGTCAAGTCAAGTGAAGGGAACTCAAGATAAAACGTACAGCATATATGCAAGAATATCGATACCAGAACGAGTGGCGGAATGTCCCTTGGCCTGATAGAAAAAAGGCTACGGATTGTTAGTATATCATAATCGGCATAGTAATGGCGAGGACAAACCAAGTAGTACTGTAAAATCAGATAATATGTTTGAGTTGCTTCGTCAAGATATTAGTGCAATAAAAGCGAACCGTGCCGATCACGAAGCAAATATACAGAAAGAACTACCGAGACGAATCAGCGGTAGGTTTCCAAGTTCAGGACAAAAACCTACGGATTCGAGACATGCACCGACCTGGGTGCGCCGAGTAAGCATGTCGAAAGGAAGGATAGCGCGGCCTCCTTGCCGCGACTCCCAAAAGATGAATAGGGCCAAGAATACACCGGACTATTGAAATTAGCAAGAATGCGTAACGCAGCGCAGACATACCAGACAGAACGTGGCAATGACCGCAGGATCATTCCACGGTTTCTCATTGCCACCCCATTGCAGTGGAAGGAGGAAGAGAACGATAGCTACAATGCTGAGACTACTACCGATCCAATCGAGGTCGAGGTATTTGCGCAATTCGTCTTTCGTCAACTTCGTTCGCGGTCTTGGGAGCACAATGAATGCACTGGCCATCGCAACGCCACCAAGCTGAGAATAATTAGATTCACCTTGAGCGTATGGTAAAACATGAAACATACCGGTAAGTTGATCCCTTTACAGGTCGAGGTGCACCTTCAGCAGCGACACGGCAATAAGCTAGATGACATACAAAAGCACCATCTGGGATGTGGCGACGGTCAGTTTAGTAAGCGTCTGAATGGACATACAACCCACCGCCAGGTCAATTTTTCTGTGCGAACCATCAGCGTTGAGATCGAGTTGAAAAATCCAACTCATACCAGCAAAAACTCCTCCGAGAAGAGGACCGACGACGGAGGCTATGGCAAACACAGCACCAAATGACCCTAAAAGAAGCGGGCGATGCTCTAGTTTCGTGATCTTAGTGCTGTAAGTACATGATGGCATTGAACTAGATATTGTGTCTCTTACCTCGGCGATGATAGTCAGCGCTGATACCCAGATACCAGAAGCTCCAATGCCAGAAACTACTCTGCCAACGATTAGGAAAACCACTGAAGTTGAGACGGCGCAAAGCAGACTGCCGAGCTCGAAAACTGCGATTGCGAATAGAAAAACCCATTTACTATGTCCAATCGACAATATTTTGCCATACAAAAGCATCAGCCCCGCCTAGGGCAGCTGGCTTCAGACTCGAGTGAGCAAAGGCCAAGGTACAACCTACTTGTGGGAGGAAATAACCGCCAGCTATCCAAGATAGCTGAGCCACCGCGTTGAAATCAGAGGCAATGGACGGCAGAGCTGTCGCAATGATGGTTTGGTCAAGTGACATGAGGCTGGCCGCAAGCAAGAATGATCTACAAGATAATTTGGTCAGCGTCGTGACACTGTAGATGAATACAGCGTACAGGCAGACAACCCATAGCCTTAGCCCGGTGATGTACTGGCTATCTGTCGGGTTGTGCTTCTCATCTTGGCTACCACCTTCGGTTACACCTTTGTGAGTGTCGAGGACCAGATCCTGCGAGTTTGAAAACGGCTTAGACATGAATGTGACAGGCGAGGACGTACAAGTTTTGTATGCAATAACGCTCCATATTTTGAGTAAACTTAGATAGTAGGACCACCGCACAACGGACGCTGCTGATTGAATACGAAGGTGGTTCGATCACATGGTGCGCACATCTTTCGTAGGTGCAGGCGGTGATAATGGGACCGAGAACACATCATCATCAGTTGGTACCCACAAACAACAGCGCTCAAGCGCTCAAGGCGGCCCTAGAACATGATGACACCCAGCTAGATATGTTCAGGATTAGAACCTAAACACGAGATCCATCAGCGCATTCTCAGAACAGATAAGAAACTTATCTTGGCAAAAGTTAAGCCCGATTTCACAGGACCTCACGCGTGCCGTAATAATGCATCATTGATATGATACCAACGCAATATAGGTAGCTCCGAGAGGCACCTTCAAAGTTTTCCAGAGCAGAATACGATCAACAACATCACGTCGAAGAGACAAACGCCCACTCCTTTCACCCCAGACGACATCGTTCATGCCACACTCGGCTCTTCCATTTGATGGAAACGGCATTGAGCAGGAGCCGAAGTGTGAAGGTTATGAAGCGCATAGATATCACTTTCTTGAGCTTGAAAAGCGATCCCCCTGGAAGGTTGGACATCGTCAGATGTGCTGAGCATCGAGCGGCCCCGAGGGACTCCACGCAAGTTGAGAATGATTCGCGACGGCTACGTTCAGGTTGAGCGTGAAAATACAGTGAGCCAGAGTGTCATACCCCAATGGACAAGGTGGCAATTAGCCAACTGTAATTACAGGAGTGAGAAGGTTTGCCTGCCTAACAAAAATAAGACTTACGGTACACCAGCTTCTACTATGGGAGAAGCATCCACGACATGGTTAAGAATGATATTCACGAAGTTGGCAACTGGAGAAAAAGTGGGATGAAAGTGATATTGAAGCTTGCGTATTTACGTACGGAACATCCTGGGATGAATGAAATGAGCCAGTAAAATGGACGAGGATGGAAGGGCTGACATGAAAAAGAAGAGTGCGCCGTCCCTCACGAGAATAACCATAAGGTTTGAGCGAAAGGCATCTGTTTTTGTTGATCCACGAAGACGGAATACAGCCATAGAAAAGAGGACCGCTGGCAAGGTACAGAATGAGAAGCAGCAGCATGGTTCGGTAGCATATTCCTCACATTGATAAGCGATATTGATTATCCTGTAATAGTTTAGCAAACGGTTGAGGGAGTGGATATATAAACACACCAAGCAGCCATCCCAAAACGCGGAGACACGGTTCCAAGGCAACCGGTAACAGGCAGTCCGCTCGGGTGCGCAAACGCAGGACCGGCTTCAATGCCTGTCATTGTTGAAAATACGAGTTCCGCCCGGAGATTAACGAGTTACATAAAACTGGATGACGAAAGGAACAGACGAACAATGGATTCCACTATGTGATACCCATGGTCAGCGTAGGAACAGATAGGTGAGCGAACGAACCTGCAAACAGTGCAACGAGTACGAATGTGACTAAAAAATAATTAGCATCGCCGAAAGCGGGGTCACGGGGAAGCGTACCCGTTCTTCCTCGATTGTAAAACGCGTGTACCCTCATTGCAAGGAGGGCATTCGCAATCATGGAGAGGAGCTGTACGCCACTGCAGAAAGTCCGAGTTCAACGCCTAGACCCTTGGTAGCAGGCAGAAACATACAACGCTTCGAAAGGTCCCCAGCCTTTGCAGCTTTCCGGCATTCTTAGCAAAATAAATGGTCGGTTGATACTTACTCACAACTGCAACCATCGATGGTATCAGCGAGAAGGCGAATGACTCGGTACCAATGTCACGAACCTTATCCGTCAAGTGATCATTGGTTTGCACTGAGGGGAGCTGTCACTTCCGTGTCGAAGCAATCAAATTAAAGGGGCTGACCGAAAGCGCTGTATCTTCACAAAGATGAATTACGAGGATCACTGAGAAAAAAATCAAAGACTGACAACAAGAAAAAGATACCGTAGTATCGAGCAATGACATAAATTGCGAATGGTATGGAGACGCGTTGCCTTAAATCCAGACCTGAATACCTGAGACTCTTGACGAGGTGTTACGTACTTCCATATTCTCGTCACCTTATTTTCTTCAATTCAATGAAGGCACTCCAATGGAACGAAATACTTACTTCTTGATCAATGGTGAGAAGCAGATCATAAACTGCCCAGGCGGTCGCCGCAACTGGCCAATAATCAGGCAACGCCAAGAACGAGGAACGGGTGACATACCAACGTTAAAGTGGGCTCTCAACGAGTCCCCCACTACTTTGTGAACAATTACAAGCTCTGCTTGGGACATTTTTTACGAAGAACGCTAGAAGCAAGGAATAATGGCTTTGGAATGGCAAACATGTAATGCCAGGTTCCAGGTATATAAGACTCCTAACTTGCCCAAGGCGATGATTAGGGGAGATAACTACATAGGACGGAATAATCCATCAAGGCGATCGAACCTTGGAACAGATGCCCCAAGTGGACGCAACATCAGCAAGTCGGCCAGTGAGGAAGTGTGGGTGCTGATAGGTTTGAGGCTGTAGGTCAATTAGATCCAATGCTGAGCGCTGAAGCGCTGATGAGCCATCATGCATCATGCATCATAGATATGAGAAGCACAGCGACTGAATGATTTTGAACATCCTTGATTGTGGTGGGAGGAATCCAGAACTCCGAATTCGCAGGGAATAAGTGCGCAAGCGCCCACGCACGTGTATACACATGACCTCGGCAACTCACGGCATCCCCGACGTGTCGGGCAAATCACACTAAACCTCAACTACGTCGACTTGGCGTTGTCGTCCCGCCATACGTCCCTCACGCGCTCGGCTGTCCCCGCCATCGACAGGGCTCTCGCTTCCACTTGCGGCAACTGAATGCCCAATCATGGATGACCCTTCGATTGACGAGTACCGCTAGAAATTCCATTGTTGAGAGTGGTCGGCCACTTGGACGTTGAGTTGAGCTTGCTGAGTGTTAGGGCATATCCGCTTGACTTGTGATATAGCTCCTGGAACGGAACATAAAAAGTAAGTTGTCTCCTAGGGTCAGATAATCACCAATACCCTTTTAAACGGACTTATCGATAGAATTTTCAGCTTGTCTTTTTATCTCCCCCCTGCTACATCCTGTTCGCCTAGTAGCTGCAATGACACCACCTCCCGCAACTGCACCTCGACCAAGTCCTTTTCCCAAGTGTCAGGACGCCGCTTGCGCAAAACCGACTCTCGGCCCTGTCTTACTCTGTCAAGGTAGAGGCAAAGAGCCTCTGAATTTTGGCCGATGGTACCAAGTGGTGAGCCGTATCTGCTTCGATCCTAGACTTTCATTGCTAATCACTCATATGACTTCTAGTGTACTTCTTGTAAGCTTGTTAGCTGGCATGGCCGCCGACTTGGTGTGGACCAAATCCCCGAAGAGATTCAAATTCGTTCTGCACTCAAAAGGTCCCTTTCGGACCAACCCTCAAACAGTCTCGACTGTGCGAGCCCCAATTGTCGTGGAGATGGTGGCCCTAGAAAAGCGAATCGACTCTGCGACAACTTCCCCCAGCTGTGCAAAACGTGCTGTCGCCTCCTCGGTCTTCGCTGCATCGTCCACAAGGTTGCGTTATCCAACGCTGGCACTGACTTATCCACTGGCAGGTCTGAGTCTGCCGGTGAACCTCCTGCACCTGCGGACACCGTTGACGCCCCCGCAGCAATGTCGACTGATGCCACCACTTCGGTTTCGTCAAGGGCATATGCCCGACCCTTGCCATCGAGCTTTGCCAAGGCCTACGTTGCTACTCACCAGAAGAACGCTGCCTCAAATGAAAAGGTTGCAATGGAAGTAGAGCGGAATGATGCACTCAGCAAAATGGTTGTTGTGTTGTTATGGCTTAAGGTACGCAATTCGCTGACATCATTTACTATCATGATCATTCATTTTCTCTCAGAGCCGCGGTAAAGCTGCTCGTTTGAATGTAGTTTCACGTCTCTCGGGGAGTATTGTCCTTGCCGAGCACCCAGTGATTACTCAAAAACTGGCCGGTGCTGAGACTGTCAGCGTCTTTAGATTGGCTCCGCAGCCGGAATGGATCGAGCAAGAGCTCAATGTCCCGATTCCCCTCACCAGCCGCATGCGTACCACACCTCGTGTCCTCTGCCGCCTCCCCTCCCTTGAAGATTCAGATTGCTTGGATCTTGACGAGGAGCTTGCTGTCTTAGGTGTCCCTGCTCCTAAAGCCACTCGTCCTGCGTCTGCCTCGGATGGGGTCCCTAGGAAGCCTAGTCATCCACGCGTTGATGCTTCTCTCGACACGAATCCATCTATGCCGAAGCGACTGTGCGTTACCCCAAATGTTCCCTTCCCACGTGTGTACACTTGTGAGATGGCAAATGGCTTCACGATGGTCGAGATGTACCTGCGCACGGGGTTTCCCATGGACGATGCCTTTGATGCTGGCTTCCCTGGCTCTGTCTATGTTGACCACATTTTTCAAGAACACTACGACATCTACAAAAAGGGTTTGGAAGCTGATATTATCAGAGAGTACCAACGACTTGGCTATACTTCGGGCGGAAAATGGATCAAGCTGTCTGCTGATAAGCGGATCATGTGTAGGTGCTTCGTTGATCATATCCATAGTGATATTTACTCTCCTAGGTCTGTCGGGTGCTCACAGCGATGACGCTCCGGCTACCACAGGATCATCCTCCAAAGCGACTGGAGATGACTCGGATGTCATCGATCTTACCGGTACCAGTGATGAACCATCGAACGACATGAATACTGACGAAGCGTCTGCCGGCGATGACCCTATCGACCCAGCTGCATACCAAGCATTACTCGCCGAGTCAGTTATATATAGTATTGATGTACAGCGGTTCATATTTCCAAATGGAAAACCTGAGGTGGCTTGGACGACATCAGACCGTGGCCTCTCGTTGTATACGACATGCTCTCCGAGGACGACTGGCTCAACGAAGCAAGTCTATTTGGTGGGTTATCAATGCATCATCTACCCTGGCAATTGATGGTAACTAACTATCTAATAGGGATATATGCCATCCGATGGCGCTGTTGTCATGAAATCGATTGCGCTTCCTGATGGTTGGCATGCACCGTGGCTTACTGCTGAGGCTGCCATATGGGCTGAAGCGTATAGACTTCCGTTGTGTACTGAGGCATCGCTGGCATTTCAAGAGCTGTGTACTAGCACCAGCACATCCTTCCACCGTATGTCTCTCTCTCACATGTTGATACTATGACGCACTTGCCAACTGGCTCGAATAGCTTTTCAGGTCCTGCCAACCAAGATCTTTGTTGTCTGTGGTAAATACCGAATCGGGCAAGCTTTCGTCGAAGGTCCCTATAAAATATTGGCAGAGCGAGAGGCTGAGCAATGCCGTCAAACACTCGCCGCATTTTCCCACTTCACCTATCACACTAGTGACCATCAGATGATTCACATTGACTTTCAAGGTATCTTCTCTAAATGCATGTTGCTGGTGATGTACTAAAATGATGCGTAGGATATCATACTCAAGACCGCCTTGTAATCTTTGACTGCGTGACTCATATGTAAGAATATTCCATCTGCTGAAGTCCCTCGCCACTAAGCATCCTGTGCTAGCTGCAATACAAATGATTTGGGTCCGTTCATCACTGGCAGTGGTACGGCATATATCGAGAACTTCCCTACAATCCACACCTGCAATCGCCTGTGTCAATCAATCGGTCTTCCATCGGTCTAATTTGCCACGGCAGATCTCTAAAATAATCTGACCCATATGTCTACTAGTTCCTAGCGTGCTTTTTAGCCTCGCCCTTGATGCTTACCTTACATCATGTATGTTGTACATATATTGCACGCAAAGTAGTTGGTAGTGTATGGGCTCGATAAAATGGCGTGAATCAGTTAAGAACTCTACGGCCTATCTGTCTGAACATTGCTGTCTACTGTCAGGAAAAGAGTGTCGAACGGGATTACCCAAGGCTGATAATCCTTTGTTGTCAGCTCTTCTATGATGTAACGATTCCGTCGCTTGATCATCTCGTCCAGATAGAAATTGTACCTGGACACCTCCATATTCCGGAGAATCGCCATGTAGCCTCCCAGCCAAACGTTCGTTTGTTCGCATATGGAACTATTAAAGCGCCACTTTCCCTGGTGCATGAGTTCTTTGAAAGCAGCAGGATTACAGTGTTGTTGGCAGAATGTGTCAGTTTCCTTATGCTTGGATCGGAAGTGAAAGACATCCACCGGGCGGGCTGTTCGATCGAAGTGGGTGTCGCCAATAGTACGCTGGTGGGCGACAAGCTTGCAGTTGGAGTCATAGAATAGATACTCGGGTGTTGACTCTGGAGTGGGGAATGTTGCCTTGGCAGCTAGCTAACGCACACAGTCAGTGATGCCAGCCAAAGTTGACTGATGAAATAAATATACATGTACCGCAGATATGGCCTCAGATCCATAGAGAGTTGCACGAGAAAGGATTACACCACACGGACGCATGAACAACAACTCGGTATGAGTGTAGTTGGTCCCGAAGCATGCACGCAGCTTGCGCTTACTATAGTCAGCACCATCTTTGCCGCTACATTCTTCCTCTTCAACAACACCAACAAATTTAGGCTGCTCGATATCAAGCGATGCAGAATCTGTTGGCACAACAACCCCAGCTCGCTTCAGCCGAGCCTGCAGATCCATGATGGCGGTTCCTCTTGCAAAGTAGCGAGCCTCCAGCCTTTTATGGCCAGGATCTGCGCAAGTCCGGCTTCTTCCATCGACTGGCATAGTGCAGTTGTCAACGGCACAGAGACGTTCTCGTACCTGGTGGTCGGGACAGAAACGATCAGTACGACGATCCAACGGAATTGTGCAGTCGTGGATGCCACAGCACGGGTGACCCATATTATTTCCGTCGCACACTGCGGCTTGTATCTTTTCTGCAGTACGACAAGTTGGCATCCACATTTATCATAGCTGCACTCAAAGCACTCACGGAAACTCCCATCCTCAGCCTCGATAACATGACAACATAGATCACAAGCGTGCGGATACGCCTCTTGACCAACACCTTCCATTGCTTGATTCCTGACCCGGAGTGCCTCTCGTAGTCGATCGGCCTGGCTGCTTTCATCATGTGGAAGTATGAGCTTCCATCCATGTTCAGCTTTATCAAGGAGTAAGGAGTACAGGAAAAATGAATTAAGAACATCTTCAGGCCGGAGTGAGAGAGTCGACTGCCAGTTGGGATACTGTGGCTGAAGGAGCCTTGCGTATTGAGCGGGGAAAGCATACTTGTTGTTCTTCACATGCGGGCATCGAGGAGATAATGCATAATCGTAGATGCGAGCCCAATTGGTAGCCGAGATCCTATTACTAGTGAGCAAACTAGGATAACAGGTGGGGGTATTAGAAGCTACAGACCAGCCAAACACCTGGCCCGCTACGAACAATTCGACCAGGCTAGTCTCAATGAAAAAGTGCTGCGCCACCTGTAGTACATCCGGAACACCACCGTAGTAAATGCGTTGGCCACTTTGAATGCGGTAGTTTGAGTGGTAGCGGGTGTAACACTCTGTTTCGATGATATCAGTTCACGCGGGTGGAGCAAAGACTGTATTCTACTTCGGCAGTACAGAGATGTAGTATACACTGGTAACGGACCCTCTCGCAAACTGAATAGAGTTGCTTTGTGAGTTCTTGGCTCGGCGAGACGCTGTGGATGGCCAGTTACAGAGCTGGTACATTGCAGGCAGACTCGGGTTGGTGGAAACAAGTGGCGATATGCTGATGAGCAGTTTGAATGTCAGCATAGTCAGGATCATTGGAGATGTAGATACCGTACGTACATGTCTCCTCGTTCAGTGCAAATTGGTTATATTGATAAATCTCACCATCTGTTGGCACAACACCATTCATAGCCCAGACATCAGCTTGCATCAGCTCCCAGACTTGCTGAACTAGAGGCGCATCCCATCCCATAACACCAGCGAGCACCTTTTGCACGACGGGCGGTAATACCCTTGGTGGAGAGTCGTCCTCTTGTTGCATCGTGATGAACGTTCGAGCCATACTGACAGCACGGGAGAACTGAGCGATAGTGGCAAACGAGACACGAGGATCGGAAGGTGTAGATATGAGTTGATTCATGGTGGATATTAGCGATGTGAGTGTACAGGATGTGCGCAACGACGAAAGGACAGGGTCAGTATTGACTGTGGGAATATCAGTCTGACCGTGGAACACGCTTGCTAAATGCGGGGCCACTGATTCCGAAATGGCAAATCCCGCTCATTGTCAACAACGGCGAGCGACGTGTGCAAATGCGCACTGTCTATTCACATGTCGGCTGCCAAGCGATTGCGGCTGGCGATGGCCGTGTGCGTGATTCGTTCAGATCACGCGACTTGCGCCATCAATTTTTCATTCCCCGTCGATTAGGTGTCCTCCAGGAATCAGGAGAATGGATCGGGGGAGACGCCCGGCGCTCGATGTTCCAACTCCGACAAGAGCTTGTGTCCTTCGGATTCGTCACTCAACTACGCAACGCACATACACACGCGGCGAATGGAAGTAATGCAGGTTGATACACGCCCACAGCTTACCTTCTTGCTTCAGTCTCTGGCACTAGTCCTTGTTCATCTTCCGACTTGAGTACCTTCACTCCACTAGCATGGTGTCGATATCCCTGTCTGCGCTCACCGTCATTCTGGTAGCGGGCCTCGACAGGCTATGGACGTTCCTCGACGGTCGTAGGGTCAGTATTCTGCGTATACTTTTGAAGCCTATAGCTGATAGTGACCAGAAAACAAACTACCTACCTGCATTGCGGTCTGCTTTCACTCCCGTCTCCGCGTGGGGTGCTCTTTTTCCGACCTCACGGTTCAACCCTGGCCTCAACTGGCAGTGGCTTTGGCGGAATAAAGGTTCTGGTTGACTGTTTTCCGGATAACGCAATGCTAACTTTACGTTGACCCAGTGTATCAGCGATGCGGCAGTGAAACCATTGCCGTCCTCCCATATCTATTAGGCCGCCCATCTGTGTATACCTCTTCGATCGAGGTAGCCCGACAAGTTGTATCGACCCGTGGTCAGTTTATCAAACCAGATGAAACCACTGCGATAGTCAAGTGCGACATCCGTGATATGCCATGTCACCTATCACTAAGCCAGATTTGCCTAGACTGTGGGGTGAAAACCTCTTCTCTACGAACGGTGCGGAATGGAAGCGGCACCGTCGTATTTTGGCACCGTCATTTAGTCGCAAAACGTATAGGACTTTCTATTGCAGCAGTGTTAGCGTTGACACTCATTACCCCTCAGGTACTCCCTGGTGTGGACGGAAACCTGTTCTATCTATCAAGAAATGGTTAAGGAGGAGAAGTGGAATGCTTCCACACACGATATTTCATCTGTAAACGAACTCACTACAAAGGTTAGCATTATTACCCTGATTTTGTATTTTGTTCTCATGAATGTTCCAGCTAGCATTAATGGTGATCTCTCGTTGTGGCTTCGGTAATCGCATTCCCTGGAACTTTAGTGAATCATCAACGCCTGGCACAATGTCTTTTGCCGATGCTCTAATTATCGTATCCAATTCCTCTATTGCTCGTTTGGTAACACCAAACTGGATGTATCGCCTCCCAATTCAGCGGTACTCTCATTTACCTCTGCAAGCGATGGCTTATATCCTTACACGTCTGAATAGCCTCCGTGATATTGACACGGCCTATCGTACTTTGGCTGAATTCATGCAGTCTCTTATTCGATCTCGGCGTCAAGAATTAGCAACCGGAGAGAACGCTGACCGCAGTGATATCTTCAGCCTCATGATACGTGCCAGCGAAGCAGAAGGAGAGTATGCGATGAGTGATGATGAACTGGTGAGTCTTACCTATTCAGATTAGACCCTGCCAATTCATACGGTCATAGGGCGGGAATACCTTCTTGATGCTTTTTGCAGGTCACGGTAAGATTCTGAGGATGGTAGCATGGACGTCGCTGACTGAGGTAATAGAAACTACTGCTCATACCCTCGATGCAGTGATAGGGTTCCTTGCTTTATACGAAGATATCCAGAATGAAGTTTATCAACACATTATGGAAATCATACCCAGCGATAATCTTCCCGTAGGTTTTCACCTGATCTCTGGGGCTTCCCTATCATCGAATCCCTACAGAACTTCGATGACTCGAATCGTCTTTACAAGGTAGAGGCATGTTTCCTGGAAGCTGCCCGTTTATTCCGTGCGTTATCCAAGACGGTGCTGCTCTGCATCGCTAACATCATTTCCAGCCGCTGGCGCCATGATGATCAGAGACACTACCGAAGATATGGTCTTGACCATCTACAAACAGAACGGCACCACAGAACAGCTACCGTTAGAGTCCGGCATGCGTGTTGTTGTCGATGTTGTTGGGATGCGTGCGTCGTTTCTCTGCCAGTTGATACAAGCTGACTAGTGTCTAGACTACAATCCACGGCACTTCCCTGACCCAGAGGAGTTCCGTCCCTCCCGATGGTACAATGCCCACGAGAACGACTTGTCTATGTTCTCTTTAGGGCCACGTTCATGTATGTTCAGGCTTCTTTGTCCGCTTTTCCGCCATTTTCATTTGTTTCACCCAAGGCATCGGGAAGAGGTTTGCAATCACCGAGGCAGTTTGCTTTCTCACGTTGATGCTCAGGGACTGGAAGCTAGAGATTATCTTGAAGGAAGGCGAAACGAGGCCACAGTGGAGAGAACGCGTGATGCGTGGATACATGACCATGACACTCGGAGTCGGCGACGTTCCCATCCGTCTCGTACCGCGCTCTTGCGATAATTAGCCGCGTCTTGTCCCCCGCTACTGTTGCATATGTTATTTCTTGCCCATCATTTGTGGGTCCACTCCTGGGGAATCGAAGGCACTGGTACCAACCGAAGCGACTGTTTTTAGCCAATCGGCTCGATCGTGGTCAAGCTTTCGGCATATCATCAATCAAGCGCGCCTCTCTGGGACTCGGTGAAGTCGTCACCGAAGTACATGCTTCGCTTCTTGCAGATGCCCGTATTGAATTGTTTTGATTTTCGCTTATTAGAAACGGTCCTTTGTGTGCGCTCTTGCTGACCTTCTGACAATTTGTTCAACAAGACGTGAGACAAGCATCATCCCTATCAATGCCTATAGGGTCAGCGTAGATAAGGAGCATCAAGATCATTGATGCAAAGCAATACATTCATTTCTGAATAGGAGAATCAAGCCAAAGGTCTACGCAGTCTAGCCACGAAGAATGCCATCGGTGTAAACAGCTTATTGCCATAGTCAGAGATCTGAGTAGAAAGCTGAAAGAAAAACATACTTGATGACGACCGGCTTGTACCAGCACCGTGGCTCCCTCCTTGGTAATGCTTCCAAAATCGCCGTGTGACCCATCGTCGGATGCCCACTTTGCCCGGGTTTCGGAGAGCGCATATTCCAGGTGCGTAAACCACGGTAAGGTGGACTTCCCAAGAGAAGCAAGGTCTTCTGAGCGGACGATATCGAACGAAGAGGTCTCGAGTGCCTTGAAAGCTGATTCAACAGTGCGTTGAAGGGGCGGTCTATGGCCTATACGGGTGACATCCTCGAGCAGGTGGGCAAGGCGACAGTGATCTCGGTTGTAGGGATCAAAGGTATCTGTCCAGCACCACTCAAAAACGGCGACCTGAAAACCAGTAGGGGATATATGGATAAGCGAGCGCAGGGAGCAAGAATCATCAAGTATTTCTGACCTTGCCTTCTGGCTTTAGGATGTATGCAAACTGGTTATACATGGATTCGAAGCTGGGTGAAGACTACACCATCGTTAACATGCACGCTACAGTCGAAGTATGGTCACCTTGGTAGCTTCTATGGATAGAATGGCGTCGAATGTTCGGTCGTGAAAGGTAGCCCGTATATCGTCGAAGCGGCCTAGGATTGGGTGAGTTCAAGACGTAACGCAGAATCGTGGCTTCTACCTTGGGCGAATGACACCCTGTTCTGGAGCCTCAATTCTCGTGCCATCCTTGAAGCACACTCGACCTCGGAACATGGAAACATTGACATTGGTAGACTTTAACAGGCGCTGCGAAATACCTTTGACGAGTCTGGATCAATACCAACCACTGAGACGTTTTCAATGTTGGCAAGTTCACAAGCTATCCTCCCAGTCTCGCAGCCAACTTGTAGCACAGACATTCCAGGCTTCAAACCAAGGCATGCAACGAGATAGTGTAGATGACGGGCAAGAGATAGGTCCGGCCTGTCACCGCAGAATATGCGCGAAAAATGGAAGTCTCTGACTTGAGTCATGTCTTCGGCTGGATTTCGATGAGGGCTAGTCAGAAATAAAATACGCGAAGTAGATACTTCGCTTTGAGGGGACAATTTGCTACCGCGGATGTCGCACCTTCTGAGTCTGACTCCGAGCTGCTCTTGCCTCAAACACGGATCCGATGGTCGGAATCATTGTGGCCCATAAGAACCGCTTGGCCCATAAGAACCGCTTTGGAATCTGAGACCATGACCATGACGTGCCTGTCGCACCAGAGCTGGACATGTGTGGCGCGGTGTTGGGCGCGCTGGCTCCACGAAACGTGCGGTGACTGATAGTCGAAGCCTTCTGATGCAATGCGATACCCAACACAATGTGGATCATGCAGAGACCATATGTTTGGGTTCGCCATAGCAAATAGAGATAAGGGACTGGCGCAGGCGTTGTTAGAGTCGAAAGGAGAAATCTGAACTTGGCTGTAATTGAGTGAACCGTGGGTAAGGGGAACCCGTGTGAACCCAACTCCGAAAATCAACAACTGCACCGTTTCAAATTTCAACTTGGACAGGGTCCACGACAAGCCCTTGCAACGCATTGCTATTTGCCGTGCACAGGTCGGATAGTGAAGCCACATTTTCTTCAAGCAAATATTGTGCAATGACACATTCAACATCACCATGAGCCCTTCGCTTCGGGTCGGCGGTTATCATTCTCCTTGATGGATCTCTACAACCCGAATTCGAATTGATGACAGTCGAACGAGTTCGCTCGCTGCTATATCTAATGCTGGTAGTAGGTCCCTTGCGAAGTCGCTCAAAGGAGGCAAAATGGTACATATTCACAGGAGCACCATTCCGGTAAACCGTTCTTCGTCTGCTGGCGCATCCGTGTGGATCATTGCGATCCCCTTTGCCCGAGCTGGACACACCTATATGACACTCTTCGTATGGAGCACCATGAGGTAGATATCTCCAGCGCTCAAAATTCTTGGAAGTGATCCATTAGCATCGCAGTTCGTTCAACAGTACTAACTGGCACTTATAAATTCAGACCGTCACAACTTTGGGGTTCAAACGTTCATCCTTGGACGATATGGCTACCTACAACGTACTCGCTTACTCCACCCCGCTATTCATTGCCCTGATCATCCAATACATTACCAGACGGACCGCGGAGAGCAAGCGCATTGAAACCAAGATTCCTCGTATACAAGGATACCCTTTTATTGGGTGTAGCTTGGATTTCTTCTCAAGACGTAATGACTTCATCAGGGAATGTCTTCTTCGTGTCAGGGATACGTTCTGTGAGTTTGACCTGCCCAGGGTAAGTCCCTAGCAGCTGCACCTACAGCGAGAACTGATGAATGATAGTGTCGTGCCATAATTTTAGTCGGTGATCGAGCTCGATCTAGCTTCTTCAACTATAAATACCTAAGTCTCGAGAATGGGTACCTCTTGCTGCATCCAAAGGCAGGGCCCTTAGCTGCACACAACGGCGCTCACTTACCCCTAGCATCTAGGATAGCGATTGGAGGCAAATTAAAGGAATGCCGTCGACAGCCGGAGGCGCCGAATTTACCTGGTTTTACTCTCGCTTTACGGGGATTGTGCGCTCAGAGATTGTATCTCAACGCAAGTTGACCACGAGTAACTCCGCTTTATAGTGGGCCTGATAAAGCTTTTAAGGCTACCCGCAAATTGTCAAAGATATCGAGGCTTTGCACTCCCCACTAGGCTTATATGGTTCTTTAGATCCTTTCAAGTTTTCACATTCTGTGGGCCCTTCTCTTTCCACTTCGAACCAATCTCACGTGTAGATTTAGGCTGTTCTAAAGCTGCTCATAAGGGTAACATGTCCCCAAGACATCGCCGATAATCCGGAAGAAACGGAATCTATCTCTGCCCTCTTTGGTATCCTTGACGGCGAAACCAAAATTTGGGACTTCCTTATGCCATGGCTTCCAGGGCTAGAGACTGCGAGTAAGATTTACTACGGTCGCAAGCTGTACAAGGTCTTTCAGGACGCCATTGCTCGCCGGTCCAAGGGAGTCGCCGATGCAGATGCGGATGATGCCATTCACTATATGATGCAGAAGGGTGATGGTCCTAGAGATATGATCAGCGTGCGTGTCTGCCCACGTCCAAGTGTCCGTCTTTCTCAAATGTACGTGTAGTTCTTTCTAGGAGCTATTTTTGCGGGTTTGATCAACACAAGCCGAGTTCACTCTTGGCTACTTATCATTTTTCACGTCTATCCGAATTGGAAGGCGAAGGTCATGGCAGAAATTGACGTGCTGCTGTCTACCCATCATTCTTCCTCCAACGCGCCAGACGGCATCGCGTCAGTACCCTTACAGGCCTGGGAGTCTAGAACTCCTGTGCTGGAGATGTGCATTTTGGAAGTACTCCGGCTTCTAGGAAATGGGGCACTGCTTCGTCAGAACACGGGCC
Organism: Pleurotus giganteus; assembly: GCA_032158425.1. Lineage (NCBI taxonomy): Eukaryota > Fungi > Basidiomycota > Agaricomycetes > Agaricales > Pleurotaceae > Pleurotus > Pleurotus giganteus. The sequence goes on along the minus strand of JAPEHR010000008.1, from coordinate 1,758,388 downwards.
CGGATTTTCAGATCGATGGTCGCATGATTCCCTCTGGAGCCTACCTTGTATATCCGATGTCAGATGTGCACCATAATCCAGCGTTGCACACCAACCCTCACAGTTTCGACCCTTCGCGACAGTTCTCGAGCGCAAATCATGACTTCCTCGGATTTGGCATTGGTTCGCTGTCTCGTCGCGTTGATGTATTTTGATATCTTACTCCTCGCTTCAGGCAGGCACCCGTGCATTGGACGGCGTTCGGCATTGATAATCGTCAAGCTCCTCATCGCACACTTCCTATTGCAATACGAGTACGAAGTGACGGATTCGATAGGCCACAATTTGCATGACCTGCCCCAAGCTGAGACTAATTCTCTTCACGTTCCACGTCTCGATGGGGGCACGAAAGTTTGTCTGCAGTATCACCTTCGTAGAGATTGAATTTCGAATGTGATGATTGAACTGTCTCCCTTCGAGTCAGTTTGGCGTTTGTATGTTAGTCGGCTAAGTGCTTCGCTTGTATTGTGAAATGGATATCTCCAGACTCTGACTGATCCTTCGCGGTCACTCTAATGAGAAAACTTAGGCAAGTCTCTGGTGTGGGACGCAATTTCTCCCTGATGAGCAGGTCTGCAAGGTTCGATTGCTCTCGAGACCGGGGTAGTAGAGTACAATAAATAATTGGATAAATTATAGGGAAAATGAGAACGAATGGAGGGTAGTTGGAGATACCATATACGTAGCAATTCAACATTGCTTCTGCATGTGCCTGCACATGGATAGATAGGGAGTGTTTAATGAGTGTGATGGAGAGACATCTGGGTGGCGTACGTCAGGGTGAGTGCAGGACAGGTTAAAGAACCATGGCTTACCTGGTCATAAATGACAGATTGTGTGTCGTGTAGACAATTCGTGTGACCAACGATGATGGATGGTCAACAGATAGTGCACCAGAAGTTACTGGCGGTCGGACCACGATGCTCGAAGTCAATCGGCGTATTCGAAGCGGTGTCGTCTTCGAAGATGGCCAGAGACGGTAGTAGTGATGTAGACGGTAAATAGGCTGCTTCATCGTCTCCGAATGTAGCGAGCCCAAGGGTGTCAAAAACGTCCATAGAAAGTGAAGGGAGGGCGACGGGTTTATAAAGGAGCCGGAGGCTTCCCTGTGGCTAGGGAGAGCGATGCTTGTGATAATCTGCTTGCACAAAGGTAGGTGGTGTTGGGGCCACATAGGATGTGGCCCATCGACCTTTATTCGAGTCACAGACAGTGGGAGGAGAACAATGGTGACGGACAATGGCAAAGAATAATGGGTGGGAAAATTGGCCTAACTACGTTTGCCATTTTGGGATGAATAGCCTTTACATAATCAATGTTCAGACTCCGACTCGCCTAGGTCGCTCGGCGCTCCGCTTAGCGCCTAACATTCACGTTGATGAGCCACTCAGTTTCTGCAAGTGCCACCGACAGGTTCCACTTTCTTGACCAACATTTGCCATACGCTCACTGTTCAGTTGCGCCAATCATCTCAACGTGCACCCAATCCGCGCCAGAAAACTCACTCAAGACATAAATAATAAATACTTCAATTACTCAAATGTACTCGAAAATTATATAGTACATCGACGTAAGCTACAAGTGCTTCAAACGCGACGGCCCTGCGGTCACGAGTAGTGGGAGGGAACGAGAGAGGCGACGAAAGAGTGGTGGTGACAGGAAGAAATGGTGGTTGGGAACTAGCTTCCCCCACTCAAGGTTTTGGTCACGCAAACATGGGCTGCGCAGATCTCAACTAGGAGACTGGACCGACGAAAGATCGAAGTGGTGACGGGTTGAAGGGTAGGAGGTGTCGCTTTCGGTAGGATGGTGGAATGACTGGGGTAGAAAGAAGGTTAACATAGAACCCCTTACAGTCAGGCGCAAGGACTTACTGTTTCGCAGGGGTTGAAGGTGCGCCAGACGACGGTCATGAGATGACACAGTAACCGCCATAACCCAGTCTCTGGTCGGCATCGACGAGATGCTTCATGTCCTCATCGTCGTAATCGGCACTGGCGCAAATGGGTAGATCCCCTCCTAGTGGGGGATCCAAAACGATTTCAAATATAGTGAATGAGTCCATCGAGTGATGGAGAGGGCGAGGTCAGAAAGAAAAGAAATTTGTAAGGGTCTCGGCGGTGGATGTGGCCTGTGGCTTGCGCTGGGGCGGAGATGATGAAAGAGATCAATGACACAAGATATTTTATGGCCACGGCATGGGAGGAACAATGGACAATGGTAGTCATTGCGCTTGCTTCGATGCTTGCTTTGTTCAAGACGGAGTAAAACAAACTTGGCTGTTTGAACTCCGCTTCCATTGTTGCATTGTGCGTATTCCCTCCCGGCGGACGATTCTGGGTGACTGCAACATCCACTGATTCCTGAGCCAGGTGCAAGCAAGAACATCGTTTCTGCCTCGTGTATACGATGTCTGAAAATGGTTGGACTCTCTAACGTTAACGGTCCGCTTGTTCCCTCGGGGACCAGCCGGCGCGCGTCTTCGCCTCGGATTTCCAGCACATCCCACACCATTTGACCCACACTTACAAACGTCCTCACCCACCGCTGGCAACGCTCGACTCTGCTACTGACCTCAGGCATGACCAACGAAATACCGGTACCCAACAAGACGCTGGTAATTTCACTTTCATCATGGTCGATGTATTCACTACGTTGCCGCCCTATGAATGGTTATATATCACTCCACCACAGCTGTTCGGTTCAACGGTGATGTCAGGAATTGGCGACTTCCCCCACGCATGTGTACACACAAGACCGTGGGCGCTACGATGGTTTTCGTCTATACCGAATCGCGGCCCTAAGTTCGCGTTGCCCTCGTAGGGCCATATGTGTATTTGTATACCGCCGCCTCACTGGAAGTTGGTCCTTAAATGTGCGCCTTCCTTCCCACCATTCCTCAATCAAGTTCCCCTTATGTGGCCATTCAATGCCTCATACCCTGCTTCGACGTCAAGGGATTTAGCCAAGTTGGACAAGTCTTTCGATTACATCGTAATTGGAGGTGTGTTCGTCCAATATAGGACTAAGTTTATCTCATATCTCCTTTCGCAGGCGGTTCAGCAGGTTGCTGTCTCGCGGCACGGCTCAGTGAAGACCGTTCAACTACCGTCCTTCTCATCGAGCGTGGCATCGTTGGTGATGACTGGGCGTCCAGAGTGCCTCTTGTTTCCGTCAATATGTACCGGAAAGGTGCCCCTGCAGCTATCTTTCCGCTCGTGCCCCTCGAGCATGCCAACAATCGCGTAGTGCATGCGGTGATCGGAGAGGGCCTAGGTGGCGGTACTCGTATTAATTCGGGAGTCTACACTCGAGGAATAGGGGATTACAATGCATGGCGCGACATGGGTCACCCTTCCTGGAGCTATGACGAGCTGGAACCGTATTTCAGAAAGTCAGAGAACACTCTCAGTCAACCTATTTCTCGATTTCGTGGCAAAGCTGGTGCGATTGTTTCTTCATTTATCTCTCTGTCTCACCGCTCATTATTAGGACCCTGGATCAATCAAACCTTCCCCGAGTCTCCCTTTCACTCCATGACACAGTAAGTTCCAAAGCGTCCAGCCTGCTGCATGCACCGCTAATTTGCGTCGTACATGTCAGCTTCCTTCAGGCCGTGAAGAGCGTTGGGATTGCAACCGTTTCCGATGTAAACTCACCTACCGCACCTGCTACATGTTGTGCGTGTTTGGACGTGCTCATCGACTCGTCATCGCGTAGAGTGTCGGCAATGGACGCCTTCCTCCCCGCGAAAGTAGTCTCGAAGAGGCCTAACCTCACGATATGTTGCGAGACGCTTGTAACACGTATCCAATTTGATATCGTGGATGGCAAGCTACGTGCCATAGGAGTCTATTGCGAAGCCACAAACCTGACCAGCGCATCTAAGACTTTCTACATGACAGCTAATAAGGAGATAATCTTGTGCGCTGGTGCTGTTGCCTCCCCTCAGCTTTTGATGTTAAGGTGAGGAGACCATCACCTTGCAAATACGTCACCTAACTTATCATGCAGTGGTGTTGGACCGGGCGCACATCTGACTGATTTTGGCATCAAAGTAGTCAAGGATATGCCTGGTGTCGGCAGCTACCTAGTCTGTGCCTTCCTCGGTTACTCTCACTGCGAGACTTACCAAGCTGAACATAGAAAGATCATGCCTGCTTGCCAGTCATGTTTCAGGTGCCTATGGATGACAGCCTCCATTTCCTGAAGAATAAGCCTCTACGCACCCTAACTGAGCTGCTTCGGTACCTAATTTCGGGAGGGGGTTTGTTTGGACGAGCTTTTCTAAACTGGACCGTCTTCGTTCAATCGTCCCGACTCGACGCCAACATGGAGCTCGTCCAAGGTGATCCATCCATATCAGACACGACACAACCGCAAAACTTACCGGATGTGGAAATTATGCCAGTACCTCACCGAACCACCGAATGGGAGAAATCTGATCTCGACGCAGTGGGCGTATTTTCCTTCTTGACCTGCTTGGTCAAGCCCAAGTCGCATGGCACCGTGCGCCTTGCATCTACGGACCCGCATTACCGAGCTGCGGTCGACGTTGCGTACCTCAAAAACAGTGAAGATTACATCCCTCTACGGAGGGTCGTTCGGCTGGCTCTGAAGTTGGCGGAACGGGTCAGATCACAGGGGTATCCCTTAAAGTCCCTATCTGTACCCATTTCCGAGAGCGACGCCGATATCGACGTATTTATTCGCGACCACATCCGCACGTCCTACCACTATGCGTGTAGCTGTCGCATGGCTCCCGAAAGCGATCCCAATCCAGGTGTGGTTGATGATGAACTGAAAGTGCATGGTATCCAGGGACTACGAATATGTGACGCGTCCGTTTTTCCTGAGATTGTTTCAACCCACACTATGGCGCCCGCCGTTGTCATCGCCGAGAAGTGTGCAGACCTCATTAAGGCGGGAAGGGGGTGATGCGTCCTCTTTGGGGCCGTGGACTTGCAGGTCGAACTCCCTGGTGATATATTCTCGTGAATGGAAAGCTGCATCTCATTGTACCAATAGAAGGACATCTAATCTTCAGCGTGAACAACTCTGAAGCGTGTTAATCAGGGCGTTAGGCGTAGCGTATTATTCCGCTCGCTTTTCCATGTCGGAGCTAGCGCTAGCGCTCACCAGTGAGATCCAAGTTGGACCTGCCAGATTACTTACGCTTACACTGTTTCGCCATAACAAAACCCCATTCTCGCCCCCCAAATGCCCGCGCCCACATTTCTTGATACACAGTGACCCCTGGCACCAGCCCGGCAATTGCATGATTCCTTCGAGTCCGACTCGGATGTTTGTTACAGCGTCACCACCGCACGGCATGCCCAACCCTTTCTTTATGAGCATTCGCGCCCAATCCATGGCCTCTCGCCCTTGTCCCCTTCACACTTCGTCCCAACGATGTGGCCGTTCCGCGCTTCGTACCCTGCTTTACATGCTGAAGAGCTAGCAAAACTTGACAAATCTTTTGACTTCATTATCATTGGAGGTGGGCGCGCAGTGTCATTGTTAACTAACCTGTCACTTACTGTTTCGGCAGGTGGTACAGCGGGCTGTTGCTTGGCTGCCCGACTTAGTGAAGATCGTTCTGCAAGCGTTCTCGTCATCGAACGGGGTATCGTAGGGGATGATTGGATGTCTCGAGTGCCTCTACTCTCCGCAAACATGTACCGCGATGGCTCTCCAACGGCCATCTTTCCTCTCTTGCCCATGAAACACGCCAATAATCGTGTAGTAGAGGCAGTGATTGGAGAAGGTCTCGGTGGGGGATCTCGCATCAATTCGTCTGTGTACACCCGGGGGATGGGTGACTATAATTTGTGGCGCGATATGGGTCACCCTGCCTGGAGTTATCAAGAACTGGAGCCTTACTTCGCGAAGTCCGAAAATACCCTTAGTCACTCGGCATCGCGCTTTCGTGGTAAATCTGGTACGAATCCCTTCGTATCTTTTTTGGGAATGCCTCACTAATCCTCGCTAGGCCCATGGTTCAACCAAACATTCCCTGAACCACAATTTGAATCCGTTAGAAAGTACGTCCGCCCGCCCTTCTAACTATGAAGGCGCTTAATAGTAATATCAGCGTCCCACAAGCGGTGCGGAGTATGGGCATCCCAATTGTTTCTGACCTCAACTCTCCTGCATCACCAGCCACATGTTCTGCCCCTCTGGATGTTACCGTCGATACGTCCATGCGCAGAGTATCAACAATGGATGCTTTCCTTCCGGCCCAAGACGTATTGCAATCGCCCAACCTGACGATATGCGTCGAAACCATTGTAACCCGTATCCAGTTTGATAACGCAGGCGACAAGCCACGCGCTGTGGGTGTATACTACGAAGAAACGGACTTGAAGCGGTCGTCTCGACGCTTTTACGTGCAGGCGAATAAGGAGATTATCCTCTGCGCTGGAGCCGTTGCATCTCCACAGCTGTTAATGTTGAGGTAAGAGAATTAGTACCAGTTCGTCAACAGCTGAAATAACGTGTCCCCCTAGTGGCGTTGGTCCAAGCCAGCATCTCTCGGAGTTCGGCATCAAACTGATCAAGAACTTGCCTGGTGTTGGAAGTTACTTGGTTCGTTTGTCGCCTCATCATAGTTGTGCGCCCGCTTATTCTACTCGGAGAGCAGAAAGATCATCCGGGTCTGCCCCTCATGTATGAGGTACCTATGGACGATAGTATCACCGGCCTGAGAGCAAGTCCCTTACGCGCCATGGTGGAACTACTTCGTTATCTCATTTACGGCAGTGGTCTCTTCAGTCGGGCGTTTTTGGATTGGACCATCTTTGTGCAATCGTCTCGCCTTAACTCAAACATGGAGTTCACCGAAGATGATTCCTCGAATCTCGATACTGCTGTCCCGGACATCGAGATTATGCCAGTTCCGCATCGAGCCATTGACGGAAACTACACCGAATACGATAAAATCGGTGTTTTCTCTCTCCTGACCTGCTTGTTGAAGCCCAAGTCTTACGGCACTGTTCGACTTGCCTCTGCGGATCCGCACGACCGTGCTGCAGTGGATCTTGGAGTCCTCTCAAACCCTGAAGATTTCGTGGTCTTTCGAACCGCGATAAGACTTGCCATCAAGCTTGCTGATCGGATTCGATCACAGGGGTATCCCTTGAAGCCCCTATTACTCCCTGACTCAGACGATGTGAACGACATGGACGCCTTCATTCGCGAGAATATCCGCACGGGTTATCATTATTCGTCAACTTGTCGTATGGCACCAGAAAATGATCCCAGTCCTGGAGTGGTTGATGATGATTTAAAGGTGCATGGTATCCAAGGGTTGAGAATTTGTGACGCCTCGATCTTTCCAGAAATCGTCTCCACCCACACGATGGCTCCGGTTGTTGTTGTCGCAGAGAAATGTGCCGATATGATTAAAGAGACATGGAAACAAGTAGTATGAACTCTGTTGTTGTATCAGTGACAGTATCACCATCGTCCGTGTTTACGAAGTGATCTGCCCATCAGAACCCACCTTCAGATGCGATTCTAAAATAATGGCAAATGTTGGTTGGCACAACGGGAACTAGCGGGCCAGGAGCGGCATGGTTATCTTAGTGACTCGTTACCAACTTACGCTCGAAGATCTAGGTGCCCTTGGTAATGGTTGAGCAGAATGTAGCGAGAACTCAAAACTACCCTGTCCAAACTGAAAACGGGGGCCTCTCAACGTGTATCGTGCAGAGAAATCGGAATGTAATTAGAGGTGGGGTATAAAGTACAGCCAGCTGGATATATTCAGTGGAGTCATCTCATACAAACACTAGACGGCAGACGAATTTTGAAGGGTGAGATTCTGCCATCTGTGATGGTGTCTGTGGACGTAGTTCCAGAGGCAAAATGGGAACTGATGTCCCCGCACATGGTGCTGGAGACGGGCATTTCGGAGCGGACAATCGAAATGGTGAGGTCGGGAGGCCCTGGCTTGCTCGGAGAGATCTTGTCGGAGGCCCAGTGCGAGCCAGCTGACCAAACCGTTGCGAGTAGGACGCCGATGATCTCCACATAAACGTTGGAGAGGAGAAGACTCGTGCCGGGTAAATAATCCGAGTCACGATAGAACACGATCAGCTGGCAGATGCTGATCATAGTGGGGAACACGAAGTTTGATATGGCAATCCAGAGCAGTGCCTGAACACGAGAGTAGAAGGGAACTGGATTGGACGAGTAAGAATGGTTTGACGGAGATAAATCGTTTACTCACATTCGATGAACCCTGGTTTAGCCCGAGAACTCAAAGTGGTCCTCAGTTGCAAACGGCGTAGGAAGAGGAAGGTGGTAGTACTATAGAGGTTGCACTCAGACCAGCACAGAAAGAATAAGGCACAGTGACCAACAGGTTGTCAAAGACTTGAAGGAAAAACTCTATCTTTGCCCCAGGAAATTTCCTCCATGCCTGTGCACCCGCTAGGACAGGATCAGAGCTGCCCCGAAAGGTTTGCGCATATTGGGCCAAAAATATGCTAGCGTTCACTATACGTGCAGTTTTAAAGAGCGATAGAGGGAGAAATATTGCGCAAGCGGCGCGTTTGGATATCGTCCCAGGTGGATATACAGCGAGGACACGGAGCATCAAGACGGAGTCCACTAGTAGTGGAATACCCACGCCCATTGCCGCAATGGTAATCGATCCAGCGCTCGACAGAGGGCGTAAAGGGAACAGAATAGTTTTGGCCTAGGCGAGGATTAAAAAAGCTGCTGGCAGTGGGAAGATCAAAGCTCACCTCCGTCACACCATTCACGAAGCCCAACGAGATACCCAAGAGAAGGGATAGCACATTGAAGATAAATATTGGTTTCCGTCGAAGTGGCCGAGTAGAAAACAAGAAAAGTGCACAGAGAAGGGGTACGAGGAGGGCAGAGCCGACTGTGGAGATTAGCAGCAAGGTAAGGGGAGGACGATTGAATTTAGCGAGGTTAAGGCCAGGAGGTAAAGGAGTGGAAGGGGCGACTTGAGTAGCGGATTCCATTGTAACCACAAATTCGAGGTGGGAGGGGCTTTAAGTGAACCAGAAGTTGGACGAGCCGCCTTCAAGATCATGCACATGTCCCAACGAAATCTGCTCGATTGATATGCGAGGAAACAAAGATACTTGATTAATGATGATCGGGAGGGGAGAAGAGACAAGACGGCAGCGCCTCGACTCCAATTGCATATTACTTTGCATGAGTCTATTCTTACTTTGTTGATAGCTTGTAACGGGCCTCTACCATGAACGCGACAAATTTCTGGTGGGTCCCCATCCCAATGCCGATCAGTTAAATGAGTGATGTTTGATGAGCATCGACCATCCAGCCACATTGCCGCGAGTGAGGAGGAGCCTGATAACATCTTGACGAAAGATCACATCAGTTGCAAGGATGTGGTTGAAACCACCCAAAGCGACATCGACCGATGAAAAAAAGCCGAGTAGCCATGACCAAGGCCGCAGCGCTGAGCCCCGCCGGGCCGCCAACTGAGACCTGAAGTCGGTGGGCGGGGGTCAGTCACGCTACGGTCGCTCGAATCATTAGGAAGCCATGAGGTCCGCACTAGTCATATTGGCGGTCAATGACGAGAACGTCACTGTAGGCGCTGGAACTGTCATGATGCATGATGGATCGTGTTAAGCGCTTAAGCGCTCATTCACAGGGGTCGAGCGCTTCCACACATCTTCCGGACTTTCGCCATCATGGCTTCCTCGACGTCCTCCCCCATAATGAGCCCACGGAGCAATGCCCCCGCTTCTGATGACTTAAATACCCTGCAGTCCTCCTCTCCGACCAGTAGCAGCACTCTAAACCAAGTACTTACTCAGATTCCACAAGCGAAAACGCCTCGCAGCGCGGCCCCAAGATCCTTCGAAGCCGTCGACACTCCATCTACCCAGGTTAAGAAGGTCTCAGAAACAATCTCGGAGGGATTTGCACCGTTTGATGTCCAATCTGCGATTGTCCAACCATTCCAAGCCGAAACTGATAGGGACGCTCAATTTGAACGAGGCAAGTCTTCTATGTGGCTCCCAGCGCCTTGCATGCTTCCACGTCGAAATCAGTATGGTATATGCGTTGTGCAGGCATGCATATAGCCGGTGTATTTGGGTGGATAGTGGAACGATCACTAATGATCACATTTTTGTCCAGAACTCACCTCAATGCTGCTGGATGTTATGCTGGAGTTCTATGCCTGGTCATCCGCTCGCCCTGGACTAGAAAGCCAATCTTCTGGACAGGTCATTGAAGATCGCATTGGAAATGTCATGAAGATTGAAATGGAACAAGGCACGTTCGCAGCGTTTTCGAGTCTCTTTAGTGTACAATGTTCGGTCCTGCTTTCGACTCTCATTGGTAGGCCATTTCAATTCTGGCCCCGAGTTGATCTTCGTCTTCGGAGCTGTGTTACTGAATACGTCTATCCATCGCTGGCTTGCTCGTTTCAACAACCTCGTTGCTCACTTTGACCTACTTTAGAGGAAACTCGAAGACGCCTCAGCGACTTCATCAAGCAAGTTAAAACGGCCTTGGATGCGCTCACTGGAATTGCCATATGAACGACGACCCTCGGCTATTCCTCCCTCCCGTTCTCTGCTTCGCCTGACTACTCCTCCTTTTGCTACTTGCCATTGATGACTCAGGCTCTCTGCCGCTCGACTGGCTACTCTGTGATCCGACTCTGTGGGTCCCTGCTCGCTCCCAGGACCTGTCCCTCGTTTTTCGTATTACTTCTTTCCTGTGTCCCAAATTGCATGCATACTTATTCTGCGCCTGTTCGCTGATTATACCTGTACCAATGATTGATACCTATGCCGTTCCGTTTGCACAAAAAATGAAATAGAGAGATTTTTGATGAGCGCGAGACATTTTCACCAAGTAGTGAGGGAGCGCGAGAGTTTGTGTTGGATTGAGCTGCAGCGCGCGAGATTTTGCGAGCGCTTGTGTGACAAGCGCCTGCGATTATCTTATCAATATGCATTCTGAGCCCGTTCGGGCATCTCGGAGATTGAAAATTGATCACACAGGGGCTTGTGTCATGTGCCCTGCAAGGCGGTCAACCTACCATGTCGTTGCGAAGGTAGGAGCAATGATCCCGATGGATAGGATGGTGTATTTGGCTGCATACTTAATGTGAGATGGACAGTTAGCTGTGTCAGGTGATCTAAGAAGAGTCTACTTAGACGGCCCTTTATCAATGTGGGTCACGGTTTGATGGTGAAAATGATGCCCTGAGAGGTTTAGTAATACGACGCGATGTCAATGATGTGGACGCTACTTAGGCGCTTTTGGGTACGCCGACTTCAACTTCAGAATCACATTTGGCTTATCTCCGAGATGCCCGAACGGGCTCAGAATACATATTGATAAGATAATCGCAGGCGCTCGTCACACAAGCGCTCGCAAAATCTCGCGCGCTCGCAGCTCAATCCAGCACAAACTCTCGCGCTCCCTCACTACTTGGTGCAAATCTCTCGCGCTCATAAAAAATCTCTGTGTTTCATTTTTTGTGCAAATGGAACGGCATAGATACCATGCCTCTATTGGCACGTCTGGTTCATCACACTCATAAGCTGCCATTTGAGTAGCGCTGGCCCCTGCGCGCTAACGACATCACTGGCGAAGAGACACTGGGAAATGCATAGTTCAATTTATCTAGCGGGCTTTTGTATGCGACTGGCCAAATGCTGCGTTGCCTATCCATTCCCCAGTCTCCAGGCGAGTTCCCTACACTTTTTTTACCCATCTTTGCTTAAATCTAATCGACTGAAGCGTCTACAGTTCACACCATGTGGGGAATGCCAGAATGCCGTAAATATAAGCCTGAATACCTGCGGTGTTCGTGTCTTTATGCATAAGCAGTTTATGGCGATGGAAGCTTCGTATCTTCGTGAGTAGTTCTCGTCCGCCAGTCTTGAGTCAGGCAGCAATTCCCTCTTTCCAGTCGTCAGCTGCGTTAACCACGTATACGAGAAAATGATTACTTTCTCCTCGGAACGCTCAAGATCACCCAAAATGTTCGTCCCGATAGAATCGACTTTCGATGGAAATGTCAACATCGGACGGAACACAAGTGCGATCGTGTTCCTGTATGGCCTTCGTGCCAGGTCAAGACTTTGCACACTGTTGGAGCTTGCTCAGACTTTGATCAAGTCGATTTTCCAAGGTCTCTACGTATGCTTCCAGTCCAACCTGCCTCAGTTACCTGTGTGGCTATGTCGCTACAATTGCCACGTTGCCCAAACGCCACAGCAAACTCTACAGCATCACTTGAACTTCGCAGTGGCAATTTTTCTTGCTCTTTCTTTCAGCTGGGACCCCATCCTTGCGACTATCAGAGCCCGCAATCCCTGGCTGCTTATCTAGATCTCCAGCTCCAACCTTCACATGCCGCGTTCATGCTCACTCTGCGCTTTTCCGATATGGGACGATTCTCGGAGTGTGTTCCCACGAACAGACCGCTTTCCTTCGCTTAAGAAATGCGGAGGAAGCCTGGCCTAAACATGTCTTCAAGTGTACGACACGCAGGGACTCGATAGATACCGTCTATCTACTTTCAAAGGCGGCTCAGAGGGAAAAGTTCTCGAGCATGGATGTGCAGACCCTCATCGACTACAAATTCGCCCGCGCCTTCACTCCTCAGGCGACAGCACGACTCTTCGATACGTATACTCTTATGTTTTGCAACATGCAAATTCTGCCAAAGGAAGTACGGAAATGGAAAAGACGAGGTCGCCTCTCCGAAGGGATTTTTCTTCGAAATGTTCAAACCAGGATCATGGTGGATATCAACATCACCTCTGGCTTGCGGAAAACTCCCATATCCTTGACGATACGCTTCCCGACTATCGAGTTCTTGGCATGAAATGGCTGGCATCAGTATGCCTAGCACACCGCAGGCTTTAGACAAGGCAATTCTCAAGATGCCGGAGGACATGCGATCGGCCCTCATGTTTTGCGCAATGATGCAAACAGATCCCCAATGGACACCACCTTACGACTCGTACATATATATCGACTTTGGATTTTGCGCCTGCAGGAACAAGGAGATGGAGTTGACCTTCAGTCGCGCCTGGCGCCGTGTTCTCGATAAAATTTTGTTCCTTCCAGGAAGTCTTCATCGCATACATTAAATCTGGGCTAGTCTCCCTATTGCGTTCCAAAGGAGAGAGAATTAGTGACCTCGCAATCCAGGATGTTCTGAATACATCGCCGCGCCCACACCCTGATGGCAAAGCTGTTTGGGATCTCAAGCAGCTGGTTGTATGTCCTGATCATCTGCGACAGCTCGTCAGGTCTAAAGCTGCTGAAAGGGGTTATGGCTTCTGGAACTGTGAGGACGGCCAGCTTTTAGGGCAGGAAGGCCTCAGGCTCTGTGCAGCGTACCGGCGAGTCTTCGAGGTAGCGGATCCATTCGAGCTTCACGAGGCTTCCGTTCAGAACAACCTATTTGAATTTGTGGAGAGATATGTCGATTTTGGCAATGATGAACCATTATTTGCACGTCTTTTGGAAATCAAACCCGATGACTTGGAGGACGAGATGCTTGGGGAAAGTGAATACGGTTCAAGCCACAGCTCTGACAACGATAGCGATGCCTACTTACTATGAGCTATGAGCGCTTGAGCGCTTGAGCACTCAAGCCATGTAGCTAAGTACGCTTAGCCTGATATCCTTTGCCTCCTTGATGCTCATATATCTTGTCACGCCGATTATAGAGTCTTCTTGACGTCATAATGCTGCATCTGGGATTTGTGAATGGAAATTTTGTTGAAAGTAATCTCTGCCGCGGCCGCCCTGATTTAATGCTTGCTTTAGATGCGCCCGGGCCTGTTCCCAGACTTTGGTGGAAGGAAACAAAGCCGATTATCAGCTCAAGACGGTATGGCCTAACTTAGTCGCTCTGATGAAGTTATTGCGCCGATTACCCTCATGACGTTAGGGATATGTCTACACCTTCAGGGTCGTATCTATCCAGTAATACATATTTTTGCTCTCCGGACTCCGGAGTCGGCAAACAACTGGACCCTCCATTTTTTTACTTTCGACCTTCCATGCCCCGTCCGCGATTTTGCAGCTTCTGCACGTACCCCGCTCCAGGGCACGCTGACACTTACCGCTCCCCTCTTCCTCAGTCAGAGCAATTCCCTTCTCTGAAGATATGTGCGGGATGTCAACACGCTAGGTACTGCAGCAGGTCGTGTCAGCAGCGTCACTGGCCTGACCATATATTCTATTGCACTCCCCGTAACGGTCATATCGACACGGTGTATCTACTTGTGCAAGCGTGCCACGAGGACGAATACCCCGTAGACCCCCAGACGCTCATCGACTATCGGTTTGCGAGGGCATTCACACCGGATGGCATGCAACGTCTGTATGAAACATACGGTGTCCTGTTTGGCCCCGGTTTAGGCGTCCTTCCACAGACACTGCGACGATGGCGAAAGCAGGGCCGCTTACTCGAGGGAATCTTTGCGGCATGCAATCGGCCGTGGACTCATTCAGGATACGGTTACCATCACTGGCTCAAAGAGAACCCCCACATCCTAGACGATTCGTACCCAGACTACCGACCGAATGTTCTGAAATGGGCTTATCTGGCGGCTCCCGATGAGCCTGACGCGCTGGACCTTTCGGTTCTGGCGTTGCCAGACAATGTACGCGCAGCTCTTTGGTTTTGTATGATGATGCGAGAAGAGCCCCAGTGGACGCCGCCGTTTTACTCGGCCGCGTACACTCAATTCGGGTTTTGTGCTTGCAAGGATCGGGATGACGAACTTGCATTTGGTAGTCGCTGGCGTCGTGTTATCGAACGATGCACGTTCCAAGAAGTTTATCAGGCGTACATAAACTCTTCGTTGGTCTCCCTCTTCACCTCTAAAGGGGAGGAAATAGAAGATCATGGAATGCGGGATGTGTTGGACACTTCTCCCCGCCACCTAGAGGTCAAGCCTGTGTGGTACCTAAAACAAATGTCGGTGTCTCCTGACCATATGCGCGACCTCACCACCTCCGTTCAAGCTCGAGAAAGCTACGGCTTCACGAATTGCGGAGGTCAAGGCTACGAGGCCAAATGCGAAGAGGAATCGAAGTTACGCGCCATGTACCAGCTTGTTATGGCGTTCCATTTGGTTCAAAATGAAACGCGCAACTTTTTGTCTTTCGCGCAACTTTTTGCTTACTCGCGCGACTTTTTGCAGACTCTCAGTTGCGCAACTATTTCGTCAGTGACAAAGTTTAAAAATATCAATTGATAGAACTCACCGTAAGCCTGAAGATTGAGCCGAGAAGAGACCGTAGGCATCTGTAAGTGACTCTCCGTGAGTTCCGAGGTGCCCGAGCATCACCACCACACGTCCCCTAACCCCTTTAGCAGCATCCACTGGAGACTCAACATCTAGCCATTCTCGGGGACAGTTGACTGACCTGCATCCGAGGTGCTCGAATTTTCCTGTGTATTCTGCTCTGCTGTAGGGAATGTGGGTTGCATATCCAAAGGGATTTTTAATCTGAGGATTGTCATCGGGTATCTGCTTCTCCCTTCGCTTTCATGAGTTCTGTTTGAAGTTCTTGGTCAAACACTTCATTTATCCCACTGATCTTGTAATGAAGAAGGAAAGAATTTGAGTAGAGTGCCCCAAGCCACCGAGCGATAGCGAGTACGAAGGTTTGAAGCCGGAGATTGTCGGAGTCATCGGCTTCATCCGATCGCGTGACTCAAGCGCTCAGATAAGATAAGATGATTGATCAGGTGATACATGATAAGATCTTCGAGTTCAGGGGCTACGTGCTCGGGCACCTCGGAACTCACAGAGAGTCACTTACAGATGCCTACGGTCTCTTCTCGACTCAATCTTCAGGCTTACGGTGAGTTCTATCAATTGATATTTCTAAACTTCGTCACTGACGAAATAGTTGCGCAACTGAGAGTCTGCAAAAAGTCGCGCGAGTAAGAAAAAAGTTGCGCGGTTTTGACAAGAGTTGCGCGTTTCATTTTGAACCAAATGGAACGCCATAGCTTGTCTTCCAGAAGAAGGCCGAGCCACTTCAGCTTCACGAAGCCTCCGTTCAGAATAACTTGTACAATTTTGTAGGGAGATACGTCGACTTTGGTGAGGATGCCTCACTGTTTGCGCGGCTTCTATACATCCAGCCAAAGAAGGAACAGGAAGGGTCTGATAGCGGAAGGTGGAGTGAATACGAAGACGAAGAGGACGGATACGAGACTTGGTGGGAAGATGGCTACGGACCAGAGCTTCAGTCCCGTCAATAGAATCTTTCAAGACGTATACCATGCTATATCCAAAGGAGCGAAATAGCAACATCCTCAGCGCTCAATATCAATCCTGAGTCAGATCACCCAAGTTGACAGTAATGTTGATCCAAGTATATATTTCTGTCAAGTCTACTGAAGACATTCCGAAACGAATCAATACATATGAATAGTGATATCGACACAGTGAACGAAGTGGTATCGTTGTAACATTAAGAAGATAATCCGGAATCTGGGCACGGCTAAAAATACAGTAAATGGGTCGTAGATGTAATGTCGTAGATGCTAGAGTGGATGTAGATGGTGTATATGTGGTTTAAATGATAAGATGGAATGGGGTTTTCCGAAGGGTGATTAGGAGGTGCGAAAGAGGTATGGAGGGCGGGTTTTAAACGGCATTGAAATTGCTCTCGTTGGGTGTCGACGGAGCGTCCGCAGCATGCCGTGGAGGGACGCCACTATTGATGGTCGAAGTGGGAGAAGGCGAAGGCGAAGAGCTACGGACGGAGGATATTTCGATGTGAATGTCCTGCCGTGTGTGGGCAGGCTCAGGGATTGAGAGGGTAGAAGAGCTGGACGATGTCAAATAGCCGTCCTTGTTGTCAGGAACTAAAAGGCCGCCCGCATCGACGATCGAAGCGGCGCAGGATGAGCGATCAGAAGGAGAGTCCACTTCCTTCTTCTCCAAAGTGTTGCCTGCATCCATGAACGACATATCGGAGAACGAAGCGTATGATTCGCGTTTGGTGATCATATCGGTGTGAACGAAAACAGGAAGGGTAACACCAGTACCAGTCGAGCCCATGACGGGGTACGACTTCTTCGTATTGAAGGTGCCGGTGGAGGACATGGAAGCGGTGGAGTAGCCGACGCGTTTGGCAACAGAGTCGAAAGCGAGGCGGTAATGCTTGCGAGCCTCATCGGCGAAGCCGAAGAAGAAAAAGAAGATAAACGCGCAGATGACAATGGCCCATCGAGTGAATTCCGCGGCAACGGCGAAAGTATGGTTCATGCGCCAGAGCACACTGGGGATTTGGTCAACGCGGGAGAAGCCGAGATGGGTGTCAGCCCATCCAAGCCAGGGGCGGATGCCGAGCTTGGCGTTGAGGTAAATGGCCCAGGAACCGAAGGGCACCGTGAGCAAAACATCCGTGCAGGCAAGGCCCATCAGGCGGAAGTAGCGGTTGGAGGTAAGAGAGCTTCCTTGGGCGGAGAGAAGTTCCTTGAACTGGAGACGGCGCTTGTTAAAGGCACGGATGCTGCAAATGCAGTAGAAAGCGGATACAAGGCCGATGACAACAGGGGGACAGTATACAAGGGCGAAGGCGACGGGGGTGTTGTAGGTGAAGGGGTAGCAGCCAAGATCCTCGAATACATCAAAGCGGTGACCTTGAGGGATGTATTGGAGAATCATTCCCAAGATGGGAAGACCAAGGCCAATGCCCAAATCCACCATGATAGCTCGGCGTTTCTGGGAATAAAATGAACGGATGTTTTAGGAATGGGCTGCGGGGAGCTCACCTCTGCCTTGGTCACCGTTACGGTTTGGACACAGGCGATGTAGTACAGACGACGGTTGATGCAGAGAGACGCGGAGGGAATGGCCCATGAGGTGGCAATGATAATGCGAGACGCTGGGGAGGCGTGAGACGGTCGTTCCCACTCAGGTACACTGTTACTCACAGATATCGCACCATACCGGAGCCCAGTTAATCGCATTGCCCGCCCAAACGATGGAATTGACGAATTGGTTGAGGCAAGCCAAAGCCGTCCAGAACATGTAAAGACAAGTTCCCGTATTCCAAGCTGAAGTGGAAGCGTTAGAATTGAGTAAATAGGCTTGCGATCAAGAAGGTCCCGAACGTACCTTGTAAGTGCCATGGGAATGGGATACTGACTAGCAGGAAGGAAATGAAGACGAAGACTGAGTATACGTAGTTCGGGTACGCCATCTTCTCTGCTAACTTGCGCGTGACGGTTCTGAATGGAGGCGGACTCGCTGAGCACCCAGAGGCGGGGACCGATTCTCGAGTACAAGAATGTGCAGACGATGGGGATCAGTAGAAATTGATCAGCCCAGGTTTAAGAGCAAATGCTCTGCCTGCCCATCCTTGTACACAATTTTGGCGGTCCCCTTGTCCTCGGCACCAAATGGCGTCGTCCGATGGATGGAAACCTAAGCAAAATTGGGCAATTGGTTTGTCGCCCGATCCGGAAATACGTTTGTGAATCAATCCGGAACTGACAAAGTTACCTTCCATATCGGGACGCTAGCTTGTTGCAAGATGATCATGCGTCACAAAACTCCCACGCGGTGGCGCCAGTGCCGAAACGCCACATCGTATTCGGAGGTTTCGATTTCCTGATGATGTTGTTCAACAAGGGCAGAGCCAAAGGCATGCGATGAACAAGAAGATAAGCAATAGTCTTCAACAAGACATCAGGTGGAGACAAGAAGGCACCGTCGTCATTGCAATGAAGGACTACAAGGCGCGCTTGTACGGCAACAGCATATATGCCATGTGTAACGGCGACCTAGGTCATGCTGGGGGATTATCTGGGTTTCGTTCAGTTGCCAGAGGTAGAATAAGGCGGAAATTACACACATTCTATGATCCATCGATTCTCAGTGCAAAACTCCGCAGATGATGAACTTCCTGATTCCTGAACACCCCAGCATCCATCGTCCAGCGTGTGTAACGGGTTTTAGAGGTATTAAAACATCTTCTGAGGAGGCGGGGAGGTGATGATGATGATTGGGAAGAAAGATGGGGGTGGCTGTCTATGGAGGGCTGAGACCTTTGTATAGCCCATCGACGGTGACGCCTACACTGTTCTTATTGTCTCCCACGTGGCGGCTCTTATTGTCTTTGCCGCTTATGTAACCCTCCTATTGTTGAGCAAGACAAAAAGCAAAGCTAAGCGCTGAGAATGATAGACGGGCGTCTAGTGACGAGCCTACTTCCAGGTTCCTTTAGCAAGACAGCACGACGCTCACCAACGCTCAACACTTCCTTCAAGTTTGCTAAATGTCTAGATTTACTTATACACTTCGGGAAGGTGGCCTACCTAGGTCAGCTGCTCCAATGCACTGTGCGGATAACGGTATTGAGCGATCACTGGAGAGCGAGAGGACCTCAGAAAGTGGTGGTGGGCAATCCCTGCAACCGATTTGGTCTATTTGTTAATGTTTGTCCACCCTAATGAGTGACTGGTGCGCGACTTCAAGTCTAGGAGCTCACTACATGACATTCAGGCTTTGTGGTATAGAAAGAGTTGACTTATTTTTCAAGTATCTAGAGATCTAATTTTTTCGTTTGGCTTCATCAGTCCCATATAACGAGATATCACATATATCTCGTGCTAAACAAGTTTTGGAGAAAATCGAAAAAAATTCACGCTCTTTATTCATGTATTGCGGTCAACTTTCCTCTATATATCATGACTTGAAAATGGGATGCAGAGGTGTTAGGCTTGAAGTGCGATGAAGCCTTTTGGCAGAGAGAGCTTGTCACAGCTGCGTGACGTCACATTGCATTTGACGCGGTTCAACTATTGGCAGCGCCGTACTGCTGATTTAGAGGATAATTGATGGTCCACACGTTCTTAGCTTCAATTTAAATATGTTCTACACGGGTGAGGAGTAGGTAGGGGACGAGTTGACGATCCAAGGATGGATCCACCTTGTCGGACAGGTTTTTGGGCGCTAATCACTGACTAAGCGTGCCAAACGGCTCGCAGGGATTGCCCACCACCACAGAAAGTAGGTACATTCCGTCAGCGTCCGACTACGCAGGCATAAAATGATTCACAGTTAAGACTGTAAGCTACCCTCCTCTACAATATCTACATAAAAATACATGGACGTATACGAAGGCCGAAGTACGAAAAAGCATAGGATACAGAAGGTGAGTGGCATACCACCGCATGAACAAACGTATGAGATACAATGTAATATTGTGGTATCCAAAGAGACTATGAGAATGTGGGCCGAGGATGAACCTCGAAAAATAAATCGTCCCAGCGAAGGGATAGACGAAAAACGAAGATTAAGTCGTTTCCTTTACGACCGTCATGTAGATAATTTCCTTGCCTGCACGGGTCCCGGAGCCTCTCCCCATCCCCGTAACACCTATACCTTCAAAGCTGCCGAGCCGCTTCAGACTGCTTCGACGAGGGGGGGCCGCCTCAGATGCAGGAGCTTGGTCTGATACCGTCTCCACAGAACAGTCCTGGAATGGCTTCGTCGCAGGCGCCGCAGACGAGAGAACCGGAATGCCCAACGTATCGGAAAGAGCAGGGGAAGGGCAACGAGACGGATTCTGAGAGCGCGAAGCGGACCGATGGTGAAATAGAGACTGAATAAGCGAGGATGAAGTGGGGCTGCTTGGAGGGATTGAAGATGGGGGCTCAGGCCACGGTACTTCCCATAGAGACGAGACAGTTGACTTTGCATCCTCAGGGACACTTTGCCTTGCTGGGGACGGGTTGCTGACCGTCACAGACTCAGTTTCCTCCTCCACATGCAAGGTCAGCGCGGTGGCCGGAGTGGGAGGTCTCTTCCACGATGGCGTAACATTGTACGTAGCCTTCTGAGGGGAAGGATAGACCGGGGGAGGGGATTTCAACCCGAGAGATTGCGCGACTGGAGTATTAAGATAGTTAAGGGTGTCGATGGCGAAAGAGTCGTCCTCCGGGGAATGCGAACTGGGTGCCGAGCTGGGTGTTGGGCTCGCACAGGGGCTGAGGCTTGGACAGGAGCTAGTGCTGCGGGCACTTAGGGGAGAGAGGGAGAGCTTTGAGCGGCTCTTAGCATGCTTGGGAATCTTGATGTTGAGCATGTCGTCCCACCCCGACTTGAGTTCGAGGGTGACAGGGGGCGGAGGTGATTTCGTGCGTGGAACAGAATGAGATACTAACTTGGTTTGCCTGCGCGAATGAGAAACGAGATAGATCTAGAAAGGCGGTAAAACTCACTGAGAATGCATCATAAGAATCGGAGGAACGGATCGGCGCTTTGTTCTTGTATTCCACTTGGTAACGAGCTTACGGAGGCAGCGGTAGCCATCCCTTATCTCCTCTCCCATGGTGACTGAGAGGAACAAATAGGCTAATGAGACGGCCTTGAAACCCCACCATGTGAACTGGATGTTGGTGAGCTCGTTCCCAGAGACGATAACATCGATGTCGTAGAAACGTCGATGTACCTCCGCCCAAGAAGTCCAGTCACTTAATTTGGGGGGAGAGAAGAGGGCGAACAGGGAAGTTAAGGTAAGCACGGCGGAGGTGACAAGGATAATCACGAGCGTGCGGATGAACAAGGACGATGTGAAGGCCGATCGCGATGAAACGTGAAATGAAAAGCTTGAAGACGAAATACGGAACGAGTTATGAATTGTAATACCTGCGAAAGCTCATGCTCAGCTTACTAGAAGATCATGCTAGGAAGATAGTTTTACCGCAGAGTAGAATAGCTATGCTACAGGTGAGAAGTGGTGGGAGCCAGACAATGGTCAGAGCCGGAGATGATGGGTGGATAGACGCGAAGCAGCCATAATCTTGAACTAGATCGAACCTACGATCCTGTGCGATGTATACTACACGCGAGGGTGTCAGGAGGCGTTTCGTCGTCGTATAAGAGAGGGAAACTCACGTAGTGAGATATAAATGAGGGGTAAAACGATGCACAGCGCAATGTCGAGCACATTTTGGACTCGCTTATTGTGGCGGTCGGAAGAGACTTCGCGCTGAGACGAGATGACCTCAAGTCGGCTAGCAATGCAGACGAACGCGGCAGGCAGTCCTACATTGGCACATAAGAGTAGCCTAGTAGCTATATCAACTATGTATAAGCAGGATTTTGACGAGGGATAAAGACACATTGCTCACTGATATCACACCACACTGGAACTTTAATATCCACATTTCCAGCCCAAACCACCGAGTTGGCACCATAAATAAGGTTGCATATGAAGAGCCAAATCACCAGCGATGAACTGGGGATACTACAACGCACTCTGTCCGCACAAAGGAACAGCGCGAAGAAGACGGCGCAGATGAAAGAAATGGCCGGAAGCGCGGTAGACATGATGGTTTCCAAATGCTGACCGGGCGCCAGAGGTGCGTCAATAGAGCCCTGACCCGCAAAGCACTAGGTGTTGCGGCGACAAACGACGAGGTCGAAGATCTTGGGCGGAGGCGAAGGGAAATCGGGGCTTCGCCACGGTGGAAAGATATGTGTTGAGAACATACCCCAAATAGAACAAGTCCTCAATACATAGAATCATCTTACTCTAGGAACTCCAATGTACTTCCGTCACGCTCTCTCTCTCTTAGGTAAGAGAACAAGTGGTACGCCATTTGAACAACAAGGCGGTCTCAGGTTCCGGAGTTAAGGTCCACCTAGAGTCTCGTTAGCGGACCGATATAAAAGGCCGGTATTAAGAGAGAGCGTACAAGGGGAATGTCATATTTGGCACGTCCATTGGCTCCCAAGAATGGATGCAAGTATAAAATTCCCTAATAAGGAAGGTTGCATGCTCCTTCAAGCCATCGCTGGTCAGCTCACTCGAGCGTGGTCATTTCAACGCGAGGGCTCCATTGAGGTCGGACAACACATTTACGGCAACTTCAAGGGCGTGCCTACTAGCAGCGGTCACATATAGCCGGTCGCTAGCATCACAATGCGGTGCCACAAAATACGTATGTACTCACCAAGGTTACTGATCTACGTAGTTGTCGCACTCGATTGGTTATGTCGAATTACGTGCATCTCGTTGGCACAAGCGGAGTCGGTTCAGTGGGTTCGCTGGGTCCCGTGGTCTTGCTTTGCCGTCACGAATAGAGGCCCAGGGGTCGAGGTGGACCTGTTGCCTACGGTTGTATAGTTACATGCAAATTCACAACGCACATCGTCTATGTAGGCCCGACTCTGGGTTGACGCGTTGACGTTGAATGTTGAACGTTGAACGTTGAACGAGTAGAGTTGGTTGAGAGTTGGTGAAGAGGCACATGGGCGCTTGAAACCGGATCCGCGGGAAGAAAACGGGTAAAGGGATAGGGGGCTCCCTATGTTATAGGAGAATGGTTCCTTCGCCAAGTTCACGCCGTGAATAAAATTGATATCAGGCATCAATACATCAAGGCAAAGTGATCGTTATTACATTAACTAGGTTAATCCGTAAAAAATAAGAAACAAGTCAATAGTTATTAGATAATGTCAACCATTGGGATCACCGCTTTCGATATAATTCCGTCAGGCAGCCACGGTCTTCAAGATGGCAGAAATTGAGGGACTGAAGAAATATTCACCACCGCGCGACTGAACGAAATCCACAAAGTTTGTTGAATTGAAATAGTAGTCCCGATCAGGGTCCGTAGGATCCAGGCCAGAAGCGAAGCGCGCACGGCCATTGTTTGCGCCGATAATTGGGTCGAAGCCTGGAGTAGGGTCACTTTTTCCAATGGGGTCGCTTCGTAGGATCGTGTCAGGATTTCATGAAAACAAACACAACGATGGGATGCTTACTTGATATTATTGGCCCATTTAGCCTGTTGGAAACGGAACCCTTGGTCGATATCGCTTTGGTATGCAACTGGAAGAAGTTATCAGTCGGCCACATGTACCGAGTGATTCAAAGAATGAACCTACCAAACGCAATCCCCCTCTCGAACCTAGTCTTGTTGCTTTGGGCTTCAGCATCGGTCACTGGAAAACGAGTGTCAGCAGCAATGATAACACCTTATACAAGCGACGTACACTCCGGTCCATAAGGAATGCTAGAGCGAACCATGTGGTTGGCCATGTTGGCATTGTTTTCATCTGCACGCGGACGAATTTTACGGATGTGAGCAGAGAATGGGCACCATGTCTGGTTAGAGGAGAGATCGAACGGTGGCGGGTGATTGAAATCGAAGTCGTTGTTGCGATGAGGATCTGCGCCAATGGATGGGTCGTCCACGAGAGGGGCCATATCAAGAGGCGTTCCCTGCTCGCAAATGAGTACCACTGTCTCAGGGAGGATGTAAAGGATACCAACACTCTTCCATCGGCCGAACATACGGGCTCCTAGCAAATCCGCATTTTGTTGCGGCGTCAAACCTGGAACGGACGGGGCGCTTTGAACAAGGTAAGCTGCCATAAAGCTACGAATCTCGAGAACAGGTACCCACAAATCGACAAGGTACTTATCGAATTCTGGGACGAATTCCTTAAGCTGACGGAAGGCAAGGAATGAACCCCATTTTGTCCAGGCAGGTCGAGTATCCTTGCGAGGATCACCAATCTCGCCGGTAAGGATGGTACCAGGGAAGATCAATGCCTGACCAGGGAAGACACTGGTGGCGAAACCGGCAACAGCGGGTTGGGACTGAGGATGGAGATGAGTATGAATGATGGGCTACTTCAACAACAACGTACGAAACCATCGAGGAAGCCAAAATGTTCATGTCCTTGCCAGATACCTGGGCGAACATTGCCCTTAAGGCTGTGAGTCACAGTGATGGCGGGCCCAAGCCAAGACTGAATTTGAGACATGAGGGAATCGATAGGCTCCCAATCCTTTGAAGCAATGAGGAATACGCCGTCGGTTGTACTACGTGCAAAACCAGGGACCCAGTTAGTGAGTCCAGGATCGCCTAGAGCTACAGCGTCTGGGACTTGACCCTTGTGAAAGTAGTCATCTTGAAGGTTGTCGAAGACGCTTAGCTTGCGTAGGCCCTTTGCAGACCATGCAACGTTCAAAAGCGCCGGTGGCTGCGTGCAATTAGTGCAAATGAGTTCAGAAGTCGCTGAATGGGGAGGGACATCGGTTGTATCAGTCTCCTGAACTGGGAACGATGGACGGACTTACATGTGACGAGGGGGTGTATGTTTTTGGCCAAAACTTGCTTGAACTTCCTCGGGTTGTTGATGGTATAGAAGTAAAACAATTGTTTAGCCTTTCTCATGCCCACCCTACACCGCAACGATCAACATACGAAGCTGCACTAGCCATCATACGTACATGACATCGGCCTGGATTTCGTCCAGAGGCAGGAAAGTACCATTAGTCGCGTTTAATCTGGCAATTTCTTCTAGCGAAGGAAGGGGAGCTTGTCCTGGATAGACTACAGAAATGAAGGCCTCATGAGTGACTAGGCTAGCAGCATCCCAAACCACCTACCTTGGAGGACGGACGTGCTCTGATTCGTTTGACGGGCATCGAGGTGAGAAGATTGAGCGAATCCATACGTAGGCACGAGAGCGTACGGAAGGACAGAAGCAACAGTGATGTAGAAGCTGCTCCAGCGCATATTTGGAATACTGGGTTGCTGATCGTATGCGGTTCCGTGCTTCTTTAAGTGTGATTCAGCTGGAGATCCAGGAACCCCAGATACATACCGGAAAATATTAGGCGGGCCAATCGCGTCTCAATAACTGTCAGAACAGAAGCCACGCTGATCCAGAAGCGCGGTTCTGGGGAAGCAGAGCAGTCGCGACCGACTGATCAGAGTTCCGTTCAATTCCTTGCCGCGCTCTCTCTCATGAGTTCCGTCACCTGAAGGAGCATCAGTCACTGACCATGCTCGCCAAGGGGGTGACAATCGGGAGATAGGGTGGGTGAGATGACACGTACTAACAATTGATCAACGCGAGCCCTTCGGACGCCCCAAGACTGGAGGGTTGACACTGCGGAGCGGGCGCGCCCGACATATACCCTTCTGGCAGCCCGACGATGTCTTGGAAAGAGGTCATTAGGTATCGCCCAGCGCTAGAAGAGCATGCCACACCTTGAGCCGAAGTCAAACCAGCTTTTGGTCCGCGTCATAGTCCTGCCGTCGCGGAATCAGAATCATTTGATGCGATACTTGTGGCACGCAGCGACAAACAACCATCCTTGAGCCGCCGCCACCGTACAACCAAGTTGACCGTGTCTCTTCTTGTCTAGTACGCATTTTCACGGGGGAAGGGACGCTCAAGATGATCCGTTGGGATAACGCGAGGACTCGTACTCGACCGCCATCAAGAAGCCTGGTCGCGCTCTCCTACTTTTGGATGTCACTGGAATCCGACGTCACTGGCCATTCTCTCAGGCTCATCCGCATTATTGCCCCACATCGCACCGTCAAACGTGCTTTAGTTTGCCTGACTGCCGCCGACGTTCGGATCAATACACTACCCGCGACGGTTGCATCCTAAGTTCGCTAAAAAGACAATATGGTTGTTGACTCTCCTTTGGTGGGCCTACGCCTCTGGACTCGCGTTTCTTGGATGTCCTAGTCACTCGAACGTTGTGGGTCCTCTTTCGGCGTGCTTTCGCCGTCTGGGATTGCCGATGAACTGTTGTCGTAGCATTTGTTTACACCGTTCTACCAACGCCGTCCAGTATTGGTGAAGAACACACTGATGCTTCAGAATCGTCACGCCGACCTATTCGTCTATCGAGCTGAGGAACGCGTCTCAACGTAGGATGTTCAAGTCCTCTCATGTTGTCAGACCTCCGATTTCGGGGAAGATCATAATTTCCGCCCCTTCCCATACACGGCAGGCTCGACTGGTCGCGTACGCACTCGAGTACCTCTCCATGATCCGTACGGCGGCGGCATGGGAACTCATAAACCATGGATGCCTCGGTTTGCTGCGACACTCTTCCCTACCGCAGCGACTTTGATGCGACCGCCTCAACGCCCTCCTCAGGGGCAACTAGGGATGCACCGACGTGATGTCATGTACGCGTCCAAGCCATGGAGTAGACACCGTTCTAGCCAGCTCGCGGTCCATCGACATTCTATGACGTCGAGCGAGCGAGCCACCCGTCCCTGTGCTACTCACGGCAATGACTTGTCTTTCCGTTCCCCGTGTATCCCTTTGCTAAGTAAAACAGTACCTCAAGGCCTCAGACGGGGCCAGTGCTTACTGGCACCACTCAGTGAACCATATGACTCGAGACCCCGGACGATTCAGACTCACTCTCCGCGGTGTTGAGATGCAACCATCTTGGCGCCGTCGAACAAATTTTATGGTTTGAAGTTACCTGATTAATCGGCCGACTGTGGAGAGTTGAACTGTAGTTTGATGTTAGTAATGATGGCCGTCCTATTGGGTGGCCAGTGACTGACTTTGTCTCAAATGGGCAGTAGATGGCTATTGCGTCTATAGAATAATCTACTGATACAAGGGATCAATGGTAATAAGTAGTGGTGGACAGGCTAAATTACATGGAGGCAAAGTCGATGTATAACAACTATCGGAGCCCTTCCTTAGATTTTTTTTCCCAGCAGCAAGCTGAAAACGTGGAATGACACAGGGGAACCAAATTCTGCGGTAGCTGGATTACCCTGCGGAACACCCGGGGGTCTCTTCTATCTGTAGTTCTGCTTAGAGCTCCCCCACGCAAGAAGCTGGGAAGGCAGTCTATTCGTCGACAATGTGTTCGGCGCAGCTAGAACGGGTGCCAGAGAGCTGGCAGAGCTCCCATTCGCATGGAGCAGCAGGTGCTGAACAGCGGGCATACTTCCTACAAGAGACTGGATAGTGACTTGCTGGAAAGTCGTCACGGCGAAGGTGACTGGGCTCGCGTGGTGGACCACCATGGCCATGGTAATAGGCGGTGATTTGATACTCGCAGGTGTGCGTTTGCACACAGTTTTGACATCGGTAGCGGGCCTAGTAGTAGCCTGGTGAGTCGTCACAACCGAGGATGGAGAGGGTTCGATGACAGCAGTGCTTGTGTATGTAGTCCCCTTCTCTGAGTGTTGGACGGTGTGGGCCACCTGAAACCGGGTGTGCCTTGGATCAAATTGAGTAGGCTGGATCCGACGAAACAGACAGGGCAAGGTGCACATGACGATTGGTTGGAATAGTCGGCGCTCAACGTCAACTCTTGATAAATATGTACAGGATTTAAGCCGAAGGGATATGGCGAGCGAGCTGTAGCAGGGGACAAGGTGGAAGACGAATGTTACAGGGAACTCCGTTGCAGTGGCTGATTTATACAGTGAGGCGTACTGAGGCGTAGTTCCTAAACCCCATGTGGTCATATCAGTGAGGCGATGTAGAACAAGAGTAACTAGCACTCCCCAAGATACAAGGAGGTCAAGGTTAAGAGGCGCTCGAGACAACAAGGCAGCCTGGTAACAGCTGACACCCACTTGGCAAAAGGCGAAATTTAAAGAGTGAGGCAACGAGCAACTTATGCGTATGGGAGCATATAAATTTCACTTTTGCGGTGGGAACACATGAGAAGGGGATAAAATGGGGGAGGTCGATGGCTCGGTTGAAGGGCTCCTATACACAGCTGTGGGCCCCTATAGGCTGGCTGGAAAGTATACGGGCGTAACGGAAGGGAATGCGTCTAGGGCAATACAAGATCAGCAGATAAACAAAGAATCATCTCAATCATTATCGTTCTTTCGTGAGCCGTCATCCAGCCCTTGAGCGTCTTTCCTTAGCTCCTCTTGCTCCATAGCCATGGTATCTACCAACTCTTCATCCTCCTCTTCATCCTCATCGTCTCCATTGTCGTCCATAACCTCATCACTCTGCGGGTCCCACTCGGGCTCAGGTCGAGACGGAGCAGCACTTTCATCTTGATCGACGTCCATACCGTCATCAACAATGGACTGAACCTTCGGCGCTGCTTTGAGGGGCGCAGAAATGGTGTCCTTGGCCTTGGCCTTTCCTTTGCCTTTCGCAGAGGGAAGGGTTATGGAGATGGAGAGTGGGCCACCACCCTGATTCGGCGCAGGAGCTGAAACTGACGAGGCCGAAGCGCCGCCGGGTGCCGCTCGTGGCTTGGAGACGGCGGGCTTCTTTGCTTTATCGCTCTTAGCATGCTCTCTGTAGGCTGGATGCGGCGGTCAACTAGAGAAATGGTAGACAATTAGGAACGCACTTTGCAACTCGACCGTCAGCCAGTCAACCGTGTCTCCAAACGCGATCACCTCAAGCGCCTTCAGGACGTCGGACGCGGAGATGCTCTTGTGCTGCTTTGAAAGAGCAACATCGTGTGCCCTATCAAGTGTAAATACGCGCAGCCAGTAGGATAGAAAGAAGGCGATTTACGTGGCCGCTGTGTAATGACGGGTGAGGCTGAAAAGTCTCGTCCTGATGAGGCTACGCACCCAAATAGTTGATAAACACGGTAGAACTCTTCTGGAGCGCTAGAATCACATCTTTTTGGAGTTTGACATCTTCTGGCAGCTGTATTGCATTGAAGAAAGCGCGTTACACAGCGGAAGAGCTGATGCACGTACCGCTGACTTTGCTAGCTTGGTAACAAGACTTCTGGGTAGCTCAAAGTTCTCGATTCCTTCGGAGACCTGATCTTGTTGGGCCTGGGCAGAGATCGTAGGAGCTGCGGTCGGGCGAGGCATCAGGCTTGTCGAGGGGGATGTGCGGGAACTTGAACAACGGGGAGAGACGAGAAACAAGCCATTGATCGTGTGAATATCAAGATTGACCGTGGGATGCTGGACAACGAGATTCAAAAGCAATACTCGAGCGGAAGCATGCACGTTTGCTGAGTGATGTGATAATCATGACACGCATCAAAACAACCGGAACTCATCACACATAATATGGGCACCACCATCACTAAATTCAATCTTGACTAAGAACATAAGTGACAGTGATACAGGAGATGGCCTGGGGTAATTAATTTCTAAAAGCAGTCCTGCTCAGCTGAACGGGACCATCGCCCGCCCGTCACGGCGGACAACTCCGCCAACGGCGGAGATCAGCATCATCTGCTGAAATGATGCCAAATTTTTGTTGGGGAGGTCCAACAAAAATCTACAACCAACAGGCACATTAAGAAACAGCAAGGACGTAAGAGGCTTTTCAACAACTTACCCAAAGGCGTGGCTATAGTGACACTATAACCACCATGATTCCAGGAAGGGAGACCTGGGTCAGCGCAGACGGCTGGACGACATTATTAAGAACTGAAAATCTACAAAATGTGAAGTCACATACCTGAAAGCCATCGTCATCAACCGACGATGGAGAAAGCATGCCACATCTGGCATGCAGGAAGACGACCGGACTGTCGTCGAAACTGGCACTAAGCCGGCTCGAGCCCCGCGGGCTCGCAGAAAGAGGCATTCAGCCTCAAAACTATGGCACATCGGCCATACGAAAGACGACAACCGTCGTCAAACAAGATATCGATCGATATCTGAATGGAAGAAGAGAAAAAAATTGTAAGCGGCTGCAGGTGCGAAGCTAATGGTAAGTACACATACCTCCAAACGAGCGGACCCCCGCTCCCAGATAGAACGAGAACTTCAGTCTCGAGCGACCCAGCCACCACTCTACACGAGGAAAAAAAAAGGAGAAGACTGTTGAGCGGGCGGAACAGGAGAACAGTACTGAGTATATGAGGTGGACGTACCGATTGGTGGGAGGATAAGAGGATTTTACGGTCCACTCAGCCTTATATAGCGTCAGTCGACGTTAGGGCAGGTTTATCTGACATAAGCCAGGAAATTTATTTAATTAGGGGCTAAGACAGGGTGTGCGTGCAGCGTCTGTAGCTAGTGCTAACTCGCGACAGTATATGCTGACAATAAAAGAACCACAAAGTGCGCATAATTGGGGTATATGGGTAAATGGCAATAGGTAGGCCTCTGAGAGAACGAATAAGGGTATCTTGGCGGGGAGGGCGGGGAACGAACGCCCAAACGGTGCGCAAATATAGCAGCGAGTGTAATCGCTCAGCGATACGGCGACCAGCTGAAGACGCCAGATGGCGTGTGCCACGAATATTGGCAGACAGGCGGACCAACTGAGAGGGGCACATAGACTACGCCTGGAGTGTGCACCGTTTCACAGCAGGTGGCGGGGGTAGCGTGATACGCGACATGAGGGGTATGGATAGTGATATTAGAATGGAATATTGGCGTCATTAGCAAGTTATTGTTGGTGCGAGCTATGGAAACTGAGACGTTAGCATACATAACTGGGGCGCGAAGGCGAACAATACGCACGAGCATCCAGGTTGACACCAGTGTTGCGTCCATTTCGGACTGGCGGTGGGCACTCGTTGGGAAGTTGGAAGCGAACGCGTCGCTGATCAGAGGGCGACGGACGGAAAGCAGGAGACATGCTGGCTAGGTGATCAGACTGAAAGTGAGAATCCCTCGCCCACCAATTCCTAGTATTTATACCCACACCCGCAGTGCCCAGTAGGCGGGAAGTGTCCCAAGTAGGGAGAATCCACCAGAATCTGCGGACTGGCGACTCACGCCATAGGAGTGAGCCGCACGACCAGAATGATGGGGTGTGGCGGTGGCGAGTGGCGACAGCGAATTCTCAGAGGCCAGCGGTTACTTCCATTCCATGACGCCTCAGAGGCGCAGTGCGTGTGGCGATGGCTAGCACAATCCAAGTCGGGATACGGCAGAAAACGGAGAGTCCGCCACAGAGACGTTCGGCATGGGCCCAATGCATCACAGAGGCCACAGAAACGAAGGGGCGTGCAGTGCGGTGGGTCCAATATCGAGGAATCCGTCGCCGACGGTGACAAGGATGACGGCGATGGCAAGAAAGAGCAAGGAAGCGGTTGCGGCGGCGGTTGCGAAGCAAACTCGGTGATCACGTGTACGCTGGTGCCCCTTTGATGACAGGGGTCAACGTCATCCATGTCAGCCACCGCTCGGGGAGATATAAAGCCATCACTTCCACGTTCCTTCCAAAGCGCTCTTTCTTCCTTCCCACTCACTATCAACTCGATTCACCCCTATTGCATATCCTCCTTCACCCTGTTCCTAGGCGGCTCGCTTCATCGTCTTCAACACTTCCAACCCCGAATACCGCCTCTCATTGGCCTACATACCAACCTCATCTGTGGCATCATTCATCACACCGCCTTACTGATTCTTCACGTAGGCATCCTATAGACCACCTCACTACTATCGGACCATTGACTCTCGGGAGACGCTTCGTGACTGTACTCAACGGTGCCGCCTTCAGTTACCGGGGAGCACGCAAGGTGTACGACGACTTCCGATACCGTCAACCCCTGACATCCGCCTGGAGATATGCAGCGCGTGTGTTCACCTGTGACACAAAACCACCACGCCCTCGTCGTTGGAAGGTATAATTCTCGTTGGTGTCTATCATTGCTTGATGACGGGCTTTCGCCGTTCATATCGAAGGCTACGACCAACCTCGTCAATGCAAACGCTAAGAGACTTCGCCCCAAAGGTCCATGGACCCAGGACGCGCGATGCCAGTGCTCAGCAATAGCGTAATTCCACGACCTTGGGATTACAAGCACAGGACATGAACTAATGCACATGTAGGAGGTGTATTATTCGAGATTCAACGTTCAACGTTCGCCAGTATCAGTCCAATCGCGAGAGCCTTTGCTTCCATGCATAGATAGCAATAACGTGCCGAAGCGTTCACCACATCCAAGAGTCGTCCAGGGACCAGTTGTGGCCACCGAACCGTTAGTGGGAAATGTTCTCATCCAAGTCGACCCCGGCCGTAGCTGCCAAGATGCCTTGCCGATGATTTTTCAAGGTTCGACGGTCAGCATCGTGAAAAAAGTGCCGGTTCTACAGAAGTTTTCAGTGATCGACTTGAGTTAAGCGACGGCAGCGGAGGCGAGCAAGAGAAGTAACATTGGGGCATAAATTGTCCAAGCCTCTGACATTGCCATTTCTAGTTTGCGAGGCTCAGCGTTACGTCCTATCAATGTCAAGAATGATACGATGACGTCCAATTCGGTGGCACAACAGGCTGCAGCGATTATTCTATCGAAAAGTGACGAGTCGACATCACCGTGCCAAGAGGAGAGAATGTCATACTGACAGTCGACGGGTAATAATAATGACGGCGAAATGTAACGGAGCGAAGAAAAAAAATCAGAATCGACAAGCATCGGGGTCATGGATCCAGATCACAAAGCCGGTCCAGTCGAGAGCGGGAGTAGGCCCTGCGAGAAGGAGTAACGGGCGAAGTACGTCGAGCGCATCCAAACCCGTTTTCATTGGCTTGATGAAGTCACTGAGTCGTGTCTGCGTTTCCTCTCAAGATGAATGTGAGCAACGAGATGATGGACAGAGGAACCAGCCTAGAAGGTACACGTCCAGCAACACAATTCCAATGGAAAGAAACTCGCGGCCACGGAATTGAAATGGCCTCAAATGAGGTTGGGAAAGTAGGACCGAACATTGTACGCTGAAGAGACGAGAAAACGTGCGAGCGTGGTTTGTTCCATTTCAATCTTCATCACGTTTCCGATGTGATCTTCAATGACCTGTCCAGAAGATTGGCTTTCTAGCCTAGGGCGAGCGGACAGAACCCAGCAACAACCAGGAGCGCTGAGGTGAGTTTACGAAGAGCGATGGTAATCAGTATGTATTCGGCGACCCAATCAATACGCTGGCTATATGCGCACTAGCCGTGCGTAGAAGGGTGGCAGTTTATCCAAGCCATCAGGGGAAGGAGCATTCCTGCGTGGGCTCAAAGGAAGGTGGGACGCTGAGGAAGAGTCAAGATGATAGTGAAAACACAAGATTAGATTTCCTGTAAGCGCTGGTCGACAACTGATCGAGATGATCTCATCAGCGCCGTTCAACGCTGTTCATACATTATTCATCCAGGGTAAACATAAAGTTCACTCGCACTTATCTACGACCTCTAGTCTATAGGTCACACCAGATGGGAAACGTCAGAAGAGCGCAGAATAGGTAAGTAAATAACTGTAGGTGCTCGTCAGTCCGATTGCAATTCAGGAGCTGATGATTTTACCCACCATGTAGGTCTTATGATCATATCGAGCATCTCCCCCTGGTGCCCATACAACACGATATGCCAAGATAACGTGCGCTATTGTGAGTGGCATCGGAGCTTGGCTGAAGACGTTGCCTGCCCACAGTGCGCCACAACTCATGGGCAGGAAAAAGAAGGCTATCGCCAGCCTACTCCACTTATCACCAATGACGATAGGCAGCGTTTTCCTCCCTATGGCTGCGTCGCCCACAATGTCCCTCAAGTCCTGGATTTGTATGGCTATGCCGAGCCATACCGCTACTGCAACGAACAGTCGGACCTCCTGCTCAGCGGGAATCGCGACGCTCTTGTAGATGCCGCTAAGGAGCGCCCAAGTGCCTGTGGTCATGCCGATCGCGTTCTTCGCAAACCAATGTCCCCCAGCAGAGGTAAGGGATAGACCCGCTGTGGTCAACACCCACGTCAACGTCTCAGGTACTTGTGTCCCATTATTTACGGCTACTGCTATAAAGGCAGCCAACGCAATCACCCAGCGGCACTTTGCACCTTGGAACGTCACCCGACCTGCCGGTATGGGTCGATCGGGCTTGTTGATGCGATCTTCCTCAACCCCAGTTATCTGGTTGGAGAGGTTGAAGAAGTAGATGAAGCTCGCTACCCATGGTATGAAGTGGATGACGCTGAAGATTGGCAGAGCGGCACGCTTGGTGGCACCGAGAGCGATGATAAGGCCCGGTATGAAAGTCGTTGACCAGTCTCTCCAGGTGAAGGCCAGGAAGAGATCTAGTTCGTGGGTGGCGAAAGCGACGGGAGCTGCTGCAAGGTTCATTTCTGGGATGTCCTTTTGCCTCTCATCCATACTGTTATTTATCTCGTTCGCAGCACTGGGCACCCTCCGGAGCAGACGCATGCTCGATGTCTTATCTGTGCCGATGTAAAACGTCGGCCGCTTGCGAAATCTCGTATGGCCTCCTCCATAACCGGCAGACCGTGATACTCTCAACCCAACCTTTGCCTATAACCAGCACCCACATCGCCAATCCTCAAATTCATGACCATGATAATCGGATCCGTTGGCTGGGCTGTGCACATTGCAATGGGGTGCTTCTGAAGTTGCCGTTTTGAGGTAACTGGATGAGAGTCCGTCCTCCGACCGTGTGTCTCCCTGGCGGCGGACAATTTTCTCGACTGTGGCCTCCAGGCCCGAAATAAGCGCCCTGTCTGCCCTGCCGAAGCCCAACTGCCTCCATGCTTCCTTGAAGCTAGGTTCCTATAACAGCCCAGAGTGAGAGATAAGTTTCAGGCGCACCTTGGCATGGCTCATCATGATCGTTTGCACCCGTGTCCTTCACATTACTACAGGATGGAGGGGCATGCGACTGAAGACCGAATCGATATTCAGACCAAAGACATGGCCGACCGAATATACCTGTCACAGTGATACATAGAAGTAGTCAGCAAAAGCTATCCAAAGCGAATGAGGAACAGAACTTTGGCGTAAGTTGTCCGAGCTTCTGTGACATATCGGGCACAGCATTACTTACTTCCTATCAGTGAAGCTGAGTGCAATCTTATTCGGCCGGCGCGGCGGGCTGGAGCTAAAGAGGCAAATGAGAGGTCAAACGTGCCGATAGGTGTGAAAGCATCAATCATCTTACACGGCAATTAAGTTGAGGGGACAGGCGTGGAATGACTGTGCAACGGGGATACACATGAAGCGACAAGAGAAACAATACGGAGCCAGAGTGGTAGAGTTCCTTGAATCACCCACGATAAACGGATAAGCAAAGGGCAACGTAGGGGAGGTAACAGGGGCAGTTCGTCGTACGCATGACGATTCCAGTGAACACACATGAAGTGAATTTCAGCGCGCGTGGCGTCTCCTCTAAGGCAAAAGCGAGCCAAGAACGTTGCGGAAAGGCTGGCAAAAATAGACGACTAGGGACACGGGAATGGCCTCTACTGAAGCCTTGAGGGTCGAGACTCGGACCATTGTATGCTGACACTGCGAACTTGCCTGCAATGCTCCGTCTCGACTTCATGTTTCCAACATGACTAGTTGACTGTCCGGAGGTTTAGGGCAAGTTGACCAGATTTAAACCCAGCACGACATCCGACAGGATTGAAGCGAAGAGCGTAATCATTTGTTTTGTTATCCGCATGAAAAGATTGGCCGTATACAAGCTTAACGTGGTCACGTTGAGATTCAGAGGTAGGAGGACCAGCACATGCGCAAAAAGAGAAATTGGGAGTTTATGATGTCGGTTGGAATGGCTGCATTCTGCACAATCGTAGACTGGATATCAAGCGGTGCAAATGCATCAGAGGATACTGCAGCTGGAGTATATAGTAACTTGGTTTTGAGTGGTGCGGCTGGCCGGCGAAGAGGACCACAGTTCAAACGTTCATCATTCCAAGTTGTTGAACATCAGAGGTGTGAGACCAGCGCCAATCACGTCAGGCTTGGTCTTGGGCGCCAATTAAGCCAGTCTCTTCCAACGGCCCTCGAGCTGCTCACACCTCTGGACGCAACGCACATTTCTTCACTCGAGTATGAACGAAAGATTCGATTCTGCTCGTGTTCATTCTATCCGTCCCTCTGCTTTAGTCGAGCTAACTATTTACTAAGAAACCCCGGCGGAAGTCTCTCAAGCGCAGTGCTTCTAGTCTATAGCTCGCACCAGATGGGAAATGTCACCAGAAGAGTGCAGAATAGGTAAGTAAAGAGCTGCAAAAGGTCGTCAGTCTGATGGCACTTCAGAAGCTGATGGCTTTACCCACCATGTAGGTCTTATGATCATATCGAGCATCTCCCCCTGCCAGGGGCCCATACAACGCGATATGCCAAGATAACGTGCGATATCGTAAGTGGTATCGGAGCTTGGTTGAAGACGTTGCCTGCCCACAGTGCGCCACAACTCATGGGCAGGAAAAAGAAGGCTATCGCCAGCCTACTCCACTTATCACCAATGACGATAGGCAGCGTTTTCCTCCCTATGGCTGCGTCGCCCACAATGTCCCTCAGGTCCTGGATTTGTATGGCTATGCCGAGCCATACCGCTACTGCAACGAACATCCTGCTCAGCGGGAATCGCGACGCTCTTGTAGATGCCGCTAAGGAGCGCCCAAGTGCCTGTGGTCATGCCGATCGCGTTCTTCGCAAACCAATGTCCCCCAGCAGAGGTAAGGGATAGACCCGCTGTGGTCAACACCCACGTCAACGTCTCGGGTACTTGTGTCCCATTCTTTACGGCTACTGCTATGAAGGCAGCCAACACAAGCGCTCAACGGCACTTAGCGCTCTGGAGCGTCACTCGACCTGCTGGTATGGGTCGATCGGGCTTGTTGATGCGGTCTTCGTCGATTCCAGTTATCTGGTTGGAGAGGTTGAAGAAGTAGGTGTAATTCGCTACCCATGGTATGGAGTGGATGACACTGAAGGTTGGCAGAGCGGCACGCTTGGTGGCACCGAGAGCGATGATAAGACCCGGTATGAGAGTGGCTGACCAGTCTCTCCAGGTGAAGGCCAGGAAGAGATCTAGTTTGCGGGTGGCAAAAGCGACGGGCACTGCTGCAAGGTTCATTCCCCGCGTCGTCTCTAGTCTCTCTCATTCATAATATTCTTTTATCTCGTTACCAGGCACTGGGAGCCTTCTGGGGCGGACGCATGCCTGACTTCTCTGTGTTGCTACTTGGTGTTCTTCCGGTGGTCTGCTCTCCCGAGGTCTTCTCAGAGACGGGCTACCCATAGCCTGAATGCACTCTTCCCAACCAACCACATACCGGCTGCTTGTAACAATACCCGCACCCAGGAAATCGTGAAATTCTCAATCCGCCTTTGCCTATAACTATCCCCTTTTTCGTTCCTTCGCGGCTATGGTATTCGGATCCGCTGGCTGTGCTGTGGAATAATAATTGGCATGCTTCTGAAGTTCTCAGCTATCTTGAGCTATAGACAGACCAGGCTATCAGCTCCGGCGTCCGTCTCTCTCTAGCAGCGGGCGATTTAGCTCCGCCAGTCTTCGCCTGATCACGGGCTGCAGAACAGTCCAAAGGCCACCTAGGCTCACCCTGGCATGCCCCTCATTCTCGCGCTGGGTTTATTTTTATGCATCCGCATCCTTCTGAATCTTTGTGACGCTAGACGACACAACACCTTCATCTTAGGCTTTTTGCATGTGTGAGTACACATGCAGCACGAGGTTCACGTTCAGCCATAAGACCCCCCTGGCTGCTACCCCGGACAACTTCGATGCCGAATCGATCACTCGGCAAAAACCTTAGTGGCGTCCATGTTTCTCGAAACATATCTCGAGTCTCGTCATCCCGCGCGATTTTGGCATCTTCGCTATTCCTCCGTCTTCAAGCAGCGCAGGAGCTCGATATCCCTCTAGGTCATTTCCATCGAAGAAATAGAAACACTTTACTAAGGCAGGCCAAGCACCGCCTCGTACTGCTGGATGATGCGTCACCGTTATCAAGATGAAAGAACGAGGAGGCGATAAGGTAGAATCTGGCTAATGATATGGTCGCCCAGGGACCTGGTCTCAAGATACCCTGGTTGGCGCGCGGCGGAAAGGGCCCAGCGCTACTTCCAATTAAGAATACCTTATTCGACAGCGCGGCGGCCCGTTGATATTTTATCAAAGAGTCTGCATTGAGGCGACCCATGAACGAGACCATCGATCACCCTTACCTACGTAGGATTGCGCAATCAGGACGCAAACGAAGTGATAGGAGTGCACTACGGAAAACCAGATGTGGAGCCAGGCAGTCGAACTCGAAAACGGTAGAGGTCCTTGAATCACCCACGATAAATAGACAAGCAAAGGAGAAGGCAAAACAAGTAACAGGCGAACCTTGCCGTCTTCCACGGGGCGATTGGAGGGAGCACATCTGGTCGCTGAGACACTTCGCGTCTCCTCTAAAGGTCAAAGGGAGCCAAGCAAGTCGCGGAAACGCCGGCCAAAATTAGACGAAGTCCACAGCAGAACTTCAGAAAACCGATACCAGGGACACGAAGCGGGCCTCCCAATCAGAGAGGCGGAGGGAACCGAACATTGTACTACAAAAACGCTTGCGAACGTGCCTCGGTCCCTTTCGACTGTCAGTGTCAGCACGCTTATATGACAACTGTCCGGAGGCTTTCTTGCTTAGGGTGAGCAGCTGATGGGACGTAAGTAGGACATAATCATTTGGTTGGTTATCTGGGAGCTGACGATCGCGACATACCGTTCTCAGTCATCAACGTCCTATCGAGATTCGGAGCTACGGAGAACCGACACTACGAAAGACATGCCTCGCTCAGTTTGCGCGAGGGATATCGGGAAGACAAATTTAAAAGCACTGATCCGGGCCGTCGCCAGTCAGATTAGTGGCATCTTTGAGCGCTTAAGCACCAAGCGCCAATCGCAAGCCTCGAATCGTTCCGCCAGACTCGGAGTTGCAGGAGTGCGCAACTGCTCATATTTCTGAGTGCGACGAGTCAATGATTCATCAGTCGAGCCTGGGTATGAGCTATTTTTTTGTCGTATGCGAATCCCTCTAACTGTCCAGATAATTGGCTCGTACTGAGCTTCTACTAAAAATGAGTTTCTACGGCATGCCTCATGTCTATAGTTCAAACCAGATAGGGAACGAGAGAAGAGCGCAGAATAGATAAGTAAACAACTGCAGGTGTTCGTCAGTCCGATTGCAATTCAGAGACTGATAATGTTACGCACCATGTAGGTCTTATGATCATATCGAGCATCTCCTTCCGGGGCACGTAAAACGCGATACGCCAAGATGAGGTGCGCTATCGTAAGTGGTATCGGTGCTTGGTTGAAGACGTTGCCTGCCCATAGTATGACACAACTCATGGGTAGGAAAAAGAAAGCTATCGCCAGCCTACACCATTTGTCACCCATAACGATGGGCAGGGTTTTCCTCCCGGTGGCTGCATCACCCACGACATCCCTCAAATCCTGGATTTGGATGGCTACACCGAGCCATGTTGCTACCACAGCCAAAAATCGGGCCTCCTTCTCCCCAGGCAACGCGACACTCTTGTAGTTGCCGCTCACCTGCGCCCAAATGCCCAAACTCATGCAAATCGTGTTCCTCGTAAACCAATGTCCTCCAACGGGTGTAAGCGATAGAGCCGCCGTAGTACCGATCCACGTCAACGTCTCTGGTACTTGCGTCCCATTCCATATCGCGACTGCGAGGAAGTAGGACAGGGCAAGCATCCAGCGGAACTTCGCACCCTCGAGCGTGACTTTACCGGCTGGTATAGGTCGATCGGGCTTGTTGATGCGATCTTCCTCGACACCGGTTATCTGGTTAGAGAGGTCGAAGAAATAGATGTAACCCGTCACCCATGGTAAGAATCGTAGTGCGGCGTAGATGGGTAAGTCGGCACGCTTGACGGCTCCGAGACCGATGATTGCAGCGGGGATAAGAGTTACTGACCAGTCTCTCCAGGTGAAGGCAAGGAAGAGGCTGAGTTCACGCCTGGCGAAAGAGAAAGGAGCTGTTACGACGCCCATTCTGTCACTTCAGGTGAAGCTACTGGTCTTGCTTTCCAATACCATCCTTTTATCTCATTCGCAGGTGCTCGGCACCCTCCGGTGGATCCATGCGTTTAATTTGGGTTTTCCATGCGATTACTGTCGTTTGCAGCATCTGCCTTGGCTGTCGGGACTCCGACTTCAGCCTGCTCTGTGTCAACGGTTGATTTTCTCGACCGTTTACTCGAAAGCGTCGAGCGACCCTGCACGTCTACTTACTCGCTTCACTTAACGGCTCGTAAAGTCCACCTTGGCGTGGGTCCTCACTTCCCGTTGACCTTGAGCTCGACTTGTACCCGACGGCCTGAATCTTCGTAATTTTCGACAGCTCAGCCGCTCAACGCTCCTTGATCTTGAGTTGGTTGCGTATGTGGTGCATCGAGGTTCTGTCATGTTACGCGGCCTTGGCTGACCAGTTTGATGCTGTGGTATTGACCTTGTACGGTAAAGATGGAACGAAGATTCGACTGGGGCCTCGCTCGAAAAATCCGGCCGCCTGCTACCTGTACTCCGACGCGGAATCAATAAGTCTGCCAATTACAGAGCCATCCTTCGGAGGAACCGTTCGGATTCAACCTCCATCCCGTGTAATCACTATTCGCTTCCGTTGCCCGAGTGCCTCATTGAGGGATCGGTTCCTCATTGCTTCTTATTGCTCTTTCGTCGTTACACACGGTTTGGCATCCGTGATACCGTTTCATCTGGCTGGCTGGCTAGTAGCCACTAACATGTATCTTCAAGCGCGAAGTCGTAAAGAGTTCTGTGCCCTGATCTACGTCATTTCCCTTGAGCGCTTTTAGCAACAATCAAAATATTTTACCTGATCGGTTTCTATATCAGCAATCCCTCCCAATTCGATGCGAAGTCGTCACTCCCCTCGATTTCATTTGCCTCAGCCATATCAGTCAGTCCTTCCATCTCACACTGTTCGGCATCACAGAGCTCGAGATATTGGCTATACGTGTACCATTGAGGACGGGGCTGATTGGCACCAGCAACTAGCACTTGTTTGACTTATCGCCCAATGGGAGGATGACGAAAATCATGATGCAGGTCCGACGAGATTGTGGCTTGTAGCCTTGATGAAGGCGATCGCAAACCAGGGGGTATATTTGTGCGGAGGCTTTGGGGGATTGTATCAATACAGAGGGCGGAGAAATTTATCGATATCGCAAGAGGGGGCAAGTCATTGTTTCGGTAGCATAGCGTGTATCTCTGATAAAGAGTGGCGAGTTCGGATTCGCGCTCTTCGGCAATGCGGCGCGCACACCAGATGACAAAATCGTAGTTTTTTGTCGATATGAAGTCTAGAATGACGATGATAGAACATTGAACCGAGAATGGAATTGGGGTGAGGATAAAATACCTCGTTTAAGACACATCGCACGGTGGCTTCCGTCCGTCCAGTCCCTGACTTGGCAGGACCTATCGCAGTGATACTTTGCAGTCCGCGCATCGGCGAAAAATTCCTCGGTGAATTGACTCTGCCACACTTAAAGAACAGAAATACGTTTAGAATCGCGGCATGTTTGATGAATGGTACCAACCAGGAGATTGCGTACCGTTGTGCATTCTCTGTCATGCGTGTACGTACCTTTGAGCCCAATAAGCTCCTGTGCCAGCGATTTGAAAGATTTCCAGGATTGTCCATCGTTTGGGAGGAAATCATGAGAATCCAAATTGAGACGGTCAATGTCGCTAAGTGACGAGGCTACCAAGCGCAGATTGGAAGAGTAGATGAGGAACTGGGAGAGGAAGGCAAGGAGCTCTTGTAATTGAGGCAAGTGGGGAACAGGTAAACTGCCAGTGTAGTAGATGTCCAGTGCGCGCGCGAGTGATGGGAGAAGTCCGTATTCGAAGGCATGCGGGACTTGATCTAACCCTCGATTGGAGCGAAACACTTGGAGGGTTCTTGACTCGGGATAGATGATTGACGGCTATACTGACTATGCGGACGGAGTGGACATCGACGATTTTTATACTTAGAGTCCAAGCAAAGGAGTAAATGGCCAAGGACACCGGTCGCGAAACCTGAAGGGCCTCCAGTGTACCGTGACGCTATAACAAGTTCAACGCTATCCGCGTCTGCATCAGAGAGCAGGCGATTTAGTAATTGATTCGTTGGTCCAAGGAGTGTGTTTGGGGCGATATCTGTGGCTCCTCTGACCACGTTGCTCCAAAAGAAATGAACCCTTGGGACAGTGATCACGAGTAGGTTCGAGCAGAGAAGGATACACATAACTAGGGCATCGTCGCGGTGGAGGAGTTCTTGGGCACGGGGAGGTAGTTCCCATGAGAGATGGAGGAAAAGTTGAAAAGCCATTTCCAGATATCTGGCCACATAAAGTACTATTTTATTCTTTAACGCGTCGGCTTCGTCGTGCGGGCGATCTGATTCAAAAAGGTTGGAGATGCCCTTGAAAACAGAGCGTACGCGAGATCATTGAGTCACTCTCGGACACGCATTCCTGCAAAGACGGCTAGCGTAGAGACCGTGTTAGCCTGTGGATATAAAGTGGGATATCAGAGGATACCAGGGTTTCTGACGTCTGCTTACTTTCATGGGCGCAGGCTGCAAGCTGCTGAACTGCTGCCAGTTTTGCGAAGGGAAACGAAGATCTTATCTTATCTCATCACGTGTTGAGCATATAGCCACCCTCGTCGTCATCGAGGCTGCCAGTCGTCGTGTGCTCAACACGCGTCTGACCATCGAGCAGCACGCAGCAGCAGCAAATGACTTGACTTCTGACCAC
Source organism: Pleurotus giganteus (assembly GCA_032158425.1). Taxonomy (NCBI): domain Eukaryota; kingdom Fungi; phylum Basidiomycota; class Agaricomycetes; order Agaricales; family Pleurotaceae; genus Pleurotus; species Pleurotus giganteus. Next base: position 1,715,044 of record JAPEHR010000008.1, on the reverse strand, counting down.
CATCACCATGAGCTCTGCTCGTCCTGAAATATCCCTGAATCTCACTGGACTTCGCAGACGCACCACTTTTCTTCACCACACACATTCTGGCCCGTCTTCACCATCCAGCAGTGTCACTGCGTCGCCGTTTGCCATCTTAGACAGGCCGAATTCGAATATCGAAGGTTGCTCGTATCATCGAGACGACATGGACCGGAGCCCAATAAGCGACGGAGGCATTTCAATTTTGCCAACAGAGGAAGTCTCAGAGGGACCGGCGTCGGCGTCGGATGACTCGAACGCGGAATCAGGACCTTCCCATTCTAGTGCATCGCGGAACGTTGAAGAGAACGGAGCCAGGGCCGGGAATGAAGGAGAGTCAAGCAAGAAAGGTACCGGTCCAGCCCCTATGCCCGATTCCCAACCCACCACGCAACGTCGCGTTCGCATAGCTCCTCCTCCATTGGACACAAGCCAGCCACGTACGAGGGATGTTGCACGAAGTCCAACTTCACCGACTACTCGTGCGTGGTACGAGTTTGACTTGGCCGTAGTCGTTGCGCTCGTCTCTCCTATCGGCAATTGGCTTACAGGGGGCGACCACGTCAAAAATTTGGTGAGCAGCGCATTCTGATTCGTTTTTCAGGGTCTTTGAGTACTTTGCGGCCAGCTTCTTATTACTCTCCTCATTTTCTATCTACACCAAATTGTTGAAGGTATGTATGCTCCCCTCTAGGCTTTGCTGCTCAATTGACATCCTTTCTCAGTTCCGTGGATGCTTTATCACGCGTATCGGCCTCGGCATAACATCCGCACCGTCTCTCTCCATGTAATAGAGCTCCTTTTCTTGACTCTGACTGTCCTCTCCCCTCTACTTGGTGTCTTATTCCTCCGGGTTGTCGGTACAGCTATAGTCGGCCCCGAGGCTTTGTCGTGGTTCAACGTAACTCTCTTCGTTCTTGCAACAGGAGTTCGACCTTGGCGTCATCTCGTGCAGAGGCTGACGGACACAGCGGAGGAAATGCAAGAAATTGCCCTCGAAAATGCCTCTGGTGTCAGACTCACTTCCCGCCGTCAAGACATCAACGAAATCCAGACGAGGGAGGCTGAGCGGGCTAGGCAAGCTGATCTTTTGGCCCACCGCATTGACGCGTTAGAGAAGGAACTGCAGAAGATGAAGAACCGGATGGGATTGAGACAAGACGAGGTCTATAATTACGTCGACGATGTGGTTGAGGAGGTGGAAAGACGCATGCGCGATTCCGAACATCGCTTAGTCAAGACAATGCAGGATGTCGATAAAGTGACTGCTTACATGCGTAGAAGCTACTCCGCCGCGTATTTGGAAATCCTTCCTCGTTGGATTATTCGGACCCTTTCTGTTCCCTTCACGAACGAAAACTCCATTGCCTTTACCAGCCCACGGCCAAGTGATGAACAGCGTCCGGGGATTTACTACCAGAATAATCATACCCATCGTCCTTCCAGCTCCGTCAACCCCCTTCGCACAACGTCTGTCGTATCCGCCCCGTCTTCCAAGTCTGCCATGAAGTCATCTTCCCATCGGACATCTCATTACACCTCTCCATGCGGCTCCACTGCATCCGCCCACTCCAAGAAATTAGAGCCCATCCCCGAGGATGAAGTCGCCCCTCCCCCATCAACGCACCGTGCCCCGCACATCAACGGGAAATCGTCGTCCCCGACAATGCATAGGTCTCCGACTGGACCTCAAGCTCGTAGATCTGAGGGGCTCGTCAGCTCCTTGATTTTTCTACCGTTCCGTGTCGCTCGCAGTATGCTTCTTTGGAGCTTGGGTCATGGTCTTTGACTAGGCTCATTCTGTGTTCTTTTCATCTTATTTTCGCCTGTTTCTTGTGCATCCGTCATGTCTGTTGCTCCGTCCTCTCACCTCGTCCCTCTCTGCATTCTGTGTTTGCATGCTGTTTAGTATCCGCATATCATCCTGTATTGTAAAGTATTTGTCCTCGTGTGCATGGGGTCCGCCGTTTCTACCCCTGTATTTCGTCTACTCTGTCAATCGCTGGTATTGTCTTTCTCGTCGCGCCGCATCCTTATGAATCAAGCAGCACACGAGATTGGAGATAGCGAACATCTCAGAGTGTTAGGGGTAAGGGAATTGGAAAAGAATTGTACAGACTACAAATAGATACGGAAACTTCTACAGGAAGGCGGATGCAAATAGAGAGCATGGAGTATTTGGTCAGGCAGATGGGGACCAGGGATACGGGCCATTAGGCGTGTGTGAATAGTAGGGGTAGTTGGACTGAGTATCGGGTAAAGGTGTGTAAGTACGGTGACTGGGAGTTGTATCTCGTGCTTGTGGAATCGTATTGAGCAATGGTGGGTAGGCTACACCGGGTGAGTAACATGCTCCACGGTGTGTAACTTGACTGGGAGTTGTATCTCGTCCTTGTGGCATAGTATCGAGTAAAGGCGGATAGGCTGTACCGGCACCTGCTGAGCAATATGCTTCATGGTGACTGGGAGTTGCATCTCGTACTTGTGGAGCAGTATCCAGTAAAGGTGGATAGGTTACGCCTGGGGAGTAATATGCTTCACGGCGGGAACCTTGACTCGAAGGTACATCGTGTCCTTGTGGAATAGTAGGATTGGGTAAAGGTGGGTAGGTTACGCCTAGTGGGTAAGTTGCTTCAGGGCGCGAGTATGCTTGACTCGGAGTTGCATCCTGTCTTCGTGGAATAGCAATAACATTGTTTGGACAGATGATCACTGTAGTTGGAGGGTAGTTATGTACTGGGCAAGCTGGAAGACGTATTGAATCATAAGTGAGTAAATTCGAGGTAACACCGTTGAGGAGTAGTACGTACGAGCACCCAAATTATGTCCAGGCTGGATGGGAGACTCGGAGACACAAGTACAGTGCACCTGGAAACGAAGACGTCGCGGATCGCAAAGCTTGGGTTTGAAATTATGAGGCATTCCGGTGTTGATGAGTGTGTGGTGGGTCGCTGGATGACAGTGAAGCGAAGAGAAAGCAGCTTTTATACCCGCAGAAGGAGGCCATCCGCATTGCTATTCAATATTTTGCTGTGGTTCGTCGAGTGAGACGCACAATTCCTATGCGGAATGAAGGCACATCACTGTGAACAGCTGGCCTAAAGTAACAACTATAATTCGCGAAGGGGCAGGCAGCACAACGTAGTGAGGAAGCAAAACATTCCGGAAAGGAGTCTTTCACCGATGGCGACCTCGCGCTTCAAGCTTCACGAACGGAGACCGTCACCAAGACTTCGCTCGATCGCGATTCAGAAAACATGGCAACCGTGATGGTCGGGAATGGCGTGTCGTCTAATCAGGTAAGCGTCGGGCGCTTTGGCGCCCGCTGACGACGGGGTGCGAGGTGAACATCACTGGCGCGAGGCGTTACGCCTAATTGTTGTGCGAAAGGCCCTTCACACTAGACCATCAATGCGCATACGTATTAGCAAGGAAAATTCCGAGCATATGACATGTATGAGTGAGCAATAAACGATAAACCTAATAATGTGAAGCTAGCTATACAGAAGATGCCAATTAATTCCGAAATGAATGAACAACAAACTTCACGTCCTCGAATCCACGGTCCACGAAAGGATAAAGAAAAGGAACAAGACGAATAAAAACGAAAAAGAAAATATCAAAACGCGCCACCATCCCAGCTACTCCTCTTCCTCTTGTTATTATCGCTACTCTTGCGCAGCAAGAGATCCTGAGGTGATACGACATTGCTCGTGCTCTGTCCGCGCTGGTGGAGAGAATGGCTGCGACTCAATACTCCACTACCCGCCGCACCACTAGCCGGAGAGACAATGCTCTTCGGAGGTTGCATCGTTGGTATATGCTTCCGCAGGGACGCTGGGATACCTAGCGTCTTCAATGCGGCTGAGGTTGCTGCAGACTGAGCGAGATCAAGGGCCTGGCCTTGTCGGTAATAACCTTCCGCGGTGGGCTTCAAGCCAGTTGAAGTGTCCATAGCATCGCCCATCCCCGATGGATTGCTGGACGTCTTGTAATGAAGGTCCAAGAAAGGCACGCTGTGATCTTGGACGTTGTTGGATAATGCCGACGTGACCACCGCAGGCATACCAAATGCAAAATTAGGGGCGAAAGAAGAAAGTGTTAGCCGTGCGGTGCTGAGTCCAGCTGAAGACGAATCGGGTGTCCGCTTCGGAGAACTCTGGGAAAGGGAGCTGAAGAAGGGAACGGACCGGAAGGCAGACATCTCTGACTCGGAGGTGGGGTTCGCTTGTATAGCGTTCGGCCTAGACAGACCGCGAGCTTCAGATGGAGGGACTGAAATAGAACGTCCGTGAAGCGAACCAAAGCCACTCAGAGCGCGTTGATACATCGACGACGGGCGAGACGACATCAAAGGTGTCCCAGGCGGTGTGGTATTCAAAGATGGGTCCTCGTGTTGAGACAGATCAATGATATCGTCGATGCTGGTCAGAGCCTGATGGGAATTGTCCTTCGAGTCAGTCGAAACGGCCGCGTCTTCCATAGTCTGGTCTGGTTTGTCCGGAAGTGCCCGATCGTCCAAAGTGATGTTGGTGAGCTCAATTTCGTCGATGCCAGGTAACGCCGACCCATGCAGTTGTAACGGGTGGATTGCCGGAGCGGGAGTTGCAGGAGGCGCCATACCGTCCAAGTCAAGACCAAGTCCCATCCCACCAATTCCCTCCGTAGCCATATCCAACCCACTATTGCTCCTCACGCCAAAGCCATTCTCAGCCCCGATCGGCGCACCCAGACCCAAGCCAAGTCCCAAAGCAGATCCCATCCCATAGTAAGGTTGCTGAGGTTGGTGGGTTCGGGCACCAAAGATCAAGTCTCCAGCATAATTAGAATGATGGGTGAATCCTCTAAACCCGGTATGAGAGTAGCCCGTGATGTCATCAGAGAACGTCGAGTGGGTGTCACGGTCGCCGAAACCAATTTCAGAGCACACCGCGAAGTCATCATTACGTTCGTCCATCGAATTGTGGTAAAGGCTATGAAGACCTAGATTGTGCAGATTCGTGTGCTGATGTCCGAAGAGATGCGGGCTCGACGCATGGCTAATGCTATGGCTCAAGGTGTGGGAGTGAAGAGAAGTGGTGGATGCAGGGAATAGACCATATCGATCCATTACTCCATGATTGAGTTGGCTGAACGAGAACGGCGAGGCAGGAGAGAATTCGCCATCCCCGTCAACATCTAGATCTGTGATGGAGGTGCTAGATGTGATCGAGTTGTTCGGTCCGTTGAAGCTGCTTGTATTGCTTGCAGGCTCTAAGCGAGGATTAGCAGAAAGCAGCCAATCTGCGGTCCCCCATGGTGATTTGCCAATCGTGCTGTTGCCATCTACTTGTGTAGCCGCGTCGATTCTACGTGAGAATGGTGAAGAGGTTCCAATAGCGGGTGTATGCGTCTGACTGAGCAAGTCCGAGGAGAGATGGGATGAAGTCGGTGACCAGGTGGCGGGGGCATGCACAGGGGTATCCAGGCCAGAGTGAGAACGAGACAATGACCGAGAGTCGTCAAGGTCCACGTCGGACGGTGAAGTCGAAGCACCATGCGAAGAGTCCGCCCGGGTGAGAGACTCTGTCATTGGAATCTTTAAGGATGCACCGGTACTAGAGCTGGAAACGTCGGCTGCCCAGTCCATGTCTACCTCAGTGGTGCCTGCATTAGCGAGGGTTAACGCTGCTGACGCCGAGCTCGCTCGAGCACGTCGCTTCTCCGTAGGAGAATTATCGGAGCCGGCGCTGAAAGTAGGTCGTTTGGTGCGTCGGACCGGTGGCTTGAAGACGGCCGTTTCCTCTTCCCCAATAGGACTCTCATCATCTTCGTCCTCCGACACTGCAGCGCTCTGGGGCACACTCTTAGTACCCCCGCGAAGCATAGCTCGGCGCCGTCGACGTACGGGACCAGCCTCCGGGATCTGGTCGTCGGTAGCGGCACGCATCGGTAGTGGGATAGCAGGTCGTCGCCAAGTGTTCTGAGCCGTAATGGTACTGGCAGGATCGATACCCACATCTGCGGGGGTATCCAGAGACATTCCGGCTACGCTCAACCCGACTGGCGTGGACGAAGGCGTTGAACAGGCATCCTTATCCTTCTTCTTCGTACTCGCGGTTCGCGGCTTGTAACCAGCAGCCTGGTACAAATCGGGGAAAGCATTGCGGAAACGATCCCTTAGGTCTGTGGAACGCCGCCCTTGTTCCTGGAATACCGGGTCCTTGACGATGGCTGCCCAGACAGTACCATGCTTCTCGTAGCCCTCCTTGAGAGCCTTGTCCTCTTGCTCGGTGAAAGGCCGACGTTTCTTTGAGCGTGTCTTTTCAAAGAGAGGCTTGCCATCGGGTAGAGTTGAGCGCCTGATTTTCGAGGACAAGTGAGTCTTGGCGTTGGGGTAGTGCAGACGATACGCATCGGGGAAATACGTCCGGAAACTAGCGGAGGTAATGAATGACTAGAGTCCCTATAGAATTGAGCAGTAGACATACCGGTCTTTGAGATCCACAGGTGAACGATTGTCAAACTTGAGCGATTTGTCGCTGAGTATCGTCTTCCAATTCCCTACGCCATGTTTGTTACACCCGTCCACCAGCATTTGCGTCTCCTCCATCGTCCATTTCTTTCGTTGCTTCTTCTCTCCGTTAACACCGGCCCCCTCTGCGCTTAAACTACTTCCCAGCCCGAGTTCATCGACATCGTTCGCAATTCTGCGCATCTTCCCTCTCCTCTCAGGCAAAAGCGCATCGGTATCCGTGTCATATCCCTGTCCAGAGGTGCTATGCCCCGCCCTATGAGCGTCGATGCCGGTGTCGTCGCGAAAATCCCAAGCGGAATCCGGTACGACTCGGGGCGACGATGGTAGCGCTAAGGAGACACGACGCTGTTTCAGGAGAGTAGTGGGACTCGTAACCGGAAATGGTGCTTTAAAGGAGAAGGTGGACGCAGAGGGTGGGACCATAGGCGGCTTGCAGGCTACCGAAGGCATATTGCTGTCGCTATTGCTGTTGCCTGGCTCCCCGGGGCTGGTGCCAGTACTTGTCGACATGGTTTGTTACGGAGGTGTCCAAGTTAAAGGCGACGCTCAGTAATCAGAGATTTACCCAATTTCGCAATGTGAGCTGCGAAACTGATCGAATGAAGGCCCTAGCAGGAGATTATCTGAATCGGATATGAAGACCACGAGTTTGTCGGTATGAATAAGAATCTGGAGAACGACGTCAACGGTCAGCGTCATTGAGGAGATACGATATGTCGAAAACACACGTTGTGAAGCTGCACGTTCGAAATGATGCAGTGCGCAGCGGTTTGCTTGAAACAACGCGAGGAAAGGTCGTGGTCGCTGTTCAAGTGAGAGGAGTGGATTTATGTTGATGGGCGACAGGGCACGAGTTCATACAGCAGGCAACTAGCGCCCGGGGATCATCAATTGCGCTTGGCGCTAAATCTACTGGGCTACAACTTCTGGTGCTATTCGCTGCTCTACTTTGTTTAGCTTGTCCACCCATGCTTCCAGCCTCTTCGCTAGCCCACCAATTTGCTCCCGCGAAAGTACACGAGGCTGGACCCATGTAATGTTCGCCTTCGCGTCCACTTGGTCCAGCGACCCTTTGATGAGCTTTAAGCTGCCGATGTGCCGTTCAGCACCAAGACACTGGAAATACGGCTCAAATTCGTACCTAAGGGCCTTCATTACCAAGTGCTCAACCTCATCCAAGGGCAGCCGCGTTTCTTCAGCAATCGTCTGGAAGCTAAGCGTTCGGTTATTCGCGTTCCTCTTGAATACAGACTCCATCAGCGCCATGAGACAGATCTTCTGTCGCAGGAACGCGTAATTCTCCTGAAGGATTGGCTACGACACGTCAGGTTAACGCGGTGAACGAGGGGGGAAGCGTTAAATTGGGGTGATGAAAACCTACCTCCTTCGGGAACAGCGGAGCTAGAGCTTCGAACTTGCCTATATTACCCTCGTTGAACGTGAAAAGCAGCTTCTTAATCCAAGTATAGGATGTGCTGTCCAAGGCATCTAGAATCGGATGCATCAACTAGTGATGTAATGAGGGCCAGGGATCATACGAATCGATGTCTCAGCCTTACCAGCTCCCCAAAGTTGTATATGGAGTCGCCTAGGAAAGCGGAGATCGCCAGATCATGGGCACGACCGAGTCTCTCCTCGGAGGACATGTCCGTAGCTTGGTCCACGCAGGCAAGGTATAGCAAAGAGTTGCGGTAGTAAGGCGCGTATTCCGCTCTCGCCTATGATAATCACGATAATTAATCAGTACGTCAGATCCCTCAGATAAATTGACGGAGTATGAGAATGAATGAAAGGGTGGAACGCACTTTGTAATAGTCGGCAGCGACACCATAATACGCGGCCCTTACACCATTGTCGACCCCATCTAGTGGGTCAAGCACATCCCACGCGGCATCCATATCTGTTTTTGTCCCATCCATGTCACCGTAAAGCAGTTTCGCATGTGCAATAGTTGCAAGCAATAGAATATACGCCTCGATGGAAGATTGCGATATAGGAGGCTGAGCACCGGCGGAGGTGGTCTTCGCTGACGTAGTCGCGGTTTTAGATGCTTCACCAATGGATGGAGGAGCGGGAATTCGTGAAAGCAACGAGGTGAGGTGTGTTAGATGTGTTTGTGGGTCTGGGTTTCCGAAGGAGTTAGTTGAGGTGTCACGATGAAGCACTAGGGACCGTACTGTCGATCTCCTTCGCTACTTTCACGCCTAGTTCAACGAGGCGAAGTTGATTGAGCCTCCCCTCAAAGTCCCGCACAAAGATATTGAATACATCAACGCGGTAAGGCTTCGACAGAGGGTGTTCCATGAATCCAAAGAGTTGCGTAGTGAGTTGATGCCATAGCCTACATACTGATCATTAGCCTCCCCTACACCTAGTAGAACCTCCGGACAACAATCAAGAAAGATGACTGAACCTACTTCCGAGTATGCAGAGTCCGAAAGCTCTCGAAGAACGGATGCAGGTCCGCAGGTGTTGATGACAGGGCCGTGCCTATGAAGTTGTCCAGGTCGAGTTTTGGTGGTTTTGGCGGGTCGACTGCCATAGACGATGAAGATTTCCTGTTGGACGACATGGCTTGAGCCTGGCACTAAATGATACTTGCGACGCGTCGCCCTCGTGAGCGGTAGTTTGCTTGTATTTGTCCCAATCGCTTCCCACTCTAATTGGCGCTCATGTATGTACCCTACAAGCTCCAGATAAAAAAGAGTACAGACAGGGCAACGTGTGGAGAGTTTCTGAGACTAGCAACCACTATCCTATACCTCCAAACCGTCAACGTCAACGTCTGCTCGATTATCCCCACCCATATCCAACTTCCGCTTCCTTCCAGGCATATCCTTACCACCACCAAAGCCAACTCCTGCCTTGTGCCTCAACAGTTCAAGATCCTCACCCTCTTCTGCCCATTGTAGCACTAGATGTCTACCCAGTAAATGCGTGTGCTTCAGGGCATTATACGCATTCTCTGCCTCATGTCGAGAAATGAAGTCGAGGAAGGCAAATCCACGGCTTCGAGCATCGAATCGTTTAGGAACGCGAACGGATTTGAGTTGCCCATGCGCACTGCACAAGAGATGAACACCTCAGTGGGAAATGTGAGAGCATGAACGTACCTAAACAATGCCCGTATATCTTTCTTCGTGGCTTCGAAGGGAACGTTCTTAACGATGATCTTGGTCGTCTTGCTTTTGGAACCGACCTCGCCCTTTGAGGTATCTTCATCTTCCTGTCCCCTCCCAGCAAACTTCACATGCAATGCATGCCCATCCAATACATACTCGTGTATACTCTTCAGCGCCTTCTTCGCACCCTCAGCATCTTTAAACCCAATGAAGCCATAGCCCATGCTGAGTCTAGGTGCGTCCTTGCCTGGCTTCTTGGGATCAGGCTTCGTCTGAACTCGAGCAAATGCGAATGAAGGGAGATGCCGGAAAACTTGAGCTAAACGTTCCGTCGTAGTAGAGAATGCCAAGTTCTTGACGAAAAGGGTAGTACCGGCGGCGAGAGAAGGCGCATCTTCCTGACTGTTGTCCTCCGCGATGCGTATGGGTTTGACGCCCGTCGATGTGGCCACATCGTCGGAAGTCGTGTCCTCAGGGGGGAGGAACATTCCCAGAGGGCCCTTCTCCAGGTAGATGATGCTATTGCCCAACCGTCGATATGCGACACCCTTGAACGCTTTTTGAGCCTCATCAGCGTGATTGAACTCGACTACGGCCATGGTACCAGCGGGCGGGACTAGCACTCTCGACATTGAGCCGAACTGACTGAACATCTCAGTAATTTGTTCAGCCGTCGTCCCGTACGGTATATTCTTCACAAGGATTGTAGTATCGGACCGTCCCCGGGAAGCAAAAGATGAGAGGATAACGCCCTGGGACTCTAGATACGTCTTGGTCTCGTTGATGACATGCGTCTCCGCCAACGCCAGTTTTACAGCAGCATTATCCGTCTCGGAATTGAGTATCTCAGACTTTGGGATGTTCATCCGTGAAGCGATCGATGAGGCCACAGCGTCGCTCTGTCATTCGCCATACAATCAGGGCTTTGCTAGGGAAATACAAAGCGTTCGGGGAATGACGAACATTCATATAAAGCATACTCCAATTGAAGTCCTTCCCAGCCGCCGCCTTTCGCTTCTCCGCTCGCTCGTCCTTTACTGACTTCGTCCTGAAACCATCTCCCTCATTTACCTTCCCTTTCCTATCGACGGCAGGGAGGATGTGCATTAGTCTTCCTTGAAAAGATTTCTTGTCCAAGGACTCGAATGCAGCTAGAGCGCAACTACTCTCGCGGAAGGTGACATATGCCAAACCTTTCGACTGCTTTGAAAGGGAGTCGATGGGGATATGGACCTAAATAAGTAATGTCAGAAGCTTATCTCCCCTCGAACGCAATTGAAGGACGTCAGAAGGAACAATTGTATATAATTGAGATCAGCATTCCCGAAGGTCTGCAAAAATCCCTGAAATAGTTCATCCCGTAGAACAACTTGGAAAGGACATTCACCTGTGGAAGGGAGTTAGCATGAGAGTTGTGAACCGGTGTAGAAGATGGAATAGGATTCAGTTAAAATTTCTACTATTCATATTTCCCGAAAGGATCAGCATCCTCTTACGAGTCTGATGTCCCTATGCAAGTTTTTCATCCAAGGAGAATGCGACGGGTCGCAGGAAAGTGAAGAGATAATACTAACCTGTGAGAAGATGACAATCAGTACAATGGTCGAACGAGGGTGCGAGGTGGGACAAAGAAAGAGAGAAGATCAGAACATGAATTCTACTATCGATTTCCCAAAGGATCAACATCCTCCTACGAGTCTGATGTCCCTATATGGTGTATCATCCCGGCATTGTAATGTAATACTACAAAAGGAGGGCGGCGGAGGGTTAACTCACCTGCGCAATTTCGCCGAAGGGTTGAAACAGCTCCTCTAGCTCGGCCTCTGTACAGGAGAAGGTAAGATTGCGAACAAATAACCTTGACGTCTGGAGTATAGTCTGCCGAGCAGTATCTTCGGGCAACATGTCGGTGAGGGACTGCGGCTTGGGTATAATTCAGAACATGACCCATCTTCGATCGAAGGGGGTTAAAACGCACAGGTCGTATGATATCGTCACCCATGTCTTGGTCATCTTGCTCAAAGACCTTCTGCACAGTGTCCACGTTGCCTGACATATGTCGCTTCATCCATTCCAGATCCGATAACGCTTCGCCATTGCCAGCATCTTCGACATCGTCAGTTGGCTTGGGCGCAGATTTGTTCATGTTCGAATCGTGACCCTGCTTAGAGAAAGGTTGAGGCTTGCCTTCACCATTCGCCCAGTCCGGGCCTTGGGCTGTCCGAGGCCGCATGACATTCATGAACTCTTCTAAGGCGGCATCGGATTTGGTGCTCTTCTGTGGGTCATTGGTGGGCTGAGACGCTGGAATGGTACGAGAAGGCCCGCTGTCAGGAGTTGGATCTAAACGAGGCCGTTTATTTGGCCTAGGTGTCGGTGCATCTTTCGCGCCCTGTCGTTGATGTCAGCACTAAAAATAAAACATGAAAATAGCTGCGAGCTCACATCAACAATTGCGACATTAATTCGGGTAGAATGAATAAACGTCCGGTCAAACCATTCTCTAGCAGCCTGCGCTTCTGCATCCGACTTGTAGCCAACAAATCCAAATCGTCTTGAGGTTCCGTCCGCCTTGGATGCTACCCTAACATCAGTAATCGCGCCTCCTGGACCACCCTTCTGCTCAAAATGCTTCCGAAGTTGTATTGGGGTCACATACGTTGGTAGATTTTTGACAATGAGCCGCGACATGGGCAATGGTGGAGAGTGGTCAAGAGTTGTGAGTGCAAAATTTTGTTTGGCCCGTGGTAATACCTTTCGGCGATTGCCGCACGGTGTACGCGATCACTCTCAAGTTTGCTGAAGACATCCCAGTATCATCATTTTGCAAGCAACTTCAATGTCATCTACGCCTGCCATTTCGGAAGACAAGAATCCGCGCGGTATCCCAAAAGCACCATTTATTGTATGTCTCAGTATGTATCCAATGGCGAGCGCGTCGCTGACCGGTCGTGCAGTCTGATGTTGAGAAATATCTTGGTGGTCCAGAGGGCGAAGTAGAAGTCCCTCTAAGAAACTTCCAAGAAGCAATTGCGTACGCATACGTCGCGTATTTTGATGCTTTGGACTGAGGTTTATTTACCTTGAAAGGGCAGGAAGTACCGATACATGGAAAGCAACCTCTCGCAAAGGAGGAGAGCGCTAGAAGAGAAGATACCCGATATTAAGAAAACTTTGAGCATGGTTGAATACCTACAGGCCCGACGCGTTTGTCTTCGCGAGTTGATGTTCTGAACCGTTGTGCTGATCTCGACTCGATCAGGAAGGCAAGAGTAAAGCTGTCGATGACGATAACACAATGTACGAGGATGATGACTTGGATGATGAACAATCCAAGAAGCCAATACGGACAACTTTCGAGCTCAACGACACGCTATTTGCTGAGGCCGAATTGGAGGACACAGATACTGTTTATCTATGGTTAGGGGTGAGTTCCCTCAAATTGACCACGGATGATTTACCTAGTCTGCCCCAGGCGAACGTGATGCTGTCATACACAATTCCTGCGGCCATAACCCTTCTAAAATCGAAGCTCGAAACCGCTTCCACGACTTTGCAAAATACCATCGAAGATATGGAATTCGTTCGTGAGCAGCTTACCATCATGGAGGTGAACACTGCGCGAGTTTATAACTGGGACGTGAAACGAAGACGAGAAAAGAGGACGAAGGAAGAGACTCAGGCCAAGCTGCTGGCGGAGAAAACCAGCCGTTAGTAAGTCGCCCTGTAACATCGATCCTAATTAGTTTTCGTTTCTTTACCCATCCAATGCGGGATTGTATTGGGAGCGATGAGTGCATCATGTCCCCATCTCCTTATTCCGTATGGAGTGTTATTCCGTTTCCCCGTTATCCCGTCATTCGCCCCTCAGATGGAGGTATTGTCCGCCCATCACTGCAGGATCTCCACTTCGGAAGCCATTCTTCCTTGGAAGCTTTTCGCTACCTCTGATGCTGCTTCTTCGTAATTATCAATCATGCTATGACTGTCCACGATGAGCGGGAATCGAAGTCGCCGTGATTACCGGCAGGTATATAAGACGAGCGTGCTCTGATCCATCTTGTGATTTCCCAACTCACCCGTTAACGTTGTTGCAGTCAAGCATGGACGGGAAACCGAAAGACTCTGGCCTTGTTGTATCCGAGTTCGCCATCGAAGTGCCCTCACAGAAGGGAATCGCACTTAAGGACATCTATGAAGACGACGACGACGTAGTTGACCCGGTCTACCAGGCAAAGGCACGAATCTTGAATGAAACCATTCAGCAAATTGGCATGGGGAAGTACCAGGTATGCTCGATACACACGTAGTGGACCATGTATGTAGCTGATTGAGTCTTGCAGTGGTCTCTGTTCCTCGTAGCAGGCTTCGGCTGGTTTGCGTAAGTCCGAGTCACTACGCCACATCAGTGGATTCACGTTCTTGTGCGCAGTGACAGCGTGTGGCCGGTAGGTGGCCAGTGCCAATGTTCAAGACGTCACTAAATCGTAGATACCTAGCTTCTAAGTGGTCTCATCCTTACGCCGGTTCTTGCTGAGTTCCACTTCAACGGCCCATTCCTGTCGATGGCAGCAAACGTTGGCCTTCTGGTTGGTGCAGTCGTGTGGGGCATTGGTTGCGATATTTGGGGCCGAAGGTATGTGTGTTTACTCAGCAAGCGGAAGCCGTGGAAATATCGCCATCATTCTCATCGTGGATTACGACTCAGGTGGTCTTTCAATCTAACTCTCTTGATAACGGGTATCTTCGGCTTGTGTGCTGGTGGATCACCGAATTTTGTTGCCCTGGCATCATTGATTGCGCTCGTAGGCGTTGGTGTCGGAGGTCTCTGCTTTCCTTTGCCGGCGTTTGTCCCCGGACTGACGTTAGCTCACAGGGAACATGCCTGTGGATTCCGCGGTCTTCTTGGATTTCGTGCCTGGCACCCATCAATATCTTTTGACGGTGATGTCTATCTTCTGGGCTTTTGGTCAGCTTCTAGTCAGCCTTGTATGTCCATTCCTCAGCTCGATTGGAATCCTAGTTCACAACCTTAGATCGCCTGGCCTTTCATAGCCAACTTCTCCTGTGGCCCCTCTCCCCAGGTTTGTACTAGGGGCGCCAATATGGGCTGGCGCTACCTCCTGTTTACCCTAGGCGCATTAACGTTGTTCATGTGGGGGTTACGATTCTTTGTGTTCACTCTCTTAGAGAGTCCGCGGTACCTCGTTGGACTAGGTAAAGACGAGGAGGCTGTGGAAGTCCTTAGAAAGCTGGCTGAGTTCAACGGGACAACCACGGACTTGACTGCTACTCAGCTTAAGGAAGCAGAACGGGCTGCTATGCGTGGACGTCCCGAAGGGAACGGGCATAGGCTGTTGCGGAGAAAAATATTGAGCGATAGCTCAGCGTATGGTTCCTCTCATATCAAGGCATTATTCAGGACTCGAAAGTTAGGATGGTCGACTAGCTTGTTGGTAACACTTTGGGGTATTATTTACCAAACTATGCATCTTGGGACCGCTCATCATTGACGTTATAGGCATCATTGGGCTGGCTTCTACATTGTATAATAATTTCCTTCCCTTCATGTGAGTCGTTTTCCCTCTCTTTTGATTCTTAGGGATAGCCTGATAAGCGTAATTTTATAGCTTGAACAGCCGTGGCGCAGTGTTCGGGGACGGTTCACTGAATACGACGTATCGAAACGTATGTCCATGTTATCCCTAGTTGCCTGCTTCGAGCATAGACCTGTGTATAGCAAGTAATCCTTTCAGTCCTCGGTATACCTGGCGCACTTCTAGCTGGCTGGGCGGTGGAATACCCTTTGATTGGCCGCAAGGGAACTCTTGCCATCTCCTCGGGCGAGTAGTTTCTTCCCGGCATTGACCGTGCATTATTCAACGACCCCTCGCGAAATGTAGGGCTCACTGGTGCCTTTCTTCTCGCGACAACCACCGCACGGAGCTCTAACGCTCTGTTGGGGTGGAATTGCGCGTATGCGTTTTTCAGTAACGTATGAATCTTATCGGTCCTACTCATGATGGAATATTGACGTTATTGTGAAGATCATGTATGGGGTATTGTACGCCGTCTCTCCTGAGGTATTCCCAGCGAAAGATAGAGGCACCGGAAATGGTTTGACCGCCACCGCTACGCGTGTATTTGGTGTCATTGTAAGACCAAGTTCCCCTATCATGTTCATGAACTGATATGTTCCTCCAGGCTCCGATCATTGCGCTGTATGCCAACCTGGAGACAGCTGTACCCGTTTACATCGCAGGTACCCTGATCATAGTGGCTGGTGGTTTGGCCATGTTTCTGCCATACGAACCCCGAGGTAAAGCGTCCATTTAGATTCTAGAAACGTTCCCTCGTATGTAACGTTGAGTGTAATGAACACACGCAATAGAGTCAGTTAGAATCACAGCCACACATCGAGTCATTTGGCCTCGGCCCCTAACACACGTGATCGCGTCAGATAAATTGCCTCGCGTCTTCCTCTCTTTCTTCCTGACGCCATCTCTGATGCGTACCGTCAATTTTCAGGCCTCGCATTCGCTGAGCTCGCTGCCTCATGACTACTGGGTTCCGCCTGAAGGTCCAAACTTTCGACCTGCTCTCAATATCCACGTCTTTGTGAAGTTGCTGCAACAGCACATTGCGGATATAGCAACGGAAACGGACGACCAATCAGAGCTTGATGAGGTCACCAGCGAGCAAGATGATGATGAAGAGGCAATTGGGGATCCTTCGAATGGGAAAAAGCGGGCAGCGCCATCTCCAGCCCGTCGACGATTTTCCAAGCGCACCAAACTCGACACCGATGAAGCCGCTTCTCCTGTCCAGAAGTCCCTCGAGAACGTCTTGAACGCTTGGCCTGAAGGTCACCATGTTTATCCTCATCCTCAGAGGCCTCCGATGGTTGCGGACGTGCATAGCCAACATCGAGTCCCTGCTCTCATTCGCACAGACGATATTCAGTATACAGTAGATGTGAACGCCCAAAGACCTCAAAGGTGGATCCAAGAGGAGAAGCTGCTTAGGGATGTCCTCCATGCAGTAACCGAAACTTTTCCTCGAGGGGAGACTTTTGACCTGGGTTTCGGCCGTCTCTACAGCTATCGCGGTCGAGTGTTTGTGACCCCTTCTCGTTATATGGATGGCAAACATTCGTGGCTTCTTCTCCTTCCACTGCACCGTGATGATGTCGATGCCCATGAGGACATTCTTTGCAGCTATTTGACTGTAGATGGGGCTAAGCAGATGTCGGTTGAAGCTAAGCTCAGTGCCACCATACTCCCTCAAGGGGCTTGTGATGAAATGGCTGGAGAACTTCCCCTCCGCATCCAAGTCGAGACGAGCTGCTTTTTTCTCATACCCTCTATGTTCAACGAACCGGACTTCGTTTACAAGAGCGCTGTAACCAACACTCGAGAGGCCTTAAGACGTTGTCTTAATCACATCTATCCCTCTGGTACTAATATTCCGGGAACATTCAAGGGAGATATTGATATACCCTACTTCTATTCGATGCTCAACCCTGCCCCTGTTCTCCCATCGAAGGACTTGGAGACCGTTTTTCAACCCAAGACTCTTCTCCCAAAGCTTCTTCCCTTTCAACGTCGTACCGTGGCTTGGCTGCTGTCAAGGGAAGGGAAATCAATTCTGCCTACTGGTGAAATTGTCCCTGTCGAGGGCGATGAGCACGATACCTGGTTTTTCTGGGCAAAAGTAGAGGAAGGTAACTTTACCTGGTACTTCAACCGTATTACCGGCGATATACGTCAAGATCCTCCTGAAATTGAGAACGCCTATGGCTGTATTCTGGCAGAGGAACCGGGGCTCGGGAAAACGCTTGAGACGATATCCCTCATCCTTCTCAATCCTGCGCCAGAAAGAAGTCCGACCACCTCAAGCTGGGACCCTTCCTCGAGGCTGAATGTCGGCGAAGTTAAGGTATGAGTGGTTGTTCTCCGTTTCATTGCAGCGCTGCTTACTCTGGTTCATACATTCAAGGCCACCCTCATTGTCACACCAATGTCACTCGCCAGCCAATGGGCGGACGAAATAGCTAAACACGCACCGTCACTGAAGGTTCTAATTTACGACGGATGGACTAAGCTCAAAGTACCAGTCACTGCTGCTGAGGCTGAGAAGCTCCGCGAGAAGCTAAGAAAGGAAAAAGCAAATGGCAGACTCAAGAATGGCAGCAAGTCCAAGGAATCAACGCCTCGTCCTAATGGTCGGCGTCGATCCAAGAAGGCTGAAAGCGACACTCCGAGCAATGCTGAGGACGTAATGGACTGGCCAACTTACGTGAATACTTTCGACGTTGTAATTACGACCTACCCAGTTCTCCGTTCTGAAGTCAACGTTGCGCGCGCTCCCCCAGTTCGCCCGCGACGCGAAGATGTGTCATATTCAAACGTGGAACGTCCACGGAGTCCTCTTGTAAGCGTGGAGTGGCTGCGGGTTGTCATGGATGAAGTGCAAATGGCCGGCGGAGGGAAAACCGAGTTCGTCATGAGCATTTCTTCACCAGACATAGTGACTGACTGCAGGATAGAGATATGGTGTCCTTAATTCCTAGATTATCGTCGTTGGCAGTCTCCGGCACCCCGGCCAAAGGTCAAGTTTACGATTTAATTCATGTTTTAAGGTATGCTCTTCCGGACTGTCCGAGTCATGCGACACCTCCAATATATGCGAGTATAGGTTTTTGCGAGTAGATCACATCATAGGTCCCCAGAAACAATGGAATCGACTACTACAGCCCAGCCACGTTCATGAATTCGCGGCGTTCTTCCGGTATTACGCTGTCAGGTACTTACTCGTTTGTTGTCGTCACGTCATTTGTTAACTTGGAAGCAGAACCATGAAATCCGTTGTTAAGGATGAGCTAACGATCCCAACCCAGACACGGTACTTAGTACCAATTACGCTTGGACGAGTAGAGAGACATGTACGGTGGTTTCACTCATATTACGCCTTCGTTGACCTCCCTCGCTTCAGGTATACGATCAAAATCTAGAGATCACCTTGCTTCAACTGGGACTAGATGCTCGTGGTGTCGCGGGATCTGAGGGCTGGGAAGTTGATGGGGCGCTCCTGCGAGCTTGCTTGCGGAGACTCCGTGGAATTTGCACTCACCCCCAGGTACGTCTCCCCCATATCCTTCTCAAGGTTGCGTTTATATATATGTATATTGCCCCAGGTTGGGCAGCTACAATCCAAGAACGCCGACAAGTTGTTCAAGTCCAATAACAAGTCAAATAGTTTGAAGACCATGGCTGAGGTCCTAGAGGTGCGGTCATCACCGCTGACACAACACATCTTTAGTATAACAAGGACCTCCTCAGAGCATGAAAGATCTAAACTGGCGTGCAACCTTAGACGATCGTAAAGCCAAGGTCTATCTCTAGCTCCTCGATGTATCTGCCCCGTTCGCTAACGCGTCCTTGGTAGGTCAATTCTCAAGTGACGCAAGCCCAACTGCTCCAGATGGAACGAGAGAATGCAAATCGCTATCAACTTGCCCTCCAGGTGCTGCAGATTGCTGAGAAAGATGGGAAGGAGCTTCTAGCAGATATCCGTGCAGCATTGTCCGCTTTAGAGAAGTTGCATCAAGACAGCAAGGAGCCCACTGACCAGCTAGATCCATCTGACAAGGGTAAGGGTAAAGAAAAGGAGATAGAATCACTGGATGAGGCAGCTGTCGACACCTCACTATCGACTAAGAAGGGAGCTCTGAGCAACCGTCTGAGGGATGCGACCATTACTCTTCACCGCGTTTACTTCGGAATGGGCGACGTTTATCATGTTCTTGGTCGCACCGCGGAAGAGGATAAAGCGTATGGGTCTGCTGAAGCCCTCCGGCAAAGCGTACTTCAAAGTGAGCATCTAGATTACCCTCATACTATTGTCTGGCTCATTTCTTCTCTAGATGCAGAGAAAGAAGCAGAAAATGCCATGAATGACTTGATGAATAGTGCCGCTGATGAGGGCATTCGTCAAGATGCCCTGATCATCGAAACGCCTGTACTCACTCAAGGACTTCAAGTGAAGGCGATCGAAGATCGACGAAAGCGTGCGCGCGCCGCTGATAGGGCCGCTGCGGGCTTGTCACCCCTGCCTAGTTCCGATGAAGACCAAGAGGACTCGGATACAGCCCTGGCCAAGAAGAAGAAGAAACAGAATGAGAAACCTGTCTCTATGTATGCCGAGGTGAGTGTGATTCGGCCTGTTCCGAGTCCTGCAGATATTGATAGTAGTTTGTGGCCCGGAAGATTGAGCAAGTCAACACACTTTCGGAAGATGTCCTCAATAAGCAAGCAGCATTGATATGGGAATGGAGGTCTCGTATCGCCGAGCTCCTTACGCGACGATTGACGCCAGGCAATGGAGACGGTGCCGACGGTCAAGAGTATCAGCGTTCCCTCGATGACCAAGGCGAAGCTGAGCGCTATATGACGGCATATTCGGCTGTCCTCGCCGACTACAGGGAAGGGCTCACCAAAGAACGGACCTTGCTTGCAGCCCATGATGTCAGGGAGAAGCGTCTGCGTCATACCCGAGCCGCGATGAAGGCTGGGAATGCCGCTGAAGAGGACGATGAGCTGGAAACTCCGGATAATGTCGACCTTAACGAGAACGATCAAGACTTACATATGGTCCTTACAGTCCAGCGCAGGGGGCTCTTATCGCAGCTTGGTGGGAAAGCTGTGAAGAGTGTCAGTTCCACCCTTTCTCTTTGATATTGTGTCTTGACACCATGATAGTCTTTATCAAGTCTCAAGACACGTCTCTCTAAGATCAAATCCGACAACGACCCAGAGAAGCCTTTGTTACAAGCTGCAAGCTCGAAAATTCTCAACCTTGTTCACCAACAAAGTTTGCACCTCGCTTTTACCTCTCAAGCGCATATACCTTACTGATGGTGGCTCCCGTAGCTCAAATGTTGGATAAGTTTGATGCTGATCTGGCCCGATTCCGCAAAGTCTTCAACTTCCGTGTCGTGTATTTCGCCCAGCTTCAGGAAATTTCAGATTCGGTTACCCAGCCGATTATAGAGACCACTCTGGCCCAGACTATTGATAAGACTACGACTGAAATCGAGAATCTGAACATCAAGATCAACGCTGGCCGGTCGCGGGCAAAGTACCTCATCCATCTCGCCGATACTGGGAAGGATGGCGACGAGCTTGACGAGGACGATCGCGTTTGCATTCTATGTCGCTGCGACTTCATTCGTGGCTATATCACTCAATGGTATGTAGCTGCCCTTCATATGTCGCTCCAATCATAATTTGTACAACCGCAGTGCTCACATATTCTGTGAGGTTAGTATCTGTCCTTGACTTGTGTAGTAGTCATCCTCCCTGACTTGATAATCGTTTAGCCATGTCTCAAGGCTTGGATGTCCCGGAAAGAAGGGAAGACCTGTCCCGTCTGCCGGTATAATTCGTCGCCATCGTTATAGCATATTGCCCTGATGATGTCCCTTGAACAGTGTGGGTATCGACGTCGAAACAATGCAGCAGTTTACCAGGGATGAAGGAAACAAAAACATGACAAAGAGGCCCATTGGCGACCAAGCGGTTCCAAAGTCTCGTCGTGTCATTCAGTACAATTACATTGGTACGTCACTAAGTTCTTGTCATCTCGCCCATCAACTCATGACATCTGCTTGCTAATTAGATGCTTCGATGTTTGCGGAGATTCAGTCAATGAAATCCCTTGGAGACTTCGGTAGTAAGATCCAAACTCTGGTCAACCATCTTCTATACCTCCAAGAAATCGAACCTGGTGCGAAGAGTATATGCTTCTCCGCTTGGCAAGATTCCCTACACAGTGCGCTTATTTCTCTATTTCGCCACCTTTTTGCTTTGCCTGATATCAAATTTAGTCCTTGAGCGTGCTTTGGCCAACAATGGTCAGTTTACTCTATGAATCTACCCGACATCAGGCTGATGCGGATCTAGACATCCCTTGTCTTCGTATCGAGCAAACCAGAGGCGGTGAGAGCGCCGCGAAAAAATTCCGGACCGATCCCAGTATATTGGTTTTATTGCTCCATGGGTGAGTGCTCTTCCTCAATTCTCTAATCATCTTTGCAAACGTACACAGCGAACGCGAAAATGCGGGACTTAACATTACTTGCGCGTCGAGAGTGTTCCTTTTAGAGAGTGTTGTGCACCACGGATTCGAAATCCAGGCCATAGCTCGTATTGATCGAATGGGCCAGACGAGGCCAACGGAAGGTCAGTCTTCCAGAAACTTCGTTTTTGGTCATTCACAGATTGATGCGCGACGGGTGTTAGTATTCTGTTACATTGCAGAAGGTAGGCTGATTCCAGACGTTTAGTCTGGGCAGTTGATCATGATTCTCAACCCCGTTAGATACCGTTGAGAGGAACATTCTCGACCTCGCAGCTCGGCAAGGTCTATCGCTCTATACGAAAGACAACGCCGCCGGCACAGTCAACACTGCGAAGTTTGGTGGTAACGAAGGTAAACAGAAGATTCAGCAAGCCGAAGCGAGAGCGAAGAAGACGGCGTATAAAGGCGACTTCATCGGAAAGTAAGTCCCGCCTTTGCGTTTAGAACATCACTGATACTTGTATCGCAGGGTCGACGACATGTTAGCCATATTGTTCCCACATATGTACGAGGACGTGGAGTACATGATTCCAGGCAACGACACAGATGTAGAAGATAATGCTGAAGACGACGCGATGGTGACCAGTCAGATGGAGCTTGCGGCGAAGCCTCGGAGGAGTAGGCGACCACAGCGTCAAGTCAATGCTGAAGCTGGTCCGTCGCGCCCTAGAGGACGTTGAGGGTATAGGTGTACTGTTAGGTGCTGTCATTTATCATCCATCGGACTGTAGTGTCGTAGATGAGTAGATGAGAAGTTGGTTCGTCAGGGGTATATCAAATCCTGCTAGGAGCCTCCCTGTGACGCGGCGTGACGAGAGCGTAACGGTGCGGCACACGAGAGAGTGAGAGAGAGAGAGAGAGGCCGTCGAAGTGACAGGTATCAAGACAAGTGTATTCGAGAGCACTAGAGTTCACGGTAAGGACAGGGGGTATTTATACTAGAGTGTCTAGTAGTAAATATAAAAGGAAACTCATACTGGGGACAATAAGGAGAGTGGGAGTGAAGTAACAATCAGTGGGTATTACTAAAGGAGCGGAAGTAGCAATAGCTACGCGAACGGTAACAAAACGAGGGTAGAACGAGTAGGGGCGGAACAGGGGGTGTCGGAGCCGAAGGCCCGGTCCGTCACATACGCCCTCCTGCGGTTGTCCGGGACAAGTGCACTAGGCATTTTCTTCAGCGCCAGCGGCGGAGGCGGAGGCGGAGGCGCTGTCGGAGGTATCAATGACCATGGGGGAGACAGTGTTGGTTGCGGCGGCTAAGGCAGTAGGAGGAATGGGGGTGGTGCTGCGAATAAATTCGCGGCGACGTTCTTGGCGGGCCTTGGCTTTCTCAGCCTTGGTGGCTCTGCGAGTTGCAATAGCGGCTTCCTTGCGCTTGCGTTGCTGTACTGTGCGGTCGTACTGCTCCCAGAGGAGCTCGTGGATAAGCCCGTGGCGTTTAGGAGTTAGGCCGTCAGGAGTGTCGTTAATTTGGGAAGATGATGCGACGGGGGGGGCCATCGTCTGACTGCGAGCGCGGCCTTGGCGTTTAGGGATGGGAGTGTCCATGACTTTGGCGCGGGAGGCAGCCTTGGGGTCTCCGTCAGGGAGGACGGCATCAAGACCAAGGTTAGGGCCGGCGATGGTGATGTTTCCGTTGTCGTCGTAGACAGCGAACTTGGAGACGGCGCTGGTCTCTTGGTTATAGATGCGGGCGAAGTCAAAGTACCCTCCGGGGGAGGGGTCGCTAGCTTGAACCTTGCCGGCGCGGAGTTTTTTGTCGTAACGAATAAACGCGGTGATTTGGTCGACGGTGAACTCGTGAGAGCAAGCGGTGGTGGGGTCGGTGACTTTATAAGTCTCGGGACCGGTGCGAGTGATGTGGGAGAATGATTGGGTCATAATGACGGGAACTCGACGATGTAGAAAGCGGCGAGGGAAAGGTCGGAGAGGCTGGTTGAGACGGAGTTTACGAAGGGCGGTAGACTGAGTGTGTGGTGGACGGGAGTGAACTGAGGAGGGACGACGAGGATGGCGGCGAGTATTTGTAGGCAGGGGAGTGAATGGTGCGGCAATGGAAATTGATCCGTTAAAGACTTGGGGATCGTTTGTGGGTGGTTTTCCAGTGCCGCGCGGGAGTTGGCTAATATCCTCCACACCTAAAGCTTCAAGGTAAGCCTGCAAGGCTTGGAGATGGCTTACTTGGTGGTAAGGAAGCCAGGTTACATCACCCGACGACCATTCTATCTCGAAGGTGGCGTTAGTCTTCGATCCGTGATGACTACGCACTCTATTGACTGCCCATTCAGAGTCTGCTTCGCCTGAATCTTCCACGATTTGGTCGTACATCCGCCCGGGGAATAACCGGTCATCATTCGGATAGTGAATTCGAAGCAAGGAGGCGTGGAAGGAGTCGTGAACTCCTCGTTGCTTTAAATTAGGCGGTAAATCGATACGGTACGTGTTGTTACCAAAGTCGTGAGTGATCTTGTATGGACCAATATATTTCGGAGCGAGTTTCCGAGCGAGCCCCTTCGGTAACGAGACATTCTTGGTAGAGATGTAGACGAAGTCCCCTGTAGAGAAAGGAGACGGGCGGCGGTGGCGATTCGCGTTCCGAGTTTGCTTGATGCGGCTAGCTAATACACTATCATGCGCCGACATGACCGCCAATTTAATCCGTTGAGCGAAAACTCGGACTCCGGGGAATTCAGAGGCTTGCGCCGCATCCCAAATAAATGGCCGGGGCATTCGTCCAGAGTTAAGAAAGAAGGGAGCGTAGCCGGTACTCTCAGAACGAGAGAGATTGATCGCGAACTCAATTGCGGGGAGCTTGGATACCCAGTCCTTCTGAGAAGGGTGGATGCATTGCCGTAGCATCTGGGTAATGGTGCGGTTAGCTCGTTCCGTCGAGCCATCAGATTCTGGGTGATACGCGCTAGACATATTGAGCTGGGTGCCAATGAGACGGTGGAGATGCTTCCAGAATTGACTGGTGAATAGCACATCGCGGTCACTAATTATTCGTTTCGGAAGGCCATGAAGCTTGTAGACTTCCGAGAATACGAGCTCGGCTACGTTTCGAGCGGTGTAGGTAGTTCGGCTGGGTACGAGGTGGACCATGGCGGTGAGAAGGTCGATTACGACCGTGATCGAGTCGTAAGTCGCGTCACGATCACTTGACTCGGGAAGCGGTCCTACGAAGTCGATACCGATAGCTTCCCAAGGATGAGTTGCGACCGGTAAAGGATTCAGCAGTCCGTATGGTTTCTGATTGCTGGGCTTACTTCGTCGGCAGGTAATACAGGCATTACAGAAGGACTTGGTGTCTTGAACCAGGTCCTTCCACCAGACGTAGTCGCGTAAGTAGTCTGTGGTTTTGCTAGCACCTAAGTGAGCTAACAATGAATGTGCTTCAGATATAATGACTTCTCTGATGTTGCGCCCTCCAGCTATGATTCGAGGGATGCAAAGGACAATACGATCTTTGTCCTTCAAATAAAGGAGGCCATCCCGTAGTTCGAAGTTCCGGTAATGGCGTGGGTTGCGGATTACATCCTTGAACGTAGGATCTTCTTCGTAACGTCCACGAATTTCTGCCAGTAAGTCAACGCCTTTGCTGTCGACTCGTTCTGCAATAATGTCCACCAAGGAGGGGGCTTGTAAAGCTGTGGTATCGGGTGCGAACGTTTGTTCCTCGCTCGACCCTTGCTGTTGAGACTCTTCGTCCAAACGGGGTATATCGTTTGTTTCACTCATGTTTTCCAATGTTTTGGCTGATGAGCTGGCAGTTGGCTTGGCTCTTTCCACCTTCCCGCCCTCCTTTCGTTTGCGAGGAGGCTTGCGAACGGAATTGTCTTGCTGTCGTGAAGGACCAGCTCCGGACCGTTCTACGGGAGGCTCGTCAAGATCATCCTCCTGCTCCGCTCGTTCGGAAACAAGCAAAGCTGCTTTTTCGGTGAGCTTTCTATTTTTTCGAAGATTATACCGAGGTTTGGCAATGGACATTGCAGCCATTCTTCCTTCCGTTCCGACCAGCAAAGGTGTCGAAATCGACCCGCGCGTTGCGTCGTCTTGGTCAACGACATCGTAATAAGTATATTCGCTTGAGGCGCGTTCCGTGCCGGGGCCATCATTGGAATAGATGCGAGAAAGAGCATCGCTTAGGACATTCTCAGTCCCGGGTATATATTCCGGTACGTAGTCGAACTCAGAGATCTTCTCCAACCATCGAGCCTGCCTTCCTGACAGGTTCTTCTGTGCCAGAAGATGGATCAATCCCTTGTGGTCGGTTAACCACCGGAAGCTTGCTCCTTGGAGAATGTCGCGATTGCGGAGCATCGTTTCTACGCCGGCCAGCATTTCTATCTCATGGACCGGGTAGTTTTGCTGAGCCGCATTCAATTTAGCGGAGTAGAAAGCCGCGATTTTCGCCGTCTTCCAGTCAGGTCCTTGGCTAATAACGCCTGCGACTCCAGTAGCGCAGCCATCTGTGACCACCCAAATTTGTTCGGCGCCCTTTCCGTAAACGAGCGGTTTCCGACTATGGTCGCGGAAAGTTTGAACGAGTTCTTTAACATCTTCAAAGGCACGTTGGTGAGTGTATTCCCACCGAAAAGGTACCGAATCCCCCGTTAACGAGGATAGAATTCCCATAGGTACTCTAATGCGAGCTACATTATCGGCTAAGTAGCCTACAGCACCAAGAAATCCTCTCAAGAGGTCACGATTAGTCGGCGTCTTCCACTTCAACACCGAATCTACTTTATGCGGATCCATACGAATGCCTTCGCCGTCAACAATATGCCCGAGAACCTTCAACTGTTTGCATAGAAAGTTCAGCTTTTTTGCGGAGAGGTATAGTTTCTCTCGTTTGAGGATATCGAGGACGATTTTGACATGCTTAATATGGTCTTCCAAAGTGTCAGAGAAGATAATGATGTCATCGAGGTAGACATACATGAATACTCCAATATACGGCGCAAAAATATGGTTCATCAGGGCCTGATAGGTGGCTGGTCCGTTACAGTCCCCCTGTTGGAGGACTTCTGACACCATGTTACCATCAGGCGTAGTCATCGTCGTACGGCAAACATGTTCCGGAATGATACGAATTTGTTCATAGGCGTCGCGCCCATCAAGAGTGGACCAGAACCGAGCTAGTACAATGCAGCGTAGGATCGGATCGATAGGGGGGAGCGGTGAAGACATTTTTATGGTGTTCGCGTTTCGTTCACGAAGGTCCGTAACCGTTCGTAATTGAGTGGTCCCGGGCTTATAAATTAGTAGCATCGGGACGGCGTTACTTGCGGAAGTAACCTTCCAGCGGCCAGTTCGAATATAGGCCGCTCGTTTCGCATTCCACTGTTCGCGCAATGGCTCAGGACATCGGGACGGCCGCCAATGATATATCTTGTGTTCGTCGATCAACGGGATTGTGTGGTTAATAGCACGTAACGGAGGTAAGGGAGTTTCCTCCGCAGACAAGCAGAGCGGCGCGGCGCATTCACGGAGCTGCTCACGGATTCGTTCTAGATTATCATCGTAAATCTCCATGGCACGGGAGGACAGTTTAGTAACGCCCACACCTGTCATCTGCATTGCTTCAGCGCTTCCGACTACGACACGGGGTGGGTTAACCCCCATTGTGATACGATGTTGGTACAACCAAGGGGTACCGAGGATCAAGTCGTAGTTCGAGAGGTTTATCACATCGAAATACCTCTCCTCGTTGATGGTTTGATAGTCGATCCGGGCACGACAGCCGAAATTGATCTTGGACCGTGACCCTTGGACCGCCAACTGAACCGGAAGGGGATTTTTGAGCTGAGCTGTCTTCAGCTTCAATTGTTCAACGAGCGTCGTCGAGATGAAGTCTCCGAGGGATCCCGAATCAATTAACGCGCGCGCGGGATGGCCGTTCACCTTCACTGTAACGACTACGGGTTTCGGAACAGTACGTGAGTAATCTTTTGTTACGGCAGCGTTACGCTGAAGTGCAGAGTACGTACCAGCTTGGACCTGCTGGCCGTAAACCTCTAGTTCTTCCACAGTGATGAATGGGGACTCCGGCTCGTTGTCCACCATCTCCAAGTAATCGCAAACGTGAAGGATTTTTTCCACGAAGTCAGGGTCACCACCATACTCAGCCATTCGAATAAAATCCCGAGCATGCTCGTCCGGGTCACCCAAGTCTCGCGGATCGAGGACATTAAGAATGGCCTGCAATTGTTTCTCGTACCAGCCGACCAGGTCGAAATAGTAGTTGAGTAGCAAATCAGCCGTGATAAAGAGGTTTAGGCAGTTCCGCTGATCATGTATTTCATAGAGATCATTGTATGGGTGCCGTTCAACCAGGAACCGCGACGGTCCATCTTGCGGATGGGGTACGAAGGCAGCATCGCTAGCATAGGGCCCACCAGCGTTAAGAATCCGACGGGCTTCACGAGCTAGAATGTCGCCGACGGGAGTACTGTCCACGAAATCGCTTGCGCCAGGGATGCGTAAGAGTTGAGTTAGTTGGGCGGCGTACCAGAGAGCCGGTTGAAAGGAGGGGTCAAGCAGTAAGTGCATTGGCATATACTTGAAGTCAGGAACCTGAACGAAATCATAGACGACCAGCTCGTCGTCAGCGATTCGCATAACGGAGAATCGGGTCTCGTGGGGTAGGAGAGGGCTATACCGATCATCGCCAGGGAAGACCTCGTGCGAGTGTCGGTTGATTACCTCTTCACATCCTCTCGCGAGGGCGTTGCCCATTCGTCGTCGAAGCTCCCATCCTTCATCGGGAAATAGGTCGAGGTCAGAGATAGCCTCATCAGGTTCCGTATCAAAACTCATCATGCCGAGGGGGAGAGTGTCCAGTACTTCTTCCGAGTCCACGATCTCCCGCAATTGTTCAGTACGCTCTACGAGATCTAGGTCAATCCCATGGGTTGGAAGGCCCGGAGGTCCCCTCGAAGATGAAGATTGAACAGTATGAGCTGTAGGGCACTGTCGAGACATATGTCCTACTTCCTTGCAAATGAAACAACGGCCTTCGTCACGAAGTCGTTTGACTTCATCGTCGGTGAGTTTGGGCCGATGATGCTTTGGTTTAGGACCGTGATGCTTATCCTTTCGATGGAAACCCTTAGATGATTGGTTTCGGGAACGGTCATCGTGAGTGTTACGATTGTTCCAAGTAGAACGATGATTATGCTGATCGTTTGACCCGTGATTAGATCCACTCGCTTTAGGTTGTGGGTTATGATGCCTGTTGTTACCTCGGCTATCGTTATTCTTCTTAGACGAGGACGATGAATCCTTGGCTTTATGGACAACCACGGATTGGGCGATTTCGACGACTTCGGCGGTGCCTACAACATCATCCCAGTTGGATGATTCGGGATTCAGCTTGTCTCGCCAGAGATCCTGCTGAATGGAATGTCGCAGGCCGAACCAAAGTTTATTAACACGTTCACGTTCGTCGTTAAGGCCGATGATTGTGAACAATTCGATAAGCTCAGATACGTATTCCTTAACGGTCTTATCCCCTTGGAATAGTTTACGAAGTTTCTTCCTCATTTTAGTGATGTAATCCGTAGGGAAACAGAAATTGAACAGCGCCGTAAAGAACTGATCAAGCGTCCACCTCCGAGAATCAAAGGCGACTTGTCGTACATAGAAAGTGAAGGCGGTCCCCTTCAGATAACGCGATACCTTCGAGACTCGGTCACGTCGGCGAACTTTACCTTCACGGATCCAAGCTTTAGACTCATGCATGAACCTAAAGAACAGCTGACTATCAGCCTCACCATTGTAAGGTTCAGGTGGGGTAGGCTTAATTAGACAAGCGGCCTTTTTCTTTCTGTACGCACGACGTTTTCGCTTTCGGCGATCTCGCGAGGCTTCGGAACGACTCGACGATGAGCCAGAAGACGAGTACGACGAATCGGAAGACGAGGATCGATCGTCCGAGCTGGAACTCGAGCTGGAATCATCTCCATCATCACTAGGTACGTTTCGGTGGTTTCGCTTAAATGCTTTGCCTAAATAGCTTTGCTCAGGTAGCTGGTTGCTTGGCAATAGACCGTGTCCGTCGTTCGCGTTAGCTTTGCGACGGCGATGTTTCTTTTGTTTATTGGTTTCCTTTCCGATGGCATTCGAAAGCGATGTAGGGTCCGGAGCAGGTCTACCAGCATGGATCTGAGCCTGCATGTTAACCCGCTCGGCATCCAGGTTCTCAATGAGTTGGCGGTACCTGGCGTTTTCGTCTTCAAGCTGTCTCATTCGCTCAAAGACTATCTGTTCTTGGCTTTCCATAACTGGTCCGCCGCTTTCATCAATCTGACGAACTTGATTCCAATTTTCCAGCGCTTGCGCTTGCGCCGTTGGATCCAACTCATTTTCGGTCATATCATTAAGAGCTCCCCAATTTCTTGGATCTACACCCTTACCCTTGGAGGGGCCTTCTCCAAGGGATGCAGGAGTCTCATGGGCCCGAGAACTCTCCTGCAAAGCCTGATTTCTACGCTCAATCAGGTCCCGTTCGGCTTGCGATAGGCCGTGAACGGCATGTCGTACGGTTTCGGTTTGCTCTGGGTCAAGTCCAGAGTTCTTTTCAGCTAAGTTTTTGCTCACACCATTTTCGGCTAACGGAGACTCATTATCATTATCAGGGTCGGTCGTACACTCATCAAGAGGTTCTACGGGAATATTCTCCTCATCAGAGGGTACGCGTTCGGTCGATCCAATCGTGTGACGACGGCGACGGCGAACGGGAGGAGGTAACTCCACCTCGGTGTCAGAGATCACCGGAGTCTCATAGTCAGTTGGCAAAGGAGAAACAGAGGACTCACCAGTGAGTCCAGGAGGAGGCAAGGTTGCCTGCGCGGCGCGAGCAACAGCGGCACGGGTACGGGTCATTTTTTCGAGATACAAGGTGGTTGGGTGCGGCGGACGCTTCAAGTTGATCAGACTCGTCGGTACCGGCGGCGGAGAGTTATAGCGTTAGGGTGAAGTCGAGGGTTCTGTCAAAAATATGTGACGCGGCGTGACGAGAGCGTAACGGTGCGGCACACGAGAGAGTGAGAGAGAGAGAGAGAGGCCGTCGAAGTGACAGGTATCAAGACAAGTGTATTCGAGAGCACTAGAGTTCACGGTAAGGACAGGGGGTATTTATACTAGAGTGTCTAGTAGTAAATATAAAAGGAAACTCATACTGGGGACAATAAGGAGAGTGGGAGTGAAGTAACAATCAGTGGGTATTACTAAAGGAGCGGAAGTAGCAATAGCTACGCGAACGGTAACAAAACGAGGGTAGAACGAGTAGGGGCGGAACAGGGGGTGTCGGAGCCGAAGGCCCGGTCCGTCACACTCCCTATGAACAAAAAACACTTAAACGCGAGGAATTTTCTCTCACCTTCATATTCCGCATCCAAGAACGGGATGATTCTTTCTATGTTGCTAATGGTTCTTCGCCAACCTTGGGAACAACTGCCGGTCAACCATCTTAGAAGAATTCGCACTACGACCCTCGTGCATGCTGTCGCTCCCTTTCTGCGCAGAGAGACGTTCTTCGATTCCTTACCCCCTGCCAGGATGTCGGAGCGATTTGCCATTTCAATGGCCTGTAATTTCTCATGCTACTTCGCAACCAATGGATCACATTTTCTGGAAGACCTAATAGTTTGACCCATTGGTAACACGGGGAGCGCTATCGCCACCGAAAGCACCTCATAGGGCCAACCAGAACTCCCCTATCACCGATCTAACTTCTCCTGACTGTGCAGCGGTTCCACGACGGAGCCAGGGAAGGCCATATCCATGAAAAGAACGCTTCATGTCCTGCCCACCGAAGTATGTATATGAATCAAGAAAAGTGTAGGAAGTCTAGAAGTGTGGCCAGATGATAAGATCAGATAAGGGATTGTTGCGATGACACGCAAATTTGGTCATCCATCTAGCCAATGAATCGGCACAGAAAGGATAAGGCATCTCGACCTCAAAATCCACCCTGTGTGAGAACGTGCGCTGTGAATTCCGCTGGCTATAACAGATCGAGGCCCCAATCCCTATTTAACTCCCTGTTACCCCAGGACAGCTCTCTCTGAGTTCGACCACCATGACCTCCGTCATCGACCCGAAGACCATTGGAAAGCCCGCGCGCCCTCGTCGTCATGTCAGGACATTGACTGGTGCGTTGAACATTGGAGTGCGTGTCGGAACTCTCAATGACGCTGCCTCTGTCATGAACTAGGCTACCTGCCCGAAACCGATGAGTCTGGGAAGGAGAAATGGCCAAGAGGCGAGGAGAAAGTCTGGAAGTCCAACTTGAGGGACCTCGACGCTGGTAAGCCGTGTTTCCTCTGTCGTTCTCATCGTCAGCGATATCGGAGGTCTCCGTGTTGAGAGCCGTCACGGTCGACGTCATCGTATACACTAATCTTATCGTATCAATAGATGCGGCGTCCATCACGAAGTCGGTTGTCAACCACGTCCAAACATCTTTGGCTCGACAAGCGTACAACCTCGGTAAGATTGTCACGGATGGCGTCTGCTGTCTGTTTGAGTACTCAATGTTGGGTGACAGACGACCTCGGTGCATATCAAGCTGCAGCCCTCTCAGTGCGAGACAATCTTCTCGTCAACTGGAATGAAACGCAGCTCCACTACACACGCAAAGCACCCAAACGTGCTTACTATTTGTCGCTTGAGTTCTTGATGGGCAGGACCCTTGACAATGCGGTGCGTTCTCCACTAAAAGTCAGAAATTTCACCTACCAAACCAAAGCTAGCTTCTTAACCTTGGTCTCAAAAACCAATATAAAGACGGTATCCAACAACTTGGATTTTCTCTTGAAGACATCCTCGGACAAGAACGCGATGCGGCTCTTGGAAATGGAGGTCTTGGTCGATTGGCAGCCTGCTACCTTGATTCGTCCGCGTCGCAGGAGTTGCCTGTTTGGGGTTACGGTAAGCACCGAAGCCTGGCTGTTTGACCTCGATCGTTCGCTTACTTTGACATCTTCGCGTGTGTTTCCCCGTGGGGTAGGACTAAGATACAAATACGGTATATTTCAACAGTTGATCTCTCCTGAAGGCAACCAGCTCGAAGCACCAGACCCATGGCTGGACAACCAAAACCCTTGGGAGGTAAGTGGCTTAAGTCTACTGGATAGACGCATATATTGAGTGTTTTAGTTACCCCGTCTCGACGTGCAATACGACATTCGCTTCTATGGGCAAGCTGAGCGTTTCACTGACGGAAGTGGCCGTGCTTTATGGACCGGCGGTCAAGAAGTTTTAGCTGTTGCATACGATGTCATGATCCCAGGTTGCCACACAAGGAACACTAACAACTTACGCCTATGGGAGAGTAAACCGAAACGAGGATTTGATTTGAACTCTTTCAATGGTGCGTCACACAATACACATCGATCTGCTTGAGATAGTTATATGCGCTTCATTTAGCTGGAAACTACGAAGCTGCAGTCGAATCTTCCAACAGCGCGGCAGCTATCACGTCGGTACTCTACCCGAATGATCATACCACATGTGCGTCTGTCCATATTAGATGTATGCTACCGAGTCCTCGAACTATTTCTACCAGTCGGTAAAGAGCTCCGTCTCAAGCAGCAATACTTCTGGACTGCTGCTTCGCTTGCTGACATACTTCGCCGTTTCAAGAACATCGGCAAGCCGATTCAAGAGTTCCCTGATTGTGCGTTTGTCGTCGCTTCCTTCTATTATATCACGTTGAATTTTCGCTGGTGAACATAGATGTTGCAATCCAGTTGAACGATGTGAGCTTGTTTTCGTCTGTCCATGTTTAGCAGCCAGCTGACAGGCCATTTCAATGAACTAGACGCATCCGACGTTGGCTATTCCCGAGCTTATGCGTATCCTGATTGATGAAGAGGAATTGAGCTGGAAGACTGCCTGGCAAATCGTCACCAATACGTTCTTCTTTACTAACCACACTGTGCTGCCTGTAAGCAATATTACGCATAAGCACCACCTCCCCGCAGCTGAACGTGCCCCCTTTCCAGGAAGCTCTGGAGAAATGGCCGGTACCTTTGCTCGAACACCTTCTACCTAGGTGAGCGGGGTGTTGAATCTCGTAGCATGCTAATTCACCCCCTCCTTAGGCATATGCAGATTATCTATGACATAGTGAGTGATTATCTGCTAATCCCTGTTGGCCTGCCCTAATTAGCTTTGCCTGCATTAGAACTTGTAAGCTGTGGTTGACAATATCTCTTCATCCTCGGTTTCACCAACGCACTCCTCATCACTAGGACCTTCCTCACACGTCAGTGCTGCGAAGCTAGACCCTACCTGCCCTCCCTAATCGTGTCTTGTGCATAGAGGTTGAGAAGATATTCCCCGGTGACAGGGACAGGCTTGCTCGCATGTCTTTGATTGAAGGTATCTAGTACCTTCATTGTCTATTTCAGTACACTGACGCTTTCGTCGCAGAGGGCTTCCCGAAACAAGTCCGAATGGCTAACCTTGCTTGCATCGGTTTGTGCTAGCTACTCCGACCAATTTGCAATTCTGCTCAACTCGCGGAAAACACTTCCAGGTAGCCGAAAGATTAACGGTGTTGCCGAGGTAGGTTGCTATTCTTTTCCTAAGGAAAATACTGACGTTGCAGTCCAGCTTCATAGTGACCTAGTCCGAACTACGATTCTCAAAGACTTCGTTGACTTCTTTGGTGTTAGCAAGTGAGTTGAAGATCGATTCTGTTTGTTGGGATGAAGCTAAGTCGGGATTTCAGGTTTGGAAACGTAACCAACGGCAGTGCGTTCTGTTCTATTCGTCATCCCTACCCTTCCACGCTCTAATGACCCACTAGTCACCCCTCGCCGTTGGCTCGACCAGGTGATAGCTCAATACCCAAATTTCCCTGTACACAACTGACTATTACCAACGAAGTGTAACCCAGAGCTGAGCGCTCTCATCTCTACGACACTGAAGATCGACAAGAGCGTCTGGCTTAAGGACTTGTACAAGCTTGAGGGTCTCCTTAAGTTTGTCGACGAAAAGGCATTCGCAGCAGAATGGGCAGCAGTCAAGCAGCGCAACAAGGAGCGATTGGCGCATCATGTTGAGACAACTCTTGGATTCACGATTAACACGAATGCTATGTTTGATGTACAAATCAAGGTTCGCCAAGCAAAGCGTTATACCTTCTGAGCTTCGAGACATTGACCAGATGATACTATAGCGTCTGCATGAGTACAAGGTTCGCGCGCTATCCATTTCTCTAGAATCTGTTTCTGAGTCCCCTGTAGCGTCAGACCTTAAACATTCTAGGTGTTGTTCACGTGTGTCACGGTCTCCTTCTCTCTCTTGGACGTCGTCTGACTTGAACTCCAGAGATACCTTGCCCTCAAGGCTATGACTCCCGCAGAGAGGAAGAAAGTCAACCCAAAGGTTGTCTTCTTCGCAGGAAAGGCCGCTCCTGCCTGTAAGTGGTGACTGTAGATGCTACGTTCAGAAACGACTGACTCCATTAGCACAGACTACATCGCCAAGTTGGTACGGCAGTCTCCACGTCTTGACATGTGTCTGTTACTCATTTCTACCATAGACAATCCGTCTCATCGTCAATGTTGCCCGTGTAATCAACGCGGATCCCGAGACCAAAGGTTAGCCCTACAAGATTACTTGTATAGGATACCGTCTAACCCCAATACAGAATATTTATCTCTTTACTTCCTCCCTGACTACTCCGTCTCTTTGGCCGAAGTTTTGATCCCTGCATCGGACATCAGTCAGCACATCTCTACCGCTGGTACTGAGGCCTCCGGAACGTCGAACATGAAATTCTGTTTGAACGGTGGTTTGCTAGTGGGCACTGTTGGTATGTACAACTGACTTTGGCGCGCTTCAGTAATGGTTCAGTAACTCCGCAAACAGATGGTGCTAACATTGAGATTGCTGAGGAGGTAGCGTTTCATCATACCCTTACATCGATCTACTGATAACCTTTTTGTAAAGGTTGGCGAGAGCAATGTTTGTCAGTGGACACATATCTCTGCGTTAGACTTTTGCTGATGTTCTGTCCTGTAGTCTTCTTTGGTCACCTAACGCCAGCAGTCGAGGACCTTCGATACCAACACCTCTACCATCCCGTTCCGGTGGAAGAGAAGTCGCCTGCTTTGGCAAATGTCCTTAACCAAATCTCTGCTGGTCTTTTCGGTGATGGTGACGTCTACGAGCCGTGAGTCTTTTGATCTCGTTCTTATCTATCTAGACTAATAAGGCTCTTCTTCGTTAGACTCCTCAACACCGTTCGCCAAGGAGATTATTACCTTCTCACTGATGATTTCGATTCCTGTGAGTCCATATTCTTCTCGACACTTCCTGTTACTGAACTCCGCATAGACATCGCCGCCCTGGCCATGGTGGACGAGGCATATCTGGATCGGGATGAATGGGTTAAGAAGTCTATCAGGACCACCGCGAAGATGGGCAAATTCAGCTCTGACAGAGCTATCATGGACTATGCTCAAGAGTATTGGAACTTGGAGCCCTTCCCTGTTGGCAAGTAGATGACTTAAGCCACTGCGGAATTGGAGAACACTTTGTACACATACAATGTTGTGATTCTAGTCAATGATTGAATGTGTGTCTGATCGCTGATGCGCTGATGGCTAGGCTGTTTTGGTGGAGGTCAGCCAAGTGATACGTGAGTATCCTCTTTGGCGGTTGGTATATTTATCCATTATGGGACTGCCGATACAGAAACATAGAGTATGCAGACTTGTCGTATCCAAGATAGAGGGCGCCGAAACGATAGATGTCGCATGGTGAGCGAAGTCCAGGTAGAAAGTATGGATGGCGCCGAATAACCAAAGAGATAAAGAGCATTAAGATAGCGGCATAGGAAATGGGTGGAAAGGAGCGAAGGGATGATATAATCAAACATAATGTCAGTGTGAGTAAGTAAACCGCGAGCCCAAACCGATGCCACAACACAACTCTGGAGATAAGTCTTGGGTATATCAAGGGCCCTATATGCTTTGTCTCTCTAACCAAACTCGGGTCCTACGGCTCAAGAGGCCTCTTGTACAACTCCATTGCCCTCATGTTCTGAGTTTGTAACTGATGGCAGTCTCGAGTTAGCTATCTCCCGTGGTTTGTGGGAGTGAATCACCAACCTTCGGCTTTGCTTTCGGAGGCAGGAGCAGTCTCCGAAGTTCCATCAACTACTTGTGGCCCATCACTGCTGGGTTCATCCCCTTTCGCTACAACGTCTGTGGCATCTGATAGGTACAAAGATCAGACATAATAGAGAAGAATTGTCCAAATTATCTACCTTGGGCATTTGCGTCCTCAGCCGGCTCATCCGGCACGGGGGTTGGCGCTGCCCTATTGCCGTTTGGGTGTGATTCAGCCTGCTTCACTTCTGTCTCATCCACCACGACCTTCTCGGCCGATGCTGAAGGCTCGTCATCAGCTGCCTCTGTAGCCTGTGCAATAGCGGCTGGCTCGCTGGAGCTGAGGGCGAATTCAGGTCCAGGAGTTTCTCCAGCGAGGACGACGCTCTCAGGTGCAGGCGGAAGGGTACTTGAACCTTCGTTCACTGGCTCTTGGGGCAACTGTATATGCGTCGAGCGTTCAACGGGCTCAGCTGCTTCGGTTTGCACTGGTTCAATGGAGGGTGTTCCGTCATCGACGACAGGTGCGGTCTCAACGGTGGGAACCTCCGGGAGCGCGGTTGGTGCTGAGGTTTCCGCTTGCGCAGGCACGACAGGTTCCTCTGGGGCGACTGGACTCGCAGCCACGGTGTCCTGTTCAGATTCGGATGGCGCTAGTACTGACACTGGTTGTTCCTCGGGCCTAGGTTCAAGCGGTACAGAGGCTGGCTCGGGACCGACAATAGAGACCGGTTCTTCCTTCACTGGCTCGTCCTCAACCTTGGGTTCAACTGGTGGAGCGTCTACGGTAACGGGCTCAACAACTGTGGGTTGCTCAGCCTCCTGTGAAACAGCGACAGGCTCAGCCGCAACAGGATCCTCCAGGACGACGGGTTCAGCGATGGGCTCCTGAATAGCAGCAGCTTCAGGCACCGTTGGCTCGGGCTCTGTGACGGGTTCCGAGGCAGCGGGCTCAGCAACAGGCGTGGGCTCAGGCTCAACCGGCTCTGGGGCTTTCTCAGCAACAGGCTCGGAGTCGATGGCGGCGACGGTGTCCACAACAGGCTCAGAGGCTGGCACAGGGGATTCATCCTGTATGGGCGCGAGAGTTTCCTCTGGTTGCTTCTCTTCGGGCATGTCGGCGGAAGGTTCAGGCTGAGATGGCTCCGGCTGCTTCTCCTCAACAACAGGTTCAGCCTCAAGTTGCACTTTCTCATCTGAGATTGCCTTGGGAACAGCGACGGGTTTGACTTCCTCCACTAGGACTGGTTCGGAGGCAGCTATGGGGATTGGCTCGGGAGCGGGGGGCTCAGTCGCAGCATCGACCTTCTCCTGCTCACCGGTGGAAGCGACAACAGCAGCAGCACCAGCAGCGATGCCACCTGCACCGGCCAGAGCTGCGGCAGGCACAGCGCCCTTATTACCGTCAAGAGACTTCTTCGACGCATCTAAAGACTTCTTAGGCTTAGGCGAGGGAACTCTAATCTTCGGAGCCTCAGCAACCTTCTTCTCTTCAATCTTCTCCTTAACCTTCTCATTCTCCTCCGGTTCTTCAGCCAAGATCTCGCCCATCTCACCAACCTGAGGACTCTTCGCGGCTTTCTTCCCGCGGCCGCTTTTAGCTTTGGTGGGTGAGGTAACACTGTCCATGCTCTGGCGGGAGGTTGATCGGCTGGATGTGAAGATACTGAATCGTTTGCGAGTTGCAGAGAATGTACCGGATAGATCTGATTTGAACGACGGGCGAGGCGACGATGCGCGAGGCTTAGAGGTGCTCGGCTCGGCAGCTTCGGGTCGAGCAGGTGAAGGAGGGGCAGGAGGCTTGACGAACGCTTGCTCCAGCACTAGCCACTCGATTTTCTTCTCATCACCAACCAAATTCGAAGACTTCAGTTGACAAAGCACAAATGGTGGCCAATCCGCCGAAATAGGATCGAACAACGCATCGCTCCAAAAATCGATGAAAGCTTCATCAACTTGGATAATCGAAGCAGCGGTCGACTTGGACGTAGGCTTGAACTCGTCAGCCATGTTAGGAGGTGGCCGACTCTCCAACGACCTTCGCCCGCGACCGGGGTTTAGACTACTTTTTGACTTCTTGGCAGCTTTCTTTGGTCGGGTTACTTCGACATCTTTATTGTCCGAGAATGACAGCGTAAGGGGACCGATGTCCGAGGATTCGAGGAAACCAGCAGATGAGAACTCGGCCCAGTCGGGAGTAGGCGCAGAGGGTGAGATGGGTGAGGTGACCGGCTTAGGCACATCTGTCGATGCCCTGGCGTGGACGTTCGCGGTGTCTTTGGCGGGGCTCCGGGGCCCGACAGCGCCTAGAGATATGGATCGCTTGCGGGCTGGTAAGACAGACTCTAGCAATGGCGCAAAGTCTTTGTCAACAGGGAACAACGACAAAAGGCGAACTGTCTCCTCGGAGAATATTTGGTCAAATTGCGGCGATGAATTTCCCTCCTTCAATGCAGCCTTCTTAACCTTCTCCCAAAGAGCCTTACTTTCACCAGCCTTACCATCGGTCACAGTATCAGCTTTGAAAGCCTCGACAATCAGAAGGAGAGGGTGGAAGGAAGTCTTGGCTTCGGCGGGATTGAGAGTTTGAGTTTCAATGCGGACATAGAGGGAGTCAAGGGATCGCGTCGAGAAACGAGAACGGGGGAGAAGATCACTGTCGGTCGTGGATTTGCTGTAAGGGTATCGCTCGACGAGTTCCGTAAGGCGTGTAGGCATGCGAAGAGCACGATTTTCGTTCCTAACAGGAAAGTGTCAGTAGAGGGGTATCAAGGCGCGTATGGTGGAGCATATACCTGATATGAGTCAAGAATAGGTGTTCTAACATGCGACCAGCTCGTTCCCAACGAGCATAGAAGGAAGCCCAGTCATCAGTGGGCTCCACTCTGGGCAAGCTAACAAGCCAAAGGCCGAATAACTTAGAGAGTTTACTTGCAGACGTGCTGTTGGCTTCGGTATGAGCAGCAAGGGAGGACATGATTTCAAGGGTCGTTTTAAGAGCCTCAACGTGCGAAGATGGAAGCATAGGGATGAGCTTAGTCAAGAATGCGTCAGGAGGGTATTCGGCGGCGCGTTCAGCAGCGAGGAAATCTTTGTACCAAGCATCATTCTTGCCAAAGGCTTGGCCTTCAAGCTGCAAATGACGCAGACCCCAACGTAGAACGGCCGCGACATCGTGAGGGGAGCGGGCAAATTGAATTTCGGATTCGAAGGCAGCTTGAGGAGATGATGAAGAAGGAAAGAGTGTGGTTATCGGGCCATTTGGGGTCAAAGAGTGGATGAAAAAGGAGATAAGGCGACGCTGTACGTCGGGAGAAGCAGAATACCAATGAGGGTGCATGATACCAAGGGTTTCGAGACCTAAGCGCACAGAAAATAAGGGGAAATGTGGATAGTCTTAGCCATGTAAACGCACCTCTTGAGGTGATTGCCTGGGCACAGGCGCGTACCAAATTCGTGGCTTGGAGAGGGGTCAACCGACGCTCACCGATGACATTGTCAGGAAGCAAGATCTGAGAGTCGGGGTCAGCATCAAACAAGGGCCCCAAGACACGCGAGTTGGCCTCGTCCTTGAGTCCAGAGGAGAGATTTAAGGACAGATGGGGAAAGTTGCTGGGCTTCCGCTCGACGCTCGGCGAAGCAGCATTCGACTTGGTCCTGAAAGGTTTCAAGCCGAACTCTCTCTCTTTTTCCTTCTCCCTGCCATGTCCATTGGATGCGAATTCCGCGAATTTCGCGGCCGTCGGCGATACTGTGGGCGAGACAGCTTCGAACTTGCCCTCTAGCAGCGACGACTCGGAATTGCGACCGTTCGAGTGCTCTTTCTCGTCCTTCTTGCGCCCGAAAACCTTGGACAAGAAGGAGGGCATGGCGACGAGAAGGGAGTGATTCAGAAACAAAAATTAAAGCTGGATTCCTTCAGCAAATCTGCAATGAAAAGGGGCGAAAGGACTCACGAGCACTAGATTCTAGGATATGGAGGACCTGCAGGAATTGGAAGTGAGAGATGCAGGTTCAACCATGCCGTGTGGGAATTTCAAGCCAAGTCAAGCAAAGCAACCACCTCAGAAACCGTGAGAAAAAGCTTCTAAGCGTGGAAGCGAATACTTACGGCCAGAGAGTTGCCGCCGGTTCATTACCCCGCTTCCATGGCTTCACCGTTTTCCTCGCCTCTGACTAGGCCTTCTGGTCGACGACGTCGTCCCCTTTGACCCTCGTCACAAGCGAATTTAATGGGTTTCTCCCACGACCTACACAGAACGAACATCATTGTCTGCGTCATTCATCATATTGACTTCAACTGTAAACATAAGGTTATGGTCATCAATATCCTGACCGACTTCGAAATGCAGATCGCGTCGAAATCTTGCGCTTAGAGTATATTTCGCAGTACCTTTGCATCGATTCTTCGGCGCCACCTTGGCCGCTTTCTTCAAATGCTGCTTCTTGTGCCTAGGCCTATCATTAAGCTTATCCTATCGCTCCCTCTCGACGTAGAGCCACAGCAGATAATGGTGGACATATTGTGGACTATCTGCTTCATGGCGCTTCACGGACGCAGGTTCTCTTGGTGGATTACAGCACACT
Source organism: Pleurotus giganteus (assembly GCA_032158425.1). Taxonomy (NCBI): domain Eukaryota; kingdom Fungi; phylum Basidiomycota; class Agaricomycetes; order Agaricales; family Pleurotaceae; genus Pleurotus; species Pleurotus giganteus. The sequence continues at coordinate 1,673,522 of JAPEHR010000008.1, read as the reverse complement.
CTATGCACAGCGTTATTACATTTCCGAATACACCTATACACGTAGACGAGCTGGTTTGGACTCTCCACCTCTCGATTGCGACGGTTGCTAAACCATCCTGTTAGCAGCCACCCTTAGCGGATTACGCTCACTCACACGATGGCTTGTAGAAGACCCCTAGACAAACGGCACCCAAGGCTAGTAACCTCTGTTTCCTTGAAGCAAGGACAATCAGCACCGAGATATTGCAAGTTAGAGCGTCACTTACTGATGCTCTGGTCAACCTTTCTGTCGTTGTTTGAATTTCTGTTGGTGGTTTTCTTGGTGTTGCCAGAGTCTTTGTTGTCGACGTTGTTGCTCCTGTGGTTATTGACCTGATTTCCCTTGACATCGTTGTAGTCGCCCTTGAGGTCGACTTCGCCGCCGGGTTTGTTGTTGAAAGGCATGGTAGCGTGGATGGTACGTTTGGCTAGGCGCGGTCTGAAGTGCTTACTTCATGCGAATCTTTCATCAGACTTTTATAGGTTTACGCCTGCCATGCTGCAGCAGGACCGTTTAACCATTCTCGGGCATATGTCAGCAAGACGGCAAACCTCGGACGAACGCCAGCCATCACATCACCGTAGCAAACGTTTATCCAATGCTCTCCTTCTATGACCCATGCCCCAGAAGCACACAACCACATCAAGACCTTCTTGGAAGTACAGTGAAGCGCGCATCTGTCAGGTTTGACGCCTTTCACTCTGAGAATACTCTCACAACCCACTCGAGGCGGCGTTTCTCTAGGCACGATTGTCTCTCGATAAGTACTATGAATAGAATGCTGAACTCTGCCTTTGCCTATACAGGGTTAGATGGAGCAGTCACCCACTTTCTGAGGTGTTCTATGACTTCAATTTTCCCCGGCCACACCACTGTCCAGGCCAACCTTTCAGCCGTTCCTTACGGTACAATGGTCTCGTGTCAGTCACGCAATCCGCAGATAGTACGCACCGCGTTCTTCCCTGTCGTGTTTCGCCAAGTTCCATGCTCCCTGAATGTCTCAAATTGTCCATATTCAGATGGCCAGCGTCCGGCACTGTATGAAGGACCTACAACCGGGTTGAAGATCGATAACGCAACGGCAAAAGTAGGTGGGTATACCATTGTGCCATGCACACCGTGCTGATTGAATGACCAGCAGCCAATCTCTGTCACCATGCTTATCGTACGTTTGAATTCCTTAGAGGCCACATGTATGTCTTTGGCGCTGTGAGGACCTACTTGCGCATTCACTTCGTGCAAGTTGAAGGTTGAACGTTGAACGTTGAACGTCAACCTAAGCGCCCAAATAGCGCCGTAGAATGGTTTGTGCTTCTCCCCCCCCCCACTGCGACGTTTCTTAGCCATAAAGAATGATTCATGACAGAGGAGTATCGCGGATCCTGCAGTGATGCCTGTTACTTTCATCCAAGCAGTCTCCCTCTCATGTATCATAGGCCCTGGAAAAAACCTTCACCTAAGGCGCTATGCATTCATCTATGGGCGTCCAACCATCCTTCCAAGAACTTAGAACTCCCGAGCTTCCATGTGAAGTCAGTCACAAGACAGTATGCTTAGCGCTGAAATGATGCACGTTCTCGGATATCTCCTACTTCATCTCGTCTATCATCCAATGACTTCAGTTCTGCCGATGCCATCCCCAGTGAAGAGATGGCGTATTTAAGGCTTCAAGAAACACAGACGTGCCTTCAGACCACCTCGGTTATTCAACCTAACTCGAACCCTCGCGATGCCTTTTAACAACGAAGGAAAAGTCACGATGCACGGTGCCTACAACGACGTCGGCGGGGACCAGACCAACAACTTCGACTCTGGCAACACTAAAAACACCCGATTCAATAACACCACCACCACGAAGAATACCAATTCGAACAACAAGTCTAACGTCAAGCAAAGTATTCGTAAGTACACGCTTATAGGGCGTTGGTATGTCCATTAACCACCCGTGTTTTATTAGATGGTTCAGGACACAATTACGCTCACAAATAAGCCCCAAATATTCCACGTTGTCATTTTGCCGGTCAGTGATTCTAAAAGCTTGAGACTTTTCAATATACTCATCGACCTTGTCTTGTAGGATTTTGCATGACTTGGAGCCGTCATGATTGCTGCCGCAATAAGCTCACACTGTCGCAGCAGCCTTGCCAATTGTATCTTGCTCCTGAGATTGCAAATATGTACAATGAAATGATTTTAGTTTTGATAACGAACGGTTCGTTGTGAGCTTGAGATCGCTCTGGCCAAATATTGGAGCAGTTGTGATCGTACAGGGGGCTATGTCAGGGCCCCCAAAATGGGTTCTCACGCGCAACATGTTCCGATTGCAATTCCAACTTTTGCTCCCTCGCCACTCTCGACGTTGATGCAATGTTTTAATCTCCATCGTTTCCCTCTTCGCTACCTAATTTGAGCTAGGGGAAACCAGCTTAGTGTTATCTGCGCTGTATCGACACTTCACGTCAAGCCGCCTGGGATCAGTGACACCGGCAGATAAAACTTGACCACCGATAGCTGTGACAAACCTTGATGCTCCTAGCTTGAAGCCTCTCGCAGTTCTGGTTGCTCCTGCCCTAACCGCGCGCGCATCGTCGGTGACCTCGACTATGTTTCAGCTCATCCGCAACGAAGTGCATTTTCTTCCTGCACTTTGTGGATAATCCTCACGATTGGGGATGATGCCGATGGCACGTCTTGTGCAAGCGGTGCTCGCGCCCCGACTCTTTTCCGTCAGGGGTACATTCTACTTCTTGTGGTGAATCTCCGAGTCTTCCTAAGCGAAGCTCGCGGAGTAATCTCTCGAATTCGCTAATAACCCAGCCAGCGTTAACGTCAGAGTCTCATACGTGCGTTACATTATGGTACAAATATAGCCTCCTTCGAGTACGTTACTAGCACGCCCACGCCTGGACAAGGAAGCCTGGAATCACAGATGTGCCACTCTGAATCATTGGGTGAGCAGTTCGCGCCGTTGTCGTGAGGATGAACTCACTTACGCAGTCCATGTTTATTTGTCCAGCCGCAGATCAGCGCTGCACTCAGGATCTGTAACCAGAATTATCTTGAAGGTGTGCTGTCAGCGACAAATATTCGCACTTAAACAGGAAACCTACTGATGCTCTGGTCGACGATCCTGGTGTTGTTAGAGTCTCGGTTGGTCGTCTTTGCGTCGTTGTTCGAGTTTATGTTGATGTTGTTGTTGCTTCTGTGGTTGTTGACCTGGTTTCCCTTGACGTCGTTGTAGTCTCCCTTGATGTCGACTACGCCACTTGCTCTGTTGTTGAAAGGCATCAAGGTAAGATGTGGAGGGCGTTTATCAAGTATTCACCGTTCTGATTTCAGACAGAACTGAGGTGAGGGTCCCTTATATCCTCCCTCCGGTTGTTCAAACGCTGACTGCCCGATACTGCAAGGCTGAAGCTTTCTCGGCGACATGTTATCACGGCCGCACATGCATTCAACCGGACCGTGTTATCGCAAAGTTTATTGCTTCACCAAGGAATGACGCGAGGACGTATCGCCGAAGCGCCCATGATGGTTCAGATAATGCTTAAATTTGATGCCACTTACACACGCGAAATTAATCCTGGCTCCTCGACCTAACACAGAAGTACCCCAAGTTTATCTCGCATGAAGGCCTTAGAAGGAATGCACAAATTGGTATGGCCCTCTCAAGATCTGTTCGGCCTAATACCGTACCTCATGACTCGATGTCCACAGCCTTATCACAGACGCGTCGTTTCTTAGGGGCCCTCACCTCCTCATCTTGGTGAGCGCCGTGTATTCAAATGGACCCACAGCTGTAGGTATCCTTGGTTCACATTTGACCCCTCCCTTGTGGTTCTGACCAGTTTACTAGATAGCGTCTTTCGCCGAGCTGCTCTGATTGTTCCCTATGTGCCTATCGATGGTTGGAGGTCATGCGTGTCCATTAAACTTCTCAAAGATGTGTCTAGGCACGAAAATGATGCTTCAGGAAGACTCCGCCTTCCGTTCTTCGAGCCGAATCTGTTGGACTCCTGTGGGCAGCTCTCCCTGTCTGACGAGATGGGCAATCTGATAGGTCACCTTAACTCTACGGGCCTGCACAAGGTATCGGTCTCATGACATCCATCCCCTTTGATACGATCTGAGAGGTGCGAACAACAAGGTGCCCAAGAGAGCCGAGATCGGAAGCTTGCCGTTGGGAAACGATGACGAAGGTATCATTCGCCTTAAACACTGACAACATCCTGACTAATTAATCGCATATTAAGAATCTTCATTCGAGCTAGATTCCGGAACTCGGAAGTACTGAGGGATCACGTCGATTCGTCCTGCTGTCTTCAGCTGCCTCATTATGCCGTCCACTTAACCAAGGCTCGGAGCGCACACTTGGATGCGTATATAAGCTCTGCTCCAGCTCCAAGTCAATCCAGATCACCACATTCGCCTCAGCTTTCCAACTTATCACAATCCCATCCCAACATGCCGTTCAACAATCAAGGAGAGGCCAAGATCCATGGCAATTACAACGACGTCGGCGGAGACCAGACCAACAACTATGACTCTGGCAATATCACCAACATGGACTCCAACAACAAAACTAGAATTAAGAACACTGACTCGAACAATTACTCGTCAACGAAGCAGAGTATTAGTAAGTGCTGCCTTCTGAGCTCTTCGAGTACCATCTGATCTCCCGACTTCCTCCAGAGGGCTCTGGTCGTATTTATTCCAGCAAATAACCTTTCGTGCCATGCACTAATTTGGTATGCTAAAATTTCGAGTGACATGCCAACCACTCAACGTCGCGTTTGTGAGCAGCTTCAAGACACAGCAAGACACCCGCTTATCCAACCCCCGCCTAAAGGATTGATAAATATAGCGTGACGCCGCTACTGTAAATTTGCAGCCGTGTAGCATAAAATCTCTCTGCGGTACAGCATGTTTCGCGTGAGTTAGGGGCATACCCCTATGTGCGTCATAGGGTGAGATATATTCACACGGTTCATTCGACATCTTGACCACATCGCAAACGTCGACGACGACGATACTGATGGATGATCGCCGCTGTCTGATGCTATAAACCCATCGACGAGTATGGACACCGGGCACTCGGAGTAGCAGAGTTGAACGTTGACGTTGAGCACTGGCCGATGGACACGTCAAATTGTCGTCGGCGTGGCTTAGCCGCTTAGGCGACTAGGCGTTTCGCCGCTTGATGATGTGCACAGATCATTCAGCTGAGAATCGCCGTGTATCATGGCGCCTTCGCCTTCCTCCGAGTTGCAGAACGCCCAAGTGTAGCGTTCCAGCCTTCTCTTACTTCCTTCTCCCAAGTTGAGCTGTAATTCATAGCCTCTCCGCAGCCAGAGGACTCACCGCGACGTTATACACAGGTGTTTAACTCGCGGGCCGCTGAGTGTCGCGTCCCCGCCTTGATGATTGCTCTCTGGGGTGCCTTGAAACTTTCCCAACATAGCATCTCTATGGGAAGTTTTGATTCAAGCATTTCGTAACGTGTCATGAGGTAGACCATGGGTTTACCCTCTACGCGCCCATTCCAACCGGTTCTGCCTACTCCGTTCGCCATGACCTCTGCTCTACTTTCGCTGCTAGAAGTCCTGCTAAACCTTCCTTCTCTGGAATCCGAGGGTATGGCATACCGCCGCCAGCCTTTTGGTTTTGCACCCGGGACGATGGGCAGTGCCTCCATCAACGTCTGTCCATTTAAGTGCCTCCCTAACGGGGGAAACTGCCCAACACGGTTCATATCACACACCCACGGCTGTGGATGTAACACCATGTTCGAGGACTGATTGATTCAGTTATACACCTATCAGGCTCCAAGCCTATTCAGATACAAGAACCGCGCGCTCAGGTACACTTCATCTCATCCCCCTACGTCTACCTGACATAGAGTCCGCCTCCGTCATGCCCCGCAGACTTGGTGTCGTAGCCCTTCTGGCAGCTTCGCTGTGGTCTCAGCTAGCCCAGGCTGAAAACGTCCTTGAGGTGAGAATATGCCTCGTACTCACCTAGTCATACTCAACTTTCCTCTTCTCACAGGTCCACGTCGGCCAGCAGGGTAGCTTCTACAACCCCGCATCTATCCTCGTGCAACTCAACGATATCGTCCGCTTCATCTTCGATGGACCGTATGTCCCCTTTGCACGCCCTAACTATATCATACTGACATACATCAACTCACTAGTTTTCATGATGTGACTCAGTCATCGTTCGACCAACCATGTCAACCACTAGCTGGTGGCTTCAGCAGTGGTGGGGCGGGACGTGGTGCTGACGGTAATGGCCCTATTCCCATATGGGAGCTACGCATCACCAATATATCAGTCCGTAAGTTGACCGTACTCGTTTCTTGTGGGGCGTCTGAGACGTAGAATCCCCACAGCTATCTGGTATTATTGTGGCGCGCAAATGCCCGTGCCTCACTGTTCAAGTGGGATGGTTGGGTTTGTGCTACATTCTACACCTTGACATCGCTCCGATCTGACAGCCTCTCCATATCTTAGAGCTATCAACCCGCCTTCCATTGATACATTCAACAGATTTGTGGCCACTGCAAAGAACCTATCTATGCCATCTCCTGTGGTAAGCTTTCAGCCAAGGGCTTCCATCCGCTAGACTCACAGAGCCTGTACTTGTCATAGGCTGTGCCATCGGCAGTCCTCTCAGGTCAAGGAGCGATTGCGACAGCAACTCCGCAAGTTACTGGCACACCCGCTTCAAGCGCTCCTCTCACCACGTCTGTCCCGACAGCATCATCCACCCCGACCCCAAACCCAACAGTAGTTACTCCAAGTTCCCATTCAATGCCGATAGGAGCCATCGTCGGTGCTGTTGTTGGAGGCATCGCTGGCTTGCTCGCCATCTTTTTTCTAGCCTTCCTTCTTTACCGGGCTCGCTCTGTCAGACAGAGTGATCTTCCCGACGTCGCTCCTTACACTAGACCCAGCCCTCATGGTCGCATACCCCCTCCAAAAGAAGATGAAGGCATCAATCGCTCTATGTCCCAGCTAAAAATACACCGGTCCCCGTCTGACCCGCATCTATTAGGATCAGGAATGAGCCAGGAATCTTCAGTCCCGGCTACCCCGGCTACCCCACCACCGGCACTGGCGTATTCACAGCCACCACTGACGTCCACCGCTGCCGCTGCTTCAGTCGAACCTGCGAGGCGCGTGCGCGTTCGACCTCTCCCGCCGAGTCCGAATGCAACTGCCCATGATCAAATGGCGGCTAGTCAAAGTAGGGCCGTTGAACCTCCCTCTAGCCCTCCTATGAATATCAATGAACTTGCGCGAGAGGTTGCTGCTATCATCCATGCTTCGCCACCACCACCACCAACTCGGTCTATCACCAACGCGAGCTTCTTACAATTGTCTGAGGAAGGCCCTAGTACCACATCTGAGAATCGGGATAAATGGCAACAGCCCGCCGGGACTTATACTCGTGAACCATCGTCGCCGCCTCCGCCGCATTATCAGGGTTGAATGCAAGGATTGTTGAATGTTGGTTGTCAGCGAGTGTTGAACATTTCAGTGATTAATGATAGTTTATTGGCTTGATTTATCCTGCCTGTCCACTCCTTTGACTGATGCTACCGTCATTCCCATGTTTTGTAATTAATCAGGATGACTTGATATATACCTGTTCTATTGCTGACATCTCTTCTTGATGCATCGAGTAATGACATTAATGATCATTGCAGCTGTAAGCAGAGGGATACCTTGCAGAGAAAACGGACGAAAGGCTCAGGTGAACCACGGGTGCCGTATGACGTCCGCTATTCGGATCCTTTCTTCTGGGAGATACTTGAGCATTTTTACCAAAAGATCCTCCAACAGTCCGATTTCTTCCTCATGCAGTCGCACCCCAGGCTGTTCAATCATCGGCCCTTCGTACTCAAACGGCGGATCGTCCTGCGCGCCTATCCTGCGCAACTTCTCTCTAATGGAGCTTTGATGAGCTTTCAGAAGCAAATCAGCGCGTTCTTGATCCTGCTCGCTCTTGGGTCGTCCATCCTCCTCATCAAACCATAGTTGCGTGAAAGCACTCCACCAGGGATCGGGTAGTCGCCCAAGCGTCTCAACCATGTGCCTGAGAATGTCGACGTCACTCCCCGAGAACGATTCAAAGAGGGCAAAGCCCGCTCGGATTTCAAAGATCGCGCATCCGAGTGCCCAAATGTCTGCCTCGAGGCCTGCGCGCCCTTCAAATCGCGCCTCGGGAGATTGGTAATTCAGCACCGTTCCTGGCTCGTAGGGCTGTGACGATGGTGGTCCATTGGCGGCAGGGGAGATCATGTAGGACTGGCCAAAGTCGCTGACGATGATGCTTTCTTGGAGAAACCTTGCGTGTGATATCTTGGAGGTCTGGGTGGGTGCAACGAGCATGGTTGGTGCGTGTGGCCCAGGCGGCTGTCCGTTACGAGTTCTGACATCCTCTGTCTCCGGATCGCCTAGATGGATGTACACTTCCGCGTCCGACCATTGGATGACATGGGGCGAGAGGCGAAACAAGAGGTTTGATGTGGTTAGGTCTGGATGGAATCAGTCGCAAGCAACTAACGTTAAGAAGACCAATGTTTACCTCCATAAACGATACCAGCGTTATGCATATGCTGTATCGCTAACGCTGTTTGTTTCGCGACCTTCCTAGCCAAGTCTACACGCAGTCGTCGACTACCAACAGTTCGGCCCGGTGAATCAGACAATGCAAGAACACTGGGGCCAGCTAGCGGAAATACGAGAAATAGATGTGAACCGTTCGGACCTTGTACGAAGAAATGGTGATTCACAATCTGGAAGTTGTCGATAGACGAGGAAGGACTCGGGAGAGACGTTAACGTTCTAAGCTTTTGGGCAATAACCAGTTCGGGGTTGGATGCGGAAACGTCGGCGCGCATGGCCTTGAGGGAAACGATCCTGCCTCGGTCCCACCCCTCCCGTTGGTCGCGCGCCAGCCAAACGGTGGAGGAGCCTCCAAAGCCAAGCTTATGAAGGACCCTGAAACGTCCATGGTCGAAGGTGTCACCGACGGATATTGGGTGGTAACCGCCAGGCTGGTAATCTTCGATGTCCTCGATTGTATCAAGGTGCGAAGGAATGAAGCGAGGGCCATCATCGATATCATACGAGTAGGAAGCCGGTGTCCTCCAGGGCGAAGCAGAACTCGAGCAAGCATGAGCGTTGATCGAACGTGTTATCCTCGAGCTCTTGGTTGTCAGTATTGTACCCCACTGCTGTCCATAATGTAGCACACTGCGTATTCTGGATATCCTTGCCAACGAGAGCTTCGCTAAAATTCTGAAATTTGCGTCGGTCAAGTGGAGGAAGCGAGTTAGTCTGGAAGGGGCGTGCGTCTCGGACTCAAGTTGGCGCCAAAAGCCCGCATGTAGTGACTAGTGTGCCAGGTGTGTAGGGCGGACTAAAAAGCCTAGAGGTAAAGAGATGGTATACGGGCTGCACCCTGAAGTGCTCATAGAATCTGAGACATCGGGGAAGAAACGTTAAAGGAAGCTACAAATTCGTTCCATGCATGAATGACCAAGCCTCCAGGTCCGATGTCTACGAACAGGCTGGTCTCGTCAATAAACTGGACTAGATACCGATATCCCAAGGTTTTGGTCCGGTGCAAGAAATACGGGATAGTAAAATGAACACTAAATATGAAGCAGCATACAAATGAAACGAATAAAACACACACACAACACCTTCCACCTTCAGAGACACATCGTCCATCATTCACGACAACGAGCCCACACCCAGCAGTGAGCCTGGAGAAGAGGGAGGCGAGCCGGATACCGCAGAGCCGAGACTCGAGAGTCCGTTCGAATTTGGGTTTTCTACGTTCGAGGCAGGGGTGGCGGGGTTTCCATTGCCAGCGGGGCCGTTGAAAGGATTGCCAGGATTGCCATTGTTACCGGCGTTGCCATTCTGCTCGCGACTGCTACCGGTACCAGACGACTGCGTGGAGCTGTCTGGTGAGGATTGTGTGCTGGGTGTCGCCTGTGGGGTAGATGTAGAGGAGCCCGTATGGGATGAAGCGTTGCCCGCTTGCTGCCCGCCACTCGTTCCGTTACCCCCTCCTGACTGCAAGGAACCACCATTCTGACTAGAGTTGTTGCTACTCTTCCCCACTGTCCCTCCAACCGCACCGCCGACAACTGCACCAATCACCACTACTGCCGCGACTACTATGATGATGATGCCCTTCTTTGTCCTCCAAAACGGGACCTTCGGTGGTGGGACAGGCGATGCGGCCCCCAAAAACTCTTTTGAAACATGGCCGTTTTCGATGTCGTGAGGCTCTTGGGTTGGAACAGCCGTGCTCTCATTGAGGAGATCTGGATTATAGCCCTCCTATGAAACGGCGATGGGCCTGCATCAGCCGAGCTGGATACGCAAACAGCATGGATTTGGGGCATTACCTGCAGCTGGGTTCTGGTGGCCTTAGGCGCGGCGGCTAGAAGGTTCTGATCGTAATGTCCACCGTTGGATGAAGGCATGCTGGCTGATGTCTTCTACGACTCGCACCAGTGCGAAGTGGTCCAGAGAGATGAGAAGATTGTGGGAGGTCAACTGGCGCTCGACGTCTCGCAATGGCAAGAGACAAGGGTTTTGGAGCGAACAGCCTCATGACCTGTGCGGCTCAGCGCTAATTTAGACAGGGTCACCATAAAACAGGAACGACGCGATGCCAAATTCGACCGTCGCTCTTAGGGGCAGCGCTGCTCACCTCCCTCAGTTTTGCGAATTCCTGGAAGCACTATGCAGCTTATACACATATCGAGGTTAGCCATAGTTGTCGGTGATACATAGTACAAAGCAAGTAATGGGGAAAGCATAAACACAGACGGCCTGGGATTTCCGAATCCGTACCGAGCGGCACATTTGACAAGCTCGTCAGGGGAGCTGATCTTCCGGGTCGTTCGGCACAGGCAACGCTGTCCCAGTAGTTTGTGAACTCATAACAACATACTAAGCAACGCTTGGCCAGCAGGAGCCCAGACATCTACTTCAGTTCCAATTTTGCGACGAAGGGCCGAAGGGGGGCCACATCAGCCTCGCTCAGCTTCGTGTCCTCGTTGACAAACGTGAACACATCAATGCCAGCGCCGATAGCTTGCCGCGCAGCCAGCATCCTCCTCAGCTTGGATACGTCTTGTCTTCCCAGTTTTCCTGGATGATCCAAAGTTATGTGCTTCAGGGATGGAAGGGAGAAGGAAGGAGCTTCATGACGCTCCTGTATCGTCGCAGGGGTGTCGGCTAAGAGAGTGAAGACATCGTTCACATGGGTGAACTGGGTGTTTGGTACGGTGGATAGCGCTCGCAAAAACGGTCGCAATGTATGGGCATCGATGCCTCCTTCGTGGTCATATAGCCACAGCGTAGATGGCCCTGCGATTGGAAGGGTATGGCATAGCACGAGCTCGGTCTGAAAGTCAGGGCAGCCTTGGACAGATAACTGAAAAGAGACATCCTCGGAAATCGCCAATCCATCGACTCCTTGAGGCTGAACTACCATATTGATGTCGCACTCGAAGTCATCTGGAGCTGAGAAGAGCCGTGTGTGCCAGGTGGAAGTAGGAATCGGTATCAACCCATAGAAGGCTGATGCTATAGGCGCGAGTGCAGCAGGGTTAACTGGATCATAACACGCTGCTTCTACAACCTGCGCATCTGGGCAGGAAAGGTGACCGAGAATGGCCAAGGTTTCGACGGTATACGTGTCGATGAACATGGTCCTCAGGCGGGGGAGAACTGCCGTGATGCCATCAGGAATTGTCACTGATTTCCGCAGGACAGAACTTAGTTCGAGGACCTCTAGTTGCTCCATTTTCCCCAAAGCGAGCAACAGGTCCACTGGTGAGAGTTGTTTGTCAGGTGGATAGTCTTCAACCCTCATGATCAATGTATGAAGGTTGTAGAGAAATGGTGTTTCGGGATGGAAGAGGCATTCTGTCAATGCCGTGTATCGAACGTCGATTTCCCTCAGTCGATGAGCATGGGGCAGCAGAAGCTTGAAGGTGTCGCTAATCGGATACACGGGACCTGAACGCAACTTCAGCGGGGCTGATCCCGACCGCTGTAAAAGCAATTCTGTGAAGGGTGCCTTTGTTTGATCGTGGATACAGGTCCACATTCGTGGAGTGTGTAGGGCGACATCTCGCCACTCTCGGCAGATTTGGGTTGCTGATAACCAAGAATAGTCCCCCTCATGACTGCCAGCCAGAATCTCAAAGATCGCGGACAAAACATCGTGAGGGAGTCTTGAGATGCTGAGAAGTCGAGTATTGGTGTATCCCTGCAAGGTCTGTATGAATTCTCGGTGGAATTCAATTTCGCGCTTGACATCTTCAGCTGATGGAGAGGTATCCAAAAAGGAAGCTGCCGACTCGAAGACCATTCTTATGATGATGGCAAGGAGTTATGCGGTTACGGGGGCGGACGCGGCTGCATATATGATCCAAATGACATACCTAATAATTACATAGGGGATCTAGAGTACACGTTAACTCAAGAAGAGCCCCTTTATAGGCCTTAATGTCCCGTTCGTTTCCCACTCTACTCTCTCAGTTCCAATTTTGCAACGAAGGGCCGAAGGGGGGCCACATCAGCCTCGCTCAGCCTCATGTCCTTGTTGACAAACGTGAACGTATCAATACCAGCACCAATGGCTAGTCGTGCAGCCAGCAAGGTCCTCAGCCTATTCAAGTCTTGTCTTCCCAGCTTTCGTTGATGATACAATTTTATCTGCTTCAGCAATGGGAGGGAGAAAGAGGGAGCTTGGCGACAGTCCTCTATCGTCCCAGGGGTATCGGCTAAGATGGTAAAGACATCTTGCACGTGGTAGAGGTGGGCAGCTTGGACGCTATGAAGCGCTCGCAAAAATGGTAGCAACATGGCAAGGTCGACGTCTCTTCCGTAGTATAACGCCAGTGTGGAAGGCCCTGTGGTCGGAAGGGCAGAGCACAGAGCGAGGTCGGTTTGGAAATCAGGGCGGCCTTCGACAGATAACTGAAAAGAGGCATCCTTGGGAAGCCCAAATCCATCTCCAGGCCAAACTGACATAGTGGCGTGGCACTCAGAGGGGTATGGAGATGATGACAGCATGGTTTTCCAGGTGGAGGAAGGCGTGGGTATCAATGCATAGAAAGCGGAGGCTACAGGCGCAAGCGCGTCAGGTTCAACTTGATTATCACAGCTTGCATCTACAGACTGCACACTTGGGCAGGAAATGCGACTGAGAATTGCCGCCAAGGTCTCGATGCAATACGTAGTGATGGACATGGTCTTCAGGCGGGGTAGGACGACCGAGACTTCATCAGGGATTGTAGCCGAGTCGAGCAGGACATCATTGAGCTCGAGGATTTCCAGCTGTTCCATTTTCCTTAAAGCAAGTAACAAGTCGACCGGCTCCAGTCGATAGCCCTCGGAATACTGCAGTTTCAACGTGTGAAGGTTGTAGAAACATGGGGTCTCGGGATCGAAGAGGCGTTTTGCCAATGGGGTGTATTCGATGTCGATATCCTTGAGTCGATCAGCATGAGGTAGCAAAAGTTCGATGGCGTCGCCAGTCCGACATATGGCCCGTGAGCGCAGCAGTAGGGGGGCTGATCCAGAACGCTGCAAAAGCAATTTGACTAATCGTGCCCCCGTAGCATCGTAGATACAGCGCCACATTCGTGGGGTGTGTAGGGCGATATCTCGCCACCTTCGACAGACCTGGGTAGCTGATAGCCAAGAATATGCCCCGTCATCTTCATCCTCTAATGTGTCGAAGTGTGAAAGTGCCAGAATCTCGAAGATGACGGACAAAACGTCGTGAGGGATGCGTGAAATGGCGAGGAGGCGAGCATTCCTGTATCCCTGTAAGGCCCGTATAGATTCCCTGTGCAATTCGATTTCGCGCTCGACGTCTTCAAGTGACGGAGACGAGTTCAGAAAGCTATCTGCTGACCAGTGGAAGACCATGGCAAGCAACGGTTCTGAGGGTAGGTTGCGCTGACCTGTGGCACACAAATTCTCATATTTATTATAAATTATTCTCCCACGGTCAGTATACTTAATATCTCCCACAGTCAGAAAGGACCCTGCATGTAATATGATTCGAGGACGCTAATTCCCAGCACGATATGTCTCATCCTCGAGGACCACATAGCCGGTGCGCAAAACGTGACGTGGTAGATTGTGAATTTTCACCACGATAAATATACCGGTGCAGGCAGTGCTATAGCATGAACAGCTGGGGATCTTCCGTGTCCACAGTGTATTTCAGAAATCTATGATCTGATAGCAATATTTATACAAGCTCATCAGGAGCCCCGTATAGCCCTTTGTGTCCCCCTTCAAACGTTCATACCAGCATGTCCTGCACCGTATACGGGCCCATTCGTTCACCGTTCTACTCTTCTTCAAGCTCCAATGTTGCGACGAAGGGCCGAAGGGGATCCACATCAATCTCGCTCAGCTTCGTGTCCGTGTTGACAAACGTAAATGTCTCAATGCCAGCACCGATGGCTTGCCGGTCAGCCAGCATGCTCTCTAGGTCCCATAAGTCCTGTCTTCCCAGTTTTCGTGGATGATGGAGAAGTATGTCCTTCAGGGACGGAAGGGAGAAGGAGGGAACTTTGTGATGCTCGCATAATCTCGTAGGGGTATCGGTTAAGATGGTAAAAAGATCTTGCACATGGTATACGTAGGCTTCTTCGGTACTGCGAAGCGCTCGCATAAATGCTTGTATTGCACCAGAATTATCCTCTCTCTCGAAAACGAGGTCGAACTCCAGCGTAGAAGGCCCAGCTGTCGGAAGGGTAGTGCACAGAGCGAGCTCAGTTTGGAAATCAGAGCGACTTTCGACAGATAACTGAAACCAGGTATCCTCGAAAAGCATCAATCCATCTCCAAGCCAAACTGACATAGAGGTGCGGCTCCCGGAGGAAGATGGAAGTAATGATAGCATCGTTTGCCACTGGCATGTGGAGGAAGGTGTCGGTATCAGTTTATAGAAAGCTGAGGCTACGGGCGCGAGCGCTTCAGGTTCGACCTGATCGTCACACGTTACGTGCAATTTTCGTAAACTTGGGCAGGAAATGCGACCGAGAATCTCCAAGGTTCCAAGGTATTCCGTACTGATGCGCATGGTCATCAGATGGGATAGAACTACCGTGATGCCATCAGGTATTGTCGTCGATCCACAGAGGACACTAGTCAGTTCGAGTATTTCCAACCGCTCCATTTTCCCTAAAGCGAACAACAAGTCCACTGGTGAGAGTTGCTTGGCGACTGAATGATGGTCAAGCTTCAATGTATGAAGGTTGGGGAAGCATGGTGCCTCGAAAAGACACGCCGTCAATTCCGAGTATCGAACATCAATTTCCCTCAGTCGATTAGCATGCGGGAGCAGAAGCTTGAAGACGTCGTCAGTCGGATATGTGGAACCAGAGCGCAGCTTCAGCGGGACTGATCCCGAACGCTGCAGGAGCAATTCTGCGAATTGTGCCCTTGATCCATCGGAGATACGACTCCACATTCGTGGGGTGTGTAGGGCGACATCCCGCCACCCTCGACAGACGTGGGTAGTTGATAGCCATGAATGGCGCTCATGCGGACCGTCGACAGCCAAAATCTCGAAGATTTCAGACAAAACGTCGGGAGGGAGGCGTGAAACGGCGAGGAGGCGAGCATTCTTGTATCCCTGTAAGGTCCGTATGAATTCTTGATGTAACTCGATTTCGCGATTGACATCTTCAAGCGACGGAGACGTGTTCAGAAAGCTATCTGCTGATTGGAAGCCCATTGCAAGGTTCTGAGGATGATGGCAAGGTGGCAGACGCAGATTCTCACGAGCATGCAAAGCCCTAATCTCTCTTCCAAACTACTCGAGTAAAAGTATTTCAGAATTTTTTTGTGATCTAATAGCACACTAGCGAGGTCAACAAATGCCCTTTATACCTACTTGCAAACTTTCATACTTGCATACCCAGAACCTCGATTACTCCACACCACTGTGAACATAGTTCCCGGCGATTCCGTGTTCTACCCTTCGAGTTCCAATTGTGCGACGAAGGGCCGAAGGGGGGCCACATCAGCCTCGCTCAACTTCGCGTCCGTGTTGATGATCGTGACCGTATCAATGCCAGCACCAATGGCCTGCCGTGCAGCTAGCATGCTCCCCAACTTAGACACAGCTTGTCTTCCGAGTTTTCGCGGATGATATAAAATTATCTGCTTTAGCGATGGGAGGGAGAAGGGAGGAATTTGGTGACAGCCCTGTATCGTCGCAGGGGTATCTGCTAAGATGGTAAGGATGTCTTGCACGTGGTAGAGGTAGGCCTCTTGTACGCAGTGAAGCGATCGCATCAACGGTTGCAATATACTAGAATCGATGTCGCTCGCATGGTGTAACTTCAGCATAGAAGGCCCTGCGATTGGAAGAGTAGAACACAGTGTGAGGTCCGCTTGGAAGTCAAGGTGGCCTCTGACGGAAATCCGAAAAAGGGAATCGTTCAAAGATGCAGATCCATCTTCAGGCCAAATTGACATAGTGACGTGGCACCTATGGGGAGATGGAGATGATGATAGCGTCGTTTTCCAGGTGGAGGATGGCGTCGGTATCAATCCATAAAAAGCTGAGGCCACAGGCGCAAGCGCAGCAGACCCAACCTGGTTATAACACGTTACGTTTACATCCCGCACAATTGGGCAGGAAAAGTGACCGAGAATGGCCAAAGTTTCAATGCGATGCGTACTGATGTGCATGGTCGTCAGATGGGATAGAACTACCGTGATGCCATCAGGGACTGTCGTCGATCCACAGAGGACACCGAGTAGTTTGAGTATTTCCAGCTGTTCCATTTTCCCTAAAGCGAACAACAAGTCCACTGGTGAGAGGTCTTCGGCGGAGGAATGATAGTGAAGCTTCAATGTATGAAGGTTGTGGAAGTGCGATGCTTCTAGAGGGAAAAGACACTTGGTCGATGGCGTGTATCGAACGGCAATTTCCCTCAGTCGACTAGCATGTGGTGGCAGAAGCTTGAAGGCGTCGCCAATAGGATATGCGGAACCTGAGCGCAGCGTCAGCGGGGCCGATCCCGAACGCTGCAGGAGCAATTCTACGAATCGTGCCCTTGATCCATCGGAGATATAACTCCACATTCGTGGAGTGTGTAGGGCGATATCTCGCCACCCTCGACAGACATGGGCGGCTGATAACCATGAATGTTCATAAGGATCGTCGGCGGCCAGAATCTCGAAGATTGCAGACAAAACGTCGGGAGGAAGCCGTGAAATGGTGAGGAGTCGAGAATTCCTGTATCCCTGTAAGGCGCGTATGAATTCTCGGTGCAATTCGATTTCGCGCTCGACATCTTCAAGTGATGGAGACAAATTTAGAAAGCTATTTGCTGACTGGAAGACCATTGCGAGCGCTCAGACGATGGTGGTAGGGTTGGTGTGGTGGCAGTTGCAGATAAGTGGCAGAGAAAACCTGGCTGTGGCCCTCAACGCAAATTCTCACGATAATATATGAACATACAAAAGACGCACCTACATACAGGTGGACGGCGTACACAAGCATTCCAAGATGATCTTCAGCTCTCTTCAACAAGGAGAAGGGGCACATCAGTAACGTCCACAGGTAAACCTTCCTCCTTCCACGCCTTATACCCGCCAATAACATCCGTTGCATTCAACAACCCGAGTTCATGCAACGCATACGCTGCCAAACTCGACGTATACCCCTCCTGACAGAACACAATCACCCGAAGATCATATCGATCAACAATCGCCAAACGGGCGTCACTCCTTGGATCCAACCGCCATTCCAGGACGTTGCGCTCGATGATCAGCGAGCCGTGGATACCGCCCTCGGCTTCGCGCTGAGCGGCTGGGCGGATATCCACGAGGAATGTCGGTGCGTCGACTTTGGGTTCTCGGAGCTCTTCGTACGCTTGTCGAGGTGAGATGCGCTCAAGTTTGGCGCGGGCGTCTTCTAGTATCTGGTCGATGCTCCTTGAGCCTGGGGGAGGGAGAAGCGGGTCTATCGGGCTTCTAGCGGACTTCCTGACGACATCCCAAAGGGCTTCGTTGTCATACGAGGACACGCCGATATCGCGAACGGCGGCGACCCAGACCTTACCGTGGTTGAAGACTACCTCGACTCGGCCAAGAAATTTGGAGCTGGCGAGGAGCACCGCTCGTTGGACAAAATCCTCTGATGAGCCACAGATGATGAGGGAGTTGCTAGCTCCCGAGGAGGGCTTCCCCGTAGTGGCTATGGCGAAGAGATACTCGATATGATGGAGCGAGCGAGCGATGGAGGCTTCGACTTTACGGAGGAACTGCTCATCCTCGTTCGTAGAAAAAGTAAACTGGACGCCAATTCGAACTCCTGAGAATGCAGACATGTTGTTAGATTCAAGCTACACGGCGTGAAATGAGGATTTACCGTCTACAAATTCTGCATTGCTGATTGCGCGATGTGCAACTTCGTGAGCGACTTGGGAGCGAACCTCGTCCAAGGTGCGAGGGGGCGGGGGAGGCTCTATGTCATACGCCCGTTGGTTTGGCTCGGTGATGACTGAGTTGGACGAAGAGCTGGTCGAGGCCAACATTGAAGATAAAGAATTGGCGCCCGGGCGCTTGAGCTTCTGAACCTCACCACCACTCAATATGTTCGCAGGTTTCAAACGTGTTTTGGTATGCGAATCTTTAGTCTTTTGGAACATTGGTTGATTCTTTGGATGTAGCCTGAGATTTCAATATTGTAAGTACAGCCCTTGCACGATATTTCGAGCACCGGTGCTGATAGCTCTTGTGCAGCCACAACCCCGCTTCCCGCCCTTCCAATATGGCCCTCAAACTCCTACGCGACTCTCTATCGGGCCCATATCCACCATCGAAACCTACTTCTCCCCCTCTCACCTTCAACCTCGAAGTGGTCGAATCTCCTCCGACCGCCGACCAACTGCAGACCATCGCCTCTTTCCACCCAATCAAGCCCACCTCCCCCTCCGGAACCTCGTCTCGTATTACACCCTCAACGTTCATCTCACCACACCCATCCGCGCCATTTGAACCGGAACGACCGAGCACTATGGCTGGGATCGTCGAGATGGCGAAACAGAATCCGAATGCGTTTCGGTGGCCTGTTGTTGTGGATTGGCAAAATGGAACGACGTATGTGGGGGATGTGGATGGTGTGAAGGTGCTTTTAGAGAATTTGAGGAAGCAGAGGGATGGTGAGGATAAGGGAGAGGAGGTTGACAAGCCGCAGGGGTTCTTTTAACTTCAGTAAGTTATTTCATTAGCAGAACTATCGAGCGATCTGTATTATACATGATGCGGAGGAAGGTCTTTGTAACTACATACTGCAACACGGGACGGCTATCTTCCATATCACCAACTCAAAAGATGTCTAATGTGATTTCATATCGTTACATCCGGACCATGCGAACATACGTCTACTAAGGTCGTTATATATGTTATAACAAATGACTAGGAGTACAATCCAAATGAATACACTGCAGCAATCAATACCTATCTAGCACCACCGTCAGGTCCTACCAGTGGTTCTGTGAGGGACCCCCTCGGAGATAGGGGCGAAGGACTCGGGGAGTCACCACCGTTTTCACTCGTCGATGGCGGCTCACTTTGCGTGGATGACAATGACGGGTGAGTGGTGGTAAGCTCCATCTGATCCGGAGGAGTGGGTGTCCTTCCTGGTGAATTTGCCTGCTCGGCGGTAGATAACGTGGGTGAGGGTATTCCAGGCGGAGGCGGGGGCGGAAGAACGAGTGGGATCGTCAGCGACGAAGCTATCGCCTCTCCAAAAGACGGAGGTGGTACCGTAGGCAAATCATCTGTAAGCATCACGTCCCGCATCGGTAGAGACCTAGCAGGCGGCATATCTGCGTAACTCAACGACACCGGTTGACCGGATGAATGCGACGACATCAATGGGGTATACGGAACTGTAGGTGAAGAGCCGTCCAATGACGAAGTTGAAGGGGTGCTTGGGATATACGGTGGAGGAGAAGTGGGGATCGTGCCGGGGAAATACCTCGGCACAAACGGTGCTGGTCCGTACATTCGAGGTGAATCCTCGGACGCATCGGTATGGAGAGACTCTTGGTCGCGTTCACGGGCCCTGCGTTGACGACGTGCTGAGCGCCAGCGGCGGTAGAGTATGCTACCCGCGAGACATACGGCGAAGATGGCAAGGACGCCTACGCTCCCACCAACGGCGCCCGCAAAAGTTGCAACATCATGACGTTTTTGGCCCCTGCGTTAAGGGGAGAGGTCAGGATTGATCTCATCAAAATGGTAAATTCGCGGCAAGAAGATAGGTTAAACAGTTCAGAAGAAAAGTGGAAGGATGTCGAGATTCGGATAGATAATCAGTTGTTAAGAAAACGAGGGGCGGACGAATGTCTTCAAAAATACGGAAGATCAAACGGAAAATTGATACGCACTCAGATTCGGTCGAGCCTGAACCTGTGGTTGCTTGGGAAGCGACCGTGGTGGGCGCAATCCTGGGGTGTGCGAACGATGCCGAAGATGTCGTCTGCCCTACGACGACGTCATTTTGAAGTGTGGTGTAGATGAGATAGTCGAAGAGAAAGACGGAATTGGGTCCAACATCGACTCGAAGGGTGTGGGGTGAGTTGGTTAGCTCATCAGCGGCGAAGACGTTGACGTTAGGAGCGAAACCCGATCCCGTTGGGGAACCAGAGTGTCGAAATGTACGATCGAGTGCCTGGCCGTCCAGTGTGAACGTAAGGTTCACATTGGTCGGCATATCATTGGGCGCTGATGGCTGGCCTTCTGGGAGTATAGTGTATAGGTATATTGCCGAGCCTATCGGTGCAGCAAAAGTCAGCGATTGGCTAGCAAGATGTAGTAGATTGGGGAATATTCACCGGTGAAATTGAATTGCACAAAGACTGGCGTGTCTTGGAACTGGGAGTCGTCGCCATCGAACTTGGAGGTTGCGAATGGGTTGAACTCAGTTCCGTTAGTCTGACGGCGGGTGTGCTGACTAGGCCCTCCGGTACCGCTGTTACTCCCGCTGCTGCCGCTACTCCCTCCGCTACCCTTCCCGTTGCCAGCATGGCCATCCTCATCGCCGGTCTGCGCGGAGACACTGGGACGTGGTGACGTAGCAGACGTAGAGGTAGGCAGATCGTCATTATCAATGGTTGGTATTATGTGGGTACCATCGTGAAACGTCTGCTGGTGGGCAATCTGGGGATCCGGCTTCAAGCAGAATGAGCACGGCACAGCACTCGAGTGCCATGCTGCTGCTGGCTGATACAGTATCGACGGGTCTGTGTCGTCGACGGTAACGTTGACCTCTGCGGCATGTACGATCAATTTCTCAGACCACCAGTTGTACAGGAGGACGAGAAATGCGACGCAAGATGGTCGTGTGTGTCTGTTCGGGTGCTTTGCGTGAATATCACCGAACGTCATTACTGCCTATCAACGCACCTCATCGCAGCTAACACCGAGATCTCTCCAGGGAAGGAATACTCGGTCGAGGTGTATAGTGGGCTCGATCTAGACGGCGAGCAGGTAGAGGGCTGAAGGGGTAGCTGGAACTGCGTGAGAGGAGCTTAAAGGGAGAGCAAGGACTCCCAGATCATTGGACAGCCATGAGTGGGCTGAGATTGGCTGAGCATCCACGCGCTCTGTTGCAGATTTTCCGGGCGAATTCATCGCAGAAGCCTCGGGGTGTGACTGATAGCAGACCAACCGGGTCAAAGCCCCTGTCTTCCCGGCATGACCCAAGCTCGGCTACTACCGTGCCGGTCTCTCATCCTCTCAGCCTCCAAGTCGCCGCTCCACCGCGCAGCGACCTCTGTTGCGCGCCAAGTCCGCCCACTCAATTGCTGACCCAGGCCTGCTGGTTCGATACCCAGCATCATCGACCTTATCACAACCGCAGCTGCGCCTGTAAATTTTGACTTTTGTATCGACTCTTCAGTCAAGGGAACGTCTAAATATACTGCTACCCAACTCCTGGGCCATCGTGTGCTCGAGGCGGCGTGCAGAATTCTATCTCCATCGATAGCTCACGCTTGTACCGCCAAGCTACCGTATACCGTCGTTCTGGACGATTCATATTGTTTGACGTTCGCCTTGTTGCGTCGCAGCTTGCTCATTCTCACCCTCACGCTCATGGCTCTCCGGCGGTATACACGTTTCGTAGATGGGACTATTCCGGTGCAGGCCTTGCTCTACGACGACGAAGACCTCGTCGCCAGCCAGGACAGCGTAGGCATTTACGACGGGTGCGCAAGACGGCTTTGATCTTGCTCATCACCGTATGAATGGCTAGCCAGATCACAGAAATCCCCCGACCATCAATCTGGTTCCGTTCATGCCACAACACATCGTCTGTTTTACGTAGACACTCAGGACCAAGCCACACGCTCTTTCGCCCTGGATCTTTCCTACGTGATTCAAACAGATTACTACGCAGGTCTATTCAAGTCATCGCCCAAAGTTACCCTATATTTATCCTCGACCAACTCGTCCGCTCCTCTGGAATCAGGCACAGACCCCAGTACCTCCGTTCCCCCCTTCGAAAGCTGGGAATGCGAAGTTTGTGCTTATCGTAATCCACCTGGCCTAAGCCCGGCCGCTGCAAGTATATGTTCGCTCTGTGGGGTTCCACGCAGCGCAGTGCCTGTTCCTGACCTTCCCCCACCATCTCTTCCGCATCAGTCCACTTCCTTACCATCCTCCACTGCCATTTCCGGTACATCGACACCGATTTCCCCAGGGCCCAGTTCGTCCACGAAAGCCTGTCCTGCATGCACCTTTCTCAACCACCCTTCCCTACTCTACTGTGAGATATGTTCCACCCCGCTTCCCACCGCCCTTCGGACTTCGGAAGGGAACAGCACCAATGTGAACGCCAAGTCGGCCCCAACTTCACGCCCATCATCTCCCAACGACGACGCCGAGTGTATGATCAAGATCAGCTTTCGCAAGGGTGGGGACAAAGTCTTCTATTCGGCTTTGAAGCGCTGCTTGAAAGGTAAAGCCTGGGAGGTACGCCATCTATCTAATCATCGCTGGCTTGTTCCGTTCCGTCATAGGTCACGTTTAGATTCATGATTTGGGAACCTCGTCCCACAAACCTGGTCTCAATTCCGATCTTACAACTCGATCCGGTATCAGTATGTCCCTCGCTTTTTCTTTCATTCCGTTGCTGTTCCTTGCTGACGCTATATTTTTCACATCAGATGG
Source organism: Pleurotus giganteus (assembly GCA_032158425.1). Classification (NCBI taxonomy): domain Eukaryota; kingdom Fungi; phylum Basidiomycota; class Agaricomycetes; order Agaricales; family Pleurotaceae; genus Pleurotus; species Pleurotus giganteus. Next base: position 1,650,237 of record JAPEHR010000008.1, on the reverse strand, counting down.
CATACTTCAAGTTGTTGAAACTTCTGCACAGAATAGAGAAAATAATTTGCAAGACTCGCTCAAAGATTTAGAAGCCTTGATGAACAAAGCCAGAGAAATGGTTCGCCTGGCCGCCGATCTCAATGAGAAGCTGACAGTCTCGACTGCATCTAACCTATCCTCCGGCGCAGCAGCGACGTCAATCACCACCGACCTGAATATGTCTACATCTGCTGACATTCCCGCTGCACTCACCACAGAACCCGAAGAAGCTACTTTTATCCGATCATCACTCTCTCAGCTCGGATTGCAAATGGCTAATACGCCTGTGACACTTGATATGATGAAGGACGAGGATAGATGGTTCGATGAACTCGCCAGGGAACTGGCTAGAATCTTGCAAGGGACTTCGTCACACCCTGTCAACGGCGGAGGTTCCGGGCTTTTAGGTGAACGTGGTATACTTGCTCTCGATGAAGTCTGGGGTGGATGGAATCGAGCTAGAGGAGTCGGTATGTTGGCGATTACCTCTATCCTGCGTCGTACGAACTCATGAGCTCGTTTACCTAGCCATGATACCTCCATCAACCTTCCTACAGGTAATCCCCCTGCTTCCCTCTTACACCGATCCTCCCATCCGCAGACGCACATTCGCCTCTGGCCTCAGCGTCCTCCATACACCCCCGTACACCGACGCGGCCTTCGCAGCTCGCCTTTCAAGCTTATTAGCTCTCTCCGGTCCGAAAACCACCATCGAGCTTGCACAAGAGGAGAAAGTGTCTGTGGGCTTGGCTGCGGAGATGATTGACGCTGTGGAACAGGGCGGGTATGTGTGTCGTGATGACGGGAGGACAAAGATCAAGGGAGAGGGGAGTGGTGGTGGCGCGGAAGTTCGGTGGTGGGCGAATGTTTTTGAGGGCTATGTGTGGGACGGCGCCGACCAGGTTTAAAATTGTGGGATCATTTGGTGATGATACTCGACGGCTAATTACAGCGTGCCGTTAGCTGCGGTACAGGTAAGGCTATTTCGGTTTGTTTTGGCGGGCTTTTGTGAGGACGTCCAGCCCCAGCCCCAAGGAGCTCAGGGGCTAGTCAGGGACTCACACTTCACTTCCAATGCAAGTAAATTTGTAGCCTATGTACACGGCTTAGCTCCTAGAAACCGTACCAATCGTCGGATGTCTGACGCATGTACGCTACCTCTTTGTTCCGTCCCTCTTTTAATTGCGTCGGACGTTTGGACTCAGGCTCAGGTAGGCGACTTTCACCGACGTTGCCGGTTTCTGATAACCTCCTGGATATTAATATTCATGCCCGCTGATGTCCGCCTCAACTGATCCGTTGGTGCGCCAGTATGAGTAGAGAATAGCACCTCCCAATATCAATCTTGTGGCCATTTGTTTGTGGATTGGCACTCGCTGCATGCGACCACGACCGTGTCAGCTGGATGCCATTGGGTTCATGCACATGGGCGCATGGTCAGTTGATCTCTGATCACACTCGGTAACAAATGACGGACACCATCAAGTGAATAGCGCCGTTGGGTTGGGAATAAATCACATCCCTAATAAACCACCGGGAAGAGATAGCAAGCCAATTGAATTCAAACGGGAAGCTAGGCGATCGATTTAAATTGAGGTATCGGAGAGGAGGATATAGCCGGTGATGAGTGGGTACCGACGCCGAAATGTTATTTATCAACCGTCTGAGGGGGTTAACAACCGAGGACCCGAAGACGGCAATAGCGTTCTGCACTGGCCGGGAATGACTGGTCTTGTAACATGGAGAGTATGCAGGGTACCGTAGAGGAGCGGGAGAGGTGGGAGTGTGAACGCTACGCCCGCCCGTCAGAAAAATAGTTGATTGACGGTCGGATTCTACCTGTAGGAAACAGAGTGTGACATGCAACTTGAAGGACGGTAGAAAGATTCTGAAGGAACTTATGAGCGAGAGGAGAGCATCAGAGGAAGGCGCCCCAGGGGTGTACGTGGATTAAATGAGAAGGTTCGGGAGGGCCGTTGATTAGGATACCTATCGCAGGTACCGGATGGCCCAAAGACCAAGCGGTCTTGGTATGCCCAAACGCAAAACTGTGGAATTACAGTACCATAATAGTCAGACAAGACAGACGATAGGTAGCTAGCTGGTCATGTCGATGACATATCGGAGCCGAGAGGGAAGGAGTGCAACCGCTGTTGGGGTGAGAGCCTCGAAGCAACTGTGGGGAAAACATCACTTCCTAGATTTTTAGCTTGGACACTTTGCTCCACCTCGCACATGATATCCATCTGAATTGGGACAATGTCATGAATGCAGACCAAAGCCTAGGTTCGGGTGTGAGATATCAAAGATGAAGTAATGGATGCGCACCTGCACAAATGTCTCCTGCGGTGGGGCTGGGCATAGTCAATAATTTGAAGAGGCCACATCGGTATCATCCAGAAATATGGCCCTCACGCGACGCTCCAAATGATGGGGTGAAAAATCTTGAATTGTCCGTTGGCTAATAATAACAGAACTCAGAGATGATATTGCTGGATGTAATTCTCCCATATAGACTGGTTATTGGGTAAAAGTGTGAGCCAATCAAGCAGCGCTAGTGCATACATGGGTCCTTCGAAACAGTTCGCTCATCAGCATTGCGAACATATCGACATCTTCGGGTCTTGATATTCTCGATGAGTTTTGGATAGTTGGGCGCTTGTGCTGGAGTGTAGCGAGGGTGAAATGAGGCCAAAGTGATGATGACACAGACCGCAGGGATGCCCGTTCAGTCATCATCATGGTGCGATATAATAATATATCGACTCGATGATGCAAACATTCTCTGAGCGTGAGGCAGGGGTCAGGGGTACGAAAAGGAGATACCCAAAGGAAGCTCGAACCTAAATATACACGGTCAGCACGAGAGGTATCCATCCCCAACAACTAGTGATTGAGAAGGCCCTCGGATGCTTCTTCGTCTTCTCTGATTAGATCAATCCGGTCATACTAGTTTGTTTGCAAATCAATCAATTAATAATTGATCATGCATGGGTGACTACCCTCCTTGATTCACGGGGAATCGATCATCGCGACCTGCGTGGGAAGGAGTAGTGGGTAACGGTGGGTCTTCGTGAACGGCGAAACTTGTCGACGGATTGTTACTCGATGTGGGCTTCGTTGCTTCGAACGACGGGAGGAATAAGACACCGGTACAGTAGATGTGAACGACAGGACGTGACCGAGAGGTATCTATAGGAGCGAATATCATGATAACCCCCTCGCCCAGGAACCGAAGCGATGCTGATATCTTCAAAATGCTGATGAGTGAATTGTCGCCTTCGAGGTACCCATGAATACCTTGTTCTTTTCCCAATAATCAATCCCTTGTAGGCGGACCAATCACGCGTATGGAGATGAGGATGGAGATGAGGTGTCTCTGTCTGGGTTCTTGGTAATAGTATCGATGTCATAGGTACATTCTCTGGAAGCGGCAAGCGCATGCCGCTCACCGTACACTTGGTGAGGTCTTGGTAAATCTCCCGGATGGAGCGGAAGGGGTGAAGAGGACTCCTTCAAACGCCCGTTAACGCCCGTCGACAAAACGGCCGATTTCAGCTGGGGAGCCGAGTTAACTCCATGCATCGACACATGCCAATCGTTCGTTCGCTTGGGCGTAGTGCTGGATAGGCTGGGCACCCAGACTATCGCGCATTTGATCTTCGCTGAACCCAAATGGTGATGATGGCTGGGCGCATGTGCTTACTTCTTCGTATTGGGAATTAACGCCGTCGACCCGTTCGAATGCGGTGCTTCGATGGGATGATGAGAAGGAGGAGGCGAGGGGTTGTGGCAGTACTCGAGTTCGAGCTCGCAGACGGTTTGGGAGGTTGATGGGAAGGTCGATCGAGGCGTTGATGGCATATGGTACCGAATGCCATCAGGTATATTTAGCTGTATCGGGTGAACATTATTCGTAGGTCGGTTGGAGTGACTGGATTGGATAGTTTTGTTCATGTCCCAAGTCTCTGACATACTGTGTCTATGTCGTTAGTTCCGTGGTGCAGTTTTGGAATGGCCAAGCACATCCGCAGCGTACGAAGATAGATGGGGTTGGATCAACCGCTGATACGCCGGATGGATGTGAATCGTTGGCGGCCACCCCATTTGGAATGTGACTCTGAAATTGGGCGCACAACAAGTGATATTTCAAATTTGATACAAGGAATGTATACGATCTGCTTGCAATGCATCAGAGTTGTGAAGACGCGTCGGAAGTGCTCGATCGACATTACCGTAGGACGTGTGGCCTCCACCACAACTTGAACCTGGACCACCACCTGCCCTCCTCGCACTCTGGCATCCCCTCATCAGAACGTGCCGACGCGACCCAATGCAGACGTCAGCATGCTCGACATCACCTTGCTTCAGATATCGGTGGGCATTCTGCGGCTCAAAGTGGGTCCTTTTACCGCATATATGCGCATCATCAAGACGCGTCGTTGTGTGGACGAATGTAGTGTAGTCTTATTAAGCTTCTGAACACCTGCAACGCGTCTCCGTATAGAAACCCGCCGAGGCCGGAGGACTAGCTCACCACACTGTCCAGGCTCGCTCCCTAAATCTGCATGAGGGGAACCACCTCTAGCCGAGCGCACCTCAGGGTGAGCCAGGGATGCGAAGCTAACCGAGGGAGGCGGTACGATGGTATAGTTTTGATACGTGGGTTCGCGCTGAATACAGGACCAGAAGAGCTGCAAGAGCATATGGACAAGTGATCATCGAACAGTCATTCAACGGTTTCCCAGCGACCCCATTACAATAACGTCCAGGGGTCTAGGCAGTGTTCGCAGACGGGTTCCGTGAATCCAACTCTTAAGGAGACTCGGTAAGTTCCCTCAGATACCTTGGTTACTTCGGCCTAGGTTAATCGTGCTTTCGGGTGCCTCGTCAAGGTCGGTGATGTGAAAATTGAAGGTGGTCCGACGTCGACGTCGTTGCGCATGCCTGACAAAACACGGTCGCTCTTCCGCCCCAACGCTAAAAATGAGGGATTACTTTACGGCGTTGGTCGGAGTGATGGTAACGTGGTGGTGTATCCAGGGCGCGGAGAGGTGACCCGGATCAGAGGCAGTACAGCTGGAGGCCAGTCGATTTTGTGTGTGTGTTTGTGCGTGTGTGATTCACAGATCTGATATCAGATGACAAATCGAGCAAGTCCATAATACTTGAGCCTCTCTTCTTTCCTCCGGCCAACTCACCATGCATCGTTCCTTTTCAGACTCCCACTCCCACCCGTCGCTCCATTCGTCCCCTCACCACTTCACCCAGCAGCTCCCCCACCAGGACTACTTCCCATACAACCCCCGTCTCCCCGCCAAGAGCGCAACCTACGCCGGTCCTTCCTCATCGCCTCACCAGGCCCTCCATGTCTCCACTACGCTGCCACCAGCTCACGAACACGACGAACACACCGCTAGACCAGCAAATGCCCACCGACACCACCAGTTCCACGCCCATGCCTCCTCTCTCCCACCACCTCCAACTCAAGACCTTCTTGCTGCCACACCCACAGCAACAACTGCTCCAGAACAGCTCCCCCTGCCGTCTGACCAGGCTCAGTCAACAGAGCCACCCCCGGGTCTCGCCAACGGTCTATCTCGCCCGCTCACCGCACAAGAGCAAGAGCGCTTAGCGCAGCTTGATAGGCTCAAGTTCTTCCTCGCTACAGCTCCCAGCCATTGGGATGCACGCGGCATGCCCGGAGGCGAAGGTATATCATCAGCAGTCGTTCCGTCTGATGGGATTAATCAAGGTATGTAGTATTGATAGGGATTCTGCTGCTTGTCATGATTGGCCAATCCCTGTCTCTTCTCAAATCATAGGCCTCCTGTCCACTCTTCCTCCATCCATGCACGCTTTGCCGACCTCCCATCCATCCCTGAACCGCTTTCTCCTCCCGTCAAACGAATTTGTGTCTTGTGTACTCTGGAACGGTCTCTTTCACATAACAGGCACAGATATCGTCAGGGCGCTTGTATTCCGGTGAGAATCAATTCGGACCTTTTGCGCTCAATGAATTCATTTCTCCCTTTCCTCAAACATGACATAGATTCGAAGCCTTCGGCCGACCAGTTCGCAACATGAAGAAATTCGAAGAGGGTGTATTCTCCGACCTACGGAATCTGAAACCCGGGGTCGACGCGTCGCTTGAGGAGCCGAAATCGCCTTTCCTCGATCTTTTGTTCAAATACCAATGCATTCGAACACAAAAGAAGCAGAAGGTGTTTTATTGGTTTTCAGTACCTCATGACAGACTGTTCCTAGATGCGTTGGAGAGAGATCTGAAGAGGGAGAAGATTGGCCAGGAACCGACGACTAAGGTTGTCGGCGAGCCTGCACTGAGCTTTACGTATGATGAACGCAGGGGACTATACGAACAGTTCATTGCTAGTGTTCGGAAGGAGGGTGAGTCTTTCGATCAGTTCGCAAAATTACTACCGTATTCTGATTATGTTTGATGCATCCAGGCAAGAATGGATCTGCTCGAAAGAAGCGTAAGAGCAGTGGCGATGATGGTTATAATGGAGAGGGCGAGGATGGGACCACTTCGGACGGCGCCGATAGTGGGGATGATGATAGCGACGGTAGCGGTGATGAAGATGGGAATGGCGAGAATCGGGGACGGTCGTCCAGAAGAAAGAGGGGTTATTCAGGTGAGGATGCCGACGATGAGGCTGGGATGAGTGATGCTGCCAGCTCGATTTCGAGAGAAAGTAGCGTCGACGCAGAGGGGATGAGTGATCGAGATTCGAAGAAGAAGAGTAAGAAAAGGAAGGAACCTCGAGGGTCGTTACCAGCCGCGGTGACGAATACGCAAACACCGTTCTTCTCGATGTTCAGCTTGTTCGAAGGGAGTCCCACGTACAAGCAGCGGAGAAAGAAGAACTCAGGTATGCTCATGACGATTGCCCCTTCAAGCTTCGACGCTCACTGTTCGTGAATAGCTAACAAATCCGCCCTAAGCGGCGCTCCGATTAATGGCCCTGGCGCAGGAGAGCGCTCCAGGAGCGTGAGTGGGCTGTATGAAAGTGAAGGGGAGGCTGGTGGAACTGGATTGAGCGCAGCCGAAATGTTCATGCGTCAAGCTCGTGGTGAACTCCCCGGCGCGACCACCAGAAGACGCCGAGACACCGCAACTCGAGGTCACGTCAACAGGCACTCGTTCCACGCCGTTGGAGACGCTTACTATGGTGTTCAAATGGACGGTAACATATCTGGACCAGATGGTATATCTGGAAGCAATGGCTTCTTCAATGGCTATAACAGTGACTTTGCTGGAGGTGCCGCTGGTGCTAGTGCTGCGTATGGAGATATGGGTTATGCGGCGCGTAGCGTGGATGATGTGTCGATGATCAACACGAGTGGGGCGTTCCCTGGCGTTGGCGGCAGTGGCGGCGATATGGGTATGGGTATGATGGGTGGTAGTGGGTATGGGGGTGGGATGGACATCAGTGGGGTTGGTATGAGCATGGGAGGGAGCTTATCAGCTGGTTATGCCACCCAGTCGTTTGCGGATGCTCAAGGAGACCCCAACGTCATGGGACTGCAGAACACCAATGGAGTGGATGGGTTGGGGCTGATTCCTGGCGCTGCTTCTGCACCTGCTTTCGGTTCCACCTCGTCTCTTGCCGGAGGACAGAACTTGGCCGTCGGCAATATGGGGGGTGCTGGGAAAGCTTACCTTTGCCCGTTATATTCGTGCGCTCGGGTCTTCAAGCGGATGGAACATCTGAAGAGACATGTGAGGACACACACGATGGAGCGACCCTATGCGTGTCCCAGGTGCACGAAGAGGTTTTCGAGGAGCGATAATTTGAATCAGCACGTTAGGACCCATATGAGGGCGGAAGGAAGTGTTGGTGATGCGAGCATGGGTGGTTTGGGAATGGGAGCCTCAGGTGGCCTCGGTTTAGAGGGCATGGGTGGTGTCATGCCAGGGATGGAATGGTATCCCAGCGGGGAAGACGTATGTTTCCTCATTAACCAAATCGGTCATGGTCGGCTAATCGAATGAATTATTCAGGACAACAGTAGCGTCTCTGGCGGAGCAGACTCAGAATTGGACGAGCTTGACGGTAGTTCCCATGCTGGCGACTTCCCCGCATTGACCATGCCTCTTGATCCCGGATTGACCAGCATGCAGGGCGTCACTGGTGGTATCGAGATGAACTTGGGTATGTTCGGCGGGCCGTCTGGGATGGGCATGGGCATGGGCATGGCAGCCGGCGTCACAGGTGTTTCGGTGGCAAATCGAACCGGGAGTGGTGGCGATGTCGCGATGGACGATCAAGGCAATCCAGGTGCTAATGGAGACACCTCAGAATGGGCTGTTCGGGATCCTCGTGCAAGTCCTGCATTTAGCGATTCTTCACCCCCCCTCGGCGCGTCAGTACAACTAACGAACATCAATGCTCAACATTCGATGACAAGCTCACCGGCAAGCTTCATGAACCAACCCCTCCCAGGGACGACGGGCTTTGGAGAGGATTACAATCCTTCGCTGAGCGCGCCTTCCCATAAGCAAGTATTCGACCACGCCGCCGTATACCCTCATCTGGACGCTGCTATGGTGCCGCCGAGCAGCGCAGGTGGGCCTGTGAGGAGACATAGAAGTATGACTCCATCCTTGGCTAGGCATGGGGACCAAATCAGGAGACCCATGACTTCGACAAGTGGCGATTTCTCGGCTGGCCTGCCTGGGACGAACACGGCGACCCACAACGGATCGCCTGGCTCAACATCGTCGTTGGCTAGTGGAAGCGGAGCAGGTGGCAGCCGAGGTTACCATCCATATGCTGCCTATTCAGCTTCCGCATCTAGGAATAATTCGGCGCAGAACAGTCCCATGGGCTATCCTATCCCATTGGGGCCTGATTATAGTATGCAACCCATGCGAAGGAGCGACTCGCGGGCTTCAAATGCTAGCGCTAGTGGTGGTGGGAGTGGCGGGGCGTTGCATGAGCAGATGCGGATGATGAATATGGATTTGTCAGGTAGTGGGCAACAAGGAGAAGTGAACACCCATAACTCGGCGGGAGGGGTGTTTGGTAACGATGTGTATAGGACGGACAGTCCTGCGCCGCTTGGAGGGAGCCATAGTGTGACTGCGAGTCCTGCACCGTTTGTCGGTGGCGGAGAGTTGCCGGCGCACTATGGAGAGCAGGGGTACGTGGATATGGGCATGGACGGACATTATGAGCATCATGGGCAGGCCACCCGAGATGGATATTTCGCTGCATGAACTATTGACGACATCTTCAAGATACTTTGACGAGACCAACCATACCAGCATGGTGGGTAGTACACGACCCGCCCCTTCTTCCCCTCCCCTTTCTTGGGCATGAATTACGGCCTTCTGTTTCTCTTGATGCATTTGAACTATTTATCTCTGCTCAATGTTTCTGTGTACCCTTTGCAATCATCCATAATTTACTTGATATAGCTGCGCTACTTATTTCTTTGCTCCTCATTGTCTTTCTTCCTCGCTATGGGGCTACATGATGCATTTGAAATCAAAGTGTATATAATTCCGCACATGTCTCCTTGGTATCCGTTCTGACTAGTCCATTATACCGTCATAATATCATTATTTCGCTTTCGAACACACATTCTGGCCCTGCCTTCCTATCTTCCGCCGATGATTCTTGTGCAAGGGGGACAATGGAGATGCGGGCATTCTGGAGCGTATCGAAAATGAAATGAAATGACTGATGCGGTACGAGTGGCAATAGTCGAAGCGATGATAAGGCGTGATGCGTTGATGTGATGGCTCCGAATAGGGCGGTGCTCCCCCCCTTGTTCCCATCATCGACATTCATCAATGAATGGCTGTAAAAGAGTTGCCATCAAGGACAAGGTCGTCGTGTGTAAATTTCCAGAGATCTTGCTGCATAGAACTCCATGTTTTAATGATTGCGTAGCTATACTATCTCTGAGCACGATGCTTCGTTGTATGCCGTCGACAACGTAATTGCAGGATCCATGGAAGTATCGGCAGTCGGTACCGACGGTGCAGGACTTGTGCTCAGCGCACCGATCGGCGGGATTTACTCCGTTGACGATCTGAAACTGGAGGAACCGTTCGATTGTTCCAGTTCGATCAGGTCCCTCCGACCCTGCTCCGATTGATATTACCTCATAAATACTTACCAGCCGGCCGATAACGTCTTAGCGCGCGCTTCGAGGGTCTGGCGCCTCTAAATTAATCATTCATTTGTTTAAATAATCAAATATAATTCACTTCTGACTATGTGAGCATGTGATCTAGGGGGCGTTCCCAGTGAATTAGCTCCCTTTTGATTCCTGTTTAGTGAGCAAATATGGGGCAAATGCAGATTCTATGTGACATCTCTTTATTTTCATTACTTTTACTTATCCCTTGACTTCAGTTTGTTACTATGAGCTGAGGCCCCTATTTTACCTTTTCATCTTTTTTGTCAGTGTATTTCTGTATCATGAGCCTCGGGAAGCATGTATTTCGACTAATTCAGATGGGCCATCGTTCGTTCAAGAGATCATATTTTCCCTTCCAGCCGAACCTCTTGAGTTGTGAGTTAACTCCGGCATCAGAGCAGTATTATTCAAGTAATTCAACATATATAGTACCGTGTTTCCACGATCAGACAACTTTCTCACACTCAATGATAAAAGAGCTCAATTATTTACCACGCTAAGTAATGCTTTCTCACAGTCAATGTTGTCTAAGTTCCTATTCAGTGAGCATCGTGACTAAACATCTCGGCGTTCCGGTCGCTAGCCGATACCCGACCCTTAAGAGCGTCAACGCGGCATGATCGAACGGGAACAATCGAAGTATTCCTCCTGAAACTGGGTCGCAAAAACCGTAAACCTGTCGGTCTCGAATGATGTCAGGCCGCTCGGTTAACCTTCCGTTGCACATAGGTGCCGAAGAAGCTGCGTAACGTTGAAACCAAGGGGCAACGCTCGAACATGATCGATTGATCAATCGGCCGAGCTGAAACACTTCATTTCAATCTAAATGTCGACGATCTGCTTCTTGAGTTGAGAGGATCCAGTTTGTTCGGGCCTGTGTATGTCAATCATCAGCATCAGATGGGGTTCCCTCGTGGCGTGAACGGAAGGATTGAATGAAGAAAATGAAAGAAAGATGTCCGAGGGGTCGCCCAAGCTTAAGCGAATTGGTATCGTTAACGTTGGTATGTGATGTGGGCCTGATCTTCCCTTGATTGGAGAGGCGAAGCAGGCAGTACTACATTGTCAAATGTCATTTCAGTTTCCTTTGTGCTTAGCCGAAGGGAGACCTGCATTTTGAGTCGGCGGCCACCTTTCTCCTAAAGTCAACGGCCCTTGGAGAAGGTTGTCGCGGGACTGAATGTAAATAGAATCTGATTTGTGTTGCTTTGTGTTCGGGGATGCTGAGGTCCAGGCTACTATGGAAATTTGCTGTGATCCTGCATGATGAAAGCAACGCCCGCTGGACTGAACGCGAGTGCTTTGTTGGTATTAGGATAGGGGAATAGGAACCGGGATAGGAGCCTTATTGGCAAACGTGATTCTTGCTTATCTCAGGAAGGCCGGCCCTAATGTTTCCTGCGGGTATAAAGACCTGCATCTGACTTGTTTACATCTTATCCTTCCACCAACCGGTACGCCCGCCTTATTGATTAGGCTGATTTTTGTACTGATGGGACCTCCATAGCGTGGTGGTTGGGTCGCTCGAGGCACGCCGCCCTCGTTCTAGCCGTTCGCAGATCCGTTCTGTTTCGTGGTCCAGCCCACATTTGCCGTTTCCGTGGTACGCCTTTGTGCCACTCTACTACCACCCGTGGCATCTGACAGTACAGTATCGGTCAGATATCTCCGACAGATATTATCTTTGCAGCCGTCTACAGCGTATATCCGTATACCTCGACCTCGCACCCATGGTCACTAGCTTACAGGCCATGTCTTCGGAAGCTCGACGCTTCCATCCTTCCGGGCTCCGCCCACAAGCCTCCCCCTCGGGAGCACCAGACCCCCTCGCGTGGGCATTCCTGGCATGGTATGTGCTTTTCCTATGGTTCTTCCTTATCTGTACTCATTCTGCCGAAGGCCAGAATGTCACTACGATCCCCACGATCCCCGTCCCGCCCGCGCACCCGTAATTCGTGGTGGAGATTTGAGCCACGAACTAGAGTATGTTGGGTCCTGATTTTGATCTGATAGTTTTGGCTCAATGTTGTTTCCATAGATTCTTCAGCTCACGATGATGAATTGCAGTACCAGCTTTGTCTATTCGGAATAGGCGTAGAAAGTCAGATCGCCGTTGTTACGGTTGGCACGGTCCGCGGTCGTAATTTTGTTACGGCTGCTTCGTTGAACAAATTAAATACCCCAGGCCATTTGTGTATCGCTGATACTATGTTCTTAGTCAAGATAGAATCATAGCGTTGGTGATGCATGCAATACTTGTGTGTGATGAGCGTGTCCTGAGGCAAAGGAGTTGTCCCTATAATTGACCGTGGTAAACAGTTGTCTAATTGAGACTACCTCAGCGACCGTTCCCGCTGACGCACAACTACATCGACGCTTCTCCAACCGTGTTGCATGAAATCTACGCAGAGCTCACGATACAATGTCGGAAGACTACTCATAATTGGCTTGGTATTTCATCTCGTGAATTCTATTACTGTCTACTGGGAATGTTCTTCTGAAATATCTCAAAGGTTTACATTGCATCGGTCTTCGACTGCTACTTCACGAGCCCAGTAGTCAAAGGAATGACACCCATCGGTCTTGAAACCAGCGAAGCAAGGAGGCTGGTTCTCATCGTTGGTATTGTACTACTTGTCTAGCATGCTGGGGATGCCAGCTAATAATGAACACCTACATCAAAGGTGATGGCTTGCGCGCGGACCTGCTCTTCAAGCTGCGACCATTCCCAAACATACCTGACTCTCCGGAAGTGATAGCGCCTTACTTGCGTAGCGTGGTGGAAACTAGAGGGGCTTTTGGGATATCTCATACTAGGGTTCCGACAGAGAGCAGACCTGGCCATGTTGCTATCATTGGTGAGTGGATATATGCGTCGCCTCACTGTGGTATTTTAACATTCGTGCAGCCGGGATGTATGAGGACGTTTCTGCTGTTACAAAGGCAAGTCTGTTCGGCTTATCTGAATGAAAGTAGCTCACGAAACTGCAGTAGGGATGGAAATCCAATCCGGTACTATCCTTCCTCAAACGCGTCTGATTGTATTATTCAAGACGCGTCTACAGGTGGACTTCGACTCGGTTTTCAATCAGTCTAGCACGACATTTTCATTTGGCTCGCCAGACATTCTTCCTATGTTCGCTCGGGGTGCTGTCCCGAGTAAAGTTCGCACCTGGTGTTACGACGAGGAGGACGAAGACTTCACCAAAGGTGTGTCATACGCGTGCATTAATTTCCGTCCTTCAGCTCGCCGGTGTAGACGCAACCGAGCTGGATACCTGGGTCCTCGACCAGCTGAAGACCTTGTTCCGAAACGCCACGTCTGACCCTGTCCTTGAACGCCAGCTGAAGGCGCCGCAAACAGTCTTCTTCCTACATCTTCTGGGCTTGGATACTACAGGACATTCTTATCGACCCCACTCCAAGGCGCGTTGACAAAAAATCTCTTCAATGACATCAGCTGATCCGTTTATTATCCAGGAATATATGGACAACATCCGAATCGTAGACCATATTGTAGATCAGACGGAGCAACTCTTTTCAGAGTATTTCCAAGATGATCAGACTAGCTATATTTTCACTGCTGATCATGGAATGTCCGCCATTGGCAATCACGGTGACGGACGTATGTATTCACTTCTCCGCTCGTCTCTTCAATTACTCACCTTCAGTAGATCCCGACAACACACGGACGCCCCTCATAGCGTGGGGTGCTGGTATTCGTGGCCCCCTTCCTGACACTTTACCTTCATCCCATGACGAGTATTCGGAGCCATGGGGGCTCAACCATCTATTGCGTCGCGACATGGAGCAGGCCGACATTGCACCTTTGATGGCTACCCTCGTAGGAATCAAGTGGCCCGTCAATTCCGTGGGCGTCTTGTCAGATGCAGAACCAGCTCTGCCGGGGTATTTGGCTCCACGAGGAGGAGAGAGGACGCTCGCCGAAGCGGCACTGGTTAATGCGAAGGTACGTTTTCAACGAATCGGCTTGGAATACTGTATTGATATTTTGTAGGTATTGCTGGAGCATTACCACACCAAACACGGTAGGAGCCACCTTCGAAGGGGGCTTGCGGCCATGAAATACTGATGCCACGAACGCAGAACTAAAGCGGGAGAGAATCTTATTTTACCGGCCGTTTGGAGCGCTTGAAGGTATCAAGGCCGCCTCAATCCCACCCAGAGTAATAAAACTCGAAGCCATTCAATCAGCAATGCGTACGGAAGATTGGAGTGAGGCTCGTAGACGATCGTCTCTTTTCATACAAGAGATACTGGAAGGTTTACGCTATCTTGAAACGTATGTCCTCAGCTCCGCCATATTACGACAAGAGTACAAAATATTTTTCTAGATATGATCGGTTCCTCATTCGCGTTATCGTAACTGTTGCCTACATTGGCTGGGCAGCTTATTCTTCTCTATACATCTTCCGTCCTTTAGAGCGAACCACATCGCCCATCTCAAGTCATACTTCCACCATTATCACGTCAATATCATTGCTTGTACTGCTATCATTTTGGACGCTTTTCGCGCTACAGCAGTCACCCTGGACTTTTTACTTGTATATCGCCTTCCCTTGTTACTTCTGGCAGCAATTCCTTGTGCAAGCGCTTCCAACGATCTCAGCAACTAGAGTAGCGCTGTCCCGCTCCCTCGCTAGCGCGGTGTTGGTTATCGGTGTTCTTCAAAGCATGGTGGTATGTCACAATTTTGTTGTCATTTCTAGCTTTGATGTCTTCGATGTAGGCAGCCTATACTCGAAGAGAAATTTGGAGCTATTCTTTAGCTCTGATAGGTTTCATATGGCCCTTCTATGCCTGGCCTTCCGATCTTCTTAGAAGACGGAAACTCTTATTCGCGGCCTGGCTTGGGTCTTGCCTCCTCACTTCCATTTTCCCCTTACTCCCTGTTGACAAGTCTGAACACCTCCTTGCAATGTGTGTTAATTTGCCGTGATTGTCGCCCTTTTGCTAACTCAATGTAGTTTATCTGGAGGCGCTCTCATGATTGTATTTGGGGTATCATCTCAGCGACTGTCTAACCATGCGAAGGCCCTGAATTACAGATTGGTGATAGTACAGGTGCGCTGCAATTTGATACATGCTTTTCCAACACTGACGATTATCCACATAGCTGACTTTGATAGCCTCGTCTTTGTGGGTCACTTACGGTTCAGTCCTATCGCTTCAAGCCAAAGCTGGCCTCCCCCTTTTTAACCAAGTAGCTGGCTGGTTAATCCTCGGTGAGCTTCCAGGTCCGTAGAGGTAATGCGACGGTTGCTGAATTTGATTCTAGTTTTCTCGTCTATTATCCCTTTCGCCTCTGGTGTTAGGCACAAAGATGCCTTTTCCAAGACTACTATGTTCTTCCTCGGATTCAGTCCATGTTTTGTCATTCTCTCCATCAGCATAGAAGGACTGTTCTACATCGCATATACCATTACTCTCTTGGTTTGGGTTGAGGTGGAAGCTGCCCTACGGACCCACAAAACAAAATCGCCAGCTCAAGAGTATCAATTTCAGTCCGATGATTTACGCATTGCTTTGTTTTTCTTGTTCTTTGTGCAAATCGCTTTCTTTGGTACGGGAAAGTGAGTTTGCCACCACATTGAAGAATCGAACCAATTCTGACATTGCCTCATTTGCCAGTGTTGCGTCTATATCGTACGGTTTAGCGTCATCCTCGCCTCTGTTTAGCCTAACATGCCTTATTAGATCGTTCTATCTCGAGCCAGTGTATCGATTGGTCCCTATATTCAGCCCTTTCCTTATGGCCGCCCTCCTAGTGCGTTCGGCTCTACGTCATGGATCTTGCTAATCAATATGTAGATCTTCAAAATTGTCGCGCCATATGTGATGCTGTCGGTTACATTCTCCACTCTGAATGCGCGATTACACCTGCCGCCTTTCTCGCTATTCTTGGTTGCTTTATCATTAACAGACGGTGCGTAAATGCGCCGTAAATTGGTATCATCGTCTTAACTCCGGTGACAGGTATGACTTTGACATTCTTTTATCAAGTCTCGGACACCGGTAAGATATTGCCGGTTGTATGATACGTACCCTTGGTGCTGATTATACGCGTAGGGTCCTGGCTGGAAATTGGTCAATCGATCAGTTTCTTCTGCATAACATCTCTACTACTCCTATGGTCTGCTGGCATCTGTGCCGCAGGAGAATATCTGATGGCCGACGTCCTCTCCAACCGCTCCAAAACGGACTAATTATAATGCCAGTGTGGAAACCCGACTAATTATACCCGTGTATAGAGTTCTTTTCGCATGCTACGATGGATATGATCTCTCTAATTATCTATACACATCTAATCTACGTCTATATGTATGGGGGACCGAGGGCTAATTGGTTGACATCCTCGGTCAGATAGATGTTAAGGGCGTTAGAAAGGCTGGCTTACCTTTGCGGAAGACACCAAGGGTGAATTCTACGACGAGGAGGAGGACACCACCTCCAGGTGCAAGTCGCAAGACTTTGGGAACGAAGCCTTTATACAAGGCGCCAGCACCCTCTTCACGCATTATTGTGAGCAGGCTGTAGGCGACGACTTAACGGTGTACGCATACTCGAGGAGGCACATCACGTACGCTGGGTAAGTCCAGTTGTATTTTGGCACGACGCCGGGAACTTTAGTGGCACCTTGTATACGCGACTTGACGACCTGGAAAGGGAGGCGTCAGTCGGGTCCTTTGGTGGGAGGCATCTGGAGTCATACATCAAATCTGAAATGATGGTAGGATGAGCATAGGTTTGAAAAAGGAGATGATTGGAGACGCACGGTGTGTTGATGAGGGTTCCGATGAACCCTCCAATAGTTCCAGAGATGAAGTTGTTCAATAGCGTTGCTTGAGGGGTCTAGGGCCGGTTAGCAGTATATTCACCTTCACGAACGGACAACTGACATCAGCCTTAGGGAGCATCGCCCTAACTTGGTAGATCGATCCGAAGAAGCCACCGTTCCACCAGACGTGCCTTCAACATCGAGTTACAAATGAAGCCCCGAACACGACAGGAACACGTACCTCCACAGCGTGGCTTCCATACCAGAGTAAAGACCCAACAGGCCCTCTTTCCGTACGATCTGCGTTACAACGTCCATGGGACCCTTGAAGGTACTCGTCTTGTCTTGGAGTCTGCAAGGTAAAATTAAGACGTGCCTCATTCGGGGAACGGATAGCACGGACTTGATCTTTACCAGTTCGAACGGAACGACGACGAAAGATTCTACATGGACTTTAGTGACCGGTTGGACGAAACAGAAGGAACCTCGGACCTGTGGCTCCGGCACTACAACCCGTCAGAATGGACAGTTGTTGGTCCATCTTGGCCTTTCCGGTGAGCTCTAGGTACCTCTTGCCCCAGAAGTCATTGGCGGCGCTATCGGCCGAGAGGGGATAGTTAGTTTCAGTGACCAGAGGGGACACGAAACATACAATTTGACAGCACGCTTGGGTGCTTCCATAAGCAAGGGTGGTACAAGCCCTGAGGTTGAGGGCGATTAATTTACGGGCCAAAGACATTGACGGGCTTACTTGCCTCGATACAAACGTCCGACACTGGTGCAAGTTAATGATCGTGTGACTGGTGACTGCAAAGAAGAGCATAGCATACCCTTCTTCCTTCACTATTGACTGGAAAGTTCCAACTAGCCCAAGCTTGGACTTGCCAGTAGCAAGTTGCATGCGGGTTTTGACCTGGTCCGACGTAAGTCGGCCGTACGGTCTTTACGACGAAAGAGGAAGACGTACCACATCGAGGGGATAAAATGTCAAGATCTCAGAGATACCTGCTATGGCACCCGCAGCGAAATTTGCTACAAAGGGCAGAGCTATGTAATAAATTCACGGTCAGTCTTCACACTGTCCGAACAGTGAGAAATCGTACGCTTTGGAGGTGTGGTCGATTGGGAGGACATTGTGCACCGCGAGATGGGGGCAAGTAGAGATAGATGAGGTTCCCTGGCCGGTCTTGGACGCTGGGTATGTATATGGTCCGCAGAGAGCGTGATAAGTTCCTCCGCAAGACCCGCTCCGGACTTGCACACTGTGCGGGGAAAACGAGAAATTTAGGCGCCCTCGGCTAATCTAATGTCTCTAGGCGCCCGCGCATCCTCGGGACACGAGCCGTGTCGCAGGCTTGTCGTCCGCTACCACCCATGTACCGCGATGGTGTACATCCCATCGTGGCAAAACTTCCAGGAAGCAGCTGAAGCACTCTATGCCAAATCACCGAATACTGTGTGTACGAGATGTCACTTGAGAGCATCTCTGAACTTATCGACAGATTGAATAGGCACGATATTGTATCAAATGGAAATCTTCAGAGGGGCAGCTTGTTCTGAAGATAACAGATAATACCACAGTGCGTCGCATGCATTGTGCTTCATCAGGACCTTGCTGAATCGTCACCGTAGTGTATCAAATTTAAGACAAATTCGTCGATCTTCCTGAATCGATTTGAGGTTCTTAACCTTACCCTCATGCGCAAAATGCAAAACAAACAACCGTCGCCTGAACCGATGCCTCATACTGTGGAGAAGCAGAAAAGTGGGAGTGGCTCGGGAGCTGCTACGCCCTCCGCGCCATCACCGGTTCCAGGGGCTTCTGCTAGCACATCAGGAGGGGTCAAGAAGAAAAAGCCGAAGAAGAAAAAGTAGTTCAGAACGGACGATAACCACGCTGTTTTGCTCGCTCAGTCTGACTCTTTGCTGTGCTCCTTGTTCTTGTACGAAATGCTGATCTTGTTCTACATATGTGCGTGATTGATATACAATGAACTACACCCTACATGCCAAGCTGTGCGTTGGATACAAAATGCGAGCCGCCCGCGCATTGCCATCCATCTCCTCTTCGGATCCACTGATAGCCCGCGACGCAGACCCCCATAGCTCGCAATTTCTCTCGAGCCTTCCTTTCCTCTACTTGTCGCTTTTGCTCAGCCTTCCGTTTCTCCTCCAACTCTCTCTCCTTTCTCTCCCGCTCTTCCTTCGCTTTCAAAGCCTTTATTCTCTCCTGTTCAAGCTTCTTCTGCAGCTCCCTTCTCTTGGCCTCCTCCTTCGCTGCTGCCTCCTCCTTCTGCAGTCTCTCTATCTCGCGTTTAATCGCCTCTTCCTTCTTCTTCACCGCCGCCCGAGCCTTCTGCATCTTATCAATTGCCACCCGAGCCTCTTTCTCTCTTCGTTCTCCTTCCGCCTTCGCCGTCTGAAGCTTCCCCCACTCTTCATCGGACACTCCTGGATCGCGTTGATCTGGAGCACCGGCTCCCTGCGGAGGTGGTTTCTGTTGTGGCTTCTTCCCATCTTTCTTCGTCTCCATCTTGACGTTCTGGGTTGTAGTGACCTTCGGCTGAGGTGGAGGACGAGCATCTTGGGTCTGCACAGGCGGTTGAGACAGATTGAGCATCGGCTTGGAGTTGATGTTAAGGTCTTGTTTCTGACGCTCCGATAACATCTTATCGACGATGGCCACCGCGTCTCCGAGTGATAAGACGATATCTTTGCTAGATGATGAACTCGACGATGCTTCCGGGTTGGCAAAGACCCACTGCGTCATCTTCTTGGCTAGCGTCTTGATATCTCGAGCGTTCCCCCACGAGGGTAAGCCTGCCAGCTGCTCAACCAAATTCTTCATCTCCTCGTACCCAGTCGAAGATGCATCCTGAAGCTCTGGCATCTGGATGCCACTTTTCAATAGGTCATTGTGAAGGAGCTGGAGGGCATATGCTGGTTTCAAGTCTTCAAATGTCACGGAATCGGGGAAGCGGCTGGCCAGCCCAGGATTGACACCCAGCAGACGATCCATCTCCGTGTCATATCCAGCGAGAATAACGATGATCTTGCCCTTGAAGCGGTCTTGCGTCAGGATACCGACCAACTCATCCATAGCTTCCTGTGCAAAGTGTCCCTCGCCCAAACGATACGCCTCATCAACAAAAAGGACTCTTCCAAGAGCTTTCTCAATGAGCTTCTTGGTTTTCGGTCCAGTTTGACCCACGTATTCGCCGACAAGGTCTGACGCTGAACATTCGACAACCTCGGTCGACGATAAGAAGCCCATGTCGTAATAGACCTGCCCCATCTTGCGCGCAACGGTGGTTTTCCCAGTGCCTTTACATACCAGCTTCAACATCGCACGCGCCGATCGCGGGTACGAACCAACTCACCTGGGGGTCCCTTAAAGACGAACGTCGTAGGAATTAATTCCCTCGGGTCGACGCCACGAGCCTTTGCAGATTCCGTCATTCGTTGGAAGTCACTCAATCTTGAGACGATGTTCTCGCAGCCGACAATATCTTTGAAGAGGTCTTCCAGGTTTGAAGCTGCCCTAGAGCTGCGGTCGAAGTCAGGATCGAAGTCTTGAGGCTGAAAAACGATGTCGACATCTCCTTGACCTTGCGACCGAGCCTGATAGCGGACCTTGGCTAGGGAGAGCATGTTCTCGACTTCCCCAGCATTACCGAAGTTAGGCCTGTTTCGGGCTCGGTTCAGGACACCGATAGCCACCTTCTTCGCTTCATCGGTAGCGCCGAGATCTTGTTGCTTGAGCTTCCAGTTCATGATCTCCAGCAGCTCGGGGTCGGTAAAGTCCTGGAAGACGAATGCATTTTCGATGGCGAATCGGCGGGCCAGCCCAGGGTTGACGTTCTAGGAATGTGTCAGGACCGTGTGCAATCACTGGATGGACTGGAGTACCTGGAACATTTCTTCCATCTGCTCTTTGTATCCGAGTAGTAATACACAGCGATCCTCCCCAGGGACGCTTTGCACTTCGGCGACAATCGTATCAATCACCGCTGTTTTGTACGGATCGGCAGTTCCACCAGATTTGCTGTACAACATGTATGCCTGGTATGGGAATGTTTATTAGCCTAAGTCCATGGATCCTCCAAGTCGAGTCACCTCGTCAATGACCAAGATCTTCCCGACAGTCGTTGCCAGGATCGCCTTAGTGTTCGCTTCGGATTGACCAAGTGCGCTGCCTACAAAATCCGCTGGGTTCTTGACAACAACTATGAACCATCCGTTATTGTTATTTCGAGTTATAACATCAAATGAAGGTATTGGATACCTTCTCCGTTGGAAAGTAAGCCCATGCCCGACAGAATCTCTCCATACAACTTTGCAACAGTTGTTTTCCCCGTCCCAGGGGATCCAAGGAAAACGCGGTTGAGCGACACAGCGATCGGCTTCAGCTCTTTCAGCTCTCGAGAGTAATTAGTTTTGATGACCGAAAACAAGCTGTCGACAGCCTGCTTAACGCTACCGAGCCCGGTTAGCTGCTTGAGCTTTCGATAGGCGGGACTCTCTTTGAGGACAGTTGCCGGATCGGGACCAATGATATCTACTCCCAACAACTCATGATCGCTGACTCGCTGACCATTCCGCCGGGCCTTTTGGACGCGCTCGGCCTGGCGCTCTCTCATCTTGTCAAACATGTTCGACATGGCCCGAGCGTTCCCAAATCCTTCTCTTCCTCGTCCGCTGCCCAGGCGCCGAACTGCGATACGACAGAAGAGGCCCTGAGCACCATCCTCAACCTGCATCCGCCCTTGCCAGTGTTTTTGTATCATTCGCTCGAGCATGGAAAGGAGTTCTTCATCAGTGTAGTCTTCGAACAGCATGCTATAGGGGACTCGGCTGGGCAAGCCAGGATTGTGCTCGAAGAATTTCTCCATTTCCTTTCGGTAACCAGCGAAGAGGAACACAATTTTCCCGACGTTGTTCTCCATTTCGGCTAGTAGGAAATCCAAGACCTGAGGCCCTCCGTAGTTGGTTGGCGATGTCAGCTGATAGGCCTCATCGATGAACATGGCCCCGCCCCCATTCTTGAGTAAATCTTCGATTGACTTCTTGACGCCATCCACCCCTTCGTTTGACAGTCGCGACCCAGTCGTCTCGATGAACATGGCTCCGGGAAGAACACCCACAGATGTCAAAAACTTGGCATAGAGGCGTGCGACGGTCGTTTTGCCTGTTCCCGGAACGGGGGATCAGCAGTCTACAGAAACAAATTTTACAAATACTTACCAGTTCCTGGATTACCTTGCAGGACCACATGGAACCGTTCACTTTTCGTCGAGACATTCTGCCGTTGAGCCAAGTCGATCTTATCTTTGATGCGGAGAACTTGAGCCTTGACCTCCTCCAAACCTGTCATCTCCATGAGGGAATCAATGGCGCTATTCATCGCACCCTCCACGTTCTTTCGTCGGTTCCATTCCCGCTCCGAAGCTGATTCCTCAGAGGCTGCCGCATCAGAAGTAGATGTAGCCTTCAGAGGTAGCGTGGGTGAGAGAGCGGGGGTTGACGAGGATTGAGGCGCGGTTACAGGTGTAGTTGCCTCGGATTGACCGGATGGATTAATGGATTGTACAAATTTAGAGGCTTGATTTAACATTGCCGAAGGTGAAGGGATGCTGCGACGGGCAGCTGCGAGAGCTTTGGCTTCCTCTAGCTCCTTCTCCTTTTGCCTGATGGCTTCCTCGCGTTCGTCTGCAATCCGAGCGTCCTGCATCTTCTGGCGCTCTTTCTCTATCGCCTCCTCAATCTCCGCCATTCTCTTTGTGTGCGCCAGTTGCTCGTCATCCTTCTTCTTCTGCGACGCGAGTTCGCGACGGGCCTTGTGCTCCTTTCGTTTCGCCTCCTGCTCGCACTTCTTGCAATTGGGGGGCGGTCCATCGGAACACTTATACACACGTTCATGGCCTTGATCACAACGGGAGGACATGGCATGTTCACATTTCATCTTGGAATGGTCATACAGCTGATGACATTTGGAGGGGCACTGATGAATGCCACATCTAAGCTTCACGCCGCTAAAATGTTATGTGAGGAACGATTCTCTCGAAATGGTTGTCTCCTTACCATGGTTCGGCACACCCGCCGTCGGGGCACAGCTCTTCAAAGTCCGGAGGATTCACCTAGGACGCCATAAAGTAAGGGTTACAAATGATCTCGGTGTCGTCACCATGGGCTCGCTCACCAGAGTTGCGGTTCTCGTAGGATGTCGCTCACACTTTACTGGTAGTCCATCGTATATGTGACCGCCGTCTTTAAGCAGAGCGAAGAGCTTTCGCCACAGCTCACCGCCTTTCTTAGAAGAGCTGAACGTGGAGGTATTCCCCACCATGATCAAGCCTTCTCGCGCACGGGATAGAAGCACATTAAGACGTTCAGGGGAAAACATGAAGCCGATATCATGATTAGGGTTGCTCCTCGTGAGCGAAATGAGAACAATCTTAGCTTCCTCTCCTTGATAATTATCTAGACAGACGAGATTAGATCGCCACGACATATACAAAACGAAGGAGGTTTACCAATAGTAGCCAAGCGGATGGTCGATTTCTTGACGTTGGCAGACGCTGGCGTCATCAGGCCTGCGCGGACGAGATCATGCGAATCGAGATCATTGAGGATAGGATCGGTATCATCCTTGAGGTGGCG
Source organism: Pleurotus giganteus (assembly GCA_032158425.1). NCBI lineage: Eukaryota > Fungi > Basidiomycota > Agaricomycetes > Agaricales > Pleurotaceae > Pleurotus > Pleurotus giganteus. Next base: position 1,626,581 of record JAPEHR010000008.1, on the reverse strand, counting down.
ATAGAGATTGTTTAGTTGACCCAAATAAGGAGTAAGCACCACCATCGAGTCCGTGCCGTATCCTTGCTGAGCGAGATATCTAACGATTTTGAGGACGAGCTCGACCTCATAGCTATTCTGTTTCGACGAAGTAGCCAGGCGATCCATAACATCCGGCATGTCGTCTTCAGGGTGGGCGTGGTCAATTAGGATGACGTTGTCGCGTAGGCCACGGACGTCAGGACGGCCTTGGGTGCCTGGGGCATCAACCAGGTCTGGATAAGTGAGTTCGCGAACAAGTCGCGAAATCTCAGGGCGCATGCGATGCTGCTGACTGAGAGTTTCGTGCGGATAGCCTTTAATCACGAGTCGCTCGAAAAGGGACATGTTTAAATCATAGCCGTCGCCCTTCTCGACCTAAGCGGTGTGGGATGAGTCATTGGTCCAAGTGAGAACGAAAGGTCAAGGGCTCACTGTCAAGAGGTAATTGTTGACTTTAGGCCGAAGTTGTCTGTTGGACAAGTAACCATAAAGACATGAAAGTTGACTATCAAGGAGATGGAGGACATACTTATGATCGCCGATGAGGATAAGTTGCTCCTTCTTAGTCCCTAAGGCCGTCAACACATGGCTCTCCAGTATCTCTCCCGCCTCCTCCACCAGTAAAACACCAGGTGCCGCTGCCTGCAAAACGCCTGTGTACTTCGCCGCAGCTGTCGTCGTGCAACCAATAATCCGCTTGTCACTCAGGATTGCCACATCCTTCCTTCCGTAAATTTCCTCGATCTGGTCCCGCGTATTGTTATAGCGCTTGGCATGTCGAGCCACCTCAGAAGCTCTCTCTCGGAGGATGGTCTCTTCCCAGTCTATCCGCTTTTGAACGCGTGCTAGGGGTGGCGTGCTCCAGATCGTCTTGGCCTCTCGTACATGGGGTGCTTGTATCAGAATGCCGGCATTTTCTCCTCGCAGCCACCGCTCCAGTAAGTATGTGTCTTGAATAGCATGACCCTTCTTGCCCACAAGAACTGTGCCATCCTCTGTGGGTGGTATAAGGAAAGCGTCGTAGTAGTCAGAATCGTCGAACTCGATGTGATTCAAGATATCCCTGTAGGTGACCTTGGATTGCTTGTATCGATTAAATGCTTCACGGAGGTCCTTCTCGGCAACTGTGAGGGCGGCCCGGAGATTATCCAGCATGGCGAAGTCATTCCTCGAAAACTTATGCGTCGACGTTTGTTTAAAAAGGGACATTGGTTCCGTCCGTGTGGTGGACTTGCCCCCAAGGCGGACCATGGCGTCGATTGGTATCCCAATGTCTAGCAAATCTTCTAGGAACTGATCGAGGGCATGATTTGTGTAGCATACAACGAGGATGTTCTGCACAGTCGAGTCGTGAATAACCTTCGCCAGAAGGGCGCCAATAAAACTTTTCCCGGTTCCTGAGAAGATAGCAACAATAAGAAGAACGGCAGAGGATGTAAGGGAGAACATACCGGGAGGTCCTTGAATGATTGTGACCCTCTGAGTCAAACCAGCTAGGAGGGACTGAGATTGTGATTTATCTAGCCGAATGGACTTCGGTGTTCCTAAAACGGGTTGCAAATCGCGTCCTGGGTCGGCTCGAATTTGTTCAACTACCCGGCGAGCCATGTGCGCCGGCTCCTCAGTTGACGAGAAATCAGTCCAAAACAAAACTTCCTTCTGAAGCGGGACATCTCGCATTCCTTGTATCGCCCTGAGAATCGGTTCAAAAGCGAAGATAGCGGTATTCATCTGCATGATCGAAACAACTTTGCCAGATTGCAATGCCAATAGAAGGGCTTCAATCATAACGTCAGATCCCTGTGGATGGAGAAGAAGAACTGGGGGTTTCCTCATCAATAGCTCCTCATCTCGGTTGAGCGAAGCAAAGCCAATGATATTGCCATCGGCAAATAGACAAGTTGTCGTCTGATGAACCAGAAGTTTGCGGTGGTTCTTCAGGAAATCTTTACGCGCAGCAGGGTTTTTAAGGGGTAGCATCTGCGGTAGATCCTCGGCAAGCTTCAGTTGGATTCCCCACTTATCTTGACGCCTGGCGTCCGGCGCACAGTGGATGCCTACAAGTTCAAGGCCATTGGCAGAAAATCCGCGACTCCGTCCTTTCTTCTTCCCTAACGCAATTTGAACTTCCTCTTTGATCTCGCTCAACATATCTTCACGCAGCAGACGAAACTGGTTATCGAGGTAAATGGGAACACGAGTCTCCACATTCTCCGGGTCATCGAGTTCTTCACGCGGACGGAGGAAAGGAATTTCGATAGACATTACTTCATCTGGGGTGGGTAGAATCGATATTTGTCGATAATCAGGAAAATCGTTATCGTGGCGACCCCCGGGGCGATAGCTCCCCTTCGGGGCATCTGGAGTAGCGACCGCACTTTTCAACTTCTGGCCATACGTCCTCAGATCGAGGTCGGGTGACTTTAGAAGGAAGTCGATCACTTTAGGATCTTCAGCAATGGCGTGGTGTGAGGACGTCGGACTATCAGAAAGCTGGATGAGTTGAAGAAGAAGCCACGCGAAACATTTCCTATCGATGCAGAATGAGAATACCGTAAATTCACATGGCATATAATAGGAGATACGCACTGCGCAGCAATTTCCAACTTCTGCTCTTCAAAAGCCTTCACAAACGCATCCCAAAACACGGGGGGATGCACAATCGCGTCCAGAAAAACCTTCAAAAACTTGCCTGAATCGATTGTATCGATGCTTGGCGCTTGCAAGTATGTCAGAAGTTTCAATAATGGGTCCGAATTGAAGAAACTATGGGAAAGGTCGAACCACATCGTCTTCTGTAATGCAGGTATGCCCTGCTTGCTACTGGACAATTGTGTTAAGCACGCGACGACATCCTCCTGTGCACAGAGGGCTTCTATAAACCTGTCCCTTTGCGAGGTGCTGGCAATGGGCCGTCGACCATTGACGACGTCATTGAAGAGCTTTTGCAGTTTGGTGGACCGATCCGTCATAGTAAGTGAGAATGAAAGCTGAAATCTGGGAGAGGGAGGTAGAGATGAGCACGGTGGCTCTTAAGCTGTATCGACCGCAGCATAGCTTAATGTCGTCCAGACTCCTATCTGGAAACGTGGTGGTGCGCCTCGTTTTACTATCTAAGGAAGAAGGTGAGAAGATGTGGAAGACATGATGGCATCGATTCATTATTCCCAGCTCCCAATGGAATTATTGTCTGAAGCCAGACGATCCAGAAACGTATTGTAGAAACCATCCTACGAACGGCTTTAGGGAATGTACCGTCAAGGAATTCAGTCAACTTTCCTAGCATCCAAACGATGGAGTGCTACTCACAGATTGCTGCGGACGGGGAGACGCCCAGCTAACCTAGAAGTATAATTGTCACCCAATGAGCTGAGTGGGATCGGTGCCGTTGCATTTACATAAGGGTGCCATATATCGATCGATAAGCTCGTCGCCAAACTCTGGTTGCACACTAAACACTACATGACATGCTGCAGAGCCTCCTGCAGACGCGGCGGCCTGGGCATATGATTTTTTGACTCATCTAGCTGAGAGTAATATGGACCCGTCAAGCCAGACTCAACAATGTTGTGAAATCGTGACAGAGTCTCGCGGCGCTATCCGGCATAGGTTTGAGCAACGGTTGGAAACTGCACGAAATATGGCACACGAACCTCGAGGGCGCCAGAACTCATGACGAAGCCTATATTCAGCTACTTGAGGCGGCACGGACCACGGCAGTCATATCCAGGAGGAACCTTTAGAACGACCCGGGGTCGGTTTGCTGAGAATACTAGTTCAACGGGTGTTCGTGGAATGAGATCGGAGCAAATAATCACCTGCGTAAAACTACATCCCGAGTGTCGATATGTTTTCACCTGAGCGACTGGCTGTATGTGCAGCTCTCGACGCTGAAGAAGACGTCACGGACAAGTTACATGGGCAACTTGAATGAGCAATTTGAACGGGCTGAATTCACGGCAACCTCATTTAGGGCAGGCCCGAATAAGCTTCAGGGGCAAGTCATCAGCATTTCAACCGTTAAGTACTTGTTCGAGTCGTTGTCTCAGCTTTTGCAGCCTTCGGATGTCGAAAGACATTTCCCCAAAACCAAATACGAGCCAGCATGAGCTACATGGCGGGCTTCTTACAATTATCCGCCGAAGCGAAACATCAACAATTTATGTAAATAGCTTCCGAAATCCACCTTAGACTGACCACCATGTCCTCGCACTCTGACATCTTTTTGAGGCTCCTTGTAAGCATGCTACCTTCTGCTTTGTTTTCTCTAGCATACTGATGCACCTTCTTGAGGAACCTTACCTGGCTGCCCAGCCTCCCGTAAGCCTTGAAAAGCGAGCTGAATTCCAACAAATTGCCTTCTGCACAGTTGACGAGTTCAAAGCCCATCGTCATCAAATCCTTGAAGTCTTCTTGCTTCGTTTGAAAGGACGATGCCCTCCTTCTCTGAGTCTTCTACATGCAAGTCGCATCGCTCAAAATAACTTACGCATCCTAGCAACCTGCGAATATGCCCGGTTATCCCTTTTAGGTCTGAAGAGGCAACTTTGTGCGGACTCAAACTGGTGCTCGGAGGCAGACATGCAGGTCGTGATGCGCAAATTGTGGCCCCACATGTGGAAGTGGATTCATGGACTTTACTTCCAAGACACATCTGGTCTTGATCCTGCCACTGTGCAAAGGATCTGGTGCCCGGATGTCCGGGTAGTGCAAAGCCAACTTATCTCGCTGATCTCGAAGTTCCTCAATGGTTCCTGCAGAAGCGACCGCTACGTTGAGCGAATATTGGAAGATGCCCCTGGTGTCCCCAAGTTCGTCTTGTCACAGTGGTCGAGCGCAGCGATAAATTCTGATGACACGACCTCTTCTCCACTCAACCGGACTCTATGTCATCTCGCGAGGGCCCCGTCTGTCATCAATGACAGCCTTGTTGCTGAAGCCGTTGGCTCGTCAGAAGAATTTGCTATGTGCTCTCTTATTCACCTTCAACAATCATTACGAGCCGATTACACTTGCACGGACAATTTAGACGATATCCTCATCATTTTGGGTGCTCCACTCACTCAGTCGATTCATGAGAGTCTCTCGAACATGGGGGCCTTCTCCCAACTCATTAGTATCATAGACTATTTCACAGAAGCAAATCGAGTTTCCCGCCGGTGTACTGCATACGGTCTTTCCGCTTGTCTCGACTACTTGATGCGTGGTTTATCGTCGAGTACTAGTCTCTCAAAGGCTCATGAAGCATTCGATCGAAAAATCCTCGTGTCATTGATACGTGTCGCACACTCTGGCTTTGATCCATCGACTCAAGACCATCTCTCTACTTTCCTGGTGTACCTGACAAGGTTTACCGTCTTTTGGTCCAACCATAAGGCGATCAAAAAGTCTATCCGCTCTATTACAGCGTTGGGCTTGTTCAACAAGGAGATAGGTCACCCGAGCCTCGATATGGCTTGGGATAACTTCAAGAGTTCGATGGAAGAAATGGATCTGGATGTTGTCTTCAACGGCCAATGCTCACTGGTTAGTCTTTGCTCACGTATGCATCCCATGATCTCACAGATCCCCTTGCAGTGCCACCGGGAATATTTTCGCTCATATTTTCGAAAGTGCTCCGTGTGTAGTGGACTGTATTGTTCAAGGGAATGTCAAGAATCGGACTGGAAATCTGGTGGTCATAGAGCAGTTTGCCGGCAGCGGAGTAAGTAACGTCTTCTATATATCATTCAAACTTCTTAATCCTTCTCCAAGATCCAAATGACATCGTGCAAGATAAAGATCGACAGTTTCTGTCTCACATCTGCTGCCTTAAAATTCAGGAGTTCTGCCCCGAAATTTCACTATTATATCAGAAGTACATTCTAACTCATGCAACCAATAACCTACCGCCCCTCGCCGTTATCATCGATTGCACGACATTTCCTACAACCATCAAAGCTGGGCATCCAGAAGTGTACCTAAGGATGCAGGTTGGGGACGATGATCATCGATATCAAGAACTATTCGAAGGTCTGTTCGGAACCGCACCAGCTGGTCAACGGATGGTATTCTTCGCCGAAGCCCCGATCTATGCCGTGGCTTCCCATATTCTGATACCCAACGCGAGTCAATATGAACCTGAGGTGCTGTATGGGACATACACAGACTTTCTGCGTTCAAGCGGCATCGCAGACGGAAACGAAGCTGAGGCCACGGAGAAAGCACTGCAGGCGGTGGAGGAGGTTCTTAGCAGTAGGAACCGGCAGTTCGGTAAGCCAAGTACGCTATGGATTGATGAGAAGTCGAGGCTTGAAGCGATTGCTAACCTTCGTCGTCGACATGAACCTGGCTTTGAGTATTTACCTCACTCCCGAGCCAAGTGACCGTAGTTGTCTTGTATCCATGTTGGTTCCGCCGCTATGAATGGTATATGACTTGTCGCTTGTGACTCAAACTCTCCGCATGATGGAAGAGTATCGACTATGGAGGTTGTCGACATTCAATATTCAATGTTCAGACTGAGAGCTGGCGTTTAGGGCAGGCTCAAATGAGCGTCAGGGGTGATTAATACTGTAGAACTTCGGCTAACGTTAACCTTGAGCTCAAGGCTTTTCCAGCCAATGTCCCCTCTAGAATCTAGATGGCAAAAAGACTCGCTACCACAACGAGGCAGCAGGGGCTTCGTGGCCCCCAGTTGTTCGTCGTGACGTGACCGTCCACAGGTCGCCTGTAAAGACTCCGAAATATCTACCCTGGCTTGTTTGACGTCCATGTCCTCAGACATTTTGAAAATCCTTGTAAGGATGCTGACTTCTGCTTCGCTTGTTGATAACTCACTAATTCTTGTCTTCCTGAGGGACCTCACCTAGCGGCTGAGCCTCCGCTTAGTGTTAAGAGACAGGTTGAATTCAGACAAATTATCTATTGGGACGCTGGCGATTTTGAAACCTATCGACATCAAATCCTTCAAGTCTTTTCGCTTCGTTTGAAGAGCCAGTGTCCTTCTTTGAAGGAACTCGTCCATCTTGAGAACGGCATCACTCGGCGCAATTTACGCATACTGGCAACCTGCGAATATGCCCGGATGTCCCTCTTAGGTCTGCAACGGCAACTTCACTTTGTTGGTGGAGACACAGAGCGCCATTCAAAGGCAGACGTAGTGGTAGCGACGTGGGAGCTGTGGCCTCATATATGGAGGTGGATTCACGGATTTTATTTCCAAGACACATCCAGTCTTGACCCCACCATTGTGGAACTGATATGGTTTCCGGAAGTTCGGCCACTGCAAAAGGCACTCATCTCGCTGATTCAGCACGTCTTCGATCTACTCCACGGAGACGACGACAGCTGCGTTGGTCGTATTTTGGAACTTGCCCCTACTCTCCCCAGGTTCATCCTACCACAATGGTCCAGCGCAGCGAGAAACTTTGATGACTTGCCATACTTTCCGCCGTGCCAGTGCCGGATTCTATGTCACCTCGCTGTGACGCCATCCATCATAAATGACAAACTTGTTGCTGAGGCCGTCGGCTCATCAGATGATTTCGCAATGTGCACACTCACTCATCTTCAACGACTCTTATACCCCGATTACGGTGGCTCGCATGAGCTCGAAGATATGCTCACTATGATGTGCACTTCCCTCACTCAGTCAATTCATGACAGTCTTTTGAGCATGGGTTCCCTCTCTCAAATGATTAGTATCATTGACTACATCACGGACGCAAACCAAGTCCCTCGCCGGCGTACCTTGTACGGCATCTGTCCTTGTCTCGAGTACCTGTCACGCAGATTCTCGTCGAGTTCCGGTCTTCAGAGGGTCCACGAAGCATTGAATCTAAATATCCTGACGTCGGTCATACGCGCTGCACACTCCAGCGTCGATCAGACTTCTCTCGACCGCCTCTCGACTTTCTTGGTGCAACTGACAAGGTATCTCATCTGTCGGTCGCACCTCAGGGCAATTAAAAAGTCTATGCGATGTCTCAAAGCACTGGGTTTGATAGATAAGCAAACGGGCAACGAGGGTTTCGACACGGCCTGGGATCACTTCAAGACTTCGTTGGAGGAGATGGTTTTCGTGAATGACGAACTTGTTGTCTTCGAAGGTCGATGCTCTGTGGTAAGGTCGTTTGCCCGCGCGTTCGTCCTCGGTCTCATCCGCCCTTGCAGTGCAAACGAATAGATCAGCGCTCGTGTTTTCGAAAGTGCTCTGTGTGTAGTCGTCTGTATTGCTCAAGAGACTGTCAAGAGTCCGACTGGAAATCTGGTGACCATAGAGCCATTTGTCGATCGCCGAGTAAGTAAGGTCTCTGCATGTCAGTCACGCTACGTTCCGTCTTACAATCATAACAAGATTCAGATGATATCGATCCCTTCCGGGCAGATAAAAATCGACAATTTCTGACCTCCCTCTGTTGCCTGAAAGTCGAGGAATTCAACCGCGAAATCAGCCTCTTATACCAAAAGTATATTCTATCTCATGCAGCCAATGACCTGCCGCCCCTCGCTGTTGTCTTCGATTGCACGACATATCCTACAACCATCACGGCCGGGCCTCCGGAAGCATATCTAAGGTCACGAGTTGGCCAGGATGAGCAGGAATTTCAAAAACGGTTCAAAGGGATGTTCGGCGACGCACCAGCCTCTGAGCGGATAGTTTTCTTTGTCGCAGTGCCGAGATACAGGACGTCAGTTTACCATATCCTGGTGTCCGAAGGACAGTTGTTTCAGCCTTCGCTGCCGTATGTCACATACGCAGACTTTTTGCGTGCCAGTGGCATAGCAAGTGGAGACGAAGTTGGGGCTACGAAGAAAGCACTGGAAGAGGTGGAGGAAAAACTCGGCGCTGGGCAATCGGTGGTGTGGATCTCGGGAGAGTCTACGTCTAAGTGACCGATAAAACATCGTACCCGAGGTTAGCTTGTGCCCTAGCTGTGATAGTGTTTTGCAATCCATTGCGTTGCTGGTGCCGTCGCCGCACGCGGTAACGATGACTTATCGCTTGCGGTGATTGTATGAGCTGTCACACACCGAGTGGTTCATGAATATCTGAATTGCGTTGTAGACTCATCGAGCATACGAATCGAAGAACGCTTTGACCTACGACGCACTCAGCACGTCGATTTCTATAAACCTCTATTATACACCGTATACTCGTAACCTAACTAATAAATAACATGTGCGATATGATATGATATGATATGACTACAAGGGATGGCTTGAAATACTAGTGGAGATATGTGTATGTACAACAGTTCATGTGCGTGGGGTCATCATCAAAGGTCGTTGCAAGAAATGCGTGGTGATGTTCCAGAGTTGCTGCATGATATGCGAGAAAAGGCAAGTCCACATGTTCGAAAAGAACGCGCACTAACTCGTCCGCCAGGGATCTTGGTGTGCGCGCGCGATCATATCTTCAGTTCCCTGAATCCTCGAACGTCGACTCGGCCATTACCATTCCGCCTCCACTCTGCATTCTCATCCTCATCGTCTTCATCTTCCGCAGCATCACCATCCTCAGTTTTTACCCGTACAGCTTTCTTAACTGTCGGGCCGTTGGCCTTGTACCGTCCGCCGGGGATAACGATTGTTCCTGCCCCTGTCCGTGGGCGGGGAGCGATGACTAGCGGAGCTCGGGGTTTTGGTGGTAGGCCCAGAGCTTTACGCTGTCGTCGGGTCAGCGGTCGTGGGGTGGGTTCAGGTTCATGCGTAGGAAGCGGTGAAGACGCAGCAGATGAGGCATCAGAATCCGGTTGTGAGGACGATGACGACGAGCCTGGTGCAGACAAGTCGGGTGTATCAACATCAGCGTCGTCCTCATTCATCTGGTCATCGTCAACCTCAGTATCGGCCAGAGAATGAGATACGGCTGACAGTTGAGACCGTGTTCGCTTAGCGACGCTCTCGGAACCCGATCCTGAACCGGCGGATGATTCATCAAACGAGCGCTTCGGCGAGCGATGCACTCGGAGGGAGTCAGGAGAAAGGGCCGCAGGCGAAGGATATGGATACGGCTGTGGTGGAGGGGAGGGCGAGACCGAAGGGGACAGGGGGGAACATGAGCGGGATAGTGGTAGAGGAATCTGTTCTGGGATAGCTGGGGTTTCTAGAGGCGTGGGAGGTTGGATACCGATGGTGGCGTTGATGGGTTTAGCGACTTTGAGTTTAACCTTCGGCAGGCGTTTAGGTGGAATGGGCGGCATAGGCTTGCTAGGGGCTAGTGGGACATCGTCGGCGGGTAGCTCCTGGATGCTAGGCAGGCCCGCATGTGGGCCTTTGAGATTTCGAATGGAAGAAAAATGCTCCCAGTCATGGTACCTGCGGAAGCATGAGCTATCAAGCTGGAGCAGCAAGGAAAAACGACCTACGCGACATAAATGGTTGAAGCAATAGACTCATCATCGATATCGATATCGTCCTGTGGAGCCTTGCCCCGTTTCTTATCACGCCGTAATCGCCGACGCTCGTCGTCGTCATCGTTGGAAGGGTCCCACCCGGCGGCCCATTCAATAACGTAGACCAAGCCAGGCTGGATGACCTTGACATTGCGCTTTGTCATGTGCGCAAATGCCGACAGTTCGAGGTGCCCGCCGTAGGTGGCTAATGCACGATGATGCATGGATGTATCAGCAAGGGTGGTCCTGACTCTGACATAGAGTGACCACGGAGGGTCGACAACACACCATTTTGGCGCATGCACTGGAGATGCACGTCCAAGCCCCGCTCGTCGTCGACGAAGGGCTCGTAGCGAACCTTGTACGACTGTATCCAGTCGCAGATGTCCTGACGCAGCTGGGCGTGGCGTGAGGGCGAGCCATAAAGCTGGTCTGAGAGGGCACGGAAGAGGCAGTTCCCGTCCCCTAAAGTCGGGGCGGCGTAAAGCCCCAGTGAGCGAAGTTGCTCCGTGAGAAGTTGGGTGCTTTCTGCAGGATCCGACAACGAGACCTATGCCATGCATATCAGTAAGGCCGCTCTGATAATCTTTCTCGTAATGGCCTCACCTTGCCCTTTGACCTCGTCGTCCGCGCGCGCACTGCCAGCGATGAGCAGACGATCGGTTGGCTAGCAACGCAGTAAACTTACTCTGAGACTGGGGCTTCCCCGCTCGTCTGTGGGCCCTCTTTGCTGACCCCATCGACGGTGCGTGTCTTTAAGTGGAGATAAAAGAAAATGGATTCTGTCTTCCTGCAAAAAAGCGGGGTTAGATGTTTTGGTTGATGCCCAACTGGCAGAGCCGGTGGTTCGGGGGCCTCAGGTGGCGTGGGACCCCTGTCACCAGGAACAGCGGGGCTAGAGCCTCCTGTTTTGGGCATCCATTTGTCGTCGCTTACTGCTAAGATGGGCAAGATCAGGCCCGCTGCATCACTCAGTGTCCCATCAGAGCAGGCATCTTGCATCAAGAAATGTTAGAGTGCGCTATCTAGCCGTCGTATCGTCTCGTGATGATTTGGAAACACCTGTTTATTGTTTCCGCCTCGTTGGTGTCACCCTTTTGTCTCGCGGCTGATGGTTCCCATTCGATCCTCGAAGCTCCCGCGCTCGACTGACTCACCTGCGACTAATGACCATTGAATTTAATTGTCTGGTGGTTCTGAGCAGCAACGGGCTGTCATCCCCAACCCAACTAGCTTTTTTGTCTGAGCACTGACTCGACGTCGCCGACTGTGTCCCATTGTCCAGTGCAACGGATATATAGGACGAGTGGCAAGAGGTAAGTGCTTTTCGCTTACTTCCTGCATTCACAATCATCATGTCTATCAGAACCCTTCGACGTCCTATACGAGATGCACCTCCAGTACGTCCCATGTACCCCATGATATTTTCCAAGACGTGCTGACATCACTCCCAGCCATATCAAGGAGTCCATATTCCTCCCCTCAAATCCCCCCTTCAGTTAAATTTACAATGGAGTGCAGGCGACCATCCATTTCCCCCTCGGCGACCATTCCGTCCTGAACGTTTCCCAGCTGCATCGCCTCCTGGCGCCGCCTTCGTCCTCCAGACATCTACTAGTACCACATCTTCACCACTGCTATGTCCCAAAACGCCTCCGAACAAATTTCCAACGTCCTCATCCCCGCCTCCAGCTCCCAAGCGGGCTCGAACACGATATTCCTTGGCCCCCTCTCCTAAAGTCCTCGTTTCCAATACTCCTACTGTCGAGCCCATAATGTACTCCATTGCCAACACCACCGAAGAGCCCCAGTCGAAGTCTATTGCAGCGCTGCTTGACGCAGCGTTCCGTCGCTCCGCAGGCCGAATTCAAGCCGAACTATCCAACTTGCGAAACTTTTGTGCCAAGGTGATGACCAGCAAGATGGCATGCGACCGGGTGGACGATCTCTACCCAGATTCACCATCTTCCTTCGATTCTCAGGATATAAACATGGAGGAGCCGCTAGACGACTCTCTTTCCAATACAGCCAACATCAAATCCCCTCCGTACGAGGAGATTAATATTCCCTCCCCTACCACAACGTATTACTCACTATCGCCATCAAACTCGCCCTTCCTCGATGCCTTGGATGAGCTTCCACCTACTACCATCGTCGAGTCGCCTTCTTCGTCATCGTCCACGCTTTCTTTTGCCTGGACGTCATCCGCCACACTCTCCCCAATCCTTTTCCTTAAAGACTTCCCCATGTCGACCGACCTCACAGCACCGAGCTTTGATCGACAAACGACCACACGGGGGAAGAAGCGAAAACGTGAATCTACCTCGATAGATGCCACCCAGCCTATTTCGAAACGCCCACGGCTGGAAAACCCCAGCCCGTTTCGTTGCCGAGCTCCGTCCCCGTCGTTGCAGGAAGAGGCCGAGGTGGCATCGCAGCTCTTGCAACTTGATTGGGATCTGGCGCCGCTGACAAGCTCGCCACCAACGAATAGACAACGATGTTGTCCATCGCTTCCGCAGCCAAATGATAAGCCTATGCCCGACAGAGTCCTTGATAGTGTATTTCTCTTGGATTAAAGGAGATCTACGTTCGAATGCTTTTATGAGAAGAAAATATGGTAGTGATGTAGAATATCTATGTAATGCTCCTAGAATATTGCTTTGTCGCTTTACTCGAAGTTTATGCTAGCCTACCGTCTATTATGATTCCTCCATTTGTGTCCACCTGTTATCTTCCTACCCGTCTGAGTTGTCATTGTTGGGACACCGTATACTCTTACCATCGCATTGATGATGCTCCTTGAAGCTTGAAGCTTGAAGTCCCATGCTGCCGACTTTGTTCTGGTGATTAACCGCCACGCCATAATTTAATAATTTATTCCCTGTCGGAACATTATCCAAAAGGTGAAGAGAAATAGCAGATAAACAAGGTTGTGGCATAACGAGTAGGTCTCCTAGATGCTAGCGCAGTCATATGGTATACTCTAAGCATCTCCAACTGAATCCGTATCGCGACGGAAGGCCTGAGTAGTGGCGGCGTTGAATGTTGATAAGGGGACTGCTGTATCCTCTTGGGCAAACATTATGGGCCATGAATAGGGGACACGGAGCTCAGAATGGAGTGAGCGAGGAGCGGTGGCTTCTCGTAGGTTCAGAATGATCCTGCAAGTCTACCCCCAAATCAGTACTGGATTGCTGATGGGATAAAGACACATACTCCGATCGACAAGGCCGCCATAAACCATCTAGAAAATCGCAGTCAAATGACAATGCAGCTAGCCATGGAAATCAGCACATACGGGGTTCCCATCACTGCAATGATTGATTTCGTACTGAGAAAAAGATTGAGGACGTTGGCAACTATGCGCAAACTGGTAAGTCGAGGGTGGGGCGTGCACGAGGCATGGTAGAGCGTACACAAGATCCTGCAAAGCAAAACATGGTTGTCGTTAGCGGAGGTGAGAAGTGTCACTTGAACTAACATTACGTAGAAAAGGGCCCCGTCGCGGACCAAAATTACCATGAGCCTTGAGCGATACGACTCGCCCATCAAGCGCAGGATGGCCATCAATATAAGTACAGCTAGTTGTATATGTCAGATTGATCTCCGGCCAAGTTGCTAGCTTACTCTGGTAGACGGTGTTGACAATCCTAGGATTATGCGTTAACCGGAAAAGAGAAACTGCTGTAAGGGAAGTCATACCAAGCACCCATTGTAAAGGGTGGATCATTCATTGCAAGGCATCCTGTCAGAAGAGGTCCAACAGGATGTGCGGGACCGGCTGCAATCGCTGTAGCAGTAATGAATGCAATTTCTGCCTAAAGAAAATGTGTGCTAGATGAGATGTCAAGTGAATGTGAACGGGACAGTAGCTACCATGGTTTCCACTGGATGTTCAAGCGATTCAGTCAAAAATCAAATCCGTAAATTAGGAAAGAACAGACCTGCGAATAACAGAATAAGGGTAACGGCAACTACTCAAGTCGAAGCTCAACATTTTATCATACAGAGGGCTTCGTCAAACCTTCTTTGTTGCCATTATAAAATGCGTTCACCCGCAGCGCCAGCATGGCATTGACGATCATGGAAAGAACTTGGGAACAACTGTGGTGTAGGTGTTAGGTTGAAACCCCCTGACGCGAAAGGAGTAACTTACACCGATGGGAAAGGCCCCCAAGATTTACATCTTAAGCCACAGTCACAAAGAAGGATGAAAGGATATCGAGTCCACGACTCACATCTGTATGCGGACGTCAGATGGGAAGGGATGCATGAGAGAAGGCTCAAATATCACTGACTCCTTGCCCAGGGCTGTGATTCGTTTGGACTAAGGTGCATAGCTGTCATTTGTTGCATGCCACTGGGGAGTTCATCTAGTACTGACCTATGCAAATATCTGTGCAAAGTCGAGACATGAGGATCGCTAGATAAACCCGCAAGATGGTTTACTTACACCACAAAGGCCAATCCGCAGTAACGGGAAATGATATAGCTAACAAACGAGATGGAGAATTTCTGTCCGCTGAGCCTTCGTCACGAAAAGATGGGTCTGTACGGAGGCTCCACCCACTTCCACATCCTGTTAATCTAACGGGGACATCAGCTGCCTGCGATGTAATGACTGAAGGGACTTGTTGCATGCCTCTTGGTCGTAAGTTAGTATGATGTCATATATGAGCCATGAAGCAGCTGCAACTGTGGACGAAAGGATTAGCGCATGAATGTCTCGAGGAACGTAGGCTCACCAATACTGAGGTTAACCACATAGCCCTCTTCAACGAGCTTGAGATCAAGAGCAAGTTCACCCGCGTCCACCATTCTCGCCGTGTCCCTGACAAGAGAATGCAAAGTTGAGATACCTTCAATCCTTTCATATTTAACACATACCTGCTTCCAGACCAGAAACCTGACATGATGCCATAAGGAGGAACCACTCATTTGGTAGGTGAACCCTCCAAGATGCAAGATAGACAGATTTCTGATGTTTACTCCTGCGCCGACTCACGGAAATAAACAGGACATCTTCGAATGTGCATCAACGCCAGCGCAGAGAATGCCGAGCGTGTGGCAGTACGAACTAGTACCTTGATCGTGAGGCAGTATGGTTTGCACGACGATGGGGCAAATATACCAACTTCTATTCGCGATTCTGCTGCGGAATATGCCTAACTATAAATTCCAGGATCAGTGTTCATGAGGTATGAATCATACGTGAGATCAGTTACTCACCGGGCTTTATTTTCACTACCGTACTTAATTTCAGCACATGAGCAAGTGCACGAGATGCCATCGTCAAGCATGCAGGTACTCATGATGGTGACCAGAGTGAAATGAAAACCTAGATCAATCCAACGGAGGGCGCCCGATCGGAAGAGACGGCCAAAGTAAGCACATGTAACCCCACATCATAGACAGATAATTACGACAGCCACTGACTCGGAGTCGGCGCACTTCAACGAATGCTTCCATCAGAAGTCACCAACTTGGGCAAAGTTCTGAGAGCCAGAGCTACCACAGGAGCATGTTGGGTTTGACGCAGGCGAAAACTGATTGGAGTACGCCCCTTCGAATGGTGATGATTGATATATCTTCGGCGCACCGATCAAGAGGAGCGTCGAACGCTAGGCGAGAATTCACTTGCGTTGATCAATAACTGGTGGAGGACCCACATGAATGCGACGCAACATCGAAGATATAGCAGCGCGAAGCGGGCTTGAGAGGCGAGTAGAATTTATTCAGGGTAACAGAAATACATCGAGCAATCTTTCCCTCGTTGACAATCTAACAAAGGTGTTTGCGCCCAAAACGTTTGATGCGGTATTCGCAATTGAATCGACCAAGGTGCGCTGGCAGGCGTACCTTTAATAATTTGTCTCACCAATGATGATAAGGCAGCTCGGAGCTTTCGTACTATGTACGAGCGCTTTGCAGCCATCTTGAAGCCAGGCGGCAAGGTTCGTATCGAAGCAGGGTGATACTAGCTTGCGGAGTGATGCGTTTACGTCCTAGGTGGCTATCTTCGAATGGTAGACCACCGAGACGTCTCAGACCGCACCATCAAGTCAGCTATTATGACTCTGCGCTGAACGGATTTCGAACTCCTTCACTAAGAAGACCTTGCGACGAAAGGGAAATCGGCATTTCCGTGGTATTTATCCCTCGAGAAAGCGCTCTTGGATTCCAAAGTGCAGTGGGCTCAGAAGGGTCGATTGGAAGGAGCCTTTTGGGGCATTACAAGAGACTCAGCCAAGGTTCTGTCGCAAGCAGGTCGATATCAAGTGAGCTTAACTGAATTGGCCTACTCCTGAGCAAGACTCAAACAGATACCTAGTTACTAACTCCCATGGCCTTGCTCATGGCGAGACTTGACAGCTGTGCTGTCGAACTTGATTGTGCTTCACACGAGAGCACGGGAGCCTGAAGATTTCGCTTCAGCCGATCAGAGTCGAAGTGGGCGTGATCAAATGTTGTAGAACATGCATTGATGAGTGTAGGCACACCGTAACGCCGTCTTCCGTAATACCCAGCTAGGCCGTTGTCAACACTGATGAAAGAAGAACGTGAGATGTGACATTTTGAGCTGGCCTATAATCGTACTTTAACATATGGAGACCTCTTGCCTTTGATACACTTCTTTCCAGCCCCATTGAATCTTCAGCCAGTCCTCCACGATCTGACTGCGAACTGACCACAGCGGATTTCTGCTTCGCTATCTGTGAGCATGCCTGGAATTCCTTTGTGGACGATAGCTACCTCGCTCCTGGCCGCTGCCGTTGTTGGACGAGTATTTGCGTTCGCTTCAGCTCGTAAAGTGGGTGCAGTGCCCATTGCGTTGGTGTCCGCTTCTCACCCTGCTCGCAGAAAACTCGCTACTTGCCTGGCCTGCGCTCAGCCTTCACACCCATCTCTCCGTTCGGTGCGCTTCTTCCAACGAGTCGGTATAATCCAGGCTTGTTGTGGCAGTGGTTATGGAGGAACAAAGGTGAGCGCTTCAAAAGACGGCGATCAATTTGTGGCCAACGGCCCCGGCCCGTCGACGTCAGTGTATCCCCGATTCGGCACGGAAACCATTTCGGTCCTCCCGTACGTCTTCGGCCACCCGGCCATTTACACTTGCTCCCTGGAAGTCACTCGGCAAGTTGTGTCCACCCGTGGCCAATTCGTGAAGCCAGATGATACGTCTGTAATTGTGAAGTGAGTTCGCTCTACGCGAGGAGCCGTCAAGAGTAATTCACCACTGGCCGCTTTAGTCTATGGGGACCAAATGTCTTCTCCGCGAATGGCTCTGAATGGAAGCGGCATCGCAGAATTATGGCACCTGCCTTTGGCAACGAAACGTACGCACTTCCGAAGTCAAACCCTCCTCAATGACTCATATTCTAAAGGTACGCGATGGTTTGGAAAGAAACTTGTTCCTTGTACCAGGAAATGTGTGCCGACGAAGGCTGGGGTTCAGCTGAAACCATCGAAATACCTTCGGTCAACGAGCTCACTTTGAAGGCATGCACATAATTCTCCTACTTCTGCTCCTCCCTGACCATTATTCGAGTAGATGGCCCTCATTATCATATCTCGCTGTGGGTTTGGTAATCCAATTCCATGGGATTTCAGCGATTCCTCCAACAAGGATGTCTCATTTGCCGAGAATCTAGCCATTGTATCGAGTTCCCCTCTTTTGCGGCTACTTGTACCGAAATGGATGTATCTTCTCCCAATCAAAAGGTTCTTGCTCCATTGCTCCGTGCCAGCATCTATTGACTCACCTCTGCAGGTTTCAGAAACTCGATCAAGCATACAAGCAACTGGCGATTTTTATGCAAAGCCTCATTAGTTCACGACGCGACGAATTACGCTCTGGGGGAGGGGCCGAACGCCGTGACGTTTTCAGTCTGATGATACGCGCTAGTGATGCCGAAGGGAAATTAGCAATGAGCGACGATGAACTGGTAGGACATTATCGCTTTTCCCTAGACTAGAATGCTCATCTGCCTCATCAGAGTGGAAACACCTTTCTGCTCCTCTTCGCGGGCCATGGCAAGTATCTCCATTACATTTTGAAGCTGGGCCTCATGTCCCTCCTCAGAGAGCACTGCACATACCCTCGAAGCGACCATGGGATTCTTGGCTTTATACCAAGATATCCAACAAGAGGTTTATCAGAGCATTGTCGATGCTGTCCCGGCGGGTGCCATGCCCGTAGGCCTTTCATGCTCCTCTTGATGGCGATGATCTCAGAGCCTACCCAGGGATTTGAAGACTCGGAGCGGCTATATAAAGTGGAAGCATGCTTCATAGAGGCCGCAAGGCTATTTCGTAGGTAACCCCCTCAGGTCCTTTTAAGCTGAACTTGACGATGTCTTCGTATTCTTCACAAGCCGCTGGCATGATGTTGATCAGGGACACTGCCGAGGATCTCATTCTAACCACGTATGACCAGGATGGCTCTACCAGACAACTTCCTGTTGAAGCCGGTACTCGTATCGTTGTTGATGTTGTTGGAACTCGTTCGTCCTCTTTCACGATCATTACAGCTTTCAAATTGAACTTACCCTATCTAGAGTATAACCCGCGACACTACCCTGAGCCCGAAGAGTATCGTCCGTCTCGGTGGTACAATGCCCATGAGAATGACTTCTCTATGTTTTCGTTGGGTCTTCGTGCCTGTAAGTTTCTTTGAAATCATCTCAGTCGTCCCTGTTTACGTTCTATTACTTTAAGGCATCGGTAGGAGATTCGCCTTGACTGAGGCTGTTTGTTTCTTGGCATTACTCTTACGAGACTGGAAGCTGGAGATAATATTGCTACCTGGTGAAACAAGAGCACAATGGAGGGCAAGGGTTATGAGAGCAACCTTCACGATGACTTTTGGGGTGCGGTCCTTTCCCCTTCGTCTAGTTAAGCGTTCCTAGTCTACCTGTCCGATAGTGGTACAAATCGTATTCCGAATGCTCGAGCTCGGTAAGTGCCTCGGCCTCCCCGATGCGGATTTTATGCTCACACTTGGACTAGGATCTTGTTTCACCCTGTCTGCAAACCATAAGTACTCAGCGGAAGTCTCTCCTTCAAAATCTGTACTCCCGGGAGGTCCGACATTGGTATCTGATATGTAATACCACGGATGAGATGAATGTGATCAGCGTCCTGCTGAGACTCGTGACCGTTTCAAAAGGCGAAGCTCCCTAGGATCGTGTCGACAGACACGGTCACGTAGAGCGCACTGTCTGGTTAATTGGTGCGGTCTCCAAACTCAGCCGACAAGAGGATCAGTTTTCCCCCTTCGACTCCAATCCTACGAAGCCCCGTCTCTCTCAGAATTCGTCATGCCGGAATGTTTGGTCTATTCCAGGTAGTCCACGCTGCGCTGGATGTCACATCAGGAGGACTCGTCAACATTCGTCAGTCTGGGTGGATTGAATTGACGGACACGCTAAGTAGCCAAGCCAAAGTGAGCGATAAGAACCTCCGCGATAGGCAGGCTCAGAGAGAGATCAGCACTAAGTATTATTACAGTAATTCTATCCATCAAGTCGCCTTATAACTTACAAGACGAAGGGGACCGTCGTCATCCCGAAGCTCCTGTTCGCGTATGCTTCAAGTGAGCCTGCCCTAAAGTCAATCAAGCCATATTTAAACCGCCATCCATCCATCGTCGATTCCTCACTGCACATGCGCATGTCGGCATGCTACATGTACGTTCTCCTTTTCTTCGGGATTACACACCGCTTACGATGTCTCTATAGGTACAGTCGCTCGAGTGCTTGTGAGGCCGCCATAGGGACGCAGTGACACCTTGACACTGAAGGATAGCTTCATCGAGTGTCCTCGCAGCGGACTAAATCGGACACATCAAGTCACTTCGTTCTAACGTGGGATGCACGTAGATCGATACCCCGCGCGTCCGCCCTCATCTGGGCTCCATCAATTGAAGCCTATTGAATGTTGGCTAATCCGCTGCGTACGGGACCCTTCTGGTGCAACCTTCGGAAGGGTAAATGTTCGGCTTTCCTCATTGCTAATGTGACGTTCTCATGGCCTTCATGCAACTTCCAGCGTTCGGGCGGCTTTATGAGCCTCTCTGCGTCTTCGTTTACGGCGCATGCAGCGCTGCAATCTAAAATCAAATACCACAGGCCGTGAGCATCGCAAGACTTTCTGTCGCACGCTTGTATTTTAGTAGTGTGCAATGAGAGTTGTGCGATGCCTTATACTTTCGTCAAGTTGAGTTACTTGAGGCCTGACTCGGAGGCCTGAGGGTCAGACAACACAGAAGCCACATCCCAGAGAAACTGTGTTGTGCGCCCTCACGTATCCTATCCTACCTTGTGCAATGGGACTTTGCCCTGGTTCATACTGAGTTGGTTGAGTGTAATGCTTCGCTCCCAGAACATTGCTTTATTACGATTGCTATGACTGCCAGTCATCGAGGCTCCTGTCCGAGCCTTGAACCTGCCCTAAACTCAATCACTGCATATATAAGGACCATCCATCCATCATCGATTCTTCACTACGCATGTAGCTGCTACATGTGCGTTCTCCATTTTTCGTGGTTCGCCTCAACTAACAATGTGTCGATAGGTACGGTCGCTCGGGTGCTTGCGAGAATGCCATCGGGACGCAGTGACTCATGACACTGGTAAGCTCTCTGATGCATCCTGGGAATGATCTCATCATTGAGTGACACTCTCGCAGCGGACAAAAATGCCAAATACCTAGCATCTCGTTCTAACTTGGGGGGCACCCAGAACTGTAGCCCGCACGACCGCCCTAATCTGGGCTCCATCAAGCCTAACTGGATTTCGGCTGGTGTACAGGTGGTTTCTGGTGGGCCTTCCTTTCGGGAGGGTAAGTGTTCAGTTTTCCTTTTTACCAGCGTAACGTTGTTCACAAACTGCATGCAATTTGTAGCGTTCGGGCGGCTTTATGAGTCTTCCTGCGCCTTCCTCTCCGGCGGTCGGATGAAAATCCTGATCGCTGAGACAATCCAAAATCAATTACCACAGGCCATGAGCATCGCTGGACTTTCTGTCGCGCGCCTGTAATTTTAGTAGTGTGCAATGAGAGTTTTGCGGTGCCTTACACTTACGCCAAGTTGAGTTCTGGTTATACCGAATATCTTGGAACTGTCTCATCAACACTCGGAGGCCGAGGAGTGATGCCTGGGTCTTACTCTGACTGAGAAAGTGTATTCCGACTGGCTTCAATCATCTAGGATTGCCCTCGACTCCAAATTGCGTATATATCTCAACATCCTGGGGCAAGCACTAACTTGATCATTGCCTTGGTCTATGTTGCATTTGTTCTCGCTATTGGTATCTTCGATCGTCCATCCCGTTCAACCCACAAATCGCCAAAGGCAAACCTGAGGGTGCCTGTCCGCAATTGTTGAGCGGTGCAGTGACACGCAACAGTCATATTGAGTCTTTACATACAGAGCATTGCAAGAGGATGCCATTTGCCTCCTCTGCCTGCGAGCCTACCCTAAACTAGGCCATATAAAAGCCGGCCCACGTTATCATCGATTCCTCACTGCATATGTAACTGCTACATGTATTCTCCCTCCTTTGCTTCGTGGTTGACCACAGCTCACGATGTGTCTCTAGGTACAGTCGCTCGGATGGGATTGTGTGAGACTGCCATTGGGACGCAGTGACTGATGACGCTGGTAAGCTCTCCAACGCACTCACGTAAAGTCGGACCTTTTTCGAGTATCGTTCTCGCAGCGGACTAAAGATGTCGGTCACCTCAAGTCCCTTCGTTCTAACCTGGGAAGCACGCAGAATCATACCCCGCGCGACCGCCCTAATCTGGGCTCCATCAAGCCTGAGTGGATTTTGGCTATGCGCGGCCGGGATCTTTCTGGTGCAACCCGACGGAGGGTAAGTGTTCGGCTCTCCTCAATGCCAATGTAACGTTGTTCACATCCTTTATACAACTTACAGCGTTCGGGCGGCTTTTTAGCCTCTCTGCGTCTCCGATTCCAGCGCTGTGAGCGCTGATGAATTCAAAATTAAATACCACAGGCCATGAGCATCGCAGGACTTTCTGTTGCACGCTTGTATTGTTAGTAGTGTGCAATGAGAGTTTTGCGATGCCTTCTACTTACGTCAAGTTGAGTTCTGGTTACGCAGCCTTAAGCTTGAACGTAATGTATAAACTATATACGTATGGAAACCTCTTCGCCGTCGAGCAGCTCTCCCATTGATTCGCGCCACGGTTCAGCGTATGGAGGTTTTCGCCTACACAATGGTAAACCTCCGGACGTCCTCAGCTTGGGCCTGTCGAACAAACTGTCCTCCCATGACCCCGTACACGAAGCATTCTCCGACTAGCTCATACCGCCCATCGCCTCTGGGACGCAACACATACGGCACAGGACCTCCTCGAAGGATGCAAATCAAGTCACCTGGCTGCGCTTGAACAGGAACGAAGCCCATCGCACCAGAACGGGTCATCATAAAAGCACGGGTGTGTGTACTCGTCATGATGCTGGTAGCAAAACGCGCCTGCAGGAGTACCCGAGCGAAATACTCCTCTCTGCTGAACCGGTCTCTCTTGAGCACCAGCTCGCTTAGGCCAATGTCGGAGCGATCCATGAGGTCCTTGTATGCTAGCCCGAGTGCTGCAGGTGGCGAGTCGTACGATGATTCCAATCTGAAGCGGTTGAGGATCATGGTGCGCCAAAAGGCTTCTTCCGAATATCGAGCTTTGTACCAGTGTGGTACATCGTTGGTAGGGCCCATTGCCACGAAAGATGCAGCGATGTCTTCCCACCGCTTCAGCGTTCTCGTGAGCAGAGACAGGCTGCGTGCGCCCTGGATGACGGACAGCGGCGAATCTTCTTCCCTATCCATCCAAATCGTCTCGTTTCCAGTTACCAGACGAAAATCAGGAGCAGGGTCCGTCAAGGCTATCTCGTCAAACTCCAGGCCCACAACATCGATTACCTCCAAATCGTCCGAGAGGGCTGCACCGTGGGTATAGGCTTCGCGCCAGTTTCCGAATTTGAGGGAGCCGAGGATCCCGAGGTTGGCGTACCATGCAAGATGCCAACCTGTCGTGATACTCTGGACGAAAGTTTGGCTTTTTCTGAGAAGGAGGAGCCCGATGTGGAGGGGTAGGAAGTAGGCCATTTCCTTGCATATCCATGCCCCGACGTCAGTTGGTTTATTGGGATCATAGGATCTGAAAGTGGTTTCATCAAGGCGAGCTCGGAAGCCAGTTCAGGGTAACTACTCACGTTTTTCGCACCTCCCGAGGCGTCAGCTTCGCCCAGTATGCAAACCCGCCGTCTGTGTTGTAATTCATGGTCGACATGTCAAACATCAACCGCCTACTCTTCGAAAAGTCTGGAACCCAGGTAGGTAGATCGAGTGATTTCGCTGTCACTTGTGCGTACTGAAGAAGCGTTAATTTAGGGTCTTGACCGAGGACATGAGCCGCAGCCTCTTTATACACATCTCGGTCTTGTTTGTCTTCTGAATAGTCCGCCACGATCGCCTTCGTGCCTTCATCTCGTACCAGTCCAAGTAAAGCATACACCTTATCTCGTTTCAGCGTAGATTCGAAAGTTTGGGTGAGGAATAGCCAGTTGGCGATATTCCATGTTCCAACGCTGGTTTTGGCCTCCTTGGAGACGGTTAGCCAAGCATTGGATATGCTACCCAGGATGGGTATGCATGACAGCCCCTCCAGCGTCGGCTTCTCGTCCTGGAAATCCCGCTGTTGTTGCCAATAACCTAACAGCACGTAGAAGGGATTTCCGGGAGGGACGAAATTCCACCGAACGTGTTGTTTCAACCCGCGGAATTTCGAGCGAAGGAGCTGGCGTAGCCTGTGCTCTTTCTTCACTAAGGCGGTGAACAGAGCCATATCAACTTCTTGGCTGCCACACTGGACGACCACTTTGGACGACATGAAGACCTCCTGGACGATCCAGATTCGAGTCCACCATGAGCGAGCGAAAAGGGCTTGGAGAGCAGGCCAAGGAGGAGATAGATCCCTCGCCCGGAAATTGGGATCTTCGACGTTGATACGATCGGAATTCCGGATGAATTTCATGTGGCAGAGTCGCTGTCGTCCGCTGCCGGCCCAAGCCAGACTCGCGTCGTGTGTGCATGGGAGTAGATATCCCTCATCTTCTGGACCTGCTGTGCCTTCTCCCCAAGGTCTTGCTGGTTAATACATAACGCATCCACCCAAAGCACATGTTCGTCGTCCTTGCGACGAAGAGACTCCAAAGCCTTCGCCAGGTTATGCGTGACTTGGAAGGACATACCGTCAAGCTGTATCACCTCGTGCGTTTTCCGAAAATATCTCCAGAATAGGCCTCGAAGATATTGATACATCCCCCGGAGACTCCATAACGACTGACTCAGCTGGATGGGCTCGCCCCACGTATACGAAAGCGCTGTGTACTGAGGGTTATCGTCCAAAGAGACAACGCTCAGGGTGCACCGTATGTCGTCTGACTCGGACTCGGGTCGCACAGAAAGTAGGCGTATTTGATTCTTCTTGGGGTCGAGTGGAGTGTAGACGTATTGGGCTGGTGCTTGGTTCGCCGCTAGAGATCCATCATGCCCTACGAGCCTGAAGTTTGGGAATCGAGAGAAGCGGCGATGGCCTGGGACAGTGTGGTAGGGCGTAGCGACGATCGCAATGGAGAAGAGTACCTGGCGGGTCCGCATACTATTCGCTCGATCGTGCAAATTTGGGTCGCGACAAGTTACTTAGGATCTACCATGGATCCGCGCAACAAATAATCCAGAGGTGACGGACGCTGATGTGCCATTGGAGCTGGCATGGTTGTTGTGTTGGGGATTGGGCAACTTCCGAAAACGTGTTTTAAAACAACCGAAGCTGACGAGGTGGAAATTGAAGGGTCGCACTTCGGCTGCACAGGGGGGTATGTGAGGCAAGACCCACATCGCTGGCCATCAGTTGTATACGGAGTAATGCAGCTCAAAGCGTAGCACGGACGCCACAACCCCACAACTGCAAGGTAGTGCGAATGTTTGATACCCATGTACTTAGGGGCTTAATAGGGGCACAGGAGCTAAACGTTGAAGGGTTTTTTTCCGAAATTTGAAGCTTTGAAGCCTCGAGAGGTGGTCACGTTGAACGTTCAGCCCAGTTTTATATCCAAGCGTTTCAAACTGAATCTGATATGCATGACATGCCATTTGTGAATATCATAGGTACATACTACTGCGCAGAAACTCTGAATGCCGCACTGCCACTGCGGGTCTGATGGTTTTATTGTCGATGATCTCAAGCAAGCAAATTCTTATCACATAGTGTTACTTGTCCTTGTCCCCTACTGAAGACAGTCGAGAAGAACATCATTGAACCAAGCGTTGAGACGGAGCTAACATGTTGAGACTCCGATGATATCCACACCAGCCATCCTCGTTGGTCCTGAGCGTCTCCAAGACGGTGCCGAGTGGGACTGACTCAGAGACGACCCAGTCCGCATTGACGCAGCCAAGATTGAAGCTGTGGAACCCAGCATCGTTATATCCGGTCCTATCTCAGCCGAGACCCATTTTGGATCGTGGACTTTCCCATCGCTCGGTCACATCATAATTCTTTCTTCAAAGTCGTCAAAAGTCGGCTCACATTCACTTCTACATCCCGCAACCCAGCATCACCTCAGCTGCCTGCAACATCGGTTCAGTACAGCACGGCACAGCAGCGAAAATTGACATCTGACCTCCGCAGTCATACCGTGTAGCCGGGTCTTCTCCAGATATCACAGAAAGGAAAGGAATTCCAACACCCACATTTATCGTCACCTTTGCAATCCGATCCACCCTTATAATAACCCACCTCCGTCAGCATGATCATCGATGAAAAGTCCATGTTGCAAAACCCCCAGCTGCAGGCTCCTCCCCCCTATGACCCCACCGCTCCACGTCCAGCCATCCACCCGCCGCCGTTCCCGCACCACCAAATTCGTTTGGGAATCCCTACGCTAGCTGCCCTGCCGGCGCACATATTGCTTCAAATAGTGTACATGACGTTTCCACAGTCCCCAGGGATTGATCAAGGAAGGTTGGAGAGACAAAGGAAGACGTTATACTGGCTGTCGATGTCTCTGAGGCTTGTCAATCGTGCTTTCCACATAGGTAAGCTTTTAGCGTCGCACTCTACCTGGAAGTAAAGTGTGAGCTTCTTTTGATCTGCGCCCACAGCTTGCATGCACGTCCTTCGATCAACCTACCTTCCTGCCTACGACTCCCTTATAAGGACGCCGTATTCCTCAGACCCATTCCCCCTTCCCTCAGCGTCTTCCCCCTGCCATGCCCCCTCATACTCCTCAACTCTCGCTCCGCCCGAGTCCATTCAGACGATTCAGCGAGAAACCGCAGTCCTCGACTTATTTATCGCCGTAAAAGTGCGGGAAGATGTGTGGATGGACGACTCGGAACTCCATCTCGAGCGGGAGGAGCTGTTCAAA
Source organism: Pleurotus giganteus (assembly GCA_032158425.1). Taxonomy (NCBI): domain Eukaryota; kingdom Fungi; phylum Basidiomycota; class Agaricomycetes; order Agaricales; family Pleurotaceae; genus Pleurotus; species Pleurotus giganteus. The sequence continues at coordinate 1,599,722 of JAPEHR010000008.1, read as the reverse complement.
GACATCTTTGATATGAGACAACCGCGGAGCAGGTTGGAAGATCTGATTAGAGTGTATGGGATGAGGGAGGGTATCATCTCTGTTGCTCAACCAGGCTCGGTCACATCGACGCCCACTCGAACCACATCTGGATTCAACTCGAGGGGCTCCAAAGTCCCTCGTGCTCCCCCTACTCTCCCATTCGCTGCAATATCTGCATCCTTTTCGACGCGAAAAGTTGGGCTGGTATTGACCACCCCATCGCGCAGCAAGCGCACCATCGTGGAGGTTGCGCGGTCGAGGAATGAGAAACTCGAACTTGCTGCGAAACGCTTGGTGAATGAATTGGTTGACTGGGTAAACGCGGGCGGTAGTGTGTGAATCTCCATATATTTAGATGGTTGTAGAGCTGATGAATCTTTTATCTCCCTTGTCAACTATTCTATTCCACCCCCAGACTTTCGGATTTCACATGTATTATACGTATCTCTCACAACGTTGTATTTTAGATCGCTCTTCATGTATGTCCGCCTCGCAAGTTACGATATGAGCACCCCTCCACGACAACGCCATGCGACTTATTCTTAGAAGGAACGGCTACTTAGTCGATTTCGGCGACATAGACCCCGGAGCAACCATCATTCAACATCCTGTTATCTACGCGAACCAAGCCCAGAGAAGTAAGTACTTCATCGTGAAGCATCCTCACGGTCCCCTATCGATACGGTTTCACCTAGATCAAACAATCTCTCAACAAATGTGTGCTGGCCGCTTAATGATATGAAAGTGGTGCCGTTGGTATGCCATGAATCCAGCTCTGATCATCAATCGATTTGTGTCTACGCTACAGATTAATATCCTCAAATTATACAACAAGCACATTCTACACTACAAGGAGTCCAAGAAGTCCGTTTGGAGAGTTGTTATCAGGACTTGACCGTTGGAGTGCGTCCAAACCGGTTGTCTACGAGCACAGATGGAGGTGCCGGCGGGATCATCTTCATGGCTTCCTTCAGCTGCTTGACGACTCCTCTTGTCTGGAAGAAACCGATCGTCTTCAACGGGCGCGACCATCCTTCAGGTAACATCTCCTTTCCAAACCATTCTTCAATCCGTTTCTGCGGAACCTTCCCGCTCTCATCCTGGAAGACGAGCAATGCTAGTACCGCCTCTGCGCCAGCAATTTCCTCATGCAGCCCATCCAAAGGCTTCGTCAATATGGCCTCGCGATCATGACGAGCTCTGGCAAAGTCTGCCAGTCCTAAACTTGAGTCTTTAGGACCAGCGTAGCCGCTCAACTTGTGGACGAGGCCCTGATCGACGAGGATAGGGGCCCTAGTGTCTCCTGCCTTCGCGTCCAGGTGAGCGAGGGACGCGTCGTGCTCGATCTTGTTGTGGGCCGCGAGGGCGTCCAGATCCAACACCCTGCGGAATCCTTTCCAGTGACCGCAAAGGAGCAGCCCGGCTATCGCCAGAATGGCAGCCAGGGGGAGTGACAAATTGTACACTTCACGCATTGCGCCTACGAGCGCAAAGAAGCCTAGGTCGCGTCCGTCCCGGGGGCTGCGAGATGAGGAGGATGGTCAGCCATCGTCATTAGGGGCTTCGGAGGCAAGCAGGAGGCGACCTACATAAAGCCATGATTGGCCATCGCGTTGAGACCCGGACACGGAGCCCTCTTGTCGCCTGCCTTGGGGGCGGAATACGCGTGGTCGTCGACGGAAGTGCTGCCAAGGCAAATAGGCATTGTGAGTGAGTTGCTACTAGTGCTCAGGGGGGAGGGATGAAACGATTGTTACTTAGCTTTTGGATGTGGAAAGGACCTTGGATTTATACCAACTTGACGACCCTTGACTTTCCCTGGGGCATTCACTTGGGCGCTCGAACGGGAAGTGGACGGTCACCGCTTCGGTCTTGGGACGGAGATCAAGTGAGTGGGAAAGGAGTAAGGGTTAGAAGGAGGCGCGACACGCCACGCACATGTAGAATGACTTGGCCCAGCTCAAAATGCTGTTTCCCAGAGTTGCCATGTCCATATTGACGTATGGCACTACATATTGCTAGGGGAGTGGCGCGTCCAACTACCATCTGATGACATAGCTCTATCGCTCCGATTTCGCTGTGGTGAACACAAGGTAGATCTCGGAAGCGTTAGTTGCCAGGCACTGTCATTGCCCGACTCGGAAATGGCAGGTACCTAGGTTGGATCTCTCTCTTATGCGGACAGCGCTGATGGTTTGCATGCATCGCTATTGACTGAAATTGTTGCGGCTTATTGTGTCTGTACCTTTGCTGACACGCTGTGCACTCTTGAGAGAGGGCCAAACGGCTTGAAAGATTTCAGGGCTCCATTTCTATTCCGAAAAGACAAGTTGGTACTACTACGCTGCGCCCACACGTTACACATCGCTCTGGCTATTGTTTCTAGAGCGGGTGGGTCCAATGATGTCGTAAAATGACTCAGGGAATCCGGAGAGTCTGTTCGCATTCCGAGTTGGTACTTTACGAGTGCGTCGCCTCGTTGAAGATGCCAATTTGGGGTTTGGGAGGCTGTTGCACCCGACTCGGAATACCAAGAGCTCGTATCATCCATACAACTGGGAGTTATTTGCCAGGACCAGACTACATGGAGTACCCTGCGGGTATCTGGGACTTGGATGAGCTATAATACCGGGATAGGCTCCCAATTTCTCGAATACAAGAAATGACTCGCTCGGAATAGCCAAGGAAGAGTACTTACTGATTTCAAACCGGCATATCCACAGCTATGCGGGTAAGTCAAACGGACATACACAGAAACCCATCTAGCTGAAGAGCAAATAGGCGGAGTGCTGTCACTGGCAGTCCCTCCGATTTGACCCTCGGACAGAAAATCGCGTAGCTCCAATGACAAGGTGTGGCAGTCCCAGGTTCAGGCCTTCAGGTATTGCCGGTTACCTCCAACGAGATTCAGTGGCGTCATCGTGTCACCTTTATGGATACATAATTTCAGAACGGACGCATGTAGAACGGAAACTGAATAGATCTTGCCTCAGAATACACAGAAACAGTTCAAGATGTTAGATAGTAGCATCAGCATATGCGCCTTAGACTGAGTCACGACGGCAAAGCGTTTGTTCAATCCTGTCCATGAAATCCAAGGGGAGGCCTCCTATGATATCGCCCCTGTTGGGCTGTGATCATGTGAGCCGATCACAACGAGACTCGCTCAAGCGCTCGTAGTCCTTCCACGTTCCTCCCCGACCCATTTTTTATCGCCATGTTGTCCTTGCAAATTCGTTTGGCTGCACATGCCATCTCGAAAACCGCCTCCCGCTCCCTTTCTACCTACAGTTCACGCGTTTCCTTGTTGCAGCCCTTACGACTGACGCCAGCAAACGCCAGCATCGTCAGTTTCAATTTTCGACGCGCAATAGCAACTTCAGTTCCCCTAAACGACTTCGCCGACTTCGATAGGCCACGTAGGAGGGTTAACCGCTTCTCGAGGAGGCAACCCGAACCGTCGAAGACACTTTTCGTCGCGAACGTGCCGTTCATTGCCGAAGAAGGCGATATTCGTTCAACGTTCGAATCCTTTGGTGAGATTGAAAGTGTACGCATCAGTGAGTCATAGTCATCTTCTGAAGTGGTGATCAATGTTTTCTCACCTTTATTTTTGAACTTTTTCAACCGCAATAGACGTTGAGAATGGCCGCAGCAAGGGTTCGGCGCACATTACTTTCGTGTCTTTGGACGCCGCCAAGCGAGTAGTGAAGTCATCCGGCCAAGAGCCCCTGCACATATTCGACAGACCACTTCGAATAGAGTATGGGTATTCTATGCTACCTCAGGCTCCTCCCTGCGAGAGACTCTACGTCGTTAAATGGGATTCAAGTGAGCTTGAACTCAGGAAGTGTTTTGGGGACTACCAGGATGAGATTACGGATGTTTTCTTCCGTGCGTTGCCCTTTTACTTGGTCGCCTCACTATGTTTAATCCCCCTCAACTTATTATTCCTTCCTTACAGCGAAGAATCAGGCTTCAGGGAGAAGATTTGGCTCCGCTTTCGTATCCTTTCCAAGTGTCGAGATTGCAACCAAAGCGCGGAATGAAGCGGCTTCGCACGTTTTGGACAGTGCGGAGCCAATAAAAATATTTTTCGCTCGTCCTCGACGTGATGGCCAGGAGGGGCCACGCGGATACCCCTCGCAAAACGAGCCTGACTTCTAACGGCAGTTGCATTTTCACTACCACAAAAAGTTACTATAGTCCTAGTCGTTTATAGCTGCAAGGTAGCTCTGGTAATGATCAAGTATTGAGCGTCATGTTTGCGTATGCAATCTTCAACTAATACGAACCTCACGTTCTTCGAGGAACTCGAGATAAGTGAGCGCGACAGCAATCCAGAAACTTGTGTCAATGGCAAGGGAGCGTGCTTCTTCCGCGTCGATCTCGAGAAGACCGGATATTGAACCGACTGTAAATACTGGTGTATGGTCGTGAAATGTGAGCAGGGGGTGAATTGGGGCTTGCGGTATTGTGGAGTCCTTGGGCTGGTGTGTAGCATGTGAGGCTGTGGTTGGTTTACCTTCCTGAGACGCGTAAGGGGGAGGAGGCGAAAGCGGCAAGCCTTTGGTGACTGGAAGGCGTGAGAGCGAAAATGAGTTGGAGTGGTGCGGTGCATGATACTTCAAAAACGAAAACGCCCTAGAAAGCAACGAACTGTGTTGATTGGCAGTTGAAGATTGACCTGAATCGAGCGGTGCTAAGATGAAATCAGTAATCTGTGTTGGAGGCGGTTTCGGTCTTGATGATGATAGTTTTGGCGTTGTTTGATGGACAAAGTTGACGTCTACATCAGAGATGTCGTGGGTTGGCGAGGGGGGCTCTACCACGACGACGACGGGAGGAGGAGTTGGCGGGTACGAATGGATGCTCGCTGCATCGGATGAAGGTCGAGTCATTACTGGCGGTGCAGGAACATTGGTACGCGAACTGAATGACAGCGCCGCGTCGACATGATGAGGAGAAGCTGGCGGCACAGGTGCAATCGGAATGAAGACGCCAGGTGGGAACGTCGGTGAACGTAGGCGAATATACCAACCACGCTTTGGTCGGTGAATCGTCCAATGTATGGTAGACGTAGGGTTGTGCTGCCGACAATATTCAGCACAACTTGAAATGACAGGAAATGGGATCGACCTACCACAACGTTTTCGACTATTTCCTCATCGCTTAGAAACCTTTCCTTCAATCAGTGATCAACGAAGCAGCCGACGGTCACCAGAGAGACGAGCCACCTTGAACCATATAACTTGCTCAGAGCCTTCCGCGGACACATTGACTCTCATGTCCTGGAGGACATCGGAGCTGAGCAGAACGATATCATTACTTGGACCGTGCCATTGACTTCGTGTACGTACCTCTGGACGTTGAATTTCAAGACAGCCCTTTCAGCCTGAACATGGACTGGGAGCACGGTCGTCTGCGTGGATGGGAGCATGAAGGGGAGCAGTGGGCGCTTCCTGTGCGCTTGTCTCTCTCTCCGAGTCGCGTCGGGGAAGCCCAATGCCCCCTGGTCCCGCCTTCAATGCCATCTGCGTCGTAGCTGGTCTTGCGAACGTTCTTTCACATGCGGCCCGAATTCGGGTTGCTCAGGTTGCGGCTCAGAGCGCTGCAGCAGGCGTATCCCAAACCAAACGCGTATCGGACCCCGTCCCGGAAGGCGTAATTCACCGCTATGGAGGCATGGAGGAGCTGCAGAGTACTGCCAAGTCAGTCACACCCGAACTGCAACGCGCTGCTTTTCAAACGGAAGCCACGTCTCCAGCGACCCATGAATCAATTCTACCCAGACAGCCAACGGAGCAAATTCCAGAAATTGAGGACGTATGGGAGGTAAGATATTCCTCTGGGGTTTGCAGCAGTAAATGAAAGGTTTATAGGTAGTTAAGCTACGTCACGCGGTCCCTACCGTTGGCTCGGAGGTCTCGGGAGCAACCACCCACGTTCCGGAGACTGTTACCGCAACACCCAAGCTAGCATTTTCTGTAGATTCAAATGAGGTGAGCATTGGGGTACCTACGCAGAGGCTGGTCTCATTGAGACCGTAGGCATCTTCTGTAGAAGCCAATTCTGATACCACAAGTTCACTACCGTCGCACGAGGATGTCCCGAAGTCTGATGTAGGTTAGAATGCGCCCAGTCTGGCACTTTGACTTATCATGTCAATATCAAGCCGGCGCCCCAGTCCTCTATTGAAACTCAAGAATCAACTCCTACACGAACCCTCCGCGCCTCGCGCGTCCCTTCATCTCGCATTGGCCGACTTTTCCATTATGGAGGTCTGTTATAGCTACACGTCTTAGTGGTCCTCAGTCATGCTCACAAATAGTCAATAGGCCTGGCTGCATCACTCGGTTACGGGGCCGCGTCAGAGCTTCTTCAACGAAGTACTGGTTTATCTTCGCAGTCGTCATCACCAGTCCTTATGACCGAGGCAAACATCCATCGCCTTGTGTCAAAGTTGTTGAAGATGCGCGGCGCTGCACTAAAGCTCGGACAATTTATGAGCATCCAAGGTCTATATTTCAGTCGCCTGAGGTTGCTGTACATTTTGATGACAATTTGCTCAGATACCCATGTCCTTCCGCCCGCAGTCGACAGAATATTTCGTATGGTTCAGGATAGCGCGCATTATATGCCAGATTCTCAAATGGAGGTTGGTCCTATTTGTCCCCATGAGTCCCTTCCTTTGTTCACTCCGCTTCTACTTAGCAAGTAATTTCCTCATCCCTCGGTCAAAGCTGGATGTCCTACTTCGCCTCATTCGACCGAATACCTTTCGCCGCCGCGTCTATTGGCCAAGTACACAGAGCCGTTCTTTCCGAGTCGCATTCGCCCACAGGACGCCAAGAAAATGTAGCCGTGAAAATCCAATTTCCCAATGTTGCAGACTCTATCGAGAGTGATTTAGGATATATCCGGATGCTCCTCAGTGCAGGGAGTTTCCTACCGAAAGGTCTCTTTCTTGATCGGACCATCCAGGTTTGCTTTCTCGCAGCTGCTGTTTTCAAGGCACCCCCTAATTACCATTCACTTTTTCGTAGGTGATGAAAGAGGAGCTGAAGGATGAATGCAACTACTCGCGCGAGGCCTCTTTCTTGCGCAAGTTTGCGTCCCAGGAGTTCCTGGGTGGCGACGATAGATTCAAGGTCCCTTGGGTCTGGGGAGGAAGCACTGACCAAGTACTCGTCATGGAGAGGGTGGACGGTGTGAATATTGGAGAACTCACCCATGAGCGCGCTGCCAGGAAATTAACGCAGCAGGACAGGAATGATGTAAGCACTGCGAGATCCAGTCAGTGTTATTCTAACGTAACATTGATAGATAGCGCGCAGCATTCTTCAGCTCTGTCTCCGCGAGCTCTTTGACTTCAGACTCATGCAAACGGATCCTAACTGGACGAACTTCTTGTGGAATCCGAGAACACGTCAGGTTAGTCACATCGTTTGCACTCAGAGCCCTGTTTGCCATCTCCTCCCTTAGATTGAGCTAGTAGACTTTGGCGCGACTCGAGAGTATAGCAAAGAGTTCATGGACAATTGGCTCCGTTTACTACAGGCCGCTATCTCAGAGGACAAAAGTAGCTGCATAGAATGGAGCATCAAGTTGGGGTACCTCACCGGAGAGGAAATCGATGTTCGTGTACCTTCCATTCTCACCCCACAACCCAGTGACTCACATCGAAATAGAGCATGCTTGACGCCCACGTCAAATCGATGACGTTGCTGGCAACACCCTTCAAACCCTCTACGCCACAGCCATTCACTTTCGGTCCTGGATCTGAGTGGACGGAGATTACTGCAAAAATCCGCGCTGAGATTCCCGTAATGTTGCAGCATAGGCTCACACCGCCGCCACGCCAGACGTACAGCTTGAATAGGTCAGTTGATCATACTGTAGTGTCGTCACTGCCATCACAGCCTCCCTAATTTGACTCCGTCCCGACTCTAGGAAATTAAGCGGGTCTTTCCTCCTTGCCGCTCGTCTAGGGGCGCGCTTTGACACTAGGTCGCTCTGGGATGGCGTAGTCAGCAAGTATCAGTTCTCGTCTTAGACTGGGACCCAGTATTTTGGAGAATGACCAGTGACGGCGCTGATATCAAGGGTATATCAGGTAGAAAACCAAAAGTCGCCTTAGACGTATATCTAGATTCTAATTCTATGACCTCTACTCTAGATCCTCTATTTTCTCCCCCACGTGCTCCGAGTAAATGTCGAAAATCTAGAACATCATGATGATCGTGTTGAGCGAAGGTTAATCCTTCTTGGCCGCCCTATTGGCATAGATCTTGTCCGTGAATGGGCTGGCAGGGGGGTCCATATTAGTTGGAGAGTGGATCGATGAGAAGTCGGATGAACTTACCTCTCAAATTTGAGGGCAACGATGTAGCAGAAGTAGATGAAGGCGGAAATAATCAAGCCCGCAGGGCTTTCATACCTACAATCAAGAGGTTACTAGGCGTACTACGTTAATCCGAAGACCCTACTGACCACAAGGCACCAGCGACGAAGCTGAGGGTGGTTCCTACATACATGGGATCGTTAAGAACATTGAAAGGGAACCTGTTGCGACGGGATAAGTCGGGAAGTATTTGGGTGACCACGAAACTCATACCCTTCCACACGGTGGTCCATCAAGATACCGAAGTAGTCTCCGAGGAAAGTTCCAGTGACACCCAGGGCCCAAAACGAAGAGAGCACCAGTAATTGGCCCACACCAAGGATGACCGCGGATATCATGAACGCATGTTCCTCGGGGAGCATAGCGAGCTTAGGCTGCTCCTCTATGACCTTGTGGAATCTATTTCACAGGTCAAAATCGTTCAACCTGGGGAGATGGTGTGGGCAGCACTTACACGACATCGCGTGTGATACCGGCCGTGAAAATCATGGCAGCCAGGAGGTAGCACCCCTTGTAGGGATCTCCACCGAACAGGCGCGTCAGTGTCTTATTCCTGTATTCTAAAAAACAACTGATCAGCGCTCTTGCTTCGATGACCACTTGACACGATGGAAACGCGTCCAAAGTATCCCCTTGTGAAAAACAACGCGAAAAGGGTAAAACGAACCATTCCGAGCAATGATGTTCCAGCCAGCAGGATTGAGTACAACAGTGAAGAGGCAAAGGTACAAAGACGGCTTTGAAAGGTCTATGATATGGGAGATGGCATCCATGGGGGGGGGCGTCAAGAGAATTTCCGGGAGAGAAAGAGAGGAAGAGAAAGAAGGAACGAGGTGAACGTGCGTATGTGCCAATTTCAATGTTGCCATAAGTGGACAAACGGGCGCTTACAGTGTGGGCGCTTGAGCGGTCACCATGACACCATCACAGCGGTTACTTCCACGCATCGGCCGACGGGTGCAAGGCTCGGAGGTCTTCACAGTTTGATTGAATTCATTTGAAATGGTTCATACTTAATTAACGTGGTCTCCATATCCTGCGAGCGACTTGCATATGGTCAACCAGTGAGTGCCATCGATGCTTAGTGCCATAGCCGCCGTCTCAGATAGGGCAGTGCGTGTGATCACGTATCCAGGTTCATCGGACTACGTATGTTGTCAGTCCAAATAGCGTGGGCAGCGGGGTTTGTGTCTGCGCTCCATATTCTGCAAGTTCGAATTTACTTAATACAAGGACCCACAGCCGCGGCTTGACCCCCCGTTTCATGGCCTGGCATCATGCAAAGCATCCTCGACGCACCAAGGGCTCCTTCAAGCCAGCTCAAGCTACAGTGTCTCTGTACTCTATCTCGACTTCAACTGATCCCCGAACTTACACACTGGCTTGAACAAGCCCGCCTGTATCACGAGCGCGGCCACGAACTTCAACATTCCTCTGGCCCTTACAACATCGTTTGGACCCTTGTAGCCCTTGGTTCGCCACTGGAAGCACTTCTCGATATCCTTGGGCCAGGTCCATCCACTGCCGTCGAACTGACTGGTGAAGTCGCCAGCCTGTCGTTAATTGGACAGCAAAGTCGGTTCACCAGCTTTATCCAGCGCGTTCAGTCACTGGAAGTTCTGGGGAAAATCCCCTATGGAGAGGTTCTGCGCCTCGATGACTTGTTTGGGTGCACTTGTTCAGGGTTCTCTAAAGTGAGTCGATCATATCGCTTGAACTTGGCGGTAACTTGAGCATGCATTGAAGATCCTTCGTACCATCGAACGAGTCTTATTCTCCCTGGAAGAATCATTCCCCGGTTTATATGTAATAGCACACCCTCAGCTGGCTGAGCAACATAGTCTGGTGCAACATATCCTAGACGCAGAGAGAACGCACAACCATATTCTCGATATCTTGATTGTAATTTTTTATCTTCTCTCTCACACACGCACACCATAGCTAACCATCATTCAGGACGCTGCAACAAGCCTGTTCGATAAAACGAAGGAATGGACGACCCCCCTTGAATGCCTTGTGGGCAACCTATCACGGTTCCTTGTATATCATCATTATGTTCTCGACAACCTTGAGGTGTATCTTTCCCAGGATACAAAGAATGATGCGTGGGACGACATCTTTGCCGTTGACGTGAGTGAATTCCACCTCAAAGAATAACTATGTTCTCCATTCTCAGCTATCATTGCAGAGCCCTATATTTTCCAAAGCTGTAGCAGCATATAAATCTTATTGTTCAAATTATATCAGAGTATGTGAATTATTCGAAGGCCAGACCTTCCGCCATGAGGTACGTAGAAGTGGTAACCTGTGCATCCAACTCTTACCAGTGCCACCAGGCAGGGCAAGACCCCTTCTGTGACATTCTCTCGACTGTGCTCTCCTACATGTCGAACTATCATGCTACCCTCAAGGTAAGCGTTTCATTACCGACCCACGCCGTCTTAATGAGTCCATTAGGAACTCCTGGGGTCAATCAACCCGTCCGAGACGCCCAATTCTTTCCACACCCTCTGTAAAACCATCTTCGACTTCTCCCTCACAGCGGACGACCTCAACGAAATCGGATGCGCCGTTCGCGCGATGCATGCTACCTCAATTCTCCGAAGGCGCGTCTCCCGATGGAATGGCTTGGACCCTGGGGAACTCGGCTCCCTACTCCTCGATGACCACCTCTTCACGAGCTCCACAGGGGAACAAGTTGCCGTGTTTCTGTTTGAGTCGGTATTCTTGTGTTATAGGCAAGAGGTAGTGAGGCAGGGACAGCCGCTTATCATTCCATGCACGTACCCGATAGCGCCTTGGGAGATGGGGCCCGTACTTCGGACGAATACGCATTTAGAGATGGAGCTCACTGTCCCAGTGTCTCGTCTCTCCGCCCTACGTTGCTATGAACATGGTAAGTGCACGCTGGCAGCAAAATTTTCCATCGTTGATCATAGGCATTCAGATTCATTCGAGTTGCACTGGCACGACGGCCTAGGTAGCGCCATAAAATCACGAATTTTCTGTCGACTCTCTGCGGCACAATGTGATCAGTGGTGCAGTGTTCTTCGGCCGTTTGTGACCACTTACTATCGCTCGCCGGATCTCGACTCAGGTTATGGTAAGGAATTGCCCGTCACTAGTCCAAATATCTTACCTTCAAGTACGTTCTCCCTGACAATATGCGCTATCACACATGCTTACGGATCATCAGCAGTCCCAGGTAGATCGGCTAGACCTCGGTCGTGGAGCGTGATCGGTCGTAAAGGCCCTCACTCTGACACTTCCTCCTTCGTCATTCAAGAGAGATTGAACGACGTTGGATACCCTCTGAGTCCCAGCCTCCTCCCCACCCTCTTCAGAAGCGCTGGTTCCGACGGTCCCTGGAGCCCCAGATCGAACAAGTCTTCCAGTCACCTCCACCCATCCGATGCGAACTTGGCATCCCTCCCGTTTAGTATACCCAGTGTTTCGCTTTCACAATCCCTGTTACGTGAGTATTCAAAGTCACTACTTGGAAAGTCGGTGCTGATGGTACCGCACTCCGTAGCGGAGGTATCTCTCCCGGACCTGACTGGTCAGATTACGCGGGAAGAAAATTATCCCTCCGCAGGCGGAGGCTTCGCGGATGTGTGGAAGGGTACTTGGGAACGAAGTTCTGAAGATCGAATCAAGGCAACTTATTCTCCCTACATCGACTATTTGTCCCGCCTTACATGTGACTGAGCGTAGGTTGCAGTCAAAGCTCTGCGTTCACGAATAGACGACCCCGATCGCGAAGAACGGCTGAAACACGTATGTCACCCGCCATCCACCACGCCTCGCACAACCACTGATCGTGAACCTCATTTCAGCTCTTCCACCGCGAACTCAATTTATGGAAGAAGCTCAACCATAAACACGTCATCCAATTGCTGGGCACCGCTGCGGACTTTGGTCACTATGTCGCTATGGTGTGCCCGTGGTACGAGAATGGATGCGTGACTAGGTACCTGGAGAAGCATGGTGATTTGCTGTCGATGGTCGATCGGCTTCAGCTGGTGAGTTCGATCCTCCCTTGCTTATGAGCATTTACTGACGCGTGCCCATAGCTCAACCAGATTGTTTCCGGATTGGCATATCGTGAGTGACTCCAGGAATCATCAAGCACGGTATATGATGGCATTGTGCCCGCCTTTAGTCCACTCTTTCAACATCGTTCATGGCGACCTAACTGGGGTGAGCCGACCTTCATCTACAAGTTTTTACAAACCCACTCACCACTCTGCACTGCCAGTCCAACATCCTAATTAACGACAAAGGCGAGGCCTGCCTCTGCGATTTTGGCCTTTCCAGCATCGTCGCAGAGTTCCAGAACTCTTCCTCCGCCATGTCCACGCTAGGTGTTGGTGGCTCAGTTCGCTGGGCAGATGCTAGGCTCCTCATTATTCCATCTGAATCCGAGAGCGAGGAGTCCATTGCTCCCGTGTTGATGACTTCAAATGATATCTATTCGTTCGGTAGCGTCATGTTGGAAGTATGTCCATCACATCAAAACCTCTGAATCGTTCCCCCGTGCTGATTGATATGCTTCATCATTCATCTAGATTCTCTCGGGACGAATACCCTACCACTACATCCGGACAGATGCGCAAGTTGTCATCGAATTGCACCGAGGGAAGAAACCACGACGGCCAGCCGATTCGTTTGTCACAGATGCTCAGTGGGAGTTCATCAAACGTTGTTGGGGTGATGCGGTGGAGGAAAGGCCTCGAGTAGAGGAAGTGTGCATTGCTGTAAAGGAATTTCACAAGGCGAGCTTGGAGTATCGTCGATACACCGCCTGAGAACAAGGATTGTTGTTACTGTTATTCGTGTATTGTATCTGCAGCAGGGACTGCAAGAACTCGTGCAGGCCAAGAAGCGGATCGGCCTGGTACGCTGAAATAGGAGGTTCAACAGAGACGTGTCTCGCAATCTTCGCTCAGGCCATGCTAATGTCGATCCGTGTAGTTGAGAATCCAAAGATGATAATTATACGAACAATACTACAAGCTGTTGTTTACAAAAAGAAGATAACCGTTGTACATACACCAGACACAAACTCACCCCTGCAAAGTCCTGGCATCATCCTACCCCCCCGTCCCTCAAACTCATCGACGTAACAAAAGCTCACAGCCGTTTTAGGGCCTTCTTCCGCTTTTCTGCGCCACTGGCCGCGTTCCCGGTGGCGGCGCGCTTGACCGCCTTTGGCTGCGAAGGCAGGTTGGCATCGCCCGGTGAGGCTGACGAGGTCTTTAAGGCGGCCTTGGCTCCGCCACCCACATTTGCATCGGCTGTACTGAGTGGCGAAGGTGAGACATGGCGCTCCCTCTCCTTGCCTCCTTCTTTGTCCGCGTACAAAGACTTCTTAGCATTTTGGGATTCAGAATGCGATGGTGGTGCAGGGGATGAAGATTTGCGTCCTATGGGAGCCATGGCGAGAGGGAGCGAGAAAATGGGTGTGGGAAGCGGAGGGATGACCGAAGACGAGATTGTGGCAGAAGATGAGGCAATTGAGCTGGACGCCGATGTTGACTCGCTTGGTTCGGAGTCATCAAACTCTGCAGGTTTATTCCGAGCATGAACGCTCGTTATGAGTTTGGCGCGGTCACAGTAGCTCTTGTAGTCCTCCAGCAGGAGCTTGCCAGCCTCTTCGTCTAAAGCCGACTCGGGATTGGGGTATATGAGAAGGCATTTGACGGTGAGAAGAATGTGCCCGATTCCATATTCCGCTTTCCAGTCCTTCTTTAGCGTGTTGACACAAATTTCTCCGGCTGTAGAAACGTTCGGGTGAAAGATTTTAGTGGCAAACCAACCTATACAGGAGAAGGATCGGTCAGACTCCAATGCAGAACGCAGAATGAGGGAAAGTGGCGACGGACATTTTGGCGGTGCAGCGGGGAACTCTTCCGTGAACTTGAAATTCACTTTGAAGTAGCCTCCGGAGTATGGTGTGCCATCTGTGTACGGAATCGGTCAGCCGCCGGATCTCTCGACATTACGGTGGATATTGAGCTCACCAGGGCCCTCTATAATTCCTGTGACATCTAACATGTTATCCTCGCTGGTCTGCACACGAATCCCTTCGGGGGGCGTCTTCTTGAGTTCTGTCAACTCTCGCATCAAGCGACGCATGACTGCTGGTGTGACGGACTGTAGCAGCACGTCAGAATCCATCAGAGTCAAGTAATTTGAGCGGAAACTCACCATTGCTGGGATGTGAGTGGCTGTGGGGAAGGGGTTGGTGGTTGTGGTTGAAGATGAGAAATGTTCAAACTGGAACGTGAGCGACACAGACGAGAACAAATTCAACCTCCGATCATCACGCTCATCACATGATGGACATGCCAAATGTTGACAACTGTTTGTCCCTCCCCTACAGGCGCGCACAAGCGCTGGGACTCTGTCCTCTTCGACTTTCAGCTGGCGGTCGCACCACCCTAGACTAAGCTTTTCCTTAAGAGTATTGCTGCGTGGAACGTGGCCCATCGCCATGTCGTGCCCTGTCCCGACCGAGCATGTACAGAACTGTCACCAAACCCACCTTGGCCCTCGAAAGCCTAAGTTTATAAGGGACATCTCAGAAAGAATCTTCGCACCGTTTGATATCGAGTGTGCCGCTGTCAATCATTCTGCATAGGGACCCGCTTTTGAACGAGCCATGTCACAGCGCTACTTCCCATTAAGAATGCCAGCAAGCACTCGGGCCTGGAGTGAATATTCATTCTATCAACGCTCGACAGTCAAAGGTGTCGCCAGGAGCGCGAGTGCTAACTGAGTACTAGTCAGTCCATATATATAGACGAGGTCGGCCACAGAACTCCAAAGACCGAAGAAACAGGGGGACACAGAAATGGCCTACAATGCTGGTAAACCTTCCCGAAGAACTTATAAGATCAAATACGTTATTTGACTATATCTTTCGACGATTTATAAATGCCTTCCGGGGCAATGTTCTAAGACTCCTGCGCTGGTTGAGGATGAAGAGGTAGTGAAGATGCCAAAATCGTGAGGGATGATGAAAGATGGATTGAGAAACATTGCTGCCGTCAAGTCAATTGCTGAGCGATTGATTCGGCGTTGAAACAATCCGTAGTAACAGCTGTCCAATTCAATGAGAGCAGTTCGGTCCGTCGTCGAGCCTCGTGCTGCTGCAGTACCACATGAACGCACACATGCAACAAGCTTGGGGTCAGGATGAAAGCCGTTCAAATGTCAAGCGGCACGAAAATTCAGAAAAACGCCGACACATCGAGAACGACCCAACGTGAGATGAGGAACCATAAGAGGGTACGCCTGAGGGTCGACTCTGAGCGCTGGACTGTTATGCGAACCAAGATTCAGAACAAGGTCTGAGCATGGGAGGATGGAGGCTTTGCAAGGGGCTCTCATAATTGTCATTTCCAGATCAGGGGAAGAAAACGGTTAAGAAAATCGTCCGGGGATACAGACAGACGTCGGAGCCGTGATACCGAAGGCAGCCTCTGGATTCTTGAAAACAGTAACCCCAGGAGCATCAGGAGAATGCCATGGCACAGCCCAGCGAGCGGATCCGAGTACCATGGCCATAAAACAGCGAGGAAAAGCCTGGAGTGGTAATACGGATGCTAACTAGAAGGATGGTTGGAATGAAAATTTCACAATCTCTTGTATGGAATAGTTACTTACCATGAGTGGTGGGTCCGTTATGCAGTGGCGTCGGAGGAGGAGATTGGGCAATCCAGAACTCATCAACGATGCCATTCCCCAGAGGGCGCATCCAGCGCCTACAAACAAGATAAAAGGATGGGACTGGGACAAGCAACTTCACCTGAAGACAGGAATGAATATCGCAACAGCTCTCATCGCTTTCGCCAGGCGCGAACTCAGCCTCTTCCTCGCCTTCACCTGGAGAGACTGGTCAGTAACTCTTATCCCCGCTGCAATCATCGGTCTCGGAGCCGTCAAGCGTGCCGACTTACCCATCTACGCCGCACTACGATTCTTACCATGGGTGACGGGTTACATCTATTTCTTCGACCTCTCCAACCAGATAACCGGTGTCGAGGAAGATCGCATCAACAAGCCCGATCGACCCATACCGGCTGGTAAAGTCTCGCTCGAGGGTGCGAAGCTCCGTTGGATGCTTGCTTTGTCCTACTTTCTCGCAGTCGCGATATGGAATGGGACGCAAGTACCAGAGACGTTGACGTGGATCTGTACTACGGCGGCTCTATCGCTTACACCCGTCGGAGGACATTGGTTTACGAGGAACACGATTTGCATGAGTTTGGGCATTTGGGCGCAGGTGAGCGGCAACTACAAGAGTGTCGCGATGCCTGGGGAGAAGGAGGCTCGGTTTTTGGCCGTGGTAGCTACATGGCTCGGTGTAGCCATCCAAATCCAGGATTTGAGGGACGTCGTGGGTGATGCGGCCACCGGGAGGAAAACTCTGCCCATCGTTCTGGGAGACAAATGGTGCAGGCTGGCGATAGCCTTCTTTTTCCTGCCCATGAGCTGTGGCGTACTGTGGGCAGGCAATGTCTTCAATCAAGCACCTATACCACTTACGATAGCGCATCTCATCTTGGCGTATCGCGTCTTACGCGCCCCAGAAGGAGATGCTCGATGTAGGGGTTGCACCCCTGTTTACTCGTGCAATATACGCTTAGTAAGCATTTCACACGGTACAAAGCGTACTCTCGAACTCGCACTCGATTCATCTCGAACACTCGCGCACCATCTCCTTTTCAGGAATCTTCCCACGCACACTTTCCTCATCAGCCTCGATCACCCGCACTCCTCGTTGATATCACCTCGTGGTGATCTCCCTTCCTCTATCACCCGCACCCCCTGTTAATATCACCTCGTGTTCACTCCCTGCCTCTCGATTCAGCTCTATCACCCGCACTCCTCGTTAATATCACCTCGAGGCTCTCTCCCTCTCTCCCATCACCTCGCGTGTCATCTCGGACCGCACTCGCACCCTGCCAAGCACTCCATCAGTCACCCGCACTCCGCACTTTCCTCCTCACTATCCAATCACCTCTCGCACATATGACATCATACCTCTTTCCTTTATGCGCCACTCGCGCATTCCGCACTTCACTCTATCATTTCACTCTATCACATTCCATATTTGTACAAGTCCTCATTCCCTCCTCGCACTCGCACACGCGAGTTCCTTTGTACTCATCCTATGCACTCCACTTCCTTTCTCCTCCTCGTACTATCACACTGGTCACCAGGACATTGTAAATAGTGTACAAACAAACCACTCGTAGTGTATAAAAACCTGTACTAGTCACTACGAATATCAGCACAGTTTCACCCTCGAACTCTAAGCTCTTGCGAACTTCTCTCTGCCTTTGCGAACTTCTCTCTCCGTTGCGAACTTCTCTCTCATCACTCTCGTACTTCCGCGATCTTCCTCCTTGCGTGTTTGCGTCTTCGCGTTGCGTTACTTCTTCCGCGTTTCATCCTCGAGTGTTCTCTTGCGTTCCGCGTTACTTCCTCCATCTCCCATCATCCTCCTCGTACCTTCGCGATCCTTCTCCATCTACCTCGAACCTACCTCCATCTTCTCGCACCTTCCTCACACGTTCTCACACGTTCTCACACCTTCCTCATACCACCTCCTTATCACGCACCACCCCTATCACCCTATTACTCCTATATTTCTTAGGGGATACAGTCATCACACTTGGTAGACAGTTGCTACCACCTCGCATTTTATTACATTTTCACGCGTGTACTATCACGCATATTTACATATTGGAGCCCACCGCGAGGGTATTGTTTTGACTGTTTTCACCCCCCTTTGACCCCCATTTCACACCCGCCTTTACATTTTCCCCACCATTTACCCCGAAGACCTCACCGCGCCTCTCACCTCCAATCCCCCTCCTCTCAATCACCTCGATTACATCCTCTTCGAGGCTGCGATCAGCTACCCGTACAAGCTCATCTCTGCGTGGAAATCGGATCTCGAAACTCTATCTTGGCACTTTACCTTCACTCGCGATCCCGTAGACTGCTTAGCTTCTCATCGGTCCTTTACTCCACCAAACACGTCTATTCTCATCTATAACACCACCACGCAATCACCCGTCTCTTATCCCTCCTCTCTCGACACCAGCGATCTACCCGACACTTTATCACCCCACTCCTCGTCTCCATCTCTACCCTCGATTCACTTCTCGAACCCTCCCTCTCATCCGCGAACTCCATCTCCACCTCTCTCTGTCACCATGCCTATGCCCCGTCCTGGCGAGAATGCCGCGCCCAAGTTTAGCGGACTCCCTACTGGTGTCGTGCGCTTCTTCGAGCAGATCGAGCTACTCGCGCCAGCCGACATGACCGATAAGGACAAGATCGCGACCGCGACGAGCTATCTCTCCGATAAAGACTGGGGAATCTGGCGCAACTGCGGTCCCGAGGTCAACGGAGATAGCTGGCCTGCCTTTAAGGCCGCGATTCATAGGATCTACCCTGGATCTGATGACGATCGCAAATACACTATGGCAGATCTCGTGCGTATCGCTCACAAACAATATCAGACTCCTATGCTGTCGAAGGATGATCTAGGAACATATCACCGGGAATTCCTGGTACCAGCTTCCTGGTTGAAGGAGAAGAATAGGATCTCCGCGCACGATGAAGGCCGCGTCTACCTCGAGGGCTTCGATCAGTCCTCTCGCGAACGCGTCAAAGATAGGCTCAAGATCACAGACACCGAGCACCATCCCGATGACCCTTATACCGTTAGCGAGATCTACCGCGCTGCCACATTTGTCCTCGGCTCAGCTCTCCCTCCTTCCGTTGCGGCCTCTCCCCCTGCTGCTGCTTCTCCTCCTGCTCCCGCACCCTCCCCAGTAAAGTCCGAACCTCTCGATATGTCTACCTTCCACTCCATGATGAGCCAGTACATGGCTGCATACGGCGCACCTCACCCGCAGTATGCCTATCCTCCTCCTCCTCCTCCCTTCCAACCTCAGCAGTATCCGCCACCTCCCGCGAACTCTCCCTATTATCCTCCTCCTCCCGCACCATATCAGCAGCCCTACCAGCAGCAACCTCCTTACTCTCGACCTCAGCAGTCCTACCGCAACCAAGGCATGCCCCCCCCTCCTCCTGGTCCGCGTCCTTATGGACCTCGCAAATGCCACTTCTGCGGAGACAACACCCACAACCAGAGCTTATGCGGCTCCGCGTTTCGCTATCAGCAGAACGGCTGGGTCAGGAAGAGCTTAGAAGGCAAATGGACTCTGTCTAACGGCGAGCTCATCACTCGCGCCATCCCTGGAGAGTACTTCAAGGATCAGGTAGACAACTGGATGGCTACTAATCGTCCCCAAGATACGGTTCGTGAGACCCCTCCTCATATGCCTGGACCCCCTTCCGCGACTACCGCGAACCCTGCACCCGTTGCCTCCACCAACCTCTTCACTGTCGGCACTTACAACTATGGAGACTCGTCGAGCGCGCCTATCGAAGACTTAGGAGAATATAGCTTAGCCGAAGAAGAAAAGGAGGAGATCTTCGCGGAGATGTTTTTGAAGAAGATGGCCGATGAGTCGAAGAAGACCTTAGGAAAGAAGGCTGTTGGATTTGCAGATGAGCCCCCTACTCGAGTCACTCGATCTGCCGCGAAAGCTAGAGCCGCACAAGAAGACGAGCCTGCACCTCCCCCTCCTCCTCCCCGCGTTCCTACCCCTATGCCGAAACCTTTCGACCCCATCGCTGCTGCTCTCGACACCGGGAAAGCCTCGTCCGAAGCCCAGTATCATCTCCGCAACAACGCAGAAAATCCTAGCATAAATGCTGCTGTCATCAACCGAGCTCTAGATGCCCCCCTGTCTATCACCTCTCGCGAACTCCTCTCCCTCTCCTTTGATGCCCGCAAAGGCTTCCGCGAGCTCATTGCGACTAAACGCGTTGCTCCGCAACATTCCGCAGCCGTCAATTACCTCGAGCTCGACGCACCCGAGTTGGAGCAGGACCGCGAGGACTTCGCGATGATGGCCCTGGAAGCCGCGCAATACGAGCAGCGCGCGGCAGTCATGTTAGTGGCCGAGCGGGAAGAAATGCAGGTCGCGGAAGAGATGCAGCCCCTCCGCGTTATCCATCCCGTCTTCGAGGATGTTCTGAAGGTCGAGTGCATCTTAGATGAAGGCTCGCAGATCGTCGCGATGAACCGTCCTGTCTGGGAGAAGATTGGAGTAGGCGTGAACCTTAGGAAAGGCCTCGTCATGGAGTCCGCGAACAACACTACCAACTCGACCCTTGGACTTGCCCGTAACGTGAAGCTCTCTATTGGAGGTCTTGATCTCTATATACAGGTCCAGATCGTTGACAACGCTCCGTATGATGTGCTCTTAGGCTGTCCCTTCCATTGCTACACTTCCGCGATCTCTCGACACTTCCTCGACGGCCGAGGAGATATCAGTCTAACCGATCCTAACACAGGCGAGGAAGTCCTCCTTCCTACTCAGCCTCGATCTGGCAGGCAGAGACGTGAACCTTCGAACTTGTTAGGCCGCCGCACTTATTCTTTTCAAGCGTCGAGGAACCGCAAAGGCGAGACGTGAGTAAACCCCCCACCTTAGATTTTCCCATTTCTACATATATGTTCTCCACCCCTCCTCGTTCCTATTTTCCTTCTCCTACTTCGCGGTCACTCTTCTCAAATGGCCCTGTACCACCACCCATTTCTCGTTCTTCTCGATTGTCTCCTGCTCCTACCTTCACCCCAAATATGCCTCGCATTCCCTCTCCATTTGCCTCTAATAATGCTCCGAGCCTTCCACCTCATTTTCCTGCTCCGCCTCTAAAGGAGGTCTATGATATTCATAACGGCCTTGAGCCAGTAGTCCCCGTGTACCATTTATCTCAACAGAGCTCGTCTTCCTCGTACCTCGCTGCTCCCTATATACGGGAATTACCTCAGAACTCTGTTGTCATCTCTCAAGGAGATACGAGACGTAGTGCTTTCGCATTTGATATTGTTCTGCAGGACGAGGCTCTACCTCCTTCCTCCTCGCCATCTCCGCGAGCCACCTCCTTTACTCCTCGATCCTCCTCTATTCCTCCTTCATGTGCTGCTACCTCCTCCTCGTCTTCTCCTTCCTTCTCGCACCCTTCTCCTTCTTCTCCTTCCTTCCGCTCTACTTCTCCTTCCGTCTCTTCTCCTCTTCTGAGCTCCTCTGAGCCCTCTTCTGCCTCCGCGTTCCTCTCGACCAAGAAAGTGTACAAGAAGGTAGCAAACCGAGTCAAGCCCGTCTCCACTACCCTCCCAGAAGAGTATCGTACGGTTCGCCGCAGCCCTCCTGACATCCTCGCGGATCTGAAACCTCTCCCTACCAACCCCCCTGACTTTACCCCTGGAACGCGATATACTCAAGAGCGTTACGAGGCTCAGAACATAGATCCCGATGGTTGGCTTACCCCCGAGGAGATCAAACTGGCGCACTGGTTTATTAAGGAGAAAGAGATGGCTTTCGCTTGGAGCGAGACCGAGAAAGGCAAGTTTGCGCAGGACTGGTTCGATCCCGTCGTCATCCCCACCATCGAGCATATTCCTTGGGCTCTCCGTAACATGCCCATCCCGCCTGGCATTTACGACGAGGTTGTTCGCATCATCAAGGACAAGATAGACTCAGGCGTATATGAAGAGTCGAGCTCCTCGTACCGCTCTCGCTGGTTCTGCGTTCTCAAGAAAGACGGAAAGTCTCTCCGAATCGTCCACGACCTCCAACCTCTCAACAATGTCACCATTAAAGATGCCTCTCTCCCACCTCGCATGGAGACTTATGCCGAGTCCTTTGGCGGACGCGCGTGCTATGGTCTCTATGATCTCTTCGTCGGTTTCGATCAGCGCGAACTTAGCGAGAGGTCTCGCGATCTCACCACCTTCCAAACTCCTTTAGGCGCGAAACGCCTCACCACTATTCCTATGGGATTCACCAACTCGATGCAGATACAGCACGGCGACCTTGTCTTCATCATGCGCGATGAGATTCCTGATGTCACCGACCCCTACGTTGACGACTGCCCTGTTAAGGGTCCTCCCACTCGCTACGAACTCCCTGATGGCACTTACGAGACAATTCCCGAGAACCCTGGCATCCGCCGTTTCGTCTTCGAGCACATCTCCAACATGTACCGCGTTGCTCACCGCCTCCAGAAGTTTGGAGGTACCTTCTCTGGAGTCAAGTTGCGCGTTTGTGTTCAGAAGGCCGCGATTGTCGGCCACATCTGCTCCTACTCTGGCCGTGAAGCTGACGGTGAACGCGTTGAGAAGATTCGAAACTGGCCTGTTCCGCGGGATGTTACGGAAGTTCGCGGTTTCCTCAGAACACTTGGCGTAATGCGGATCTTCATCCGCGACTTTGCGAAACACGCTAAACCCCTCGTTCAACTCACCAAGAAAGATGTTCCCTTTTACTTCGGTCCCCAAGAGCTCGCTGCCATGCAGATTCTCACTCGTCTTGCCTCCACTTCCCCCACGCTCCGCGCTATCGACCACTCCTCTCAACGCGAAGTTATCCTCGCAGTTGATTCCTCTGTTCTCGCTGTTGGTTTTATCCTCTCGCAGGTTGGCGAGGATGCGAAACGTTACCCCTCTCGCTTTGGCTCGATCACTTGGAACGACCGCGAGTCTCGATACTCCCAAGCTAAGCTCGAACTTTATGGCCTCTTCCGCGCTATGCAGTCTTGCAAGATTTGGCTCATTGGCGCACAGAAGCTCGTTGTCGAGGTTGACGCCAAGTACATCAAAGATATGATCAATAATCCCGACATCCTCCCCAGTGCCGCTATGAACAGATGGATCGCCGCTATCCTCACTTTCTCCTTTAAACTTCGCCACGTCCCCGCTAAAGATCACGCTGCTGCAGATGGCCTCTCTCGACGACGACGCATTGACGAGGACACCGTCGACAACGAAGACGTTGAAGCTTGGATCGATGAAGCGTGTGGCTTCCACATGGGCATTCGCAGCTTCGTTCGCTCTGGCATAGAGCCTCGTTCTCGCCATCAAGATCGTTGGAACGGCGTTGATACTGGCGCGGTTTGGCACACTGCGACTGATCCCCCCTCTCCTCCTCCCGATGACAACTCTCCTATCCTCGACATCCCTCGTTCACTTAACGCCATCGCCGCTGACAAACGCGTTCTCCGCGTTCGAGAATACCTTCGTACCGGCCAGATCCCATCTGACATCACCGACAAGGAGATGCCCTCCTTCTCTCGCGCTATCGTCAAGTTCTTCTTCCGCGACGGCAAGCTTTGGCGCAAGGATATGCAAGGTCGACACAAGATTTATGCCGATGAAGACCAGCGGTTCTCTCTCATTCGCTACGCTCACGACCAGCTCGGACACAAAGGTATCTTCGTCATTCGCACTCGCCTTCTCGAACGCTTCTGGTGGCCCATGCTCGATCAAGATGTTCGCTGGTACGTCAAGACTTGTCACCAGTGCCAGGTCCGCTCCGACTTCAAGCTCCATATCCCTCCATCCCCTACCATCCCCCTATCTCTCATGCGCCGCGTACACATCGACACTATGCTCATGCCTTCCTCGAATAAGCACAAACACCTCGTCCAGGCTCGATGTTCTCTTACCGGCTACCCTGAGTGGCGAGCACTCCGCCGCGAAAACGCTGAAACGCTCGCCCTCTTTATTTTCCAGGAAATCCTGTGTCGTTGGGGCGCCATCGAAGAACTCGTCTCCGACAATGGTACCGCATATGTGAAAGCGATCGATTACCTTGCCGAGAAGTACTCCATTCATCATATTCGCATCTCCTCATATAATTCTCAGGCTAATGGTATTGTCGAGAGGCGTCACCGCGACGTTCGAGAAGCACTCATGAAGACCGCGAATCACGAGCCAAAGAGATGGCTTGAAGTTGCCCCCGCTGTATTCTGGGCTGAACGAGTCACTATCTCCAAAACTACTCGCTACTCTCCCTACTACCTCGCTCACGGCATCGAACCCCTCTTCCCCTTCGACCTTCATGAAGCAACCTACCTCGTTCCCCCTCCTGACTCCACGCTCTCGACTACCGACCTCCTCGCCCTCCGTGCTCGACAGCTCCAAAAGCGCCCTGAGGACCTCGAGGCTATGCGCCAAAAGGTTGTCAAGGCTCGCCTTCATTCCCTCGAAGATTACCAAAAGCGTTTCGCTCGCAACATCAAGGAGTTCGATTTCAAACCCGGAGATCTCGTCCTCGTTCGCGATAAGAAGCGAGAAGGCAACCACTCGAGTAAGCACAAACCTCGCTATATCGGTCCGATGATCGTTGTCCGTCGCACTGCTGGCGGAGCTTACACTCTTAGCGAACTCGACGGCGCCATCTCTGATCTCAAGTTCGCGGCATTCCGCGTCATCCCCTACTTCCCTCGCTACAAGCAATCTTTCCCTGTCCCCCCCTTTTCCCCTGATTCCCCCCTATCCGACTTGGCTGATCATGGCTCAGCTGAGTCCGAGTCTCCTGATGACTCTCTCTACTATGCGCATGATCGTGTTGCGAGACCTTCGCGGTCGAGTAACCTTCTCGCGTAAATTTTTTCCACCCTGACGAGGGTTCGCCCTTGTCTCCTGTCCCTCAGCGCGTGCGCGCTCCGTTTCCCATTATCTCTCTCTCTTGTCATCTCCTCGTCCTTCATTGCTTATTATTTAGTCACTTTACCTTAGATTATCACCAACAAAATCATCAACAAAAACATTACAAATATTCAAAAACTTGCAAAAACAAGATCACGCTATGTACACTTACTTATAGATCTTCTCCCTCGTCATCCTTATTCCATCCCTTTCCCATCTTACTGCTCCCTTCCCCTCTATCTGATTCCCTTTCCGACTCTCTCTCTCTCTCGATCGCCGCCTCCCGTTCCATCTCCACCTCCGCCCTCGCCATCAACCCCACCATCCTCCTTGACGCCGCGCTGACGACCTCGTTGTGGTTCGCCACCTGCCTCGCCAATCTCTCCGCCATCGTTGAATGCGTTGACATGAGATCCGTGATCTCGGCCACCGTCGACGCTCGCTCTACCGCCCTCAGCGCCTCGCTCAGAGACGAGTTCCCCGCCTGCGCGCTCTGCTCCTCGTTAGCTCCCCCATTCTATCTCCATATCATCTGGACACTTACCTGCGACATTCGAGCGAGTGCCCTCGCTCCTCCATCCACCGCCCTCCTTGTTCTCCCTGTTGTCGCCGCGAACTTCACCTTTTTGCGTGGCGACATGTCGATAAGGTCGTCCTCGTCAGTCGAGGGAATCTCCTCCCGTTCCATCATCTTCCCAATCTTCGCTTTCGCCGCTCGTGGCCGACGCGGCGACCTCTCCTCCTCTGTGTCACTTCTCTCCGCCCTCCTTCTCTTCCCCGCTGCCCTCCGCCTGCCGTATCGCTCCTTCACGTGCGAACACTTGCTCTTCATCTGCTCACAGCGGTGGCAGCGCAAGCAACCAGTCCCGCGGCACGTACTGTTGCTGCCTCGACAGGCACCGCACGCCTTGTCTCCCTCCCATAGCTGGTCCCCTCGTCGACGCAGAGGCGTCTCGGATGTACGCTTCTGGCATAGCTCGTGGTTGAGACAGCGGTAGCTGTCATCGTTCGGGTTCCCGAGCTTAACGATCTCCTGCTAGTTGCTTATTAGTCAGTATCCTCATCGCGACTCGATATCCACTCACCGGAATCTCGACCGCTACCGCCATCTTCGTTTTCCCCTTCCCCTTCCTCACAGTCACGACGTCGCCCTCCTCGCCGTTTTTGTCTACGCGTTCATCGCCTATGTCCCCCTGTCGTTCCCCCTCAGCTTCCCTGCCCACCTCCTTCGCCTTTCCCTTCCCCTTCCCGCCCGCCGGTGCTTCGTCCTCGCTCGAACTACTCGAATCGCTCGGGCTGCTCGAGCTCTCATCCTCGTCCGCATCGCCCCCCGCTTGTCTTTCACTTCCCCCCCCGATATCACGACCCTCTCCTCCTCCTTGACGTTCCACCTCCGCGATGTACGCCTCGGCGGTTCCAATGAACTTCTCCGCCCTCTGAATAGCATGCTCAACGTCTGGGGGAAACTCGTCGTCGTCACCGCCCAGTCGAGCGGACTCAAGCCATTCCTACGAGGCCGTCAGTAGGATTCCGTGACGAGACGCTATGTTACGCACCACGAATTCCGTCGCCGTCTTACAAAAGAGTTGGAGAACGCTAACATTCTCTTCGATATGGGCCGGTCGCCCCCCGATTAGGTCGCTGAGCACCTTGCGTCGGTCCTCGAGGTGTGCGAGCCGTTGTTTTTCGTCGAGCGCCTTGTATTCTTCAATGGAGAGGCGTGGCATGTTGGACAAAGCAGAGATGGTGGTGGTTCGAGTTCAAGAGACGTTGACGAGCACTCGAGGATCCTCAAGTTCAACATTTTCGCTAAGATAGAAGCACGTCACATGATTTCCCCTATCCGTTGCCATTTGCGACTTCCATCTTCCCACGTCGATCACTCTCGATCTCTCGGCCACTCGGCATCGGCTTCTCGGCCTCTGATCTTCCCACACCGGTTATCCCGCGGTCCGATCTCCCAGCGCTTGCCCGTTTTGGCAGTCCCTTTGACGCTCGTCCGGTTGTTCGTGTTCGTTGAACTGGAGGTTCAACTTCTAAGAGCCCCCGGGAGGTGTAGGGGTTGCACCCCTGTTTACTCGTGCAATATACGCTTAGTAAGCATTTCACACGGTACAAAGCGTACTCTCGAACTCGCACTCGATTCATCTCGAACACTCGCGCACCATCTCCTTTTCAGGAATCTTCCCACGCACACTTTCCTCATCAGCCTCGATCACCCGCACTCCTCGTTGATATCACCTCGTGGTGATCTCCCTTCCTCTATCACCCGCACCCCCTGTTAATATCACCTCGTGTTCACTCCCTGCCTCTCGATTCAGCTCTATCACCCGCACTCCTCGTTAATATCACCTCGAGGCTCTCTCCCTCTCTCCCATCACCTCGCGTGTCATCTCGGACCGCACTCGCACCCTGCCAAGCACTCCATCAGTCACCCGCACTCCGCACTTTCCTCCTCACTATCCAATCACCTCTCGCACATATGACATCATACCTCTTTCCTTTATGCGCCACTCGCGCATTCCGCACTTCACTCTATCATTTCACTCTATCACATTCCATATTTGTACAAGTCCTCATTCCCTCCTCGCACTCGCACACGCGAGTTCCTTTGTACTCATCCTATGCACTCCACTTCCTTTCTCCTCCTCGTACTATCACACTGGTCACCAGGACATTGTAAATAGTGTACAAACAAACCACTCGTAGTGTATAAAAACCTGTACTAGTCACTACGAATATCAGCACAGTTTCACCCTCGAACTCTAAGCTCTTGCGAACTTCTCTCTGCCTTTGCGAACTTCTCTCTCCGTTGCGAACTTCTCTCTCATCACTCTCGTACTTCCGCGATCTTCCTCCTTGCGTGTTTGCGTCTTCGCGTTGCGTTACTTCTTCCGCGTTTCATCCTCGAGTGTTCTCTTGCGTTCCGCGTTACTTCCTCCATCTCCCATCATCCTCCTCGTACCTTCGCGATCCTTCTCCATCTACCTCGAACCTACCTCCATCTTCTCGCACCTTCCTCACACGTTCTCACACGTTCTCACACCTTCCTCATACCACCTCCTTATCACGCACCACCCCTATCACCCTATTACTCCTATATTTCTTAGGGGATACAGTCATCACACTTGGTAGACAGTTGCTACCACCTCGCATTTTATTACATTTTCACGCGTGTACTATCACGCATATTTACATCGATATGATCATAAGACCTACATGGTGAGCAAAACTATCAGTCACTGAGTTGCAAACGGACTGACGACCTTTTGCGTGCAGCTCTTCACTTACCTATTCTGCGCTCTTCTGACGTTTCCGATATGGTGTGAGCTATAGGCCAGAGGTATCAGCTGCAGTACTAGGCCATGGTTGTTGTCCAGGGTCGTGCAGAGGTAGATAGTGGCGAGCGAACAGATGTATGTAGGCCACAACAGAACACATGTGAGGACCTGATGAAGAACCTTTCGGCCCGGCAGCCCGGGGCTAGTGCTCAAGCGCTTGAACGTCATCAACGGCTTCGCCACCTTCGATAAGCCCTCTGAATAGGTACTTGGATCCATAAACTGTACCTCCTCGCCGACCGCAACTCGGGCTCCGCATAGAAGTGCGACAGGTAGCTTCAATTCTCGACGTGCCACCATGTTCTCGGTGATCGATGCCTGACACAGCGGTGTCACACTCATGAGAACGTTGAACCACTCTCAACTGATCCATCATTCCGCCGAAAATCTGTCCTAGATATATCTCATATTACATACCATACTGATGGATCTGGGGCTGGAAGGTGTTCATGTCCTCGTCACCGGTATGATCTGCTGCAAGTCTTGCCTCGAACCGCACTGAAGGCGCGCATTTAGGTGCAAGTGGTGGCATCGGTAAGCATAGCCATCAAACACTCAACAAGAAGCATATTTAAACCAAAACAGGTCTCGAAACTGCTCGCTTGTATCTAGGTACTTGTCCTCAGGCTACTATCCTTTTGTACGGAGGTCCTGACCGAAATCTTAGAGCTTGGGGCCAAAGTCTCGGCCCACTACAACCAAAATGCTGATCCCCTGCGGACGCTCAGCGAGGAATTCGGATCGGAAAGGATTAGACTTGTCCAAGCAGATCTCACCAACGAGCAGAGTGTTTCCGCACTATTCACGCCCTCACCGGACTTCGGGACCGTCCAAATCGCTATTGTAAACCATGGCATCTGGCCGACAGCAGACCAACCCGTTGCCGTCATGTCCCTCGACCGATGGAACCATACGATCAACACGAATCTCACCTCGTCCTTCCTCGTTTCACGAGAATTCCTTAAGCAATTATCCAGTGCGCCATCGCTAATCAAGGACAAAGCAAACATTGTATTCATAGGGAGCACGGCTGGGAAGTACGGTGAGGCCGGACATGCTGATTATGCTGTCACGAAGAGTGGTAAGTGTCCTCGCGCAAGCAATATACCATCTGGTAGACCGTGGCTAACATCCGTATTTGGCGCAAGCGATGATGTATGGGCTCACCCTGACGCTCAAAAATGAAATCGTGAAGATCGCGCCTAAGGGACGGGTCAATTGCATTGCTCCTGGCTGGGTTAAAACTCCCATGGCTGAAGAAACGCTGAAAGACACAGCGTTTGTCCAGCGCGCTCTCGCTACGTGAGCCTTCATCGCCATACCCATATTCACAATCATTACTGACGCTCCGCCTTCACGGCGGCTGTAGTACCCCGCTGAATAAGGTAGCCGAAGCCAGAGACATTGCGAATCAAATCGCTCTGGTGTCGTCTTCCACCGTGTCAGGTCATGTATCCGGTCAAGTTATCATGGTGGAAGGAGGAATGGAAGGAAGATTGTTGAACGTACCGCGAGACTTTCTGTGAGACGTCCTTGTTGTTTTGAAACAGGAATAATGATTCGTTCAAGTTCAAAATTCCTTACCTCAAGAGGCTCAGAGATCGGCTGTCCGACCACTTCACAGGCAGGGGAGATTCTATCACTACCTTCTTCCCACTCGCGGAGGGAATATTGCCTCGTCGTGCGTATTTCCAATCGCTGTCTTAGTGCCCCGTAGCATCCAAACCACGCTCGATGCTGGACTCGACCAACGCCCTCCAGGGTGTCCCTGGCCACTAACACTGACCCTACAAGTTTAAAGCTCCATTTAGGCAGATTCGGTCTCTTTCAAGTCCCACGGCAATGCCAAGAATCTACATGTTGGGGTTTTACGTAAATTTGCATTTGTTCATGTCTCTCCTTCTTACCAACTAATTCTACAGCACCTCTTCCCTCTTGACAATGGCCAAACGCAAATCCGTCGCATCTGACTCTACAAACCAGGTGTCAAAAAGGCAAAAATCTACAACACCTGACGAAGCCGAGGTGTCCAATCCCGACAAGGACTTGTCGGACGTTTCAAAATCCCAGCTTGTAAAACCAGACAGAGAGGCATACAGGGCCGACAAGGAAAGGATTTCGTCCGAAATAGAGCTTCTTAATGATGAATTGGTGCGTAACTCGATAATGCGATACTGTGTGACGCGTGAGCTCACCAACGACGCTGTCGCTATTACGTATAGTCTGCAGTTTGCGAGAAATTTGAACTTCTCTCAAAGGGTGCGAGCAAGAAACGCCGGAGCGCCTTGCGCGCTGAGCTGGAGGAAATAAAGAGTCAGAAGGCTCTTCAAAAGAGCTCTCGGAATTCTGTCCTTCACCAAGTCAGGTCCCTGGAAGAGGAGGTGCAACGAAAAGTAAGACGACTACATCCGTATACTCTTCAATGGTTCAACTGTCCCCTCGATAGACTAAGGCCCTGGATGCCAAAACGGCTAAATTTCCATTCAAAACTCTAGCTGATGTGGATGCGCGTATCAAGTCAGTACCGCTTCTTCCCCTAGAATAGTCGCACGCATTCACATCTACCCCTACCTAGGCAACTGGAAAGGCAGATTGATGATGCCGCTCTTACACTCGTCGAGGTAAAGCGTGCCGACGCGGAAATTAGCCAATGCAAGCGCCATCGGAGGATTATCGAAAGGTGCCAGGCCGAAGAGGAGTCGGTCATTCCCCTACGCGACACTCTTGACGAGCTCAAGAAACAACTTGAACTTGACGACAGAGAAATAACAGCTCTTAACGAGAGATGCGATTCAGTCAAAGGCCAGCTCGACCAACTCAGGACTGAAGTCGATGAGGCATATGGAAATCGTGACGCTCTGGCACAGGCAGGCAAGGACATTGAACTTAAACTAGTCGCCCTTCACGACGAGCGTAGTGCGCTGAAGCGGCAGTACAAGGATGCCAAGAAAAGCTACCTTGAGCAAGTCAAGGAAAATCGAGCTCGCCATGCTGAACGAGAGCCCGAGGAGCGGCCGAGGAAGCGTAGAAAAGCCAGAGAATCGCAGAATGACGACTGATAGAGGAAGCCCGAATCCGAATCTCGTCTTTCTGACGCAACGAACGAAGCTTGAAGTAATTTTATTCCTTGTAAGTAGAGGGAAGAAGGAGCATGAAGTCTTTCGCTTATCCCATACTTTCCTATAGGTCTATGTTGGATATTTAATTCTCTGCAACTGAATTGAAGCGTTTTTTTTTCTGACATTTTAGTACATACTACCCTCTGGTTGTGGAGGTTGTCAACGTTGGACCTGTGGCAAGACATCTGCGACTTCTTGGAGCAATGTCCGGGCCCGTCCAGTGTACCGACGCGTGATGGAATGTTACGAACAAAATCTTTCGAGCTCCAAAGACATAACCCGCAGCAGAACACAAACACCGGGATCGAACGGTTGGGGATGTGTTGCCGTCAACCGTTATGATGGAGTGCAGCTGAGTTACTTCGGCGATGCTAAGCCTACAAATCCTCCCAGCAGCCTCCAAGCTCAAAGGGCCCACCATGGTCTACCACTCACTGGGCCCGCCTGCACCGCTTTGATTATTCGAACAGGAGCTGCGGCTTTGATGCACAGATTTTGACCTCGCCCGTGTCCGTCAAAGCCGAGAAGGACACTATCATCCGCAGCATCTGATGATTGATTTGGGTTTATTTAAGAACCCATTGACGTGTCGTCAATGGAATCTATCGAACAAAACCATGCGCAGGGAAGAGTCTAGTATGCTTCGGTCAAGTTACCGCTATGCCTTGGATTATCACCACAAGAATGATAATGCCCGAGTCGACGCACCCTCACATGGAATGAGTTACAGGCAACCGTGGGACAGGGTTATCGCGCTGGAGATGATGATGGAATCATGGAGTCGAAGTGCAAGCAAGCACCGCCAAGCTCGCACGATCGGAGGTTCATCGAGAACGTTCCCTCATTGTTCAATTCATCGTGCCGACCCGAATGCTATTTCATCCAGATTTACGGGGTATCGTCTATCGTACTCTGGACATATTGGCTGGTTTCCAGCCTATTATGAAGTCACCTCCATCAATATTGAGCGTCGACAGAGATTCGGGGCATCTCACCCCACATCTCAATTAACAGGCTTCTAGCCAACGTATCATCACACCCCGAGTAACGTCTCATTTTTTTCTATATCATGATGTCTTCTGATGCACGTCTTTGATATCAGGTCAACATCCAGAACAGCCGCAACTTATCTGATATCGCTTAGATATGTTTAGACGGGGCCCTCCCAGTTTATAAGCAGGCCGATGTGCGAACCTGCACTTAAACAGATGGCTTCACCTACCCCAGTTCTGCACCTGGACAACACCCTTGGCGCACTCTTCTTGGGCAATATTGTTGCTGCCATGTAAGTTGTTCCTCTTTCGACGTTTCTGTCGACGATGACGCTTGTTAGATTCTATGGTATCACGAGCGTGCAGACATACATCTACTTCAGGACCGGCACTAAAGATAAAAATTGGCTCAAGAGTGTGGTGAGCGCACGTCAACTCGCTGGCGTCGCCTCTAGTAAGCTTACGTGCATCACCCCAACTCATAGATAGCGTTCTTATGGCATGTTGAGCCTAACTAATGATTGCCAGTTTCACCTCATATCTCACCGTAGGGTTCTTGACACCATTCACGTTGCGTTCGTCACCCATAGCCTATACTTCTCCTGTGTATCGAACTTTGCAAATCCGGCTGCATTGCTTATGAGTGTTTGGTATGTCAATAAGCCCCGAATCCTCAAGCTTGCTCACTCTGCTCCGTGCGTAGGAGCGTTTTGGTCTGCCCACTATTTCATAAATGTCACTTGTGCCTCTCTTACCTCCCAATTTGCAGGGTCAATTGTACATTACGGTCAGTAGGCCAACACTATCTGAAGGTTTCTTTACTGATGCGACCTTGTAGTGCATCAGCGATACCATTGTCAGAGGGTTTGTAGCATGATCTTTCACATGTTCTCTCCTACTAATACTATCTCTAAAAGGATTTTCTCTCAACGTGTTTGGCGGTGTATGTATCTCTGCTTCCCATACCTTGAGCCTAGCCAACAGCTCTCTAGTAAGCAACAAGAATATGTGGATAATCGGAGTCATTGTACGTGAAATCCATATGTGGATCCAGAGCTTCTGACATATTGTCTTATTATCTTAGGCTATACTCTCCCTTCTCGACCTCAGTAAGCGACATACAACTACATGGTTTTGTCGCTGACAAAGAAGATTCGCAGTCAGTAGCTTCGGTAAGCATTCTACTGACTTTGCGGCATACCTATTCACCACCGAGCGTAGTCTATGCGAGTCAAGCGTAAGCTTCATCGCATATCATTGCTTTCTCACTAGTGACATTCCTTCATTTCTAGGTTTAAGCTAGCCAGTACTGAAGAATTGACGACGCTGAAAGTGAAGATTATGCTTGTGTTTGAAGGTCATATCTGACATGCTTACTAGGATAAAATGGACCTGGCGGCGGCAAGTGGAGCAGCAGCCGATGCTACAATAGCTGCATCGATTGTCACGTCATTGCTCAAGTCACGTACTGGTTTCAAGCAGTAAGTATCGCCCCCGCGTCACTAACTCCATGCTCAGATCCCTTTAGAACTGACCGATTGATTACCGTTTTGATGGTCTACGCCATCAATACCGGTCAGTGTAGACTAGCTGATCTGTTTTAGCCGACTAATCCTATCGCCTATTATTAGGGTTGTTCACAACGTTAGTTTTACCAAAGCAGGTATTATATTCTCTGATATCTGATCCTCCCTTTCCTTTTGATGTAGCGTGGTCCGCGTTCTGTGCCTAATCAGCGTAAGTGCCGTGACCTTGTTTCCCAGCTCCGTACATCCGGCTTACAGACGACCCAGTTCGCAGCTTGGCCTGACACCTTTATTTTCGTTGGATTGTACTTTGTATTGTCTAAGCGTAAGCGAGAGAGTCGATGTACACTCATTGCACTATTGATGTTTTTTTCATTAGTTTCTCTCAACGCCCTCCTCGCGACTTTGAACGCTCGAGCAAAGTTACGTGAAGAATCATGTGGTGGTGTCAACACAGTGCCTGTAGAACTCGGCGGGTATAACAGTACAGCCAAGTTTTCGGACCAGACATCGGGATCATCAGGCGTACCTGAATCTGAGCCAGCTGTGAGTATTACTATGCCATCGCCTACGGAGCTGAATGAACTTGACAACCATTCTCCATAGAAATTGGTCATATGCGTGGATCGACTTGTTGAAACATCTGTAGACCCTCGTGTTGGCGTCGCTCAGTAGTAGTCAGCCTCTTCTCATTCCTATTTTCTCTTTGCGCCCCATCTTGGGTAACAACTGAAACTGAAGCTTTGAAGTATTGGTAGTTTCCGTGAATATCGGCGTCGAATATAACTAGTTATTTTGAGTGGCCGTAGGGGCTTATCAGGGGCTGGAGCCACACAGGCCAGCTTCTCTTGCGTCGTTACCGTAGAGGTAATATTATGGTTACGTTCAACGTTCATATCTTACTAGAAAGCCACAGACTACGATACTCATTTCGGTAGCGAAGATGAAACAACGGTCTACTTCCGTTTCGACTCTAGAGGTACAATAACTGGCCCCATATACCGCCTTGAAGATCTGCCTGCGACTCGTAATTCATCATATGTCAATAACCTTCGGGTAATCTCGAGTTGGCGCCGGGATTTTCAACTAAATTGGAATGCTGTTTGCCGTGCGTTTTATTCCCATTTTATTTCGTGTCAACTTGTACTTCGTTATTTCGACGTACGGCGAGGCCGAGTCAGACGATAGTGCGTGACGCGTAGATGGAGAGGAGAACTAGCTAAGCTCCTCGATTCCGGTCCTGGTGGCTGACCACGATTAGCTTCGAGCACTAGCTTTGGCCATTCGTGCCTCATGGCTAAGAGTTGCTGCTTTTGCTCTTCAGCTCAAGTCGATTTTTCGCCAATTTCACATAGGCAGACTGACGCCCGGTGGCAAATTCCGTCTCCGAGATTCGAGGAAACCAAACAATAAGTCCCCAGTAGGAGAGTCTGTGAGGTCGATTGTATCGTCTCGTGGGCGAAGGACGGGGAAAACCTAAGCCTGAATTGTTAGGGCTCGAATGACGGAGTCATGGAGGATGGAAGGTGGGCCGCCTGCAGTCTCATCTCCTGCAAGGGAAACCGAAAGGTGCTTTAGGCCGGGGACGTGCTGGAGGCAATCAACCGTGTCATTCACAGATTTGAGATGCAGCGTCAGGCTTTCGAGAGGACAGGGTGATTGGACGATCATGGATGTGCAGGCATTGATGTCAGATGATGAGCTGGGCCCATAGCTCCGGTGAGACTCTTTGAAGACGAGTTCACGCAAGGTGGGAAGGATCAAAGTATTGAAGAAAGCTGGGACGCCAATATCTGAGCCGAAAGTTTCAACCTGGAGTTCTTCAAGGTGATCTAGTTTCAGCCGGGGCCCAAAGTGCGCATCCAAAGGGCTTCGAACGTGAGGCGACATATTTTTGACCGGGGGCGCTGTTGCAACGTAGGCAAGGGGCTAGCGATTTTGGGACCATCACGAGTTGCCGTAAATTGAACCAGGACGTGGACACAAGCTCGTCGGAGAAATGGAAAAGCCAGATTGACTGCATAAGGTTTGTGGTAGGCCAATCTATGGCATTGTACGCTAGATGGCGGAGAAGTGGAGTATTGCCATCGCCAAGTCCATTGAGCAGAACAGGGCTTTGATGAGGTACGTGAGCTCCAGTTCTGAACATCGTTGGGAGAACGCCATCATCGTTTCCATGACACGGCGAACAACATCGAGGTAAGAAGCCATTGAACGTCCATACTCTAAGGTACGAACAGCGATGGAGAGGGGAAGAGTGCTCGATCGTCGAAGCCAAGTTTCGATGCCCCGACAAATAGCGTCCGTGGGGTAGCCCCCAGGGTTGTTTCTATTTGCCAAAATGTGGACTTGTATTCTTGACCATAGCTCGGGTGCTGACGGCGCTTTCTCGCCAACGTCTACACACTTGGGTGAAAGGCATTGACGACGGGCCAGTCCAGATGTGGGGCCAATCCCCCTCCCTCAATGGCAAGCAGGAGATGAAGATTCGAGAAACTTGAAGCAGTTCCGGTGGAAGCTACTTGAAGGGAAGGATGAGGACCGAGTGAGAGTGAACGCATTCTTTCAGAACTGCCCGCTTTGTGGTGAGTTGGTTCAACGCTGCAGAAAGAGAAGCGATCTGCATGTCGAGTTCGTCCAGTTCTGGCGTAGAAAAACGCAGAACGACGATTGCATCTTCATGGGCGCTAGTTTTGTTGCACCTTCCGTTTTGGTCATGGTTCGATTATGACGTATTGTGACGGACTTTGCGGCCGGCCCGAGTCATTCGTTGCATTGTTGGCGATTGAACTTGAATTCAACTTGAATTTCTTCATATCCCATTAATCTTCAGGTGCTTCCTCGTCTCTTTGGTGTTCACTCTCGCGGTGAGTGCTTCCCGCACTTTATTGTAACTTCCTTTCACCCTAAATCTAATTATTTGCCGTGCCAGATGACCTTTACCCCATACTTGTTCATGTGTCGGTTGATCGAATATTCAACGTTCAACGTTGAAGTTTCTCAGCGAAAAGTCGGTCGGCCTGGAGAGGTCCAAAGAGGTTATGATTTACTCAACGGCCCATCTCGGAGTGGGCATTCGACTACATGGTGATATCAGGCTCTGATTCGATGAGGTGAACAAGTGACTGACTATGATCCATTTCGTTAGGACGAAGGTAGTCAAACTGACAAGTATGACAATGCAGTGAGCGTAGAAGGGGAAGAACTATTGTGAATGGGGAATGGACTGAAGAGTGAGTAACGATCAACATCCTGCTCGAGTATAACTGGCTTTGACGGCCGATCCTAGAAAAATAGCATACCTCAGCTGAATGAACATTCTGCAACACAACAATCAACACTAACCCATGTGTAGCAGCTTTGAACGTGCTTCCGAGCCTTGTACATCGCTACAAGGGCGTTTCCCGCCTATGGCGGCACCGATGTAAGCTCAAAGATTACAGTAACGGAATCTCACACGGATTAGTGCCGACAGCGTTGTCAAACTTATCCAACGCTCGACCACTGTTCGCAAGCCTACAGCAACGTAATTCAAGAAGCAGGTAGCGTTACCATTGACTTTGAATCGGCTTACTTTCGAATGGGGTAGTAGCTAAGAATATGGGAACGTGAGGTCCAAGGCGAAGTTGATGGCTGGGGAGGGGAGTGGGTGGAGGATGGGTAGTTGAGAGGATGCAGTGAACCGTAAGTGACGCTTAGTTACTAGCACACAGGAGACTCCGCTGACACTAGCTATCTCAGCATTGTCTATCCTCTGATTTTTGCCCGCCTAGCATCAGGCGAGTCTTCTCTCGCTTCCTTTGTTTGTGTTCGCTAACAGTAACAGTGTCGATATATAGACGAATTGCCAGTTCTTTCATTCCTGCGATACGCAAACCCGTCTCAGAGAATGTGTGTGTGTACCTTGGTGAGAGTACTCGAGTGTATACTGCAACCGAAGGCGCGTATGATTCGCAGACCAGGCCACCGCTCGCAGAAGTCCGGACCCGTACATGGTCGCCCACTCTCACAAGTAATTTTATTCCTTGTAAGTGGAGGGACGACGGAGCGTGAATTCTTTTGCTTATCCGATAATTTCCTATACATAGGTCTATGTTAGAAATAATCTAATGCTTTGCGGCCGAGTTAAGCGTGTTTGACGGAAGGTGACTCCATGTTCGAGCCCCAATTCCAAAACCCGCAACGCAAGACAAGCCCAAAACTTCTACAACCGCACAGGATCAAGCAGTTGGGGTTGTGCTGCCGTTCCGACGAACACTTCGGCGCTGCTAGGCCTACAACTCCTCCCAGTAACCAGTTCGAACCCAATCATGGCTGCATCGCTTTGTTTGATACCATCCCTCCTCACCGGACATTCCCGCTGTCCCGGCTGCCATCTGCCTGCACCGCTTTGGTCAGGAGCCGCCGTTTGGAGCCACTGATAATTGACTTCGGCCGGACAAACAAAAACGAAGCTCTCGAACTGAGAAGGTAACTTTCTCTCGACTAAGAAGGTACCTTTCAATTGGCACCATCTGCAGCATATGGTGATTGAATGGGTTTGTTTCTAGATCCGAGAAGATGAGGTAGACAGACATCAATGGGTCAATGATGCTTCCCTCTGAAATGATTTCCTACGAATAGAACAAGGAGAAGAATCCGTGCTTTGGTGAGGGTACCGCTTGGCCGTGCGTTGTCGCCTCTCTGAGTGCCATCTTCACCTAGACTTATGAAGTTTCCTCTTCTGAACGGATCCAACTATCATACTCTCGACGTAGAGGCCGGTCTCCAGCTTATTGTGATGTCACTGGTCACCCTGCCCCATGCTCTGCGTTGGTAGCAACATTCGACGGTCATCTCTCTCCCCATACTGAACAATCCATCATCACCATCTCATGTGCGCTATTCATCATATCTTCTGATGCACATCTTTTGATAAGGACAACAGTGATTATATGGTTGCATGCCGCTCGAGGTGCTGGAACGTGATCATCATGATCCACTTTCGTTAAGTTCTAGTCCATAAAACAGGTCGATGTGCTCAAGGACGCAACACTCACTTTTATGGCTTCCCCTGCTCTGCACCTGGACAACACGCTTGGCGCACTTTTCCTGGGCAATATTGTGGCTGCCGTGTCGGTTGCTTTCTTTTGGTGCTTTTGCTGATGGTACTGTAACATTTATTAGATTTTATGGTATCACCACTGTGCAGACATATATTTACTTCAAGTCCAGCACTGTAGACGGGAGTTTCTTCAAGAGTTTGGTGAGCGCACCTCGACTAGTTGGCCCCATTCCAAGCTTACTTTAATTCATAGATATCGTTTCTATGGCATGTTTAGGCCCAACCAATCAGCGCTAGATTCATCTTACATCGTACTGTAGGGTTCTCGACACTACTCACGTTACGTTCGTCACCCATAGCCTATACTTCTACTGTGTTTCGAATTTCGCAAATCCGGCCGCACTGCATAAGGCTGTTTGGTTTGTCAACGAGTCCCTAATGACTTCAAGCTTACTCACTCTGTCCTATGTAGGAGTGTTCTGGTCTGCCCACCATTTCATAAATGTCACTCCTCCCACTCTGATCCCCAAATTCGTAGGGTCAAATATATATTACGGTCAGTGGTCAATGCCATCAACGTTTCTTCACTGATGTGACCTTGCAGTGCCTCAGCGATACCATTGTCAGAGGGTTCGTAGCGTTGTCTTTTGCATGTCTCCCGATAATTCCATCCCTCAAAGAATTTTCTGCCAACGCGTGTGGTTGTGTACGTAGCCCGTTTCTCTGCTTTTCGTTTCACTGACGAACGACTCTCAAGTGAGCAACAAGGATATGCGGATTACCGGAGTCATTGTAAGTGAAGTCCATATATGCGGAGCTTACCATGATAGCTTGTTGTCTTAGATTATCCCATCCCTTCTCTACCTCAGTAAGTGACAGACAATTCCAAGGTTTGTTGCTGACTATAACTATTCACAGTCGGTGGCATTGGTATGCACCATCTATATATCTAAGTATCCTGTATGACTTACCTACCCACCACGGAGCATAGTCTTTGCGACTCGAGCGTACGCTTCTTGGCGTAGCGTTGCTTTCTCACTAGTGACATTGTTTCTTTTTCAGGATTAAGCTATCCAATTTTGAAGAATTAAGGAGGCTAGAACTAAAAGTGAGGGTATGCTCATGTTTGAAGGATGCATCTGACATATGTAGCTAGGTCGATATGTTCTTAGCGTTGGCAAGCGGGGCAGCAGCCGATGCTACAATAGCTGCATCAATCGTCACATCATTGCTGAAGTCACGTTCGAGTTTCAAGCGGTGGGTAACTCCCTCGGTCTGCTAGCTCCATACTTAGATCCCTCCAGGACCAACAGATTAGTCACCGTTCTGATGGTATACGCCATTAACACCGGTCAGTGTGGAGTGGCTGGCCTGGTTTAGCCTGACTAACCCTATCGCCTACAGGTTTGTTCACATCGTCAGTGGTCTGCCAGAGTACATGGCATCAAACGCTCTGACTTATAATCCTCCCCTCTGTAGCGTGTGCCGTCTGATGTGTTTAGTCACCGTGCGTACCGTGTTTGCCAGCTCCGTATATCTGACTTAGAGGCGATCCAGTATGCGGTTTGGCCTGACACCTTTATTTTCGTTGGGTTGTACTTTGTATTGTCTAAGCGTAAGCGAGAGAGTCAACGTACACTCATTGCACCATTAATGTTTTCTTCATTAGTTTCTCTCAACGCCCTCCTCGCGACTTTGAACGCTCGAGCTCAACTACGTGAAGAATCATATGGTGGTGTGAACACGGTGCCTGTACAACTCGGCGGGTATACCAGTACAACCAAGCTTTCGGACCAGACTTCGGGATCATCAGGCGTACCTGAATCTGAGCCATCTGTGAGTATTACTATACCATCGCCTACGGAGCTGAATGAACTTGACAACCATGCTCCATAGAAATTGGTCATATGCGTGGATCGACTTGTTGAAACACCTGCAGACGCTCGTGTTGGTGTCGCTCAGTAGTCGTTAGCCTCTTCTCATACCTGGTTTCTCTTTACTATCTTCTCTTTGCGCCCCAGCGTAGGTAACGTCTGAGGCTCAAGCTTCGAAGTGTTGGTAGTTTCTATCAATATCGATAGCGAAGACAACTACTTCCGTTCAAGTCCGTGGACTCCATGTGCTCACAAATCGAGGGCCCTAGGGGACCAGATGGTTCGGGCCTCAGGAGTCAGGAGGCAGATCGATTTCTACTCGTATTCTTCCAGAGTTACACGCCTGGCGGTGAGTTGGTTCAGCGTTGCAGAAAGAGAAGCGACCTGCCTGCTGAGTTCATCAAGTTCTTGCTTCGGAAGTTCCGCTGCACCAGCGAGATTCGGATCTCTTAGATTTCTTTAGGCAGGCGAATGAAATGGTGCTTAGCGTGAGGACGATGGCATCAAGGGTCTGGGAGGACGTTACCGGCCAGTGTTCAATTGGACCTGCACCAAGCAGTCCGCGATGTCTTGGAGCAATGCGCGGGAACTTGGCAGAGGCCGATGACGGTGTGACGGAATGTGACACACATGTACAAGCTCGAACATAACCCGCAAAACGAGACTTTTTTTTACAACCCACTCGAGGGCCCACAGTCGCGAATGTGTTTTTGTTAAAAAATGAACTGCAGCTAAGTTCAGCGATGCTACAATCCCTCCCATCAGCCTCCAAGCTCCAATGGTCAAATATGGCTTTTACTGATCACTCACTGAGCCCGAACGCACAGCCTCGCTCACCAACCTTGTTCGTGGATCAGCTCTGTCAACAGAACCCTTTTCCAGCTGCCATCTGGCTGCACCGCTTCGAGTGCGACGAGAGCTGCGGTTTGCCCACCGACATTTGACTTTTTGCCAGTGCTAGACAAAGCGGACATTGCCCCGCATTTTGCTGGCCAACAAGGTAACTTCTCATTGGTGCCATCCGCAGCATAAAGTGATCTGGTTTCTTATTCAGAACCATGAATCCGACAGGTACTAATTACTCAATGAGGCTTCCGGCGATATGAGTCCCCGCCAATGGAACACGCCAGGTCCATTTCCTCGCTCACATCCGCTGTGAGGTATCCTAGTCAAGAGACGTCAAAGCTGTCCAAGCGGTCGCATCGAAACATGGTGAGGCTACTGCTTGGCGCGACGACGGAACCATGGAATGAAAGTGCAAGCAAGCGCTACATAGCCAGAAGGCTCGCACGGTCAAATTAAAGGTGCGTCCGAGTCGAGCGCGTTCCCAGGTTCATTGTTCGATACCTCCTTTTCCTTTCTCCGATCCACAATCAAAGATTATCGACCCTCATACTCTTGATATAGAGGTTCGTTTCCAGC
This sequence comes from Pleurotus giganteus, assembly GCA_032158425.1. Classification (NCBI taxonomy): domain Eukaryota; kingdom Fungi; phylum Basidiomycota; class Agaricomycetes; order Agaricales; family Pleurotaceae; genus Pleurotus; species Pleurotus giganteus. Next base: position 1,557,388 of record JAPEHR010000008.1, on the reverse strand, counting down.
CTAGAATGAGGTCGCTGCCACACCGCTCTGTGCTCTGCATTGAAAGCTGCAAGATTGGGCGTTGACAGAGATCCCGGCCATCACACAAACCTGATCTCAATGAACAGGTTTCCAGCCACCATGTCATCGCCGCTGTTCGAGCAGCGTCTCATGTGGGTGCTAATCACAACATCTTCTGATGCACATCTTTTGATAAGGACAACGGTGCTCTGGACGCTGGATCGTGATCATCATGATCCGCTGTTATTGGATTCGGACTCCCAGTTAATAAACAGGTCGATAGGCTCCAGAACCTAAGCACTCAAACGTATGGCTTCCCCCGTTCTGCACTTGGACAACACGCTTGGCGCACTTTTCTTGGGCAACATTGTGGCTGCCATGTAAATCACTCCTCTTTTGGTGCTTCCGCCAACGATAACAGTTGCTAGATTTTATGGTATCACCAGCGTGCAGACATATATCTACTTCAAGACCGGTACTACGGATAAGTCTTTCTTCAAGAGTTTGGTGAGCATGAGTCACTGGCGTCGATTTCCACGCTGAGGATGTATTGCTTAAACCTATAGATATCGTTCTTATGGCATGTGGAACCCGACTAGCGAGTGCTAGTTTCGCCTTACACCTGCCTGTAGGATTCTCGACACCATTCACATTGCACTTGTTACCCATAGCCTATACTCCTACTGTGTATCGAATTTTGCGAATCCCGTGGCGTTGCATAAGACCGTTTGGTTTGTCAATAAGCCCCGACTGCTCGAGCTTGCTCACTTTGTTCCATCCGTAGGAGTGTTATGGTCTGCCCACCCTTTCATAAATGTCACTCGCGCCTCTCTGATCTCGCTGATCTCCCAATTTGTAGGGCCAAGTGTACATTACGGTCAGTAGGCCAACGCCGTCTGAACATATCTTCACTGATGCCCCTTGCAGTGCATCAGCGACACCATTGTCAGAGGGTTCGAGCATTATCTTTCACATGTTCTCTGCTACTCATACTATCTCTCAAAGGATTTTCTCTCAACGTGTTTGGCTGTGTACGTATCCCCGTTTCTCCGAGACACCCTGAGCTCAACTCACTAACGACCTAACTCACTAACGACCAGTGAGCCGCAAGAATATGTGGATAATCGGAGTCATTGTACGTGAAACCCATCTGTGCGGAGCTTCCAACACGTTGTCTTATTGTCTTAGACCATTCTATCCCTTCTTTACCTCAGTAAGTGACATACAGTTACATGGTTTGTAGCTGACAAAGAAGATTCGCAGTCAGCGGCTTCGGTAAGCATTCTACTGACTTTGCTGCAATACCTATTCACCACCAAGCGTAGTCTTTGCGAGTCAAGCGTAAGCTTCATCGCATATCATTGCTTTCTCACTAGTAACAGTTCTTCGTTTCTAGGTTTAAGCTATCTAGTACTGAAGGATTAACGACGCTGAAAGTGAAGGTTACGCTTGTGTTTGAAGGTCGTATCTGACATGCGTACCAGGATAAAATGTACCTGGCGTTGGCAAGTGGAGCAGCGGCTGACGCTACAATAGCTGCATCGATTGTCACGTCCTTGCTGAAGTCGCGTACTGGATTCAAGCAGTACGTATCTCCCTCGCGTCACTCGCTCCATGCTCAGATCCCTCCAGCACTGACCGATTGATTACCGTTTTGATGGTATACGCTATCAATACCGGTCAGTGTAGACTAACTGATCTGATTTAGCCGACTAATCCTATCGCCTATAGGGTTGTTCACATCGTTAGTTTTACCAAAGCAGGTATCTTATTCTGATCTCTGATCCTCCCTTTTCTTTTGATGTAGCGTGGTCCGCCTTCTGTGCTTAATCACCGTAAGTGCCGTGACCTTGTTTCCCAGCTCCATACATCCGACTTATGGACGACCCAGTTTGCAGCTTGGCCTGGCACATATATTTTCGTTGGGTTGTACTATGTATTGTCCAAGCGTAAGTGAGAGAGTCGACGTACACTCATTGCACCATTGATATTTTTTTCATTAGTTTCTCTCAACGCCCTCCTCGCGACTTTGAACGCTCGAGCACAACTACGTGAAGAATCATATGGCATCAACACGGTGCCAGTAGAACTCGGCGGGTATAACCATACAGCCAAGTTTTCGGACCAGACTTCGGGATCATCAGGCAGACCTGACTCTGAGCCATCTGTGAGTGTTAAGCTACCATTACTGATAGAGCTGCATAGACTTGACAATCATGGTGCATAGAAATTGGTTATATGCGTGGATCGACTTGTTGAAACATCAGGAGATGCTCAGGCTCGTGTCGTTCAGTAGTAGTCAGCCTCCGTCCCTAGTACTTGACATCTGAAGAGTGGGTTATTACTAGTATTCACATTTTATGTGTCGTCCGCAACCTACTTATAAGTACTTCGTGAGTTTAGGAGTACTTCGTGAGTTTGCGTGAGACTTCACGATACTTTTGATTATCTAGTGAATCGCAATAACGATACTTAAGCGACAGCTTTGGCCACTCCTTCGTCATGCCTAAGAATTGCTCCTTTAACTCAGTTGAAAGTTCCCTTGCGAACGTCACAGAGGCAGACTGCAAGTGGGCAATGCCTGGCGGCGCATTTAGACCCCGAGATTCAAGGAAACGCAACAACGGGCCCCCGGTAGTACACACATAGTCGAAGAGGCCAATTGCATCGAGTCGTGGGCAAAGGACAGGGGAAGGGTTTGGCTGAATTGTTAAGGCTTGAATGACGGAGTCATGAAGGATGGAAGTTTCGTTGTCTGCAGTCTGTTCTCCTGCAGTGGATATCGAAAGGCGTTTTAAACTCGGAGTGTGCTGCAGGCAACCGACCATCGCCATGTCTGTCACCTGAGGTTTGAGACGGAGCGTCAGGCTTTCGAGCGGACAGGCTGATCGAATGATCATGGACGTGCATGCAATACGGTCAGATGGCTGTGTGGGCCCAGGGCTCCTACGAGACTCTTCAATGGTGAGCTCACGGAGGCTAGGAAGGTTCAAGGCATCAAAGAAAGTTGGCAAGTCAATGTTTGAGACTGTTTCAACCTGGAGCTCCTCCAGGTGCCCTAGCTTCAGGGGTCCAAGGGGTGCAGCCGAACGGCTTCCTAACGTAAGGTGGCATATTCTCAAACCCGGGCATTGCTGTAACATAGCCACAGCGTGCCATGGGGTTACCGATCCTGAGCGGACAATCATGAGCTGCCGCAAATTGAGCCAAGGTGTGGATGGTGTCCATCCCTGGAGGTGACATCCCCAGAGCGAGAAAGATACAAGCTGGTTGGAGGAGCGGAAAAGTTGGATTGACTGCATAACATCTGATTGATGCCGATCTATGGCATTGTAGGATAGACGACGGAGAAGTGGAGTGTCACCTTCACCGAGTCCGTTAAGGACAGTAAGGACTGAGTGAGGCACAGTGAGATCTAGCTCTGACCATCGTCGGGAGAACGCCATCATGGTTTCTATGACACGGCGAGCAACATCGATGTAGGAAGTCATTGAACGTCCGTACTCTAAGGCGCGAACGGCGACGGAGAGGGGATGAGTACCCGATCGGCGAAGCCAAGATTCGACACCCCGACAAATAGCGTCTGCGGGGTAATCTTCCTGTTGGTCTCGATAAACTTGGACTTGTATTCTTGACCATAGCTCGGGTGTAGATAGAGCGATTTCTCGCCAACGTCTGCACACTTGGGTGAAAGGCATTGACGACGAGCCAGTCCAGGCGTGGGGCCAATCCCCCTCCCTCGATGATAGCAAGCAGGATAGGAAGATTCGAGAAAGCAGTTCCGGCGGAAGCTGCCTCAGAGGAAGGATGAGAAGTGAGTGAGAGTGAACATATTCATTCAGAGTTGCGCGCCTTGTGGTGAGTTGGTTCAACGTTGCAGAAAGCGAAGCAATCTGCCTGTCGAGCTCATCAATTTCTTGCCTCGGTTGCACCAGCGAAATTCGGATCTCTTGGACCTCTTGACGCGAAGGTGGCTGATTAGAGTCAAAGAGGTGCTGGAATGAGCTGTTCATTGTGGACGATGACAACTAGTAGTGAGTACTTGAGTGGCCAGTGTCAAAATCTGATATGTTGATAATCGCTGGCATTAGCTGAGACATGGGAGACTCACACGGTACGTCTCAATCTTCGGATGATATTGTACGTATTAGATTTGTGGTCACAATTGCCAGTCATAGGGGACTCAGGGGTTTCCCAGGGATAGACGAATTTTCTTCGTCCCAGGCGTGCACCTCATGGTTTCAAGTCTAATCCTAGTGCTTTGATTTTAGGCTTCAGTTCCTCTTTGCAATCGGAGGTCTCGGAAGCCAGCCACTCCCGGATTGTTGGAGGAGGCGTAGGTGGCTCAGATGTCACAAGCGGAGGCTGATAGGTTGTCGGGTCGCGCTTTGACTGCGTCTCATGATCTATATCGATGGCCCTGCAAATGACATTCTACTCAAGCCATTGCGTCATTGGCGCATTCTTCAGTCTCAACAAGGGCTCCTGAACAAAGCGGCCTTCAGTGGCGTGCGCTCATATGGAGTATTGAACACTAACCATCCAAATCTAGTAACCACCTGAGCTTTGGTTGAGCCACTTCGTCGATAGTACGCCATTGTTTCAATCTTCAATACATGTCAAAGCGGCCCCTCGAGAAATGGTTAAATAGCCCCGCCAGACAGTCAGCCCATCCATCACAGTAACCTCAGTCACTACTACCCGACGTCACCCTCTCATATCATCCAACCTCCGAAATGGCTGACTACGTTCCAAACTTCGGCAGATCCGAGGGCATGATCGGGCCCGTTGGTCTCTGGAAATACGTCGATAGGGAAGGACTCCTCGACATTAGCCTCAACGTCGCCCGTGGCCGTACTCTCCGCACTTACCGCCCAACATCAAGGGACCAGCACTGGTCGCTCTCCTGGACGCTCGGGAAAGCAGGCAGCGGTCACGACGTTCAGCGACGCGTGCATATTGTCCGTGAATCAGGCCGTAACCATCTGACCAACTGGGGACCTATCACAGTCGCGATCGGGAATGCAACCATCAGCGAGGAAGTAGCCGTCAACATCGGTCGCGTAGGTTTGAAGGAAAGATTGGCCATCGAGGAAATCGCTAAGAAGACACCCGTGCGCAAGCCCAACGGTGATTGGAACTGTCAGAATTGGTTGGAGACGGTGCTAATGGAGGCAGTGGCGAAAGGCCTCCTCCCTCGGGAGGGAGTCCAGAACGCGTTGATGCGCGCCCGTGCGGTACAACCAATTCCTTTCCCCCGGTAAAGATCTGTAGCACATGCGCATCCGATTCAACCTTTATGATCACGACTTGTATACGAGATGTAGGATACGTGAATGTTGACAACAAGACTTGTTATTGCAAGCATCCTGTGGGGGTTCCAGTCAGACAGCCAGTAAACGGTGCCATTTCGAGGGGAATTGTTGTTTGACAATCAGTGCTACACCAATACCGAGGACCTGCCAAATCCGTGTATAGACGTTGATACCGCGAAAGCGGTCGCAGGAGAACGCCAAAGATGGAGCAATTCCCTTCAAACCAAGCATGGCAAGTAGCTGCGAAAGGTACTTGTGGCTTCGCATCTTTCGTTGGACAATGTATGGGTCCGATCTTGTACGGAGAACGAAGAGTGGTCTAATTGAGAGTGGTCGATAGTGCAGAGAACGATGGGCGAAAAGGCTCCGATCGTCATAGAGTTTACGGTGGAGTGATCAAAGGCCCACTCGAACCCACGCGAGCCATATTTAGAAGACCAGGCGCAGAAACTAGGTCTTCGTGCGGCGTCATATCTTCTCTCGGAATCCGGGATGGGATGGGCAGGACTGTTCGAAACAATCTCAAACTCGCCTCATCAATACCTGCGGGGAAGAATGTTGACAAGCAGCCACAATGGAATGCAACGAGGGGAAGGGTCACATATAGCCATAGTTTTGCTGATGCTTATGATAACTTCTTGGGAGGTATAGCAAGGGCGCCACGGTCGATACTTGATCTTTCTCACGTCGGAATCATTCATCAGTAGAACAACTTGTCGCCGCTTTGAAGACGCGCACGATGCAGACAGAGGAATTTGAGTGCTATTTGCAAGTGGAGATCATCCAAAGGTAGAAGGCGAATTGGATAGCGAACTACGGGATTTGAGACTGTCGAAAAGACGGCTTAGCAAGGAAACACCAATCATTGGTCTGAAGATTATTCAACATACGTTGGTCTGGTGCCAGGGCGGTACCGTAGGACTTCTCCCTGTCTCCCATGTGTGCCAAAAGCATACCAGGAATTCGCGTAACAGCGTGAACATGACGCGGGGGGTGTTGCCTCGTTTGTGATATCAGCTCCCACACATTTCTAGACGCAATACACTCGCGGCGCCTACGAACCGAATGAATGGTGATGCTATCGTGCCCTTGGGGCCTACCAGATGGTCCGTTTGGCCATGCATCCAGTGTCTCCAATCGTACGACAGACGTTCTCCACAATTAGCGTCCGGTACGGTGATTTTTCTTATAAAGCATAGAAGCACGATTGATTGTCATAACGGCCGAAAATAACATGAGGCTCTGGGATAAATTTTCTCCAGTAGGCCGTGTCGTGGGTTTGAACATGTATACCCGAGCTTCTACGCGTGCAACAAGAGGCACTGGGGACCGTGGAACACGGTAAGGCCTGTTCCGCATTGCTCAACGAGACAATCGGTGCCAAGGATACGGGGTAAGCATGGAGGCGGCACCCGAAGTAGATGTCGTAAAGTTGAGCGTTGAAGGAGGCTTCTCGACTTCTTTAGGTTCTGATTTTGCGGACGTACGGAGGCTAGTTCGCTGGCAGGCATCAAATGAATTCGATGGGCCATGACAGCAGCATGGGCTTCATGGAGACGGCCATAAAATCTAGTGCAAGTCGAGCTGGCGCTGCGGTGCAGAGAGGTTTGTGCTAAACGACGCCAAGGATCTAGCGGTTGATTGAGAGTGACGTGACAGTGACGTGATGGTGTGGGGAACAAAGAAATAACCTTTCTCCGTCCACGTGGTTGCGGTTTCCCACACTTGAATCTTACGCCAAGCCAAATGCAGGTTGGTTGCCGCTGCGTTGCCGAACAGCGAAGCCATCCAGATATGCCTCGCACACTTAAGATCCATGGCCGAAGACTCTCTCCTCAGCTCCATCACCCTCGCCCCCCATGAGGAGTCTTTCTCTGCTGGCCCTTGCGCTCGCAGTCGTCGCCCAGGACGATGCCTCGCGGTCGTCGACAACACTCGTCGACTTTGCCTCATCCTCAGCCGCAGCATCAAGCTCTAATGCGATTTCAATATCCGTCGCGTCTAGCAGGTCCAGCACGGTGACCAACTCTGCTGCCAGTGCTTCTACGTCGGCAGGCACGACGTCGACGGTGGCAGCTTCGTCAGTCTTTACTTCGTCTTCTGTTGCTGCGACAACATCGTCCGGCCCGGCGTCCGCTTCTGGCTCGGTGCTGTCTTCGACGTCTGCCGCAGCATCGTCTAGTGTTGTTGCTTCTTCTGGCACTGCGACTCCGATACCCTCGATCCCAATAACACGGTACTCATTCACTCCGTTCCCGACGCCTTCACAACAGCCAGTTCCAGGTGTATTTGAGGTCACAGACCCCAACAGTCCGCCACCCGTGAATTCCCCCATTCTCCCTGATTTTAATCAAGCATGGGCTAGCGCCTACGCGAAAGCAAAATCCCTTGTTCGTGTTTCTCAAAATTCAATACGTGATTTTGCCACTTGAGTCTAATTCCCTGCGATCAGATCGCGAAATTCTCTCTAGAAGAAAAGGTTAACGTTACCACGGGCGTGGGGTGGATGAATGGCCTCTGTGTAGGCAATATTCCTCCCGTGCAAGACTGGCCTGGTTTATGCCTCGAGGACTCCCCACTCGGCGTGCGCTTCGGTGATTTCGTAACTGCGTTCCCTGCCGCGATTAATGCTGCTGCCACTTTTAACCGTCGCCTCATTCGACAACGTGGTCTCTTCATGGGCCAGGAGCATGTCGGCAAAGGTGTACACGTTGCCCTTGGCCCAATGATGAACCTCGGCCGGGTAGCAAACGGAGGAAGGAACTGGGAAGGCTTCGGCGGAGACCCATTCTTATCTGGTGAAGCCGCCTATGAGACCATCCTTGGTATGCAGGAAGCAGGTGTCCAAGCCTGTGCGAAGCACTACATTAACAAGTACGGTGAATACTTGCGATTAATCTGCGACGCTCACCGTTGTATTTAGTGAGCAAGAGCATAAGAGAACCCAGTCAACCTCGGAAGTCGATGACCGAACTCAACATGAGATTTACGCTCATCCTTTCTTGAAGAGTGTCCTAGCTGGCGTCGCGAGCGTTATGTGTTCCTATAGTATGTTGTGTCTCCCGTTAACAATGTCGTTACTCACGCGCCTGCTTGTAGATGAAATCAATGGAACCTTTGCATGCGAGAATGACAAGATGCTCAACGACGTCCTGAAGCGAGAATTTGGTTTCCAAGGATGTATGTCTGCTGCTTCTCGATCAATCTGACTTCATCCAACGTTGCAATACAGATGTGATGTCCGACTGGCAGGCCACCCATTCCACCATCTCGGCGATAACTGGCCTCGATGTAGGTCTTTCTAAACCGTAATACAATGGTTAGCTAACCCCGGACGTAGATGACAATGCCCGGAGATATCACCTTTGGCTCAGGTAATTCTTACTTCGGCGGGAACCTTACCGCGTATGTACAAAACGGCACAATCCCCGAGTCTCGCGTTGATGATATGGCAAGTTATCATTACACCCTCTTACCTGATATTTGCCAACCAATGTTTTAGGCCACTCGTATCCTCGCGGGCTGGTACCTTCTCCACCAAGATGATCCCAAATTCCCTACCACCAACTTCGATGCTTTCCGACCTGATAATGAGCAAACGAATTTCCACATTGATGTTCAGGATGATCATGGGGAACTCGTCCGCGAGATGGGCGCAGCCAGCACGGTCTTGTTGAAGAATAAGGGGAATGTTTTGCCCCTGAAGAGGCCGCGCAGTATTTTCTTGGCAGGCAGTGATGCCGGTCCCGGGAGGATCGGGCCGAACCGCTTCAGTGATCAAGGTGGGAACGATGGTATATTGGCGATGGGATGGGGATCTGGGTAAGTTCGTTCTAGGGAAGCCACCATTTTTTTCTGACATGACTCGCTAGCACTGCCAATTTCACCTACCTCATTTCGGTATGCCACAATACTTTGCGCTCATCCCCGCCTGCTTATCTCGTTCTAGCCGTATGAAGCCATCCAAGCTCGTGCTCGCAAAGATCACACTACCCTCTCGTGGAGCTTCGACGATTTCAATCTCCCTCGCGCTGGTAACATGGCTATCGGCAGGAGTGCGGCCATCGTTTTCATCAACTCTGACTCCGGCGAGGAGTACATCACCGTGGACGGCAACTCAGGCGATAGGAAGAACTTGACAGCATGGCATGGTGGGGATAACCTCGTGCAGGCCGTCGCGGCGCAGAATAACAATACCATCGTCGTGGTACACAGCGTCGGACCTATCATCATGGAGCCCTGGATTGATCACCCCAACGTCACTGCTGTGAGTACCATTGTGAAGACGATCTGACGTACCTTATGTATGAACTGATGTTTCTAGGTACTCTGGGCTGGTCTTCCGGGTACTGAGGCGGGTAACGCTCTGGTCGATGTGCTCTACGGCGCTTGGAACCCGTCTGGACGACTTCCTTACACCATCGCTAAACGGCCGGAAGATTACTCAGCACAGCTGGTCCTCGGCGGCGGTCCCCAGGACATCCTGTCTATTCCTTACACAGAAGGTTTGGAAATCGACTACAGACACTTCGATGCGGTACGCAGCCCTCTCTGAGTCCTGCTGTGGCTCAGACTAATGTATATTTCATTTCGTGACAGAGGAATATTACCCCCCGGTTTGAATTCGGCTTCGGTTTGAGCTATACCAAGTTCAAGTATACCAACCTACATGTCTCGAAGATTGGCAGCCCCGACGGCACACAAGGCGATCTAGAAGGGGCGTGGGCTGCTGGTAAAGCCAGCCCTCATGGGCAAGGGTCTTCAGCCGCTCTTTGGCTCCATCGTCCAGCATTCAAGGTTACGTTTAATGTACAAAACGTTGGCAAGGCGTTTGGTGGCGATGTGGGTATCCCGCGTTTCGTTCCATGTGACAGACACGCTGATGCTAGACTTATCGCAACAACAGATACCCCAACTATACGTTAATATGCCAGCTTCAGCTGGAGAGCCGCCTTCGTTGCTCAAGGGTTTCACCAACGTTGAGGTCTCGCCGGGTCAGACGAAGACCGTGACGATCAACTTGTCGAGATACGACCTATCGATTTGGGATACCGGTGCCCAAGGGTGGCGGAAGCCACAGGGAACCATTCGTTTCTTCGTCGGCGCCAGTAGTAGGGATGTACGATTGAGTGGAACCATTCCCGCCTAAAGAGGTCATGTCGTCCCGCCATTCGGCTCCGGTGGCGATCACGCGTCACAATAGACCTTACTGACATCTTGTGCTTGCAACTGCAGCTTGGTTTCCTTGTTCTATCACACTCGTTTTCTTGAAACCTTGTATTGATTTGGACTATCTTTCAGGTAGCTACAAAAGCGTAAAAGCCTACTTACCAACGCTGTATTTGACCTTCGTCACTCCTTCGTTATACCCATACCCATACCCGACACAACATACAGAGACAATAATCAATTTAACCATTGCAAACAATGTTTACGATGGAAGCTTATTTGGTTTTAGCCACCAGTCCTTCAGTGGGCCGGTCTCCGGAACGGTGGGTGTATTTCCGAACCTTTCAAGGGTAGTGTATGTCTTCGTTTCGCGGAGACCTTTACTTCCTGGGTTCCGTCTAGGGTCTTCTAGGAGCTTCGGAGCTTGTGCTTGTGACTAGCACCATGAGTTTCATTGCTGGTGGCTCATCTCGAAGCATGCCCTTACCTCGTGCTGCGACGAGCGCCATGCGCTGCTGGACGCGTTCCGCCGTCGGCACCTCCTCCCGATGCGCGTCATCAAGGCTAGCAGAGCATGACGAGCCGCCCCAGCACCGTTCGGAAAATCCGAACACTGCAAGACATGTACTGTGACCCAGCTGCTGACGCACGGCGAAGCTATCGATGGTGGATAAGCTCAGTCATTTGATCTAGGGCCCGACGAGATACCTATGGAGCGATGGCGAAGTCGCGGGTAGTAGCGTCCCGCGTAGCTGTATTTATACATAGGTGGGCAGTTTCACTAGCACCAGGAGGCTCCCCAACCATGATGCCTTTGTGCTCATTCGTCATCCTAGCCGTCGCAATAACCACCTCTCTCGGCGCATCGTCGAGCGCTCGGAGTTCACTCCCTACGTCGCATCTTCCTGCTAGTACTAATCCAGGATCCAAGGGAGCACGCTCCGCCTCCTCTGCGCGTAGTACTCAATCTTCGTTAATTTCCTCTGGACAGCTAACGGCGGCGGCTAGCTCTGCTTCGGCGTCTCTAAACATCGTCGAGGCGACTTCATCTGCCTCGGTCTTATCCTCGCCTTCTTCATCTCCCTTTCAGTCACCAATACCAGGAGTCTTCCCCGAGACAGACCCGAGCCATCCACCTCCAGTGGAAGATAGCACTACAGTTGTCCCCAGCTTTGATCAGGCTTGGAAAACTGCGTATGCCAAAGCCAAAGCCAAGGTACACACTCCGTAATAAATTTCAAGCCATAGAATTGTCATTGACCTCACCTGATAGATAAGTGGCTTCGGTATCGATGACCTAGTCTCTATCACGACTGGGCTTGCCAGCACCGGTTTACCAGGACGGTGTGTCGGTAACATTCCACCGATAAATGGACCTCAAGGATGGCCTGGGTTATGCCTACAGGTAGCTTTGCCACCAATATTACTTGTCCGTTGCTCATTCTCTCATAGGATTCGCCTTTGGGTGTTCGTTTAGCTGATTTTGTCACTGCTTTCCCTTCTGGAATCAATACCGCAGCGACGTGAGACTTCGATTTCGTCCCACAACATATCTTTCGGCTTACCTTGTACGTTTATAGGTTCAATCGTGACTTGATGCGAACGAGAGGCCTATTCATGGGACGCGAACATGTTGGGAAGGGAGTTAATGTAGCGTTAGGACCCATGATGAACTTGGGGAGAGTTGCCGAAGGAGGTAGGAATTTTGAAGGGTTTGGTGCAGATCCTTTTCTCGCTGCAGAAGGTAATGAAAACCTCGCATCTTCGTCAAAGCAACCTGTTTACTCTTCTATTCTAGCGTCCTATGAGACGATCTTGGGCATGCAACAGGGTGGTGTTCAAGCCTGCGCCAAACACTTCATAGACAAGTATGTTAATATTCAAGTTATATCGATAGGTGCTGATAGGGCCGTCGGCAGCGATCAAGAGACTGCTCGAACGACGTCCTCGTCGAATGTTGATGAGCGGACTCAACACGAGGTGTATGCCCTCCCGTTCTTACGGAGCGTCATGGCGGGAGTCTCTAGTGTTATGTGCAGCTATAGTGAGTGAACAATGCTGTCCACCTCACACACACGAATGACTTACCAATCTAGACAAAATTAACGGGACCTACGCCTGTGAGAATGATCAAACTTTGAATGGTTTGCTCAAGAACGAGCTAGGATTCCATGGCTGTATGTTATTTACGCCTTATTCTTTGCGACGCTTATGTTGCTTGCAGATGTGATGTCAGACTGGGGAGGCACGCACTCGACCCTCTCTGCTGTAGCTGGGCTGGACGTGCGTGCGCATACGTTGTTTCCTTCTACGAGTCCTGATGCCGGTGTACAGATGACTATGCCGGGAAACATAGGTCCAGGACCTGGTTCTTACTTTGGCGGGAACTTGACTACTTTCGTCCAGAACGGAACGATTCCACGCTCTCGTTTGGAAGATATGACAGTAAGCCCCTAATGTTACCCTAGCTCCTCTCAGTCACTGAGGAGGTTGCAGACGCGCATATTGGCTGGCTGGTACCTGCTTCACCAGGATTCTCCATCTTTTCCAAAGGTTAACTTCAATGGAAATAATCCTGCGGACGAAAGTACAAACGAGCACATCGACGTCCAAGATGATCATCACAGCGTCGTTAGGGATATAGGGGCGGCCAGCATCGTCCTCCTGAAGAACGTCAACAACACTTTGCCTCTCAAGAAGCCTCGAAGCATACTTTTGGCAGGTAGCGACGCAGGACCTGGTCATATCGGGCCAAATGAGTTCCGTGATCAAACGGGCAATGATGGTATATTAGCTATGGGTTGGGGCTCAGGGTCAGTCCGAACTAAAGCAATGTCAAGTCCTAGTCTCTAATGCTCGCATTCCCTCAGAACCGCCAACTTCACTTATCTGATTTCGGTACGTGGTTAAACATCCAATGTTTCTCCCCGAGTCTGATTTCTTGCTGGCTTCTAGCCGTTGGAAGCCATTCAAGCGAGAGGGCGAGCGGATAGAACGTCCATTTCATGGATCCTGGATGACTTCAATTTGGATCGTGCGGGAAATATGGCGATCGGCCGTTCAGCAGCGTTGGTATTTGTTAATGCCGACTCAGGCGAGGGCAGCGATAGAGCGAACCTCACGATGTGGCACGGAGGTGAAGACTTGATCGCGGCCGTCGCAGCTCAGAACAAGAATACAATAGTTGTCGTCCACAGCGTTGGACCTCTGATCGTAGAACCCTGGATAGATCACCCGAATGTCACTGCGGTAAGTAGGGCTGCTGGTGATGAGACGGTTGAGCCGCTGACTTACACATTATTTGTGTCAGGTTTTGTGGGCTGGTGTGTCGGGTACAGAGACTGGGAACGCCCTTGTCGATGTACTCTACGGTGATGTCAATCCCTCTGGGCGATTGCCATATACCATCGCCAAGCAATTGGAAGACTATCCAGCACAAGTCGTGCGAGGTGACTTGAATGTACCCTATACTGATGGGTAGGGCACTATTGCTATGCGTCGAGCTGCTTATTCACTCGGATGGAACTCGTAGGCTCTTTGTCGATTACCGGGGCTTCGACGCAGTACGGCCGCATCATCCATTATTCGTGGAACTCGAATATTGACCTCCTTTTGCAGCGCAATATTACCCCTCGCTTCGAGTTTGGTTTCGGACTTAGCTATACCCAGTTTTCCTACGAGAATCTGCGGGTATCTCGATTGGATTCTCCTAAGAGCAGTCAGTCGGACTTGGAAACCCAATGGGAGGCGGGAAAGACAAGTCCCACGGGATTCGGTTCTTCCACCGCCCTTTGGTGAGTTGTTCACTGCTGGGATTGGGTAGCTATTGAGCAGTCGGTCCTCGAAAGGCTCCATCGCCCTGCTATCAAGGTTTCATTTGATGTCCGTAATACTGGGGCTGTTGCTGGAACTGAGGTGAAATTTTGTCGCCTTGTTCAAATGCCAATGCTCGCTGACCGAATAACAATAGATCCCCCAGTTGTATATCCAGTTCCCACCTTCTGCTCAAGAGCCACCATCCGTCCTGAGAGGCTTTGACCACGTTCAGCTCTCACCCGGACAAAAGCTAACCGTGGACATTTTCCTCTCGCGACACTCGATGTCTATATGGGATTCTGTTGCTCAAGGTTGGAAGAAGCCTGATGGACGTATTGGTGTAATGGTCGGTGCCAGCAGTCGGGATAGTAGATTACATGGAGAAGTCCCTAGCAAATAGTAGCTATCATCCCTACCGTCCAAATATTCAATCCTCGGTGTGGGGTTACGTTGGACGTTAACATGTAACGGTTAAGAATCGGTGATTGCAGTTGGAGTGCAGACATTTAGCCCTGTAATCAACCACAAGCATCACAAAACGAACACACTATGATACATATTTTTTATAATTTCAACAGTTTAAAAGACGTATAGAAGTGTGTACCAACGAACTCGGAATTGCAGAACGGGAGGCGCCTCTGTGCAAATCAGATACCCACAATCGCCTTGAACGCTTCGAAGTATCTGAATAGCTCCCGTCTGCTATCAAGAGGCCTCATCCCTTCAGCGTGCCGACTGACTGGGCGAGGAACAGTTGGGTAGCACCAAGTCACTCGGGTTTCCTCTGGAGGATAAAGGCCGTTGCGAATATGAAAGGCCAGGGTCTCTGTGACAGGGATCTTAAAGAATGCGGGAGAGGAGCCGACCATGACGATGCCGGGCATGACCTAAGGAGAAAATGGGGTCTTGGCAGAGATTAACCTAGCCGCAAGACTCACCCTCTCCTTCACTGGTGGGGGACCAAAAAATGTGGACTTTCCTTCATTATTCTTGGAAAAGGCTGCGACTGCCTCTACAACAAGTTGAGCTGGCGCATCGATATACCCCCCTCTCTCGTCTGCCTGGACAAGGAGAATGATATTGTTCTCGGCGCGATCGAAAAGACAGACGCTGGGCTTTATGAGTGTCGTTTCACGAACAATATCGAAGAAAAGGTTCATTCTTGTGCGTGCCACTCGCTTCCGATGGACATAACCCAGAACCTTGAACAGTTCAACGACAAAATCAACAACGGCGGGTTCACCCTCCGACGCCGTAGTGTGGCAGATATTGAGCAGTTCGATGAACTCTGCGTTGCGATGCTGTTGCATGCTTTCGGCATCGAGGCTGCTTAGCAGTTCTTGGTCAACTGGGGGCTGCGGTAACTCCTGTAATGAAATTAAAAAATAGGTAAGGCGGAAAGAAGAGCTATCCTTGTCCCACCTGCACGCCGAAGAACTGAAGAGGCTTCACATTATTAAGGCTGATATGATACGCATTGAGGTCATTGTACGTCCAAGCATTTCCAGACTTTGGGGAGCGGGTGAGATGAGCCATGGTTAAACGTTAAGGGGGCACGATCAACGACAGGAGGCCACATCCATTCAGGGGGTCCCTGAGTTCAGGGTCGGCGCTTGGGTCGCGTCTGCCCTCGTCTCTTGTGGCACTGCGGGCTCACTTTCTTCTTCTTCCCTTATTCAAACAAGCTGCGACGCGCCACTTGAGTCGCTCTCATTTCTTGACCTTCTTGATTTTCGGACGGGATGCGGTCAAGCATTCTCGACGCGTTGGACAAGTCCTTTGGGACGGACGACGGGGTGGAGACCTCCAACAGCAGCTTCAGTGTCGAAGAGGGGAGCTCGCTGTCGTCTCCTGCTAAGCACCGTCGTTTCTCAGATGGAATTGGATTAGGCTTACCTGGTAAGTTTCCTCCCGAACTTGGCGTTTACGGCATCCCTGTGAGGTGCTGGGAATCTGACGTCGGCTATCCTACCCGGTCAGCTTCACAGAAGGTTCTCCCTTCCCCACGCGTCAAGTCCTCACCCAGAAAATCCATCGCCGCTCAATTATGCGATTCTGGTGGCTTTAACCTGAACTATGATCATGAGACGCCTCTGCGTGGTATTGATATTGGTGGCGAGGACCAGCAGCTGAAGTAACGCGGTTTCTGTTTCGCCTCTTGACTTTCACTTTCTGAACTGCCTTTGTTTCGTAGACTTGCAGAATTCGTCACCAAGTCCATAGATAATCTGAGCCATGGGTTGACTGTTCGAGCCGCAATGAAGGAGCTTGGTCTAAGAGAGTATGTTCCCTCTTTCATACCTTTTTTGCGCCAATATCATTTCCTCCTTGCGTTCCTAGCAAGACCGATCTCCTGCCTGGCTTGGACGTCCGTCTCCTGCCTCATCAAGCAATTGGGGTAAACTGGTACGATAGTTGCATGCACAGTTCGTCTATATACTGATCTTGCTTTAGGATGTTAGCGCAGGAGAAAGGTCGCGAAAAGGGTGGTATTCTCGCGTATGTAGCAACCTATCATCATTGTAGATCGGCGTCATTGACCGCACGCATCACAGGGACGACATGGGACTTGGGAAGACTGTTCAGATGATTGCTACAATGGTCATGAATCAGCCTGACCCTGACGATAAATATCGCACGACACTCGTTGTGGTCCCAGCCGCCCTTCTCCAGCAGGTTCGCTACTTTGTTGTCTCCACGTCCGCCTCGCTCATTCGCTTCTAGTGGAAAGACGAGATCGATACCAAAACGAATGGCATTTTCACAACCCACGTACATCATGGCAAGGACAAGCTCAAAAAGCTTTCACAGCTTTATTCTATGGATGTTTGTAGTTAACTGTCCCAAATTTCCACCTTCTAATAAAGGTATCTTTCCGGCAGGTTGTAATCACCTCCTATCCCACCTTGTGCCAGGACTTCAATATGCCGAAGGATCTTCAACAAGGGGAAGAAGAAGAATACCTTGCCAAGAAAGGGTAATACATGAGATAGCGTCTCCCCAGCGCGTCGCTGATTGTTTGATTTGCAGAGGCATTTTGGCTCGTGCTAACTTCTTTCGCGTCATCGCTGACGAAGCGCAATTCATTCGTAATCGGTGAGTTCGCCACGTTGAACTACATTCGCTTGGGTATTAACCTCTCTATAGCTCGACTCGAGCGAGCGTAAGTCTTGCGTACATCCATTCCACCTACAGATGGAGCTTGACTGGAACACCTGTGACCAACACTTTGTAGGCTTCCGCTCCTTGCCTGCCTATGTTGTGCTCAAATTTACTCCCAGGGCTGACATCTATGGGCTGCTGCGCTTCGGGCGATTCAGGCCTTGGAATGACTGGAACGATTTCAACGTATATGTTGCTAAGACACAAACCGAAGACCCCCCGCTAGCAGGCCAAAGAGCCCAAGCTATCCTTAAACCGCACATCCTCCGAAGGACGAAGAATTCTACGCTGGTGCGCACAATTGTCGCTGACTTTGTACGTCTAAGGACCATGCCTGCAGGAGGGCGAACCTATTCTACAACTACCGCCGAAGGATATTGAGCTGTGCATGATTGACTTCTCTGAGGAGGAACGGGATGTAAGTGTCATGTTCGAACAATTGGATACCTGCTAATCCCATCGGTACCAATTAGTTGTATGATTCGTTCGAAAAGCGTTCCAAGATTAGGTTGAGCAAGTTCATCAAGGAGCGTACGCTCGTCAAGAAGTGCGGTATTCCATGTGGAAATGTGTCATTTCGTTTTTCTTAGCATTTTCCCTAGCCATGCCGTGGTGTTGGTCATGATGCTTCGTCTCCGACAACTGACTGATCATCCGAACTTGATTCTAGTGTGTTTGATAGTCCTCTATATTCAGGGTGGTCGTTAACTACCTTGTCTATAGAGAGATACGGACGATTATTCCGATCCAAGCCTCCTTATGGCTGGGGATGCTGAGAAAGATCTCGGTCGAGCTATTAAATACATGGGCAAGGCTTGGGTTGATCAGGTAAGTCACGCGGCTCGGTACATGACTTTCTACTTCTGACGCGGATGGTCCTCAAAGGTCAAGAAGCGGTATGAAATATGTTGTTCTGTCTAAGCAAGACTGACATTCGCTAGATTCCTGGAACGGGCTGCTGCTACCGAAATGATCGATTTCATCGACATGGTAGACGAGGGTGAAAGTACATGTCCCGTTTGCAAGGATTGTCAGTTCGTCTTATTGTCCATTTGTGTTCTGCATTGACCCTGCTCTAGTATACATGAATAACAGTGGCCGAGTCTTGGAGTGTAGCCATGAACTTTGCTTCGGTATATTTTACCTGGTCGCCTGTTCCTCAGTCACTCATAATGCTATAGACTGTCTACAAGAACTGAGCAACGCTCCCATCTCACACGACGGCATTTTGTATGTGTCTTTTTTCTGCTGTGTGGATAAGTGATCTCATCATCCGTAGTGGCTATGGGACGGAAGCTCAAAATATGGCAGTCGAAAGAGCTTTTGAAGAAGCTGAGGCTAAAGGCCTGAGGCCCTGTGGGTCCTCTTGATATTGTTACGTCTTCACCACTCAATCTACCTCAGGTCCCACCTGCAAGAAGATGTGTAATCTCAATTCCCCTAACAAAGTCTTCAAGTCCTCAGCATTCGAGCCTTCGGACGCAGAGCTGACTAGCTATGCAAGGGCACATCGCCGATCTTCGAACAAGCATTCCCGGTATAGAATTGAAGATGAAGATGACGATGTTGAGGTAGGAGACGTCGAGATGGTAGGGTCTTCCCCGAAGAGGGTGGCTAGCGATGTTGAACTGTCGGATGACGATAACGACCTTCCTGATGCTTCTTCTATCTTTGCCCCGAGACAATCCAAGCGTGCCAAAGTAGACCCAGATGCCATGAGTGAAGTAGGTCACCATACCGCGCATAGGCCAGTCCGCTGATGAATATTGTCTTCACAGGATGAACTTGTCGACATTACGTTGAAAGATATCACGTCGAATCAGGGCTTTGGGAGAAGTCGCGCCGGAAGTCGACGGCCCTCCCGTGCCATCGTCAAACCCAAGGCTAAACGTAACCCGGACGACGGGCCTTCCGATGAAGTCATTGCTACATGGCGCAAGGGCGACGACGATCTTGAGGCTAGCACGAAGATGTTGGCAATGATCGAACTGCTCAAGCAGAGCGGTGACGACAAGACTATCTGCTACTCACAATGCAAGCCCCTTCCATATCTCCAAGATTTGTTGTTAATACTTCCGTGTCATAGGGACTAGCATGCTCGATTTGTTGGAGACGCTCCTTTCTCGCTATGGTATTCAGAATTTGCGGTATGATGGTCGTATGGACAGAGCTTCAAGGGAAGCTACGCTCGCCAATTTCAAGCGTCCTGGAGGACCTAAAGTTATCCTCGTGAGGTGGGCTTGCATATATTTTGTATTGCCAGCTATTGATCAAACTCTGGTACAGCACGAGATGTGGGGGTGTGGGGTACGTTTTGTTCTTTGTGGAACGGTTTGGCTGCTGACGCATGTCTGTAGGTTGAACCTCGTCGTCGCCAACCGTGTTATAAAGTAAGTACCCATCATCTTTGTGATTGATTGAACCTTCACATTTACACCAACGTAGCATGGACCTTTCGTGGAATTATGCTGCCGAATCTCAAGCCTATGATCGCGTTCATCGCCTAGGGCAAGAGAAGGATGTCTTCATCAAGCGGCTCGTTGTGAAGAACACCATAGAAGAGCGGTAAGAGTCCCCCTTGCGACGGGGGCCTTAGTTAAACCATCTCGGCAGAATGCTCAAATTACAAGACGTAAAGACCGGTACGCATTATTTTTGAATCGAAAGTCGGCTTGCCACCTGACCAGTTCATCTCCTTAGGCCTTGCTGAGGTGGCCCTTGGCGAAGGAACCGGAGGAAAGCTGCATAAGCTCAGCATCAAGGATATCAAGCATGTAAGGTTTTAGTGAATACTTTCGCTGGTCAGTGAATAACTGCCTGTACAGCTCTTTGGTATGAGTCCCCCCACCCCGGCAGAGGAGGATCAGAACCAACAGCGATTAGCACCTGGAGGTCGTCTACGAATTGCTTGAGCAATAGCCAATGTGGCCATGGCATATTTATGTCAAATCTACAGTCGCCTTGGCGCAGAATGGCCAGGGTTCCTAATGGTTGATTATTTCTACTCACTCTTCTGTAATGGTACTTTAGTAACGCACCGTAGAGCAATTGTACACCGCGTTTGTCTGCAAGCATCATAGCTTGGGCTGGAGATAAGCGCTGGCGCGCTGGCATCGTCACTTCTGTCAGAATGCTACCTCTCAAGAGGCGATATGACCTGGAAGTGCACATCCCGCACCCGTGGTGACATTTGTTGGTAAGTGGACGTGGCGGTGAGGCCAGCGGAGCAGCGGAGTGACTGCTTGCTCGTCTTTCCTACTAACTTAGCTCGGGTTCTGGCCGCGACCTCCACTTGTCCTCCTTTCAAAACCAGTTTTCAGCTCGGCGGTTACCTTGACACTCCCAAGCTTGGAATCCACCTCTCGGTTCGCTGGCGACAGCGAACTAGAAGCCACCTCTGCAGTTCTCCCTTTCAATGACAATGACACGCCTCAAGGAATAAATACGCATGGGTTCTCGTTGGTTTGTCCTCAGTGCTCCTCCGGAACCCTTGCACGGTCATCACGAACGTTCCTTCGTTGGCTTTAGTTCAAACTTCTCTTGAACTATCATCATGAAGTCATTTACGGCAACTATCGCAATCCCAGCATTTGTTTTCACTTGCGTCGTTGCCCAGATGGGGCCAATGCCTGGTATGCCTGGAGGAGCCATGCCTGGTCAACAATTCCCCCAACAACCAGGAATGCAAAGGTGAGTTATTCTTATTCAGTGCCAGCGACGGAAGTATGATGCTTATGGTTCGCCTCCAAAGCCCACAACTGCAAAACCCCCAACAGCAGCAGCCACCTCAGCAACAACCCCCACTGCAACAACCTCAGCAGCCGCAGTCACAACCTATGAACCCTAATGACCCTAATCCGATGCAACAAGGTGGACAGAATACAAACCAGTATGGCCAACTCCCACCCCAAGCGATGCCTCCATCAACGCAGAATGGAAGTCCCGCGTTTACCACCCAAATGAACGGCTCACCATCCGTCACTGGTTCAAGGGGGTTGGTACTCGGGGTTGTTGGCGCCGCCGCAGTCGCGTTGATGATATGATATCAAGAACAGTGGGATGGATTCGTCCGCGCACGATCTGGTAGATTTTGCCAGCGGTTTTCCGGAGCTTTAGACTCCCATTGCTTTCAAGGACTCATATCTTCTGTATTACGACGCTTAGTTCTGCCTCGGTTTTCGCGGATATCCTGTTACATATACCCCGATGTATCACGACACTCATTTTGCCCAAATGTTTTGTATCATAGTTCATGACAATACTCACCTATCCGGTAGCCGCTGCCTGCGCTGTTAATCATGCAGCTTAGTGCACTGTCTCACCCGAGGCCCTATCCTGCAAAGTTCATCCGAAAGAGTAGCTGTGTAGAGGTCCTATGGTATATGACGATTCCGAATGCACAACAAATATCTGAACGGCGAAGACCACCTCAATCATCTAATTCATCGTCTCCATCACTTTCATTCTCCATCAAATCGCCCACTACCATATTTACGGCCATATCCATGGCTGCACGACTCATCCGAGGGACTGCACCTGGTCTGAGAAGCGGATGCTTAGCTGGGTCCAGCTCTTCATCTTCCGCTTCCATGGCATCATCGCTGACAGCTTCAGCGTCATCATCGTCAGGCTGTTGGTTAGAACCCTCGTCATCAGAGCTCGCCGCCGAGCCGTCAGAATCACTTGAGTCGCTCTCAAACGATGAGTCTGAGCCGTCGGAGTCGAACTGAGCCATTCCAAGCGTAACCTTGCCTGTGGCAATCGGCTTAGTGCTGTTTTGTGTAGGAGGAGGAGGGAGATGGCCATTGGCCGTGCCAAAGAGGTGACGATGACGTCGAACCCACTCGCCAACGGGATCTTGCTCCTTCGCGTCGATCACGCCAAACAGGGTCTCCTCTCCCTGGTCTGCTGACTCCTCTTCTTCCTCCGCTTCGCCCGAGTTTTGTGGCCGACGTGTCAGTATTACTGAACACGTCTTCCCAGTACCGCCAACAATTCTCAGCCCTTCAGTTTTGTTGATCAGGTCCTCAACGGACCAAAATTCGCACGGTTTACTTTCGCCCCAGAGGATGCCTTCTTTCATAAACCATAGACTCCCAGCTTTTGCGCCCCGGTAGGCTTCGATGCCAGGGACGCCATTGCCACTGGGTCCAGTTCCGCTAGTCGAGCTGCGGAAGGTCTCCACGGAAGGCTCGAGGAGAGGCACGGGAACCTTGGAGAGGAACTGCCGTAGGATGGGATACGTGTCAGATCCTTTGGCATGAGTTTCTTTCGAGGCTTCTGGCGAAAAGGTGGTCGTAGACAAAGTCGCTGGTGCCTTTGCGTCGATACCAAAGATAATCTGTTGGTTGGATGGATCGCTCGAAGCTGCCTTCCCAGTCAAAGGAGAGTCGGCGGTTAGAATTACAACGGTCCAGTGAGCTTTAGTTTTTCCTCGCGTGGGTAGCAGGAAGGCCCGAGTCAAATATTTCATGGGAACCTCTGCTTCCACAGAGCCTGTGCCGGTATTTTCAAATATCACTGTAGTAGAGTAGACCTTAATATCAACTTTCTTCCTAACCGGGGATGTCGCAGATATCGAGTGTAGGATGAACAGTGGGTTACCATGATCCACGGCGGAGGCTACATCGCTGGCTGGTTCACCAGGTTGTAGTTTTGGGCGTTTAAGACTCTGTCCGCTCGTTAAAGCGCCATCTTCGTCTCTGATTCTTTTGTTACTACTGGAGGATGGTGGTACGATACCTTCAAGGATGGCGCGCGCTTTGGCCTGTCTTTCAGACCAGTCCCTCGGCGCTGACGTAGGTGGTGAGCACTCCGCGCCAAGGGCAAACCGGAGAAGATTTTCTAGGGTGTTTTGATTATCTGGAGACGTGCAGAGCTCAGCGACACGCGTCGAGAGTTCAGTGGGTAGGGTTGGGAGGATAGAATCCAGTATATCAGCCATGGAGACAGGTGGTAGCGGTGTGGTCGCTGCCTGAGATACCTTCTGGGCCCAGGCAAGTTTGACTCGAGTGGCCGCAATCAAAGCGGTCGCAGGAGTGATTGGCGAAGGGGTGAGAATGGGAAAGCGCGCGTAAATTGGCGCTCATGCATGATCGACGCGACGCGTAACGCGGCGTCACGTCACAGGCCGCCCTTGCATGTCTCGCGGCGACATCTTGAAGAGTGTCCGATACATCGATAGAGGCCTCGTATTGCTCAATAAACCGCCTGGGCTCGTATGTCAACCGCAGCTTACCAGACAAGACGCCTTGAAGCGTGGACCTAATGCAGTAAGCCCAGACCTCCAGGAGGGTTTTCACGAACTGACCTTGTTCCCACTGTGCAGCGACGAGAAAGGCTAGCAAATGAGTTTGACTTCGCTCTTCGAGGCACGTTTTTGAACCCTCGAACATCACAATTTTCTCACCTAAACTTTCATATCAGACCTTCGAATTGGCTTGAATTTAAGCACTCCGTTGTACCCCATACATCGATTGGATAAAGTATGTGCTTACAGACCATTGCCACTACTTGAGTTCTCAGTTGAGGATTATATTGCTAGAGCACAACTGGGTCTCTCATTATCGCTCGGACACCAGCTATGGCTAAGGAGCTTTCACAGCAGTTTGCCAACGGGAGCATCGTCAAGACATATTTAGCCATTCTTCGAGGAGGCCAAGCATCCTTCCCCCACCAAGCGGGCACAATAGATGCTACCATACGATATACCGATGGCCGTGGCTCGTTAGATCCTTCCAGCAACGCTCCCAATTCAAAAACAAGCTGGAGAGTGTTGGCTTCTTCGGTATGTAGCGACTTCAAGTGCGATTGCTGGTGCTGACGTATAAAAAGCCCAAAGCCCCGTTGACCCTTGTTGAGTTACACTTGCATACTGGCTTGAAACACCAACTCCGCATACACATGGCGCACTGCTTGCGAGGTATGTGGTAGTTTGATCCACCCCCTGCTCGGGAGCCTGACGTATGTGAAGCACCAATACTCGATGACCCACTTTACGCCACTTCCAAGGTGGCCAGGTCCGTTAGCGACGTCATCATGATCCCCCCGCATCGACTTTTTCTCCATTCTTCGCTGATTGAGATGGATGTCAGTCTGCTTGTTGATTCCTTATCATGTGACGCCGATTGACCAGTGTTTAAAGAGGTACCTCAAGACCGGTCCAAACAAGCATATTCGCTTAGGCTTGAGATCCCCTTTACCCCCTGATTTCCTCAAGGTTTGCTCCGATGCATCGATACCTCTCGATCCTAATATCATTCGAGGCGGAGTATTCGTAGACGGTCGTCGAATCGATGACTTGCTGTTTCCCGCATTAGATGGCCAATGGCGACAATAATCCTCATTCGCCGTGATCTACAAATACAAGGCATGAAAGCAGAGATCCATCCAACGAGAAAGCAGTGTAAGTATAGAAATATTACACAAGGGCGATAAAAAATGATAATTTAATGGAACCGTGGTACAGGCCCACTATGTCCAAGCACTCATCGAACGTTGGATGTCGCGGTTGCGTTCTGAGGTTGTGTTTGACCTTCGACTTGAACCTTCAATAGATTGCCCACCCCCAACGCTACTGCGCTGACGGCCTGCGCAGCGCCTGACGCCAAGACATGTCCAACAGGACCACCTACACCCGCTGCTACCAGAGTGGCGGGAAGAGTACCGACTGTTATGAGAACGGCGCTGGATAGAAGTTAGTATCTCTCTCGTGCCAGCAGATTGCGAAGGACACTCACCTAAGCGTAGACATGGCTTTCGGATGCTCGGTTTGCAAGAAGTCCAAGGCGTTGCACGCGTTGATGAGCCACTTTGGCGCATGAGCGATAGTTGTCACGGCTAATATGACATGAGCAGGTCGCTTACAGTGATAAACTGATAATATCTTACTGTCTCCAGAATTTGATCGATTCGGCTCGTCTCCCTTCTCCTGGGCAACGACAGCACTCTCACCCCGTGGCTTCGAGACGATGGCGGTAGAATCGGTTTTGCCAGAAGCTGGTCGTACGACAACCTCTTTACCGACCTTTTCTTCTTTGGTGCTAGCCTCTTTCTCCTTCCTCAATCCCCAGAATGAAGAATCCATGGTCTTCGCCTTCGTCGGGACAGGTCTTTTGGTGTCCGAACCGGTTTTTGAATTCTTGCGCATCAGCCATAGACTATCGGATCGAACAGAGGATACGGTCGGCCCCTTGGTCGTTTCCTTGGTTTCGATGATTTCCTCGATGGCTTCTGGTTCCTCGGATTTGGTCTTTGCGAACCACCAAATACCCGAAGGCTTGGATTGGACTTTAATCGACTCGGTCTCTGTGTCTTCGATGTCCCCTGTGCGAAGCGTCAATATGAAAACGTCAACTTTATCAGTCTAACGTACATCCCATGTTTCGCATTGCGATCTTGAATTTCTTCCAGTTCCATCGGTAGTTGCCACCGTGGACCTTAGCCATGACCTTCTTCAGCTCGTCCATCCTACGGCATCGGCGACAGGCGTTAGTTTACGGGATTGGAAGGTCGCAATGAACAAATACCCACCTAGCTCGCGCCTTCTCGTCCATGAAATGCCTACCAACTTTGTGCCAGTACTCCTGCGGCACGTTGCGCTGCACGCACCCCGCCTTTATCTGGCTCAACCACTCGTCGACGGGGGGATCCTTCTTCGGGTTCCCAGTAAACCTGGGGCCATCCTTCCACGCAGCGAACACTGGCTCCAGGTCGAACGACTTCAACTTGAATGCGTCGAGCATCGTTGTGAAAGACGGTAGAGTGGGGATGGTAGGATGTCAGTTGGGTTGTTTCACCGTCAGCCTTTCATTGATCCCGCCTTTATACGACACAAAGGGAGGCCTTTCTTTCAGCCTCATTGTCTCGGTGTGGATTGGGGAGGCCACGGGGGATGAGGGCTTTATCTCGCAAGGTTAAGGGTGCTACCCTGGAATTCGTACCCGGCCTGTAGGCTTAGATGGTCACGGACCACAGTGAGTTATGAAAACCACGTTCTTTGATTTCCTGATTTGTCGCACAATCGGTGACAGGTTCCTTTGAGGGCTATATCAGGTAGTGGTTCGAAACATCTAGCCAGCATCGCCTCGCAAAGTCAAGCGATCCGAATGTGGAAGATAACGAGGATTTGGGCCGGGGAACCCTCAAACAACCGAGTGCGTAGGAGGTGATCCGTTCCTTCCTGAATCATCTACACCCGCGTTCCGGCTTTCGTGTGTTACAAGTCGAGGCTAATCAAGCATGATGTTTGATTGCCTGTCGGCTTCTGGCCTTTCGGATGGCTGGTGGTAGAGCGATTTGTGACTAAACGTTGAGACTTCGGAGCGAGGTCGCTTGACTGCTTCAAAAGATACTCGTCGGTCGGTTCGCCGTCAGCTTGGAGAAGGACGGAGGAAGCAAGTCAAGGCTTGCATTCATGATTCTTGCAGCTTAGCATTTTACCACTACGAATTGAGACCTCGAGGCTATTTATACGTTACTGTACTGACCGTGTGAATTGCTGAATCAAAGAAGTCAATACTATGCTTTCACCAAGTCACCAACCTTGGAATCCTTCAACGCATTAGCAGCATGCCAGCCTCTGAGGAGCCTTCCAAACTATCGAATTTTCAACTTGCCGCAGAAACTACAGCAAAAGGCTATATACAGGAGGTCACCTCGCACCCACACTCTTTCCTCGTGCTCCTGCCATCAGCTTTTGCCGTCGGAGCACTTTCAACACTCGCTGGCGGCTCAATT
This sequence comes from Pleurotus giganteus, assembly GCA_032158425.1. Classification (NCBI taxonomy): domain Eukaryota; kingdom Fungi; phylum Basidiomycota; class Agaricomycetes; order Agaricales; family Pleurotaceae; genus Pleurotus; species Pleurotus giganteus. The sequence continues at coordinate 1,530,188 of JAPEHR010000008.1, read as the reverse complement.
TATAGACGGTATTTTCGTAGAATTAAGAACGGGGATTGGATTCTGCCGGATGTGTTCCAGAAGCGACAGTGGGTGAAAGGACGTGTTACTTCGTGAGTACTTGATCCTAGCTTGGAGCACATCTCCAGCCGCAAGCGGGCTTGGACGTGTATATAGGTACTGGTACAAATTGACAGTGTAGTGTAGGTGATGCAGACAATTTCCGACTGTACCATACTCCTGGATTTGGTTGGCGGTGGCCATTGAAATTTCGGACGGTTCCAACATCTTTGAAAGGTTCGTGCATAGTCAATTCTCTCTTGCATTTATACTGTGCAGAACATCAATCGGCATTCAATTGGAGCGCTGGCTGGATATCATTTCAGGCTGTTGAGCCTCTCTAAGTCACTTGAACTGACGATCTGTGTCTTAGTGTTAAAGGATCGGACGATTCATATTCGAATCGCTGGCGTCGATGCTCCCGAGGTGCGCGAAACCGATAACGTTCCTCGGGCGTATCCTGACCAGTCATCGTAGGGAGCTCACTTCGGGCGACCGGCCCAGCCATACTCTGCAGAGAGCCTGGCGTGGCTTAAAGACCGTATCCTGGGCCGAACAGTGTACTGCCAGCTGCTACGGCGGGACCAATACGCTCGTGTGGTAGGCACCAGCATCCCGAGTCAAATACCCTGTAACTGGGCTCAAATGCCCCATCACAGGTCGCCGTCGTAGTTTCTCCTCGTCTGCTTCCCGGTCGGCTTGCGATCCATAGAGGGACCAGTCTCTCACTGGAGATGCTAAGGTCGGTCATGTGCTCTTGTTGAATTGTTTGAAGCAAACCTGAAGCACCATTCTAGGGCTGGTTGTGGTACCGTCTATGAACAGAGCGGTGCTGAATACGGCCGCTGGGGAAAGGAAGAGTTTCTCAAAGCCGAAGCGGAGGCAAAGTAAGGTGTTCGCAGCCGTCAAGGTAGCAGATTTTTATCATGGTATAGAACCGCTCGGAGAGGCATGTGGGCCAACGGTATCAAAGGCGAAACACCCGCTGAGTACAAGCGTCGCTATGCCAATGCTGACAAGGACAAGGACAGTGGTCTATCAACTCAACGCCTCCAAGCTGAGGAGTCTGGATCGAAGTCGACAAAGTGGTTGGGTTGGCTGTGGCGTCGATAGATCACCGCGATAGAATTAGCTCACGCTGCTGGGGACTATAGCCGCAGGACGCGACTACATTCACTTTCATACTTTCGCTTCATTCTGCAGATGGACATGAATGCATAATTATATTAATGCCTGACCGACGCTGTCACATGTTTCGCAACATCTCTCCGCACTAGCTGGCTACCCTGGTACACTTCTGCCTGTATCGACGGAATTAACTGTCGCAGTCGTCGATGCGGTCGGGTGCAATGCATCACACGTAGCTACCATAGCTCCTCTTCGATGTCCCAGAGCTTTTGTCCCTCTTACCAACCCAGCATCGATGGCTTCTTTAGTTTCGTGTATCACATCGCAACTTCAGGCCCAGGTTCTGTCCTCCGGACTCCTGTCGTTTCTTTCCTCCTGTTTAGTGCATTAGGGGAGGTCGACCACCGGGCGCCAAAATCCATCTTATCAGATATCCACCATCGGTCTGGCCATGGCCAGTGATGCGCCTGATGCTCGGGAAGCCCTCCTCCTCTACGCGACAGAGACAGGAACTGCGCAAGATGTCGCAGAGCAAGTGCTGCAGAGACTCCGTCGAATTCACTTCAAATGTCGCGTCGTGAGCGTGGATGCATACGACCCGGTAAGCAATTTGGCCACCCGCGTTGGTAGGGTGACTCACTTCGATTTAGCCAGACCTCATCTCTGAAAATCTTGTCGTATACATCGTTTCTACGACAGGTAGTGGAACGGAGCCTCGTTCTATGATCCCTCTGTGGACGATGTTGTTGAGGTCTGAGCTTCCGGCGGATTTGTTTGAGGAGATGTCCTTCGCTGTTTTTGGCCTGGGAGACACTGCATACGAAAAGTTTTGCTGGCCTGCGAAGAAGCTGGATAGACGACTAGAAAGCTTGGGGGCTACGAGAATATGTCCTCGCGGTGAAGGTGATGAGCAACATCCGCTTGGGTGAGTTGTTATATTGTGTTGCTCGCGCATGTGGTATCAATCATTTTCGTAGGATAGAAGGGGCTTCGGAGCCGTGGTGCGATGACTTGGTACGCAATTTGCTCGAGATTTACCCGTTACCTCCCGGATTGGAACCTCTCCTTGGCACCGAGAGACCTAGCCCCCGAGCTTCTTTGGCAAAATGCGAAGAATCTGTCGAGAAACTATCATCGAGAGAGTCAAATGTCGCGTATTATGATGCAAAGGTGTCAGCGAACACCAGAATCACTGCTCTTGATTGGTACCAAGATGTCCGGCATTTAGAGTTTGACTTCGACGAAGACATTGAGTACGTTCCTCCCGCTGTCTACACAATCTCCTAACCGTCGTGGCAGTTATAACCCTGGAGATGTGGCCGTAATTCATCCAGAGATTACAGCAAGTGAAGTTGACGAAGTTCTGAATGTTTTGGGCTGGTCTTCCGACGCGGATACAATATACACAATACAACCTACTTCTGATGGTTAGTCGCCGTATCCTCGACTTGGTTGCGTTGTAGTTCCTCATGCCATGCCCATCTTTAGACCTACCCCTTCCGGATCGTATACCAGCGGCTGCATCTCTGCGCACGCTCTTTACCCACCACATCGACTTCACCAGTGTACCTAGACGCTCATTTTTTCGGAATCTTCTACATTTCACAACGAACGAGCTTGAGATAGAAAGGCTTAATGAGTTCCTTTCGCCGGAGGGTGCGGTTCGTCATTCTTTCGTTCTGCCTAAATCTCCTGCTTACCTGCAAAATAGGACGATCTATATGACTACTGCTTCAAAGTCCGTAGAACAATGCTAGAGGTCCTCAGCGAATTCCGAAACGTCCATATACCCCAAGAATATATTTTTGACGTCTTCCCTCCCCTCCGACCGCGGCAATTCTCAATTTCTAGCTCCGTCAAGGTATATGCGTCATAATCATCCTCCTTTCGTCCCCTGATGGCGTTTGCTTGATAGCGTCACCCCAGACAAGTCCACCTGTGTGTGGCCATCGTACAGTACCGCACGAAGCTGAAGGTTCCACGACGAGGCGTATGTACATCGTATCTAGCGAAATTAAAACCCGGTACGGTCAATTACGTTTACCCCAGATGCTCGTTTGACAGGCTCACTTTCTTCGTAGGTGATGTCCTTCATATTGGATTACAGTCAGGATTGCTCAGGCTGCCTGAGGATACATCTACCCCAATCATTTGTGTGGGCCCCGGCACAGGTATTGCTCCGATGAGATCCGTCATTGAGGATCGTGTACAGTCTGGAACGGTGTCCCCGAGTACGTTTCCCTTTCCAGTGAAGTTGTAACATATACTCAGACGAACACTAGCCACCCTGACGCTATACTTTGGCTGCCGCTCTGCCACCAAAGACCAGCACTACCAACACGAATGGGAAGATTATGCATCGAGGCAGCTGTTGACATACAAGGTAGCTTGTTCACGCGATGGGCCGGAGGGAGTAGAGCGCACATATGTCCAACATCTCATACGTAACGACGCCAAGTTGATATGGGAGCTTCTCGACAGGCGGCACGCCTGGGTGCTCATATCGGGGTAAGCCCGTGTCTCAAGAACTTCGCCTGGGATAAACGATTATTGACTTCTACTCTAGTTCGTCGAACAAGATGCCTACCGCGGTCAAGGAGGCTATTCGGTATGCTGCGGAGACCGCCGGCGGGTTGGATTCCTCCGCTGCTAAAGCATATGTCGGCACGATGGAGACGTCGGGGAGGTTGATAGAAGAGTGCTGGAGTTAGGCGACGCAAGTCAACAAGTAGGGCGTTTTGATTCTTGAGGTTCACAAGGTGTTCCCTGTCTGTCAGGAACGCTCAAGACTCGGCCTTGAGGGGAGGATCCTGTTGTTCTACCTGGGAATCGTAATACAGCTCGCTTCAAGTGACTGGCCCGACCTGATCCCCTGTCATGTACTGTCTGTCACTCCATTTCCGCAAACTTATGCTACTGAGTTTATTCGGATGCTTCTATTCAGGCGGCATGGTAAGTCTCAGCGTATTTCTTACGTCTACATGCATAGTACTCAATGATGATACCTCAGAGCCTTCACAGGTACAAACTACATCACACCAGCCCTGGCTGCATAACTGCATAGGTAATCAATCACCATATCACTTCCTTTGGTAAGATACGCTCAGACTCTAGAGTTCCTAAGCGAAGAATGTCCAGTAACCACAAACTTGTCCAGTAAATCATCATCGATGCGTAGTAATTTCGTAACAAGCTCAGTGCAGCCAAATCAAAGCACAACCGCGACTGCTCCTCCAGCGATACCAAGCACGATGCCTAGAAGCCCCAAACCAGTACCAGTCATCGCCATACTCCCAATGGCTCCGTTGGAATTGCTACGAGCTCGAGTCGCCGTTGCGGATGCAGCTGTAGAGCGAGCGCTGCTGCTGCTGCTACTAGCGAAGCTTGCAAAACTGCTGAAACTCGAGCTTGGCTTAGCACTGCCGGATGCAGCTGCACTAGTCGCCGCTGCAGAGCTGGCGGGCTCGGTGCCACTAATTGTGGTGGTGGCGCTGGTGAGGAAAATCGGCTTCAGTCCCTTTGTTCTCGCCCCACAATTGCACTGCGACTGACCTGGCTCCGACGGCGAGCAGGAGGATCGATGCGAAGTTGACCTTCATGATGATCTCGTTTGGCAAGTTGAGAGCGAAGGTGACCTCGAATATGAGCAGAAGTCACTGAGGTGTCCTGCTTTCTGCTGAGGAGCGCATGAGTACTTATATGCGTCTGCATGCTATCGGACGAGGATAGGCACGGGCTGTGGATGCATTTTTAGCCAGGGGCTCTCGTATTCTTTGAGGTTATGCTGGCTTCTCTGCTCTTCTTACGCGGTTTTTGGGCTTACGCCATGGCGCCCTCGTTTTGAAACGGAAGCGGACTGGTTCAGCCCGTCTTCCAATCCTTCTAGATCATATATGACGGGAATTTGAAATCATGAGCCCCGAACCGTACATATTCGAATTCATTTCGAGAGTGGTGGCGATTTTGGGTACCGAACCTTCTGTCAAGGCCCCTATTGTCCGGTTCCTGTCACATCGTCTGAACCAGTAGAGTATCGTCAAGGATATGCTTCGATGGAATAAACGGTGTGCTTGATACTTCGTACAAAACAGACAAGACGCTGCGAACCATCCTCCTCAGGAACGAAACAATGCATTTGAATGTGAATGACTCAGGGGGTACACCAGCATATCACTACTACGAAAGTAATGTCTAAAGAAACACATGGCGGAAAGGTGGAACGAAGCTAAGGGACGCGTAAGCCAACTAGAATCGACAAGATCAGGAAAACTTGCCCTTCATCTACAAGATCATGGCCCCAGCAGCGACAGCAACAACCATGCTCAAGCTGACTGCCATCATCTCAAAGCCTCCGACAAACGTAGCCTTAGTGGACGCTGCAGCATTGGAAGTGGCTGCTGCACGCGAGCTCGCGGCCGATGAGGCGCTCGACAGGCGAGATGAACCTGCAGAGACAGCGGAGGAAGCAGCGGAGGAGATCCGGGAAGACGCTGCAGAAGCGAGCGATGAGGCTGAAGGGAACAGTGGTGTCGTGGTTGTGGCAGCTGTGGTCCCCGTTGTGCTATGAGAAACGGATTAATATGTAATGAAAAGCTTGAGCAAAGACGACGAGGCTTACGAAGTCTCTGATGTGCTAACAACACCACTAGAAGTAGAGGTTTGGGTGGGGGTCGTGGCGGAGACGGCACCTGGAACCGAGCTGACTTGAGCAGTCGCGCTGAGCGCAGCGACGAGGACAACTAAGGCCGACGAGCGAGTGAACTTCATAATGGCGAAGTCAAAAGAGGCTTTGGCTGAGGGTTTTGGCTTTTGAATGGAAGTGGGAGATAAAGGAAAGGAGGAAAATGGGGGGGAAGGGGTATATATACGCAGCGGCGGGGTTCAGAATGGAAGGCTGTCCTCCAAGCTAATATGACGTCGAGAAACATATTCCGTGCGGCTTTTCCCATATATGGCTTAACAATTTCCTTTTTGGAAAATAGACTGGTTTGAGGGTCAATTCGGGGGATCGGCATAGAGATGGTCCATGGCGATTATGAGCCGCTAGGTGCGCTCCAAGTATGTTGCAGGAGGCGGAAATGCTTTCGAGTATAAGGTTGAGGCAGTTATTGGGGAAAGGAGGCGATAGTACTATTCGACTTCCATTGAGTAGCGTATTTGCCAGTGTTCTTAGCAAAAAGGGTGGTGGTACGATGGGCCAATAATTTGAATATTCACACCGCCTAGACACAGAGTGACTACAAGCTATGCCAGTGTGACCGGATGTTAGGGTCTAGTATTGCCTCGAAGAGGAGCGACGCCTGAAAGGGGTTTCTAATTATCGGAAGCCACTCCTGACCTAGCGAAGCACAGAAACTAGACAAGGAAAACATCTTCAAATCTAGGTTTGGCTTTCACCCAGTCACGAAGGTGAATCCGTCCGCCCGCAATACGGTGCAAATACCGATCCCGCCTCCTGATGACCAAAACGGCGACCGTCAGAGGACACTCGAGCGCTTTGCCTTCTGAATCACGATAAGGCTCCAACGGGGGAAGGAAATCCGGTTCGGGATGAAGTGTTACTGAAATCGCAATAAACTCGAATACGGCTTTCTCCCCGCGGTTGAGTGTAGGGAGGACGTCTCGATGCACTCGTGGTTCCCTCTCACCCACAATACCGACTTCTCTTCCGTTGGAATCAAGCACCCCTAGCCACATTGAATGGCGTGTCCTTTTGACGATTTCGAAGGAGGCTACTTGAACACGACCGCACAATGTTCCTGGAGCTAAACTGGTTGTAGCGAAGGTTCTGAGAGGGCCAACACCGTAATCAATGATGGATGAGCTTGTCTCCGTGTCCATCGATCCCAAGTTAAACGCCTCATTCCAGAAGTCACGATATGTAGGCCAACGAGAGGTGAGGATATCGTCGAGTGAAGAAAAGGTAGATGAATGCCATGAAGGAATACCGGAGGGTAGAGGGCGGTCCAAACAGCCTTCCACCCACGCTATGGCCATGCAGACGCGAGGGCTGGTCTCGTTGTTAGCTGCTCGGCGCTCCAGGTGCGTCCATGAAGTGGGATCGTCGTAGGCAGGGATTCTCTTCGTGGAAACAAGGCCTGACTGATCCTGGATTATGATAGTCCACGATAGCAAAGTACCTTGGAACTCCTCATCTCTTAGAGTAACGGCAGCGACAAGAGAGCCCCATGACCAAGTGGGATAACTTCCGGTCTCAGGTTCGTAGATAGGTTCGACGCTATCAAGCACGCGGGAGCATTGCCATAGTAATGCGCAGTCCCAACTGGATAGGGGGGCACCGTAGAGAAACTCCTCGCCGGCATAAAGGGCCTGTAGGACACCAGCAAAGGCATCATATACATCTGATTGGTGTGTCAAAAACCGTCGCCGGTAGGCGGTGAGGTGTCTCGCGTATTCGGAGAATCGACTATGCCTGCCTCCGTAAAGTCCCAGCGTAAACAGAGGCGTCAAGTTTTCCATCCCCCCAAGCAGTCCCATGATAACCTCGCCTTCCGGCGGCTTATCTGGCCGCACCTTGCTAAAGTCGTTTTGCCCAAATACAAGTCTATCTTCATGCCAAACTTGTTGGTCGCATTCAAACGTGACTTGGGATGAATCGAAGTAAAGCTTTCGAGTGGAAAGAATGGCTTCCTGATACGTCCAGCCTCGCTTGAACCAGATACGCCATAAATTGCTGAGATAGTCCCTAGGAAGCGTGGATACTTGTAAGCCTTCAATTGCCGAACATAGCTGTCCGTCTCGATCGCGACCAACCCCAGCTAACCCAACATTCATATGGTCACCGTCGAGGGCAACAATGACAAAAAGAGCGGAGGAGTAGACCGCAGACATGGCGTGAATCTGCTCAGCCTTATCTACGGCGTCATCTTGGATGATACACAATCTATCTGCCCAAAGATATCGCTCCCCTAGTTGCTTGCATACTAGCATAGCATCCTCAATAGTTTTTGGCATCCCCGTGGGAGGTAAACCACCTACTTCGCTGAAGGACGATATGGAGGACCGCGTGGAGAAATGGAGGGACGAATTTTGATTGGCGCCCCAGATGTAGCTTAGAGCCACAAACCTACGGTCAGAGGGGGAAGCGACAATCCGCCTATCGACGACATCGATGACGCGGAAGTGGTGTGGAAGTACGCCATGTTGGACACTGCAATTACTATGGTGGTGGAGGCAAAGATCGAGTTGAGCTTTGATCAGCGACCAATCTCCAATCCTCTGCGAGAGAGGTGTCCCAACAGAGTGGGCGGCATCGGATGGTAACTCCTGGAGATCCAAAATGGACAATGCTGGCATCATCTGCATGTCAATCGGTTGATATTGAAGGCTTTGCCATATTTCAACAGAGCCATCCTTCCACCTGGTTCCGTCTTTCCTGAGCTTTCGACGAGGTTGAAACTTAAGTTCCACTTGCCGAGGTAGCGCGATACCCTGGAATCGTCCACGGTCTGCCCAAAGAATCACGCGGCATAACACACATCCCTTTTGGTTCTCAACGACTTCATCCCGTCCCCGAAATATCGTCCCTGAGAACCCACAACATACGGAGAGGTGTCGGAGCCTGAGGTGCGAACAAAAGGGACAGAGTTGCTCAGTCGCATGGTAAGTTCGCTGGCAAGCAATGCAATGGGCGTGAAAGATTTCATGCAGCTTGGAGATTGAGAAAGTGGGCGAGCGACGGCGTATCTCTTTGCAGATTGAGCATGCTACAGCTTCAGCGGTGTCTGCTGCGGACTTGATTGAGGGATCTGGGATGTCCATTGTTTACATGCAGACAAAGGCGACCATGTATGGCCGCACGGCGGCGTTTCTGTTTCCACACGGCCATGTGTAACTGATGCGAGTTCGTCAAGAGCGCACTAAATCAACCGGAGTTAAAGCTCAAACAAGCAGGTGAGAGCGTCAGCCAGCTGGTAGCTGGAGAAACTGAAATTTGTAAGGTGCTCCGAGTACCGAGTACGCCGGCTGCGCTCCTCTAGTACTGAAAGATTCAAGCGATTATGTAGCGAAAAGTGGAACGAAGTTTTGAGTACCGCCGCGGGAGCCCCATATTGTGGAAATAGAAATGAGCAGAATCGATGTGTCCAATTGAACTTTGAGGTTGACGAGCACGGTCAAAATTGCGAATGATCGACTTACTGATCGTGGGAAAGATGTGACTTGACCGTGGAAAACCCTGGAAAACCCTTGAAACCCAATGGAGCCAACGCTCAGCCCCACAGTGCCCCTTGCCTTCCTTCTAGTACGAGTAAGTTATGATGCTTTCTTGAATGTATGGATTTTTAGTTGGCTTTCACGAGGAGCTACACGTTCGATAGCGACCCAGCTGGAACAGCCTATCATCAAGGCCGTCGGAACGCTCCATTCTGACCATTGTCACAAAGCAGGTACCTCTGGCTGAGGTACGACAATCATTCCCCTCTCAGTCGGTCCAACCTCGCTTCCGAATTGGCATTGCATTGAGGAGTACGCTACGTCCCGAAGCCATACTGTAAACCGCTTGGTCATTAATCAGCAAGCTTAGGAATATGCAGCCAAACTCGAGGAAGACGACCATATAAGCGAATACCTCGAATGGTACTAATTACACGACTTTGAGTGGTGCCACCATATCGGATCACCGAACAGTTTCAGCGTCTTCCAAGTGGTGGCTGATCTTAGGATAGAACCACCGATTGACACGTCCGCTCTCAGAAGCCACTAGTTCAACACACCTTCCCATGTACCGCCTGTGACGTTGGTCTAAAGTCGCTGAGCCCGTCGGATATTCCGAGTATCTACCAAGGACTGGACGCGTTCCAACGCGGATGGTTCTTCGGTGAGGACATAGCTTGACTTACAAAGTCCTCCATTGACTTCTCTCTCCCAAGCGCGTACCATCCTGACAGCGCCGTATGTTACTTTTGCGATCCTTCACAGGGCCGCTGCGACCCTTGCAAATTTATGAATTCATCGCGGCCTTGCTTAGCCATCTGCGCGACTGGAGGGAGCGGTAGCTCCACTCTAATGAAATATCCTTGTGCAAGGCGAACTGTCTGGACTCGTGCTGGAACCGGTATAATGTATCGCCAGCCGGACCACTGGGAACCCGACCATTCCCTACAATACCTAGCTAATGATTCGCCGGGAACAAATTCGTATCCCGGCACCGTCCTGGCCTCCGAAATTTGACAGCCTTGAGCTTTTGATCTCCGTGGCCAACATAAATGATTATGCGATCGTAGTTGATCGCCAAGGCGAACGTTTTGACATCATATCCAGGTTTGATACCGTCGGGTGTCTTGTCACAGACCATTCCTCATGTCGTCTCGCCTCTCCCGGCAAAGACAACCTCTGGTATATAAGTCGCATGGTTGAGTTTCGTTCATAACTAACTACCGTGCTCACTCCGAGTTGGTTGTGTAGTGGCTTGACAACGTCTCTCGTGATGAAAGCCTCTCTGGGTCTCGCAGCTTTCAGCTCTTTCGCACTATTGGCTTCTGCCTCCCCGAGCCCGACAGCACCCACCCCGAGGGATGTATGCAAGCAGATTGAGGGCGCCATCTCAAAGTCGAGTGCCGTCTACTACCCGCGTACGTCCTGCGTTCATGGTGGTTGCTTGTCACGCTCACGAACTTGCAGTTAATCTCATAAAATACAACGAGGGCATTCGTCACTGGGCTTCGTCGAGCACCCAGCAGTCGGCTTGCGTTGTAGAGCCCGGTACCCCTGCCGATGTCGGCATTGCAGTATGTTTCGTATCGTCTTCTCCATTGCAGTCCCTCCTAACGTCGTGCCAGCTCAATAAGATTGCCGCGTCGAGAACCCCTTTCGCGGTGCGTAATCATTGTCTCCACTCTTTGCGACAGCGTCTAACGTTTGCAAATATTAGGTGAAGGGCGGTGGTCATGCTTCCAACCCTGGCTTCTCCTCCACAACTGGTGTTCATATCGCCATGAGCAGATTCAACCAGGTCAACTACGACGCTGCGTCTCAGACGGTCACCTTTGGTTCTGGCTTGGTGTGGGATGACGTCTACGCGGCACTTGAACCCTATGCGGTAAATGTTGTAGGTGGTCGAGTGTCTGGTGTAGGCGTAGCTGGGTTCACACTAGGCGGCGGTACGTTTGTCTTCTGGTTGATTGTGGGTGCTCCTAACGTGAATTGAAGGGTATTCATGGAAGACCAACCAATATGGGCTAACTGTCGATACTCTCACCGCTTACGAGCTCGTGAAACCCAACGGTGATGTCGTCACCGTCACACAGGCCTCCGACCCGGATCTTTTCTTTGCTCTACAGGTAAGCCGACCCTCTTCTTTCCCTTTCGCAATTGCTCAATTTCATTTATTTTTTTGTCAGGGTGGTTTCAATAATTTCGTAAGTCCGGTTCACGCAGTGGCTAATATTCCCTTCTGATCGTCGAATGAAGGGTATCGTCACCAAGTTTACGCTCAAGACGTTCCCTCAGACTCAAGTTTGGGTGCGTTGATCGCTTTGCCTGTGCATTTGCATTTGTTCTCACCTTGAGGATAACAGGGCGGCTTGATCACCTACACCGCCAATCAACTTGACAAAGTCAACGCCGCAACTGCTAAATTCTCTGCCCAAGTCACCGACCCCAAGGCCGCGATTATTACCGCTTATAACTTCCTACTTGGTCAAGTACGTTGTTAAAAACGCTCTCTGTGTCCCATTGACACCTTTATCTGTCAGCCTGGCGTGTCGCTCCTTGTATTCTATGATGCTCCTACTCCACCTCCAGGCATTTTCGACGACTTTCTGGCTATTAATCACTTCACTAAGGATATCAAAACTCGTTCGTTCCTTTCTCTCGTCAAGGCATCTCCAGCACAAGCAACCGCTGGTCAACGGTGGGTATTCCTGGTTTCTTAGGAGCCCCTGACTCATTCCCTTTCACTGCGTGCAAAGCCCTATATAAACATAGGTGAAAGGCTGAAGAAACGCTGGTGATAATCAAAATACTCCCTGCTTATCATCAATGTAGAAAGTCGAATATTATTCTAATTTACCTCCATCTTATCTACTTCATATGTCTCGTGGGCATAATCAGATTATTGTGGTGAGGAGGTATCCTGGAGAAATGGTAGAGGATATTTTGAATATCAACAAGGGTCTTGACATGAGGACGCAATGTGTTGATCGAGGACGCGGGCGGTGACCAGTGACCAATAGATGCAGGACCAATAGGAGTCTGTCGGCCTCGTGTGTGATGCGTTACGCGTCACGGTCTCGAGGAAGCGCTTATTTCACTTTCTAAGCGCCGCCCTTGAGAGATGCTTGACATCGGCTCCTTTCCTTTGCATCAGGCGTTGAATTATTCTACGCGACGACGGGTTCTTTCCTAGCCCTGCTGGCTACCTGGCTCAGTCCAATCCCCTCTCGAGAATCTCCTGCACATCGCACTAGCTAGTACTAGCGGGGCTTTGGCATATGCTGCACGCTCCGAGGAATGCACGATCCAGTTGGAGGGAGGTATGAGGGATATAGTTACGAAGTTGCTAGCGATATGTACGTGAGCGTGAGTAAGCAAATTGTTTATCTTGATTCGTTTGAATCAGTGTCTGCGGTGACATGACGTCTCACTGGACGGCTGAAAGCAATTCATGTCGTAGGACCACTGGCTTGCGACTCGAAATGTGTCATCTTCGTTGAAGCGGCCTTATTTTAAGAGCGCAAGCTCGTCGCCCGCACTCCAGATGCTCACCCTTCCAACTTCTCCTCTACGGCCCTCCCCCACCTCCCACAACCTTGCCCTGACAAAATTGTCGCTCAAGACCTTGTCCGCGTACTCGATTTTTTTCGGGGGTGATCCATCCAACATTATTTCCAGTCGTTCGAGCACTCCACTTTTCGTGTAGACAGCTCTGAGCTCATATATACCACATTCTAGGGACCCTCTCCCGATCTGCTCACTCTGATTCAACCAGGTCTGACGATGCTCTTCCCCCGAGTGCCCGACAACTTCTCCAGCCCCAAGCTGGCGTTCAATACCACTGTGAAGAGTCATCAATGCTGACTCCAAATATGATGAGCCCTGGTAACTCACCTCCCTCTCCCCTCACTTGCCATCCCATCTCCATTTTCTGATCATTGACTCGATATCTAGGACAACTATACGTGGGAGGTGACAACGAGTAAGCCAAGGATCCTGATTAGGAGGTGTGGTATCCCAAATCCCACAAGTACGCTACCAAATGTCAGTGGTGTCCCTGATTTTAGCGCTTTCATCTCGAGAGCTCGATGCTTCCTTCTATCTTCCTGCCCTTTCATCGCCGATTCAATCAGCCACATGGAAGCGCGTCACCAGTGAGTACCTCGCAATTATTGCCACCGCCCTCGATCAACACATTGCGTCCTCATGTCAAGACCCTTGTTGATATTCAAAATATCCTCTACCATTTCTCCAGGATACCTCCTCACCACAATAATCTGATTATGCCCACGAGACATATGAAGTAGATAAGATGGCGGTAAATTAGAATAATATTCGACTTTCTACATTGATGATAAGCAGGGAGTATTTTGATTATCACCAGCGTTTCTTCAGCCTTTCATCTACGTTTATATAGGGCTTTGCACGCAGTGTTTGTTTCTAGGGGCGTTTTCCATACCGTTCCTTTGCTTGGGTATTCAGAGAACCTACTCAAGGCTATCGTCAATGAGTCCGTCGTATGTAGACTTCTGGTTCCTAATTTGCTTTACACTTACATTATCGTTTAGTTCTGGGGTCAACGCCTCGGTCTCAAGTCTGCATCCTTCATTTCTTACGACGTTGAACCATTCCTCCCTACCATCCTTACTCACGGCACCGGCGCGTCCGCGTACCCTCCTTCTCGTGATCAAGGCTTCCTACCGCTTAACCTCTACTTCGCTTGGGGCCTCGGTATCTTCGACAAGGATTTCCATCAAGCTGTCAAGCTGAGCGCTGCGAGAATCCGGGACTTGGCCGTCGCTGAAGGCCAGGGCACGAGCTTGACTAGCGCACCGTTGTATGGCAACTACGCTATTTTTGATACACCCCTGTCAGAGATATTTGGAGCTAAGTTGCCGGCATTGCAGTTGATCAAGTCGGCCATCGATCCAGATAACATTATGGGTCTTGCCGGAGGATGGAAGATTTGAGTAGCTTAGTTCAACTCCTACTTACCACTCTTTTGCATAATGGGCTAACTATTTATTTAGTATACTATCGTTGAGACATCCACTAGCTATCCTTGCTTTGTACAGTTACCTTCTGTCATTCATTCATCTTTAAACCATACCTTTTGGAGGTGCGAGAGCAAGTTACTTGTTCGCTTCCACAATGCTGACTTCAAGTATTATTTTCGTGGAACTAATATTGTCGGGGTTTCTCATCCATACGAGTATGCGTGAGTTCTGGAGTATTCTACGTTCAATGATTCCGGTTATCGTCAATCGTTCACTCGAATGTGTTTCGCTGCTCTCGGCTACTTACTAATTATCAGATAGACTTGGGAAACCATCTCGGTATGTTTATTGTCCACATGTGAGTTTGGCTTCTGATGCGAAATTCTAAATTGACATCGTGTGTTCTTAGGACGCCCAAATACGCGCGATAGTTCATCTTGCAGTTGTGTGGTCCCCCCATAATTGTTTCCGCCACATACACGAGGCATCATCATATGGGATAGCAGGCCACTTATTAACTGTGGCCATCATCTCCTCGATGCATTATTCCTTCCCATCCGTTCTTCTGGTGGACTATGGCCCAGGGTACAGCTGGCTACGCACCGTTTAAGGTGGGCGATAAAACATATCAGACATGTTACACTGTCTTTGGTGAGTTGGGCGGTGGGCGCAGACCCATCGTAGCGCTGCACGGTGGTGGAGGAATGTCGCACCACTACATGCTGTACGTTCTTTTCCGTCGCCATAGCGCATGGACCACCTCCGAATGACTTGTGGCTTATATGCTCCAGGCCACACAAGATACTCGGCTCCCGCCTCAACGTACCTGTGATCTTCTATGATCAGATAGGAATTGGCGAGTCTACGCACCTTCCTGATGCCCCCAAGGAATTTTGGAAACCTGAGCTGTGGATGGACGAACTGGATAACTTGCTGAAGCACTTGGACATCGCCGATGACTATGATCTAATTGGTAACTCCTGGGGAGGTGCGTTCGCATGTTTACTTCTCTGCCCGTCCTTGTCAATGTTTAGGAGTCAGGTATGCTTGCTGGGCAATTCGCCGCGACGCGGACGCCTCCGGGCCTCAAAAACCTGATTGTCAGCAACTCGCCAGCGTCAATCCCTTTGATGAACCAAGGCGTTGAGACTCTCCTCGAAAAGTACCCTGAACAGGCCGAAGTATTACGCCAACAAGCCGAGGCGGGAACTTTCACTTCCGCGGAGTATCGGGCCACTACGCAGGCTTTGAGCGACAAGCATTTCTGTACGGTTGAGCCGAAACCGAAGGAGTTAATGACTTCGCTTTTGTCTGCCGTAGCGGATCCGACGGTGTACACAACCATGTAAGTTTGTTGCAGACCTTCACTTTGTCAAGAGATCGTTTAAAGTTCGTTTCAAGGGTTGGGCCGTCGATATACCACATAAATGGAAATATCAAGTCATGGTCGATCATCGATATCCTGCATAACATTCGCTGCCCAACATTACTTATCAGCTCTCCAAATGATGTTGTTCAACCTCTTGCGATACGTCCGTGGTTCCAGAAAGTCGAGAAGATCAAGTGGGTAGAGCTGCAGAATAGTACGCACTTGCCGATGTTTGAGGAACCTGAACGGTGAGCTCTTCCCCCCGTGGTATGTGATGCAGTTCCAACGGCTGAGTCTACTCAAGGTATTTCGACACGATCGTAGCTTTCTTAAGTAATGAATGATAAGCAGCTTATCCGCACGTCTAGGAATGTACCAGTAATAT
This sequence comes from Pleurotus giganteus, assembly GCA_032158425.1. Taxonomy (NCBI): domain Eukaryota; kingdom Fungi; phylum Basidiomycota; class Agaricomycetes; order Agaricales; family Pleurotaceae; genus Pleurotus; species Pleurotus giganteus. Next base: position 1,514,095 of record JAPEHR010000008.1, on the reverse strand, counting down.
TTTCCATTTAAAGTTGATAGGCCAGTCACTGGGATGACGAAGCGACTAGTATGCACAAGACTACTGCGTCTTGTGTCATGCATCGTCCTTCTTGCATACCAGTATCCCATCAGGATCACTTTTCCTACAAACATAGCTGTCGCTGCGCATGCCAGTACGAATAAAGCTGTCCTTTGTCCTCCCCGGTCTCGCCGGTCCCAGATGCGAGTTGGCCTTCATCGTCCTGTCTCCGACCGTCCTAGACCGGGACCTCCAGAGTCCAGACAGCGCCCAATATTCTCAGGGCTTCAACCTTATTTCATAACACGTTTCGACTGCCGGAGGGTCACCACTACTTCGTCTCCTGCCTGGTCTCTAGGAGTACATAGGGGCTAATCATTAGAGCGGTTAACTTGCCAGCCACTACCCTCATCAAAGGCTCAAAGCTCGAAGGGGATTCCTTGTGAGAGTAGAATACATTTGTCCACATTATTGACGCTGTCTGCCTTTGCAAGGATCTCTCCGGTGTCCCCGGATCTCTGGTTGCTAGAGACATAACTTGAGTGTCCTTGGTACGCAAACCGAGGCTTTGAATTCCCAACTTCAATGGCTAAATGACTGACCTGCACTCATAAGATGCTCCTGGAGACCCCACTAACAAGGGAGAACAGGCCTCCAGCATTAGCAGATATGGACGCTTGATCAGCGAGCGCTCTAGTCGCGTGGCACCAGCGCCTGCTTTGGCTGATGCATTCCCGCACCACCGCCACGAAATGTATTGAACAGCTTCTGGACACGCCTCATGTCATTCCCAACCTGTGCCATCTCGTCTCTCAAATACCTCAAAATGTCCTGCATTGATTCACTTCCAGATCTTCACCATTTCTTCACTCGGCCTAGGGAATGTCTTCAACGATGACCTTTTACGACCCCTACCCATCTGGTCATCGTGACCAGCGTCTGGGTGACGTGGTTCACATCCCACCAGCGTATCCAGACGACTGGGGGACGATTCCCATTGTGTATCCCAGCGCATCAAAGGCCAACGGGCCAGGGAAAACAGTTCGCTTCTCAGGCAATGCGTCTGTAAACATCGAGGAAGACAGCCACCCGAGAAGCCATGTTAGCCGACCAGCAACCCCGAAAAGGAGTGGCTTGAAATCCATCTTCCGCCGTAATCGGCAAGCAGCAGTCGACACAAAGCGCTCTGGCGAGGACGACCGAAGGGATGGTACCAACGGGCCAGAATTCGCGGTATGCTTCCTCTGTTTCCCCAACCCTTCCAAGCTAACTGGTGAAGGAAGTATAATCCCCCACCTCATTATAAGATGCGGGAGCGTAGAGAATATGATGGTTATCCTTCCCCTCCTACATCTCAATACCCTGGTTCACTGTGGTCTTCTCATGTTAGCTCGTACGCCAATGCTGGATACCCTACACCCCCAGCTACAATCCACTCTGGCTCATCTCGTCATCCCTCGTCAGCTGTCACTTAGACTGCATCCAGTCGGGTTGAAGCTAAGGAGAAGAGTAAATCTCGACGCTCGCACTCGTCTGTCAAGGACTCGGATCCCTACGCCTCCTCGCCCAATATGTCCCATCCCACTATCGTTTACTACGATGACCAAGCGACGCAGCCATCGGCATCGCCCCATACGCCTCAGCCCATCGTCATATATGATGATCAAACGTCGCAACCATCGGTCGTGGTTCTACCTCCAGCTTCTGATTCCCATTTCAAGTCACAGGAGTCGGTAGCCGAACCCTATACTCCCACTGGTGCACCTCCAGTTGTCATCATTCATCAAGATCCATCTGCCTCCCGTTCGAAGTCAAGGGAAGCGACGCACAAGCATTCACGATCAACTCATAATCAAGAGGTACTACTGGATGTCCCTCAAGCCCCCGTCAGCCGCACACAGTACAATAGTAGCCCCTCGAGTGAGCTGTCGCCAGGCCCCGCAGTAATCATCACGCCTCCAGTCTCCAAATCCCATTCGAAGAGGAAGGAGTCGAGCCGCAAGCAGTCCCGCCGAAATTCCTCTGTAGCGCCGAATCACGCTAGCCATCAAGATTCGTTAGTCGCATCAAATTACCAAGCTGTACGTCTTCGTCATCTACAATGAATCTTATTGGTTGGGCTAACTCTCTATCACCAGGCCTCAACTCTCGAGGATCGTCGTGAGCATCACACACGTCGTTCCCGACATTCTACGGCCGTCCAAGTACTACCCTCGACTACGCCAGCAATGGTCCCTCCATCCCCCACCCCTCCTCCCGTTGTAATATACCAAACGCCTCAATCGCCTTACCTTCCAATGTTTTCACCTTCTCAATATCCAGCCTCTCCCCCAATCATATCGACCTCCAGCATGCCAAATACGCCAGGCGTTGTCATCCTACCGCCCTCGTCTCACACCAAACATAGGCGGAATAACTCAGAGGTCAGTAGCTCTCGAGTTGCGTTCGTCTTTCTTGTTGCTAACAAGTCCATCCCAGCCTCAAGTAATTATAACCCCAATGCTACCGGAGAACGCTTCTAGCCCTCCTTCGAGACCGTCGGGCTGGAGAGGATTTCTCAGCGCGATCTCCAATACGACTAAAGCTACCGCGAGACGATGAGACCCACGCCTTCACCGTTACTATTTAGGCACTCTCACGTACGGAGCCCTCAAAGTTGCTGTCGAGCTTGTCTCTTCCACCGATCGTTTTTGTTGTTTGGCGGGTCTAGAATGGCATCTGCTTAGCTCTTGGGCGTGATGGGGCCACTCAAGGCCCACGCGGTGTGGCTTTTCACGAATGTGGATCTAATCGACCGACCTCTGCCATCTTAGCGAGCCTCGAGGGCGCCTCCGCCACATAAATCTCTCTTGCTCCACACGGCGAGTGATGTCGCCTTCCTGCCTTAACTGTAGTAGGGATTGGGATATATTGAGGCTTGACGGTTGCTTTTACGAGATGTGAAGAAGTATGGTGGATTGTCCCATTATTTTGGCATGCGTTACTGTATGTAAGCATCTCAATCTTCTCCGTGGTCATCTAGATAGTTAATGGAGGGATCAAACTGTATCGCCTCGGTGCAGATAGGGTGAGGCTCTAGGGGTATTGCCCCCTGGCAGGTGATCATCGATCATCAGTCAAGCACTCGGAACCGAGTTGCCAAAATGTCTAGTATTGATGCCGTCACTCAATTTGCTCGAACGGGCTCCCAGACCGAGCACTAACCGATAACGACCTGACGAATCCTATGTTCCCGTGCGAACAGCATCTCCTCTCCTCGTGAACCCCTCCAGCGAAGCACTGCGCTCTGCTTCTTCACGCCAAATTTCGTCAGAGTATCTCGCGCACAGACCGAGGGGGGAGGAAGTTGATAAAAGCCATTGCAAGCGAATGCGCTTCGAGCTGTTCCCCTTCCAGCTACCGTCATTGACACGTAGAAAAAAGCGCCTTTCCCAGCCAGCGAGAAAAATGGCGGCCAAAAAACGAGTCCGCTTTGCTGCGAAGAGCACCGTTCTCGAATTCCCAGACCATACTACTACTCCCAGCCGCCCTTCCCCAACTTCGTCGTCATCCTCTAGTGAGCTGGCGACGCCCCAAAAGCGCCCGAGGGTCCTCCATCGGCCGACCGTCCACCGAATCATCCTCCCCCACAATGACAACCCATATTCTCTTCCTTTGCAACTTCATTCTACCCTCTCCAACCCTTCCTCGCGTATCCAATACAACTGCGCCGACTCACCAAATACCTTGACTGTCGTAAATCATGACATTTCGCCTCACTTCTACGCAGAACCTGCCACCAATTTTCCCGTTGCCGCGATGACCATCCACTCACCCCATCTTCCCTGGAAAATCCTAGCCCGGGCTTCTCGCCATGGCATGGTCACCATATCCGACGTCCTTTTCGCCATATACAAAACGCTTCGTGAACCCATCCACCTTGCGGACTTCGAGCTGCTATCATCGTCTGATCAGAAGAGGGTTAGGAGGGCGTACCAAGATAGATATCGCACCTTGCGATCCTCTAGCCTGAGGGAGGCTGCGGAGGAGAAGAGACAGGGTGTCAAGAAGGTGGACTTCCTCATGGGCAAGTCTCGTTTTATGGGATTGTCCAATACCACCAATCCATCCGTATGGGCGCTCATTACTTCCTGACCGGTAATGGGGGCCCTTGTACCTTGTGATCATGATTCATTTGCTGCACTTGACCATTCTATTTACTCGTTGTGGGCTTCTGTATGCTACTGTACTCGATTCTTGGACTAGTCTGCGTCTGTCTGTTATCTTATCGATTTCATATTATCTCTCCCCCTCTTCGCATCGTATACCTTGCTCCTGCTCCCTAGCTTCGTTTCTAAAATTGTCACACATATGACGACAGCTTCTTCTCGATCCATCACCTTATGACCCTAGTACACTTTGACACTGTAAACTTGTATGTATCCAATGCCGCCTCATGTCCTACACGTTGACGATCATCGTTCGTCACTGACTGCATCGTGATCGTAGATTAAGACCTTAAGGATTCAATGGCATCGAGATCTACGCCGCATGTTGCGGATCGTGATGCATCAGCGATCCTACGCCTGTTCGTTGGAGAGGCGCTAGGAATGGGCGCGGGCGAGGTGCGCTATTTTCGGGCAACGTATGATGGGTTCACACCTTATCGCAAAGGATGCTAGTTCTTCATGAACCTAATCCCCGGAAGCTACAAACGAGTACGCGAGAATGGTTCGTGGGTTGTAAAGATGACGTTTGCGAGGAATGAGGAGCCTTCAAATGAGCTCGTCATGTGAATGATGGGCTTGTATGGAACATGCGGAGTGGATACTGCATATTACTGAAGTACAGAACGGCTGGGTATGGACCCCAAATGCTTTGAGAAGACTATCTGATGCGTTCCTCTGCAGTGCAGGAAGAAAACGTATCACTTCAAGCACCCCTGTCATGTTCAGGGGTTTCTAGTCTCAGTGATCACGCGCGGATGTCAGCCAAAACGAGATAGGGGTGCTCCTGTTGACTATATAAACCCCATCCATCCGTCTTTGCACCTTGCCTTCGCGCACCCCCTGCACCGCGACTACGTCGCGCTCAGGATAAGCTACCGCTCTGCATCACTCTCGTTAATCCACTCAGCGACTTAACAACATGTCTTACACGCTTTTACCATCGCACCTTCAAACGGCGGGCCAGGTAAGCCTCCAACATTCCTACACTCAAAGGCGTCCTAAGCGGGGCTTCACAGCGTTTACTACTTCTTGGCGTTGTACCCGCCGTGCTCCGTTAGGGAGTAAATGGCTAAAGAAGTGAAATATCGACGATGCCGATGGAGAACTGGTCGTTACCATAAAGGCGGGCGCAAGCGCCGTCATCATTGGGAGAGGCATTCAGTTGTCTACTCTCGCCATCACAGAAGGTCGCGCAGGTAGGCTATAGAAGTCGCCTCCGTCTACAAACGATCTGACCTTTTCGCTTAATAGCGGTTCCGCTTCTTGCCGCTGTCCCGCCCTTGCATCCTTGCCGATGGATGTGAATAGCTAAAGAAGCACTTTCCGACTTCGAAACGCAAGGACGCGTTATCGAGGCAGCCGATTCGCCAGTATCAGAGTGAGTTGAGCTCGGTCCTTAGATGGCAGTCATTCTTACTCGGTCTATTAGACACGCAACACGCGTTATACCCTTCCCTTCTGCACATTGGAATACAGAGATGCTTGTGAACGGATGCTCTGGTAAAGGGATACTGTGTCTGGCCAGCACGACCTCCTGATACTATCATCTCCACGAGTCTTCTCCAATGTCCATGTGCCCCACACTCATTCACCTCTGTTTCGATTTGCTTGCAAGTGGAGAAGACCTTCATGGAGCCGGAGTCCCCCCCCCATAGACAGAGAGTATTAGTTGCAGGTCAACACCTCCGGACCAACCATGCTGCGAAACTTCACGGATGGCGCGCCGCTCTTTAAGCTTTAATCTACAAACGAATGGACATCTGTGTATTGGGCTACGCTGGGAACCTTTGACAAGTATGATAGTGGTACTATCAGAATGGATGCATCGTCTTTATACCCCCATTTTTTCGGGTCCCGTGTGATATGAATGAATTTTGACCGCCCCTGGGCTATGCTAGGAGGAGAACAGGGGGGGATAGAAGGCGGAACGGGAGTAAAACATTGCTACATGCTAACAATTCTCAGACAGAAGATAAGGAGACCATGCCGACGGTGTCTAACATATCTATGGCATAAACACAGATAATTTAGGTTAAACCAGCATGGACCGAGGGACGTAGCATCGAAGTGTCCACCGATCACTGGAGAAAAGATGCTACAAGGTGCCGGTTGTCGAAAGCAACTTTGGCGGCCACGGCGCCAATGCCTAGAGTAAGTAGTGGCTTCTTAAAGATGCTGCCAAGATCCTGTATGAGATTGACGTAGAAAATGATCCCCTTAGCGCCCCTAGTTCAGAAAGGTATAAGTGTATGCACGCTGTGGACAATTTGTAGGGAAAGACGTACTTCAACAGCCTGTTGGCTCTCTCGTCAATCATTCTGTATACGCCCTCCTTGAACTGTTCCCTCGGCACTTGGAAGACTGGACCATTGTCTGTCAGGAGCCACGCAGAGCCGCTGGTCTCTGGTGTCGGGTTCGAGGCGGCGTGGAATATGGCACCAGCGATCCGATGCACTGGCGCCTTTGGGATGCCGGCAAGAAACAATTTCACGGGGAGAGGAACGATGTTGGTGTCTAGTGTGGATGTTAATAATGTGAAGGAAGCAATAGCGTGATGTTGGAGACGAACCGGCGAAGAATGGATGGATGGTTCCGATTCTGATGTTTTCGGGCTCCAGCGTGAGGTGTAATGAGCGCATTACGCCTAGGACAGCATGTTTCGAGGCCGTGTACAGCGGGCCTTTGGGGATGCCCGCCCATGATGCTAAGGACGGGTTGCCTGAAATCAACAAACTGTCTTCGAAAAACAGGAAAGGACAGACCCATGGAGCCGACGAGAATGAGGGCCTTCAAAGACTCCTTGTCAGTGCGATTGACTTTGAGGTAGTGTAATGCCAAGTGAACAGCTAGACGCGGACCTGTCAGCACTCATCTCTGGCAGAAAACGGGGCTTTACTGTAGAGCATGCCAGTCAAGTTGATATCCATCGTCAACAAATTAGGCTTCATAGGTCTCCCATCGTCTTGCAGGTTGATCTTATCAAAGGGGTATAGTTCTGTTACGCCGGCATTTGAAACGACGATGTCTACCGAGCCAAATGTACTCATAGCAAGCTCGAAGAGGTTGACTTGGTCATCGAAGGAGGTAACGTCACATCTGGTGGAGATGGCTTTACTGGAGAGCATCCTGGCATAAGTGGAATGGGAAAGGCTATGATTCCATGGACTCACCCGCCTGCCGTACGGATGTCTTGCACAGTTCGCTCACCTCCCTCAACGTCGCGGTCCCCAATGACGATTTTCGCTCTATAGGACGCGTCAGCCCACATCTTGGACGCGTCAATAGGTGATCTGAGCCAACCCGTATTTCGCAAATTGCAACGCAGATTCTTTGCCTATCCCATTTGCTGCACCTAAACGCAGGAGTTCCGGGGACTATTATATGGAAAAAAGCACACGACGACGCACCGGTTATAAGAACCACTTTGTCCTTGACTCGGACGGCGTGTGCGTAAAGCTGGTCGTCCGAGAATGAAGCCATTGACTGGGATTAAGGGTGGTCCAGCAAGAGTTCCAAGCGGGGAGGCCGGATGATCAGGACGGCCATGCGTTTCAATTCTATTCACCAGCCCTCTTCAGTTATGACGGCGTGACGGGCGCTCAAGTAGGCGCGCCGCGCCCTCATGTTTACAGCTTCACGCAGCTTTCACTGAAGTTTCAGCTGATCTGCAGTTGCATGAAGCGACCAGCTATGGTGACTGCACGTACAGAACTGGATGCGTAGCGTCAATTTCTGCCCTTATCTATACCGCAATGATCTTCCCGAACTCGGACGCAACTTTCCATGCGTAATGTCAGAATTTACAGCCGAGAAGTGACAACCGCCAACACGTTCGCCACCACCTTATGGTTCGATGCTCCTAAGCCTACTACGCCTATGGTGGAGCTCGGTGTTAGGTGGGGTTTCTGGAAAAATACCGGAATGAGGGATTGGCCTCAATTCCTGCTGTAAGCTTCCGTCTAAGCTCGACGTACGTGCACTAATTCCGTTATCTTTTTTTAGCTGCACGACAGATATACTCTAGCGCAGGACGCCAGGCGCTCCGAAGCCTCTGTCAAGAATGCGGAGGCTGCGGGGTAGTGATGGTCAGGCCCAGGCCGCCCTATTTGCGCCACGCTCCCACTGCTACTTAAGCTTATGCTCCTTTGCTTCTGCAAAGTAACAGCCTCATTCTTCCCTCCAAAGTTTGGCCGACTAATGGATTTTTGAACTGCAGCGAGCGTACGCACTTTCAGTGGCGACGTGTTCTCCGTGCCGAGAGGTATCCATCGCAGGACCGAGCGATCGTTGCAGGACCCTCACAACGCGCCCCCTACGCTTTGCGACTCCATGGGCCATCCAGTGCCGTGTAAGACTCCGTTGGCGATGGGAATACTTTCCTCGATATATCGTGGAGTGGCCCTGGTCTTGCTCCATTGTTTGCTCCCTATGGTCTTGATGGGACTTAGTGCGATATCTGCAGCAGAAGTACCCACACCAGTCCGATCGCCGCGCAGTAGCTCATCTTTGGACCGCTGCTGCTTGTACCAGACATTGGAATAAACTCGGCAGACTCCATCATCCAATACGACATACCTTAGGATTTCGGGCTCTTCACTCGAATTCCATGTTTCTGTCCGAATAAGTGATCTTCCCGACATCTGGTCTCAAGCCGTTTAAAAGGAACTGCGTCTCACCCTCATGTTCGAATCAACCCATCTACAGTTGACACGTCATGTCTCCTTCCAACGCCAAAGAGATCGCCTCGTCCTGGTTGAACGGATTCGCCCAGAGCATCTACTCTAATGACCTGGAAGGGACCGTCACTGCTTTCCATCCTGATGGATGGCTTCGGGACGTCCTTGTCTTCACATGGGACAGTCGGTCGCTCGAGGGTCATGACAAGATTCGCCAATACTTAGTGGACACCCTGTCAGCCCCACAAATTACCTCTATCAAGCTCGACGAACGCCCTCACCTTGAGCCGTATGCTGGTCCAATCTCGCCTATACATACCGGTATCGGGGCGGGATTTACCTTCGAGACTAAGGACGCTCACGGGCGTGGTTATTTCCGACTTATCGAATCTGAAACCTCAACAGAATGGAAGGCTTTGACCGTCTATTTCACCATGGACGACCTGAAAGGCCACGAGGAGAGCGGTCCAGAGCTCGGCATCTACGGTGGTCACACCCTCACTTGGGAATCAGTGAAACAATCTCGCGTCGAACACGTTGAGAGTCACCCTCATGTCTTGATCAGTAAGGAACCTCATATTCGATCGTAGTGAACCCTGCGCTCATCGTATCTTGCACGCGTAGTTGGCGCGGGGCAGACCGGACTTCACGTTGCGGCTCGCTTCAAGCAAATGAATATACCTACGATCGTAGTCGATCGGTTGCCGCGTGTCGGCGATGTATGGAGAAATCGGTACCCAACATTGTCCCTCCACACTCCTCAGGGACAACACCAAAGTTCGCATTACGTTATCCCATTGACGTTTACTGCCACTAATGCCTTCTGATACCTCACCTTCCAGTGCTCTACCACCCCTACCCCAAAACCTGGCCCAAGTTCACCCCTCGCGACAAAGTTGCGGACTGGCTTGAACAATATGCCATCGGCCAAGATCTGGTTATTTGGAACAATTCACAACCGCTTCCCTCTCCCGTATACGACCCCGAAACGCGTAAATGGACAGTTCGCATCAATCGCAACGGTACCGAAGTAGAGATCCACCCTTCTCACATCGTAGTTGCAGCCGGCACCCTCGGAGCTCCTCGCATTCCCACCTACCCAAGCATGAATGAGTTTGAAGGAACTATCATCCATACCGGCAATTTCAAGGGTGCTAAGCCGTTCAAGGGCAAGAGAGTTGTAGTGGTTGGTGCTGGCAACACTTCAGCGGATGTATGCCAGGACCTAGTGTTCAACGGCGCAAACGCCGTAACTATGGTACAGCGCTCTTCTACGTGTGTTGTGTCTTCGAAGAGCGTTGTCGCTGGCCTTGAAAGCATCTGGCCTCCGGGTGTACCCACTGAAATCGGTGATTTCAAGAACGCCTCCATGCCGTGTGGACTGTTGAGGAAGGTCTTCATTAACATTGAAGGCAAGGTATTGGAAGATCACAAGGAGCTGCATGATGGATTGAAGAAGGCCGGTCTCAAGTTGAACATGGGCGCTGATGGTGCTGGTCAATGGGGCTTGGTTCATGAACGACTTGCAGGTATGTTGACATCTTCGTTCCCCTCGGAAATCCACATACTAAATCCGCGACCTAGGCTATTGTATGTGCCGTCCTCGAATAACTCTTAGTACCTTACCGACGGTATCTGTTCGATAGGGATTGATGTTGGTTGCGCTGAGCAAATTATCAACGGAAATATCAAGATCAAGCAGGGTGTTGAAGTGGATCATTTCACAAAGACCGCTGTATGCTTCACAGATGGCTCTTCTCTTGATGCGGACGTCGTTATCTTCGCGTGCGTTCCCTCGTCTCTCGCATCTTACGCGTCAGCTCACTGACATCGGCTGTGTCTGCATTATAGCACGGGATACCACGACATTCGTGATACCATGCGCGATTTATTTGGCGACGAGGTCATCGACAAGACGTCGGCGATATGGGGCATGGATGAAGAAGGAGAAGCCTACGGATCACATCGACCTTCCGGGTATCCAGGCGTAAGTCTCGTTATCATTGTATTCTCACATCGGAGATTGGCATTCACACCCATTTTTAGTTGTGGTTTGCAACGGGCGATTTCTTCTTTTCGAGGTATTATTCCAAGAAGATGGTGAGCTCTCGCTCTCGGGTTCCTCCCTGCGTATTGGCTAAATGCTTGTCATCTATGTACAGGCCTTAGAAATAAAAGCGATGGAGCTCGGACTTCGCCCCTAGACGCATGCAGAGACTATGCTAACCATTGTACTATGTTTAACCGTGTAATATTAATCCTTACTACGCCTAGAGTATTTTTGTACAAAATATAGATGCCTCCCAGATTTCTGGGTCACTGCAAATCGAGATTGAGACCTTGTTCCTCGGAATGTTCCTCGATTTGTTCCCCTACAATATGTTATTAGCGAGTCATTTTATTGCACTACATGTCCGCTGTGCAGCATCTCCGCCGTAATGAGTGTTGACCCACAACCTCCAGGTGCGTTATCGAAGGACAAGATGCATGGTTTTCGGTATCTTATAGGGTCAGCGTTGTAGCCACGGCCCCTCGTTTGTCACTCTACTTTATATGTCCGAGCTATCGACTCCGGCCTCACCCATACATATTATAAATGCAGAAAACAGGTGAAGGTATGAGGAAGACAACGAGATCATAAGCGCATCGTGACCTAGACTGGTATCTATGCATACAACTGTTGGTACATGACGGTGGACATTACTTTACAAGTGGGATAATGAGATAAGACTACATCGAGACTTCAAATCGTGATCACAGTCCATGTTACTTCGTCGTCGACGGGGCGTTACGATCAATTAGCTTCTTTGGAATGTGAACGACCAACACTCTGCCGTTCCATATGCCAAATGCAGCAAAGTTTGGTCGAAGGTGGTTACTGCGATGCCTGAATTCTAAAGGGATGCGCCATATGTCTTTCCCGTCCGTTTCGTATTTATGTGTGTTCTCGTCGTCTTGTGTGATCGTGCTAGGATGGTGGTATCGAATTGCCGATTCGCGCTTGTAGTAAGACCAGTGAAGACTGATGGGATCAGAGCTCTTCATGGCTGCGTACCATTGCTCTTGATCCGATGACTGGACAGCGTCCGGCTGACTGTCGAGGAGGACGACACGCGTGCCAGAGGAAGTAACAAGCTCATCTGCTGGATCGAGCTTAAACACGTTCTCTGGTGACTCCTCATTGTCAGAAGCCGAGGGCTTCTCCCCATCGTCACCCAAGAACGTGGTAGATTTGTCATACGGTTCCATCTTCAGTTCACGTCCAGTCATCGAACACCAGAACTTCGTTTCGTTGGGTCGAGAGGAGCGAACTAGTAGCCCACTTGGAGAAAATTCGACTGCATGAGGCGGGCGCTCATGCCTGGGTATCCTGACAAGATCGGTCTTGCCAGAGGCAGAAACATCCCAGGTTTGAATGTTGTTCTTGAACGCACCCGAAACCAGCTTCATGCCATCATTGGAAAACGTCATGGCGGAAACAGAATTGAAATGTCCTTGCAACACAGGCCCCACTTCTGCACCAGTCGAAGCATCCCATATCTGAATAGTCCCGTCGGCTGAAGTCGATGATAGTCGTCCGTCTGATGCAAAGGCTATCGGTTGATAGCCTGGAACCGCTGCGGTATCAATCGTGACGTTGCTAATGCATTCATACGTTGAGGTATTCCAAATCCGAACATCACCATCCTCGGATGCGGAATATACTCGCTCGCCATCAGGACTGAAAGCAACGACGGTGATCTCCTGAGTCTGCCCTTCAAGTTCTGCCATCTCATCACCGGACTCCGTCCGCCAAAGGTGGATAGTGCCATCCCCAGAACCCACCGCGAAAAAGGTATCGTCGGGTGAGAATGCGATGGAGGTGAACATCCGTACTACTTCGCGCCATTCGAGACTAGCACACTGCAGAGGAGGATAGGCCAGACGACCAGTCTTGCGATTCACAACAAACAGCGAGCCAGGATCGTCACCAAATATAACCCATTTTCCATTATCAGAGAACGCAGCCCTCGTAAAGTTTAAATCGGGGTCGAACTCGTCGTCATCGTCGCGGTCGCTACCATCTAGAGGTACAGACGATGGGCGAGGAGAATTGGGGGCCGAGTCGGCGCTGTAGGGAGGGGGTGGATCTACCGCAGAATCCAAGGAGAGGGCATGTCGCATAGCGCTCGGCGGCCTACTTCCAAGACGAGAAGGAACCCGAGAAGGAACCCGAGACGCTGACTTAGACGTCGGCCTCCCTTCCCTAGACTCTTCACCTACTTTCTGCCAAGACTTGGCACGCAATTCAGCAATGCGATCACCAGTACCGGCCGCCAGAACATAGACAGTACCCCTGCCTGTGGCCACCCACACTTGCGTCCCATCGGGGGAGAACCTCGCAATCGAAGTAAATTCCAACTCGACACGAGGCATGGCTTCCGTCCCAGTAGCCACATCCCAACAGCGAACACAGTTGTTTTCATCTCCGTTGATGGGGGAATCATCATCGAAGTAGGCACCAGTGGAAACGACCTTGGTCATGTCCGGCGAAAATGCGGCGGAAATGACACTGGTATCAAGGATGGGGAAGACACGTAACGACGGTGCCCATTGCTTCGTATAACCACCCATTACCGTCGGGTACTCTTTGGGATCGTGGAAAAGTTTGTATATCTGAGACTCCACCGGAGCGAACGGGAGCGCAACTTGCATGACCATGGCTGGGTGTTCCGCCAGAGTCTCCGCAAAAAATGAAGCAAACCGATAGGCGTCATAAGCGAGGACAGTTAGCTCTTTGTTTCCAGTTTCCTATTGCTCAAAACTGAGTACCACGGACGCAAGATGAGTAAGACACGACATACAGAGGCCCACATGTATAGGTCTTCCAGCATGCTGGGAGTAGATCGCGAGAGATCGAGTATGCTGGTAGCCTCGAACCAACGCATGATGTGCAGCTTCATGAACGCATAAACTGTCGAGGCCATCTTGGCACGTTCGCCGCCTTGAACCGCGATCGCGTGTTGGGTCCAGTGGGAACAGGCATAGATAACAGCTTCACTGTAGTTGGGGTTCACCTTTTCACTGATGACGAAACGGCGAGGAGGGACAAGAGTCTTTTGTAGCAGGTTCAAGCAGATACTGGCCGCTTGGAGCTCATGATGTGGAGTATCAATAAGCCAAGGACTTTTCTCGTACTTCCTAGGATCAGGATTGAACTGATCGCATCTTTCCGCACTAGCGATATATTCGCTGAATGACTTGTGCAGGATACGGACCGGGTCATCTGGGCCACCAAGGTGGAGTACGCTACCGAAGCGGGAGAGAACACGGAGTGACTTGATCCGAAGGAAGTCATCAATTGCATTGGGAGACATTGGGTTCTTGGCCACCATTACGAGGCCAAAGATAGCCTGGAAGTCTTTCCGGAACTGGTCCTTGGTCCAGATACCCGCTGCATGCAGGGTCTTGCTGTACAGTTCATCCAATCCATCGTGGAATCCGATGCCGCTAAGAAGGTCCTCTACTGCGCCTTCAGGGTCATACTCGTCGATATACTTCACAGCTGTGGATGCCCAGATGAACAGCCCCGCTGCACGAAGGGCTAATGCGTCCAGTTGCTTGTCCCCTGGCCAACCTTCATCGAGATAGTTCTTTTCCCCGATTTCAGTCAGCTTAGATTCGAGATACACTCTGATGTCGCCATCATCACGAGAAGAATCCAGTGGGAAGTGTTTGATGTGCTTTGCTTTACTGAACGACATGTTGATATCCGGCTCGTTCCTACTGGTGATAAGGACACGGAAGATGTGAGGAAGCTGAGCGGTCTCCTTGGCCAATAGGTCCAGTAGTTTGCCGCGATTAGATGGATGACCGCACTCATCCAAGGAGTCAATCACGATGACGATGGGTCCCTCATCGGCAAGAGAATCACTGTCAGGCGAATCCGATGTAGCAGCGTGAAGGGGAACCCGTATCAAATCTCGAAATTGAGCATCCAATTGCATCTGGGCGATGCGTGAATACTGGCGAGAAGCCTGAGTGACTCTTCGCGCAATCCGGTTGTCGTATCTGCTGAGCTCGTATGCAAGCGTTCGCAAGACATTATCTGGATCGCTTCGCTCCTTGACGTCGCGATCAAAGAAGATAAACGCTCCAAGGCGCTGTGTCTCGGCATACAGATTGGCTAGTGTCGTAGCAAGGGTGCTTTTGCCCGTGCCAGCAACTCCAGTAATCCAAAGCACCTTCTCTGTATTGGTAGGGTCGACAATCCAGTCTGAGATGGTGCGCATAGCGTTCAGACGGGTCCGGGGGTGGCATGTTGGTCGATGCGACCAGTTCATGGTAGCAGGCTTGAGTGTTTCCGAAAGAACTGAGTCGGAGGTGAATGATTAGGACGAGGTGCGCATTAAGTTTTGCTTACGAAGTTGTTCTATGTCCCCTGCCATCCTTATCGTGACTAAGGCATTTTGGACGCCCAAGCCCGTATCCAACGAAGTCCCCAGGTCTAGGAAAGCTTGCTGAAACGCTTGGATTTTCGAATCGGTAGTAGAGAACGTATGCTTTATGGACCTCCCTAGGAACCAAGAATAAAAGAGTGGATTGCAACTGATATAACAACATACCAGCGAAGCCGTTGCCGCTGTACTCCTGGACGAACAGCGAACATTCAACAGTTTGTTGCAGTATTTGTTTGATTACATCCACCAAGGAAGCATCAACCTCCTGGTGGGATTGGCGCATTGTTTCCAGAGGTGTAACGAAACTGTATATCGTAGCCATAGTTTGTAGAAGGCCGCATATATTTTCGTCCCGGTCAAGCTGGTTTTTTACAACCTGAGAATCGTATTAGACATTTAAGCTCTAGACGAACATTGGAAGAATACCTTGTAAACGGAGGAGACAGTCTTCCAAGCAATATTAATATATGGGTGAACCTGGCGAAGGCGATCAGTGCCATGGGAGGTTGGTGAGATCGACGACGAACTCGGGCTATAGAGTCCGCTATGCCCATTAACTTTTCGAGGGAACCTACAACATCGCCGAGCGACGTGTAGGCCGATGTTGTAATATTAGTGTCAGTTGGCATGCGGAAAAAGCGCTCAGTCGATGCACTAGCGTCCTTCAGAGCGTCTCCCGCAGTAGGGTTGGCTTCCTTGTCAATTCGGATGGAAAGAAGAGCACCACTAGAGGGGAATACGATCCCTGAGAGGCATTCATACAGTGCTGCTTCCAATATGGATTAAGGCGACATACCCGGACGGTCTTTTTCCATTGCAAGAAGTTCCTTAACTGTCTTCGTGACCACACCATACGAATGCGAAGGGCCATACCCCTTGTCAATGATCTCGAAAGAAACCGTTGAGTCCTCCGTCAGATTGAAGCTTTGTAATCGGACATCAGGGTGAATAGAAGAGGTGGAGCATGATACCAGATGGTCCGCACAGGTAGAAAGATTCCTCCCACAAAGGCTCCGTGCTGCCCTTAACAGTCTGAGTGAGATGGCTATGTCCGTCTCGACTGTTCGAACTTGTCTTCCATGTTATCTTGACCTGTGCATTCGGTTTGCGTCTCAGTAAACTCTTGATGGCCAGGCCGTTGGCCTTCATCACTGTATGATGTCAGTCACGAGGCTACTTGCAATAGAACGATGATCACCCACCAACGATAACGAAGCTACGCATGCCCTAACCGTAAGCGCCAACCACGGACACAACATCGAACTTACTTCGAAGTTCCCATCGTGTGGGTACGAGCTCAAATAACGGCTGAAGTTCTGCCTGGTTCCAAAAGCTAGCGACGAGATGGTGGAGTTTTGGCAAAGGTGGTTGCCGTTATCGAAAAGCAATTCAGTTCACATTGTAACCCCAGGCTGCGCGTCTGCACATCATCGATAACCAAACGGAGGCACCTCGTGTGCCTTGCAAGAAGGCCGCAAAGTACCCGCGAAGCGCCAAAAACCATAACCGGGCGACGACAGCCTACCATCTTGAGCAAAAAAGTACAAAAGGCCAACATCGGATGTTAGCGGTCGCCACCATGATTTGATAGACGCCTTCGATATCAGGAAGTATGCGTGTTGCGGTGCTGCGGCCTGCCTCATGACGTGTACGATGGGAAAGCGTCAAGCGACCTAAGGATAAATTAAAGAAACAAAGAATCGTTGGAAGGTGCATAGCATAGCGCAGTCAGCCTCTGAGATCTGGGGGGACAGTGACACCATTTAACATCCGCAACATGCATGAGAAAATCTATGTTCGCATGCGATACGGCACGATCTAGAAGTCTAGCGTCCAACGTTCACTTCTTGGAAACATCACCACGGCTGACCGCCTCCGCCAAGCTCAGTTCAATCGCAAACCTCAAGTCGTCATCAATATCTTCGTCATTGGTTCCCTTGACCGCGCTCTGAGCAGCCTTGCCCTTGCCTGACTGCCCGCCAGGAATATCTTTTTGACTGGAGGTAGATCCCAGAGACCTCGTCATAACCAGAGGGGTACTCCAAGCAGAGGGCGACTTAGAATTAGGTGACGACGGAACGTTAGGACTAGCTGAGAGCGATCGCATGGTAAGGCCACCCGGGGTGCTAGGGCTGAGACTTTTCGGCATAGCGGGGAAATTTCTTTCCGAGTGATCAACATGCTTGGAACGGTGTGCCGCCTTAGAGCCAACAATACGGATAGGTTTGCCCCCATGGTAAGTAGGCCCAGCTTCCTTTGGTTCTTCCCTGGCTCTAGGAGAGACTTGAATCTTCATGTTGGAGCTGGATGGTGAAGCCTTGGAGATCGATCGACTGGATTGGGGAGACGCATGAAAGCTGGAGCGACGTGAAGACGCTCGCGACGAGGCCGATGAAGTGGACGGAGAAGGAGTCAGTGGGGGCTGCTGAGCGCTTGCGGGCGAGACCTCGAGGGAAGGAGAGGGATGGTTATCGTCTAGGTCAAAGTCTGCGTCAAAAACTCCTTCCTCAGCCCCCCCAGGCAGATCGAAGCTGGATCCAGCTTCTTCCCGTTCATAATTATCTCTGCTCAGCATCAAGACATATTCAACAGCTTCTGCTTCACTGAGGCCAAGACTTTCCAGCCCAAGCCTCTGTTCATGCTCGTTTTGCCTCCGCTCCAGAACACCTTCAGGAAGAACTGCAGAGTCCTGGAGGATATCCTGCGACTCGGTAATCGCACTTTGAAGGTCAAAGGCATCTTCACAGAAGTATTGGATAAGCTACCTATGTAGATAAGAGTGGAGACACAAGGCACTCACTGGCAGTCTTTCCAACACGACCTGACCTTTTCTTCGCTTCTCCATTCAGATGTCGACCTTTTACACCTCCTCTGAGGTGCTTTCTGGCCGGTCCGGCCCACCATCCAACGACTCGGTCACCAACACTGAAAACGACAGCCTGCGCATCCTCTAATAACGTGATCTGGCCCACAGAATCCGCAGACGACCTCTCGGTGGTGTCTGAACTAGCCCCTTGGCGATATGATTGACCTCGCTTCCTAGGCCCAAACTCCCGGATAAACGCTAAATTAACTCCATCCCAGATCTTCACTTCCCCCAACTCAGATCCCGACACAAGGACGACATTGTTCCATGCAATTGCTACAACATTGCCACCATCTGCATGGGCTTCAAACTTGTAGGTCGGTGTGATGGGTCGCATGGTCGTAGCCTCAGGAGTACCATCATTTAATAGGCCGGAAGACCAGTCGTATATATTGATGTATCCCAAAGAATCGCCGGCTGCGACGAAGCTACGGCCGTTGTGGGCACCTTCAGAACCAGCGAAGAAACCTTCCAAGCATGATATGTAACCTAAGCTTGGGTCGTCGCCGAAGGTGATAACGCTTGTGGTTTGAGAGCCGATGTCAAGTGATATACGATAAAACTTTGGCTGTCCTTGATATGCCACTAGTATATGCACAATGCTGCTGGAGCTGATAGGATCGATGAAAACCTTCGATATTCTCGTGTTCGAATTCGCCAATGGACATGGAATGTGCATCCGCTGAGGTCCCTGTCCGCCATCAACACTCCCAGGGACTCGCGTGGAGAGAGGGAGAATCGATTGCAAGCCGGCCCATACAATAAGAGAACCGTCGGTAAGTCCACAAAGTACGAGGCCGTGGGCGAGGAGAGAGGGTTTGACAGCGACATAAGACGATCCGTGATATGGCTCAGAGCTCCAAAGGCACCGAATGGAGTTCCTACTCGCGTCCCAGATCTTTATCATTCCATCGAGCGAAACGCTGACTCCAAAGCGAATGCCGACATCTTCCTTATGGTCCCCATCATCCCAAGCGATGGAAACTATGGGGCCACTATGACTATCGTCGATCGAACTGGTGAGGGGCATTACATGTCGAATAACGTTCGCATGATCCATGGTCTTCTGCAGTACCAGGAGGCCAACCTTTCCATCGGGGTAGCCAAATAGACCTTTCGCTGCACCATCGTATGCAGCGATAGTGGAGGCATGGGCAATGCCAACGACTTCGGGGATAACAAATACGTTTCCGGCTTTGGCTGCAAGCGGATAAGAGCGAGTCACGACTCCAGACAAGATAGAATAAGTGACAATGTTAGGAACGGGTAAGGACGCCCAAGGCGCGCTGTGAGTTGGCATTTGGGTGGATGCCATTACGAAGGGCAAGCCGGGCGTCGCCATGCTATGCGGGGTATGCGTCTGGGGCGAATTGGCGGAGAGTTCCCAGCGTCTGAAGGCACGGCTGAGTCGATAATAGGATTGACGTCGAATCAACGAACCTGACGAGTTTGTATCTCAATATAAAGGTGTCCCGCCACGTATGATGTGGATCTTTTCTAAGAAGCAGACTCTTTTGCTCAAATGACGCAATATCGCTCTCAGGCGATATTGCCAAGTACTGGGCAGCAAAGGCGCGAAGCCACGTATTGTCTAATTTTATGTGTTCGGAAAGTGTTTTACAGACCCGTCCAAGAGATAAGAGCGCGGGCGGGTCGAGATAAGAAGTGATGTGGAGTAGCGATTCGCCGGGCACGTCAAGCAGGAGCCTGAGGCCAGGCTGAGGGGAGTCTTCGTTGGTGCAGTGTGATCCATCCTGAAAATCGGTAAACTGGTTGCTGGGTAAGTAGAGCTCTGAAGTCGAATCTTTCTGAGATGACTTGTTTCTTCTATAGAGCATATACTATGGGGTTTGGCGTAGAGAAAAAGGCTGGAGCGCGGACAGCTCAACGATGGAGGGGTCTGCGATGATGGTGGTACCAGATCAAACCTGTTGTTACGCCGACGACAGCCTAAAAAGGACGCTTCCGGCATTTCCCACCTCGCTATCTTATCTTATCGTGTGCGGATGGGCGCCAACATCATTTGTGCACAGTCCTACACCTAACCGTCACTGGCGATGGACACCGCTTTCCGCAAGATCGACATCGATGCCTACGACGAGGACGTGCTGCACGAGTCAGAGCTCTATGAGCCTTATCCACAAGACGCTGGCCAAGCTCTAGAAGAGGCCAAGCAGCGACAATCCGCAGTGCGGAGCGCATTGGCCAAGTAAGTAGCATCCTTTCTGCCATTTTGGATGGCGTTGAGCTTGGGATTTAGAAACGATGTACCTGGCGCTCTGGGCATAGCTTTGGAAAATGCACCTTATGGGCCTAACGTTGAAGACGCGAAGGTGTGTCGTTCCATAGCCACCCCATGCCTCATGTTTGACTACCGTCAGGTCCTAACTCTTCAAACGATCTTGACCATCCTAAACAGCACCAAATCTACAGACGTTACATCAGTCATAAAAGCCCTTTCGCAAGATTCGCAGGACGCCCTGATGAAATACCTCTACAAGGGTATGGCTATGCCAGGTTGGGGTGATATCAGTGGCAGCGTTTTGCTAGGTTGGCACGAAAAGGTACGTCTTCCATCCATATTTGAGATCGTTGCCTTACTCATTCCGTGCCCAGTTGACCGAGATCGCGGGAGTTGGGTGTATAGTACGCACCATGACAGATCGCCGGACTGTATGACGACATTTCAATGACTCCGATGTATTATCAGTACTTCAATTCACGACACCGTAATTGGGAGCACCTTGCCAGAGATTCCGCAGCATAAAGCGTGACAAACCCAAAACCATCCACCTTCGTGGCTATCTGTAAACGACGAATTGCCTACTTGATGAACCGCTTGGGTGAAAGCTGTACAGACCCCCGCTCGAGTGGGACCCACGATGGACCCTGTCCACGAAAATTCAGGGTATCAGATTTTACAGCCCACAATATTCAAGCCTCCTCATAGTTTTCGAGGATCCGCAAGCTACTGCCCGCGTTGTTTGCCTAGTTGACGGCAGTTATTTGGACAGTAACCAGTGGTAGGCCTCACACTCGAGCTTGTGCCTATCAATGAATCTGACAAGCTGGGGAATATTGTGCCGCGTCGGACGGCATCGACATGGTGAGGTTGGTGGCATGTGTACTAGGAGGTAGTCAGCCTCCAAGAGCCAAAGCGATCAGCCCTCCGACTGTGCACGGGTTCTTTCAAATGAATGCCTAAAGGCACCATCATCTGATGCCGCAGCTTCGCGTCTGGAATCCAAACATTGTGGCCATCCGAACAAACAATCGTTCTTGTTCTGTAATGGGACCCAGCACGACGTACGTGCTTTCCCGGCTTCGACCTCCTGGATCCTCGTCTTGGTTGAACAGCCACTGGAGACTTCCGCGGGAAGCTTAAAGGATGCTGTATCATTGGAACAGCGATCGTTCCCTTGTCATGGGTTCTTCCCGTGACAGAAGAAGCCGTTCACATCCTTTGATATTCAGCAAGGAGTCTCGACAACAAAGTTCAATCGGCTATAGCGGAGACTGGGATCTTAATGGGTCGAAGGAATATGTCGCACTAGCCGTCAAATTAGGGGACGAGCCTGAAGAATGAACAGCCCACTGGCTCCGAAGTTGTAAAATTAGCATGTCGAATCCGTCATGCGCGATTCACGACGTAAACCACATGGCATGGATTGCCCTCTCTTCATTTAATCGGACCCACAGCTTGTTGCACTGCTTTAAGAAAAATCTTGGACATACAATTGGAAGGAAGGAAGGTTAGTAAAGGCGACTCACCGTCCACTTCAAACCCTACACCCTCCATCATCAGGCCTATTTAGCTCCAGCCTCTGGGAGGCCAATCATCCTCCTAGGGCGAATGAGCGACGACATTGCAATCGTGCGACCACCTTCTGCCCATATCAGCGACTCCGCGCTCCTCCAAGCAGCATATGGGCATATGTCTAGAACGCCATCCGACCGGGGTTCAATTTCCCCAAGCGACACCCATAGCACCCAACCAGCTGCAAACATACCTGACTCGCACACCTCGGATATCTCATCAAGTGTCCTCTCAGGTGAGAGCCCCTTGTCAATGTGTCGAAGGGTCCAGCCAGACTGATCGATGTGATTGGCCAGTCATAGAATATTTTTCGCCATCCAACCTCCGCCGCGTCGCAGCCCATCAATTCGGCACCTGGGTGGCTGAGCTCGATATTGAAGCTGCTCAGCCTCATCGACGACGGCTGCCTTCCATGCCTTCCATGCCGTCTCTTAGCCCTTGGGCGAGGCGGATTGTTGAGAGCACCGGCTTCAAGGTCACCGTCGTGACCACGATTGTGTCCGGGATCGTGGCACTGCTTATCACAGGTGTTGAGCTCCAGCACCGTGGACATCACTAGATCAGGCGGGCACGCTGTCCCCCCTCTTCTGGCCATCATCACCTTGCATCGCCACGAAAATCGCCTCAAAGAATGCAACATCACGAATTCAAACATCACATAGACGCTCCAGTTTACACCCCGATCAAAGGATAGAGATGGTAGACTTTAATAATGTATCAATAGTATCACAGCGGAGAAAACAAATACCAAACCTAATACAACTCAATAGTAACTTCGACTACACGCCTTTCTGGGCTATGCGAAGACCTTCCTGAACGGAGACAGCCTGTCACCACCGTCAGTATGATAACAAAGGATTAGTACGAAGGGAGCAGGACACACTTCTTCCACCCAAGGCAGCCTAAAGAACTCGCTTCGTTTGAGTTCCTCTGCTCGGACCATACCACCCTCGGTTGGTCCACTGCCCAGAATATTTTCCAAGTCTCTGGACTGAGACTCCAGCCACGTCTGGATGAACTGCGCGGGGTCTTCAGCGAATGATTCCAGGAATGTCCGCTTCAAGTGCGAATTGTGAAGGGATTGAGCAAGTAGAGCAATCTATTTAATGGTTGAAAATGCGAAGGCCAAGCACGTTAACCGACCGGAGGAGCAAATACGACGAAGAATACGAACCTCTTCGTCCAACTTGCCTAGAGTTGCAGCACTCTCCTTGTTCGACTGAACTATCACCGCCATCCGTCCCTTGAGCATCTGATCTTCCATCTTAACGTCGACATCCCAAGCCGAGGGCCTTTCGGGCGGTGGAATTGTTGGATTCAACATGTAGTGGATGATGACTGGATCTGGTGCTGCCAGATAACGATTCACTAGCTCGGGCAACTTTTGGAAAGGCAGGGCGTCCCCGCCGAAAATCTAACAAGCACAAACATTCGACTCAAATTTCAGGCAAAGAAGGGAGGAAACGAGCGCGTACAGGCCGAAGAGCATCGTCAGCCCTGACTAGCCGCCGATCCGCTTTATCTTGCAAGCCTTGGACCTTGATGTAGTTCCATAAAGCCTGGATCACACTGACTCTGCTCTCTTCCTTAATGCCAAGGATATTTCCTGTCAACCAGTATCCTTCAAAACGCGTCAAACCGACTGGGGGATGATGACGAACCTAGCTCGGGTGCAACCTTGAATTGTTCAGGGAAATGCTCAAGGAACAAGATGATTCTAATCTTCGTCAACGCATCGCCAGTCCGCCGTATAGTGAAGCCATCCAAAACGGGATTTTGATGCCCTGGGGCTCGAGGCCACTTTCAAGCAGCCACTTGAGGGCAGGGAATGAGTAACAGTCGGACATACTCACCTCCACAATGTTGGAGTCTTGATATATGGCTGGGTCTCGATCCATCTCCACAACCATTCGCTTGATGAATGTCGAGAACTTTCGCAGAGGCATTTTATCTCTACTACGAACGTTCGGAGGCTAGGCATCACTGTAAATATTCCGTGCTGGCAAAATATAGCGCACTACGAACCTCGAGTAACCGTCCGTCAATCTTCAGTGTCCATGCTGGCACCCCTTCACCAGTATCAAAGTTTGGGGCCGTTAGCGTGTCGCCGCCCATCTGCCACAGCTGTCCCGACGTTGAATGACTAACGAAAAGTCGTAGAGTTCGCGTGGTCTACCGAGCGACGCGAATGAGAACGTCATTCAACCATACCGGTGACAACTCACTCACCGTCGGATTCCTAGCCAAAGCTTCCTGAACCTCCGCTTTCTTCCTCATAATAGTCCAATCCAACTTCCGTTCCATTTCCAGCAAATCTTGGTACATCCTCGAGTCCTCCGCGAACGTAGGATTTTGCAGGAGGACATTGGGAATGGCTTTGTCCGTGAGTTTGCGTTTCCTGGCATCATTGAATGAACCAGCGTGTTGAAGTTAGTATATGCATCCTGGAAATTAGATGGGGGGCATGCGGACTTCACTGCTTTGGGTGTGTCAATAGTCGATGCCATATCGTCGTCTGGAAGGGCTGGGGCCGAATCAGGTGCGGAGATCGCACGCACTCAGGCGTCTCAGGGGCACTCCTATCATGTAGGGAACAACGATGTAACACTGTCCAATGGAATTTTATGGTCGGATTGAACAGAAAAGTCTTGGTATCATAGTACTATCTTCATTCCAGCCCGCTGGAGCTGACTGAACCAAGATCCTGACGGTACTGCCCCTCCAAATAATGCACTTTGTACCCAGGACGCTGCAGTATCTGACAGGGCAATCAGATGACACAAGCTTGAACCATCAGAGAGGTGCAAATGGGTACCTTTTATCGGCCCTTTCATCCCAAATCCCAGCAGGTCAAGGAGCAAACGAGCAAGGCCTATTTGCGGGATAATAGCTTCCACTACCTTCCACAGTAAGAATGAAAGCAGGATTGGGTGTTGTTCGGCAAAGTCTCCAATAGTCACCACAAGCGTCCGAACGATCTGACTGACCACCGCCCAAATATCTCTTAGCAGCGTCTCCGGGATCAGCTCAAACTTCGTGGAGAGAATGTCAACCAGCACATTCCCTGCCTCCTCTAAGATGTGGACCGCAATGGCGTCTCGTTCTTCATGTGTAGGTGCTTCGCTCGGAGGGGGAAACACATTCTTCAAACCTGACAAGATTCCATGGAAGGCCCTTTCAATTTCGTCTAAAACCCTTCGGTTTGTAGAGGCTCTGCGCGCGTCAAAGGTCTCCCGGTCAATGGGGCCTTCATCGGGAGATGGATTGGCAACCTTATCGTGCAAACCCTGTTCGAACGCCACCTGGAGTCGGTTTATTTGCTCCGACGCTTGGTCGACGAGAGCCTTGACTTCCTCCACCTGTCCCAGTGCGTCCCCGCCCAACTTCTCAACCTCGTGCATGCTCTTCTCTAAGAATTGCCGGACTGGAGGAACTCCCTCGTCAACGATGAAACCCCAAGCATTTGATGCTGCCTTGTCGACATCTGAGATAGCATCTCCTCCCAGCCTTTCCAGCTCATGAACAGTCTTATCGGCGAATTGCTCGATTGCTGGGATGGCCTGCTCGGCAACAAAATCCCATGCATCTGATGCTGCTTTATTCACGTCAGATATTGCTGGAACATGTGTTACTTGGGCTTGTCTACTTCGTTAGTGATGCTGAAGGCTTACCTGCCGCGATTCCAGAAGCTACATCACCTTCTTTGCCCGCAATGGCATCAGCTAAAGACGAGAGGAAGGTCGCGAGACACCCAGCCGCTAAGAAAGGCCAAAGCAAGAGTTCCACACGCATCTCGGTCGGTCTAGCAGGCTGACAGGATAGTGAACTTGATGCAAGTTGAAAGTGAAGGTTGCACCAAGGTTGCACAGCTCGTGGTAGTGATAAATTGCCGCTTTCCACGTTCTCAGCGCGTCAGCGCTTGGACCGCAACCACTTACATAGCAAGGGCGCCTGCAGCTTGCTTTGTAGAGTTCTCAGTGTCCTACTAGCCAGGATACATATAATGTCGAATTAAGGTGTTGGCGGCAACGCTTTGCAAGCGTAAGGCTAGACTCAGCGAACAGGGGGGCCCCACAGGCTTTGAGGGGAACCGGGAAGTAAGGGGAAGTAAGTGAACCTCCTCAATGACATCAATTGTCAATCGTTGCATGATACCTCCACCTTTGGTGCTGCATCTATGAACGCACTACAGCCCCTAGAGGCCATCTCCAGTGACTGAGACCTGCCTCCCTCATCAAGTTCATTACTGGCGTCAATTTCGTGACCGTTTTGAAGGCTACTGAAGCAAACATGGAACCCCACCAACAATCTGGATGCTCCTTTCTACGACGCCTCTTCGGTCTCCCCCCAACGCCTCTATCGTCTTCAATAATAACATTGTCTCCCAGCCAACCACCCACGCATCATATACATGCTGGCTCATCAGCCACGATACCAAGTGCTCGAGACCCTGCGGACATCAGCGTGCACTGATTTGAGCAATCTGGCCATGGATGCCTCGAATCAAGCCTGCGGGTCGACGACATACGTCATGAGGGAATATGAGATAAACCCATGGATAAGATATTGTGTCCACAGGAAAGGCTCATCGAGTTCGGAATTCAGGAAAGCTGGTGACGGAGAGTCAAACCTCGGGATTTTTATACAGTTGTACACTGATAAGCTTGGACAAAATGTATATATTGCCGATGGCTTACCATGAGTGAGACCCATTGATTCAACTTGAACCGAAACCTCAGCGCTTTTCGCGCTATTTCTGCCATTCGTGGTCCCCTCGAGAAAAAGCGATCGCAAGTCGTCCATATCCGTCAAACTCCTTTGCCTCCTCGACCAGATAATCCAAAGCCATTATGGATATCTTCCGAAGACTAGAGTGCTTAGAAACTTCCTGTAAGACGCACCCTTTGTCATTTTCCTGGAGGGTGCGGGTTTCGTATACGAGGATCCTATTCGGCCGGATAACTTTCCACTCAAAAGGCGATAGGTTGTCGTGCGTCGATGGTTGCAAAGAGAGCCGATAGCCCGAAACATAGGACTTCTCTCCGTGGCCACTCCGGAGGTGCAAGACAATTATGTGGGGTCTGTTACGTGACTGTGACGCGTAGCGGCGGCGTAGGATACTGGTGATGCGCGTGACCTTGGCACTACTGGGCCTGTGTTGCAGGATGCCATGATGCAAACGTAGCTTCTGCCGTCTTGTCCCAGTCGACCACTTTTTCCTCTCCCGACTCCTTCCTGTCGTTGTGTTTGGGCTGGTGCTCAAGCCCAGTCGTGGATGTCAAAATGAACAACACCGCCGACGCCTTCCTTTCGCCCCAAATTCAGGCCTCCGAATCTCAAGAACAAACGAACTGGACTCGTCCGCAACGACTCTGGCACATCGTCAAGAGGGAAAGCACTTTCTTTCGGGTTCATCTCGTCTCATTCACAATCATTCCTCTCATCTTTTCCGGAATATTCTATGCGTGCAATGGACGATTCCACATCAGCTATCTGGATTCCTTGTTTCTGTGTTACTCGGCTATGACAACAACCGGTCTTTCGACGGTGAACCTTTCGACAACGACAGCGATGCAACAAGTTATATTATATTTCCTCATGGTGATCGTGAGTCTCTTATCATCGTCTCGGGTCCTTGTCTGTTTCTCTCGAGCAGCTGATGATATGTGGGGAATCCAGGGTCACATTTCGACGGTTTCATGGATTATGGTCCTTGTTCGCAAGTGAGTACTTCGCAGTGTTCTGCATTATCATTAGATAACGCTCCTCGCTTTGACAAGGCAATATTTTCGTACTCGATGTGAGTATGTTGCCTCTCGTTGGCGTCCCAAACGACGTGGAGCAATTCTTGCCGTCAAACGCACACGCACGATGCTCCTCGACAGCATCACCTCGCCCATCAGAGTTTTTATCCAATCCCCGCCGGTGCCGCCTCGCAATCCCATAGCCAAGGAAAAGAACGTTACAGATTCGCCTTCGGCCATGTCTCCAAATACTTTGCCAAACGTAGACGACGTTAGTAGCCCAGAGGTGATGGTGACGCACCCGTCACCCCATCCAACATTTATTATGGATGATTCTGCCAAAGCACATTCTGCATTGAAGTCGGTTGGTTTGGGAGAGGATGATAGTCACAGAAGAGGTGAACGAGAGGACGTGGGTGAGGGACAGGGCATTCTTTTGGGCGAGGATGCAGCGACATTTACTAGTTCGCCCAGAGCTGGAAGCATCGCGCTGGTCCCATTGCCTACTTCACCGACCTCCCAAGAGAACCCAGGGTTCCTTAGGACAATCTCTTTCACGTCCGGTGTCCATCCAACTCGAAGTAAGTTCGTTTCACATCCCTTCTCAACCATCGTGTTTCGATGTTGATATTCCACGGCAGCGGGAACATATTATGGCCCTCGTCGAGGCATGACAATGCTGACCGACCATCAGTATTCGAATCCCCCTTCAGCCAGGGATGGGTCAATTCCGCAGAATGAGAAGGCCAAGTACCAACATCTTGGCGGCTTCCCAGGCCCCGTCAGCCTTGCGCAAAAAGCACTCAAGCATATCTCGCCGACCACTTACCGAAAGCTCGAGCGCAAGCTTACTATATCATCTGTCAGCACTATTACTGGCACTCAGCATCAAGGCAACACTGTTATCAGTCCGACGTCAGGACTGGGTGAGCCACACGGTCCCACGCGTGGTAACACCACTCTGGTTGGCGAAGATGAAGGCCCTATGGAACAGTTCGTGTCGAACATCCACTCCAAGGTCGTCTCGTGGTTGTCGTTCCCTTTGGTAGTTGGGAGGAACTCCAACTTCCAGGTAGACACTTTGTCGGATGACGAGGTCGAAGAACTAGGGGGCGCGGAGTATCGAGCGTTGAGGGTTCTGAGTTACTTGGTTCCTAGCGTGAGTAGCTCGAGCTCCTCTTTGCTTTGTATCGGTGATGGAATGTATTCGGTGTGGAGCCTAGTATGTTATCGTCACACAAGCAATGTCTTACATCCTCTTCGCCCCGTGGTTATCCGTGACACATACATATGATGGCGTGTTTGAAGCTCAACCCCGCCTAGTGCAGAAACCATGGTTCGTGTCCAGCCTTCATGCCTATCTACGTAGCTCAAGCGTCTTCAACTCTCAGGTTTGCTTTGTTTCAAGTAATGGGCGCATATACTGGCGGTGGGCTTTCGTTGGTGGACATGTAAGAGTCTTTCCCTACTTCAGTTTTCCCATATTCTTACCCGCGTTCCCCAGGGGAATGGTTCCCTTCCAATCAGCGTATCTGATGGTAGGCAAGTGCCTGTTTTTCGTCCTTCCTGCGTAGACGAAGTTTGACGGTCAATGCAGTCGCGTTGATGTTCGCCATCCTTGCTGGAAACCATGCCCTGGTACGTCCACGTCTCGTGCATCACCCTTTATTTTGAGGTAGTAACCTACCTTTTTGCCTTAGCCCATCTTGTGAGTACCGTTAGTCCCATCATGTAAAAGTCTTTGTCGATTGGGGTCTTTTAGTCTGCGCTTTACCATGTGAGCCGAGTTCCTCATCACCTTTTACTTGCTAACAGTGAACTCGGTGGCACCCTAGTTGGATTGGATACAAATTTTCTCGCATTGGCTCGGACACACATAAGGCGCTAGAGTTCTTGATAGACCACCCTCGTAGGCCCGTCCTTCCTAAAGCCTTGCTCTGCCTCTCAGTTTGCTTATTCTTATGTTAACAGATGTTTTGTCTATTTGTAAGTGGCAACGAAATGCGCCTCCACTTGTATGATTGGCTTATTGTCATCTCAGATTTCCTAGTCATCAGACCTGGTTTCTCCTTATATGCCTAGCACTTTTCAGGTGATCAGCTTCAGTCTTCTTTCTCCACTATTTGTCTGATGTCAGCCGTGCATTATTAGTGCTTTTGAATGGGTCTCGTTTGAGGTTCTGAGTACGTATCATCCTTAATACGCTTACGTCCTGTTCACCTTCAATAGACATTGGGCTACCGACCGTCGAGGACCTCAGCGCTGGGCCTCGCACTATCGACGGCTTGTTTCAAGGTCTTGCTGCGCGCGCATCAGGATTTTCCATCGTGCCTATAGCTAATTTGGCTCCAGCAGTCCAGTGGGTCAATGTGATATCCCGTATCATTCTATACAACTAACTGCGATGAAATGTAGGTTCTTATATGCAGTGATGATGTACATTGCTATTTATCCTGTAATTCTTGCCATATCGCTGCTGGTTTGAAACCGATCTCATGATGCTTTGTTCGTAGGTAGCGATGAGCATCCGTGCCACCAACGTATACGAAGAGAGATCACTCGGAGTATTCGAAGCTCCTCCTGACGACCACGACAAGGAACCAGAGAACCTCGAGGATCTTCCTCGCCGCGAACGCATTGGCAAGTATCTGGGTTGGCATATGCGAAGACAGGTGTCTAATGGTACGTTGAATATTCCTTCCTCACTGTATGCTTGAATTCCTGCTTCAATGATGTCCTCCCATTGCGTAGATATTTGGTGGCTCGTCTGGGCCGTATTTATCATCGCGATCATCGAGCGAGGTAATCTTATGGATGAGAGTAAACGGTGGTTCGATCTGTTTAGAGTGTTGTTTGAACTCGTATCCGCTTTTGGTGGGATTGGCTTGAGCTTGGGTGTACCCTATGTGAGTGACCGTCGTGCTTCACGGTTCCGTACCATTGATGTGTGGTTGGTTCATTAGGATAATTTCTCTTTCTCTGGCGCGTTTAGACCACTGTCAAAGCTTGTTGTCATTGTTCTTATGTGCGTAGATTCCTCGTGTGGCGTCTTGCCCCAACCTGATCATATCACACCTAGGGTTCGTGGAAGACACAGAGGCCTACCTCTTGCAGTCGACAGAGCGGTGATGCTGCCATACGAGCTGAACAGGCAACAACACAATCAACCACCGAACACACCCGTCGCCAATAATTTTCCTTCGTCTGGCCATCCGCCGGGTCAGGCCGCTCATGCAACCGGAGTAAATCCTACTAGATCTCCTGGCTGATTGTAGAAGCGAATGCCGTTGTCTGACATTCATTCTCTTGATGTTATGTTTATGTTTGCGCGATGATGTGTTATTTTGCTAGTATTTGGGATGGTGACTTGATTTGTTCGCGATCATTGCGAGTTACGTATACGTGCTTTAGTTATATTGTTTTCGTTTCGCTTTCATTTCTAGATAGTCCGCTATTGCATTTAGGTGTTGGTGGCGGGATTGCGGCCGAGTTCCCAAATATGGAAACCGCGATCACCACACATGGGCGCTTCACACGATCCAAGGTTCACCTGGCTCACCACAATGCCTCTTGTACTGCTTCTACGAGCACCCACAAAAGACCCGCCTGATAAGTACGAAAGAGCATTTTCAGAAGCGGGGTATACACCGATCTCAATCCCCGTTCTCGAGACAGTATTTACAAATGAAGATGCGCTTGCGACAACCATCAAGGATGGCCCTGGAGAGATTCGAGGGGTTATCGTCACCAGTGCGAGGGCTTGCGAAGGTTGGAGGAATGCCAGTGAGCTGGCTACGCGTGCTGTGGGCTCGACTCATGCTACAGGTTTGTGCGCTACCCCGACTCTCGTTTTATCTGACTTGTTGCAGGCAGCTGGTCTGATGTTGTGTTCTATGTTGTGGGCGAGGCAACAGGCTCCGCATTGCGAGAGATATCGGGCATACGGTCTGAATATTTGCCAAAGAACATTCGAGGAGAGGCCTCTGGGACGGGTGAACAGCTAGCGCGGTATATTTCAGCCGATTTGGGAGCAGGAGTGAAACTACTGCATCTGACTGGAGACAAGAACCGGGATACGCTGCCCAAGATCCTGAGTTCTGGTGGGGTCAATCTGGTGCAGCTGCAGGTGTATGAAACGCGAGGTTCGCTGCAATTTGCTGACAATTTGACACGGGCACTTGAAGCGAAAGGTTTGTGGCCATGTTCGACAGTTCTGTGCTCACTCCCATGGCCAGATGATGGACCTTGGTGGATCGTATTTTTTGCGCCCTCTGTCGCGGATTTTGTGTTGCCCCAGCTGCGGAAGCACTTCAGCATCGAAGGCGAAGGCGCTATTGAGGTCCCGCGCAGAAGGGCGTTTGTCGCGTCTATAGGGCCTACGACGTCCGAGTTCCTGGCATCTCAGTTGGGAGTTGTGGTGCATGCGACCGCGTCGAAGCCGACTCCGCGAGACTTGATAGCAGCGATGGTTGTGTAGTCTGTAGCCTGTGTGCGAGATGTCGGTCCAATGATGAGCCAAACAGAGGGCCCAAGCCAAACATTTGCCAAAAATCACATTGTCAGAAATCTTGGCAGCAGCCAGCACTAGAAGTCTTGTTGTCCCTCCTTTGCTAGCCCCCAACTGACCGTCATCTCACAACACCTAATCCGCCTTCTCCAGGCTTCACCACACTCTTTCCCTTCTACCCTCACATCCCCTCATATTCTACTTTCCGTTCCTTGTTCGAGGCCATGATGATGGATTCGCCGTATTCTGGCTCCACCACAAGCCTGTTGCCCTCAGCTGGTCGTTCGAGGGTCCCGTCCGGAGCAAGCAGTACTGGTTACCCAGTCAGTCTTCTTTGCTGCCTTCTTGCGCTGCCCCTGACAGCTTCGTTTTTCAGAGCTCAATATCTGACAAGGTAAGATAGCTGCGCAATTGCTTATCGTTGACAGCAATCCTCACCAACGGCTCCTCAGTTTTCGCTTTCGGCTTCACCTGCACAATGGGGCACCCCTCTGTTAATGAGTGTCCCGGAACCTGATGATGAACTCCATAATCCTGATCCCCGACGAGACCGTCGAATCGACAGAGGCGGCCACATCTTTTCGTCGAGGGGTATCGCCAACCTTGGATGCTTGTTCATACTCGCCGCTGGTATGCTCACACTATTGTGAGTACCCGCGCACAATTTTCCGTTGTCCGAGCTAATCAATGATGACACATGTAGTGCCGGTGAGAGATCATCCATCACAACCCTCATTTCGGCTGTGGAATACTGACGCTGATTTGATGTAAAAGGTTACCCAATCATAACCCACATATTAACCCCCAAGCAGACGACGCAAGGGGGATTCAACCTGGGAGGAATTAACGCGACTGGGCAGGTCCCGGCCATCCCGGGAAATGTGGGTCTCATAGATCGCGACACGCCCAAGGAGGCATATACGAAGAAAGCCCCACGCTCGGGCGAAGATATGGAGCTGGTGTTCAGCGATGAGTTTAACCTCGACGGCCGCACGTTTTATCCTGGAGACGATCCGTATTGGGAGGCCGTGGATCTTCATTATTGGGGGACGGTGAGCTATTGTATGCTTCCCCTCCGCAGATGGAGCTGAGTCGGCCTTTTGTTGGTATTTAGAATGATTTGGAGTGGTATGATCCCCAGATGGCGACAACGAAAGGCGGTGCCCTTCGCATAACATTAGATCGTGTAGATGACGCTACCAACAACCACGATCTACAATATCGCTCTGGCATGGTATGCTTGCTATTCCCGCTCATCTTCCAGACTCCTCATCATGCTACTTTGTAGATTCAAACCTGGTATGCAACACTAGCACTATCACGCATACAAGCACCATTCTTAAACCTTACCTGCGTAGGAATAAGTTTTGCTTTACTGGAGGCATGATTGAAGGTAAATAACCACCTGCGTGATAAGCGAGACATTCTGATGATCACTCACACAGCTGCCGTCACACTGCCTGGAACCACAAACGTCCAGTACGTCTTCCTTTTCTCCGGTTAAGGACACCTCTCAATGCTCTCCAATGTAGTGGTCTATGGCCTGCTGTGTACGTTACGAGCTGTTTGGCCTCCTGAATCACTAAATCTTACCTCTCTCTAGCTGGACTATGGGAAATCTAGGTGAGCAACATCGTCAATGCTGACACTGCTGCCCCTAACACTTGGGCTACGCAGGTCGTGCCGGTTTTGGTGCCAGTCTTGAAGGAATGGTACGCCAAGCTTTCCCTCCCAATGAGCGATTCTGAAAGGACTCTTTATTAGTGGCCATACACATACGATACCTGTGATGTCGGCACCTTGCCTAACCAAACTTATCCGGGAACAACTCTTCCTCGCCTCGCCCATCAAGGAGGTGATCCCACCGCTAAGGGCGAGTTGGTCAGTGGCTTTCTTTCCTTCATTCGCAGCTCTTCTTGATTCGTTGGACTTGTGATTTTCTGGTGGACAACTTAGTCATACCTGCCAGGACAACGACTTTCTGCTTGCACCTGTCAAGGCGAGCCTCACCCTGGTCCTGTCAAAGCGAACGGCGAGTATGTCGGCAGAGGTGCACCGGAAATTGATATCTTCGAAGCTACCATCGATGGGAGCACCGGCCAGGTAAGTTGTTAATCATCTCGATCTCCTTGGCTCCTCCTTATAGATGTGTGAATCCAGGTCTCTATGTCGTCCCAATGGGCCCCGTTCAACGTAAGATCTCATTCGTCAATTTGAAATGAGATCTTTGTTGATTCACTGTGTGTATCGTAGGCTGGGTACAAGTGGCTGAACACGACCGACAATATGATCATTCATGATGGTACGCGAACGCACTTGAACGCATACACGGGAGGCGAGTACTATCACCATTCTCAGGAGTAAATCGTTATTCACTCTAACGTTGTATATTCAGGTGTGTTCCAGCAGTGTACCAGTGGCCTGTCCACCACCAACCAAGATTGCTATGAGTTGAAAGGGGGTTGTTATTCTGTTTATGGATTTGAGTATAAACCCGGGTATGTGGAATAGCGCACCTACTTTGGCAAGGCGCTGACTATGTGCGTAGATTCGATGACGGGTATGTTACATGGATCAACGACGGTACTCCTTCGTGGACTATTGTCGGCCGTGGTATGGGAGGGGACACTAGTGTGGAAATTGGTCCCCGGCCTATCCCTCAGGAACCCATGGTTAGTTTGGTATACCTCATTTCTGGTGGTACGGACGCTCACCCACGCTCCAGTACATTATCGCCAATTTGGGTTTCTCGCCAAACTTTGGGCCGATCGACTTTGAGCGGCTGACGTTCCCCGCGACCATGTCGATAGACTATATCCGTGTTTATCAACCTGTTGGAACGAAGAACTATGGATGCGACCCGATTGATTTCCCTACTGCTTCTTATATTAATGCGTATGTTCCTTTTCGTGTCCATATGTCATTGATTACTGATGAGGACTCCTGCTTAATAGGTTCCCTGCAGCTTATACCAATCCAAACCTAACTCTCTGGTCGCAATATGATAACATGAAGTTCCCCAAGAACAAGCTCTTGAACGGTGGTACATGCAATTAGAAGTTCCCCCCCCGTCCTCCCCACTCCACAGTCATCCAGTCATCCATGACCCCATACATACCTATCTATTACCTATACATAGCCATCACCTCCTCCTCCCCTTCAGTCTTTTCGCGCTTGTTTCGAATCGCTAGGGATGTTCTGGTTTCAATCGTTACGGTTAAGTTATTACGTCCATACGTTGCTCTTGCTTAGACGCCCCTACGCTTTGCTTGCTTGCTTATAGACTTGAGGGGATCCGGAGATTGGATCCTTTTTTTCTTTTCGATTCGTTGCCTAGTCTTATTGTAACATACCCTCGCTTGGAATCGAGAATTTTGAATCCTCTCTTGAGGCTCGGGGCCTGGAGGGAAGCGTATTCCGGACAATGCCGAATGAGGTACAAAACCCCCTAAGTTGACAGGAGCAGCGGCTTACATCCTACCTCCATCCTCCTCGTCCAGCCCGCTGGGCTGCCATCTCCCTCAATCTACATCATAGCTAGCTACACTACCGCGTCCATCATGTTCAAACTCATGCCAGCCTTCTCAACACGAAAGCAATCTAAACCGTATGTCAGAAACCAGAAAGAGGACTCCATGTCACCACCTAGCCCGCCCGTGGATTGTAGCCAAGAATCAAACTCGCCGTCCTCCCCACATCGCTTATTATTCCTTGGTTGTCCCTCGTACTCGCGCTACAAACGAGCAGAATTAAGCTATCTGCAGTCCTTAACACCCCGCCGGCGAGCAAAAGCTCTCATCAGTCAAGAAACGTTCCACAAGATCTGGTTTGTTCTGCGAAATCCTTCTACGACTGAATATACGTCGCAATTCCGCTTTTGGGTGCGCAAGATGTTTACTTTTGGCGAGCCTCCGGAGACTGTTCCTGGACTTCCGTTTCATAACGACGATGATGCTTCGAACGAGGTGATTCTTCGCGACGGGCTTCCTGTGGCCATCGAGGAGCATATGTACGATATCTTGTGTTATTGTCACGAGCTCAGCGGACACGGCGGGCGAGACAAGACTTGTGCGGTCGTTCGAAGATTTTATTCGTGGGTTCCTAAGGAGCTGGTCGCGCGATTTGTTCGACAGTGCCCGACTTGCACCGCCAAGAAATGCGGTGGTGAAATTCATCCCTCGCCTGCGTCGGAAAGCCTGGAGTGGTCCAACGGCGAAGGCAGCAATCCCCTTGCCGACCTGCATGGGAAGCTCCGCTTGCTTGCGGAAGGACGAATGCCCAATGACGACTGTGGTGGTGGCGATTCCCCAGAGGACTGGAATATGCGGCGCTCGTCCAGTGGTCAGGATTCTCCGCCTGGTAGCGAAAATATGGTCGAGTCTCTGTCTCAGGCTTCTACAACGGCTGTGGAGTCTTTCCCTCAACGCTCACACTCGCTTCCTATGCCAAGGTTCCAAGTCTCTGCTGGTATCAACAGTTCGATTCCGATTCGTCATAGGATTCCTCGCCCTTGCTTTGGTCCGGGTCTGGTCGTTCCTCACAACTCTAGCTCTCATGCCATGTCTCGGTTTACCTCTAATGCTAGTAGCACGGCCAGTACCAGCAGTGCTCCTATGTCTCGCGAAGTGTCTTTGTATGGCGGTTTACCGAACGGCTGGCAATACTTCTCCGACTTTTCTGACGCCTACGATAGATTCCTTGTCAACAAGTCTCGAAACTCGCCCGTGGAAGCGGAGCGTCTGGCCCGAGGCGAAATGTCAGTGGTGCACCCCAGGATTCCTAGCATTGCGCCCTTGCGCACCGAGCTTCTGATCCCTATTAAGGACGAGGACATGGACGATGTCGTGTTACCGCCCATCGAGAAGACACCAGGATCGGACTCGGAATTGCCGCCGCCGTTGCGTTCGTTGCGTGTGCTGAAACCTACTCAGCCGTATGTGCCGCAGATTGATCCCAGCCTCTGTGAGCCTACCATCATGCATCCGAAGACCGCTTCTACTACTCTTGAGTCTGCTCCCGGTTCGCGTACGACCGAGAAATCTACCCCGAACTCTGGTATATCTGTTGTTGCATCTCATGAAGAGCCCTCTTCACTTTGATACCCTTCATACCCCGGCGTCGAATCCTCATCCGATGTCCCTCCGAGAGTCAGCATTTGAATCGAACTGTTCGCTCGGTGGGGTGTGGTGGGTGCATTCCTATCTACACTTTGTATATTGCCACCCTATACCTTTAACGTACCAGCAGAGCATTCTATCCGTAGTAATTGATAATCCCCCAGCTTTGGAGGGTTCACTGAGACAATTGATTTATTGAAAAGAAGCACAGAACATTGGCTAGTTGAATAGCCTATTGACAGGAAACTAGGAGACTGTTGAAAGTCATCTATCACTTCGAGCCACCCAACTTGGGCATGTTTACCAGATCCTCGTCTCCAGGAGCAAGTCGCTGCTTCCCTCGAGGCCAACGCAAGCCTTGAGGAAAGATTCAAGAGCGTTGCGTTGCCTGTTAAGGCTGTTCACGACCTCATTGCCAGGCTTCACGAGAGGGGCCTTGAGCATGTAGGAAAGGAGAGACAGAACAGGATACAGGGGAGCGAATTCCTTGTTCTTCGACTCCGCAGCGAGGTCACGGTATTTGACGCGGGTCAAGAGCTCAGTTAAGATCGTCAGATCCAAAATAAGAGGCGTCGCCAAAAGCGAGTCCTATGCGCGAGTATAATTAGAACTCAATTGAAATGATATAGTCCAAGTGGAGATCAGCTTACCTCGCATTCATTGAAGATGTTGATCGTGGATCTACCTCCACAGAAGATCTCGGAGTAGTATTCGTCGATGGCGCGCTTGGAATCACCAACGGCTGGGACATATTTGATAACCACGATGTGGTCGGGATGTTCACCCTTGCCAACGGGAACACCCTTCGGCCCGAGTTCAGGCGCCTTGAACAGCAACCGGTTCGCGTTAACCATATCATCGACAACACTGCTCTTGCTGATCTCCTTGCTCTTGAACTGCCTTTCGGCGGAGAGGTTGTGACCATCGTTGTTGCCGAGATGGTTGTATGAAGCGATGGAAAGCGGCTTGATGCCGGCGTTGACGAGGAACTCCGCGAGAACGGATTTGAGCTTGGTCTGACCGGACTTAAGATCGTCGCCCCCAATGAACGACTGGTGACGCTCCGCAAGTTCGATGACACCGGGTACGAAGGTGTTCTGCGGCGCCCCGTTCACGAAGGGTTCGCCCTCAAGGATGGCCGCGACAGCGAAAAGAGTAGAAGGCGAAACTTCCGAGTGGGACGACTTGATGGACGCGAGCAAGTTGTCCGCAGTGTCATTCACACCGGTGATAATGTCGCTGTAACGCTCCGTGTTGGCGGTCCAGAAGACCACGACGCGATCAAGCTGGTTCTCTTCTTTGAACTTGCGAATATCGCCACGAATGTGCTCCAAATGCGCTTGCTTGTCGGCACCAGGGATAAGGTTATCCGCCCTGGCCTCTTGATTGGCCGCGATGAAGTCGGGGTAGTAGATAGACGGAAGTGGCTTGCCGAGAAGAGCCATGTGAGGGGCGACTTGACGCTGAAGGTCGTAGTCAAGAACTTTGGCACGTTCCATAGCCTTATCCATGGGGACGCCAGAAATATCCCATCCCCCAAGTACGAGATCGTTGGGATGGACCATAGGTAAGACATCGGAGACGGGAACGTGGACTTCCTTGCCAGTACCAGGCTCGGATCCAATTCGAACAGTCGACGCACGAAGGAGGGAACCAATATAATTGGGTTGCTGAATCCCTTCCTTGGTGCGCCAAATGATGTTGTGCCTATTCGCTAGGATCGTGGCACACAAAGTGGACCCGTTGTTGCCTCCCATACCAATCATCATCAAACTGCGCAACACAGCGATTAGTCAGTCAACGTGTTGCAATCAGACAGGCACGGAATATATTTACCCCGTCTTGCTAACAGCTCTTTTGGTCTGGAATTCGAAAGGCTGCACAGTAGGCGTAACGAGGATTTGTCCCTCTGTCAGATTGACGACAGCACCGCGATTATTGAACTTCGCCGTGATGTACCCGTCCGTGTACTGGGTGGTCTCTGATTCCACGACAAGCGAGTACGGACGACGCGTCGCGGTGGGGTGAACCGGGAGAACCCCTTCGAGCTCACACTCGGGTGTGTTAAGCCCGGACGAAACGTTGGAGAATCCGGGAGCCATTCGTGAAGTAGTAGATAGTGAGTTGATCCTGATGTTAGCAGACGAAATTTAATGACTGGCTATAATATGGCCTGCGCAAGAGTGTTTGGAGCCTCTATGCGGATTGTGCGTGCTTGCTAGTTGGTTCGAGTACATGCAATGGTGCAGGTACGGAAGAAAGAGTTGTTGGAGCAGATCAACCGCGAAATCGAGGCTTTTTATCTTGTACAAATTTCAAACTCAGAATCATTACTACTCGTGCTCAGGGACGCTCCCCAACGCAATCGCATACGGCCTCATAGAATGGGGCAAGGTCGGGTAGATTATTACTGGCACCGACTGACAGAATATTACGAGCACGGTGCAATTCTCCGAGTCGGCAGCGTTGCAGTTTTGACTGTTTGACTGGCCCTGGGCTATGAAGCGTTATCCGAGCGACACCCATCAATAACTGGCATGCTGGCGTGGAGCAGGAATGGCTGAGGCCCTCTATAATATGTTCTATGTGACCAACGTAATCTAGGGGTCATTCCTTCTTGTCAGCAATGACGACGGTCGTCAAGGCTTCTCCTTTCCCCCGACTTCCAATGGTGAAGAGGGAGCTGCCAATAAATACCATACCCGCACCACTTCCAAGCTTCCAATTCCAGCCATTACCAAACCACCACACGCTAAGGCAAAGACTGAGCGCTTTTCGAGTCGTAAGAACGATGTTGGTAGACACCGAAGACACTTGCTGGAGGGATGGTGGATGCGATGTGAGTACAAGAGAAGGCAAGGACCGGATAGACGAACCGAAGATAGACGATTGACACCAGAAATGCATACTAGCTGCGATATTAGATTTGCAGCGAGGACGACATATGGCGAGAAAGCAGTCGAAGAGGAAGATGCCGTTGAAGTCGACAGACTCTCAATACCTTGTTTCACGTCCGACGCAAGAAAAATGAAGATCGGAAGGGAGAGAAAATGCTACTGACGTCGATTTAGTAACCACGACGAACTAACAGAATGAAAGAGATATGTCACCGTGTAAAATACACCTTCCTTCCAGCAGGGACCGTACTTCTTGTATGTTCGCTCCTGAAGCAATCCCAAAAATGCCGTGAGGAATAAGGAAACCACAAGCATGGTGACGCCGATGATGTACTTCTGGACGTCGTGGCTTGCCAGCGACGAGGCGCTGGCGGGGCGAGACAAAGTTGCTAGTACAACTCCCATAGAAACAAGTGCTACAGAAGTCTAAAGTATACGGGAATAAGACATCAACTGGTCAGACGAACAGAACGCACCACTTGTGTTAAAGAATGGCGCTTCTTCAAGACAAAATACCCAAGAAGCATGGACACGGGTAATCCTACAACAAAAAAGGTAAGACACGCAGCGGTTACTTCAGACAGCGCTTGCATAAACTAACCAGCCGATCTAAAGACGATTTGTACCGTCAACGGTACGTCAAAAGCGAAGACCCAATTGTTTATGAGAGAGCTAGTCGTGAGTACGGCGACTTGAAGGATCCAATTATAGAGCGGAACTCGACGCGGTTTTAATCTAGGCATTATTGATGACGAGTCGAAGATAAGGAAGGGTGGAAGCGAATAGAGCGATATGAATAGCATCTGAGAGAACGTCAAGGCTGAACCTAAAGGGCACCTCAGCATCGTTGAAAGACGTCAAGCACAATCCCGCACCCATGTGAGGATTCATCTTCAGTAGTTGCTCAAAAGCCAATACATTCCTATAACCCATATCAACGACTCTGTAGCCTCCGTGAGATGGGCCACGTACGCACAACATCCGCCTAGTACCAACGAAACAACCTGCGGTCCATCAGCATTCGCAAAGAGATCGGTTTCAGGCGAAGCATACAGTGTATATATCTAGCACAGCTGGCGCAGCTTGAGATAACGTCACACCAGGATCGGTGCCCGTCACCAAGCCAGTTGTACCATTACGTAGCTGACGCTGCTTCGACTGGGACATTTCATGAGGCGACGAGGCCATTGGAAGCGGGAAGCAGCGCGGCAACCGGGCAGGAGGATCGAGGAGGGGAAAGAGCGAATGAGAGGGACGGTAACATGAGACCGAGCGCGTCAAGCCTGCTGTCGTGTCGCATAGAACTGGCTTCCACGTGCGCGCACATAGGGGCTGTTAGGGGAGTATAGGAACCAATCTAACGTCTACTTCTAAGTGTTTAGGAAAGACACAAGCATAGATCATTTAGTTTGTCGAGAGAGCGTTTCACGCTCTTCGGCAGCTTCTCTCCACTTTCTACCTCTCCACATCACCAGCACAATGAGAAGCTCAGTTATCAGCATGATTAATCCCCAGATCGTGTACATCCAGCCTAGGGAGCTCTCGAAGTTAGTTTCCTTCATTTTAATTGCATAGTATGTGCTCACCATCCCCCACAGCATCCTTGGGCGAAGCAGAGCTCAAAGCCAAGGAAAAGTGAAAGTGTATTGAGGGTGCTCACCTGCAATGGAACAGCAATCTCGGTAACAACAAATGCGGAGAAGCCACGGAAAGCACTGTTAGCCGCCATGGCTGTAGAAGAACGACCATTATTGGCGTCAACAATGTATGCAAGCGTGCTCGCATAGATGCATCTACCAAGAGGTAAACACTAAGTAAACACAATCTGTCGCTTCTCAAAAGCAGCGACCCACATTGAAAAGAAGCCATTCAAGAATAGCATTACACACATGGCCGATATGTGGACACGTTGTTGGCTTACCCAGCCGTATCCAATTATAGATGGTGGTAGCATCACCAAACCAAACAGTGTGCTCTTCAGTCGCATCTATGGGAGGCGTCAATACAAGAAGAATGAGCACGGCTGAACAACACACTTCAGGAGAGCTCTTGCCACCATTGGCTTCCTTGAGCTTCCTGAATGTGTAGTCTGAATAACGTCCTCCGATGAGACTACCCGCAAGGCTTCCTAGCGAGAAGTCAACGACAAATTAGAGTCAAATCAATAATGGGTGGTGAATGAACGCGCCGAGTCCGAATGCCAGGAGAACAAGCCCAATTTTAAAAGCGCCATAGTGGTACGCCGAGCCCAGTGTCCGGGCACAAGTGTAGGCAATTAAGAACCCGAAAGCAAAGAAAGAACCTGATTGAACATGTGGCAGTCACATCAACCTGTGAAATATCAGGATAAAATAGTGTTATGATTTGCACACCGGAGGCCACGAGAATGATTATGTTGTTTACTCGGCGTAACACGAGCCATAGAGGTTTGATGGGGTTCACGTCCTTTAGCGTCAGTTTAATTGTGGGGATTTCGTTGACGGAGGGAGTAGCGGTTGGCTTGGTACCAGTAGGAGGGTCCAGTTCTTGTGATTTAGGGGCGCCCTTTTCGTCAGAAACGACAACAAGTTCTGTAACTGAAGAAGCATGACTATTCGCGGCCGTCTTCACGTCGCCAATCTGGTTGCTGTGCTTCTTCGATTCTTGTTCTAACTCCCGAAGCTTGGTTCTGAGCACATTCTGATAAGTAAGGCTGCGCTCCTTTCGCCAAGTATCCGTAAAGAAAAGCAGGAAAGAGAGTAAGCTGGTTCCAGAAACGATGGCCATGAACCAGAAAATAGCACGCCAGGAGAATCCTACGGTTAAGGCGCCGCCCAGGATAGGTCCGAGAGAAGGCCCGAGAAGCGGAGCGGTGTAGTAAATGCCCATCTTCGTCCCCCTGATTGACGGCGGGTAAAGATCCGCTAGTGTGGCAGCCCCGATAGAGATTACAGATGAAGAACTGCAAACGACTGTCAATTAGCATGGGGGTACTCGAGATGCGGCTTACCCGGCGCCTTGCAGGACTCGGAAGCCAATAACTAAGCGGATGTTTGGGCTCAGTGCGGTGACAATACATCCAATGGTTGACAGGCCAAGGGAGAGGAGGTAAACAAGCTAAAACGGATTACCTTGGCGGTACGAGGGAGGAAATAACTGCATACCTTACGCCCCTTTATCTCACTAATTGCGCTCCATATCAGCGGTACAAGGCCTTGCGAAAGAATAAACAACGACAGCGAAAGGCTGATTTGGGAACTGGTCGCCGGAAGTTGTTCCTCCATCTGTTCGATTGCAGCTGCAT
Organism: Pleurotus giganteus; assembly: GCA_032158425.1. Lineage (NCBI taxonomy): Eukaryota > Fungi > Basidiomycota > Agaricomycetes > Agaricales > Pleurotaceae > Pleurotus > Pleurotus giganteus. The sequence continues at coordinate 1,470,540 of JAPEHR010000008.1, read as the reverse complement.
CGACATACAATGATTATGGTGAGCAGAGAAGGGCGGGGGAATTATTACGGTTCTGAATATTGCCGCCTAGACCCGCAATCATTGCAGCGGCTGAGATGATAAAGAGGACGACGTTCTATGACCGAACCATATAGGAAGTAAACCAGTCCCGACGATCGACCGGCTCACCTTCCGCCTAGCCGACCAGGTACGAGGATCATTCTCAACGGGAACTCGTTCTATGTCGACGAGATGGGTCTGCATAGCTGAAGGCATCGTAGGAAAATTTACATGGTCGTCATTTTTATAATAGAAGGCGACCTCATGCCCACATACAATCATACATACAGGTACACAAGCGAAGGGCAATCACTTCGGCTGCCGGCTAGTCATGTTGCCGTCGGTTTTATCGGTCCGATCCATTCGTTGCTCTTTATTATGCCACTGCCAGTCGCTAGATCCTACAGCTCAAGTCACGGTCACTCGCGCTTTCACCGAGGAAGAACTTAAGAGTGTGTTATAGATTAACTTCATTTAATACATTTGATTTAATTGTCACCTGGAGAAGCCTAGCAAGCGACACCCTGGTTGAGACCAAGTTCGAGTAGCGTCGATGGGTTGCTTTAACAATCTCCTAGCAACTGAAACATATTTTGGCAGCGACGCTACCGTGACTACTCTCCACCTCTCTAACCTCACACCAAGGGGTGCATTAGGGGGCACATCCAGTATAGGAGGTTTGGCATAGGAGGTTCATAGGAGCACCTTAGAAACCACGGCTCGAGTTCCCGATGGTCAAGTTAAACAAAGGCAAAGATTAGTATCATAATCATGAGGTGTCAACTAGTACTGCATACGATATCGTTGTTCTATATATCCATCCGAGTAATTACGTTCTAACTGGTGGGGCCCCAAGGCGAATCATACATTTCATCATAAGTCACTAGATATATAATCCTCCCAGCCGAGTCGGCCATAATAGGAAGAGTAGGGGCTGACACAAAGAGGGTCTCCAGTCTGGGCAGCGCAACGTTGCCAGCGTCGAAACTTGGCAGGATTCAACAGGGACTGGTATCCAAGATCCATGTAATCCAAAGAGGGTATGGCCTGGAATACAGGAAGGATCACTTCAGCGTCGTCAGAGGGAGCGTAAGTCAAAACGCGTGCGCTGCGAAGGGCAGCTGGCCTGAGCTTGATCAAGGACTCCATGACGGTGCGTTCGTCTATAAGTCGTCAATTTCATCAGCACTACGAGCGTACCAGTAGACGTAGGTCAACCTACCAGAAGAGGTATCAATCAATTCGAGAAACTCCAAATTAGGCATGTGTCCTGCTAGGGCGAATGCGGATGCTTGATGTGCAGAGATCGAGAATGCTCGGACATTACGTATGACGCTTAGCAAGTGATTTGTCAAAGGCTCATCTCGGGAGATATAAGTTTTCCAGTGTAAAAGAGTCCCTTCTGGGGGAATGGACGCCGTGAATGCCATCGAAGCGTGCAAGGTGCGGAGGGATAGAAGGGCATGCGGAGACAACTGCAGTTTTCCGACAGAGCTTGGAAGCTCCAGACAGGATATACATGGGTGGGTCGCGAGGAAAGCGGCGAGGTTGTCGTCCGTTATTTGACCAAATGCATGGAACAATGTCAACCGTGCTAAGTACGGTGATATGTCTCCTTTGAGGATCATGCCGCCAGAATGGCACAGCGTGTAGTTCCGAAAGGTCAATGACTTTAGATTGACCAACTGACGAAGAACGTCATGGACAAAGGGTAAAAGGTCCGACGCCCCGGTCGATAGTCCAGTGGTGTAGCTAAACTCTCGCACATAGGAAGCGAGGCGAGGGTTCGAGGCGAGTGTACTATGGAGCTTCTTGAGATGCCAGTACGAGCCATCATAATCGTTGAAGGATATGGCTTTGTACAGGATGGGTTCTGTCTCTGCACGGAGCAACTGAGAAGAGCAGAGAAGGGCCTGTAGTGTTCTGCGATCTCCGATACACTCGAGGATGCATTTGATGAGCTCTGCGGGAAGCTCTGGCACAGGCATGCTTGAAAGGGAGTGGCTCTGACGGTGGTCACCGGCTTTGTCCAAGGGGTCCTTGGAACAAGCGCCCGAGGCCTCCAGAGGTTTTGCCGAAATCGGTTGGCCCCTAGCGCCTTGATCGCTCCTCCCACGATATCAAATGGCCTTCAAGAAGGAAAAGCCCATACATTCTTTCGTGGCGGGCACCACCGCAGGAGCCATAGAGGCGTGAGTTTAGCCGTGGCTACATGTTGAAATGCGTATACTGAGCGAAATCATGAAGGTAGTTTCGTGACATACCCCACTGAATTCGTCAAGACGAGGTCACAGTTCGGTGGCGGAAAGGTTGAATCGCTCCTAGTGGATTCTGACTCAGTACTGACGAATGGAAATTCATTTGTAGGAAAGCCCTTTGACGATTATCCGAAATACTCTGAAGGATAAAGGTGTCGCTGGCTTGTACTCCGGATGTACCGCGTTGGTGGTTGGCAACGCTGCAAAAGCGGGGGTTAGATTCGTCAGCTATGATCACTTCAAGAGTCATCTCGCAGACGCAGAGGTAAGCATTTACCACGAGTAGCTTGCCTGGTGTCGTTTTGGTGACGAACCTCGTAGGGAAAAGTTAGCGCTCCTCGTAGTTTGGTCGGTGTGTTTTCAATGCCCAATCGTAACAGGAAACCTTTGTGACATTTATCCCTCTGCAGCTGGTCTCGGAGCGGGCATGATGGAAGCCATATTCGCTGTGACGCCTTCGGAAACGATCAAGTATGTCACCAACCCAGTCTACCCTTGGGCTTCCTTACCACTTTTCCCATATCTAGAACTAAGCTCATTGACGACGCCAAACGCCCTCAGCCTCAATATCGCGGTCTCATTCACGGTACAGTAAGTATCGTGCGTCAAGAAGGCATATTTGGTGTCTATCGGGGACTATTCCCAGTGGTACGCAGCCCATTTCCGTGCATTGATCAGGTATCGATACCATGAAACGCATAGATGATGCGTCAAGGCGCCAACTCCGCCGTCCGTTTCACGACCTACTCGACCCTCAAACAATTTGTCCAGGGTTCAGCGCGACCAGGGCAGACACTACCTCCTGCTATAACGTTTGGTATTGGTGCGATTGCTGGCCTTGTCACCGTTTATACCACCATGCCACTTGAGTAAGTATCTATACCATATTCCATTCGCCGATCTAACCTCAACGCTACTACTAGCGTAATCAAAACGCGAATGCAAGCCCTCGATGCTCGGTCGCAATATCGCAACTCTTTCCACTGCGCATACCGCATAGCGACGGAAGATGGTATACTACGGTTCTGGGCCGGAACTACGCCTAGACTCGCTCGGCTGGTGGTTAGTCGGCTTCCTAGTTCAATCCTTTTGTTTACCTCTAATCACCCAATGTTTGCAGATGAGTGGAGGTATCGTGTTTACAATATACGAGGCCATTATAAAGGCCTTGGGCGGCCGAGAGCCTTGAATGCCACATGCCTACTCAAACCTACAGACCGAGGATACATACATAGATAACACTAGACCCTTTTGCGGAGCAAAGGGAGAGAACACTGGGAGCGGCATTCTTAAACCACAGTCCGAACCGAGGCCTCGAGAGATACGAAGGTGCAAACTTGAATCCTTCTCTAGGCTTCTCTGGCTTCGATCCCTCGGTAGAGCCAAACCTGCTCCCTCATGCGAGTCTTCTGCCCCGGGGTGAACTCCGTCATGCACGCATCGTCGGAGTAGTCCATGTAATTATCTGGATTAATTTATTCAGCGCGGCTTTCTGCTGCATGCGAGGCTGGTACTCACGAATAGGATCAGCGCCCCCGCCTTTGCAGGAGTGGCGTCCGATAGGGCATCCAAAGGCAGGACTCCCCTCAGGAGGCGTGTCGTCTACGTAGTCCCCAGGTGGGGTACAGCCGCCTTGGAAAGTATGATAGAGCCCAACCCAATGCCCGACTTCGTGAGTCGCAGTCTAGTATTCCCGCTGCGTCGTTAACACGTGAACCTCTGCCTTGTAATAAACAACATGCCTGTCCCAGGTTGAATCTATCGAGAGCCCCTCCAGGAAGGGAACCATAGTGAATCACTACACCGTCGTCGATGGGTTTGTATTTGTAGTCAAATGGGAAGGTTGAATATCCCAAGAGCCCTCCATAAACTCCCTTGGTGAAACTAGATTTTGGGTTGCCAGATTATTGCATTCTGAGCAACCACTTGACCTGACGCACCCAACAGTGTACATATTTAACGACGCGGCACCTCCTCGACGAAGCGCCTTTTTCATATCGTCCTGATAATCCCTGCGGGCGACAAGACTTGGTCAGCAGGGAGCCAGCGGACTCGCTGACAGGTGCACTCACGTATAAGGCTCGGCTTCGTTGAACCAAATCGCGTTGGTGGTGCGAGTGGTACTGGCATGGACGAAGACGAACCCAGAATCCTTGTACCCATCGTTGAGCACCTGCATTTGGTCGGTAATCTGTGAGTCCCTGGAAATAAAGGTGATTCAGCGGCGAATGGCTAATGTGAAGTATCAGCCAGCGGCAGAAGACCTACGGAATATTACCACCACGGACAGTAGCGTTCTGATGAATGACGTGCCAGTGAACAGCGATACGGTAGGATGACGTTCTCTGCAAGCTGGTAGCATTCCTGTGACTATCGAAATGACTTTCCGCCGCAGGAATCTTCGCATGGTGCAGCTCGGCGCCACAAACTCTGTTCAGCCTAGCAGTGAAGTCCGTAACAAATAATCAGAATCAACACATCATTTAGCCAGCTCTCCAGTCAACCAACCGAGGATTGCCGGCGGCAGCCACCACACCGGAGGCACACAGCAATGTTAACGCAAGGAAGGAAAGCAACATTCGCAAAGACTATTCAGCGAAGGGAGGTCAAAGGGAAGGGTGACGGATTTTTACTTCCCCACAACCCGCCTTTCATATACCGCCGAGCCGTGGGACGAAGGTTATTGGAACATCAACTTCCGAGCCATCTCTGCGCACACAAGGGAGCGAAGAAAGGAACTGATATATCAACTTTAACTTGGCGGATCTGGATGGCGTAAACGAAGGGGGGCGCCAATAGGCCACGATGCTATGAACTTTTTGAACGGCATGGCCAGGTGCCGCTGTGGCAGCAAGTCAAAAGTCGTTAGCACCTGGGAAAGTCCGAGTTAGCATGTCAAGGCTGATAGGAAAGACACACCGACTGTTGGATTAGAATATACTCAAGGAAATGATCCAACGACGAAAGAGTGTACGTAAGGATTTCGAGAAAGGAATCAAGGGGTTCTCGAAGGCAAATTGATGAAAGATCTTGACGCCGAGCAGCGGGCCCTAACTTAGCAACGTATGGCTTCGACGTACTTACGTAGCGAAGACGCCGCTGACGACGGAGGTGAAGATTCGCATACCCATAACCATTAGACACATAAATGATACAAAAAGGGGAAGGGGTGATGGCGAATGGTTCAGAGGATGTAACGAAAGGCAGAACGCACGGGGGGTAATTGAAGCAGAGGCAAGAGCGAGCAAGACGAAGGCGTGGAAAGGAAGACGAAAATATCTCCGAGGAAATTTAGCGCATGGAACCCAAGAAGCTAGACTTCCAGGGCACCAGCCGTACAAACTAAGGTGTAAACTGGGCAATAGAAAGAAACGAAGGAAAAGTAATTCCCTATCGCTGCAAATCCGTGCGTCTAAGAGTTCAAGTTGGTGAGCCACAGACAATAGAGTGACAGCGAAACAACTCACTCTCTGACAATATCATGCAAAAATTTATAACTCCTCAAATTACCCCTCATCCTCCTAATGTCCAAACTGTAGGTGTCATTCAAGCGGTCTAACCTTGTCAGTTCAACAGAGAATCGGACTTCATCGCCAGCGTCTTGTGACGGGTCACCGTAGATCGGAGTGCCCTCTGGGTGTTTGATGAAAGATGACGGTTCACCAACGGGAGATATAGCTTCATCGTCGTAAGACGTGGAGCTTTGCATGCCAGGGGCAGATACGTGGGATGACTGTCGGCGCATAAGCAGGCCTTTCAACATATTTCCAGAGAAGGTTGCAGAGGAAGGAAGAGGTAAGCCACGTTTATCCACCTACTCGGCATTAGAAATTGGGTTGGACGGATGAACAGATGGAAACTTACCCCGTTAGAAGCTGCACTTCCCATCATGTTAACAGCTGCCAATGTCGCTTCACCAGCAACCGGCCCAATGCTGCCCTGCGAGGTGTTAGCACCACCCACGGCCCCCTTCTTCCTCTTCACCCTCACGCATAGATACTTATATTCGCTCTCAGCCTTGAACTCCACACCAATGCCCTGCAACACCTGTCTGACATGCTTCATCACCTCAGGAGGCGCCATATTTGTGATGGTAGCATTGACAACAGCGCCATGGTGAATTCGGATGGCATCGTTAGGACTCTTCAAAGCGCTACCAGATCTGACGGCCACGGCAGCAGCAGTAGCTGGAGAGTTGTTAGTAAGAGAAGGACGCATCCATCTAAACGGCGACGGAATTAACGGGCTAGTTGTGCCAGAGGAAGCAGAGCGTTGCGGGTGGGAAGGCGGCGATAATGTATGGCGGTGGCTCGAAGGAGGAGGCCTGGAAGATTCCTTGGGGACAGGCGGCACGTCGACGTTGGCTTGGTTTATAGTCGTAGATGAGGCATTTGGCTTCTGGTACGGCGAAACTTGTGTTGGTGTGCGCGACCGCTCTTCAGGCTCCTTCTCCGCGAGTTCCTCGCCAGGTACAAGGTCGCCCACGCCGATGGAATCCCTGCCTCCCTTGCCACTTCTACTCCGGAACCATTGCATAACCTTCTTCGCCTTGCTGGATGACGCGGGCATGGCACCAGGGGCCAGATCGATGCTAGTGTCAGCCTGAGAGACCTGGATGAATCCCTCAGCATTGACTTTGTCTAGGTCCTTCTCAGGTAATGGTGGTGCGGGAACGTTCTTCGACTGCTTAACCCCAGTTTCTGAGCTCGGCGTAGGTATAGGCGTGCTGGCACCACGTCCTTTAGCCTTCCCTCTGATGCTCCTACTAAGCGGCTCCACCATAACCGTGAGGGTATTCCTCCTGCTGGTCTTCTTCCCGTCTTTCTCCTTGCTGGACCTCTCTTCCTTCTCTGAGCTGCCACCTGGGGATAACAACGCGGTCGATCCCACTGAAGACTTCTTGCTCTCCGTATCTGAGGGCAATTGGAGAGTACTCGGCCGTCGGCTACCGCTGCGCTTAGATGCAGTATCTGAGCCATCGGACGGTACGCGTCCGTTAGGCGGGGAGCTAGTAGAACTACCAAATATCTTTCCAAGCCCAACCGCAGACAAGCCTTTGCGATGACCACTACCTTTGGAGTTTTGTGAGCTTGTCTCTCGCTTGTCGTCATTACTAGGCCTCTTCTGCGCCACTCTGGTTTCATCAATGTCCATGACACCGTCGTCCATGTCGTCGCGCGCCGGAGACGCAAACGCGATTGGCGTTCCTGGAGGGCTAGCAGCGTTGATATTGACCACAGGCGTTTCGATGTGAGCAGGGGGCTTGGCTCTACCAGAAGTTGGTGTAGAAGTACCATTGACACTAGAAAGAGATGATCAGCTGGATCGCCAAATTGTAATGAGTGGATACCAACGGTTTGACAGAAGACTTGGTAGGGGTCCGCTCTCCACCCTCGACAGCGGGAGTAGCGACCTTTTCGGCATCTCTAAGTACCTTTGGTTCAGTATATGGGAGGCCGGGCGATGGAGGGAGCGGTTTAACATCCACTTGTGCAGCTTGTCTAGTATCTTTCTCCCTCTCTTCGCGCCTGTCCTTCGGACTAGTACTTGAGCTCCTACCAGTACCATTTGCAGCAGCCCTACGTGGACTAGCCGATCTCTCCCTATCTTTCCGTTCTCTCCTCCTCTCCTTCTCCCGATCTTCGCTCTTCCTCGTGCTCGCGCGGTCGTCGCTCCTTCTCCCGGCCTTCGGCTCATCATACTCAAGCTGTATAGTGTGCCTAAAGCCATCGGCAGGTTTCTTCGGCGGACTCTTTGCAGGAGCCTCCACTCGAGGAGGACTGTGGACGACAGCCGCACTGGGCTTGGGAGTGGCGCCATCGACACTCGGTCTTCGCTCTCTTTCAGCAGGAGTGGACCCGGTGAGCGCAACACCCGCACTCTTCGGCCCGTTGGGCAAAGAGAAGGGATCATCTTCGTCCATCGGCACCGAGACGGGTGTAGGAACGAAGCCTTTCCTCCCTGTTGCAGCCCCGGAGCTGCTGATAGCGGGAGCAGATGTAGGAGGAGTAGGCATCCCAGGGGAAGCTGTGGACGCATACGACTGATCGAGGGAGGTCTCGTACAGATATTCTGGTTGCGTGCGGTCTCTATGATGTTCACTACGCTCACGGCGGTTGCTTGGGCTGACAACACCAGCGGACGCTGGACCAGCTGAGAGAGTATCCGGCTGGTAGCTGTGGTGCCCGTGCCTTGAAGAATGTCCATGTGGCGAGGTAACAGAGTTTTGTTGCTGGGCATTTGCAGCTGCGGCGCGCATTTGACGCTGGTATGCGAGACGCTTCATCTGGTGCTGCTCCATTGCCTGGCGCTCCAAGTCCTCAACGCTCTTGCCGAATGCACGCACAACATCCTCGTCCATCCCGTCTGTGGGAGGCGGAACATGGAATGCTGCCAACCAAGGATGGTTCATCACTGTCTCCAAGCTTGCTCGATTTTTAGGGTCTGGAACGAGCATCATGCTCAGTAGGTCCCTGGCTGAGTCGGAGACATAGTCGGGGAAAGTCAAGGGAGTATTGACAATATATTTATACAAAAGGTTAATGTTGTCACCATCTGGGTTGGCTGGATCGTCATCGAAAGGCAGATACCCTGCGAGCATGGCATAGAGGATGACGCCACAGCTCCAGATATCGACTGCGCTGCCAACGTAGAGTCCTTCGCTAATGACGAGTTCTGGGGCGGCATAACAAGGGCTACCGCAAGAGGTTTGCATGAGGTCATCGGAACGGTGCTCAAAGCGATTGGCGAAACCAAAATCTGTGATGAGGATGTTTCGGTGGCGATCAAGGAGCAGATTCTCCAATTTCAAGTCGCGATGGACGATCTTCTTTTGATGAATGTACCATACGCCAGATAAGAGTTGGTAGAAAAGCTTTGAGGCGTAATTCTCCCGAAGGTAACGATGAGCGAGGATGTGATCAAAAAGCTCGCCTCCTGATGCATATTCGAGGATGATGCCGATGTATTTGTCGGTTTCAATGACGTCGTATAAACGAACGATGTTGGGGTGTTTGAGGGTCTACTTGGCAAATTAGACACACCAGCGAGAGTAAAAACAATCCCAACGGACCCTCAGGACCTCTATCTCTCGCTCTACCTTGCCCATCCTGACAGTGTTGTCTACATTGCCTCTACGGATGAGTTTGACGGCCACTTCCTCGCCCCATAGACTGTGCAGTCCGAGTTTGACTTTGCCGAATTCGCCTTCGCCAAGCGTGTGGAGTAGCAAATACGGTCCAAACTTGGGAATTGTTCGCCTTGGATGCGCGGCGAGGTAGGCGACGGCTGCTGGATGAGAATAGACATCGTGATAGGCCGACGAAGGGGTGCCGCTACTTCCGCCAGCCGACTCGTCTCGGCTAGTCGGTTGAACGGTATGCGACGCGCGTTGTCTCCGACTCGCCGATGGTGGGGGTGATATTACAGATGCAGGAGTAGGTTGAACTGCGACTGAAACTGGGCGATACTGCCCTTGTTGCTGCTGATGATGATGGCGAGATGGGCCTGGTTCTGTTGGAGGAATCTGGAGGTTTGCTGTCGTCTCCATTGTATGGAAGAAGAGGCGGCTCTGTGTTCGATGACTGGAGATTTTCCTTGTGTCTCGTCGTGGGTCGAACAAGAGCCTGTTTCAGGCGCCTGCGGTTCGTTTGGGAATACAAATTTGAGTGTGTCAGGGAACAATAAAATGGTTTGTGGCCTGTCACGGCGGTCGAATGCTGCTGGCCCAGGCTAACCCTGACGAGCCCAGCGTCCAGAGACGATGAGAACGACGACGTGGTGGTTCGGGTCAAAGGACGTTGCCGTCAAGGACGTCGACCAAGGCTGACTAATCCAGCTAGCGCCCAATTACAGCTACGTCCTTCCCTCTCCTCTGCCAAGTCACTGTCAGTCCGCTTTGACTTCTTGACCCTTCAGTCCAACCACTCGGTTCCTATCCACGTATCACAATCATGTACATTGAATTTTTCCATCAATCAACTAGAACTGCTCGGTTTTGCGAAGCTGTTGCTGGGAATAAAGCGTCTGTTCTATCCTGTGAACCTAGGCCGGAACCCATCCTCTATGTCGAGGGTATACGGTCGATCCTCAAATAGTTACCAATGACAGGCGTCCCTGTCAATGGGGACGATGCCAAAGCTCCTTCTCAAGGCTATGATACGTGCCAGGGTGAGTCAGCGCTCAGCAGTCTCTTTGCGACGATGATACGCGCTGAGACGTTGGTTGGAGCGCGAGACTGACAGATGATCTGGCGTCTGGCCAAAGTTCACGATTGCAACCAAAACGTCCAGCTCGACGACAAATCCTCACTCCCACGAGGTTTTGGCCTTCCGTTGCCGCAGAATTTTGGTGCGACTTGACGGCGGGCTTTACTCACTTCATCAGGTTTAGCGTCAGGACCACCACGACTACACAATGGTATAATATAGCCAAAGGCCGAGTCCCTTCGTTTCTTTCTTCTGCGTATTCTGGTGAACGGAAGCTAGGCGCGCCTACTGCTGTAATACGAGCCCGAGGTCACCATGGAAGAATGCGCTCGTCGTACTGCCAAGGTAACTAGTAGTACGCTTATCTCACATCCTCTCGTCGTCTACACCTGCGCTGTAGCTCACGATTCATTCTGGTGTTTCATGTTAGTTCCACTTCGTTTCATTGCACCACGAATCCAATCTTATCGACTTCCCTTCCTTCAATTTCTCGTGATAGTTACTCCTTTGATGCCAAACATCATGTTATGGCCACTGTGCCGCCTCAGTCGCGTGTGTAGAGCTTCCTTGCGTTGGTCGAATAAATCGCACCCTCATTCACCCTCAATTGTCAACTGTCAACTTCAAGTTAGGATCACCTTCTCTGTTGGAGTTAGCTCCATATTGGTGAGCTCCAAGCTAATTCGTCTTTGCGACCTTATTTAGATTGAAACTAATCATGTTTCTTATATAGTCTGCTTAACCGCGCATATAGTGCAAGGATACACCGACCATCTACTTACTTACAACAGAACAACTCGAGACCCTTAGTGTCCTTCCGCCAATCGGGCTTGAATTGAGCCCTGTTACATTCTCATCTCTCAACCTCACCTCGCACCGCCAGTTTGACAATGTTAATCGCCTTCAATATATTTCATCCAGTCCTCCTCGTATTCGTAGCCAGTGCTACACTCGTCCTTCTCGTGGCCGTCGTCTCCACTGCTTACTCCTTCAACTACTTTGCTAGTCGGCCGTATGGGATACTCCGCGTTCCCAGACCGATGCTCCTCTCGCAAAACTACACCGACATTTCAACTTTACTCGCGATCGCCTGTTCTTCAGCAACAATCGTGGTCGACTCGTACTACTTAACCATATTCGCAATCGTGACAATCGCCACGCTTGCTGCCCTCCTTCTGGCCATAGTCATCTTGTCACGTTCTTCGAACTATCACAACAAAATTCGAAACATCCACGTCAGGATACGGCTTTTCTCATGTGGCAGCTACGATTCCATCCTGAACAACTTCCTAGGAACAGGCGAGAAGGCCTATCGCGTGAACTTTTCCAGCGTGAGCGTTGTCGTTTATATCGTTAGTTTGCACTCTGACTTGGATTTCCAGGAGTCAATCGTGGTCATGAGAGGGGAGGAGGCCAGGAAGGCGCTCTTCTACGACGGGCGCTTCGGCAGATTTGAGGGCTATAAAATCGGCGCAGGCAATGCGCTGAATAACCGACGTTCATCGTTAGCAGGCGAACGGAGCCAGGAGGCCTCCCCCGCGTATCTCAATCATTTCCACTCCATAATGAATGAGGACCGCCTATCCGCGAGTTGGTCTTGCAGATTTTACCTAACGCTTACTTCTCAATTCACTGGCAGTACTTCCTGTTTTGATAACTGATTTCAATGGGTGCGTGCAAGCCTGGGGAAAGGTGGCGAAGATCGATGGATTCAAAGAAGTCTACAACGTGTGTATTTTGGTCCATCGGTGTGATAGCAGCCCCTAACTTCAATCTCTAACTGCCCCCCCTAACACTCCCCAGCTGGTTTTCAAGTGGACACTCAGACTTGTTGGTTGTTCAGATCTCGCCGACGACTATGTAGCTTTGAAGAAGCTATCCACGGAGTATTTAAAATTCGTGAAGAGTGCGACGTCTGATGGTCTTATGCTACCCTCGCTTGCTGCCCTCGCCAAGAGGAGGTCAAGTCTTGCTCTTTACAATACCCTCTTTCACTACGTTGAATTACGTAGAAAGGCGGTCGTGACGCGTGGGGATGCCATTGACGTTTTCCTACGGGAGAGTGATGACAGCAATTCAGGTATTCAGGTATTTACCTACCTTGCTAAGCGAAGCGCGGCGACTAACAGCTGATCAAGTTTATCCTCGATGTAATACAATACGGGGTTCTCAACACCTCGGTTACCTGTAAGCCCACGCTCACTCCATTCAAGCTCTATCTCATCATGGAGCCTCGTTTACAGCGTACCAATGTTTGTCTGTCTTGGCAACGCATCACGGTTGGCGGGACCGGGTGATCCTGGAAATCAGTTCGTTAGTGCGCAAATACATGGCCACTAATTCCCCTTCGATTCACCATCTCCTTGCCACCATCCCAATATCCGCCTGGGAGGCGGAGACACCTAGTCTGGATCGTGTCATTGATGAAACTATCCGGCTTACTTCCAACGGCGCCGTCACTCGACGAACCTTGAAGGAAGATGTCTGTATTGAGGGCTCGGTATTGGAACGGGGAGACTCTGTCGCATATCCTTTGAGCGACGTCCATTTGAATCCGGATATTTTTTGGAACCCGACAGAGTTTGACCCCAGTCGGTTTGCTTCGGGTAGGGAAGAGCATAAAGGGGCGACTTTGGGATTCCTTGGATGGGGAGCTGGTGTGTCATTCACTGACCATGCCATTCAGACAATTGTAACATCACGATAAGGTCGCCATCCATGTGCGGGGATGAAAGTTGCGAAGCTGGAGATCAAAATTGTTGTGGCTTCGTTTGTGCTTTCATACGACTTCGACCTTGTAGACGGGCATGATCAAAGGATTATGAAGTCGATCCCACAGCCGAACAAAGGTGACATCCACCAGGTAAGGGGCACTGATAAATGAGCCCAGGGATTTCCTAACTAACCGAAACATGTAGGCTAGACCTTCAGGTGATCCGCGTTACTTCAAGTTGAGGAAGGTTGTGGATTAGCCCCACGAAACGTTGACAGTCGGCCTCGGTGTGCTAGCTGCCGGAGAATTGCGACGTCGTTGGGCCCTCTGGAAGAGACATTGAATGAAATCCAGACCAAGGACGCCACGGCGAAGATGACGCAGTCAACTCGAGAAGTACTTCAGTCAGTGGATTGGAGAATGTCATTCCGTGCTGAGAAGACGAATGTCACTGCCATGATTACGATGGTAGAAAAGCTCGGGGGGAGGATGGAATTTGATTAGCGCTGACACGGGAGAGCAAGGGTCCCTCCCCTCGTTCCATCTCATTCTATATATCCTCCGTCGTCTATTCTGCTGATGCAATCATTCCGAGATCTTATCGAACCTTGGCACACGGGGTACATCCACTTCCCTCAACGGCGACGCTATTCTCGCCGCTCGGTGCTCCTGATGATCTGGTCGTTTCATGTATTTGACCCCTAATGCAGCCTCCTGAGCTTTTCGCCGCCAGAGCGTAGCGCTGATCCAAACCACCACTGAATCACACAATGCAGCATGCGGCCCTCCGTTGATTGTAACTGCTTTCTGTAACACCACGGTGATGGACGGTGATCCGTTCGAGACCGCCAAGCCTCTTTGAGGCCGCCTCACATGCGACGTAGGCAAGTTTCATCTTGAGTTTCAGTTTATACCATTCAGAATCTCAGCTGGCTACGTTAGAATCATGCAATGTCCATCAATGTGTCGGTGTTACATCCCTTGGATCTGATGCACTTTGCATGCTGCTATTGGCCGCCTGTAACGCTAGCACGATGCTTGCTCAACGCGGGCCAAGCCTACGAACTATGTCTCGTCGCAGGTCCTCATGCATAGCCCTGCATCCTGCACGCAGGTACAAATACCTGAGTGCTGAGCTCTCAATTCCCCAGCTGAGCTCATCCAACAGATCGCGTCTAGTAGCAAGTGCCGGTCACTTCTACTGCCTTTACCATCTCTTCGCTTTCCTTTCCATCTTACGCAATTTCAATAACCCGGAACAGTTAACTCTGTTACCACCCATTCGTCTTTGACACCGTATTCCTACGACATGTTCACGAAGTCCGCTGCCACCAAGGTTGCCATCGCTCTTGTGGCCCTTAATGCTGCATCCTCCGTCTGCGCTAAACCAATGTACGTCTCTTGATCACATCTTTCGATGCCGTTTACTCATCGCTCTTCCTTGCCAGTCCTGATTCTTCGGAATTGATCGCCAGGGCTCCCCCGACTCCCAGTGGCAACCCTCCCAAGCCCAACGGCTCTCCTGCGCCCAAGCCCGCTGGTAACCCTCCTGCACCTAAGAAAGATACTCAACCCAAGAAAACCAACCCGACTCCTCCTAACAACAAGGACAACAAGAACCCTCCGAAGAACAACCCTCCTAAGAACAACCCTCCTGCCCCGAACAAGCCCGCTCCATCCCCTGTTAACGCCGCTCCCGTCAACGACTACGATATCGATTATGACGCCAACTTCTACAACAACTACTACTTCGCCCCGTATCCTTCTTACGGGTATGGTCAGAATGGTCAAGTTGGTCAGAGCCAAAATGGGAACAACGACAACAACTGGAGCAACGGCAATAACTGGTGGTCTCCTCCATTCTGGCCCCAGTGGGGACAGAACCAAAACCAGAATCAGAACCAGAACCAGAACCAGCGACGCCCTCAGCAGAATCAGCGGAAGCAGCAGCATAACCAACCAAAGCAGCACAACCAGAGACCCAACCAACGCAGACCTAACGGGCACAAGCGAGAGGAAGGCTTGGACTCGCTTGTTGCTAGGGATGTGGATGATGTCTTGGAGGCTCGTGATTTCTGGGAGGAATTTGAAGCTCGCGATCTCGACGAGAGGGACTTAGACGAGAGAGTTCTGGATGAGAGGGATTTGGACGAGAGAGATTTCGATGAGCGGGACTTGGACGAGAGGGACTTGGATGAGAGAGATTTCGACGAGAGGGATCTGGACGAGAGGGATCTGGACGAAAGGGACCTGGACGAAAGGGACTACTTCGAATATGAAGCGCGCGGTTTCGAAGACGAGCTGATGGAGAGGGGTTACGACGACATCGTCGAGAGAGATGTGTACGACATTGTCGAGCGGGACGTCTACGATATCGCGGAACGGGATGTCGACGAGCGAGACGTGCACGATATTGTTGAACGCGATATCCTCGATACCAGAGAGTTCGGTTTTGGCCTCGAAGAACTGGATTGAGCTACATATACAACAGTTCCTAGTTATGTAGACTCGAATACCATACTCCCTCGTATCGCCACTGGATCGATGATTTGACCGTTCAAACTTTGAAGCACTCGGCAGGTAGACTGCGAACGGGACCCGCATATAGATAGTCGTTCAAACAACTTCTAAATACATGAGTATTAAGATACAGAGCGCGTGCATAACGATAACATATTAAGCAAAAGCAAGGAAGTCCTTATGATACAGCTAGTGGTCCACGTCGATGAATCAACTTGATCAACCTTCTAATCTTCCGATCTCCACAGCAATTCTTTCTTGTGTTGAAACGGACTTGTCACTGCAAGCCGCCACACTTATTACAGCATACGTGCCCTTCGCCAAAAACGACGGATTAACAGCCGTAGTAACCCCAAGCGACTGAACGCAATCAGTTCACAACGTGTCCTGGCAAAGGAGAAATTGAAGTACCTTGGTAAAATGCTTCAGGCGGCTTGGTAATATCAGTACATCTGGAGCAACGCCCCGCCCGCTTCCACCCTCTTCCCTGTCGGCGTCGATGCGCAGATGCTCGGAATGTGAGACGTCAAGATTAATATCATGCATCAAATCAGCGGGAACTGGGAATACTGGGTAGAAACTGAAGACAGAGGCGATCAGCGGCCATTTGCCTAGAAGGACTGAGGAGCGCACCTCCGCTGCTGAAGCAGATGTTGGCATAAGCTAGCCATGCCATCATAAGTCGCTGGTGGAGCTGTTTGAGGTATTTCTGTATCAACTTCCATTTTGAGGCTCGTATCTGGGTTGGCTGACGGAGCGACCCGCGAGTCTTCACTCGTCCCTTCTTTTCCCAGAGCGATGAAGCCATTGGCGTTTGTTGTGGACGGGGCGGAGGTTTGAGCTGGAGTCCATTCAACGGTCTCGCCTTGTTTTGTGAGTTCCTCTTTCTTGGCATGGAAGAGGACGTCTACGCTTGTAGTGGCGAAGGATATCCCGTCAAGGCGAAACCGTGCAGGATTCGGTAACAATTTGATCCGCTGCCCGAAGATGTCAACACTATCCGGTGGTACGTCACTAACTACATACGTCGTCGCTGCCGATGATACTTTTTGGCAACTCGGCCTGAGGGTATACGGCCATGTTACTTAGCAAGTCTCGGGTGCCTGGCACGAGGAGTGCAATTGCGCCAGGCGCTGAGTTGAGATAATCTTGAAGGGGGTGGAGGATCTTGGTTTGGAAAAGTTGGAGAGGAGTCGAGTCAACGTCTCCCTCGCGAATGGATGGATGATTCGAGTCGATGAAAGGTCCAAGCTATGGAAATTAGTGGTGACGAATTACAGGCGGCCGGAAAAGTCACGTACGAGGATAACAACGGATGGTTTCATGGATTTTAAGCCTCGGAAAAGGGATGTGGCAAATTTGTACGAGAGATCGTCATCAGAGGTGTACGGTCCAGCGGCGACTTGAACGGAAAACGCTTCGGCCTTCATGGTTGAGGTGGGTAGCTTGAGTGGAGGAAGCTGTCAAGAGTTGTGAATGACCGGAAGAGGTCCACAGCACGAAACGATGTACAGTAAGTATTTCGTCAACGCTGAACCATCCGCCGCCCCCGTTTCTTCCTTTGAACGCAGCAATCATCCCGGGGAACAGCCCGGCTTTATTGCTACCCTTTGGACCACCTCGTATCTAATGAAGGTTAGAATATGGCAGCATAAGTGAACGCCGCATACGCACCTTCAGATTGGGATCAAAACGCAAGGGGACTCGAACACCGGAGCCCATCATTCTCGATGATTCGAGAGCTAAAGAGGATTCTGCCAGCTTGACATTCACTTCAGAGGAGAATGCGTCGACATCCGATACGATGCGCCCGACTACAACTATAGCTTCCTTTGGATGACTATTTAGAATGCACGTGCAGAAGAGATTGAGTACTTACATTGGTAGCCGAGGCCGGGTCTCCAAGTTCGTCTAAGCCATAGTAATCTTTAACCAGTGCCGCAAACTCGTCTATCTTATTGTCGAGGACTGCGGGATGAATTAAGAGACTGTCAACACCCGGGTGGATCAATGGGCGATACCTTCGCTACGGTCGTAGATCTTCTCGTACATATAGCGATCTGGGATGATTATTCGAGGGTCCTTAAAGTCAGGATACAGAGTTACTCACAAGCAGAACTTTGGCTCTTTGGTCCTTCAAAAACGACTTTGCTGGGCCCAGCATAACTTGGATATACAGAGATGGCGGGCTCTTGCTTCCCAGGCTCAGCTTTGACTCTCGTCGGCGTTGAAGGCATCCCCCCACCCCTCCCACGAGCGAGTAAATGTCTGCCCTGCCCCCTCATGGCCGCAGTGTTGAGTGAAGCCCTCATCATCCCCCTTGACTTCTGTGCATGTTTCGACTTGTTTAATTCTTGTTCTCTTCTGAGAGTCTGTCGAATGGCATTGCAAGTCTCCATGCTGAATGATATGAGCTCCGATCCAAGACGGCTAGACGATGAAAAGTTGACGCGTTCGGCTTCAGCCTTGAAGAAGAGCCCCTCCGCCGTCAGATTAAACTTCTGGCACATATCCTCGCCTGGCATCGTTCAATCAGTAAGCACCAAAGTATTTGATTTGACGTACATTGTGCCAATAGTTTCTCATCGGACAGTACGTCGCCAAATTTTTCTCGAAGCTGGTCACGAAGCGAGGAAACCATAATTTAAACGATTACGGAGGTGCGCGAGAATGAAAGCCATACTACGATTGTGACATTGACGCGTCAGGAAACACGTTACGTCACATCACATGATGCTGGCCAACCCCTTAAGTACCAGGGCTGGAAGTCCAAAGAACTTTGGCTCGAGACAAAGTACACTGTACAGAATCTATAATATTTACATGACTTTAAATTATATGCTTGCCGACCTCAGACATTCAACTCCATCTTTCCTCCCTTTGTGATGGCTTCCTGTAATTCCTCGTTCTCCAAGGCAGGTTGCACCCACTCCTTCAAAAATTTATCAACCTGCTGCGGAGCACGACCGAC
This sequence comes from Pleurotus giganteus, assembly GCA_032158425.1. Classification (NCBI taxonomy): domain Eukaryota; kingdom Fungi; phylum Basidiomycota; class Agaricomycetes; order Agaricales; family Pleurotaceae; genus Pleurotus; species Pleurotus giganteus. Next base: position 1,451,832 of record JAPEHR010000008.1, on the reverse strand, counting down.
GAACGTTGCTGGATCAAGCAACTCATCCAGCTCATCCTTGATTGGGTCGAAGTAAGGATCAGCCTTGACTCGTTCGATTAGATCGTTCTCAAGCCCAAGCTGCTTGACTTGGTGGGCGGCTTCATGAGAAAGTACCTAACGACATCGGACAGTTCTTCAATATATGCTAGCCGGGTTGCAATAATAGAGAGACGTACACGAATCTTTTCGTGGGCCTCTTGTCGATCACCACCTTTCTTAACAATGGCCATAATGATATTTTCGGTAGCCATAAAGGGTAGTTCCTGGGAGATTCGTCGCGCAATCACTTTGGGATATACGACAAGACCTTCGGATATGTTTTGGAGGGTGGAAAGGACGATATCGGCGGTTAAGTAGGCCTCTGGGATGGTGATGCGACGGTTGGCACTATTTATATGGTCAAGGAATATAATAAGGCGCTGGATCCACAAAGTCGCACCTATCGTCGAGGGTACGTTCAAACCACTGGACGCTCGAAGTCATGAGAGCATTTTGTTGCAGAACCATGAGATGACGGGACAAACTACAAACACGTTCAGAACGCATGGGGTTGCGTTTATACGCCATGGCAGAGGAGCCAATCTGGGTCGACTCGAACGGCTCTTCGATTTCCTAGCAAGACAAAGTTGGATTGCAATCGCCTCAGAGATTAGAAGGTAACGAGTACCTTCAAATTAGCGAGAAGTCGGATATCCGTAGCTATCTTGTGAGCGGTAGCTCCGAGAGAAGCGAGGGGAGCAAGGACATCCACATCGATTTTACGAGAATAAGTTTGCGATGTAACGGGATACGAATACTCGAATCCAGAAAGCTTAGTGACCAATTTGTCAAGTTCTTCCACCTTGTCATGATCGCCATCGAATAATGCGAGGAAACTAGCTTGGGTTCCCGTAGTTCCTTTAACACCACGGAAACCGATATCTTGTCTAGCCCGTTGAAGGTTGCGAAGGTCCCATAGGAGTTCCTTACGTCGATGGGATTGAGACAATGCTTGTAGACAATGAGAAAGAGGGATCACCTGAATCCATAATGTCGCCCTCTTTCCTACCGTCGTAAGCTGAGCTGGTTGGAAGTGGGTGAATCCAAGGGTAGGCAGATCCTTATACTGAGCAGCGAATGAGGAGAGTCTCGAGATGAGAAGAGCGAGAGATCGGATCAGATATGTGAGGCCGGTTCGCAGGAAAATCAGATCGGCATTGCTAGTGATGGCTGAGCAAATGTAAGGAGAATTTGGTGATGATCTTACTCCGTAACATAGCAAGACGTAGCGCCTAAGCTAAAGTCGACCCAGATAAGTCGGCACGGACGCCCTTGGAGAAGGGCTTACTGAATAATCCCTGCTGCCGCCGGAGCGACTTGGCCAAATGTATGGACGTGCGCCATCACATCGTGTCGCCGTTTCTTCTCCTCTTCAGCAGCGATCGCGAATTGTTCAGGTGTAAGTTCCTAAATGCCACAGGCTGGTCGGCTTCACGTCCATAATTATGTCATGGTGCGCCTACCAAGTTCCCCTTCATTTGTTCGATAGCTTCATCGGAGATGGGCAGACCAAGTTCTTTTTCCGCGATGGCAAGATTAAGCCAGAGTTTTCTCCATGTATGGAACCGAGTCTATGGGAGATTTGTGGAAGATCAGGAGTTGAGTACAGATTGCGCACAGCTGAGGAAAATAGCTGGGCCATCTCCTTGCTTGCATATCGGCTATTTGAAAGGTCAGACGCATTTCTGGTAGTACAAATGACATTGTAACCTGGAAAGTGGTGTCTGGTAGGTGTTAAACGCCTCCATCGTTAGCCGCGATGTCGAGGGAGGTGAAAGAAATGGAGATCAAGATTAGATTGTTCTAGCTCTTCCCGAAATCTAGACGCCCACTCTTCGGCATGCCGGGTCGGCCATCCGAGTCTGCCACTGGCATCCTCTTTCAGCACCACCACTGTGACTGTCCCAGTACCCGTGCTAGCTCCATAAAGCGACGTGCTCTGAACGACGATGAAACGACCTGCCCAACTTCAGGCGTTCTTGAAATCAGAGCGTTTTACGAGAAAGCCCGCGAGCATGGATGTCAACATGATTCGAGATTCGGGATACAGGAGTATTCCCCACAAGTGGTACTCGGATGCTGGATGCTTTGTCTGCACCATGCCCCTCAGCCAAATTGGCGACAAGCATGTCTGTGAGGGCAATGCGGTTCTGGCGTTGTCGCCAGAGCTTCTCGAGCTTCAATAAGGAACGGCGGTTGGAACACCCATTCCCATACCACCTAAGAGGTCATCACAGAAAGTAGTATCATTACCGGTCTGTATGACCCTACTCTTCGTTACATTCCATCCTGGTAACATTCGCCTGCAGGTATTAGTGACGCGAGTTTGAGATGGTTTTACCCTTCTCTCCGTCGCATCCTCTCGGCCTGAAAGCCTAGTTCCCATCACTGGTCTCGATATCAGCTGCTGTCCCGCGATCTCTCCGTACAAGCAGTCGAAGCTATTTCTCGGAATTATAGACCATGCTTCCTCTGAAGGGAAGCCCATCTTTGGCCTTCTCATGCGATGAAGTATTGAAACGCCTTCGCGGTAACAACGGTTACGCACGGATCGTCTGGTCCTCAGTATAGGCGCAGCATCGATCGCCTCCAGTGCACCGTTTTCATAGGCTGTGGACCTTCCCTAGACATGGCTCTAGTTACTGCACGTTAAGGCCCGGCTACTGCGCTGAATGGTTTCCCCATCGATCCTCACAGGGATACCACCATCTTGCCAGAAAATGAAGGTCTGAAATACCAAGTCTCGTTGACGTTCATGTATCATACATCTCATATCCGAGTCGTGATTACAAAGGTTTAATCAAAAAGGATGCGCATGCGTTATGTTATGGGTGTTTACCGAGGGAAAGGAATTGGTTGCACCGTACGGGCGCGCATCAACGCGTTCTGGACTCCCTCCCTCGGGAGGAGGCCTTTCGCCACCGCCTCCATTAACACCGTCTCCAACCAATTCTGACAGTTCCAATCACCGTTGGGCTTGCGCACGGGTGTCTTCTTCGCGATGTCCTCGATGGCCAATCTTTCCTTCAAACCTACGCGACCGATATTGACGGCTACTTCTTCGCCGATGGTGGCGTTCCCTATCGCGACCGTGATAGGTCCCCAGTTGGTCAGATGGTTGCGGTTTGATTCGCGGACAATATGCATGCGTCGCTGAACGTCATGACCGCTGCCTGCTTTTCCGAGCGTCCAGGAGAGCGACCAGTGCTGGTCCCTTGAGGTTGGGCGGTAAGTGCGGAGAGTACGACCGCGGACGACGTTGAGGTTAATGTCGAGGAGTCCTTCCCTATCCACGTACTTCCAGAGACCAACGGGACCGATCATGCCCTCGGGTCTGCCGAAGTTTGGAACGTAGTCAGCCATTTCGGAGGTTTGATGATATGAGAGGATGACGTTGGGGAGTAGTGACTGAGGTCGTTGTGAATGGATGGTGGGCTGGCTGTCTGGCGGGGCTATTTAACCATTTCTCGAGGGGCCGCTTTGGCATCTATTAAATATCGAAACAATGGTGTACCATCGACGAAGTGGCTCGACCAAAGCTGGTCTGGGTTACTAGATATGGATTGTGAGTGCTCAATATGCAATGGACAGCACACGCCACTGAGGATCGCTTTGTTCACTAGCCTTGTGGAGAACTGGAGCATACGTCGATGACGCAATGATTCGAGTAGAATCACATCCGAAGGGCCATCGATATAGATCCTGAGACGCAGTCCAAAGCGCAACCCGACATATCGTCACTCCCTGTTGTGGCTTGTGAGATCTTGAGATCTGAGCCACTGTGCATCTACACCAGCAAGTCGAAAACGGTAGGAGTCCCAGACCTCCAAAGCGGAAGGGAACTGAAAACACAAGTCAAAGCACTTTGCTTAGACTTGAAATCGTGAGGGAACGAGATGCAGCTCCGAGAGGAAGTTGTTCGGCCTCCTGAGGGAACCCCTGAGATCCCCAAGTAACGAGCGCTTGAGAGCCCAGTCGTTCAATCGAGTCGTCCACAATCATGCAAAGCTCGTTCCAGCACCTCCTTGATTCCAACCAACCGCCGTCGCCTCATGAGATCCAAGCGATCCGAACTTCATTGGTGCAGCCGATCCGAGAACTTGACGAACTCCAAAAGCAGATTGCTTCTCTTTCTGCAACGTTGAACCCACTCATCGCGAAGCACGCAGCTCTGAAAGAATATGTTAACTCTCATCTACTTCTCATCCTACCTCTAAGGCAGCTTCCGCCAGAACTGCTTTCTCGAATCTTCGTGTCTTGCTTGTCATCAGAGGAGGGCCGTTGGCCCCGCATATGGACCTCGTCCTTATCGATGCCTTTCACCCAAGTGTGCAGACGTTGGCGAGAAATTGCATTTTCTACACCGGAGCTGTGGTCAAAAATACAAGTCCGCATTCCGCATGCAAGTCGAGGTGAAGGTTACCCCATAGACGATATTTGTCAAGACCTCGAAACTTGGCTTCGCCGTTCGAGCACTCTTCCCCTCTCCATCGCCGTTCGCGCCATCGACTTCGCAAATCCAATGACTTCCTACATCGATGTTGCTCGTCGCGTTATACAAGCTGTGATGGCGTTCTCCCACCGATGGTCAGAGCTGGTGCTCAATGTACCCCACCAGGCCCTTGCGGTGCTTAATGGACTTGGTGACGGTGATACTCCACTGCTCCGCCATCTAACGTATGATGCCGTAGATGGGGGTCGCGCAGACGTTATCCGTTCAATCCGGCTTTTCCATTCGTCCACCGAGCTTGAATCTTTCACGCTTAGAGGGTGTCAACTGCAGGGGTGGAGAGCACCCTTGTCTTGGTCTAATTTGCGGCGACTCGTGATTGACCGCTCAATATCTCTAACCGCTTCGCTTGCTTTTGCAGCCTTACAACAATGCCCCCGTTTGAAAATATGTCACCTTACGATATCAAGCCCACCGAATGCACGCCTTGTAACTCAGCTGAAACTAGAGCACCTTGAGGAGCTCCTGGTTGAGATCACCCTCTCAAATGTTCCATTGCCAAACTTCTTCAATGCCCTGATCCTTCCTAGTCTCCGTCAACTCACAATTGAGGAGTCTCGTATGAGCCTGGGATCCGCCTCCTCTGACCAAATTGCAACCATGATCATCCAATCAGCCTGTCCCCTCGCTGCGTCTCAAACCTGCGACTGACATGGCGATAGTTAGTTGCTTGCAACATACACCAGCTTTACGACGCCTTTCGATTTCCCCTACAGCAGCCGAAAATAGCATCCTCCACGACCCCGTCATTCGAGCCTTGACGATTCAGCCTAACATTTCCACCGTCCTTTGTCCACGACTCGATACCATTAGTCTCTCGGACTATGTGTGTACTACTGGGGACTTCAAGTTATTGTTTTGTTTCCTCAAATCTCGGAGGCTAAACTTGCCAACAGGCATCGCCCAATTGCAGTCTGCCCATGTGAATTTCGCAAAGGGACTTCCACATGAGTTAAAAGAGCAATTCGTGGCCTTGAGGAAGGAGTGGCCGAAGCTGGTACTCGCGGATGTTGATTGTGAACCGCTGTGGCCGGACAATCCGGACCCCAACGATCATCGCCAAAAGTATCGCAGAGCCTTAAACAAGCTTCAGAAGTTCTTAATGTAGCTTCGTGCATGACACAAAATGTGAATACCCAATAGTAGAATTGGCGTCAACATAGGTTTGGTGCCAGAGTTGACCACCTTCTGATCGAGTGCTTCTCGATGAAGTCCATCTGTGCGGAGAACGCGAAGGCCTTGTTGAAGTCGTTCGAAAAACAGGTCGTAGGATCTCAAGTAGAATTCTGGCCCTGTTCCTGGCGCTCGACATCGTGAAGCATTCGCGGATACTGGAATTGGAGCTAATAGCGCACAAATTGATAGAAGTCTTGGAGCTCGATGAAAGTTCTGTGATCTGCCAGCGCGAGCGCGAATGAACAACTAGCTTCTTCAGATGTCACCCAAGCTGCCGCGCGAAGAGAACTAGGAATGAGAAGAGGCTAACTACTACTCAACGACGTCAATGAGCATCTCCCATTGTTTCAACATGTCGATCCACGCATATGACCAATTTCTATACAGCATGATTGTCCAGTCTATTCAACTCTGCGGGCGATGGTGTAGTAGCACTCACTGATGGCTCAGAGTCAGATGTTGACCCTGAAGTCTGGTCCAAAAACTTGGCTGAATTGTTGTAGCCGCCAAGTTCTACCGGCACTGTGTGGACACCATAGGATTGTTCACGTAGTCCTGCTCGAGCGTTCAAAGTCGCGAGCATGGCGTTGAGAGAGACTAATGAAGAATTCGTCAAAGCAATGAGCGGCAGTCGACTTTCTCGCTTACGCTTAGACAATACAAAGAAAATCCCAGCGTAAATAAGTGTGTTAGGCCAAACTACATACTGCATCGTCGGTCAGTCAATTGAAAGGAGTCGGAAAATGCGGTACGCACAGCAACTAAGCACATCAGACGGCACACGCTACATCCAAAGGGAGTATCAGAAATTGAAGAATATGATGTCTACTTGGCCAGAGTACTGACGATGTGAAGAAACCTATAGGCATTAGGATTAGTGTGGGCTAAATCAGGCCAGGAGTCCACACTGACCAGTATTAATAGCATATATAATCAAAATGGTGACCAATCGATCAGTTCTAGAGTGATCTCAGTATGGAGCCGATGACCCCAGTGAGATACTTACTGTTTGAAGCCAGTACGTGACTTCAGCAATGATGTGACAAGGGATGCAGCTATAGTAGCATCGGTTGCTGCCCCAATCGCAAGAGCCAGAAACATTTTGACCTAAGGACGTGAGATGCGTCCTTCAAACACGAGCGTAATGCATCACCTTCAGTGTCTCAAAATTTTGAATAGCTAGCTTAAACCTGGAAACAAAGGAATATCAATAGTGAGGAAGCAATGCTATCCATGAAGCTTACGCTTGACTTGTATAGACTAAACTCAGTTGCGGGCAGGTACGTCGCAAAATTAATAGAATGCTGGTGCTTACCGAAGGTACAGACTGTGAATATTGATAGTAAGCAACAAACCACGTAGTTGTATGTCACTTACTCATGTCAAGAAGGGACAGGACAGCCTAAGATAATAATATAACACTTCAGAAGGTCCGCACAATGAAACCACGTACAATGACTCCAATTATCCACATGTTCTTGTTGCTCACTGGAGTGTCGTCAAATAAGTCCATGGACTGGGAAGCGGGCGTGCGTACACAACCACACACGCAGGGAGAAGATCCTTTGAGGGATAGCATTAGTGGCAGAGAACATTAAAAGTTGACACTACCAACCCTCTGATAATGGCATTGCTGACGCCCTGCAAGGTCACATTAGTGAAGAAACGTTGTGATGATGTTGACTGCTAACGGTAATATACAACTGAGCCTACGAATTGAACAATCAGAGAGGCACCGGTGGCATTTTATGAGAGGGTGTGCGGACCAGAGCACTCCTACACATGGTAGAACAGAGTGAGCCAGCTTGAAGTCATCCGCGACCTAATGACAAACCAAACAGCCTGTCGCAATGCAGCCGGATTCGCAAAGTTCGATACGCAGTAGAAGTATAGGCTATGGGTGACGAACGCAACGTGGATGGTGTCAAGAACCCTGTAGTAAGATGTAAGTGAAACCAGCAATCGGTAGTTGGGTTCAAACATGCCATAAGAACGATATCTATGCGTTTAAGTGATGCACCGTAAGCCTAGATATCGAGGCCAGCGAGTCAGGGCGCACTCACCAAGCTCTTGAAGAAGGACTTATCTGCGGTGCTGGTCCTGAAGTAGATATATGTTTGCACGCTGGTGATGCCATAGAAGCTAACAAGTGTTATCATCAGCGGAGCGACTGACAGAGGAGCAGCTTACATGGCAGCTATAATATTGCCTAGGAAAAGTGCGCCAAGGGTGCTGTCCAGGTCCAGACCTGGGGTAGGCGAAGCCATATGTTTGAGTGTCAGGCCCGTGAGTACATCGACTCGTTTATAAGCTGGCAATTTTGACGCAAAGATAGGTGATCAATCGATCATGATGAGTACGTTCCAGCGCACTGAGCAGCATCTAAACACTTTGTACCAGACAAGGCACTGTTGTCCTGGCGTTGTCCTGATATCAAAGATGTGAATCAGAAGATATCAATGGTGGACATAAGATAGGCAGTTCACAATCAGCTGGTGTTGAGCAGATTGATCCAATGACAGATACAAGGTTGGCAAACGAGGCGATGCTTGCGGGCTCAGTGAGTAGTCATGGCAGCGGTTGTATTCTTTCTTGTATGTTATGGATAGTCGCATTCCGTCATGCGCCGTCTCACTGGGAGCCTCCAGTATGCTGGTGGTAGACATCCTTCACCGAGTCCACGTAGTGTCACGTCAAACAAAAATCATAGGAATAGTGGAGTTACCGGGCGGCGGCTCCAGCTGCAGGCGACATAGAGTATGGATTCGATGTGAGACGTACATAGCATATTGTTAGACAGAAAACCAGCCACTTCGGTAATATACGCATGGCGACCAAGTCGTTGTAGTTGTCCATGCCATGAGGAGCGCTCCAGGATGGCCCGAAGACGAGTGAACGTGGATACCAAGCATTCGAGGCAATCATCCGAGTCAGGAAGAGCCTGCCAAAACCCCAACGCTTCGAACGGGAGGCAGGAAACGCAGTGAGAGTGCAGTGAGTCGCGAATGCGAAACCTAAGCCAAGTGCCCGGCGTCTATCCGACCAGACGCCCAGAAATTATCCGAGGTGACCGACCTTCTTTTCCTTGCCACTGTCGCCTCACGAAGACTCAGAGGCCCAAGAGATCCGGATTTCACTGGCGCAAGCTAGTGCACGACCCCTCGTCGAATGGTCTCTTGTTTCGCCAATCCCTTGAAACTAGAGGATGCTTTCAAGTTTCCACCCATAGTACATATTTCCCGCCATTCCGTGATAGGACTCATAATGCCTTCGAAGCTGATCCGACTCGGATTACTCCCAACGGATTTCGACAATTACTGTAGTTGTGCGCAGTGCTCACTCTGAAGCTCTGTCGCCTTCAGTTAGGAGGCCGACTCGGGATTCGACATGCATCCGTGTCTTGATGCGCCAACTCATATGTTTCACCTCGGGCATGGTCACTTTCCAGAGTTTTCGATATGACATTGCTTGTCGCGGAGCCACCTTACCCCTGCACTCGCCAGGATAAGTATAAAAGCAGCCTGCTGGATGTGATGGATTCTTCAGCAGTGCCGGTCACTTCTCAAGACATCGTCTACAGCATTCAGAGCAGGACTCTTCCACCTCCTTCCCTCCATCTACTTTTCGTCATCAACACCCTCTTTCACGACGGCATGCATTTGTCTCTGAAATTCACAGTCCTCGCCTTCCTTGCCCAGGTTGCGCTGATCCACGCTTCGCCTGTGTAAGATCATCCCTTCCCAGGTCTACCGTATGATTGATCATGAGCTGGTCTTTAGTGCTGGTGGGCGACGCTACAACGGGGACCTCGTCGCTCGTGCCCCGACGCCCTATGCCCCCTTCAGGATGGTTGCCCGAGGCCCGAAGAAGGTTCCGGCAGTGAGTGTGCACTGAAGCGATATAATTTCGTCACTAACAATGGAATTTCATTCAGCAACAAGGTGGAGCTTCTTCGCCAAGTTCTTCGCTCCAGTTTGATGCTCTAGGCCCGAAGATCATCAACAGCGATGGTGTGCGTATCCGATTATCTCGCTACCCCATGCCCATAACTTATCGCCGTACAAGACAATATCAAGAATACCAAACTGGGCCCATATGACTGAAACAGAGAGGGAAAGAACCATCCGAATTTTGGTCGACAAAAACAAGTAAGTAACTGCTTCTTGAAGCTCGACATCCGACTGTCTATCCCCGCTATCCATGAGGATTCATTGAGCTGATGATATCTCTTTGCTCCCGCCGGGGAATATTAGACTACGATTGGCTACAAGGAAAGAAGAAACGGGATGTTGATATTCGAGGTGTCGACCGTTCACTTCCGCCACTGTATAGTACTCCCTGTCGGTATACACGCTCAACCTTATGTAGGCCGATCCCAAGGCAGAGGCGAATTGAAAACTTCCTGTTGTTTTGATGTGATGCCCATTTTCCCTATATGTCTCGAGGATATCCGAGTCGTGTCAATTACCTCCTCTAGTGTATGATCGTCTATGGCTATCCTCCGTAGACTCGCTGAACTATCTCTGAATATTCCCGAAGCCGGAGCTTCATCTAATTGATGCCAGTTTCGTCGGGCGCTGCGGACACTGAAGTTCATACACAGCATGTACAGTCTCTTCAAATTGGGAGATATCTCTTGGAATGCGTCCTCAGTGCCAGATTAGCACAGAGGATAACCGTTTGGGATAGCTGGTTCACTATCGCATCCAATGACAATGACAGCCGCAATACTTGCCCTACGCAGATAGATTCTTGTTTCCCGCAGCCATTGTGCTCCTGCGAGGTGCTGTCCCTGGGACGAGCAAGCCCAAGCATACTCGAGTATAGAGTAAGTATCCAAGTCCCTCGTGAAGTGTCCGCGGATCCTGGGACTATCGCTGATCATGCAGAATTTGACATGAGTCTCGGGGCTAGCGAGTCTCCAAGTTCTGTAAAATGCCAGATCTAATTCAAATGAATGTGAAGGGCAAGAACAATCCGGCTCGGGGGTTACTTGGTCCAGCAACCCAAGCTGCTGATGGAAGAGTTCTAGGAATGGGAAGAGGCCAGCTACTACTGAACAACGTCAATGAGCGTCTCTCGCAATTTCAACATGTCGATCCACGCATATGACCAATTTCTACACAGCATGATTGTCCGATCCATTCAGCTGTCGGCGGACGATGGTATATCGCAGTACTCACGGATGGCTCAGAGTCAGATATGCCTGATGGTCCCTGGGCCGAAAACTTGGCTGTACTGTTGAACCCGCCAAGTTCTACTGGCACCGTGTGGATGCCATAGGATTGCTCACGTAGCTGTGATCGAGCATTCAGAGTCGCGAGCAATGCATTGAAAGAAACTAGCGAAGAGTACGTCAATGACACAATCAGGGGAAGTTGACTTGCTCGCTTACGCTTAGACAACACGTAGTACAACCCGACATAAATTAATGTGTCGGGCCAAATCGCGTACTGGATCGTCTGTAAGTGGGGTGGAGGGTTGTACAGAGTGGACAAACACCATACGCACGGAGATTAAGCACATGAGATGGCACACACTACATCCGACAGAAAAAGGGAAGATCAGAAGGGGGAAGATAGAATGCTCGCTTTACCGTAGTACTGACGATGATAACAAACCTATCGGCATAGGCTTTGGGATGAGTTGGCTAAACGAGGCTAGCTACTTCGCACTGACCAGTGTTTATGGCGTATACCATCAAAACGCCGACCAATTGATCAGTTCTGGAAATCTCAGCATGGAGCCAGCGATTTGAGGGAGTTACATACTGTTTGAAACCAGTACGTGACTTCAGCAATGATGTGACGAGTGATGCGGCTATTGTAGCATCGGCTACAGCACCACCTGCCAATGCCACGAACATGCTAACCTACTTTGTTCAGATGCGCCCTTCAAACATAAGCATAACCCTTACCTCTAGCGTCTGAGGACTGGCTGGCGTAAACCTGGAACCGAAGGTATATTGACTAATGAGAGAGCAATGCTACGCCATAAGCTTACGATTGACTTGCAAAGACTATGCTCGGCGGTGGGTAGGTATGTCGTCAAGTCAATAGATAGTTGGTGCTTACCGCAGCCTCCAACTACGAATATTCGTAATCAGCGACAAAGCATGCAATTGTATGGCGCTTACTGAGATAAAGAAGGGATGGGATAGCCTAAGACAAGCCAACATTTCGGAAACTCTGCACATATGTATAGATCTCACGTACGATGATGGCGATTATCCACATACGCTTGTTGCTCACTGAGGAGTCGTTAGTTAATCAAGAGGCGTGAGAGGCGGGGATAAGCACATAACCAAACACGTCGGGAGAAAACCCTTTGAGGGATACAATCATTGGCAGGGAACATGGATTGAGAGATGACAGTACGAACCCTCTCACAATGGTATCGCTGATGCACTGCAAGGTCGCATCAGTGAAGAAACACTCAGGTGGCATCAACTTGCTGACCGTAACATATATTTGGACCTATGAACTAGGTGATCAATGTGGAGCGAGTGACACCGACAAAGAGGTGGGCATACCAGAACACTCCTACACATAGAACAAAATGAGCAAGGTGGAAGTAATTTGTGGCTCATCGACAAACCAAATAGGCTTATGCAAATCGGGCGGTTGCCCAAAATTCAATATACAGGGGACATATAGGCTATGGATGATGAAGGCAACGTGAATGGTGTCAAGAACCCTAAAGTCAGTGTAAGGCGAAGCTAGCAATCACTAATGAAATCGAGACATGCCATAGGAACGATATCTACGAATTTAAGCGATGCATCGTAAGCTGGAAATCGCGGCCAAGGAGTCAATGTGCACTTACCAACCCCTTGAAGAAAGATCTATCTACAGTACTGGTCTTGAAGTAGATATATGTTTGCACGGTGGTGATCCCATAAAATCTAACAAGTTTTATTGTTGGCAGAAACACCAAAGAGGAACGTTCGAACACTTACATGCTAGCAACAAAAGTGCCCAAGAAAAGGGCACCAAGTGTACTGTCCAGGTCCACAGATGGGTTAGGCGAAGCCATATCGTCGAGTGCTAGGTCCTTGAACACATCGACTTGTTTATAAACCGGCAGCTCTAATGCAATGATAGGGGATCATGATGAGCGAGCTCCAGCGTACCGAACGGCATCTGAGCAATCGCAAGTTCTATCAGATGAGTTGTTGTCCCGGTGTTGTCCTGATATCAAAGGCGTGCATCGGAAATATAAACAATGGCGCTCTTCGATCGAACGTTGGGGCAACGAGCCCCATATTACAATGCAGAGCGCAGGGCGGGATGGAGGAGCCGTATAATAGATGCTTACGTCGAAAGCATGCGTGAGGCGGTTGAAATAGAATCATTATTTGGGTCGGCAGAAGGGAAGATGAAGCGAACAATGAACCTGGGAATGCGCGCGATTCGATGAACCGACGACCGTGCGAGCTGTCCAACTATGGTTTGCTTGCTTGCACTTTGACTCCATGATTCGCATCATCGCCAGCGCTATAACCCGGTCGCATGGTTGCTGGCAACCCAGTCCAGATGAGGTAGCGTCGCCTCGGCATTATCATCATCAGTATGACACTAAAAGCTCGCTTGGTTTAGGATCTGGGTACACATCACTGAAGATGGTACTTCGGAGGCGCCGACTGAGCATGTGGCGACAATGCAAGGCCAAGCGGTAACATCACCACATCCAGGCCTTGCGTGCGCATACATGGCAGGAGGTCGTTCGTCTGGGAAGCATGACTGATCTATTGGTGTCTGGCTACCCCAGGCTCTTGGTTCTGAAAATAAACCCCAATCAATCACTGCGCGCTGTGTGTGATATCAACTGAAAATTACGTTGTCGGCCTGCAAAACGAGGGTCAGTGTTCCGTTGGGCTGGCACGGGCAAATCCAAATGTCAGTGGGTCCACACCGCAGCTCGTCAGTGCGGGCAGATGGTGGTGGAAGGGAATTGTCGATGAACATTGAGGCAGCGTGTGGGGGATGGCAAGGTAAAATAGGAAATTCACATTGAGCTGGTGTTGTACTGACTGATCCAATAACAGATTTGATTAACGATCGAACCGTCCAAGTTTTGGCAAACGAGGCGATGGTTGTGGGCTCTGTGAATGGTCAGTCAAATTGAAGCCATGATAGACCGTGGAGGCTGATGGAGCGTCGCCGGAGCAACTTGGTTGCATTTCATCAGAACAGCAACACATCCTCGACCGTTTTAATGCCGTCGAGTAGGTTGTAGAAATTCTTGGCCGTCTTGTGTTGTTGGAAAAGCACGACGTTTATGTTTTGGGTATGTCATTGTCAGCATTCCATCACGCGTCATCGGTACCACAAAAGGTTTCAAAGTTCCCGCGCATTGTTCCAGACATCGCGGACCTGTCGGCGTGGGCCCTGGATTGACCGGTAACCTCCATTATGTCCCGGACCCTCAATGCCATCGTTCTCACTGCACAGAACAACCCGCTTTTCACGCTAAGCACGATCGCGCTTACATCCTACCTTTGGCTTGTCCGCCGTTCCCGTTGGCGCCGTTTCGAAGCCGTCCATGCGAAATTCAAGGCAAAGTTCGATGCTGGCGAGCTCACACCCCGCGACGCCCAAGAGATTATGCATGTATCAGCTTTTTATGACATGCCGCTTCTCATGAGATACTCGCTTGCTCTCGCATTGTTCAAGACCTACGGCATTGTGAGCTATGTTCATTCTGGGTATCTAATTTCTCACTTCGCCGACCTTGGAAACCATTCGGATTGAATATAGCCAAGCATCTCTCGGCTACTTGCAAGTACGAAGGAGTTTACGTGCCCTATGAAGGTATCGAAGAGATACATTGACGTACGTTACCGAGATGCTACTGTACTCGAGTGCTAGGATCTAACATATGACGGCAGACACAAATCCTCATTTGTTCTTGGCTTGTATTCCCACTTCCAGGGAAAGCCACTGATGGCAAGGCCAGCGGCCTCTCGGATCCTCGGGGCACGCTAGCGCTGGCCCGTACAAATTGGTTGCACTCAAAATACAAAATCGTCAGTTACCGCTTTGTGCTGCTGACGAGTATCTATTTCACATCACCGAAAGAACAACGAAGATTACTTATACACTTTATCTCTATTCATCTTGGAGCCAGCTGTGAGAAGATCCTTCCCCGTTGCAGATTAACTTACAGTGACGTAGCGGCGTGCGGCTCAATATGGGTGGCGTACCCTTTCACCAATGGAGCAACAGGTATGTTTCTCTATCTATGTCTATCGATGACTCGACCTCCTTCATTCCCTCTAGTCGTATTTCTTGTTCTGGGTAGAAATCGGCAAATGTATGGGTATCTCAGAGATCCCTGAGACGCTCGAGGCACTAAGTGAATGGTCGCATGTATGTGTAACTACCCTTCATTTCCCTTCCGTGACACTTCTCCGTGTATCCCTCTAGGAATACGAAGAACGACATCAGGAAAACCCTCACAACAGGATTTAGCCGAATTCTGCATAATCATGCGAAATATACGCTATGGTGCAGCATATTGCTTTATTCTGCTCAATAGCGCCTCACATACAATCAGCCTATCGAAATTCTGCAAAATATAGAGAGTTGGGTTCACAATTTAGCACCGTGAAGCAAACCAGAATTTCTTGTGAATCTGTCATGACAGATGTAGTAGGGCCGCCGGCCAGGGAGAGTACGAGGTAGGTGATCGCCCATTACCAGTATGCATCCCTCAAGCGATCACCGAGTATCGTCGGCCTTCTCCCAGATCATTAACGTGAGCTCCTGTTTCTAGGTCGTCCTTTAGCAGATCCCCCTCCAGTCAAACGAGGCCACGGTCGTCCAAAGGGCAGCCGGAACAAGAAGACTTTGGCTGCTGCTGCTGCTGCGGGAGGTTCAGCGTCACCCGCGACGCCGACCGTGAAGAGGAAGTGTGGTAGAGCACGAAAGGTATGCCCTCGATCCCTCCGTGGTACCCCCTGGTCGCGCCGATGTTCACATGTCATCATCCGTGTCTATTGCAGAGAGCAAATTTAGATAGAAAAGGTGGTAGAGGACCATGGGGGTGATGTAGAATGTTGAAAGTAAACGTTAAACGAAGGATACTAATGCTATACTTCGTCGATGACTGGGAAATCTGGGACTAGTAACACGCGCCCTCAAATTCAAACTCGACCGTGACAAGTCCATCACTCGGTCAGCTCCGAGCGGACATAGAAGCGGAGTCAGATTCATTTGTCAGAAATGCGGGGGCAGCCGGCGCCTTTCTCTCTTGACTTCTTCCTCCCTTGACGAGCTTGACGAGCTTGATGTCTTGCTTTCTCGACGTATACTCTACCGGGACTTAGAGAGGTACAGTAACGTGATGTACGATGTGCGACACCCAATTCATGCCAGACAGGTTTGACCCCGAAGGCCAGTACGTTGGAGGAATGACGAGAGGGAATGGCCGGAATCAGTGAGTCGTCATCGCCCGTGACGCGTGAAGTTTTGTTCGTAAACTGAACATAGTCTCTCAGCTTCTCGACCTGTAGTTCTCAGGTATGCTCAGTCGCAAGCGGAGGAGGTTGAGACAACATGTTCATATCAGGTATACTGTGAAGCCCCAGCCATGCCAGCTTACTGACCCTTGCAACATTCCAGGCCTCATTATGGCGCGACCTCCTACTCCTCCGCTTCCCCATCCTTGACCTCGTGTAGTCATGTCGATATGCCAGTACTAGCGACCGGCGCCCCAATAGGGACTGTCTGTCTCCCGAGAGAAGTGGTGAATAGGCATGGCCGCGAGTTGAAATGTTGATAGCTTACATACCATATACCTACCAAGCCCGTTAGTGTACTGGCCACTAGTAACTACCTCAGCCTGAATATAATGACATTCTGATTTATCTTTAACTCCAATGTCTGAATCTGCTCGAAGTATCCAAGAGAATGCTGCACCATCGGATGAAAATGTGTCTAAATTGTGCGAAATTTTGCAAACTTCTAAACGACTTCCAGAATCCCGACCTCGAGGACTCTAAATTTTGCAACCTTTGCAAAATCGGATATATTTGTTAAATTGTGCCGTATTTTACCTAATAATGGCACTATTGCGCACAATTCCGAAATGAAGGATTTCCTGATGGAGCCATGGTTCCAGCCGAGACCAATCATGAAGTGGCTTGCGCGACAGTAGAAGAACTTTTATACGCGGCACCAGAAGCGTTAGGCATCAAGAACTTCTTGCGAGGTATAATATGCTGCCTTCTGGAGGACCGCGTTCGTGATTCCATGTTGTATGTACCTCACGTCTGGTTCGGCATCGGAACAGCACATATATCCTTTACCTACAGACTACCCGTTCCGCCACAATCTCTCTGTGCTTTCATAAATTTCGTTCTCGCCACTGTGAAGGCCGTCAATAAACACCTCTGCCTTCCTCGTACTCTTCCGCAGATGCTCATCACACAAGAAATTCCCCAATATATGCCTGGTTCTCTCCCTCGGCTTCATCCCATCAGGTACCGACTTTACCACTGATAACCAGCTACCCTATTGTTTCACACCCGAGGCCGTTTTGTCCAGAACGGAGAGGCATTGCTGACTTTATATTCTCTATAGATTCCCGTCTACACCTTGGTATCGTCCCCAGCGCGCCGGCATCGCCTCTCTTCTCGATAGGTTGTTAGTCTCCGTTAGGTTGTATGCAGACTTGCCCGGACCACAGTATCATTGTGATGGCTATCGGTTTGAAGAATTGGTACGCGAAGTCTCCCGCCAGTGATGATCATTAACCGCATCCTAACGCAATCATCAGGGCCCTCTGAGATACGAACGAGGTATGTCATCTTTTTTTCGCTTCGTCTAGAGTCGGTCATGATAGGACCTGTTATAGAGGGACATGAGGAAGTCATGAAGATCGCGGAGAAACTTCACGGGTGCCCAATCAGTGGGCCTTTCTCACTCAGTCCTGACAAGTGAAATATATCCACTTATATGCTACGTCAATACCAGCCCATCATATCCATTTAGCTCGCAAGCTACTCTTGCAGACTTCGTGGGACAATCCAGATCTAGTTGTCAAGCCCTAATAAACACATCTATCTCACTGGGTATACCATGTTATAACGCTGCCGTGACTACTCGCTTGTGCTACCAGGGCTCGGGCATCCTGATACCTCTACACACCGCTCCACGGTTATGACTAACCTCTAATACGGGATGTATCAGCATATGTCGCACCGGGTCCTATCTGTGCGAAGACACCCACCGAAGTCCCATACGCATCGTCACTTCCTTTCCCAGAGCTTGAATGCACCGGTGCTGTGGCACTGTCATTGAACCCGCCAAGCTCAACAGGCACAGTGTTGATTCCAGAAGACTCGTTGCGCAATTCTCTTCGAGCGTTTAAAGATGCTAGAAGGGCGTTGAGAGAGACTGGAAGGAAAATTTGGACTGAGACTGAGTGCGGAGGCATGGAGCTGTGTTGCTTACGTTTGGGGATCACGAAGAATACGCCGAGATATATTAAGTCATTGGGTAGAACTGCGAACTGGACCGGAAGATGAGTATACTATATTTCCCGCAAGTGAGTTTCCGGACTTACTGTGATGAGGCACACTAAACCCCATAATCTAGGAACATATCAGATATTGCTCTCGCGAGCTACAAATATACTAACGAAGTGAGTAAGCCTGGATGTTCAAATCAGTAGGCGACTACACTTGGACAAGTCGAAGATACTGGCCTGTGTTGACGGCATAGACCATCAAGGTGGCAACCATGCGATCCGTCCTACCCAAATGTTCATCAAGTGACGGCGACTTCGATAAATCGCTCCTCACCGTTGGAAACCCGTCCTCAACTTGAAGAGTGCCGTTACCAAGGATGCAGCAATAACGGCGTCGGCGGTCACCCCACACGCAAACGACAAATACCAAGTAGTAGCCTTGCCATGGCGATCGATGAGTGTTTGGTTATTTGGCTGATCATCATGACTCACAGACACTGTACGGAGCTCATCAAACCTTTCGAGCTGGAACCTGAGCGAAGTTATTGGCGAGTGACTGGCTTCATGTTAAGATTCTCACATCCTACTACCCAGGTCTGCGTTGGACGTGAGCTGGGATGAACAGGTCATGATACGATGGCGCTTACACAGACCACCAACTATCTCAACCCTTTAGCCACGGAATGGGGTATGACAACATGTACGACTCACCGCAGTGGATCAGAGCAAGGGGAGTCTCAAGCGAGATGAGTTGAGCGCTCGAAGAGTCTCAATTAGGTTCCGTACTGTAATTGCGACGACCCAAATGTTCCTGTTGCTAACTACAAAAAGTCAGAATTGTCAGAGTTTCTCAGCTAAGAGGGGGAAATGTGATGAGTACATACCAAACCAGACGCGCTTGATGAACACGCTGGGAGTGGCATGGATGTCAAGTTCCGACTGAGCATGCACGTGTATTACATACCCTCGAACGGCGAGCTCTATTATGCACTAATGGGGTGGTTTATCATGTTAGCATGGAGAACGAACGACGGGGAGGGGAGAGCCCACTGTAATGTACACTTGACTCTGACGATGCAGGGCAGGTTCAGAATGAATTCTGGCCATGGTGGTCATTTGCTTACCCATATGCTCCTGGAAATCGCGGTGACACTCGGTACGTACGGAGAAAAAATAGAGATGCGTTGACTCACCAAGTCCCTCGTTGCAGTGCAGCTCGATTACTAAAGTTTGACACGCAGTAGAAATACAGGCTGTGTGCAAGGAACGCGGTATGGACAGTGTCAAGGGTCCTACAATGAAGCATAAGCTCATATTAAATCGCGGCTGGCGACGGCATGCACCATAGGAAGGCGATCTGGAGGGCAATGTTCAGCGACGGGTGAGTGATAGCGGATACGGGCACGAAAGCCCACCAAACGCTTCAGAGCTCGTCTGTCACTTGGATAGGTCTTGAAATAAACAAATGCCTGGACGCTAGTAATACCGTATAAACTACAGAGGGGGCGTTACGTTAAGGAGTCTGATAAGGGAGGAAAACGTGTACTGAGCTTACATGGCTGCGGCGAGGTTTCCAAGGAAGATAGCACCGAGGGTGCTATCCAGGGATTCTGGGGAAGGGCTAGCCATGAGTTGCACATCACCCAGCACAACTACCTATATATACGGCTCAGGGTGCCATTGAACAGCTTCACTACAGGATACCTATACTAGGACGACCTGTGTCCGTGAATAGAGGAATAGAAGCGCGATATACTGTCAACATCGGAACATCAGAACTAGATAGATGGTCATCATGATAAGGAAGCTACTGGTACTGAGTCCCAGTGGAGTGGATCCCAGCCTTTGATTCTGGTAGCACACGAACGGTGGACGCTGCGAACAAACCGTCATCAACTGATTGATGGAAGTCAAGGAACAAATGACCGTCGTCCAATCTCAAGCTTTGGAGGGTGGGAGAGGCATCAGGTTTCGTAGTCGGAATCATTTCTTCTGAATCCAAAGGTCATCGGGACTTGCCAGTCCACACACTTCGGAAAACAATGAATGTGATGTCAGTGGGAGACGAGTGGAAAGAAGGGTGTAAGGGGCCCTGACAGTTTCTGTCCTCGCGGAGTTTGAATGATGGACGCGTTCTGGAGCTGCTCGACCGCGCCTCACTCAAGCTTGCCTCCCACCACCACACCCATGCTTTTGCCCGCTGAGATACTCTATACCGTCTTCGGCAATGTTATTGCGGACTACATTGACCGTGCCGTGATGGCCCCTCTGGACGACGCTGCCCAGTCTGCGCGACCAGACGCGTCTGGATTGATCGACATTAACAATCACGACCTCCCCGCTGTTGAAGGAAGCGAGGACGCCTCGAACGACAATCTGAACATCTCGAGTGTCTCTGACGATGCTGACTCGGAGTGGGAAGACGTGGAGGACGAGGACGAGGAGGAAGTGGTGGAGGACGAGGAAAATGCGTTACGCGAAGTTCGCCAAATGACAAGTTGGAAGTTGGACCAAGAGCTACTGCCACGAAACGATATCGAACCCTTGCTGCTTGCCTCCCATGATACTAGGGCAATTACTTTGGACATTTTGTCAAAGGCTTTTGACATTCCTAGAGACGAGCAGGGACGGTGAGTGGTCTAGCATATCCAAAACCTATCCTTGCCATACGTGTAGGCTTCAACGTAGTCCTTGGGTATGCATCAAAGGCATCCGTATTACGCGTCGTTTGTGTCTTTCTCGAGCATTTCGCGACTCGCCGGTTGCCCTCTCCATGCTGATCAACGGTCCACCCCTCCCTGCTGCATATTCCTCTCTCGCAATGGCAGAAATAATGGAATATCGCTACGCTGTCGACCCAACAGATGAGCATTTTTCCCTGGTAGCCATGGCGGTCGGTTCCTTGAATACGCATGTCCGCTCCATTAGCTCCGACACTCTCCGTAGTCGGATTGCGGCGCGACTGGACGCACAGCTCTCATATGCACCTGCTAGTACGTAGCACTTATTCTTGCGTTCTAGATGTAAGTTAGTAACGGTGCGATAGTCGTATCTCTAGCTCAGTTCCGCTGTCGGACGTTAGCCTTAGCAGCTCGCATGCTCCAAGTTACATTGGACAAGCCTGTAAAAGAGGTCCTTGTGAGTTCCTCCCCAGCCTATCTTTTCCCACCTAATGCTGCATAGTCTTTGTTAAAGGAAGCCCATGCTGAGTTCCGCGTTTTACACGAGGACATTTTGGGACTCTGGGATGCAAATTTGCGGTTGATACCAAAAGACATAGCAAAAGTGAGCTGCCGTCAGATTACATCTCAGCTGTTATGGCTTGCTCACTGTCTGCCTAGGCAATGGATTTTGACGCCTTCGCCGTAGCCATGAAGGCCGCAATATTGTTTGCTTGTGAGCATCGTACTGAGCAGAAGGTCCTGCGACGTTCTTCTGCTGCCATCAGCGAGATGGAGAATGTCATGGAGAGATGGGACTGTCTCTCATTTTCCCCGCCTGTCCTGTCCATAACTGCTTGTCGGTAGTTATCGCTCCCTTCTCTCCACTTCATCCTCGGACTCTAGTCGTGATGGACGATGCCGCTGGGATATTTGCATACTAACTGCCCCTTACGGCTCCTCTTTCTGCCCCTAATTATATTGGGCCGTATACTTGCTTCAAGTTGCAGCAACGTACGCCAATAGGGAAGCCGTCAGTTCAGTTGTAAGATTAGATAGGATGTGACTTATCTATCCCTAGCCAGCGGCCTGCCTTCGGGGTTCCGGATAGTCTTGAAGATAGGGCGGCGGGGCGGCGGCTGGCCAACTCTGTAACCAGGATGGCTCATCTGAGCAGAGATGGTCATCTGACGCTTCGATGACGATTTTGAGGTACTTGATAGCCTCCGCCTATCTTGACGTAGATAGGCCTCATACCTGTTGATGGCGGCTGACTTGATCCAACGGCGCCGGCGTTCCGTAATGGCGATTAGCACAAGGGAATGGAGACAACGCAGATGCACACTAAATATATAGTACGCGGATATACACTAACTACCTGATATAACAAATGCCAACGATCGATGGAGAGCCGAGTATACTATACCTACTAGCTGGGAGCGGTGTGGAACTATGAGAAGGATCCATGGATAAGAGCATCCCAGGCGCTCTTCGACTGAAGCGTTTGGATGAATGTGACCTTGCACTTATCGCTGGAAACAATAGTTTCGCCAGAGGGCATTTTACTGGCGACTGCGGAACCTGGTAGGGGAGACGGCGCGAGCACAGGGCCCGGTGGAGAGGAGGGCAGAGAAGCTGGGTCAGGAAGAGTTGCCGGTCCTATCTGCGGTGATGGGCACCGGCTTGCCGGTTTGGATAGTGGCGACGAGGGCGTTGGGCTATTCGCTTGAGAATCTGGCGAAGAACCACGGGAGTCACCTTTGTCCTGAATTGCACCCGTTTCCTATATAACCCACGTCAGTGGACTCATCCAACTTGGGCTCCCAGGAACCCAGGCAAAGAGAACTTTAAGCACATGGAGGGAGTTTCCAAAAGGGGAACAGTAGGCGAAATGAAAGGAAGCACGCACCAGTAGACTGAGCGGTGAAGGTACGTGGGAATGGGAGTGTACATTTTGAAGAGGGGGATAAAGGTGGGGATGGTGAAGGAATGGGCCAAAGTGTGCGTCAGAAGGTCGCCCATGTGATGGTGTATTGTGCGGCGGAGGGGGAATTGACGGTGTTCCGGGGGTAGATGTGTGGGGAAACGAATACGGATAAGCTGGGCTCGCCGTGCCAGACGACGAGCGAGAAGAAGGGGTATATGGGCGTTTCTGATGACGAGACCGAAAAGTGGCACAAAGAAACGCTACAATTAAGCCGGCATGAGCTCGAAGCCACCTGAGAACACGCACCGGGTTCAAAATACTGCCTAGCGCCATCCGAAGTGCCTCTTTGTGTAGATGATGGGCATTCGCGGGGACAGAGCCGCTATCGTGATGATGGTCATGATCTTGGGCATGATGGCCGTGTATAGAACCGTGAGGAAGCTGGTCGTTGGGTGGGCTCTGAACCTGAGTGGGTCCAGGCTTGCAAAAGAGAAGACTTTCCATCAATGACGAAGCAAAGGGTGGACTGAGTGCGAGACAGCTCACCATTTCTAGTAGTACAGAATAGATATGATCCTCCCTATCGAAGCGAAACGTCCATTTCCCTATTGAGGTGACATGCAAGCCCGAAGCTCACCTTTATATTACAATAGCGACCGTCGTGGAAGTCGACGGACGGATACAAGAGAAATCGCGTGGAAAGGCGATTTTGGCGTGTGGTGGTAGTCGAGGAGGCGGTGAAAGGTTGGTTGTCGTGGGTGGCACCAGTCGTCGTGTATTTAGGTCATCAGTCCGGCGAATTAGGCAGGTCGTGATCATGACAAATACCCCACAATTACCCCTTCTGGGGTAATGACTCGGCGAACAGGCGCCAAGCCGATTATCTTATCGGCGTCTACCCCACAGATTCACCGTGGACCGCGAAAGTGTTGGAAAATGCCACACTGGGAATGCATGGGACGGTACTTCATGTTCGGAGTCAGGGACTGGCTGAGGACATTGAAGTGCTAGCTTCGTCGACTTTGGGACGCAGCGCGCACTGACGTTAGCAAACATCCATCGAAAGCTGGTGGATCTAGAGAAAGTCCGATTTCAGGGTCAAGAAAGCTGAATATGGACAACGGTGAAGCTGATGAGGGACGTACCAACGTCATGAACCATGGGCGCACAAGGTAAGTCTAGCGAGGAAATGTACAAAAATCTCACATTACATAGGTATGAGAGGCGGCTAGCAGATACAACGGAGTAGCAACGAGGACTCTTCGCACCTAGCGGCAAAGAGTTGAAACGAAATAATTAGTACCACGTATCACAAAGAACACAGCAACAAACGCTTCGGGAGCCAAAGGTTGACAAAGAAATGCACCTCCTCATGAAGGATATCGTGTCCGAACAAAGAACTCAAACACCCAATAATAGATCATTGTCCCTCGGGTCTCTTCCCTTGAACCTTTGGATTGGCGGTTAAACTCTTGTGGATGAACGGTAGCACTCCTCCTCCGGCGATCGTGGCACGGACGAGGGTATCCAACTCTTCATCTCCACGAATTGCCAATTGCAGATGCCGAGGGGTAATACGCTTCACCCGAAGGTCTTTAGAGGCGTTCCCTAGAGGTTAAGCAACAAGGTCGAAACAATTTTCTCGGAGAAGGTGGGGTGCATAATACCTGCAAGTTCTAGCACTTCAGCAGTAAGGTATTCGAGGATAGCTGATGTGTAGACGGCAGCCTTAGCGCCAATGCGCACGTTATGCTGAGTACGCTGCTTGAGATATCGATGAATACGGCCGACCGGGAACTGCAATCACGTAGCCAATAAGTAAATGTTGCAGTGGAACCGTGAGAGTGCTATGGGTAGAACAACAACCAGAGAACTTCACACACCTGTAGACCGGCCTTCTGACTCCTAGTTTGAACGGTACGCGGTACGCCAGACGCGTTCTGCGTTGCCCCTGCCTTTGACTTGCCTCCTCCTTTCGAATTCGGCGCCATTCTTCAAGCAATTAAACTGAAACCGATTATCCTCCTAATGCGTAGATTCGGTCGCGACTCCAATTGATAGGGACAAATTGTAGCGCTGACCTCTTCAATATTGTTGGGTCAATGTAAATCGAGAAATACGTGCTATTTGGCATCAGAAATTCAGCCAGAGTGACCATTTAGGGGGCAAGAGAGTGCGTACAGGCTGTAACGCGATTGTGGCTGAAGTCCTGATGACAGTCCAGGAAAGGGAGGTTGTTGACGATTGTTTGGGTCTCCTGAGGATTCAACAATGTCACATGATGCATCTTGAGCGCTTGAGCCGCAGCGCTTGAGTTCAGAGTTGCAGTGTTCAGCAAATGCAGTAGCGTGGCTTACCCTCTCCCCTTTGAATTGTGCACACATCCCTGGCAAACTTGGAAAGATTTCTCAACACACTCATGACGGCGGGTCCGGCCAAATGCCGTAGGTACCTGAGTCACCAAGCTTCAAGAAGTTACTTGTGCTTTGGGCGTACCTCCCCAATGGGTGGTCGACAAGTTACATTCCGCTAACATCAAAGTCATGAAGTGAGCATATCCGCAGAGGTTGGGATTTAACGTCTTTGCTAAACGGACTCGCGTTACAGCATGGTCGGACATCCGAAGGTATCTTGGTGCCTCGATATCCCTCTGCCACATGTTCTGATGCTCGACGTTTCTAGCATGTCGAAAAGGCCCTAGCGCAAGGCAACTACCGACTTGATTGACTTGATGCCTTCTTTGTAAGAACTCCCGCACGAAGAGGATATTAAATCTCATCCTGAAATCATGGTTAGGTATCGCCCTTGTGTGTATACTATTCCTGTATTCCTTGCGAATTCCTTGTCCTTACTGTAACACGTAGATGCCATGGGCAAGATTGCAGGGTCAATACATGCTCGTATATGCATTTCTACATCGTTTGCCTTTCTTTTTCTTACTGCTTATCTTCTATGATATCAAGTCCGCTAAGGAAATGTTGGTGTCATGTTTCAATGTCTCCATGTTTCTTGCTGACTTGACTGTGAAGTGTCGATGAACTGGTTGCAACAGCCGCTGCCACCTTACGAAATGCTTCGAATCAGTTATTTCGAAGGCAAAGTTATCAGTTAGACGGCCTCCTGCCTATCTGCGTGGACAGAACTTCCCAATATATCCCTGTTGACAGTCGACCTGGTACTCGTTCCTACGATACCTTTGAGCTACAGCTTGCTGCGCATCTCAAGATAATCCAGTCCGTCGCGACGCCCAGGGTCGAATTTACGTTCCAATCAAGAAAACTTGGAAACCTTGCTCATATCAGTCGATTCTCCTGTCGCTTAATGCCTTGAGACGAACCTGTAGTAACGAATCCGTGGCTGAGCCAGCGCAAAACGATGTTTTGCTCACACGCCTCCTGGCTAGGGCTGCGGAGATTCCAAGGATGAAAACGGATCCAGTGCAGCTCTTACCGCGCTTGCGTCGTACTATCCGAGATGCTGGCAACCAAGCACTACGTATCGATTAAGAAGCTTATATGCCAAGCGTTGAAGGTGTCGCTTTGGGTTCCAAGGATTGCTGTCGTGCGCGAGAGAAGACACCATCTACCTCCATGTTGGCTAGGACTCGACATCTCGGATCAGCTGCTCCAGGGACTGGGGGCTGATGAATATCAAGGATTCACGGCAAAGATGTGTCTGCCAATCCCTTGAAACCACTAGGTCGATCCCCAGAGAGATGATGCCCCCACCTGAGATTTGCACCAAATTCCCCTTTCGTTGTAACCTATCGATTCCATTGCTGCCAGCCCATTCTGTGATTGGACACTTTATGCCATCTAAGCGCCACTTTGGTCTAGATCCGATACCTCCAAACGGACTTGGGCGTGGTGCGATGTCGTTGGATACTCCTCAAAGCCGCTGGCTAGGCGATAGCGACTTCCTTGCACTATCAATCGTTATTGTGCATTGCTATCCGACTGTAATTGTGGGCAGTACTTGGCTTTCTGTCGTTTCTGCATCGCGCTGAACCCCTGTTTTGTTCAGGAGTTCCGACTTTCAGCGGGGTTCGGAGGTAAGCACATGGAACCGCGTCAAAGATTGATGGGCCAAGCTACCACTCGCTAACCCATATGTTTCACCTCAATCATGGTCGCGTTCCAGAGCCTTATGGCTTGACTTCTTTCGGATATGACAATTGCTTTTCATGGAGCCGCCTTAACCCTCTCCCTCGAAACGACTGGCATCAAGCTCCAAGGCTGGTTGGCTTGATACTTGATTCAATCAATTGCCCAGCGTACTGCAGCGTACCGCCTCGTCTGCCAGGCTTACATGATAGCAAGTACTACTCGAGTCCTGTCATCATGATGGGATCAGTAGTCACTAGTTTGCAAAGTGATACCTTCGAGCCGATCCACGATCCATCGCACTGCCTGTGATGAATTGAGACGACAAGACAATCTCCCTCATTTTGCTACTAGTGCCGACGGATGAAGCGGGGACCCGTCTTGTACAGTATTCAGTGCGTCAGCTTCAAGACCAGTGCGAGATGTCCCTTGATTCTAGAACTTAATGCTCAAACAGAAACCCATCACTACAGTATGCATTGCCGATGCATTCAGCACGTGTCGTGGCGCACATAGATTGCGAGATGTAACTTTGTCACCCGCGACGAGGTCGGGTAATCGTGTGAGTGTGGCAGCAGGTGAGACAGGCGCCAAGCTACCACGCGTGAGGTACTGACCCGGATAGCCTAGGGCTTGTGAAAGTTGGGTAGTCCCAGGGAAGGTATAAAAGCAGCCTGCTGGATGGGATGGATTCTTCAGCAGTGCTGGTCACTTCTCAAGACATCGTCTACAACATCCAGAGCAGGCCTCTTCCACCTCCATTCTCTCTCCCTCATCAACACCCTCTTTCACGACGGCATGCATTTGTCTCTGAAATTCGCAGTCCTCGCGATCCTTGCCCAGGTCGCGTTGATCAACGCTTCGCCAGTGTAAGATCTTCCCATTCCTGCTATATGATTGATCCTGAGCCGGTCTTTAGCGGTGAGCAAGGCTACTACGGTGACCTCGCCGCCCGCGGTCCAACGAAGGTTCCGACAGTAAGTGGATGCTGGCGCTCGGTAGTTTCGCCACTAAAATGGACTTTCTTTCAGCAACAAGAGTGCGAGGTTGCGTGCACATTAGCGGGTCACCAGGGAGCGGCATGGCAACAATGTGTCAATCAATGCATGGCCAGCAACTACCCGTCTCCCCCGCCCACACCTCCGCCCGCTGGCAACCAACGCAAGCCCCAAGCACCGGCGAACAAGCCTCAAGCGCCGGCGAACAAGCCCAAGGGACCAGCCAGGAAGAAGGTTGCCCGTGGTCCAACCAAGG
The DNA here is from genome assembly GCA_032158425.1 of Pleurotus giganteus. Classification (NCBI taxonomy): domain Eukaryota; kingdom Fungi; phylum Basidiomycota; class Agaricomycetes; order Agaricales; family Pleurotaceae; genus Pleurotus; species Pleurotus giganteus. Next base: position 1,423,668 of record JAPEHR010000008.1, on the reverse strand, counting down.
TTCCGACAGTAAGTGGACACCGTTGTAGATTATTCTCGCCACTCAAAGTGTAATCTCCTTCAGCAACAAGAGTGCGAGGTTGCATGCACATTAGCGGGTTTCCAGGGTGCGGCATGGCAGCAATGCGTTAACCAATGCATGGCCGGCAACTACCCATCTCCCCCACCCACCCCTCCTCCTGTTGGCAATCAGCGCAAGCCCCAGGCGCCGGCGAACAAGCCTCAAGCGCCGGCGAACAAGCCCAAGGGACCGGCCAGGAAGAAGGTTGCTCGTGGCCCGACCAAGGTTCCGACAGTAAGTGGACCCTAACTAGCGTCTGCTAATCTTGTCACTGAATATGGTATTCTCTCAGCAACAAGAGTGCGAGGTGGCCTGCACACTAGCAGGTTTCCAGGGTGCGGCGTGGCAGCAGTGCGTTAACCAATGCATGGCCGGCAACTACCCATCTCCCCCACCCACCCCTCCTCCTGTTGGCAATCAGCGCAAGCCCCAAGCACCGGCGAACAAGCCCCAAGCACCAGCGAACAAGCCCAAGGGACCGGCCAGGAAGAAGGTTGCTCGAGGCCCGACCAAAGTTCCGACAGTAAGTGGCCATCAATGCGAGCCATTCTCGTCACTGAAAATGTTATCCCTCCTAGCAACAAGAATGTGAGGTTGCGTGCACATTAGCGGGTTTCCAAGGGGCGGCATGGCAGCAATGCGTTAACCAATGCATGGCCGGCAACTACCCATCTCCTCCACCCACCCCACCACCCGCTGGCAACCAACGCAAGCCCCAAGCCCCAGCGAACAAGCCCCAGGCACCGGCGAACAAGCCCAAGGGACCAGCCAGGAAGAAGGTTGCTCGTGGCCCAACCAAGGTTCCGACAGTAAGTGGCCATTGATGCGCACCATTATCGTCGCTAAAATCGGAAATTCTTTCAGCAACAAGAATGTGAGGTCGCTTGCACACTAGCAGGTCACCAGGGAGCGGCATGGCAACAATGTGTTAACCAGTGCATGGCCAGCAACTACCCATCTCCCCCACCCTCCCCTCAACCCGCTGGCAACCAACGCAAGCCCCAGGCTCCCGCCGCCCCGGCGAAGCAACCCAAGGTGAAGAAGCCCCGTGGTGTAGATTTCTTCGAGGATTTTGAGTAGATGAGAATACATAGACCGGCTTGTACTTTGCTGAGTTCAATTATGTTTTGTGGATGGTGTCCGTTGAGCTTCCGATCGGAAGCCATTGTTGCGATTTCATGCCTCAACCCCAAATAATAGCTATCTGCGATCGAAGGTGAGATTCATCAGTGTCGGGGTTGAGAGAAGTTACTCCTGCTGATTCTTCTCTTCGCTGTTGATAAATATTCATACATACATTTGTGAGTAGGGACCACATGCATCCTAACTCTAGGTAGAGACACGCCAGGGATCTATGGCAGCGGCACATACGACGGAGCAAAGGACGTAATCCCTTCCCATGCTTCCTTGATAGTCGTCAACTCTGAAGTCATCTGGTCCACCAATTCATCGATCTGGTCATCAAATTCATCAAATTCTTCTTCGAGTAGGTCTTCGAACGCCTCTTGCATCGACGTGGCTGCTGTGACGATATTGAGGTGCTGATTATTGTGCGAAAGCGTCAGTCAGTCACGGTCCTGTATCAGTGAGTGGGGCAAAATTGTTGGCTTACTTCAGCGTAGTCTTGAGGTATTATAGACAATTTGGCTGCGTCGGTGCCAAACGGCCCTCGGGCATACTCCTTAATTGTGACGTACGACTTCTTCACCCAGCCCTACGGAGAAAGCAAAAGGCATATGTCATGTCAGAGATTAGAAGGGGCCACATAAGCATTGAGAGCAGCTCACCCAAACGAGCCAAGGGGAACTCGTTTGCTGGACGACAACGGGAAGGATCAATACGGATGCGTTCGCAAACGCACGGAACTGAGCGACAAGTTTGACTGTACATTGTTAACTAACGGAGCTGTATCTCAGAGGAACGCACAGGGGCTTACACGTCTCCAAGTACTTTTCCTTCATCCTTAATCTCTCGGCAATACGGTAATTGAGGGCATCCTTAGGAATGTTTTGTACCGTCTTTTCCAGCATATCAAAGGCACCAAAGAAGAGGTCTCTGTCGACGCGTATGGCGTCGGAGATGTAATATCCTTCCATCATTTCTGCAAGTGCGAGCGACGAGTAGGCTGAAAGCAAGGAAGGTCCTTGTGGCAGCCTCACGTCAAGGCGCTTTTTTTCAGTATGTTTGAAACAGCCGAAGGTTATTTTGCGACGTAGGCGACGGAGAGCCTTAAGGTATAGCCACGGATTATATCTCAGCCTAAGTAATGCAGTATGCGTAGATATGTATTTGGTAAACAGCACCAATGCGTGTGAGAGGTTTGATTTACGCACTTGCCATTTTCAAGTCTGGGTATTTCCAGAACCTCAGAGAGGATCGATAACGTCACTTCGCGGACGTCGTGAGACACGTAAAGCAGTGGCCTGACATAGTTTGCAGGTAGCAGTACGCGATTGATCTGATGGCACATCCCAGCCTTCGCATCGTTCAACGATTTCAGCCAAGGGATTCTATTCTGCATCGCCAACTCTCGAGGAGTCGGGGTCGGTGGCTCCTCCTCCGGTTGATCTGATTCCTCGTCGGATCCGATATCTGCAAAATCCAACAAACCATCGTCCATCATGTTAAATAGATTCTGCACCGAATCCGAGCCCAGCCCGCCATGAGCATCAGATATAGTGGGTATCATGACAACATGATCGATGTAGCCAGCGATAAGGTCCGCGATAATGTCATATACCAGCTCCGGAGGAAGTTGGCGGGAGGAGGCCATGGGTGCTTTGAGAGAAGGTACCAAGCGTGGAAAAGCTGCCGGAGCGTCTCGTAGAAAGGTCGGTGGCACGTTGGAGGCACGTCGGTAGTTCCAAATTTGGAAATTTTGAAACCGACCTCAAACTGAATGGGACACAGCTAAGTGAGAATAGAATGTCAGGAAAACATGCGAACTTGAAAGAGTCAGAGAGATGAGCGAGACTGGACGGTACAATGTCATGAAGCTGCCCGCGGAAGTTGTTCTGAGGAGGGCTACCATTCCGCGGAGACAATGGCGTGATGATTGTTGATGCAATGGCCTGAAAGGGTCGCTCTGTTACCCAGCTCTCACTCAACAACCCTTCCACCCAGCGTGCATAATTCCTATTGCTGTGGCGCTCGCTGGCTCCCAGGTCACTTCCATCACTGTTCTCTACTTGGCCTTCCAATCCGACGGTTGGAGATTGGCGGTGGACGGTCTATGGACCCCATTAAAACACTTGCAGTTGGAGAACGTCATAAAAAATCACTACGAAAGCAATCTACGGGTATATTAGAACAAACCCAACAGATCTTCCTCTGGCTTCTGAGTCTGAGCCGGCGTCGCTGGTGGTTGCGCTGGCGGTATAGCGGGCGAAGGAACACCACGGACCACAGGGCTCATAACACTTGGTGTGGGGTTCATGACCGATGTGTTGATACCGAACGCCAGTCCCCCGAGAGGGTTGGTTGGAGGTGTAGGCGTAATGCCACCTGCGCCGCCTCCGAATATTGAGACCAAGTCATCTAACGGATTGGTAGACGTTCCAGCTAAGAGGTTGGCAGCGGCGGGAGTCGCCGACAAAACCTCCGTTGCTGCGAGGCCAGACGGTTGGCCTTCCACAGAGGGTGAGTCGTCGAAATCTAGGGGACTTCGTAAGTCCGAAGGAAGTGAAGGAAGGGCGAGAGGTCATACCCAGCAGATTCTCTGCTTGCTGACCAGCAGCGACAGTCTGTAATGCTTTTTGCGTCGAGAATCTGTCGTCCACGAGCCTGGAAAGACAGATGAATGCACAGCACCCCTACATTCCTGAATACTCACTCTGCTTCCTTGCGTTGCACCGACTCTGCCCCAACGCGACCTCGGCCAATGAATGTCTCTGCTGGCTTATGATAGACACTTGCGAGACTTGATATTTCTCCCAGCAGCTCCTCCAACAGCGCAGGGGAAACGGTCGTTCGAGGTATTGAGATAGGCGGGCGATGAGCGAGGACGACGGTCTGAGTAACAAGGTCAGTGCTGAGGATGACAAGCAACGAAAACATACCTTAGCTGCACCAGGATCTGTGGAGAGCAATCGCCAATATATATAGGCTCGATCCCTCACATCAGGTGAGTCGCAATCTTTCGTGGCTGTATTGAGGATCTTTTGGACAATGCCTTGCGAAGAGTCAGGTTTCGTGAGGAACAGTTTGACGACAGCCGTCAAGGTCTGCAATTGAACCTATTCACAAAATGAATCGAAAAAGTTCTCAAGCTATTGGCTGGACCATACCGGATATGATTCTTCTGTAAAAGTATCAACGAAGATGCCAAGCAGTTCATCCGCGTTGTCTATCTTGCTAGCGTATTCGCCGATAATCCAAATGAGAGAAGCTTTTGCTTCAGGTTCATCCAATTCATCAAGGTTGGAGCACAATATAGGAATTACACCCTCGTATGTTGACGGATATTTCCGAAATATATCCTATTTATTTCAGGGTCGTTTGCCTGACACAATGAACTAGAGGTAAGAAACACTCACTTTCATTACCACAACAGCCTCTTGGACGACATAGCTCACCCGCGTAGCTATGAGCTCTAGGAGTACACTGACACATCGTTCTGCGGCTGAATCTATTTTGACAGCCGTTTGGCCAATGGCCTTGATACTTTTCCGCACAAAATCGACATCGACCTCAGATGAGTACCTAGGTCAGAAGATGAGGCAAAACCAGGGCGAGACTTGAGAGTAGGCGTACTCTTTAAGTTCGCTCAACAATGGATCTACGTTATTCTCGTTGGCCAGGCGAACCATAATATCCAGCTTTTCAACCTTCACATACAGCGGATCGTTATACTTGCAGAAGAAGACTCGCATCTCGTTCGACAGGATATCAGAGCGTTTCTGAAGGAGGAGGTTGATATTGCGCAGAGCAACCCATTGGACTTCAGGCGGGGTGGACAACAAAGTGACAAGAGGAGGGGCCATTTTGCGGATAAGTTGCTTGGTCAGATCTTCTCGCTTTACGCCACGCATGTGAATCATGACAACCTGAAATACAGAGGTCAAGACGGATGGATGTTAGACATAAAACTGCAGACGCGCCTTGACTGCCGCTAACACCACGCTTGCATTGACGTGCTGGAATTGCGGAACAACTCGTTCACAGATGTGGTCACTCTCCTTCTCGTCATGGGCCTCGTACCGGGCTAATGCATTTAGAATAGCCACACGGCCCCACTCAGAACATTCGTTTAGCGCGATCAGGAGCTTGCTGAGGATAGAAGGCGTGATACTGAAGAGCGCTGGGTCGGAGGTGGATGTTGATGGCTGGGAAGCCGCGGCTGTATGGATGTCGGACAAGGCTGCAACGGTGTTGGCCACGACCTATCAGATGAGTCGGCAACGAATTGACATCTAGCCATGGTTGACTCACCATCGGATTCGAATCCGCAATCATCTCATGCAACTGCTCCAAGAATCCATTGTCGATCACCAACTCGGGTTTCAGATCGTACAGTTTGGCGACACACAGAGCGGCAGTCTTGCGAACGTAGGGGTTCTCGTCGCGAAGGCATTTCTGTAAAGGGTCACAGAGGTAATCAATGATCTTCTCTGCGCGTAAGCAGCCCATGGTCCTGATCGCCAAGGCTCGGACAAGAGGATTCGGGTCATCGCTGTCCTTGACGAAAGTATTGACGGCGAGAATGACGAGCTCCGGCTGAGTCTTCGCATAGTTCATGAGATACAGATACACCAGTTTCTTCTGTTCCAAATCCTCTGTCTGCATGTTCTTGAGCACGTCAGGAAACAGACCGCTGACATCTAACGTTGATGAGCACAATTCCAGAGCCACGAATATATGCATTCACCCTTTCCAACGGTCATAGACGCGATAACCCGCTTGATAGCATCCTTTCTCTTTTCTCGATACTCGCTATTGAGATCTATTCTAAGCTCGTAGTTCTCGCCTTTAGTTGGGGCGCGAAAGGACATGATGGAGGTAAGATGGGGGTTTCTGAGAACTTCAAGCCTGACAACGCGCTTGCGGATGTCGGTGGGTGTGTGGGGATGACAACTGTTGGAATTTCGTGGAGGGCTTCAAGGAGTGACTAATGACTGGCGTAATGACTGTGGGAAACAAGATTTTATCTTTGTAGAGGCTTATCTTATCTTTGTGACCTCTTCTGCTCGTACCGTCATGCCTCAGACACCTGCAAATTCGCCCACACTTCCCCAAGAAATATTACTCCATGTTTTTGAACTTCTAGGAGATTATCAGAGCCTCCTGAACTGCTCTCTTGCCAGCCGCGAGCTCAACCAGGCTGCGAACAAGGTTCTGTATGCTCATGTTGGGTACTCTCCTCGACAAGAATCGGTTCTCTCGCTACGGACCAGGGATAGGATTGCGGTATGTTTCCTTCGGTGCTCATTAGCACTATTAGCGACGGCTCAGTAGGAACCCTCTGCTTTTCTTTCGTCCATATTGGCCTGCAACGCACACCACGTCCTCAGACTTGATGTCGGCGGTTAGAACCATTCTGACCAGTGTATGGTTGGCTACTGAGCTCTTGTATTACGGACGCATAGGCTTTCTGCCAACTCGGCCCGCACCCTTCAACCCCCTTCCAGAAATGCTCACTAACGCAATCCGGCTTTACACCAATCTGAAGGCCATCTCGCTGACGCCAGTCACCTACCATCCGGAAACATTCACAAACGTCATAACGCACTTGAAGAGTCTTCCTTTCCTTGAAGAGTTGGAGGTGAACGCCTCATGCACCGATGACCAGAAAGCTCCCCTCTTGACTGCCATTCCTCGTCTGACCAAATTGACAATTCGCGACCCTACCCGAGCCATCCTCCAGCTCCTCCCGGAATGGCTTCGCACGCTCGCAGCCACTCTCAGGACTTTTCACCTCAAGGTTAGTCCGTGATCTCCATCTCTAGTGCCGCGCATCTCGACAAGGCCTCTAGGGCAACTGTGGCTCAGTTACCCCTGGCGTTCTCCGTTCCTTTATTGAACATCTTCAAGGCACCACTTCCATAAGCCTTGGACTTTCGTATTCATTGACAGATCACGACGTCTTCCAGTTCCTGCATCAGCTACCCTCCTTGGAGCAGGTTCAGCTGCAGTACTACCTCGTAAGTCTACGCCGCCGCCATTTACTAGTCCGCCCTGACCCTTCAAAGCAATTCAATGCCCCCAAGATCGTCCCCGCTTATCCTCATCTCAGAGATGTGTCGATCAAGCACCCGTCATTCGACGCGCGCGAAGACGTCAATCGCTTTTGCGTCTGGCTGCGGCGTATTATCGCTTTTTCTACTGAGTTGGAACGCCTGGAGCTTCTCAGCGACATGCCACTCAATGGATGGAACTCCGTCGCCAGTGTAAGTTTTGACGGCCTTGTCGAACACATATCCCACAAGCATGGTTCGACGATCAGGTCCCTCGATCTCGGAGCTGCTTTCGTGGGGGCAAAGGCGTTAAAGTTACTCTGTACCACTTGCACACAAATGGAGGTATTACGGTTGTCATTATCATTGGATGCGATAGTGAGCAGCTCTCCCAAACGGTCATCCTCTGCGCTGATCTAGCGCCGAAGGACGCATTCCGAGAGGTATCTTCCAAATTGGATAAACTGCACACCATTCACTTCAGTATCCGCAACGCCCCAAAACGCCGCTATCAATTTGATGAGGCTACGGTTTCGCGAATATTCAGAGATAGTTCAGCCAGTCTACGGAGGATCGCCATAGACGATCATGAATGGGAGGTAATTTCTTGTTCGTTTTGGCACTTGACACGACTCGGATATCCGACACATACAGGGGAAATGGGTGTCACATCAAGACAACGTTATTTTCTCGATCCAGGAAGTTTTCAAGTCGTCTCCGCCTTGGGATCGGCCGACATAAGGTTGAGCGAGAGTACTCTACAGCGGCGGAAATGAAATGTCGACACGTCAATGATTAGCCTTGTTCATCCCGTTGCTTCTTTTCTTCGTTGGCCAATCGCAGCCTAACATTCCCCACCAAGAGATATAATCAGCTCGCCATTCTCACAATTCAATACTCACGGATAGTGCGGATAGACAGTCAGATGTCGAGCTTTAAGGAGCAGTCACTTACTTGTTTCTGGCGACTAGCACTCGAAGGGTTCTTTGCTTCTCTATATCCGTCATCTCGGCCCAGTTTGCTATTCGCGATATTGTCTTGTGCGGTGATCAGTTAAGGGAATGGGGTGATGTCGAGATAATCGGATACATACGCCGTCACTGTTGACCACCATCGGGCCTAGATCATCTAACTTGGCCGATGAAGCTCCAACTTGCACTGAGGTGACCGTGGAGGCTTCATCAATTGGCTCTGGAAGGGCCAAGGGCGCTTTGCCTTGAATATTGATTGGAGGGCTAGAGCTTATATTCGCCATCGACAGGCCGAATGAAGCTGAGTTATATATATACACAGAGGCCACGAAGACCGAACAGCATCGAAACTACCAGAAGCCCCATGAATTCACCGCGACTCCGCCTTAGAATCGCATTGCCCCGATTGAATGAGTGTACAATGACTACAACGTATAAGTACATGAACATCCAGAACCATAACATACATGAGCCTGATGAAACGAAGGTATGCACGACGTGAACAGATGTTAATAATGAATAACGACTAATGGTGGTACTCCCGAATGAGCTTGAGGCTATCGTTCGAACGAGGTTTAATGCTACAAGTGAAAGGCTTGGGATGTCTATTGAGCCCAACGAAAAAGGTCAATCGATAAACCGGCGAACTGAATAGGACCAACAAACCCACCTAACAAAGCCAGAAGTAAATTCAGCATAAAGTGGTGTGGGATTACCCTCGGCGTCCACTGTCTTTGATATCTCCATAGTTGCTATTATATTCGCCGCAACCAGCCACACATTAGAATGGGCAAAATGCCGTCCGGGACATATTCTGCACCGAGGAAAAGAGGTTGTTACTATTATTGGCACAGAGCGGCCAGAATGTTCGCTAGACTCTAGAACTCACCTGCGTCCGAAACCAAATATAAACGAACGAGGGTCGGGCAAGTCGGCATCCTCCAAGTATCGCTCAGGATAGAAGCGATCGGGAGAGATACAGTTCTTAGACATGCCCCTTGAAATGGGAAGTGGAGTAAGGTTTAATGGTGAATGCTACCAAAGTATGAACGAACCATATATTAGCCAAGACGATGGCACCTAGAAACGAGCAATTAAACACGCGGGGCTCGTAATAGTACATGATGTTGCTCATACCTTTGGGTATATGATGGCCATCATATATGTCATCGTCCATGAGGCGGTGGGGTAATCCTAAACGAAATCAGAGTGCGTATCGACGCAAATCGATGGTCCAGTCCTACCTAACGGAACAGGTGGATGCCACCTGTTCGATATGCTTTAGTAAATCAAAGAGAGGGTGAGTGAAAGCGCACACTAACCGGTAAATCTCTTTAATTAGACACGTCAGATATGGAAGAGAATCCATGTCCTCGAAAGAAGGAAGTCGACTCGGGCCAACTACTCTATCGATCTCTTGCTGGGCCTTCTTGAATGCTTCCGGGTAAAGAGCCATAGCGAGGATGAAAGTAGTTAGCACCGATACAGTCTGGAGTTGCTTATTTTATTAACGTGCGACTTGAGTATGAGGCTAGACGCCATACCGTGTCTTCGGCGGCTACAAAGAAAGCTCAAGCATACATTTCGGGAGACCATCCTGAGTTCTCACCTGCATATAAAGTTCCAGCCGCGCCCTTGATGTCCCTCTCATCTTCGTCGGTAAGTTCGTTTGCTCCTGGACGGAAATAGGGCTCAAGGAACGCCGATGTGAAGGACGGGGAAGCTGTGCCATTTTTCTAGAGGGGTGACGATCAGGGGCCGTCTCAGTATGGCCAAAACGAGTCCAACGGGCTTACCACCTTGTCGCGAACGACGTCGAAAGGAACATTTATCATGGCTTGCACCAGTTCCTGGCACCGCAGGGCGTCACGTTTGAATCCCGCACCTGGCATCCAGGCTGGCAGATGTCTGGAAGACCATTATGCATTAAGCCCGACGTCAAGGGAAGAAAAGTTTAGGAAGTACTTCATCCAGGGGAGAAAATCGACTAATGTGGCAGAGGGTGTACCAACTTCGACCGTTGCTGTCCCAGCCTTCTCAGCTTCGTGATGATGTTAGATAACGGCGAGCAATTGAGTCAGCGGACGAACCTAGCTGGACGAACCTGTCGTCATAGGATTTCACGTCGTGCCCGTAGGTGATCTTCATGATGGTAGCAGCGCCAAACCTTCAGGGACGTCAGTGTGATGACGCCGCGGAGGAGGTCCTCACCTTCTGAAGTGTTGTACGAATGACAACGGGTCATTTGCAAGGCTGTTCAGAAGGATCGATACTTCCTGACGCTGAAGAGGTCGATATGACCTAATTGCGCCTTGGTTGAAAGCTTGCTGGGCGAATCGACGATGCTTCCGAAACCGGGGTCCATAACGCATGTTGGTTGTGGCATCCTGCCAGCCCATTCTGAGGAGTATCTTGCAGTAGCAGGAAGTGGCGATGGGACAAGAAGACGTACAAGTCCTCCAACAACACCGAGCGTGGCCGATCTGAGTATATTGCGCTTCTCTTCTCCAGCAGGTCACGAGCAACTTGCAAGGTGTTGAGAATGATCATCTCCTTCCCCAATAAACTAGCATAGATCACGTCGCCTACGCAGTCGTTTGAGAAGTAGCAGAGATGTTTCTAAGGGTATACATGCCATACTGCGCCCCCCACTCTGCAAAGGTCTTCTCCTGGTGTTCAAGCGGTATATGGCGAAGATTGCCGATGAGAGGATCCGATTTCGGGCCTGGGGGGTAGTGGCGAGTAGGAGAAGTGTACTTTCTGGCCTCGATGCTGAGCACGACGACCAGGAGCAGGGAAGCCCAAGGAATGGGGGATTGGACCAAGGAAACCACGTCTGATAGCTGCGCCAGCCAGGTCATAGCGTCACGGCCAGGAAGGGGAATATATGGAGAGCAGAATCACATCTGGTTTATATACACCGAAAACCAGAGGGACTTGTTCTCTATCAAAAGAGGCTGGCGTGAGTTCCCGTGACGATCCACATGTATTCCCGCGAGCAGGAAACCTCAAGAAATGACGGTCCGAACGAGCGGCAAGGGCCATGCAGAGATAATGTCACACTTGGAGGAAAAGCTGATGATCGAACCAAGTGTGGCGTTGCGGTTCTGTGGGCAAATGGTTTAGACGCACTGGGGCTGGGAGAATGGAGGGCCTGTTTACCCTTTAGGATACAAGCAAAATGTGGACGTGAATGCCATATGTCAGCGTCAAATGGCTGTACATCACTGATGCAGAAGCAGCCGTCTTCGTGTAAAAGCTACTTGCTCCTCAGCGGTTTTTCTGGAAGCCACCTCTTCTCTCGGGCCCTGTTCTCAATTGGGCTATAACGCTTGTTCCGGGTCCGTTGATACCCTCGTTTGCTATCGGCATCCGACGAATTCGCTGTCGGGTATACACATTCTCGCCCAAGGCGGCGCAGCCGGGCATTCAATCGGCCTGATGGAAGTTTTTCTGAATTACCAGAGGATCAAAGCGTTCGACGTTGAGCATGCAGAGGAACCGTAGACGGGAGCAGATTGTCAGTCGGAGCGCTTCGAGTTCCTGCATAGTTGGTTGGATGCCAAACCAAATAACCTCCAAATAGGGGGCTCGTAAGGACGCCGTCACCAAACCACTGGAGTAATGTCCTCACTCAACATTAAACGTGAATCGCGCATAGTTGCCCCGGATTCACTGGAGTCTTTGCCTCCATGGAGTCAATATACGCCAGACATTGCTTCCGATGTGGCTAGTACTCACCGAACCCGGCGCGCGCCCAGTGAATCAGTGGGAGCATGTCCAAGTCTCATGTCAGTTATTCCTGAGGACTCCGAGAAAGGACTAGCGGAAAAAGATAGGTGATAACGGGGAGTGCCCTTGCTCGTGTTCCAAAAAACGGGCCAATTACGTCCAATTAACTATGATGAGAGTGCCTGTGGGTATGTATCACATACAGTGAGCCATTTGTGTGAAATGATGAGCATCAGCCTACAAACCTACATCAAGAACATAAACAGCCTTCCCGAAAAGTATCAGAATCGCAACAGGGGCGGCGTTAGGGGCTGGCCCCGTTCCCAGGGTCAATCACTGTGTCTTTCTCGTTGGAAACTCTACGATCGCCAGCGAAGCATCCAGAGAATGGGGCTCGACGACACAGGTAATAGCCGTGGCAAGGTTCCAGGCGTCCGCAACGATGGGAATCCGAATCCCAGCACCTGGGGTCACGAAGCAACGGTTCCTTCCGCCATGGCCAGATGATATCGGCTCTCAGCATGAATTCCCAGTGGGAAACCGCAGTCGAAGCTTGCGTCATTTTAAGGATAAATTGACACAGGACTATCCTTGTGTTAATCAGGATTAATATTGGGGGAATAGAACGGTTGTTAGGCGTCCATCGCGCGCCTGATGCTGAATGGATCCGACGTATGTCGGAGGAACTTTCGATGTGCTACCATTAAGCCAGGCACTCACCATAACTGATTCGAACGTCATGCTCAAGCCTATTCACAATCAGCATCACTGTCTTGACAATAAATTTCCCGTTGCCCAGGACCTTTAGGTACGCTCTGGCCTCGTGTCCCATCCCGCTAGCTCCCCTAAGAACCATTCCCAGCGTACGTACTTCGTTGTCTTCCAAGTGCCCAGAACGCGCACTGCCCATCCATCACAGGACCGCCCGATTTATATAAATCGGGCAAATATCGGGAAGAAAATCTCCCGATGGACGCCCGATGGTCCCCGATCCTATACCTAACAAGATAAGCTTGCCTAGATGAGTCGGGTAAATATTTGTCTTGCAAGCCAGACCCATTGACGTCGACCCTTCTACTTCCAGGATCACTGCCATAAACCGTCGGTTCGGCTATGCGACGTTTCTGATAGTGTCGTCGTCATGTTCGGATTGAAAGCTCTTGATAGTACGTGTGATATTTCTAAAAATCGCCCACACTAATCAATATATAGTGATGTCACAAGTGCGGCACGCCCGTATGATAATGATGAGACAAACACGGGATGGTTTGTTATCCCTCTGCTGGCGATGTATCGCGGGCGCTGGGAGCGTCGTTGCTCTAGCCGCTGAAGTACTACTGCCCAGCGCGTAAGATACGCGTTTATCCCCTCAAAGGATGCCACGATGTTGCCCTAACGTCTGGATATATTAGTTGTTCGTCCCTTCAAAGGGTCAAGTTCTCAGTGAAGTGTGAAAATGTTATCAGGTAACGCTTACAATTCTCCCTTATTGATCGCACGGAGCAACGCTTGAATGGTCTACGGGGGCACAACATACGTATGCAGCTAGCCGTTGAGCACATTTCCATCCTTGCTCCTATGTAGAAGCGTCCTTGACACATACTTCCTGCAGTCTGGTTCCTCCTTCACCTCGGTCGGCGATTTTGTACCCGCGGGCGCAGTACTCTTGACACGTCGTTCGGCTCAGTATCCTTGGGATAACACCTGAACGGACTTCCATGCACCAGCTGACGTTCCCTACGCCCAGAAAACCCCAGCGGAGTTATACGTTGGATCCAATCCTCCCAGAATAGCTGGCGCTATATTCCGGATACAAACCATTTCGCACAGGGAAGCACACGCGTACCAACTTTTTATCCAGGTTGGTGAGCGGTTGATCCCGGATACACCTCGTTCCAGGGAAAAAAATTAAGAGATAGGTGCTTTCAGAATCCGCCATGATAAGCCCGTCTCAAGGGAAGAAGGTCTTGGTCGCCATTTGTGCCTACCTCGTTCCCGCCGAGTTCTCCAATTCGCGAAACAAAGAAGCCTGGAAGTCACTATAGGGGAAATAATTTCAGTCCCTTCTGTTTTCCGAAATTGGAGGATGTTGCGGACGTGCCTGCCCTTGGCCAGGCGCCAGCATGGCCGACCTCAACATATTATTCATACTGCGATTGGACCATGGAGATACCGCTGAAGTCGATACCACGGGCTGACGCGATTAACCCTTTATTATAATGGATTAATGGAACATTTCATTTCATCTCGATATCGGGAAGACGGCCGCCTGCTGTGTATCTTCGTGTCTTCCGTTCAGGGACTAGGCTTCGGCTGTGTACGTACGCTCAATTCATTTATTCTTCTGAGTGCTCAGGTGATTCTAGTTGGTTCCTCATCCATATGGTGCATACATCCCTGGCTTTCGCCACAATATTCTGGGTTCTGACTTGTGTGCGAGCGTGTTAGGCCAGGTTTGCAATTGCATGCTTCTCGACACCACTCCATCCGAATCACAGAAGCTCCTATTTACCCCTATCCATCTGATGAGCCATATCGCTTTGGCCAGAGAGTTGTTTCTGCATCCTCTACACTCTCTACATTTACCTGACGCTTATCGACCGTGTTCTCTACGCGTCGCCGACCCCTGTGCCTTCTTTTAGGTCCGTATTGTACTAGACTGGGCCTGAACGGTCACACCATGTGCCCCGCAATCAATAGTCAAGGTAAACGTGCTCTCATGATAATAGCAAAACAAAAGCAGACGCGCATGGCAATCGGTAACTTGCGTACTTACAACACGAACGCATAGGCAACAGAGATCATTAGGGTCGTGACAAATGAAGGCGTCATACGAGCTGTTGGTATCACTACGCTCCTTAATTAAAACTACCCAAAGGTTGCTGAGTCCCTGCTGACTCCGCATAGATACGTCCGTCAAATTCTTCTGTTCCATTGAACGATTGTTTCGGTGCGTACCACCTTCGACATGTTTAGGGTTGTCAACTGACACAAGGATGACATAGTTTACGTACCATAGCGTAGATACGCCAACCGGGAAAGTGATAGTAGCCTCGATGCAACAGTCAGTCCAAATGACACAGCGGCGGAAATACTGAACGCGTGATTCACCTGCATCCCACGGAATTCTATGGTTGTCTGCACAGGCGTGGGGTTCCAAGGGCCGTCAGGATGATCGTCCCCTTCCAGGTGCAAGAAGCAACATTAGGGCGTCGATTACATGGGAATAGGCACGCCACTTACAGTTTAGAACAACAAGAGAATATCTCTCCCAGTCAGCCGGGTTGGCCCTGCCAGTCACGAACGCCGAAACGCGAAGGGCCCAGTTGAGGGATCCGCCGACAGAAACACCAATCCTCTTTCCCCAGGGTCCTCCTGAATCCCGAGGAAGGATGGCTTTGGATGCTTGGGCCATGGCGTAGACTGGACCGCAAGGATGTCAGGGTTAGTCACGCGACCCCAGCTGCTGGCACATACATTCCTGGTTCACGCTGTAGGTGCCGTCGCTGTTGACAGTGACGATGGCACGGCAGCCCGGACCACCGCAGCTGCTGGTCCCAGGTAGCTTGGGATTTCCGGTGCCATCAAGTGCAATGTTCCACATGAGGCCAGAATGGGCATTATGCTCAATGGCGCCTAAGCGAAGATAAGGTGAGCCAACAAGCTGGGACCGGATGATGTCTCACCGATAAAACTACGAGAACCAGGCCAGACGCTTCAAGGACGGGCTAGGATGACACGAGACTCGCTTACATGTTATCCAGGTACCACTGTAACAGAAATAAATCAGCGAAGAGCCTAATGACGAAGAGGAAATAAAGACCTTGATGTCGCTCCACCAGTCCGACCCGAACGTGCCAGAACACTCTATAATATACACGAGTTGTATGCTTGCGCTTACATTGTAAATGAATTCAGATACCTGAAAAGTAAATTTCTTTCTTCGGAAAGGCCGTATGGAACGCATCCTGCTGCGCAACGCTGCCCTGAATCGATAGTGGGAACAACGCTCTATGAGAGTCGCTAACGCTTACATACCGCATAACAATGAAAAGCGACGCCGGCAAATGCATCACCCCCAGCCTGCATAAGCTGGATGGGGTAACTTGAAGCGACCGACCAATTATGCTCAAAGCCTAGACAAAACAACAACAGCTAAAACTATCCCTTTGAAGACAACATGAGCACATAAACGAACCTATGACCTTAGTGGATGACATTCCATTATTATTCAACAGCGTCCTAAGCGCCGTGCCTATTTGGGCTTCGATAGATGGCGTCATGGTGCAGGTGGGGTACGTGGGGTTGCTATTTAGAGGCTCGTTCTACATAGTTAGTTAGTAGAATTTAAAGACGCTCTGAAGGATCACCCGAGCGGAGGGGTACCTGGATCGATATGGCGTAGATAGGTATCCCTTTGCTTTTGAACCCTTGCACAGCTTTCATAAGATACGTAGCATCTGAAATGGTCTGGTGAGCACCATGGGCCGGCGCAAGTACGCGGTACTTACAAGCATTCACGACGTTGGAATTGAGGGAACCCCCCTTCATTGTCCCAGTGTTCTTCATCCAACCAGGCTATTAATTGATGCGTATGTCATCACAGAATGTCGTGAATAAGCAGAGCATTGGCTCACCGGAGACCAAGGTACGATGTGGATTCGAAGTATCTTGTTTATGCTTTGGATATCCTGAATCACGGAGAAGACATATGAAGGTACACGGTTGATATTGAAGTTAACGAAGGGTGTGTCGCCATTGGTATCGTCCAAGCTATATGCTACGTCGTTGATTTGATTATCAGTGCCAGAGCTGAGTTTGAAAGGAAATACTTACCACTCGCAGAAAAGTCAGATGCGCCGATAGGAATACGCAGGTAGCTGAGACCTGCAGCGTTGGCTCCATCCGTAGGCGTAAAAAGATAATCTAGGAGCTCCCAGTAGTTGTCCTGGTTCTTGGACTGAGATTGACAACCGCCTTGAGCAATAGTCTCTTGGAGTACAGTAAACCACTCGCCTTGAGATTATTGAGAATAAAAGCGGAGGAGTCGGCTGCAATTGTTGTGTGAGTGGCCGCCATCGAACAGAACAGAATAGAGAACGCGACGAACTTAACGACCCGCCAAAGCCCCAGACCGATTGGAATGTGCTCTCATCATTGACGACAATATCCGCGCTACCAATGACGGAAGGCGTCTTGAAGTTGATTGGCGGGGAGATTTTATGATAGGTAAAGAGCTGTGAGCGGTCCCATGTCGTTTGCCACTGTCGAACGTTGTCAGTCTTACCCCACGATAAGACACAACCTGGGCTTACAATATCCCATATTTGATACTGCTGCGAAAGAACACCATGAAGACTCGCCAGCCACAACAAAGGGAAGATGTTTCGCATATGTTAAGTGGGGGTTGATTATGAAGGAAAGAAAGGAATGACGGTGCCGATCATTGAATAACAAGCCCAGCTAAATAGTTGTGCTCCAACATGACATGGGAACGCAGTCGTTCGCCGATGGGTCTGTAAGGCTATCGTTGACGACTCAACACCAGAGAGTACCACAAAGAGCACAGATAATGGCGACCGTCTCATGGGATACAGACAACTACGGACCACGGCGGACGCGGATATCCGTCGTCTAGCAAGCTCAACTCCACTAAACTAGACACAGCTACGTGAATTTGTTAGAGGTGATAGCAGAAGCGATGGAGCATCGTGGGGACCAGCAGCAGAAATAGAGAGCAAGCAACAGAAGATCAATGCTTCTGCCGGTTGAGATGTTTGCCACAAGGTATTCAAATCATTGACTGCCACGCAGAAGCCGTTCGTCATATGCCCCAGGCAGAGAAGAAAGCGCTCGCAAGCCAAGCATAGTGGGAAACCGTCTAGCATCGGAGAGAAGTCGCCTATATGCGTCGCTCAAGGCGCTGGTAATGGCTTGTTTTCTCCATTCGAAGGAATGAGGTGGGTGTCGTCGCTAGGAAGGTTAATGCACGAGCAGCGGGCCCGAGGAATGGCAACAGAAGTGTGAATTTGAAGTCTAAGTTCACCATAAATGGTCGCAGAAATCAGTCAACTCCCGAGGTGGATCCGGCGAGCCAGTACTTGGAGAGAAAATAGCATGAAGAGAAGCCTTGGCAAAACAACCAGGATGATGGTGAGAAGTGAAAATGACTGAATGACGATTGGTGTACGCGAATCTGGCATTGGCATAACCCGGACCTCATCAATCATTGTTAGTGATGTGAACACATGTACATTAGGATAGACACTTACAAGGAGCTATCCCCACAGCGTGCAGTCATGCTGTAAGTCACGTCAAATCTGCCAAGGTATCATAGCTTCACAGGCGTCATGACATCCAGACAAAAGGGGGCTGATAATCCGAACAAACTCCCAAATTCAAGTAGGTACTGCAGGAGTGGGAGGTGCGGCAAGGAGAGGTTGGTCAAAGACTACACGCTGTGCACCCTCGAAGAGACTCGGCGTAAGTGCACTCCAAAGGTTGAATGAAGGACTTGCGTGTCTCCGCACGACGCCGCCCCACAATTGAGCAATGGTTCTTTCCCTCTCGTTCGTTGACAGGACATTCTAAGCCAAATTGCAAACGAGTTCTGCGCTCATAGGGAGCGCGTGGGAGGAGGTGGTGAAATGGCGCGTGTGACGAGCAATACAGCGGCCGCATATTGCCTAATGCCACAGCAAGCTCTGAGATGAGAACATATAAAAGTGCAAATCACCATCCAGCCACCATCACAGGCGCACCTTTCTGCCTTCTACGAATCTACATCGTCTGACACGGTCTCCTCGAAAGCTCAAACGAGTGTGCCACATCGGCTCTCCAGAGTTTGGTGCCAGGGCACCGACGGCAGCAATCGCAACAGACGCATATATTTGACCTGTAGGGCAGTGGCAAACATGAGGGTCCTCACCACAACCCTGCCAGTGGACAGCGGTGGACGACATCCTCTCCCCCAGTACCGGCCCAACACCGAGAGGCGTCCTTCATGCACGACGAGTGGCAGGGCTGTGTGAGCCATTGTGGGCCATTGTAGGCGACGACGGCGGTATTGTGCTTTTTATAGGAACCAATCGGAGACATCACTTGCCATGCAGGGCAGTACATTTCACACTGGGCAACAGTCGGGCACCTCCTCTCACCTGCTTTGATTACTATGCTCCCGTCGACTCTGTGACGCCAGCGTGCACAGCTACCTCAATTCTTTTTCAATCCTCCTCCCCAAATCCCTACCATCCCGACGACTCGACTCAGCCGCCATGAGCCGCACAAGCGACCACACGCTCGTTGCTGACAGCTTCAGAGACTCTACACACCTAATACCGACTCGAGTCGTGGACAAGAAGAAACCACGGCCCTATGATCCCCTCATTATGAACATCATCGTTTGCTTGGCCACAACGTTGCAGATGATGGGCGTGGGCATTGCGTTGGAAATTGCATTGAGTATTTCAGCGAGGAATGGAGGGTTCAGTGTTCCCCAGAGAAGTGTAGTCTCGTTCGTGTCTCCTCAATTCCTGATATCATTCTTTCCAACGGTGAGTCGTCATCTTCGTTTCGGCACCAACACTTACCGTGGCTGGCCAGCTATTTGTCATTCCTTTGGCATTTTTGTGGCGGGAAATTGATTGGATGCTGCGATGGTACCAGCCTTATGTTGTTCTTTCCAGAGGACGTGCCACTGCCGAAGAATCCCTGCTCCTCGATTGTATGCACTTTTAACAGCCTTCTCTAGTTCGCTAATAACACCCTCTGTAGATGTGAGTTGCAACAGTCACACGACGTCTCGTAGCTCACGATACGGCCATTGTAGATTGCATTGGGGGCATTCTTTACCATGTTCCGTGCCCTCAA
The DNA here is from genome assembly GCA_032158425.1 of Pleurotus giganteus. Lineage (NCBI taxonomy): Eukaryota > Fungi > Basidiomycota > Agaricomycetes > Agaricales > Pleurotaceae > Pleurotus > Pleurotus giganteus. The sequence goes on along the minus strand of JAPEHR010000008.1, from coordinate 1,403,864 downwards.
GTACAAGCATCGAATCATCTTCTTTTCCGCCCTCACCGCCACTATCACATACCTCTTTCAACCTCTAGCTGGTTCGATATTCCAACTCAGACAAATCCACAGAACTACAGATGCCACTGTTCTGAGCACGAGGGAAATCGGCCTTGCACCGGGGATTAACCAGCTGAACGATTTCTTGGCTGCTACTGGGGTACGTCTCAATCCTACTCTCGAGACTTCGGAAGCCTAATGATGTGCCTATAGTACGCTGAAGCAGCTGGTGAGTTTTCTGACTCCTTTTCCGAGATGCCAGATAATGACAATGCGATTTGAAGTTGCCCACAACCTTGGTGATCCACCGTTTGTCAAGGATGGTTGGGCAACTGCTGAGTTCCAGGTATGTTTGATCTCATCTGCCTCGGTGCTTCGTGTTAACTAGTATCATTAGCCTCCCTCTTATGCCGGTCTCAATGGATCCATCTCAGTCAACACCACCGGTGTCCAAACCACCACATCATGCCGCACACCTGCCTCGTTTACCCTCACACAAACGGGCGATCAGTTCAACTTCTCTGCTTCCTCAGTTGACAAATGTTTTGCAAGCGCCACGTTCAACGGAAGTGTATGCCATCGCAGTTCGCCCACCTCCTCTCGTAGCTCACTATGTTGTTAGGACGCCAATCAACAATACGGTGTGGTACCTGTGCCGTGTCCCGGTGCTTCGACCAATGTAACATTCCAGCCTTTGATGTTTTGGTTTTTCCACGTCCGCGACGACAATGGATCGGCTGAAGCGAAGGGCGTCTTTTGCACGCCGTCGATTCAGACCTCCAATGTGCTAGCAACGACCAATCTTGAGAATAATACCATGACGTCTTGCAGTAGGACTGGCGACGCTCCTCAGCTTCCATTAAAGGATGGATCGTATAATGGGTTCGTCTCTTACAACATTGTTATGGTATCTCCTGAAATGGTGCCCCAGCGTTGTATTTTCGTTTTCGTCAAATGTCTTCGATGAAGTCAATAACCCTGACCGTTTCATTGCGGCAAGGGCAGTCGCAATAAAGTCTGGCGTCCCAGGAGCTATTTTCCGCCTAGCCTCACAGCAGCCAGGAGGCTTGCAAGCTATCTTCAATCTACCAAATGGGTTTAGAGACATGACGGACAAGGTTTACGTGAGTCAGCTCCTTCATGTCCATCGGGATGACGCCTAACGCTGTGCTGGATGTTTGTAGAAGCAACATCTTGCTATCACGGCCAAGTCGGTCTATTTCCTGCCCATTAACAAGACACTGCCGGCGCTGTTGACTTCGTCTGTGACGAGGCTATGGATTGAGTACGTTTTGATCTATCATCAAACGCCCACTGATGTTGTTACTATCCTATGTCCGCAGTCCTCTTCCCGGCCACGCCCTAGCCTTCCTCCTGTTCCTCGTGGGTTTAGTGGGCGCTGTGATCAGCATCCTCGGCCGCCGTGCCCGACGCCATCTGATCCTCTGTGCTCCGCCAGGCAGTATCGCAGCCGTAATGGCGCTAACATCGCGCTCCGGCTTCGGCGAACTCCTCCTTCCTTACGACAACGAGAAAACGCTGGAAAAGAAGCTGAGTGGGTTGAAGTTCAAGTTGGATCAGAGGACAGGTGCGATTGTGGCGGATGAGAAGGGGTATTATGAGTTTGGAGGCGGGAGTATGGGGAGGGATGACGCGATGTTCTCGTTGCTTGGTGGCAAGGGGGGCGCCAAGGGAGATGAGGTGGATGTGTACAGTTATTCGGACTCGTCGAGTCGGTTGGCTCAACAGGCGGCGGCTGGGTATCCGCCGTGGGTTTCGAGAGGGATGTGAAGAGATGTATTGTTTCAGCTCTGCTTACATTGGACACCTACATAGATGGATTTTGTACTTACGCTTTCGAGAGCATTGTCATTCGCTTTGATTGCATTTTTTAGCTATCCTGACTTATACATTATTACACAATCGAGCTCCTTCGTATTATCGCGTTTGCGACAGCATAATGATACGAGATAGCGTGTCGGCCAACGATGACGGTCTTATTAGAAGGCTCGGGACCGGTGAGACGGTTAGCATGATATTTATTGACCGTGGGAAAATTATAAAACCCAAAGCTGGCGCAACATTAAAACTCCGATTGAATACTACCCATCCAACCCCTCCGCGGAAAGCTAACTCTGGGTGTTATAACCCATCTGTCTCGGACGTTTGCCTGAAGATATCCCGCGGACCGTTATCGAACTGCCATCCGTTTGCTCTGGCTATGGAATCATATCTGACTCTACCGCAGTGCTGTGTATCCTCCGGGCCTTCTGATTTGTGCAGGGTTGGAAACTTATGCTCATGCTTTTCCTTCGCCTCGTTTCAATCCAGAACAGCACTTGACCTGTCTCGCCTTCCTCCTCGCCTTGCACCTTGCCTTTGATTGGCTCTGTCATGACTTCTCATCCACGCAAACATGTATGATGACGTACAACGATGGTTGGTTCGCCTATGTTTGTCCCCGAGAGCATGGCCATTCCTGATAATCTTGCCTCACGGTTGTCCAACGCGGTTGCCACCTTCCAATATGAGGAAAATGGCCCAAACTTTCTTTGAGTTGGATTTCCAATTTCAAAAGCCACTTTAGCTGCCAGTGGTGGACCCTTATGTATCCCGCGATCTATTGCACGCTCCTCATCCAGTTTCACCTTCAACGCTTTCATGCCGGTCCAGCGTACTCCTTTGCCAAAACTCCAGCTTACCATCCTTATGATGATGCAGGGTGCCGAGCCGCTCTGCAACTCCATCATTTTTCCATTCATCAATAGCTTGATACGTGAAACTGGTGTTACTAACGGTGACGAACGAAAAACCGGCTATTACGCTGGAATCATAGTGAGATGATGCTCATTCAACTTGCTGGATAGTGGGTTGATCATTGCGCAGGAATCTATATTTTTCGTAGCAGAGTGCTTGACTGTCTTACTGTGGGGTTGGGCCTCGGACCTTTTCGGTCGCCGACCTATCTTATTGCTGGGTCCTCTCGGCCTCTCGATTTCTATGATAAGTTTCGGGGTATCGACAAAGTACTTCATGCTTGTGCTGAGCCGGTGCGCACAAGGAGTGTTTAATGGCAACGTTGGTAAGTGTCACACTGTCCTCCCCCTGGATATCTTCGCCAACTTAACTCCAAAGCTGTCGGCAAGAATGCCATCGCGGAGGTGCGTGTATGTACGACGTTACGAAGTCCACGTAGGTTGAACGTTAGGCAAACATCAGATCACCGACAAAACAAACCTTGCCGAAGCCTGGAGCTTCTACCCAGCGGTATGGGCAGCTGGATCAACCTTGGGGTCGGTCGCGTTTACGCTTTCCTCACTTTTCGCCATTTTACATTCACGCCAGACCAATCATCGGCGGGGCACTTGCCAAACCTGCGACCGGATGGCCTGACTCATTTGGCAAAATTCCATGGCTTCGCAGCTTCCCTTACCTACTCCCCTGCTCCGTGGCTGCTGCGTACACCATCTTCGTACTCATTTTTGGATTCCTTTTCTTGCAGGAGGTATGATCTGCACCTCATCATTTTATCTGGATGCCGCTGAATATTTTGCCACTTACAGACTCTTCCTGCGATCGCAGCACGCCGCTTGAAGGCTGACTTCTCAGAAGATACACCGTGTCTGGACGGGCCTGGTCATAATAGCTACGGAACATGCGAAGCATCCACATCCACCGATTCTCTCATTTATCCTGACGCAACCCACTTCAAACCTCCTCCTGTTCGTAGCGTCCTTTCTTCACGTCCAGTCCTCGTATGCCTAACCACCCACGGCTTTCTATCTTTCACCGATCAATGCTATCAAGTACTCTTCCCCTTAATGTACTCAACTTCTATTCCCCTGGGGGGTCTCGGCTTCTCTCCAGCAAGGATTGGTACGATCATGGGTATCTGGGGCATTTGCAATGGTCTGTTCAACATGCTAGCGTTTGGCAAGCTCGTCGGAAGATACGGGCCTCGAACGGCGTTCCGCTTTACCTTTTCGACTTATTTGCTGAGCATTGGGACATATCCTGCTATGAGTTATTTTGCGAAGAGAGCTGGCCGGGCGGATGCAGTCGTTGTTGCTGTCATACTAGTCCAGTTGGTTGCCTACAGTTTTGGCTGTATGGCGTATGGTGAGCTACCTTTTCATACTGCCCTTTGCTGTGTCGTCGTGCAAGGGATAACGGCTCTTAGGATGCAGCCAGATGTTTATAGTGGACGCAGCGCCCTCCCATGCCGCGCTCTCCACGACATACGGTCTCGCTTCAGTCATGAGCTCAATAACCCGCTCTTTGGGACCATCCTTCTCTGCATCCTTGTTTGCCCTGTCTCTGGAACATCAGCTGGCAGGAGGGTATATGGTCTATTTGGTATTAACGGTCATCATTCTCTTTGGCATTTACGCCTCTTCCAAATTGCCTACACGCCTCCAAGATCGTATTTGACCCGGGGAGCCCGGGAGTTGTTGTTTTGGATAGTCTTGCAGCTCACTCGACGTCAATTCTTAGCTACCATTCGCATAGCCCACTATTCACAAACAAGTGGCACCTGCTATCAGTGTCATCCTCTGTCTGCTGGTGGCCTGAGCCGTGGAGCTATCTTGATTCACTCCTGTAAAAAGGAGCCCCCTATCATGTATTGAAGGAAACGACTACGATGTGGACCAGACGATATAATCAATGCAGTAGACGATTTGCTAACACTAAAACAAATCGATGAGATGGGACTCAGAAGAAAGCGTCAAGCACAGATGGAAATATACGTACCGTTGTGAACGACCAAGACGGCCTGGTCTTCCTCCATTCACCTTTGTACTTGTCATCGTCACATACCATCCGCACTCCATCGCCCAACAGCTCAGCGATGAGGGCATAAAATTTCGACTCACGCTCGGTCTCTGTCACAAAGAGCTGGGTGAGCTCATTGACAAATTTCACCCAAGAGGTGATAAAGAGGGGGGTCTAGGTCAGTAGATGGCAGATCGTCTTGAAAGCATCCAAATCCAGACTGTAGGAGTGAGATGGGGATTGGATAAACTTCGGGGTCTCTAGGTCAACAGAATTCAAAAGGACAGCCAGGCAAGTTCGCCCGAAACTTAGACGGGACTGCAACGGACGAAGGTGACTCTGACTTGACCTTCTTGAGGACCTTCCGCTGGAGATCGGTCAGGCAATCGCGCGCTTCATCAGGGGCCAAATACTGGGATGTTGCGACAACGAAGACAGAGATGTAGTCATCTCCACCATTGACGACGACGGTGGGTGGAGCCGAGCTACTCCATCTTATCCAGTGACCAGTCTGGAACTCTACTGGGTCTACAAGGTCGATGGAGGGTCCCAGGGGATGGGGCTTCGGGAACTGCAATCAATAAGGTATCAGCAATATGGTGCAATATGTCCAGTAGGTAGTGGCGCGCCAGTAGGACAAGTCATATGTTTTGGGGTAAACTCCTGTATTGCAAACAGACGATGTGAAGTTGCGTCTGGATGAACATGGCCAAGGTTCACAGTAGAGCCTCTGTATGGGCAGGATCAGGCGTGAGGATTCCCTCACTTTCGAGCTGGGCGAATACATAGGCCATGGTGGGTGTGAGGACGAGAGCGCGTCTGACGCTGGTGATAGCTACTGTACAACAACTGCAAAATGCGCAACTGGTCAATGCCGCCTGCGGATTTTCTTAGCTTGACGGTTAAGGAACTCTTCCATAGTTTTTACATCATCATCCGCCGTGATGACCTCCCCATCCATATGTGCGCGAGGCCGCCAAACTTGGTCAGTGATATACACAGCAAGCGGATACTTCAAGCTGTCATCATCATCGCGACCAGCCCAGTCGAAATCTATGATCAAACAATCCCACTTGTCCTCTTCACGCTGACGAACAAACACATTGCCCTCCCTCAGATCCCCGTGCACGAAACCCAGTTTGTGAAAACGAGTGACAGTGTCCTGGATAGCGCGCCTGCACGAGGCGGTCGATGTGACTTCAAAACATGGCACAAAGCCCTCAGGCAAGGGCTGCATCACAACCATCCACATCGAGCCTGGGAGCTCCTGGAAGCTTAACAGCTCAGGCGCAATTCCAGCGGCAGCTGCAGCCTCGTGGGCCTCAACGCCGTAACGCCGAGTCCCGAACTTCACAATGATCTCGATATCGCTATCGTTGCGAGCCGTGAAAACTAGTCGAAGGTCGCAAACTCGCCCAGTATAGCTGAAGCGTACAACAGGTGGGTTGGCGAGGGATCCAAGGGGGATGTTGGCAGGGTATGTGCGAGGGTAGGGAAATGTGATCTGCTCCGCATCAACGGCGTGCTCCGTAGGATTCTTGTAGATCTCGCAAATCGACTGGGAGAGGCGTTTCAAAGCACACAGGAACCGGAAGAGATCTTCCATCATCGAATGGTTGTACGGGCTGAAGTAGAGTGGAATGGAGTGGGAAAGCACCTCAATGCTTCCCCTCCCCAACCAAACTGCTCCGAGAATCTGAATGTTGGGGCCTAGGGTGATCAGAGACTGAGAAAATGTCACGCGAAGACAGGAATGCACATACCGTTATGAACGATCAACACCGAAGGTAGCCTGGTCTGCCTCCATTCACCTTTGTACTCGTCATCGGAAGTTACGACACGGACTGCTTCCATATAATAAAGGATGATTTGAAATATAAGATCGCTGCTTCCAACAGTAGTCTCGATCTTGACTTCAAGCATCTCCGGCATTGCAGGGAGATGAACAACACCAAGATGTTCGACAACCCCATCGGTAGTATAGTTGAGAATCTCGCGCTTTGCAACCTTGACACCAGGGCCCAACAGTGCAGCGATGAGCTCGTGGAACTTGAACTTGCGCTCGGCCTCTGTCGCAAAGAGCTGGGAGAGCTCATGAACAAATTTCACTCCAAGAGGTGATAAAGATGGATCTAGGGGAATAGACCGCAGATCATCCTGAAAGCGAGCGAACTCGGGTTGTAAGAGTGAGATGGGGATTGGGTAAACCTTGGGGTTTCTGGGTCGACCAAATTGAAAGGGATAGCCGGGCAAGTTGAGGCGAAATTCAGGCGGCGTTGCAGCAGCCGAAGGTGACTGTGACTTGATCTCGGTGAAGTGCTTCCGTCGGATGTCGGTCACGCGATCGCACGCCTCATTAAGCATCTCATACTGGGATGCTGCGACAACGAAGACAGAAACATAGTCGTCGTCACTATTGGCGACGGCAGGGAGTAGAGACGGGACCTCCCATAAGTCCCAGTAACCAGTCCGGTACTCAACTGGTGGGAGCTGGGCTACTCGCTCCCAGAAGGTGTCTCCGGGTGCCCAGTAGATGGGGCTTTCGGGGACCTGCAGACAGCAAGGTATCAGTACTTTCGGCGCTATGTATCCAATAGCTAGTGGCTCACCAGAAGAACAAACGAATAGTCTCTGGGGTAAACTTCTGAATTGCGGATGGACGATGTGAAGTCGTGTTTAGCGGAGCATGGCCAAGGTTCGCAGTCGTACGGTCCGTCAAATTTAGGATCTGGTGCGATGATACCGTCGCCGTCGAGTTGCGCGAATACGAAGGCCATGGTGGGTGTTGTGCACTATGACGTTCCCACGCCACTATCAATTCAGAAGCGCGTGGATTCCTTCGTAAACTCAGGACTCGTAAAACAAATCGTCGAGATGGGAAATGTTAAGAACGTATGTTACTACAAATACATAAAATTGCTGGGAGAGCCTAGATCGATTCATAATTAGCCAATTTCTCTCCGGAAGGCGTGAATCTATCATATACAAACAGTTAGCAAAGAACCATGGATAGATAGGTTTCAACACACCTGTAATCCCATTCGCCATCCTTCTTGTTTATTAACTCCCAGTAAACCTTGGCGTGAACGGGGCCACTTTGCAGGAAGACGTCATAGGGAGGAATCTCGCCGGCCTCGGACACCAAATGGGCGTACGCGAATCTATTATCAAGGTGATGTAAGCTGCATAAAGCGATAGCATGAAATGTTGTGGCCTCACTGGAATCCAGCCTCCTTGTAAGCAGCGGCGAAAATATTCACCAATCGTGCTTCAGCAACCTTCTGGATGTCCAAAGCCAGATAAGACGACGGTGGGTTCTTAAGAGCTGGGAGGAGATTGCCAGTCACGATGAATGCCTTGGGATTGTTGCGGTGGTTGTCTGCACGAAACCCTTTGATGGCTTCCTGGGCTGCGGTGAAGACATTCGCGCCAACTGAGACAGCACTATGGAATGTCTCCGCAGGCAAAGTCAAGGGGTCAGAAGGCGTAGGAGGTGGTTCGTAGAGAGCAGCTGAAAGCAACATAGTCAATCGACAGTTCATTCGCGCAAGGAAGAGACCAACCATTGTAAATGACGACGTTGGGCGCTCCTAAGTCAACGTTGATCTTCTTGAATGCTTCCACGACGCTGCTTCGTTGGGTGATATCAATTTGAACGGGGAAGTAGCCGTTCTTCTTGATCTCTTCCACCTTGGGGTTACGTGATCCCCATGCGACGGCGTACCCCTTCTCTTTTAAGAGGGAGGCAACGGAAGAACCGACGTTCGAACCGGCGCCAATGATGAAGGCTACGAGAGACATAGCTTGGTCTGTTGAGTAGAAAGGATGCGGCAGATGAACGGCCTTCTCGCCCTTATAAAAGGCATAGAACGGATATGCTCGGTAATCTCTGATCAGACAATTTACACGCCATCTCGGAAATGGCTTTAAAGGTGAAAAGGGCTTATTCAGTCAAGCGCAGCGTTAGCAACATGACTTAGCAAGCAGATAGCAAGAGACTTGAGCTGAGACTGATTGAGCGCCCATGGGATAAGCAAGATTACACAAGGCTGCTAACCTTAAATCTGGGCAAATCCTCTCTCTTGCGACTGGCCCAGAAGTCCACCCTGCCACCGAACTTGCGTATGGAACGTACGCCAACTTCAGCTCTGGCCTCGAGTAAAGCGTTCCGTATCTATGTGATGAGGACCCCAGCGTGGTCGAGGCCGTTGCATCCGAATGTATCGAGAACAACGAGCGCTCGACACAAGGTTGGAGTACGCACGCAGAGTTCTTCCTCAGTGAATACATAATACTCAGAGCGAGTTAAGGGGAGGTTGCGCAGAAGGGATGGATATGATATTCAAACATAAATCTGGCAAGTGACAGCGTCCAAGTATTGATCACACCTGAGCAAATATGAAGACCACTCTTAGCAGGCGCATACATTCACGTACGTGGTCTAACATTGAAACAGGCCGTACCCCAGCTAATTTGACTTCGTTGCCTTTGCGAGCTCCTCCTGGTGCTCCTTCTCGAGCTGGGCCTGTCGAACGTCTGTGAGTAGTTGAACGAGATAAGTACAAGATTACAAGTGTACCAGTTCGTTCTTCTTCTGCTCAATCTAATCAAAGAAGCTATTAGGCCTTCAAAGTCCCAAGTGAGTGCTGTTCAACAGACCTCATCCCTCAGTCTCCTCAACAGTTGCGCTTCGTGTTCGCGAATATATTGATCTAGCGACGAATAAGCTGCTGGAAATCCCGTAATCTGGAGCAAGTGAAGATACCTTCGTGGGCTTTCTCCTTCTTGCTATTTACATACACATAAATAAATGGGACCTTGGAATTGCTGAAAACGCTTACCCGAATTCTTTCGACTGAGCAACGGAGCCTTCCTTGATGCTGGAAGTGTAACGTCTTGCAACGACGGTCAATCGAGGGACACGACGAGCGGTGAGGCCAAGCATTGTGTGGGTTGTGGTGGTTGAAAACAAGTTGAATGGAACTCGAGAGTCGGGTGACGGAGTTGCGCGAGCGCTGAGAGTCTCACGGTTTGTGACCATCTTCCGGGTCACGTCACACTTTTCTTTCCCGTCCACCACTATGTCGACATTCCTCAGGCAGGCAACAACAGCGGTGCGCCCTTTCTCCTCGCCGCCATCAGTTTGCTGACATCGGCGGCAGGCTCGTGCTGTGTCGCGCTCATTGTCCTCCTCCGCCGTTGTCCGCAAGGGTAAGACCACATTCCTTAGCAGGACGCTCGCTAAATTCCGAGTACCCCCGCAGACCTAGTCCAGGACCTCTACCTCAGGGAACTGAGGGCATATAAGCCAGCGCCATTGGTATGCAGTTCAACCACTTTGCCCACCCAAAATGGCTGAGTACATTGCAGGCTAAAGACGCCCATGTCGGCAATGTGAAGCAGTATACCATTCCCCCTGTTCCGAAAGCACCTACTCTCCCGACGGACTTGGCAACTGAGCTGTCGGCTTACGATGCTGCTGAACCGACCGCTGCTGAAGCACCAAAACCCGCATCTGCATCAGGCGAAGACACCATTACCGGCGCCGACGCGTACCTTAGTTTCCTCGAGCAGGACCTCCCGAAAGAAGAGGAACACCATTAGAGATAGTGTAGCAGCAATAGATTGACTTGCTTTCGCTCCCATCGGAGAGGCTTATTGTGATTGAGCTCGACAAGACGGTGGGAGCGATCACGATGGACCACTCTACTGACGTCAAACGTGAAGCTGAGCCTCACTTTATGCTCCTTGCTAAAACAACAGATTATATGGTGGTGTATCCAATGGAACGACATATCACCCTCCCTCCGTCGACATTACTTCATGCCTGATCTACAAGAAGCCTGTATCATGCCAGCTTTGGACCCAACTCGCAATCTCTCCCTCGTCGACTCGAGTCATGTTGCTGGCAAGGACAGAAGATTTGCACATTCGAGCAGTATCTAAGCTAGGCAGTCCCCAAGCTTCCTTGGTTCCGTCGGATACACCAGCCCCCACGAATCGGAAGAACGGCAGCATGCGTAGAGCTGGAATTACATGAAGATCATCTGCTCCAACTGTTCCCTTGGCCCTTTCTTCGAGTTGCGCTAACCAGTTGGAATAGGATACGAGAGGTACGCCAAGCTTCGAAGAGATAGTCTTTGATACCCGTCCCGCTGAGACAGGATTGGGGTTAACGAGATGGAATACTTGACCACCCTGCGACGTCGCTAACTCGAGTAGTATCTGAGAAGCAGATTGGAGGGGCACCCAGCTAACCACCTGACAACCACAAAGGAGCGAATTTAGCTAGGAAGAATGAAGAGTATCGATGGCCGACCTTGTCATCCTCGAAACCTGGGAAGCATCCCAAGGCCTTCGATGACTTGACCACGGTCGGTAGCCAATCTAATTTCTTCCAGAATCCGTTCACTCCACCGCTAACTTGCCCGACTCTTACTATCGCTACTGACAGAGACGTTGTCTGAACGGCTTTGAGCAGAATGGACTCTGCTACCCATTTCGACTGGCTGTACCCTGTTGCTTCGGCCTCGCTCGAGGGTGCTGGTAATTCCAAGGCTGGACTGCCTCTGTGCCCTGTCGAAACTGATGAGTCTCGGTGGACGTGATATAGGAAAGCGCGAACTAGACAATACGCCAATGCTGCTTACGAAAGTGATCTTGGGTGGTGTAGGCCGCGATGAAGCGAGGGCTAGGTCTATCAAGTTGCGGACAGCCTTGACACTTGGTTCGAAGGATTGCAGTGATAAGTTGAAATCAACAGGCCAAGCTTCGAACAGAGATGAGCATGGGGGCGAATGAATGATGTCGAGTAAGCATACCGTTTATTATGATGTGAGAGACAGACGACCGAACCTATCAAATGTAATGGTCAGAATTCAAACAAGAGCTCGTCGGGAAGGCTCGCTCACCTCCTCTGCAAGAACGGATGTCAAACCGGCACCGGTGTCAGTAACGTCGGCCTCAACAAGTACCAATCGGGAAGAGGTGATCAATGATTCCGAATCCAATCCAATGCTCTGCAACGCCTTCACTTGTCTGTCGAGAAGCGACATGGCACCATGTCCAGGTCGGTTCACAGCAAATACCTTGGCCGTTCTTGGAGATTTGAGGATATCAGCGAGTAGACTAACACCTAACGAGCCAGTGGTGCCCGTTATAAGAAAGACATCGCCGCCCTCGGTTACAGGGGCAACCCCGTTCACAGCAGACCGAGCAGGAAAATCCGTGCTGTATCTTTCGACCATATCCTCCATGTTCTGTGCAATCAGCTGATCGAATTCGCTGAAATTGGCAGCACTCGCGCCCCGAGAAGCAAGCCGAACTACGAAGGCGCTGAGTTTCGCAATAGTAGGGTACTGGTATACCAGGTTCTCCGGGACGGTATTGGTGCTCGCTTTGGCGCCGTCGCGAATGGCTCGTAAAAGCGTGTTGCGGATCCATGTTGCTTGGAGACTACCACCAATAATTAGGAGCCATTCGGATCAACGGAGACTATCCCTACCTGTCACAACCACGTTGGAAGAAATCATCATCATCTTCAAGGATATCCACTTTCATCACCTTCAGCACAACTTTCTTAACGAATTGACCGGTTTGCTCCGCGTTCCAGCAGGAGGGGGGCTCAACTTCTGCTTGTGTCGTTCCCGCTACAGACTCGTAGAGCGCCTCGATCTCATCGCTATAGTTAGCAAGGATGGTTTGCCTGCGCGCTGTGCTCTTCGCAGTATAGTCGAACGGCTTGCTTGGAATGGCAACCAGGATCATCTAACCTGCAGTGAAACCCATATTCAACTGCTGGACTAAAGGGCACACAAACCTCTTTGAACAGGCGAGAGTGCTGTGGAGCATATTGATTCATTCTCTCGACCGTAGGCCTGTCAACAAAGCAACAAATGGGTGAAGCAGTCGGCTGCGATCGAAAGTAAACCGCTTGCCATATAGCATTCCGGAACTCCCCTAGCTTGGCTGGGCTGGAGAGATCGAAACGGTACCCTGGCTTGGGATCGACGAGAACTCCAACATTGAATTTTCCTCGACCAAACATCACGGATGACTGCACAAGGGGATCCTGGTTCAAGATATTCTCTACAGCCAGGGCGTTAGTTAACTTGTCCCAACCCGAAAAGCCTCAACTGCATACCCAATGGTCCAGGGTTTGTCTATACGGTGGATGTCAGCACAACACAAAGTTGGTGGGCGTAATAACTGAACGTGACCTTTTCGCCAGTGTTGTGCATAATCTGATCATCTGCTCTTCCGAAGACCTTGTAGTATCCAGGCTTCGTTGGGTGAGCGACCAGCAAATCACTGGTATAGTAAGCGTCTTGGCCGTCCAACTTTCCATTGATGACGCATGGGATTTCATACGGGTTCGGCTACATGGAGGGTAGTCATTAGTCACTATGAAATGATTGCGAGCAGATAAGACTGGTGTACCAATACAACGAGCTCGTATTGACCAAAACCATTAGGAATGAAGGCGGTTTTGATCTGCTTGGCTGGAGTAAAGTACTCCCAGTCAAGGTCTGTCTCTCCTGAATGTTTGATTTAACTATCTGACGCAGAAAAATGTCTGCAAGGTTGACTCACGAGGAAGGATAGGACTCATGATGCCTATTTCAGAGCTATGTGGGGTAGATTCTCAAAATGGCGGTGCCATGGAGGAGAGCGGCTCACCATCCGTATAAGATAAACACAGTGACCCCACGTCGAGTCATCATGTCGCCGACTTTCTTGTTCAGTGGACCCCCTCCAAATAACTAACACCGTGACTATATCACCATAGATCTCGGGCGAGCAGCCAAAGGACGTACTATGCCGTCAATAGTTGAGAGGTATCGGACCGTATCCTCATTACGCGACCAAGCCTAGAGTCCAGAGAATCAGAGGTCAGAGACGATCGAACGTTTGGATACGCCGCAAGCTCACTTCGACAAAAGAAGGGACGCAAAACAGGACATCCGAGTTGGTGGCTTTGGCGCTCGCAAGAACGTTGTCCGGCGTCGGAGGGATGGGAGGGGATTGAGGTCGAGCGGCCGTAATAGTAATGCCCATGCTAGCCTGGAAAATGGCCATGAGACTTACCCCAAGATAGATTACACACTGCTGTTCACCGTCCACACAGTTTGCATCATGCCCATCCCATGGAACATTGGCATCGCCTAAGTGTATGACACATGAGTACCATGAATCCGGGAGAATGTTGCTGTGGCCCATACATGACAAGAGAGTTTGACACCTGTCAAGTCGCGATCACCAAAGTCTAGTTATACGGTCAGCGAGCCTCAAGTAGATATATATTTAGATACTTCACATACAGGGAACGAAGCCGAGCTGAAGCAACTGTAAGTGGCTCCAACCAATAGGCTTAGGGAACGCAGTGCTGCCTGAGGGAATACGATGAGTCTTTAAATTACGAAAACTGAAGCATACACATACCTGAAGAGTGGAGAATCATCCCAAGGCTGCCCAACTCGGGCTTGTAGGGAGGTAAAGATACAAACGGCTGCTCGAAGCCATACAGGTCGTCGAAGCTGGGTACGTTAGAATATGTGGGTAGAACGATTTGAGGATTTGCCTGCTGCAGCATTCGCAGAGCCGCCTGGAAGCCATCTTGTAAGGACGGTTCCGGGCCAACTAAAACATGGTTGGTTTGAGTCGCTGAGAGAAGGTGCGCCACAGCAGCTGGTGAGTTTCTGGGTGAAATTAAGAACGGTACGAGCCCTGCTCGAACGGTGGAAGCAATCAGTGTGAAGTACGTGATAGTGTCTAAACAGATGTTGTCATTCGTCGGCATTGACGGCTCGGAGAAATGATCTTACCAGAAGCGGCAAATATTCCAACGACAGCATCAGTCCCCGGAGAAGATTGTAAGCCAGTAAGACCTCTGATAAGCAGTGCGCCACGATTGAAAGCGCAGGAGGCTTCAGGCCATTTCACCGTTCTAGGCTGGCCATCTTCTCCTGGATAGACAAAAACAGGATGATCTGGGGTGTTATGATAATGCCAGTCGTATAGCTCAGGCAAGGTGAGACTGCCGTCAAGAGGAGGTGGCCTAAAGGTGGCACTCGCCAAAGCCTGCGTCTTTGGCGGTGCGGGTAGAGGAAGAGGGGTGAAATCTAACTTCGGGCAAGAGACGAAGCGAGACATGACTAGGGAATTGAGAGGTGGTAATAACGAGATACGGTATATATACCACGTAGAGTTCCATATTGAATATCGGAAATTGCGTGCACAGAAGGGGATTCGAGGTAACTCTAAGGTGGCGAACTTGAACGCTCGAAGCAAGTTGCGTCAACTGATGGTCGCCCCTGTCCCAGTTGAGTGCGGTGAACTCCCACGGTTAGACAGGGTTAGAGGCTGTCGACTCAATCTCCACATCGGAGGGGACGAGCCTCGCTGGCATCATGCACTTGAACGATGCTGATGGTGCACGACATCAAGGGTGCAAACTGCAGATATTCAACGACCGTAACGAGGTAGCTCCGGGTAGGCCAATTCTGTCTGATCTCTGGACCGCCTACGATATTTTGGTGTGGCAACTCGGTATGATCCACGAATCACTCTTAGTGATGCTATCACAGCTTGTGTTTCTGACTTTGGTTCTCATTCTCGATTTGCCGAGCATCGTGCACTTTCTACATGTACATCACGGACTTCAACGGTGTTGCTCGGGGTCATCCCGAATGGCCTTGCCCACGATGTTTGCTCTTTTCAAGCGTAACCATCTGTCGTGAATTACATTCTTTGGTAACGGTCCCGAACCCTCTCATTCCCCTGCCGTCCAATGACCGACTTCTCATTTTCCGCCCTACAGGCATGCGAAACCTCTTACGGATGAATGACACCTATTTTTCCCGTGATGTGTCGTTCGTGAGCGGTATCGTTCAACAACTGGGCTCTTGTCACCCTAAACTTGATGTTCTCCCGAGTCTGGCCACGTAGGCGATGTCAGTCCCCCCGGTAAACGTTGCCCCCTGCGTCGATGTCATCCCGCCGCGGAGGAACTCGGTTCTCTCACTGTTGACGTTGATCGGCCATCGAGATCCGTGCAGTTCCCTCTTAGGGCAGTTCCCTCCAAGTTGCCTAGGCATGACGAAGTCTGATCTTCCAGGGCTCAAGCGCTCACTAGCACTCCTTGTCTATGACACATCCAGGCCTGCCTATCTGTGATGGTCTATGTCATATATATATATATAGCGAATGACGTGTATCCTTTCCGCCCGGCTCTTCTTTGAGGCCCGCTTCGTTACCCCGGTTACCTGACCTGCAGTTCCACGCTGTGGGCCCGGGGCAGGCATGGCGGTCGTGGGTTACAGAAATCCATGAATAGTTTCAATTCTCTGCGAGAAGTGATGACGGTCAAGGGACATGCGCCCTCCCATGTAGTGCTTCTTGCTGAGGTAGTTGGGATCCACGTTGATGTGATGAGGGTGCTGGGAATCTTGCACGTCTGCTCAAGTTGTCGCAAACCAGGATGGTAATATAAAGGTTTCATGTCGAGGGCCCTGAAAGGGCCCCGGTCATCCGTCACCGAGGACAATGTCTGAATCTGCGATACCTCTAGTTCCTGCAGAACTTGCGGGGATGATCGTCGAAACCCTCCTCTTTGGTTTGTTCGAATTGTCTAGTCGTGATTTCGTGACTAACTCTGATTTCGCTCTCTAGGCGGCTACCTGATAGTTTTCTGTGGTAGCTGCTATGTTATTTTTTCGGCTGGATTTTCTGGAAAATACTCCCGAGGACCCCTTAGCCTGGCAATGGTTGTCGCTTGTTTTGTGCTCTTCGTTTCCATCGTCGCCGTAAGTGGGCTATCCAGCGGTGGTGTCCTACGCTCACCAGGTCTGCAGCACTGGATCATCGACGTCATCCGGCTCTTTGACGCATTTATTCACGGCCATCGAGGGTCCCCTTTGGCGTTCTACGCGTTTCTCTCTGACGGCAAGAACGTGGCTAAAACCGCTTTATATATTCTCCAATGTCTTATTGCCGATTCGATTATGGTAAGTCTCGTCATTCTTATAGCCTTCCCGTTGTTTAATATAATACACCCACAGGTGCTACGATTGTATTATGTTTGGAGCAAATCGCTCAAGATTGTCCTCTTTCCATTTCTACTGACAATTGCGTTTACTGGTATGCATCTACGCGATACAGTTGACCACCAGATTCACTCATATCTCATTCCCAGTTACCGGGGTTGGCATCTGCTACCAGTTTGCCATCATCCAGCCAGGTGTCGACGTGTTTTCATCCGAATGCGGACGGTGGATCCTTTGTTGTTTCACGCTCACATTGGCGTACGCAGCCCCCATTTTTTCGTCAAATAGTCTCTAATGTCGCCTTCCATTCAGGACAAATATCTACTCCACCAGTACGTACTCTACGTTGGGTTTTAGCGTCGGCTCTATTTACCTGTCCCTCCCTTCCAACTTAGGTTTGATTGCCTATAAACTATGGTCAACATTTCAGTCGCTGCAAGGCTTCAGTGTTAGCGCAGACACTCGGTTGCGCCTCCCTGTGAGTGTGACCCGCTTTCGAATCGTTGACCCTTTCCGTGGTGACACATGGTATTTATTCCTTAGCGTGTTCTCCACATTGTCGTAGAGAGTGCAGCCATCTATTCGTGAGTTATGCGACTCCTGAGTGTCAACCTCGGTGTTAACGGGATTCAACCTATCAAGAGCATGCACGCTTACTACGTTCGTGTCCTACATCTGTCGTTCAAATGCTCAGTTCCCTGGGCTTGACGCAGTAAGATAATCTGTCTTTTCTATTTCTAGCTTATCCCGTCTGATCATCCGCGTTCAGACTAGCCCCGTTATCGGGTTGGTATTCTGTCTCATCATCGTGAGGGTTCACCTTGTAGGCCATGCAGTCCGGGAGCAAACTAAATCTGGCGAGACGAACTCGTTTCAAATGAGGGCACTGACAATTAATGTGAGGCAGCAAGTACAGAGTCATCTCGACATGCCGATTGCTCCTCCTCTGAGTAGGAGTGGGAAAGGGAAAGATTTGGATTTTCACGATGGTCAGTCGCTCTAGGTCCTAGTCTTGGTCGTTGCTTGCATGTCTATGTACACCCTTCCTTTGGGCACTCGGATGTCAATGTTGTTTTTTTATGGATTTTGTATGTATGGTGTTTGATACAGATATACGGTGACTGTTGGTCGACGGTCGCGCAGAAACAAGGTTACAACTGAAGAGCGTGTTGAATAGTTCGCGCCGTATGGCGGTGGATACCTCCCTCAGAGAAGAAATAGAACTAGAGAAGGGCGGTGTTTGCGCAAGAGAAAATCTGCATCATCGTGCCACATGCGGGGGGCGGAAGGAAAGAGCCATTCGGCTATCATTGAAGGCCACCGAATCGACCTGGGCTCGTACCATGTGATGCTTATCAGAGATTGCAGCCTCGAAGACAACCCTTGTCCTAAACATAGGGCAACGGGAGAAGGTGAACCAATTTGAAGTCGTTCTATGATATGTGATCGGGGAAGTCGCGTACATTAGCCCGACGTCAATCAGAGGATGGCGAGCCGATTGCGAGAGAGAAAGATGGCTCAACGACCGAGGTCGGCCCATGCCGAGTGGGAAGTAGGAAGTCACTTCCAGTGAGTGATATAGTTTGGGGTGATTCGAGGAGCGGGAGAAGACTGGGAACAGCTTGGAGAATGGCATGGGGGTCCTGAGAGTATAGAAGCGTTGTCCAATGATACACATCAATAGAACTTGATATTGGCCTCAAGCCACGGCGGTGAATGTCCTCTCCAGATTCTGACTCGGACTCGGAGAGTAATCGTTGAATCCAACGGCCAGCCCGGGCCGAGAACGAACTTGGGCGCTAGATGTGTCCAACTGGCGCTTAACTAGTATTTTTCAACTTCCCGCTCCCAATGCACACCGACGCGTACCTAGACAATCGAGACTGGGCCCGACGCGTGCTATAGTTGCACTACGCCACATGCAAGTGGCCCAATAGCTTGGAGCTGATGCCATTTGTGCACACGGAAGGACTAACTTTCAACTTTGAGCTTCCCATACTTGGGCCGGGTTGGCAGCTCCTTAAGGCTGAAGAGCGCAATCTATGCAGAGCGCCCTGGAAGAATAGCATCATGGCGACCATGTTCCACCTGTGTGTAAACCCTCGATGGGTGCTGGTGGCCGTATCACTTCGTCCTTCTTTCTCCAAGGCGACACGATATGTCTAACTTGGGTGGACTCATCAACGTCGCTGTAGCGTCAGTACGCAGTTGTCTAGTCCATTCGGAGACTGTGTAGTTTAAGCTTTCTGGTCGACCAACGCCGATGATCGTTGTTCTATCATTATCAGTGGAACAACTTATACGCAGGCACGCAGGGGTCTCGTTAGTTGGCAAAGCATAGCGATACGCGAAGGCTTGGTGCGTCTTCTGAGATCCTATCTCGAGTATATGGGGTTGTTGTTCAATATACCTTCCTTAGTTCTCCAGAACAATCACCAGTATTGGCATATTCATGGCATGGAATCACTGAACGTAGCTGGAGCCCAGTACCACATGCCTTCTCTTCCAATGTCTTCGTCCGATTGGTGAGTAGCAGGACAGCTATCGTTCGACCCCGTCGGGGCAAGATGACTAACGGCCCCTCTAATACCTAGATATCGTTCTGGCAGGAGTTCTGGTCGAATTTGTATCGACTTCTGTCCCAGCTCTGACATCTTTCCTTCGTCTCCAACGCTGTGCACTTATTTTGGAGTTGGCTGACTTGGTATTTGTTCCAGGTCTTTCACAGGTGGGCAGTATAAATGCTTCATCTTCCTGAGTCAAGGTCTGCAGTTCTACGTTGATTGTACTACCCTGCAAATGTTGGATACGATGAAACCAGTCGCCATTGTTTGTTGTCATCATGCTGCGATGCTCACATCTAATATCTCGTCCCCTTAGGTCGGCATGTCTGTTGAAATGCCCTCTGGCAAGACTGCGGCCAAAAACCTTGGCCATCATGAATTTTTCAAGTTCCTCCTTGCGCAGCAGGAGTCATACGAGGTCATCCCTGCTGACCGCTTCAACATTGAAAGGTTCGAAGCGAGATCAATCAATTCCTATCGTCTCTCCTAATGATTTCTCAGTTGGCACGGACCCACCGCGGGCAAGATCCACACCAACACCGGATCCTTCTTGAAAGATGTCAACATGTTTGATCACCTCGAGTTTGGCGTTTCCTCGAAGGACGCCAAAGCTATGTCTCTCAGTACACGCAAGCTTCTGGAACATTCGTTCCTCGCTTTATTGGACTCCGGTATTGACTATCGTGGTCGTAATGTCGGCTGCTACACTTCGGGGACAGACTTCGATGTGACGAATGTTGCTGACCCGGTGAGCAACTCGTTTTTTGCCCTATCTTTTCTTTCAGCTAATGCCCTTACCAGGATGAACTAGAAGCTCAAGGTTCCTTTGCTGGTATCCCGTGCATGGTAGCCAACAAAGTATCATATCACCTTGATCTTACGGGACCGTCGATCCCTGTCGATACTGCCTGCAGCTCATCCCTAGTTGCACTTCATTTGGCCATTCAGGGCTTGCGTTCTGGTGACTGCGAAGCTGCAGTTGTCGGTGGTGCACAAATCAACCACAGGTATCCATCCGTTCGTTCCTTCTCAGTTTCTGAATGGCACTGATCCTATCTTCGTAGATTCATCGACTTCATTAACTATAGTCAAGGGTCCGTCTTGGCACCGGATGGCAAATGCAAACCTTTTGACGCATCAGCAGACGGGTAGGATTCATGTGGCTCCATTGATGATTGAATTTAAATATGTTTCAATAGCTTCTCTCGAGGAGAAGGCGTGTGTGTAATAGTTGTGAAGTTACTCGAACACGCTATCCGTGATAAGGACTTCGTCTATTCCACAGTGGGTTCATGTCTCTTCCTCTGAATGCCGTCAACTGAATCATCGCTTGGCAGGTTCTCAACACGGGCGTTAATTCTTCGGGAAATGCCGGACCAGTTAGCGCCCCAGTAGCGGAATCTCAGCTTAATGCGATGCAAAGAGCGTTTCGGGGGACTGGTCGTTCTCCAAACGAGATTGCATTTGCCGAGCTCCATGCGACCGGTTTGTGGTGATAGATTCCAACAGTTATTACTGTGCTCAAGTATCCCCTGTAGGCACCGCCGTTGGCGATCCAACTGAAGCCAATTGGGTGGGAGCCCACATGAGACGCTCTGAGGAGTTATTGATAGGGAGCGTCAAGGGAAACATAGGGTAAGCACCTTGTGTTGTGAGTTCTGGAAAACGCTCACGCGACTACCGTATAGACATCTTGAGGTATGTTTTATACTGGACGCCGACGTATTTGGTGTAGATATCGGCATTTTTGGCCTCTCTTTCCAAAGCATGCTCGATCTTCGAGCACGATGTCATTCCGCCTAATGCAAACTTCAAACGACCCAATCCGACGATCAAATGGCAAGAGTACAACATCAAAGTGGTCCAGGAGCCAACTCCCTTGCCGCATCGAGATTCTGAGCTACCGCTCATCTCGATCATGGGCTCTGGCATTGGTGGTGTCAATGGTCATTGCTTGCTTCAAGCCCCACCGATAGCCGGGGTTTCGGATACAGCCCATGTGGAAGAACCATCTCTCGTCCTCCTAGCCGTTGGCGGTTTGTCTGTTCGGTCTGCTTCATCACTTGCGGATGAAATTCATCGTCTTGCCGAGAGCAACTCTACTGATCTGCAACAACTCTCCGTCATATGCGGCCGTCGCTCACGACAGATGACATGGCGTACATTTATCGTAATGACAGCAAATCGAAACGACATTCCAAAATTCCCAGCTCCAGTCTTTATTCCTCGAGCTCCGCCTCGCATTGCCTTCGTGTTTTCTGGACAAGGTCCTCAACACCTTCTTAGTACGTCTTTCTCGCTGGAACAACATTAGCTTTGTCTTACTCTCTGATAGTGGGAAGGGAGCTTTATGCAAGCTTCGCCGCTTTCCGCTCAAGTATCCAACGCATGGATGCAGTATATGAAAATGCGACAGGTCACTCTCTCATGCGCCGCTATGGGATATTCAGTTCCCAAGACGCTGCAGACCCCTTGGGATCTGTTTGGCCCGTCTCAGTCACAATTCCAGCACTGGCAATGCTCCAAATGGCTCTCTATGACCTTCTCGTCTCTCTAAGCGGATCTCGTCCAAATATTCTCATCGGTTATTCTGCAGGCGAGACAGCCATGCTGTATGCCGCTGGTGCAATGTCCCAATCAATGGCGGTCGAAATAGCGATTGCTCGTGGCATTGCAATGTCGTCTGTGGAGTGCAGTGGTACTATGGCGGCACTAAGCACTTCGATTGAAGAGGCCATGTCCATCATTAATGCGACTCGAGAGGTCTTTCCCGAAGATTGCTTACAGATCGCATGCTACAACGCTTATAACGCTGTAACTTTGGCGGGTACGAGCCGTGCAATTGACCACGCGGTATCTCTTGGAACCCAGTGTCGATTGTTTGCTCGGAGGCTCCGAACAGAGGTCCCTGTTCACAGCAACTTGATGGAGGCTTGCAGTGAACTCTTCCATTCGTTGATAGCTGCAGTTTTCAGCAAATACTCCTCTGAACTGCCTTTGTCCATCAACGACGATGTCGAGGTATATTCAACTTGCACTGGAAAGCGTATGGTGGGACCTATCACAGCCGAATATTTTTGGCAGGCCACTCGCCACCCGGTGCTGTTTTCCCCTGTGGTTCGAGCCATTAAAACGGCCACACCCTCGCTTGCGACCGTCGAGATTAGCCCCCACCCCGTACTCAACAGCTACATTATTTCTTTAGGAGTACCCGACTCTCTTGCCTTCTCTCCTATGCGACGGCCTAGGAAGCCGGAGGAACTTGATGAAGGCCGATGGCTCCTTGACTGTTTGGGCCGCCTGATCACCCTAGGATGCAACACCACAGACTTCTTCCAACTCAACCCACGCGTTTCTTGCACCCCAAATCCAAGATATTTACCTTTGTCCGCGTATCCCTTCCTTCGCAAGGCTATACCATACCTCCCGAGTCGCTCTGCATTAGTCAACAAGATGTTTGAGCAACGCAGGGGACCTCTAAGCTATTCCGACCTTAGGATTAACTCTGAAACCCATCCAGAACTGATGGATCATGTTATTATGGGCAAGCCCATCATGCCAGCGGCAGGGTACATGGAAATGGTAGGCTCCTGGTTAATCCGCTTGCTTCCTAGCTAACCTTGAGATAGGCATTTGAGGCGGGCGCTCAAGTAATATGGAATATTCGCTTTTCATCTATGATGCCCATCTACGAGGACAAGACTTTAGCGGTCAATTTCCATCTCGATGGTCACTATTTTTCTATAAATTCCAAGCTTGATGGGTCAATTGCAGCACCGGTGAGTCTTCCTTCGACTTATCAGCACAGATGTTACTAATCGACCCCCCTTGAAAGCGCACCCATGCCGATGGTTACATGTCTTCGAGTCCGTTGCAAGTTGTCCACCCTCCCTTGGATATATCTACAATTATGGCCAGATGTCAGTCCATGCCATTGTCAGGTATGCAATATGGTTGTATATTTAAACCGGATCCGTCAATTCCTTCGACTGTTAGGCTTTTACAAGGCGACCTCATATTTCGCTCAGTTCGGACCGACCTATCAGCGTGTTATATCTTGCTTCAAGAATGCCAATGAAGCTTTGATTCGAATAAAGGGGTTGGATCATGCCTCTGAATTTAATGGGTTTGTTTTTCGTCTTCGCCTCAAAGACCAACTGACCGAACCTTGCTGTAGTTATTGCATTCACCCCGCAATCTTGGATGCTTGTATTCACTCAGTCATACACCCTCTGTTTTCGATGAATGCAGACAGATCATCCTATCATCTCCCGTCGAGTTTAGGACTGGGAATCCGTCATCAAACTGCGTACAAGGCGACCGATGACCTTTACTCGTTTTTGACGCTCAAGGCTTGGGCCCCAGGTACTCACGATTTGTCTTATCTTTCGGGGACCTTGACTTATCTTCTTTGTCCACAGATCACATCACGTTTGACTGTGTCATCACCAGTCTGCAAGGCGAGCGCCTGTTTACCTTGCTTGATCTCATTATCACCCGACATGGACGAGAGCTGCTCTCCACCCCAGAGTCCATCTCGTACGAGATCCAAGACAGTCCTTGGATCGATCCGATCACTGAACTGCCCATGAGTGTTGCTGCTGGGAAAGGGTCTTTTGGGGATGTGCTTTCGACGTTCGATGCTGAGAAGATCACCAAACACTTGGCCATTCTCCCATATACTCGCGGTGAAGAGGTTCAGCTCTTCCAGCAAGTGCAGCAAGTGCAGACCCAGGGCATCAAGTCGGCGTGGATCACCGCGTCCTCTGGGGCGAGCTTCGGGGCTGCTCGAGGCTTCTTCCGAGTTCTGAGGAACGAAGTAAAGCCATTCCTCGTTTCCTTAATCGGCTTCGATTCGCGTTGGTCTGCCAGCGATCATAAAAGGATCATCTCTGTCCTCAGCAGCATGACCGACTGCCCGTCTGAATGCAAGCTTACTGCAGATGGCCTACTGATGTATCCTCGACTCGTTCCACTAGTACAACTATCCCCCACCACGACTACCGCTGACGCATCCACCGCTTCACCATTTTCGGCACTCCCGCCAATCTCGAAAGACCAAATTGATGTCCGAGTTCTCCATGCCATCACCGTGGAAGACGATTCCGCTCGTGTCCATGCATTTGCGGGCTTAAGCCCTGATCGACAGCATTGCCTTGGCATTTGCTCTGGCGCAATGGCAAGGCAAATTGTAGTTCACCGCGGTCACATCATCACGATTTCATCCAACTCATCCCTTTCCGCTATGGTAAATTTGGCGCTGGGCTTCTTCCTAATTGGTTTCGCCTTCGGCGACGGTACTCTCAAGCACCCCGAGAGGTTGCAAGCCAAACGCATTCTCATCGTCGATGAATCAGATACCGTCAGCAAAGCCGTCATCGAAACATTTACATACCTTAACATCCACTATGAAACGTACGATTCACAGGCCCTAACAAGCCTATTGATCCCCAATTCACCGTCGTTCGACATAATTCTCTCCCATTCAAAGGGCGGCGATGCTCAAATACTCCGTAGCATTCACAGGCGTCAAACGCGTGTTGTATTGTGGCGGGAGGTTCTTGACTCTCTGCAGTCCTGCTTGAGCATCAACCCTTGGGTAGTTTCCGATACGCTGGCTTCTCTCACTATAGTCTCGGCCGCGGAGTCAGCTACTGTCGTTAACCATCTAAGCAGTAGTTCACATGCGGAGCCAGACTTAGAAGACAAGCCAAGCACGTCTCTCTTCAGTCCCCACAAAGCTTATGTCCTTCTTGGAGGCATTGGCTTGGTCGGCCTCTACCTGGCGGAATGGATGTACGAGGTAAATAAATGATCAGTCTCATTCTGTCATTGACGAGCTGACCGTTGTCTTGCAGCATGGGGCTCGCACTATTTTCCTCACTTCTCGGACCGGACGGGCAACCATATGCATCGAGCGATCGTACCCGACACCCACACAAACTACATTGGCATATTTGGAGAGTTTACCCGACCTTGATCTCCGACTAGTGGCGTCTGACGCAGCGGACAAGCAGGCTATGCAGAGTCTCATCGAGCAGCTGCCGTTACCACTCGGAGGCTGTGTCCTCGCGGCCGTTGTATTGAGCGATAAGCTTCTTGTAAACCAGACTCAAGATAGCTTCAACGTCTCATTTGCCCCGAAGCTTGGCGCATTGAAATCGCTAGAATCCGCTGTCGATGTTGCGAGTCTTGATTTCATGATATCTTTGTCTTCAGTGGCGGCATGGGGCTCTGTTGGTCAAGCGAATTACGCGTCGTACGTTTTTCTAATTGGTTAGTGAATGACTGAGTCTGATGCGCTCCGTAGTGCCAACACAGCTGTAGAGGACGCAATAAAGGACTATCCAAACGCTTTCAGCATCGCAGCTCCTTACATTACCGATAATATCTGGCGTCATAGCTTCGATACGGAAGTCGAGCCTCAGTTCATCCATTGGATGGCATGGGCGAAGACTACGCGGCGTAAGCAGGTTTGCTTCGTTTCTCCAGTAGGTTACTGAGACCGTTTCCGTAGATCTGTGCTCGTGGATTGGAGATGGCTTGCGAATCCTTCAGTCTGGTGGTAGGATCTCGACGTACGTCCCCGACTATGACTGGGCGATGGTTCACCGCTCCCTTGGCGACTCGCCGATCTATAACCATCTCATACCATCTGTCGATACATCTAATGGCGATACCACGGCTCTCAATCCTGAAGCTGAGGTTCAAAGGATCGTCCTAGAGTATATCGACGTCGACGAGGATGACTTTAATGCTGATACTCCCTTGACATCATACGGACTAGATTCGCTGGCCGCTGGCCGTCTTTCATGGGCTCTCAAGCCATACATCGTGCTTACCCAATTCCAGCTTCTTGGAGACGTTTGCCTCTCGGATATCCTGAAGAAATTGACAACGGAAGGCAACGTCGTCACCGAAATTTCACGAAGTCATCAACCTGGTTCTTTGGAAGTTACGAAGCCCCCCTTCGACTTTGAAAGCTTGGATCGCAAAGAAACGTTGGTACCCCTTGTACAAGGCGAAGGCGAACCTTTGTTCCTTATCCATGGGTCTTCCGGCGATATCGTTGCTTTCATGCCTCTTCAAGATTATTTCAAGACGCCGTTGGTTGGCATACAAGCCACACCAGGAACGCCTCTAGATTCTATCCTGGACATGGCGGCATTCTATTACCAGAAAATCAAGGCCTTCTGTCCGTCCGGTCCATATCGTCTCGCAGGTTACAGTGGAACCTGTCTGGTAACCATTGAGCTTGCGAAGCTATTTGTGCAGAATGGAGATGAAGTCAAACAGTTTGCACTCATCGAATACTGGCCCGCCCTCTTCGCTAGGTATGGATTGACATGACGAGGCATACTAGGTAGCTGACGAATAACCTTGCTAGTCCGTTTTTCATGCTCGACGAAGAGAGCTTTCGCAATCGTGCAGCCAGCCCAGCAGTGATCAAGAGTCTTTTCTTCATGCTCTGCGACTGTTTGGAGAGGGATCCAAGACCCCAACGTAAGCGAACTGGGGCGGACCTTTGGGGCGCCGTCGAAGGGAGAATATCCTCCCAAAGCATCCGTTTGTACTACGAAACGACCCTACGATTGATTCACGCCAGCACCAAACATCTTTTTGACCTGGCTCAAGGTGACCACTCGAACTACCAATCCGGATTGCGAAAATGGATCAAAGAGAGTTTGTCCGGACTGCCAGTTGATCTGTATGTTGCCTCGGAAGGGATCTCGGTGGCACTTGAGAAGTCTGGGGAGCGTTGGCGGAACCTTGGATTTGAGGGCACGGAGGATTTGGACGTTCGCGTCACTGCTACGCAGGGTGGTCACTTCGAGATTTTCGAGAGTGGAGGATTCCTAACTCATCTGGAGCATGGCTGGAGCGAACGACGCAAAGTTGACGCTTGATTTCTTGATTACTTGCCTGGTGTATTTTATCGCTGCCCGATCATTCACAGACTTCTGGCTGGATCAGATCAGAGTGACGTTGATGAGTTCAGTCAGAACAGTTCACGCGATTGCCAGCATTTAGGGGCTTACGCGCTTACGAGTTCATCGAGTCCATCACCTAACCGCCTGCCCTCGACAGCCCATCGTTTCTGCCCTCCAGATTAAAGCAGAATCACCATGGCCACTGCCAGAGCTCCGACTTTGTTACCGTTTTACCCTGTTTATCATCACCGAGCTCCACATCAATAGCAGAACATGACGCACCGCCCCGATATTCAAAAGGAATATATATAAGCCACTCGTAGGAGTTCAGGGCTCGGGCTCGAACTGCTTCCTCGACAGCTGACTTGTGCTGAAACTCAACTAATATGCTGCTCTCCGGTGCACACGATGCTACGCGTATCGCGTGAGTTGGGTTTTCGATGTCTGCTTGCATGTTGGTCCTAAATGCGCGTTGAAACCTCATAGTGCGGAGAAAGGTATCGATCTGAAGGACATCAGTCTTGGTGTGTAATCATTTGAGCTTGCATCACGCTTTGTTGTCGACTGGGTTAACGGGTTGCCAGATGACGCGCGAAAGATTATGTCGGAGGAGCACAAAGCGTTGGGCTACCGGCCCCCACATGGGTCTCTCGCGTCTGCCGCCCAAGCTGCCGCCTCCAAGCACCCGAGTAGCGCTAGCGGGCATCACATTGACGAGGATGTTCTACGGAGGGCCGCACTAGACGATGCAGCGAGAATCGCTGCGCAACGCGCTCACTCTGAAGCCGAGGGGAGTTCCGGCGGCCCGGCAGGGTCTGGGATCAATATGGATGCCATTGGGCTTGACGAAGCGAGGAAGTTGATGTCTGCGGAGCATAAGGCGTTGGGATATCGTCCGCCTCCGGGGTCGCTCGCCGCTGACGCGCAAGCTGCTGCTTCGAAGCATCCGAAGGGGGTTGAAGGTGTGCCTAAGCCACCTAAGGAAGTTTTAACGCAGGAGGCCTTGAAGGATGCAGCCCGTATTGCGTATGTGTCGTCTAAGCTGCGATTTCCAACGATCCTGTTGTGCTCAACGTTCTATGCAATAGCTCCCAGCGCAAATCTTCGTCTAGTTCTAACAGGGGCAGTCCGCAGGGGTCACCTAGGCAAGTCGAGTATGCCTCTATTTCACTTGGCCTTGTGATATCCTTGCTAACGTTGCATTACGCAGGGGCACTCAGCTACCTCACGACGAGTCCGAAGACAAGCGTGACAGCGAACCGATGACCCAAGGTTGGACAATTTCATCACGTCCATGACTAATTCGTTCTCATTTCGCTCGCAGAGGTTGCGCCAACCATCTTATCAGAAGAACACAAAGACCTCGGGAGCCACCCCCCTTCCGGTAACATCGCTTCTACGGCCGAGTCCTTGGCAGACAAGACTAAGGATGACGGAGGGGATGCATTGCCTCCTGCTACGATAAGTGAGGACAAGGAGGCAGGCCCGCCCCTCGCGAGCGCCATGGAGAAATTGATACTCAAAGACGACCAAGACCATTCGACAAAAGGTTTGTATTTTTCTATCTCCTTCGCTCTTTTGATTCTGATAGTGTACCGCCCCTAGAGGTCGATACGGAAGCTCTGTCTGCGACTCCTCCGCAAGCTGACACCGCTACTTCTACGGCTCGATCAGAACGAGACTGACGGTGGAGAAGCCGCACTGCTTATGTGAGCCCGGTCTTTGTCCATGAGTTTCTCTTGTTTTTCGAAATGATTTTTATGGTGGGTGGATCACCTGTTGATTCAAGCGGTTAAGCTAACTTGATTGCAGTGCCTGTTAATGAATTTACGATACTTACTGAATAATCAACTAGCAAGCTTTAATGTAGATTGGTACGTTGTCCGAGATCATAGTTAGTCATGTATAACCATACTCCATATTTCATGCCTCGATAGTGACGCAGACGTATCTTGCTTGTCCCTGCTCGGCGGCAAAATTTACATCCTGTTTGAACCCTGCATAAAATTGACGAGTCGCATTCTAGCTCTAACGATATCCACGGCTCTGCATATATATACATGTGCCCCCTCCGCCGTTCCTCCACGAAATATCGACTCTCATCGAAGCTTACCGCACGCCGAACTTTGTAAAGCGCCCCCGCCAGCTCTTTCAATTTGGTAGCTTATCTCCTTGATTGTTACAGACCCTGACTTACGGCCGCCATTTGCTTATAAAGGGCGCACGTTATCAGCTCCCGCCGTATTTTATCAATTGGCCGCCTGGGCCGCCTCTATCTTTCTTTATGTGGAACCCCCTGCCCGCCCCTGGGCCCTGGCTCATACTCAGGGTCTCTGATAACCTTTTTGATAACTCGCTTCGCTGACACGAGCTTCAGACTCTTCATCGACCACTAATTCTAATTCGGCTCCGGATGGGCGAAATCGGCATCGGGCCAGGCCACTGGCTTGGTCGTGCACTTTCCTGCTTTCAGCAGACTTGTCAGCGCATGCTGCCACTAGCTCGGCCGACTGTCCAATCTAGTATCGTGGGCACTGCGAAGCGTTATCTCAATCTAGGCTTGCACGCCGCCTTATCATCGACTACTCCGACGAAGCGAAGCGTGGTGTGCAGGCTTATCTTCCCATCTCAAATGCGCGCATTAACATTCTTCCACATAGAGATACGGCCGAGGTTCAAAACCCGGGTAAGAGTCCGGATACAGCGTGGACGAGCTCCTTCGTTCTTCTCCCTCAATTATCTCTCACGCGACCTGATTGTCGGTGATGTCGACCTCTACTAAATGGTGGAAACCTTCGTCATGGGCGTTAGAGCCATCCCAGTCGACTTTCGGACCGAATGGTCGATGGAGTAACAGCGATATGGATCCCGTCCCACCCAACAGGAGGACTTGGGATAGCTGGAGTTATGTCGCGTATTGGGTTTCCGATGCGACCAACACTGCCGTATGGGGACTTGCTGGATCTATGTTGGCAGTAGGATTGTCGTGGTGAGTTCCTCGTTGCGAGTTGAAGACCTTGCGCAGAACCGAATCTTTGTGATACAGGAGACAAGCACTCCCTGCGATCGCTTTGGGTCTTATCCTCATTTCCATAGTCATGGTGCTCAATGGGACAATGGGTGCTCGCCTTCGCGTCGCGTTTCCTGTGCTCAACCGGTCGTCATTTGGGTTCTGGTTCAGCTACTTTAGCGTGATTAGTCGCATTGTGCTGGCTATGTTTTGGTTTGGAATTCAGGTATGCAGCCATTTCTTGAAGCCGTGGTCATCATGCTGAACCTCTTGCTGTCAGACGTATATCGGCTCTGAATGCTTGTATCAGATGCTCAAGGCCATCTGGCCTAGCATCGCTCACCTCCCCAATCATCTGTCACCCAAAGCGCATATAACTACAGCCGGTACGTAATGTCTAGCATCCCCGTTATGACTTATGAACCTTCGTCACATTACTAGGGGTCATGTGTTATTTCCTCTACTGGTTGATGCAATTCCCATTCATGTTACTGTCTCCCCATCGCATCCGTTACTTCTTCATGGTCAAGTCTATCGTCGTCCCTATTTCCTGGCTAGCTATTCTCGCTTGGAGCATTCACAAGGTCCCCGTGTCGGTCAGCTTGAACGCTAAACATACTTCTCTCCACGGGACCGAACTTTCTTGGGCCTGGTTGAGCGCATTAAACAGTGCACTTGGCATATATTCCACACTCTCGGTTAACATTCCCGATTTTACGAGGTATGCCAAAACAGAAAGATCGTAAGTTCGTTGACTCCTCGGGTTGCCCTGCAAGCTGATTGAAATTTGAATTGGCACTCCTTCGCAGACAATACGTTCAAATAATTATCATCCCAGTTATCTTCACTCTCTGTGGGTTCATCGGCATTGCCGTAACGTCAGCTGGCGAAGTCCTCTACGGTGAAACCCTCTGGGACCCTCTGACACTCATCGACCGCTGGGATAACCGAGCCGCAGCCTTTTTCGCAGCGTTCTCATTTTGCCTCACCACAATCGGCACGAATATCTCTGCGAATAGTCTCAGCGCTGCGAACGACATGACGGTATTGTTCCCGCAATATATCAACATCAGGAGGGGACAAATATTGTGTGCGTTGCTGGGTGGGTGGGCTTTGGCGCCATGGGAGATATTGGCGTCGGCGAGTGGTTTTTTGGCATTCATGAATGGGTATACAGTGTTTTTAGGTCCGTTCGCTGGGATTATGGTTGCGGATGTGAGTCGATTCCTTTACGTGTCTAATCGTGGTATTTGAACGCTGACGGGCGAATGCAGTATTGGATCGTACACAAATGCAACGTCGACGTGCCGGACATGTTTGATCCCAATGGGAGATATAAGTATTGGAACGGGATAGTGAGCAGTTCATCCTCTCTCAAGTTTTCAGTTTTGTTTACGTATCTTTATTTCAGAACTGGAGGGCTGCATTGGCGTTGCTAGTTTCAGTGCCGCCCAGCTTCCCTGGTCTCATCATGAGTATTAACACATCAATACACGTCGGACATGTGCGCCATATATTTGACATCGCATGGCTTTATGGGGTATGTTTTGCCTTGTCTGTCTGCTCCCGTCCAGCCGTTTATCCCGTGTCTACGATTAGTTCTTCAGTGCCCTTATCACATACACTCTCGCATCGAAGTTGTTCCCAGCACGCGAGACTTTCTTGAACGCGCCTATTCTAGGCTACGAAGAAGGGGATAAACATGAATATGGGAGTCTCTCCTTGCCGGAGAAGTCGGATGAGTCTAGCGTCGACGTGAAGGAAGTGTCTGTTTGAATGTTTTTCTCTGGTTCTATGTCCCTTCCGTATGTTTGTAGAATATAGAAGAATAGAGTGTACCTTACCTCCTAGGAAGACCCTGATTACCCCTGCATCAAAAATCTTTTCCGTTCACGTGAAGTGTTTTCCGTGAGTTAGGGTCTCGCGGGCGTCGAGACCTTGCTCCCAAAATTTCCCTCCATGCTCGTCCGGTTACGAACGGTGCAGAGATGTCGCTTGCCGCCAATTCAACGGTTTGTGACTAACCAGGCTCTGGCGACAAACCCTGTTCCTCACCCGGATTACCCTCCCTTTCTTGCACGAGTAGGACTTAACCGTCCTGGTCGTCTGACCGTCCTCCCAGCCCCCCTCCCGAAGAATGCTTCGTCACCCACCAACGACATCTGGTTCACCGACTCGTCCACGCAAGAATTCGTCGCGGTGATTGATGCTTGCTTGCACAACCTATACGATGTCCCCCGTGCCAAGCAGATTTTCGAGAGGCTCAAGAAACAATCGGCGCACGTACTGGAGCCACGGCTTTTCAATAACCTGCTGGAGTCTTATATTGGGATGGTCGGAAAGGACGTGGATAATAGGCCGTATTGGTTGGCAGAGGCGTGGAAGCTCTACCAGTCCATGGAAAGCTCCGCCATAGAGAAGATAGCGCCCACTGCGTCGACATACGCGTTGATGCTTCTTGCATGGCTGAGGCAAGTCATAGCTAGGGATGTAACTGGAATCAGTGCTGATTCGCGTACAGATTTAACCCGGAGTCGACCGACGCTGTTCGATGCGATGTTGCGCAGGCACCTATGGCGCTTCTCTCCAATATCGTCGAGCGGGAGATAGACGTTTCGACGGTGGTCGCAGATCGTGTTTTCGAGTCTGACGAGGAGGCTGCCAGTGCTATCAAGCTGCTTTCCAAAGCAGCAGTCGATCTGAACCTTTCGAAGGTCGTTTCCGAGCTCGGACAGACGGAGGCAATCGGTTCAACGTACTTGGATCCTCTTGAAGGTGTTCCGGAGGTCAGGCCAGTCTTTGCGTCCAAATTGAAGCAAAAGGTGTGTTTTTATTTGTCCTTCGGCTTTTCTATCTTATTCATTCGCCACAGAAAGCCGCTGGGGATAGTGCGGAGCCAACTAAGGCGGAGATACCATTCAACCTCACTAACCTCCGAAATCATCTTGCCGACGTGGTACTTGCGCGACGCGTTCTCCCTGCTGAACTTACCGCGCGCCAAAAGCTTTTGGAGGAATCCGTCTACGACGTTGCTGTGGCGCGATTGAAACACCAGGCCGAGCGCTTTGCAGAACTTGGGATCAATAGCGGCGTCCTTAAGACCCCCGACCTCCAGAAATGGATGTGGGAGTGGCACACCAAGCTACAAGAACGCCTATCAATCGCTATCAAGGACATCGTCACCGCAGAGCTAGATAGAACCCCGAAAAGAGGCCCTAACCCCAATAAATTTCCTCTCTCTCCTTTCTTGCAACTCGTGAAGCCGGAGAAACTATCTCTCATCACGATATTAGAGATTATGAGACTGCAAGGTACTGGTGGTGTATCAGATGGGATGAAGACTGCGCGTGCTTTGATTGGTGTCGGCAGGTCTGTGGAGAATGAGTACAAAGCGCAGATGAGCAAGAAGAGCTCCCTGGTCATACCGTCTAGCAGCGTCGACTCCACAAATGCCTCCTCATCCGATCCCGAAGCTACGGATGTAGATGGGCCGACGGACGGACGGACGGGTGCCCCAGACGCGCAATTTTTCCACAAATACAAATATGGAGACTTGCAAGCTCGGCGCATGGCGGCAAAGGAATATATGGAGCATGGTGAGAGTTGGACTGCCGAATGGACTCAATCGGTTCGGTTGAAGATCGGGAGTATTCTTGTGGAGTGTCTGATGGATGTTGCTGAGGTCGAGAGGACTGGTGTCGATCCTAAGACCGGAGCCGTTGTGTGAGTATCCCATCCCGTTCGTCTGTCGCATGATTGCTTACCGTGGATGTATGTTCTAGATCTGAAGTTCAACCCGCCTTCTTCCACTCTTATGAATACATCCGTGGTCAGAAACTTGGTGTTATCCGTTTGAACCCCGTTGTTGCGGAGCGGCTGGCTAAGGACGGTCTTCGAGAAACTCTGCACCCCCGACATCTTCCAATGCTGGTAAAGCCGAAACCATGGCTGAATCACGACCAAGGAGGATATTTCTACAACAAGAGTACGTGTTGATTTCTTATTCTGTCGACGGTGATGTTAACTGTTGGCACAAGCATCGGCTATGCGTTTCAAGGACTCGGTTGAGCAGCTTGCCTATCTCAAACACGCATCTCAGCTTGGCAACGTCGAACTCGTTTACGCGGGCCTTGATGTTTTGGGCTCGACTCCGTGGAAGATCAACAAATCCGTATTTGAGGTCGTCCTCGCTGTGTGGAACTCGGGCGTTCGTCTTGGAAAGATGCCGCCCGCAGTGTTCGATCAACCAGAGCCAGAGCGTCCAGATGACTATGAAACTAATTTGAAGGCTCGGAATGTGTATCTCGTCCGGCAGCGAGCTTATACTCAGGCCAAAGCAAATAGTCATAGTGACCGATGCAACGTTAACTATAAGATTGAAATTGCTAGAGCGGTGCGTGCTTTTCAATACATCGCAACTTGAGAAGCGTCGGTTAATGATTAAACTACAGTTCCTAGGCGACACCATCTACCTACCCCATAATCTAGACTTCCGCGGCCGTGCTTATCCCATACCCCCGCATCTAAACCACATTGGCGATGATCTGTCTCGTGGCCTTCTCAAGTTTGCCGAAGCAAAACCTCTAGGCGAGCGGGGTCTCCGGTGGGTGAAGATACATCTGGCCAATTTGTACGGCTATGATAAAGCGAGCTTTGATGAACGCGTCGAGTTCGTCATGGAGCGATTGGACGACGTGTTCGACAGCGCCACCCGACCACTTGACGTACGCCTAGTTTGTTTGGATAATATTTTCAATCACTGATTCCCTTTTAGGGACGTCGCTGGTGGACTCAAGCCGATGACCCATGGCAATGTCTTGCGACTTGCATGGAGTTGCACGCGGCCCTAACCTCTCCCGATCCTCACGCTTACGAGTCTTCCCTCCCAGTCCACCAAGACGGTACCTGTAATGGACTTCAGCACTACGCCGCTCTTGGAGGTGACGCTCGGGGCGCTGCACAAGTCAATCTCAGTGCTGCCGATCGTCCATCTGACGTCTACACTTACGTAGGAAACATGGTTGAGGATCTTCTTGAGCGAGATGCTGAAATGGGTGACAAATACGGTCTAATGCTTCGTGGCAAGATTACTAGGAAAGTCGTCAAACAGACTGTAAGCCAGAGGCCCTTCACCTTTCTTCCATGGCTGAACACTCTGACCTACGTAGGTTATGACAACTGTTTACGGTGTCACTTTTATTGGCGCTCGAGAGCAGATCGAAAAACAGCTTAGAGATAGCAAAGACATTCCTGACGAAGAGTGTTGGATGGCGTCTGTTTACCTTGCTAGAAAGGTACGCTTGTCGCCATCAATCGCCAGCATTGCTCTAATCAAAGTGCATCCCAGGTCCTTACCTGCATTGGTGACCTTTTCACAGGTGCCAATGACATCCAAAACTGGCTCAATCTCTCTGCACGCATTATTTCTAAGTCGATCCCAGGAGAGCGAATTCCCGAAGCCATCAAGCAGCACACCTCTAAGAGCCGCAACAAGACTCCCACCCTACCTCAGGAAAGGCTAAGAAAGGAGCAAATGACTTCTGTTGTTTGGACGACGCCGCTGGGATTGCCTATTGTGCAACCATACAGGAAACCCAAGCGCAAGCAGATCATGACGTCCTTGCAGACTGTGTTCATCTCAGATCCTAATTCTCCAGCGGAAGGTAAGTGCAGCGGATGATACCTCCGTAGGCTTAGGCTGATGGTTACTCAGTCAATTCGATGAAACAAGCCTCTGCCTTCCCTCCCAACTTCATCCACAGCTTGGACGCTACCCACATGATGTTAACGGCTCTCGAATGCAGGGTATGCGTCTTACCTGGTCTACAATGTTGTCATGTTAATACTCTTCCCTAGGCTCAAGGCTTGACGTTTGCGTCTGTTCACGACTCGTATTGGACCCATGCTTGCAGCATCGACAATATGTCGGAAATCATTCGCGATACTTTCATTGCCCTGCATTCCTCTGATGTACTCGTCAAACTTCAAGAAGAGGTTTGTAGTTATCTTCTCAACGCCGGCTGTCATCACTCATCCCTCACCCAGTTCATGGAACGGTACAAAGGCTACAAGGTCCCTTTGGTCTATCTCCGGTCCACGCGCCTACTCAGGCAACTTAAAGATGCTGGAGCTAGAATCGTTGCAACCCCCGAACAAGCGAAATCGCTCGATGGAATCAAGGACTTAGTAGTCGTTTCGGAAACTGAAAAGCCCACGGTAGAAGAGGCTGAAACCTCCGGTGCGCTAGAGGAACTTCAAAGTATGCTGGAAACTCTCCAACAAGAAGAAAAAGCCCTTACTCAGTCCACTACTACGAAGAAGAAATCTTCAATAAGTGGCGAAACACCCGATTCTTCCAAATCACTCGTTGATATGCTACTTGATGAGGGTGCACACGAATCGGAGGAGGAGGAAGACGAAGACGAAGAAGAGGAAAACCCACGCACAAAATCGGCCAAGCAGAGAAAAGCAAAGACGGATGCAGCCACTATCACCCTCTTTGGCAAGTTTATAGACTTGACAGATATCCTCCCTCCACTGCCGAAGAAAGGTGATTTCAATGTCGAAGCGATTAAGAAATCGCAATACTTCTTCTCGTAATTTCTCCTCTGTTTGCATCACGTTGTCATCCTTGCACTGTTCATTGCTGCATCGCTTCATCTAGATACCTCATCTCCCCATCTTGCATAATATGTATTCGTAAGGTTAAATTAATTAATGCATGTAGTCCATCTCAAGCTCGTCTCGTGGCGAACGCAGAAAACTAGACGGATACGAGGTGAGCGCTTGAGCTATTGTATGCCTTCTTCCATACACAGTATGAAGTTATGGTACGGTGATGCTCGCGATCGTAGTGGATACAACAGGCAGCTGGCCGCTTCCGACCAGAGACATCAGAGCTGATTTATTACCAGCTAGTCGCGACAACAGAGTTGCCATCGAGCAGGAAAAGAGCTGGGCGTGAATGATGTCAAAGCGTAGGCCACCTCAACTACCATCTAACTACTAACCGCTACGTAGCATTAAATAACCACTACTACTACCTACATCGAATGAAGATTCTAAACATTTCTGTATTCAAATGCTGGGTTCCCTGGTTCTGACGTATCTATAATACTCTTCGTGAAACCAGGCTCCTCGGTTCTTTGTCTAGCTTCTTCGACCGACAGAACCTCCACGTCTACGAGATTCAGAGACTTCTTGAGGTATGGTGCGATCACTTTCAGGATTGTACTTTCAGAGAAAGGGAGTGTCCGACGGAATGCGATTTGGGCGCCAAATTGCGCCATACGTTTCTGGAGAGGAGATGACCACTGAATCAATCTGTGTACCACTAGATGAGACCTACCTTGAAGGCCTGGATGAAAGGCATAGCACGCTTATCCTTGATGAGTCCCCGGGCAGTCAACAACTCCTTGACCTTCGCATCATCAACTTTATCCGTCTCCTCCGAATACGCGTCTGTCACAACCCCTACACACGCGTCTTGCCATTCGGGGAACGCGGTAGCCACATAGATCCTTACACTCTTTGGTTTCTTCGGGTCAAACGGCGGCGCACTACCAGGATTCTTCCCCTTGGTTCGGCTCATCATCTTAACCAACGCGACCTCGGCATCCCTAATGGTCTTGATCAATCCGCGCATATACTGCCCGCTTTCGATTATGGAGCGATCCACAGCGTCGACGGGAGTTGGCCAGCGGGCTTGTTGAATGGAGTGAGAAGATTTGAGGAGGCTGGAGTAAATGTGCTCGGCGAAATGGGGGGCAATGGGGGCAGCAAGGAGAGCTGCGACTCGAATCCAGTACATGACAAGGTCGGCGTGCATGCCAATGTCCTGAGTGACTTCGCGGTACCAGTCGCGAGCAGTTTGCAACTCGTAGAAACCATATTTTAGGGCATCTTTGTAGTTTGTACTGACGAAGATGTGAATATATGCATTCATAAGAACGGTCGTGGGGGCACTTACGCTTCATAATGGCCTTGCGTGATGTTAATTAGGTCGTTAATCTCGTGCTCAAAGACCTTGTCATGATATGAATCCTTGGGTCCATGTCGGAGATTGGCCTCATCCTTAACCATTTCCTCACACCAGCCCAACAGTGTATGCACTCGCAAAATATTCGCATTCGCTGTCTTCTCATCGAAATTCGCATCCTCGACACCATCACCCGCATCCGCCAAACTCAATCTCGTAGCATCCGCACCAAACTTCTCTATCGCCTCCTTCAAAGTCATAGAGTTCCCCGTGCTCTTACTCATCTTCTTCCCGTTCAACAACAGATGTCCGTTGGTTCGCATACTGAGAGGCCACTTCTCTTCAGGGAAGATGGCGACGTGATTGTACAGGGCAAAGGTGAGATGGTTGGGGACGAGGTCCTTTGCGGAGGAGCGGATGTCGAAAGGATAGAAGTAGGAGTATTCATGTTTGAGGGCATTGGCTTTCTCGAGGGGGAGAGGTGAGGGATCAGGGAATGGACCATCGCAGAATACGTATTCCCAGATTTCGTCGGTCATTTGATCTGCGGTGATACCAAGAGGTCCAGGCTTGCTGCCGTCAATGGATGAGTCTAGATACAGATGGTAAGTAGGATGAAGGTTGCCAGAGGATTGAGCATACCGTGGAGGAGTTGAGCAACAGTATAGTACGCCATGTAGATCGTAGAATCACTCAGCGATTCAACCAAAAATTGAGGATCCCAAGGGAGAACAGAGCCGAGGCCGTACGTACGCGCACATGCCCACTGATTCAGCCAACCAAGGGTCTTCTCGAAGGAATGCCTCGTCTCCGGCGAGTACAACTGCATTTTCGAGAGCAACCTGTCTTTCTGGTGAGCCGGTCACGAAAACAGACGAGGAAAATCGAAAACACACCCTTCAACTTGCTTCCTCCAGTGCTCCTCTCCATAATCCAAATACCATTGATCCATCAACGCAACGACACACTCGTCTGCACTTCTGCTAATCACCAGCCCCTCGGGTTCCGCATACGCAAACGCCTCCCCTGCATCAATCATACTCTTCCTCACCTTCGGCTTGGCATCCACTACGCTCTCTCCCTTAAACTCTCCCACCAGCATAACACCACTGTAGAATCCCTCCTTGTACGCCAACTCCTTCGCCTCCGCCAACTGCTTAACGTCTTTCTGGGATTGAATTTTGAATTGCTTAACGATGGCCGGGGCGGTGAGATCTCCGTATGTTGGGGTGCGGATCACGGGGACTGGATCTATGGATGCCCAAGATGGTTGGATTTTGTAGAATTCGGGCTTCTTGCGGAGATCGGTGAGCGTCTGGAAGTCGTCTGGGGAGTCGGAGGGCACGGAGGTCACAACGCCAGTACCCTATGACATATAGATAAGCTTTCCAGATTTGATGATAATATGTTCACAAACCTTGGTGGCTAAGACGTTGTCCATAGGTAAGA
The DNA here is from genome assembly GCA_032158425.1 of Pleurotus giganteus. NCBI lineage: Eukaryota > Fungi > Basidiomycota > Agaricomycetes > Agaricales > Pleurotaceae > Pleurotus > Pleurotus giganteus. Next base: position 1,364,085 of record JAPEHR010000008.1, on the reverse strand, counting down.
CATACACCTCGGGGTTGATTGCGAAAGGTGCCTTGATCTTGGTACCGACAATTTTGGTGCCATCAATTTCAAGCAGTTGCTGATATTGTCCACGAGGTGTGAAAACGCCCTGGAAAGCCATGTTCCGAGCTGCGCGTTCCGTGCAGAGGTATGCCTCCTTGTCGTTGACAGCATAGACACCATACTTGATGGCGGTTCCAACGAAGCAATTGGTTTGACCGTACCTAGACACGATGCGTGAGAGCAGGACATACTAAGCTTCGAAGAAAGGTACATTGTCTCCGGTCTGAGAGTGGCAGCGACCAAGAATACATCTCGGTCTCCAACCTTTCCTTCGACTGCTGTCTTGGCAGCCTCGCTCCACTCCAAGACGCGCATCTTGACGGCTGTGTACTCCTGAGGCCCGACACCTTCACCGTCCGAACGATCGTGATCCATACACGGCTGGCCATCCTTAGGACTGTATATAGTGTACCGTTCGCCGAATTTGATCTTTCCGAGCTTGTAGAGTTTGTTAACTTGCCATTGTACGAACGCGTCGTAATAAGGATTCGCCGGCGTAGTGAGAAACGATCGGCGCCAGTCGATTCGCGAACCGAATGAGTTGTTATCCACAACGGCGATTGGAGGGAAGTATGTCAACCAATGTAGAGGATCGGCGAACTTTTTGATTTCGGATCGAGGGACTGCAATTGATTCCATGATTTGGAATTGGTATGTGTGTCCAGTGGATTTGGCCTGGAGTTTGCCTTTCTTCGCTTTGGATTTATCCCCCAAAGCGACTTTGATATGCTCCGCGGCAACAGACCCAGGTGCGTCGCTGGTCTCAACGGGAGTCGACCCGACAGCGTCTTCCTCTTCCGCCCTGAGATGTGTTTCCTCATACTTTTCGAATTCCGGGCCAAACAATTCCATCTCACGGATGATCTTGTCTGCGGATGCCTTCGCACAATGTTAAAGCAAGCGGTCCCCTCTGCGACACCAAGCGGCGCACCTTGATAGGCATCCCCGTTACATGAAATCCATGCGGAAACAGAACTCGCTTGCCCAACATTCTCTGGTACCCAGCATTGAATTCAATTTTGGAAATCGTGAAAGCATGACCCAGATGAAGAGATCCGTTCATGTAAGGGTACGGAAAGTTTCCGAACCATTTCGGAAACTTTTGCTTGATTTCTGCTTTCGAAAGACCCGCGATCTCGTCCGGGGAGGGTGCATTGACCTCGAAAACCTTGTCATTCCTCCAGCGCTCCTGATACTGAACCTCGAGTTTCTTCAAGTAGTCTCGTTTGCCTGTCTACGGATTCCGTGATGGTCAGAAGACCAAAATGCCCAGCACAAGACTTCTTTACACGCACCTGGGCAAGTTCAAGGGTTTGGGACATCCTGGCGGTGCTGAGGCTTCGTGAAGCGGTCGTGCAAACTAATGTACAAGGATTTTTAATCCTAATCGGATAAGAAAGTGATTTGAGTATCGTGGATGCCAATCAGTTATGGATGCATCGATAATGGCTAGAGTCGGTATGACTCCCCGTGATCGCAGAAACCAAGAATTCGAGTTTTCTGACTGTGGGAAAACACGACATTGACTGTGAGAGAATAGAACACGCTTGTAGTGACAGACGCGTGATGAAACGCGTCGTCAACCGACGAGCCTAGAGCGCGGCACTCATTGTTGAATCACCATGCCTGGTCCCAGCAACGGGAAGAAGAAACGGAGGACACAAACCAAGTCTCACAAGTCAGTCAAAACAGCCAAATCTAAGGCGAACTCCAATGATACAAGTTCACCGTCGTCACCGTCGCCACAGCAAATCATTACCCCGCCACCATGCGTCGTAGAAACCCTAGGATGCGGGAGCACATATACCGCAGTTGTCCGGGAGACCGACGTTGAAGAGCATCCTTTTACCTTTCAGCATCGTGTCGCCACTCGACCCTATGACGCCGCCTTAATTGGCATCCCAGACCAATTCGAACTGGCTCTCAAACAACCATATATACACGATCCGGGTAATGGCCCTCGTGTCAGGGATACCAGAATGTTTCTTACATCATCGTACTTCGCCCAGAGCCCCGCGCTGGACGACCCGCTATGTGCAGAGTTTGCCCAGGAGGAAGTATTGCAGATGTTGATGACCGTGTTGCCAGAGGATCTGGCTCTGGTGCGTCGTGATTCCTTCCTCTGTGCGACCAAGTTGGCTTAATTGCGTGGTTGGTAGATTCTTTGGTATAACAAGAGTCGCGCGACCAGTCGGATATGCCCCTCATGCCAACGACTTTATCGCCTAGGGGAAACTTTACCGCCGCTCATTGGCGAAGACCATGACGACGCACCTAGACTGCCTCCACCTCAGCTACTGAGAGAGCAGAAAATTAGTGGCTTATGTATGTTACCCTCCAATTGGTTTGGTTGGACTAATGGTCATCCTTAACCAGGCTCACCCGTTTGCTTTGTTGTCGCTTCGTTGAACCATCCTCTTGCGATTAAATCTGCCTGGGGCTGCATGAGCGAGGACATAGACGATCTCAGTTGGGAGTTACTCAACACTGTCGATTCCTCGTCGATCAGTCAAAACAAATCTCAGAATGATCTTGGAGAATACCTCAGTATGCTTGTGAGAATGACGCGACTCCATGATCTAGGACTTGGCCAGTTGTGTGTGCCTGATTTGGATTCGGAGCTGGCTGAGATGGAGAGGAAACTTGCAAGAGTCTCACTGCCTTGATCGTCAAGCCTTTTCATCTCGGGGGTTCTTTGGTGTAACCTTATTGCTTTGGACGGTGAGTCCTCCTGTTCATTCTCTCTCCATCAGCTCAACGTAACGGATGGCGCAGTGCTTTCAACTTGCATCTGTATGACATTTATTGTAGCATTTACTCCCAACATACCAAGTGATTAATACACTCACACTCACATGTGAGCATTACTTCTGAAGCCACTAGGTAACATGATTCCCTCGGTGTCCCCTCGCTACGTTCGCCTCTTCGCTGGGTACACAGCATTTACCAACAGGACAGGAATGGTTAAGCACGACAGACTGTCGCACCTGTCACCCCCATTCCTTCAAGGGCCTTCGACTCAGTCACCGCGTTCTCTCCCTAAATCTAGATCCGTCCTCTACGTAGCTGGGCTGGCGAAATCAAGAGTACTATGCGTGGGACCAAGCATGGAGTGGAAGAGTGGGACCACTGGTGATGTACAGCAACCAGCTAAAGAAAGATATTGACTATTGTAGTATTACACATGTGTGTTCTAAAGCATTGCATTACAGAGGCACTGCTATGGTACAAGCATGAAAGAATGAATCACGGACACGTCAGTCCTGCTGTGCGGTCGGCAAAGGGGGCAAAGGTATACTAGGAGAGTCGCTTGAAGGAGGACTCCTCACCGGAGTGGACCTCCGTGAAAGGGCTGGCCTTACAGCCTCGGAAGGGCGAGATGGCAGTCCTAAGCCAGGAGGACGGCGAGGACTACCAGATGGCGATAGTGATCTGTTGGCTGTCAACATCCTTGACGTGTCGGCGTTCGTGACAGTCGAGAGGTTCGATGGGATTCGAGTGGGTGGCTTCACGCGGAAACTAGACACAGGAGATATCAGCGCAAGAACGGGGGGCTTCTCGGGGAGTTCTAGAATGCTGCTTGTAGCAGATTCATGTCTAGAGTTCAGGCGACTGAATCGACGGGATGTTGGTCGAATTTGGGCTGCTGGAAGCTCGCGAAGGTCGAGGACGGTCTGCGAAGATTGCCTTCTGCTAACAGTCACGGTGAAGATGGATGAAACACGCGAGAGGTCGTCGGCGTCCTTGTCATTTGAAATCATCGAAAGAGATGGGACTGCTCGAATATGCTTCGTGGTGGTAGGGGATTCTGGGAAGGCTGGAATGCCAGTGAAGGAGACGATCTCAGAACGCGGGCCTTTCTCCAAATCGCTAGGAAGAGTGCAAGGTGCGAAGCCAAGTCTCTCAAGGGCCCGTTCCACTTCCACTAGCCATGGGTGCCGCGGTTAGATCACGATGGTCTTTGCCATACAAGAAGCGGACGTACAGAATTGCGCGAGCCCTTTCCCAAACTGTGTCCGACAAACGATTCCGGTGACCAAAGTAGTGACAGTGAATATGTACGAAGTGATGGTGATCGTCGCAAAGAACGGCCAGGTGCCGAATATGAACCCATATATCTGGCTGGTGAACAGTGCTGTGGCAAGCACAAAAGGTACGATGCCAATGCCGATGAAGATACAGAACAGGACGCGGCACTCTTTGCGGATAGATATCCAACCCTATGAGGAATCGATCATTGAGCATAAAACCATGGTGAAAGGAACGTACAGTCGTCAACCACGGCAATTCCAGCTATGAGAAAATGCTGAGAGTGTGTCCAATGCCAAGGTTATCCGTACATACCACGAGACTGACAATTACGAAGGCTAGATAGACTTCGATATGATCAGTAATGCTCCTTAAGTGACCAGTAGTAATCTTGTTGAGCCAGATGGCGGCCGAAGCGATGTTGAAGAAAGCCGCAAGGTGCAAGCTAGCAAAGAATAGCGAGACGAGCTATATGCGCCAAATATCAGTATCATTCGATGGGTGCGTTTGGACAACATGCCTTGTAGATATGCCGGACGGTACTTGGCACAGAGACACGAGCCACTGATCTCTTCGAGTAGGTCTATATTTACAGGATGAATATCATCAGGCTCTAGGCCTTTAGGGATGAATCTATCACCACCAACCTTGAATATTTCAATCGTCAAGTATGCGAATGCGAATGTCGACATGGCGTTGATGAAGACGATTGGGGTCTGCGACGATAAGGTGAGAAACAGGATTTCCACAGGCAAGCGTGTATTGACGCACAGCGTGACGAGCCCTGAGGTCCCACCAATCACCTAAAACGTCGGTACCACCGCAGGACCCAAATACAATGTGTCGCCGATACATTGAAAACCAGGACTTTGCAGTTTGTATACGGGCTCCAGCCCAAGCCGTGCCAAGAATATGCGCAGCCAGTGCAGCAACACTACATTCGGAGGTAATGATCAGTACGGGAAAGTAAAACCCAAGAATCTCGTACAGGTGAGGAATCGACTCGTTGACTACCTGGATCAAGAGGTGAGAACTGTTGAGGATGAAGGATAGTGAACTCACCGTCCACATAGAAACAAAGAAAAGCCAAGCATGGAACGCCAGAGTTACCATGTCCTCTCGCTTCGCATCCTTGAGACTATTCAGGGAAAATTAACGAAATTTTGCATCTGCTAATTGCAACCACTCACGTATCATTAAGCCAAACCATCGACCGTACACATTGTAGAGACAGAACGGTGTCTTCCCCAACCCTAACACCAGTCAACTGGCTTCCTTCGAAGGCGGGGGAGACTGCTACGCTGCGCTTAGATATATGCTTGAAAATATGAGTTCCCCAAGGGCATCCACAGCATGAAACAGCAAAGATACCTTAGGAATAAGGTGTTCATTCTGAAGGAATAAGTCGTTGAGCTCGGTCAGATTTAGTCCGCCAAATATTTGCGTCGACGCGGCTGCTTGAGGATCTTCGGCAGCCGGCACCTTGGAACAAACCGGCAGGACACCATTGGTCACAGTGCAAACTTCGAGTGAACCACCGGTTACTATAGGGAAACCTTCAATGCCCGCTGCAGAAAGCATGGCTGATGTCAAGGTAACGGCCATGCTGTTGTCGCGATATGCAATTCCTTGAAGGACAATAAGGACGAAGGAGACGATGAGGGATAGGATGAAGAATAATGTTATGCATGGTGTAGCTATAATGCGGGCCCACTGTGGGCAAGAGGCCGGTCAGCGTCCGGGCGGGGCGGAGCGTGGTCTGCCCGCCACTATGCTACTGAACCACTCACCAGAAGCCTGACTCTCTTATGACGGAGATACTTTGTGAAGCGACCTGGTGCGCGTGGAGGGAGAGAAGGCGACATATCGCCTCAAACTATGAAAGGACGATCCGGTCGTAGGGAGAAGAACGAAAGGCAAGACGCCTGCGCCGAAAGGATTGAGGGAGCAAAGGTGCTGGCTCCTGGAGGTAAAAATGAAAGCCTCACTGGGCGACTAATCCTAGGCCCGCAGGTTCAAAGGTTGAAACTTGTAAAGCACTGACGTCGGACCTAGCCTGCACTTGTGAAAGTTCATGATAAACTCACCCTGCTTAATAAATTGACAACTGACTGTCACCGCCTCCAAGCGGACACGACAGGAGTTGCCTAGCACGGCGACCGAGTTCTGCCTCCTACCGTGGCGAGGAGGGGGAACTGACGGGCTGCCAGAGCCGTTGAGATGGGGGAGATGAGAGAAGAACTCAGGGTAAACAACACGCTTCGTCACGGCAGCTGCTCGTAGGCGGAGATAATGGATATCATTACAGCCCAGGCACACCTGGAGCGTCATCCCAGACGAGGTTCATGGCAAGGTTGCACCGTTGCACCGTGATTCGTGACTGTGATAGCTTTCAGATTTGACACAACGGTGAGCCCAGAAATGCCCGGACTTGAGACTTACAAGCATTTGAGACCCATGCAGACCCATTATCGACCTTTCCTTGCATCATATCCACTAACAAGTGCGATCGCAGTGAGCTGCAGTTGTGGGACAAAATTAAAGCCACGTTGGTATGAAGGCACCCTGTCAGGGAAACCGTTTCCAAGCAGGACAATCTTTTATGAGTAACAACCATCAGCAACCCTATTATCCAATTTATGAACTTACAGAATTGAGCAAAATCGAGGCACTATTATATTTGCGGTCAGAGGGATCAAGCAAGGGGAACCATTCGCCTCGCCCATTTACTTCTTGCTTGAAAAGGAGTCCTTCTCATTCAGAATCAGCCACAAGTTCCCAGCGAACGCTGCGCACAATGGCAGACTACCTCCGCTGCAGCGCGGAAAATCTTCCTTCATCGGCATAAGTATACAGTCGGGTTCCGTACATGTGTCGGGCTTCGATGGGCCACATTTCCGAGATATATCGCAGGGATTTGAAAGGGAAAGCATTTACGCGAGGATATTAGATGTAGAACGGGAGCACAAAGCGACGAAAACATTGCATGCGAGTTACAGATGAGTGGAAGAAAGAAAATGCTACGAACACAGTAGAAAAGCAGTAATTAAATCGTGGCGAAGATGGATAGAGGGCGCTTGAAGGTCTTACATAGGGATGACGGGATGATGCGTCTGTTCTACAGAATAATAGAAAGCTAAGAACGAAAAAAGGTGGTACAAGCTTCCGATAAACCATAAAAGTCCCAAAGAGGATAAAAATCAACCAAGAAACGAACTAGATGGACCACAAAGCGTTATACTTTTTCGTTCAGCCGGTCGCAGAGGTCGAGGGAGGGTGCAGCAGGCTAGGATTTCCAAAGCGGGCACGTCCGGTCATCCTTATTTGTCTCCAGAAATGATCCCCTCGATGCTCAGCACGTGCTTCCTCTGCCCCTCACCGCTGCCAGCTCCCGAGATAGAGTCAGCCCGACCCCTTCCACCTCCATTCTTCTCCTCTTCTTCATCGTCTCTAGAGTATGAGCGACTGCTACTCCTTAGTTGGATAGTCGTGTAAGCCCCACCTGCACCGCCAGTGCTAGCTGAGGGTGCCATATGTGCATTAGATTGCATGGGGGGCGATGACAATGGTAACGTCAACAATGGCGCTTGGCCCTGGCCATGCCCAGGTGAAGGGAGTCCAGGACCCACGCTTTCATGAGACGATGTCCTCATAGGTGGCAACTGTATCCTTCCACCTGATGGTCCAGCTGGCCCTGCACCTGAAGTGCCGTATTCTCCACCCCAACTAGTGCTTGCGGCAGGTGTGCCCCAGGTCGCGCCGGAGGCAGCTTCAGCCTGGGGTCCTGGTGCACTATGAACAGGACCAGGAGTGGGTGCGCTAGTTGGTGGCGGGCCGTACGCATATGAATACTGGGGGTGTGGATAGTACTGCACATAAGTGGGTGGCCTGTGCATGGCGGGTGGTGGACCATGTATAGCGCCAACGGGAGGTGGGGGACTCGCTGCACTAGGCGCGGCTGCATTAGGTGAACCGGCGCCGCCTGGTGCCGTACTTGGAGCTGCCGTTTGCGAGGCTGGGTGGTACGGTGCTGTACCTACCTGATGCCCTGGAGTCTGACCCTGCGATTGGCTGGGAGCTTGCGCAGGGGTGGTCGGGAGGGGTTGAGGACCTCCATGCTGTGGTGGCTGCATGCTTTGCTGTGGTTGTTGTTGAGCATGGCTTTGATCATAGTAACCTGTGTAACCATAATCGTATCTCGCGATAGGCGGCGGCATACCATATGCAGGATGATGAGGGGCGGAAGGATGTATCTGGGGAACACCATAGGCATGCTGTGGAGGCCCCATTCCTGGGTGAGGGTAGTGTGCGGGGGGTGGGTGCCCATGGGGATCGTACATCGGGGGTGCCCAGCCGGGATATGGTTGGGCATATCCTGGAGGAGGAGGAGCGTGCATTTGTGGAGCATGCCCAGGCGGTGGCATGCTCATATGCATCGGTTGATGTTGCTGCGGATACTGGGGATGACCATAATGCACGTATGGAGGTGGATATGCTCCTGGCGTTGGAGGCAAGTAACCTTGCTGGCTCATATCGTAGGTATAACCTCGCTGGTCATACATACCTCCGGGAGTGCCGACAGGAACCCCCATGGTTGACCCACCACCGTGTCCACCCATGGTCTGTTGTTGCTGTTGACCTGGTTGAACCTGAGTAGCCGCTGAGGGCGTCGCGCTGGCACCTCCTTCCGTTAAAGGTTGACTTGGGGTCGAGGCCTCCGCAGCTTGTTGAGGCTGAGATTGGATCATGGGAGGTTGAGGAGGTATGATTGCTGCTTTAATAACTCAGCACTCGGACAGGGTCGAGCTTTGGAAAGATAGACTTACGGTGTTGACCACCCTGATAGTGTGCGCCAGCAGCTGGAGGGTGTTGCAGATGTTGCTGGTGCATTGGTGGGGGCGGGGGCATCATCTGCACAGCTGGCATCTGCGCGCCGTGCGTTGGAGGCGGCGGAGGAGGTTGGAAACCTGCGACTGGGCCAGGAGCGCCTTGCTGAGGAGGGCCTTGCACTTGTTGCGGGATCGGTTGTGGCTGAGCCTGAGCTGAGGCGTGCGGTTGTGGCGCGCTAACATGAGTCGCACCAGGCGGGGGAGGAATAACAACGTGTTGAGAGGGTCCTGCAGGAGGAAAGCCAGCAGCCTGAGTGGGAACACCTGCAGCATTGACCTTCTGTGCTCCAGGAGGAGGTGGGATAATCTGTGTCGACGCGACGCTGGGGTCCAGCTGCCCGACAGGCGGCCACGATGTGTGCACAGAAGGCCCTATGACGACGCCAGGACCAATCGGGGGAACTCCCATTCCCACTCCAACTGCCAATCCGCCTTGCATTCCACCGCTCCCCATACTAGGCTGCATGCCACCCAAACTACTACTATTGCCTCCCGACGTCCCCGGTGACGCATCATTATCCACGGGTGGGATACTCGTATCATGAGTGTGTATCTCTGCGCCGTGATCGTCCACCCTGATTCTCTTCGGCTCTCGTTCGCCGGTCTTTGACAAGGCTGTACCATCGCCGGCACTCGAGTGAGACACTGAAGGTCCATCTCTTCGACCTCTACCGTCGGTTCTATCGAGATCATCATCACCACCGGACTCGTAGCCGCCTCGTCCTCCGTGCCCATGGTGAGACTGCGAGCTAGGGTGCGATGAAGGATGCATAAAGTGATGAGCCTGAGTGGGAGGATGGTGCGAATGGTCGTCTAGTGGATGCTGGAGACCAGGATTTGGTCTCTTCCTAACCCTAATATCCTTACGTATACGAATTTTAATTCCTTGATCAGCGAGCGAACAGGAGAGTGGTGTGGACTCTAACATCGTTGATCAGAGTGTCGCTTAAAAGGAAACTTTGAAAGGAACGCACCCTCCATGCCGGGGAACTTCTTCGCCGTGTACACGTAGAAAGGGGCAGAAAATATCGACTTGCAATGACGAACGGTATTTCCGACAACCTCAAACAAACTCAACTTCAACCTGTAGCTTCCTTCGGTCCTAACACTAAGATCAGGGAAAACAAAGAAGCCGGCATCCTCGTTGTTGTGCTCGGTGTCTTTGAGATGATATAGCGATGAGACAACGGAACCAGTGGTACAGCGTGTGCGACCATCCTGAAAAAGAAAGATCAGTCATTGATCAAAGGCGGCTCTACATGACAGAACATACCTTCAACCAATGCAATTCCGTATCGTCGTCCGGTTTAGCCAAGCTTGCAAACATGAAGTAGTAGGGATTTTGCAAGTACGAGTTCGCATAGCCCGCCGAGACGCCTGATGAATAAGAGCCTATCGAGCGAAAGTCAGTCCAGAGATATATACAACGTTCAGCGAAGAGGGCTAACCGGAATACCCGTAGCCTCCACTACTTCCGTGAGAATGCTGTGGTGCATCGTCTTCGAGATGGCTGGGCCAACGCCGGTTTCATCAACTCAATGTAAACGTCAAACTAATTAGACTCACCGACTGCCTTCGCTCATGGTTGGGCTGCCATCGCCTTCATCACCAGCCCCATGGGCAGAGCTCGCCCTTCTCCTTTGATGCGGTGGAATATTGCTATTATCACCGCCGCGTAATGATGATGATGATGCTGATGATGCGGCTGCTGGTGGTCGATGGTGAGGGTTTCGCTGGTGGGGATCGACGACTCTTAGCTGGACGATTGGGGGTGGGTCGATCGGGCGTCGGTCAGCTATTATCATCCGAGATCAGTACAAAATGTCGTTTGGCTTCACATGAAAGAAGGATATGAATAAAGAAGGGGCAAAAGTGTGGTTGAGATCGAGAAAAATTTGCTACCTTTCCCTCCAACCCCACACATCCTCGCTTGCTTGGGTTCCTGCCGAACCGTCAATTCATATTCCCTGTTTGAATGAGGCAGCATGAAATTGATATCGTAATTGTGTGAATGCGACGAGGTGTACGATGGAGGATGACGATCGTGATTTGAATACGCAGAAGGATATGATGGAGGGAGGGGCATCGGGTATGTGAGCGGGAGCGCGAGTGCCAGCGTCATGTTTCCAGGATATATGATTGATGACAGTGGCAGGCGATAGATGCGACAGGTACGGGTAGATGATGATGTTAATAGAAATCGTCAGCAAATTGTGAGGAAGAACTTCCAAGAGAATGCAGGAGAATGCAAGGGAAGAGGAGACGGGGTAAAGGACGAAGAACAGAAACAAGGTGCGAGGTGAAGAGACTAACAGGACTTCATCAGTCAGTGACTTCGTCAGCATGACCGTGAGCGTGAGTGAGCCTTTCCTCTCCCGTTCTTTCGTCTCTCGTCTCTGGCAGCGGGTGTGAAGAGAGCGGAGCGAAATGGATGGGAATACAGTGAGAGGAATGGTTCATGCGGAAACATGAGTGGATGATGAGGGAGTCGGTGAGAATGATGGGCAAAAAGCGAAACTGATGTTCGGGGGATACGAAGCGAAAAGATGAGGCAGCAAGTGGTGGACAGCCAGTACCAGTGCCTCGGATTCGGGAACAGCACCGATCCATATAAAAATAAAACGGAGGGATTGTGAAAGAGGGCTGAAGCATCCAGCTTAACGAAACTCTTTCCAATCTACTTGGACAAATGGGAGCCAGGATCAAAGAAATGGCCGACGAAAGCTGAAATGAAGTAAGGAAATGAACGTACAGTCGGTCCCTATCATAGGAATAACCTCCTGCCGGCGCTGCTCCTCCCATCATCCCACCAGAAGCATTTCCATGAGCGTGAGCATGGCCTTCTGCTCCGGATGGAGGATCCATCGTATCGTTCCTCGTTCCTGCGGCCGTATGTGATTATGTCGTTGTAATCGCTGAACTAGGTGTCGGTAACGGATACCCGAAACTCGACTAGATGACGTTAACCTGGACGTAGGCGGGGCGAAACCTCTGCAAATCGATGGGCTGAGCAGAGACTGATGACGAGCGTTCACAGTCGCGCAGCAGGCCCTAGCTGTGTTCAGACACTAATCAGTGCTTCCCATCCACGTCAAACAAGAATCCGGCTCATACCTCAGACGTGAAGCGGAGGGTACACGGTCGACTGCCGACGAGACAGCAAACAAGTATGCGGTCGAGCTTCTGGGCAAACCAGAGAGCAGGGAATGCTCACTCCAGGACCAGAGGCCAGGTAATGAAGCAGGAAGAACCCACAAATCGAGTGCTCGGCTGAAATGTACTAGAGCTGCAGGCCAAGTGCCGTGGGAAAAACAAACTAGAGTAAAGTTTCGGAGCAGCTCCTTGGCTCGGCATCGGGTGGACCAGGAACTTGGATACCGCCAGGATGGCGCTGGGCTGCCTGTCTCAGCTAGCCCCCATTTGCTGCTCTCCGCATGCCATTCCGGTTTATCTCCTTGGAAATCAGCCTGACATGCTGGCGCAAGGTATTTAATTTGGCTACGGAGGACATTCGTTTATCCCACACATAGTCAACCGTGGTCCTGAGCCACCTCCAGGGCGTCCGGAAACAGAGAGCCTCAGTATCCGGGTATTCTGATGCCACGCCCACATGATGCTCAATCCAAGCCCCCGTTCAGATATACACAAAATAAGTACTGGTGCAGCTCCACCATTTCGGCGGCGAAACGTCGTTTACGTTAGCCCAGCACCAATATATATAATCTCATCGAGACCGACATCCGAATTGCTGGTGGGCAGTAGTGCGGCGCGTCAATCGGCCTCCGTGCAGGAAGCAGGAGGTAGATCGTGCACCGCGGGATGAGGTGATTCACCTTCTCCCTTGAAACCGTGCTTTTTAGTTCCAACAGCCAGGCTCCGAGTCATACCAGCGACTCTGGATGCTCGCCCTGTACTCAGCTGCGAGCTGGCCGCTGGGATACAACGTAAACGCCACTTCAATGATCCACGTCCAGACCTTTTAACGTCGCTTAATTATGACGCATCGCTTCACTGCCGTCCCTAAGGTTAGCGTACGGTCCAAAACCCCAGAACGTAGGCTCCTCCCTCATGACCTCATCTCCGATTCATCAGCTTGCGGTGGAGCAGGATTACTAGTCCTCCCTCATCGGGTTCCATTATTCACCGTCTTCTACTGACAAACGAGCAGATGAACCTATGGGTACTGATGCGGATTCGAGGTCAGTGCCCCAAAGCCAAATGAGCTCGTTCAATTCCGTCAAGTATCGTGTTCGTTCTAAATTTATACGCACCCCAAAACTCCCTACTCCCCGACACATTGGTCACTTCACTGCTCCCTTCACACAAGATAAAGTTTATGCCACCATCATAATTACCATTATGTACGTGATCACCATGCTTCATCCACGCTGTCCCTTCACCCCAGTCATGCACAGAAGACATGCTCCAATAGATGAGCTACATAATACTTTAACTTTAAAGGCTGTGGACAAAGTTTTGGCGGGATGTGTGGGCGTTAGTCCGTGCTGCGCGCCCATTCTCGCCCATCGATCGTGAGCATTGAATATTGAATGTTGACTCCTGCACGGGCACGATTGTTGACCATGGCGGGGGATCCAAATCTCCCCATCTCCGCATGTTGATCGTTTGTGTGTATCATCTTTCCCGTTTTGTGTGGCTTATCAGGTGGCAAGCAACCACGCTGTGTCGCGATTTTTCGAGCGACCAGCTGGTCTATTGCATGTCTCACCAACTTCACAGTACCCCAACGAAGCGGCTGTCGCACTGCATAATTCTATATGGCCCGAAGATTTAGAGCCATACTCACAGCACAATGTGCTGTGGGGCCGGTCATGCCAATGAGGAGCTATGAAAGCGGTCTCTATTGATCGCACTTCAGATCCTGTCACCGATCGAACAGCGGCTAATCAGGCCTTCAGGGTTAGGTCATAACTGCGGCACCAAGTCCCTCCGAAACTCAACTGAGTACAGCACAGGAGCGACTTCTCGATTATAGTGCACCAGCTTCAGTGCCACACTGCAGAGTTCGTGGCTTCTCATTGACAGGCCACCCAAGCCAACCATCACGTCAGTTCGCATTCTGCCATCCGTGCGTTTATAGGCACCTGAGACCATTTCTGCTGCTAAACGGCTACCTACAGGTGCCTTTCTTCCTCAAGCTGCACCACTCCTAAATCCTAGGGCCCCTGGGCACGCACCAAGGTGACTCTCACGAAGGTCCCTCAACTGGAGGGTGATTCACTCGCCCGGCTGCTGCGCACCGTATAGCGCTTGAACTTACTCCATCTCGGAGCAAACGGTCTGCTTATCCAAGTCTATCAGCTCTGCACTGCTATCAATATTAACAACGCCAACAGCTTCATTGATCATACAATGGTAGAGAAGGAACGTGAAACCTTTCTCACTACCGAGGAGCCCCAATATCCCGAGTCGCAGTATATCTTGGACAGGAGCCTGGATCTCCATGGTCTGCCTCGTTCATCCCTGTCCTTGGGATTTTCTCTTCTCGCCGATTCACTCAAATGACCAACGTTACTGTTGACGACCACAGTCCTCTCATTCGATATGAGCCACCAGATATTTGGTTTAGTGGAAATGGGTCATCAGACCCAGATAATGCTGTTGAGGGGTGCGTCATGCGTCGAACATTGTTTTCATCAGCTGAATTAACACACATTTAGCTACTATCAGCAAACGTTTATGGCATGTCGTACTCAGGACTGCTCTGCTTCGTTCCACACCAGTCGGTGCGCCGTCCTCTTCATCCATGATTTTTGCCATCGATAGGCTTGTACCAAGTTACACTTGATGGCGCCACCCTTGAATTTAATCGGTCTTCCGTGCCTGAATTTTATCATTCCCTCCTCTTCTCCGCAGAGAAGCTGTCTTCCGGCTCGCATAACTTAACGGTGACAAATGCTCAAGATATACTGTACCTCGACGTCGATCAAGTAGGCTTTGCATTATCTGTATTCAGTGGGCAACGCTTACCGCCATCCTGTTTATGTTTAGATCACTTGGACTACAGTCTCTGATATTAATCCTGCCAGCCAACATCGGATCCTACATACCGACCCCCTCCTCCGCTACGAACCGTCATCCGCTTGGGAGCAGATAAACCGCTCAAGGTCATTTGATGGCACCGTTCAGTGAGCTATGTGCACGCACCCACACACTGTGTGCTAATATGCTTCTATGACACCTATCTATCAGCTCCACAGCCTCCGTTAATGCTTCCGTCTCGTTGAACTTCACGGCTAGTCACGCATACTTCACACAGACAACGTAATACTGATGCTGCCTTTAATTCTTAGGGAAACTTTATCGATATTTTTGGTCAAGTCGACTCTGATGCCGGTGTTTACACAGTGCTCCTCGACGATCGAGAACCACTTTCAATGCTACCTGGGATCAGTTTGCTCCCCAAACCCATCTCTATTACTTAGATGGCCTTGCCCCTGGACCTCACACCCTAAAGCTGGTCAACACGCCATCTCGCCCTGGGGAGCGCGTGTATCTCGAATACATCCTCGTCTCTTCTGATGGCTTATTGTCCATTGATGGCTGCAAGTAGATTGATTCCCAGCCAGTAAGCGATATCTTTCATGTTCTTCTTACTGTTCTTCCATACAGATTTCCAGGAGCACGTTGAGCCCACCAAGTACTAGTGGAACCTGCGCGGCTGAAACGTTTAGTGCTCCTGTCGGCGACGGTACTACGAAGTTTAGATCCGGTGAGCCAGATAGCAACAACATCAGCACCGCTGCTGTTGCGGGTATCTCCGTTGCGGCTGTTTTTCTGGTCGCTATTCTCACCATCATGGGCTTCTTGCAGTGGAAGCGAAGCTCCACCAAACGCATCCAACGCGTTCTCCCTCAGGACACCATTCAATCTTCATTTCATACACCGTACATATCCATGGGTCGGTCCTCAATCCACGAAGTCGATGGCAATTACCTTGAGAATGGAGCTCGGCGTCACCATCCATTAGCAGAGAAGGTCTAGTTGACCTAGCACTCGTGTCACAATCAAGTTCTATACGACAACATGAGCTCGCCCTTCAGCATACCAATACCCCTACCTAGAGTAGTCAGAGCGAATGACTTGTTCCAACTGTATTCAGAGAAGATACATAGTGGGCGATGACGATATCGTGCCTTATGGCAGGGAATGCGCTGCCTCATCTCGTTTCTTGCCACGTCGTTTACTTTGTATCTTCGGACGAATATTAACCCTATTCTCCTGACCCCTATCGTATGCCACTTCAACATAAGCTTCCTTCTAGCGTTATGTGCTCCTCGCCAACTATCGTATTGTCTAAGGAGCGGGCATATGACCTTCAAGAAGCAGTTTGAGCTACACAATACTCTTCGCTTTGTCCTGACGATTTTTCGATTAACAGGGGCTCCAAAAAGGGGGAGGATGCCCCACTAATTTGGTGAGCACTGAGCATTATCTGAGGCAAGCAAGGAGGCAAGACCTCTCGCAACATCCGAAGCCAGGACTGATTCCATTACGTCTCAACGGGCGGGTACAAAACTCGATGAGAATCACCTCCACGACACGAGCCTAACAGTATGTGTGATGTGGTCAAAAGTAGTCTCTGCGGTCAATTCACAAAGCGGAAGTTGGGCATTGGCGAACAACACTATGTCGTTAATAAGGAGTTCCACAAAAAGTCATTAGTTGTATTGTCTCAATAAGGGTATCCAAGCACAGATGAGCAAGATGATAGCTCAGAAGGGTGAGCACACAAGGCGACTATATTACTGGACAGGAGTTGTCTTGGGCCAGTTGTCTAGGAAGACGTAGGCATCCTCCGTAGGTGGTACGATCTTCACAAATTTACCTAGCCGTTCGTCTACAAAGTAGAAAGTCAGTGAGGCGGTGATGCGTCGGATGCAAATGGAAAACTGTCGAAGTGATTCGAAAATAGCAACTTACAAATGGGATCGCTTGCTATCGGGGTGAAGTGCTTCAGCTCCCATTTGGTTCCAGCGGCGAGCTCATCTCTTCGCCTCTGCCTCTGTTCGTTCTATCCATCGCAACAGCACGGAATGTCAGACTTATCAGTGTCCTTGTTCCGCCAACAGAAAAGCCATACCTCAATCTTCGTCTTCTCCCTGCTTGCCAGCTCGAAATCACCTTCCCGAATACCCTTCGCCACCAAGTTCCAAAGGTTTCTCGTCTCGAAGTCGCCCATCTCTCCATTCTCACCCCCAGCTACAGCGGTGACCTCTTCCTTAGGTCCCGTCACATCATGGAATGCCTCATCGCCATTGTTGGGCGCATTCTTCAAGAATTTACTTGTCGTGTGCCAGGTACCCTCTACAACATACTCTCGAGCGCTTCCGCCACGTCCGGGTTGAGGAGAGAGAACCGCTTTGAAAGAGTGGCTCTTGCCGGAGAAGTAGCCTTTGCCCTTATACTCGATGTTGCAGACATAGCCTCCTCCAATGATGTAGGAAGTTTCACAAAGTTCTATGTATGGTGAGCCGTACCAAATGCCGTCAATACGAAGCCGAGGAAGCGTTATCAAGTATTCGGTGGTTGTTGACGGAGTTTTGACAGTCAGAATAGCGTGGCCAATCTGCTTAACGATAATCGCGCCGCCTGACGATCAAACATGACAGACTGAGGCTGAAAGAAGAAAAGCATCGATACGTACTGCTGAAGCTCGTCTTCTGGGCATTATGGCCGACAAGCTTCAAACCTTTGGACTTGTTCTCAATCACGTATGCAGTGATTGGCGGGTGGTGCGAGACCTGTTCGACAAGCAAGTCCGTCTTTCCCCTGCCATTCTCATCCGGCCATTGCCCATAGAATAATCTACGAAAGAAACACGATTCGACAAAAATGGCTGGGGGACGATAACTCCACTCACTCGCCGAGTACAGGGTTGAGAGGCCTGAATAATGAATGAATTGACTTTCGGAAGATATCGTAATGTAATGACATACTTTTTCTCTGAGCCCATAGACTCGTTACGGGACGTGTATTGACCTTTGAGTGTGCTCTTCACAGGATTGAGTCCGATGATCTAGAGAATAAATCAAACCACTCACGATGAACCACCGGAGCACGGATAATGCCCGTTCCTCATCACTCTTCGCATCTGCGATCGCAGAGAAGAGCTCAGGACGCTCACACCAATACGCTAGACGTATATGGGTTTAAGACGTACTCATCACCGATATGCTGTAACGTACCGGGAAATTCGGTGAGCGAAACTGGTGACAAAATGAACGGCGGTGCAGTCAACGACGACAAATCTCCAGAGAAGGAGGCAATGCTGTAAAGCCCCTCATGCACAAAAACGTAACAAGAACGGTGCATTAATTGGGATAAAGGTAGTAGATGCGTGGTTAATAGATTAACACGTAAAGGAAGTGAGCCAGAACTCACGACTTCACGAAAGAGGTCCAGCTGCCCCTTTGCGCAGCGGGAACGGCCTGTGGAGATCAGATCAGCTCATTTGCACTAACTCTGACCACCATTCCCCTCCATCGACGATGCCATGCGCCTTGAGCTTATTGACATATTCTCCTGCGCGATATGCTGCAAATGCCTGGACTTGAAGGCGAAAACTCACTTCTCCAGCTTGTTCAGACATGATGCTCTAGGAGTTCAAAAGATCAGGTAAAGTCAAGATTCGCCAAAAACAGGAGATGCAGTCAGAATCGCTGAAAATTGACGGTACGGGAAGATGGAGAGAAGATGGAGGCGTAGATGGAGCGTGGCAGAAGGGAAGAAACAGAGATGGAGCTGGCGAGAGAGAGAGGGAGAGAGCGAAAGCTATGTATGCGCCTGTTGCTCTATATTGCGCGATGATGTAATGCCCGCGTGTTGGGCGCTTCCCTGGGCGCCTGTAGAAAGCTTGCAGTTCCGCAAGGAGATTTAAATAACCAAGCACCCACTATCGATACGTGCCATATGGCTAATCTACGGAGGGATTGTACATCAAGGGGCTCGGGTACAACACGTTCGTGATGAACTACCGGTGTCGGTAAATAAAAAACAGAAAGAGTGAGAGCAAGTAGGGATAGCAGCAAGCACAACCTGGGGAGGCGGATACATAATGTACACAGAAGCGAGAGTAGAAACGGACGGATTAATCCCAGTGGCCTCCGAGGTATGATCCAGGTATAAGCAATAATTTACTCATCGTCATCGTCATCATCATCAGCAGCCTTCTTCTCCTCCTCCTCCTCACCGCTGACCTCGCTCTTCTTGCGGTCCTGGTTGTGGGGGTCAGTATGACAACTCGCAGGGATGGAAAGTAACACATACATCATAAGCGTTCTTTTCTTCTTCGGCTCTTGCCTTATCGCGAGCAGCTTGATCAACATAGGGCTTCTTCTCCTCGTCGTCCATCTCCTTCCACTTAGCACCGAGGAGTTTTCCGACCTCACCTGGTCAAACAGTCAGCGGCGGGATGAGCAATACGTTGAGATACCACTTACCGAATCCAGCATCAGGGTTCTCAGCCTTAATTCTCTCTCGCCAGTCTTGGCTGAAGAACATGTATGCGGAAAGGGCACGCTTAGGTGCCTTGGGATCCTTCTTGCCTTTTCGTGGAGCCTTTTCAGCCTTGGAGGCCGCTTTGCGTTGCTACAGAGGGAGGGCATGAGAAGATTGAATGACAGATGGTCACGCCGGTAGGGCAGAAGATCGCATTGTGAACGCCCTCATGCACATCGCCAGCAAGCGACGATGTTGGAGGAAGGAAGGAAGAGGAGGCCGAGACAATCAAAGAATAAACCATCGAGCGGAGAAGGTGGATATATGCGCGCCATCGTTGTCGACGATGGGCGGGTATCATCGGGAGCGCAACAAACGGCGTCCAAGCAACATCCCTGAGGCTGAGGTGACTGTTGCATAGAAGGGATGTAGAAGAGAGAACGTAAGGCGATGCATACGACGAAAGTTTCATAGCCCCAACCAACCCCCCAGGAGAAAATTGAACCTCAACAGCATTTCAACCATCAACCTCCAGGTGAAAAACAACGCAGTAAACGGATGAAACATCAATCAGAACTCACCTTGCTCTTAGTGGCTTCCTTAGGCATCTGTATATGCAACAGAAGGCATATCAGTCGACGATCAACATGCACAAGTCATCAACAAGCCCAACGACACGTCAATCCAGCCCAGGATAGGATCTTTTGGTGCCCGTTGACCGTTGAGGTCACCGAGACTGGAGGCGGAGAGCGCGTTGTTTGGGACCAAACAAACAACGCGCTCTCTGCCATCCCCTTTCCTGTGCCGGTCGCCGCCTCCAACGACGACAACGCTCCCAACAACCCCCAAACCACCGCAAACAGCATCGGATAAGCCATAAGAACATACCTTATTTAAGAAAGGGGGGGAAAGAAGCTGAAGCTGAAGATTTGAATTTTCTTAGGCGGGAGCGTAGTAGGCCAGGCGTATAGTGGCAGCCAAAATCGCAGTAGGGGCAATCTCAGTGCTGGAGTTGCAGTGAGGGGGCGCTGGCTGCCTATTAGGCGTACCAGCTGGGTTTTGCTGGTGGGAATTTTTTGCTGTTTGGTTCAATTGCCGCTGTGATGCCGTTCAGCCGAAGTTTATCCACAGGCGCACGGACCCCCTTCCCTTGATCTCCGCTTGAATAAGGATAGGAGGTAACTGGACTGGTGGTTCGTCTGAGGTCAAGCCATCCATTGGGAGATACGGCTCTTCTCCACAGCTTGGTGACCGCCCACGTATATGACTGGCCGGTAGCTCCTCGTGACGGAAAATATGTTTCTATCAACGTGGGAAGAATACAGCGGTACGACGGAAGGATCGCTTCTAATCGTGCTCTTAACCGTCGTCCATGGTCCTGGGTTCTCTTCTCCAATTATATTCAATATCGATTGTCGGCTAAGACTGGACATGGGAGCTTGTGCTGCAATGCTGTACCGAGTTGAAGTCAATTTCTAGGGTCCTCAGACAGCGCGACATGAAACGCTCACCATTCTCGCAAGGATCACTGCCCTGTCCAAGCGTTCGGGTATATATGACTACCGAGACGCTGCACTGACAGAAAGAGATGTTGAACCGTCAGCCAAACTGAGGGATGTCCCAGCTACAAACGTTGATCCAAGTTCGGAGTCTTGTGGTGGATAGTCGAGATATCGTATAACGAAATGGGTAAACAATGATGGAAAGCAAAAGACGTAACGGAACAGAGGGCGAGCGCGGATTTACTGGCCCTCAGGGACTTCAATGTGTCACAGAACCAACTCTGAAGGCTCAGGATGAGTGCCAGGAGAGAAGAGGGGCAGTAAGCTTGATGTAGACAGGGTATCGGAAGAGACTAGCGGCCGAAATCTCAACAGCTCATGTACAACTAGCCGACGAGCTAGAGTCGCACGGGACCATAACACTAGTAGCCATTAAAAGTCGTCTTCCGGATATGGCTAGTCATGGTCAGTGAAGGACTACACCAAAAGCGAAGGTACATACTGACGGCTGACGGACGCCCGTCCATGAAATCTCTGTGCAACGAAGAAAAAATGTCTCCATCTTGAAAGCCTGTTTGACCGCCGAGTCGATGTCGCAGTCCACAAATTGTAGGCGGCTAATGGGCAATTCGGTTCGCTTGCGGGTGCGAAGAAGGTCGATGATCTTGGGGAAGATGAAATCTGGTTTATCAGTGGACTGAGGGAGGCTAATCGAAACATTCCGCAAGACGAGATCCCGCAGTTTCGGGACACAGTTGTGGTCGCTGGATATGGCGTCAAGGAGGGTTCGACATAACTGTGGGTCTGCGTGGCTCAGACGAGCCTCAATGGTCTCCACTCGGCTAAATGGAGCAAGGAACGCAGACCAGCCTTCGAATCCGGATATCCTAGCCATGTTGACTCGAAGAAGGGAGACATTCTCCAAAGACATGGCTTCGAATAAAGGTTGGTTGCATGTCGGGAACAGCTGGTCATTGTCAAGGCTCGATAGGTCAAGGTAAACTAACAATTTGTCGCTTTGGCCATAGACTTGAAAGATAAAATGAAACGACGAGGCGACATCGATGCGTAACCGATGAACCCTTGGAGCCTTTGAATTCTTGAGACGGGAGCAGACTGCAATGATAGAAGAGAAGGTTGACTGCTCCAAAGAGATATCGTCCAATGTAAGAGAGACACTGGTATCAAGGGGATACTCCAGCACATCGCATACCTCGGCGCAGCTGAAATGCTCGGAAACGAGATTCAAACTTGCGAGCTTAAGAAGTTTCACTTTGCGCTCCCTGAGGTCGTTGATTTCAGCTGCAGGGATCGGAGTTAGCGTGTTCCGAAGCGATAACTGCTCGAGGCGAGGCATGCTTCGCAAACACTCCATTACATACGGTAATGGTAGGCCCCAATCTAGATCTGTGGCGCTTCGCATAACGCGTGTGAGGGAGAGCGATGTGAGGAGGGGAAATGATGGTAGAGGCCGTGAAATGATGCAGTGAGTAAGGTCGAGGGAACGAAGCATGGGCATTTGTCGTTCCAAGTATGGGGTTTCCTCAAGCCACGGATTGGAAAGGAAGACTCGGAGCACCTCAAGTGCGGATGCAGGCATCTCCAGATTCGCTGCCAAAGTGGCAATCACATTGGATCGCGCATTGCGGAAAGCGTTGATGTTAATTTCTCGTATCCTTGAAAGTTGGCCCATGGCTGTCCTCCAAAGCTCCGAACGAGGCGCATTGACGAGGTCGCCATGAAAGTAAAGGTCAAGAGGACCATTTGAGCATCGTTCCAAAAGGGTCGGGGCAGAGGGATGAGACATGTCAATGTAACTCCACAGCTTCGGAAAGCTCAGAGCTACGCCGCGCCAGCGACTGCATACATGCGACACATAAATCCACTTGAAGGAGGGATGTCGTCCGGAGTCAAAGAGGGTACCATCCCTTACCAAGGAAAATATGTGGGACAGGACCTCTGGGGGAAGCGTTTGAATGGCATTCCAGCTTCTTTTCAATGCGAGAATGGCCGCTTCGTGAACGGCTATCTGGGAGTTGATGAGTTGTCTTTTCTCCCGAATCTTTGGCAAGATGTCAGCATATGGTATGGAGGACGGTTATTCATTCAGACATGTGCATGAGAACTCACAGACATGCTCGCTTCAAAAGGATCCATTGAGAACGATGGTTAAATGCAGATTATGTTGACACAGCTTGTGATGACTTCAGCCAGATTCAGTCCGAGTTGGACTTTGACAAGGGCCTTAGTGGCACCGTGACCGAGGCAAGTGCCTGTCGAAGTCATGTGGCTAGTAAGATAGGGGCTGAAGCGTTGTAGTAGATGGCAGCGGCATACTCGTAGTACGAGGACGACACCTCTGGGACCCTACACGTTCGACTACGTACAGATGCAGTGGCTCGCCAGACCTCACACCTCGTCACTATGGTCGCGTTGTCTTCTGAAGGTTCAGTGTGACCCCTGGTGAGTCTGGTCGTCAAGGAAATGAACTATTTGAGCTGAGTCCTTCAAAGGATATACGAGAGCGTGCAGTTTGCGAGCGAAAACGCAGAACTTCGCTAAGTCTGGAGTGTCATGAAGGCCGCAGGGATCGAGCTCATGCTACGAATGAACGAGGCTTGAAGGGATTTCGTCCCTGGTTTCCACCTGTTTCCCTGGGGTTTACTCCGCGAAACTTTGAACATTGCTGCCGCAACGCCGCCGGCGTCAGCGCCAGTCCTTTTGATTTTGCACCACTACCACTTTCGTTGAGGGCGCGAGGCCTGGGGCCCACCCCGAACCAAGTTCTTTTGCGCTCACACTCTCTTGCCTTCCATCTATCAATATATACGGCATCCTGCCATGACGAAAGTCAACTACACCATTGAAGACCGCAGCCCGCTGCTCCGCTATGCACCGCCTGGAGCTTGGAGACTTGGGAATTCCGCTAGTGATCCACTAGCAAATAAGTTCGTATCCATCTCTTTATCTGATGCTTCGCTTCTAATCCTAAGGCTAATACGGATGGTACTCACAGATATAGCGGGAACGGAACTTTCACTCTCACCACTACCACCGACGCGTCTGCAACCTTCACATTCAATGGGACGGGTGTCTGGATATTCGGGGCGAAACGTAGTAATCATGGTGCGATTCTTAGTTATTACCGTTTAGTTCGCGTGGTTACCGAGCATGGTCCTCTCAGGCCCGTACCAAGTCAATCTCGACAACGATATTTACGACTTTGACGGGTTTTCGAGCGACCCTCAGTTCCAAATTCCTCTCTTTGCAGCTCCCAACATAGTCAAAGGTCTCCACACCGTCACCATCACTAACAAGGCCAAAAACGCCTCTTTTCCATTCCTGGATATCGACTTTGTGCGTATCCTACTCCTTGGGCTTATACCGACTAACTGGCGGTAGGTCACATGGACGGCGGACGTCAATAATAGCTTCAAACGCCAATTCGTGTTTTCTCATACCAGTCCAAGTTTTCAATACGAACCTAGTTCAGCTTGGAGCCAACCTGTATTGTCTGGGTTTAACAGCACCACTGGACAGTGAGTTATGGACGATCACAAGCTCCTCGCATATTAATTCCAATAATAGCACTACGACCACTTCAAACGCGTCAGCAAGTTACATGTTTAGCGTATGTTGCCATCTCATCTATCTTTCCATTCATCGACGCCATCCGTAGGGGAGCACCATCTCTATCTTTGGTGCCGTTAGCGCGGACGCAGGACCCTATTCAGTTCAATTGGATGACCGGCAGCCACAAAACTTCAATGGCACGGTCCCGGATTACACACCGCAAACGCTGCTTTATTTCGCGGATAATATGGGGCCTGGTCTACACACGGTGAAGCTGGTGAACCTGCCGTCAACACCAGGGACTGGTTTGTTCATCGACTATGCTCTTGTTCGGGAGGGGTAGGTGTCACCATTTTTTTGTCAAGGACTCAAGTCAACTATGTGCCTCTAGACAACCTGCCACCACTCCACGCAAATCCACATCCCATGGGTGAGTATGTTTCGTGCGCCAAGACAACCGCCATTGAATAACGTTGCTCTCAGGCTTAGCACGGGAGCGACCGCAGCCATCGCCGTCGGTGTAGTTGTTGCTTTGCTCGTGTGCATTGGGCTGGCCGTATTCTGCTGGAGAAAACGAGCGAAGAAGAGGCGGCGTCGAAGCCTTATCATTGAAGATAGGTCGGATCCACCCCCGCCAGAGAGTATGGTGTACACACCGTATGTCACGAATGCTTCGACACAATCCCAACTCCTCCCAGCCCCCGACTCCGCTTCCACTTCTGTGAGTTACACTCCTCTTGTCATTTGACGTGCCAGCTGATACAAGGCCGTGTTGCGCATGCAGGACTTGCATGACCAAAGTATGTCACAGGCTTCCGCTGTGAGTTCGAGTCGGGTCATGTACACCGCTAATCGAACCTCTGTCGATGCACCGCCCATGCCCGCTAACACGGGCTACCCACCGGAGAAGCGTAGCTTGACTGCCCTATCTCCTACGCCCCAACACACTCAGTACATCCCTGTGTCGGGCGAGCATGATGTTGATCATGATTTACCCCCTAGTTACGAGCAGTTATCTCGAGGACATTAGCGTTACATCGATATTATTGATTTTATACTAATTATTCTCCAACGCCGGGCGTCGCAGTGTCGAAGCCTTCATAACTCCATAGCCCTCACCCCGTTACAGGTTTCTACAGACGTAGGCTCCTGGCTCCACAGAGTTTGTAATGTAATCCACAACGTAAGTACTCTCTCCCAAACTTATGTTGGCGCGGCCAAATTTCACCTTAGATTGGACGTATGTTATGGACTCGGTTCAGTCTGCTTTGCAATGTCTTCGACTATAGTTGATGCAGGAGGCGAGAGAAGTCAAGACGCTCTACTTATGTTTAGCGCCTATGTGCCCGCGCTTGGCGCCCGTTTCCTTCCTATGATCATAGGCGAGCCTACGAGTCCCGTTATACGATTCGGCCTGGATCTGACAATGAGCAGAACCTATTCCTCGTACGACCTCTCCGGTTGAAGCCCTCGAAACGGAGAATTTGCCAGAGTGCGCAATCTACTTCGGCTTTGCAAAACATGTCCTGAACGTTCTTCAAGCTATGTTTCGTCCACCAGGAACTCTCGCCCTCCCCAGTATGTGATATTGGCCCCCTTGTGATTCGACAGCACCAAAAGCTGACAGCACAGATACACACAACATACCAGACCATCTCACGCCCTCGTCTACTCCTTCACAGACTGGGCTTCGGATTCACTTCTCTTGTTACCGCCACGTAACGCTTCGACGTCGTCATTGCTTCCCCTCTATCACGTCTCGGTCTCGCTCAATCTGAATCCGTTTCTCCCCGTGTCGTATGTTACTACAGTCCGAAGGGGAGGGAACAACGAAGGCCCTCTTGTTGGATCATTTGAGTATGTATTTACCTTCCGGGGGGTTGAGCTTTCTCGCTCAGGATGAACTTGATGCTAATACCTTCTCGCTGTGGCTTTGTAGGATGTCCGTATCTCAAACGCGAGCCATGGTGACGATCGGAGACATCACCACACGTTTGTCCAAGGTCTTATTGAACCTTGATACATCTCAGGTGAGCATGCCGCCGTCTCTCGTCGAGGTTACAGAATGTTGACCTCGATGGTAGCGTCATTGGACATGGAATTTTGGTGACGTGAATCTCCGTTGGGACTGTCGTGATGTTCTGGACGATGGTTCGCCGATGTGTATCGTGCGTCTGCATCATTCTCTACTTCGCAGCTATCAACCTCAATAATCTTCGTCCTCAGTGCTACGCACGAGACGACGTTTCCACCCAGCTCGCATCCTTTGTCCCGCCACCACTCAATGCGTCACCCCCGCTCCCAGCTGCTACGCTCACCGTCTTTCCCGATGGTCACGATTGTTTCGATCATATACTGATATCGGCGCTGATTGTAGAGAGGAAAGTCACGCTAGAGTACTAAGCAGGTGCCTTGAATATCATTTCTGGGCATGCCCCCACGACCTGACACAGCTCAGCCACTGACCAGCCGATCGACAGGTGGCGCCGCCAGGAGCACCAAGCCGGATGTGACGTTGCCCTCCCGGATTAGAAGGGGTCACTATGCGCCATTGTCGGGCATCGGATCAGTGAATGCGATGCTGGCTTCAAGACGGCATCCTCGATCCTGATCCTTTCGTATCATGGAGGTGCTCTTTTGCGCCCGGCCGTGATGGCTAAGCGCCTCTTGAGAACCTTACTGGAAATAGCGAGTTAGGCCTGGGTAGCAGAGTCATCACCGTTATGCCGACGAGCCTCGTTACGGAGAGGTTCGGAATACTTCGCCGCTCATGACTCTCGCTACGGTTGGCAACGGGTGCCAGGATGGACTGAATTCATGAAACTCAGCCACTTCCGGCCCCTCTTCAGCATGCGCCCCGTCCACAGTCGAAAACTTTGTCCATCATTCAATCAATGTTCTCCCGTGATCGATGAATACTGTCATCTCAAGGTAGTCAATGCAGGTGGCCATTGTTGAAGACCACAAGGAACAGGTTCTGCAAGCGCGCGCTTGACGTCTTGATTTGCTCTTGCCATCAACTCCGGCGAGAGTTTAGATCAAGGATAGCTGCGAAGCTGTTTGCGATCACAATTTACTGCGCATTGTTGATTCAGTCATAAGAATAATGACGAAGACAGCACGGGGACAGTAGCTGTCCCGGATGAGATCTTCGGAGGAATGCATTAGCGGACGGAGATATAAGAGCACCCCGTCCCTCCGTCAACTACAAGCATAGTCGCGTCGTCTCTCCAAACGAACGCCGAAGTAGCAACCTACCAGGCAAGGAACGAATTCGATGCCGTCTTATTGTCAAGTCACTGCGGAGTCTTCACTGCCTGCGCTCCGCAAACCATCCCGACGCTGTATACCCTTACCCCCTCAACTCGATGGACAATACACAATCGCCATCCACCCAACGTTGAAGTATGGTGGACCCACCAGCGTGGGGTCTGACCTACTAAAGGTTCCGCCGGCGCCGTTGGGTCACGGCACAGATTCACAGATCTTGAATGAACCTGCGACATACCCAGCCTTACCCTCCCTTACTCTCCTCATCCCACGCTATCCATGGCCAATAATCGTACATGCTTCAACGTTACGCTCAGGGTCACCTGCAGTTTCAGTGCTGGACGTTCTGACGACGTTGTACTGTGAACTACAACTACCTGCGGCAGACAATGTCATGTGGGACGGTGGTCTTCTCAGCGCCAATCATGGTGCGAGCTGGCTTCGGCGGAGCGCCTATTTGGGTAGACGAACAACATTCCTTGGTTTGTCCAGGAGCGATACGTGGCCAGATGCTTTGGTCGTGAACCTCCAGTAGTCGAAGGAGAAGGGAAGATAGCTCGTAGAAGGGGATGAGATGATTTCAGCATAGTCCAGGGACTCCAAAGTCGCCTTCAGAGCACCGACGAAGGTATGACTGATTTGATGAGTCTCCCGGGGATGCTGATGTCGAATGACAGGATTCGCACTTAACGTCGATAGCAGTGTCGTGGACTGATGTCCTGATGGCGCTGGGGGTACATGGTCAGTGGAAGGCTCGACTTCAATCGCCATCGTGAACCATTTTGGTGACCATGCTCGTGGGGCGAGAGAGGAGACCGTCCGGATCCGTTCAGGCGCTCTATAATTATCTTCTCCGCTGAGCTTCGATCAAATCATCGCCCATATACAGATGAAGGCGCTGCGGGCACGCATCGTTGCGCATGGTAGCTGATATCTCACATCAGTCCTTGATGGCTTGGAATGGCAATGAGTGTTTTGAGGAAGAGGAGCGATGCGCTGCGACGGAAGAATGAGATTAGAACTGGCGAGGGTCTAATGCGAGATGAGCCCAGGAGGCCCCTTTCCTCTGACTCCTCAGGGGTATAAAAACCAAGGGACCAGGTTGCTATACCACTGGCAGACGTGAAGGGCGGGGGAGGCATGTGGCAGAGACGCCATCAAAGGTTGTCCCAAGAACAATTTTAGAATAAGTAGTGGGGCAGAGCTCGAGATCGCATTTCGCTGGAGTTAAAACTCTCCGTACGTGAAGTGGAGAAGAGAATAATCATGAAGCTGTGAAAAGAGCAAGGGAGATTCAAAGAGCAGCGAGGTCCCCAAGATGCAAGGGAAGCGGCCCATGATATTCATGACCTTCCAATTACATACGGAGAGGGATGTGAAGAGGGGAGCGAGTAGAGCGTTGCAAATCCTGACAGCGGCGGATCGATGCGGCTATCGTAGAATCTGAGTGTAGGTGGAATCCAGAGCTCGGCGGAGTCGCCCACTCGTGTACACTGTAAATGCCCTGACGGGGTCTGCAAGCACAGTGATGACCACTCTCTTTCTGGATGACATGCTAAGACCTGAGAGGGAAAAGCGTGAGCGTTTGCCACAAAACTAACGAGCTTCACCAAGATAGAATCAAAGCAAAATGCATTATCGTTAACGGGGCAAACGGAAGTCCATCAGCACTATGAGTACCGCGCCACATGACCATAACTAGGAGGTGCGTCCGTCTCTCGTTCCTCCGACGCGTACGAGAGCTCATCAACCGCGGCTCGGGAGGACGACATTCGACGAGTCCCCGTGGGAGGAGATGGGCGGGGGTTCCTTTGTGGGTAGTTACTACGACGTTGTTGTGACCCATGTCAACAGGGAAAGTCACTCACCTTGTCCTGTTGGCGGCTAGTATGTGACTGCCACTGGCTGGAGACACTGAGGCCATGTTACGGGCCGGGAAAACCTAACGCGAATGGAGAGAGGTTCAATTAGATCATGATCTACAACCAACTAACCGAATCGGAAGTGGAGTGTACCTGCTTGTGTGGTCGCGTAGCAGAACCCTCCTCATTTATGCCAGTGAAAGGAGAAACCATCATTGGGGGAGGGAGTTGATTCAAACCCGCGCCTCCTCTCTGGCGCATGCTCCGCCAGAAGAAAGCGAGGAGCGCAGTGCCGGCGAGTAAAGTGACTGCGCCAACTGCGATACCCGCGATTGCTCCAGCACTCGAGCTGAATGGTAAGTTAAGGAGCGGTATGTATCACGAGGACGACCACGAACCTGGATGATTTCAAATCTGATGCAGATGTCCCATTGGGCCTGGAACACTGCCGTCAACCATTGGCTCTTCGTCAATATCAGAGCAAAGTGCACCTTCCACCCGTCACGAGTGCATAATCAAGCAACATTCCCTGTCCAGGCTGACCCGGCAAGTTGATCAACTCCACAACATGTATGCCAGGTCCCAAGTCATCTGCATAATATAGCAATGTTTGTGGAGTATAGATCCCCACTGATGCATTGAGGGTCTTGGGAGGCCGATTGTCCAGATGGATGGAGTACGGCCCAGTAGTATCACTGACGGCTCCGAAAATTGAGACAGAAATTCCCTAATAAAAAGCCCGCGCATTAATAGGTAATGGGAAACGCTGGACTCATACAGTGAAATTGAGCTTCGCTGAGGCGATTGATGTGGAGGTAGAGCTGTGGACGGTAGCGTGAGACGGCGATGGCCCTTAGGGTTTGGGACAACGTACCGAGCGGTGGAGCTATTAAACCCAGAAGATACAAGCGTATCCCAAGCAGCTGGTGGGTCATACTGGAATGAACTGTCCGTATGAGGTAGAATGCGTTGAGGGAGACTAACGTCCTCCACTTCGGATGTCCAAGTGACCTACATTCAATATTAACGTGTGGAGACGACGAATGTGGTGGAGAGGAGAATCATACGAAGTCAACATCAAGGTAAGGTTGAGTAGCGTTTTCGACGCGGTTGGTGAGAGCAACGGTGTGCAGACCGTTGACAAGGTCGTTGGCGGCAAATAGAGGTATTTGAAACTGGGCGTCACTAGAGAATCCATCGAACATGTGGGGGGCATTGTCGAGGTTCACCTCATATGGGCCTATATGTCCATCAGCAAGTCTGTCCATCTAAATGCAAGCTAGCCACAGCTGTAGGTACCATGGTTGTCTCGCTTTGCACCGAATATCCAGATAGCTGTCCCGTTGAATGTGAAGGTGGCGGATGCGCCGGCGCCGGTTGTTACCATGAATGTGCCGTTGTTGCTGTATCTACGCAGGGTGAACAATTCATGTTATATGTCCCATCGACCAGTTAGCTCAAACCTTCCATATTCAATGCTGACAGAAACGAACTTTGGCAGAAGAGGATCCAGAGGGTTCCATATGTCCAAGACCCAGGAGGACTATACTGGATCAAGGGACTCCGGTCATCGATGGTATGGTTAATTCGAGGCATGACTCTGAAGGAAAGGGAGGTAAAATGGAACTCTGAGGGGGAGGTGAATATGAGATATATACTTCTGCGATGACACCAGGATGATATCCATGATTACACAGCTCTGGTAACTAGTTCAAGAGACGGCAGTCGAGGTCATGAATTGAGTCCACTATTGTTGGCGATGCATTAGCCCCACAAATGACAAAGGCAGGAGCGACCGACGCATCAGCGCTGTCAGCATTCAGTAATGCATATGACGATGGGAGAGGGCACCAATATTCAATGTTGATAACGCAGCCATCGCCAGAGCACGGGCGCGAGAGAATTGTCGAGCGAGACTTAAGTTAAGCTCTGAGTCCACCAGGGGCCATCAGACTATTTTTAAGTGGAAGGTAAGGCCTTACGGACGTATGCAGCCTCTGCATAGTCGAGGCCTTTCTTAACTTCTAGTGGTTGACTGTCGAAGCTTAATGATGTCGGTTCCAGGCCCCAGGTTACTATCTGCGAAGCAAAGCGTCGTTTGAAGCGTGTAGACCAGTACAGTTCTATCATTGTACGCTGCCCGTCCACCTCCGTAGATTGCTACTGCACTGCCCTCAACTGCTGCGATTAGAGTGGAATCGTTGAGAAGACAATGATGGCTGCGCACAGTGAACGTCAATACAACGCTGACTCCGTGGAGAGTTGCAGTCCTAGGCCTCACGTAGAAGAATCAGGCTTGAACCTACGGCCCGTTGCGGCAAAGTGGGCTGAGAGTCCAGCCTGGTAATGAACATGGGCTCCAACCCAATCTGGGGGTATTCAAATGCTTGCCGCGACCTGCATGGCACTGCGCGAAGGTGAGTTGAAACACTCGGCGAAATATTGAATTACCGACGTTAGCGCTCAATTCTTATTGGTCCATTATATATGTATCCGCTATCTCCGTTTCCGAAACTGCTCTCGTTGACCTCAAATTCACCTAAACGACTTGGTAAGAACAATGAGACTTTGGAATAGTTACAAGGGCACCGTGAAGACTCCGCTTCGCACCATATGCCTGTAGCGGAATCGATTTTAGTATGCGTAAAGTCGCCACTACTGCCATGGTGAATGAGCGTTGACACGATGTTGCAGTATGGCAAGTGTCGACTCTCGATGGCATGCTAGGCCTCGCTATTAGAAGGAGCCACATCGCTTGCGCTCCC
This sequence comes from Pleurotus giganteus, assembly GCA_032158425.1. NCBI lineage: Eukaryota > Fungi > Basidiomycota > Agaricomycetes > Agaricales > Pleurotaceae > Pleurotus > Pleurotus giganteus. The sequence goes on along the minus strand of JAPEHR010000008.1, from coordinate 1,331,671 downwards.
CGACTCGTCCGTGTCCTCCTCCTCCCCCTCCATCCCATCCGTCTGATCTGACTCTTCATCTGTGCCACCCGTTGCAACCGACTCATCTGTGTCATCTGAATTATCTGAATCCTCCACGCCATAACCCTCATCCATCGGTATTCGGATTCGGATTCGGATTTGGTTCGAGTCGAGTACCTCGCCGACCGGCGTTTCCACAGACAGGACGCCTCTATCTACTAGAGACCGCATCCTCCGGGAGATCAACTTGAGATCTATAGCAGCAAATGACCCCTCCGATATGATAATCTTAACCATCTCGAGGGAGGGGAAGAGATGAATCGAAGCAAGACGTTGGCTGAGGGTTCGATAGGATGCGGGGTCAGAATGCAACCGGCTTGCATCAGAAACTCTTATATTGATGTTCTCGATGACGTTGTTTGGCAAGATGTCTTCGAATAATTCAATCATTTCCGGATCGTCAAGGATGATTGATAGCGATCGTAACTTGGTAAAGGATCCAAGATCGAACAGGTCGGGAACGAAGCTGGCTAAAATGCCCTTGTGAGAAGTCGCACAAAGCCACAGAAGGAATTAGATCCCTTACAGCGTTCCATCAATAAAACCATTTCCTCTAGACTTGGCGAGAGAAGTTGAACGAAAGGAGAGCCATCGTCACCACTATAAAAATCCAAGGAAGCTTTCTTGACAGCAACGGGGCCAAGTGTTGTGAGCCAGCCTCCGAAGTCGCTACTACATTGCACGTCGAGATGTTGGATAGTGACAATGGTTGAGTTAGATGATGGCTCGTGCTGGAGTGCGTCGGCAACTCTCTGGAGGGACATAGCGTCGAGTACGAGAGAGTCCAGCGGTCGTAATTGTGTTCCCATGAGACGAACGAAGTGATTCAAGTCATCAAACTTCCAATCACTTAGAGATATAGAGGTGAGGAAAGAAGATGCTAATGTGTTCCGGAGTGCGTCAAACAAGGGCTGCTCGACGCAGCTAAATTCGATGTCGGCGAAACCCGAGAGCTCGAACTTGGATAATCGAGGGAAGTACGGCAGGATGGCGGCGAGGTCTAGTTGCTGCCTTCCGGTGAGTGACTCCTGGCTGTCCACTTCCACAGTAAAACTTCTGACATGGTTCCCCAGTGAGGGTGAGTGCAAAAGGATGCGCCTGAGCTGGTAGATCGGGCTGCTTGATGGATCTTTCTGATTGCTATTCGCCCGGTCGAAGTCAACGCTTAAAGAATGAAAGAGATGGCTTTGGCATGGATAGACCCAACGCCGAGAGACGAGCGCACAGTTTTTGAGGCTCTTCTTTTCATCCTGGAGATGTGCAATGATTTTCTCCAGCATCTCCTGAGGAAGACTGAGAGTCATTTGGATTTGGACTGGCAGGCTGCAGGTGGGCTGTCGTGGATGGGGCAGATGAGTCCGAAGCGCCCGAACGATTTTCTGACTACCCTGACGGGATAAAAAGGGGCTCCTATCCAGAAGATGTGAGCAGGAGATATTGTAGAGCAAGCAAGTGTTTGAAGGTCGTGGATGTGAGGAGGGGTGAAGATGGTCGCTATTAATGTAGGAGGGTCTACAGTAAACCACCCGAGCTCCCCAGCTCCTCTATCGCTCCGGTCCATTCACCTAACGTCATTCATCTGCATCGTCTGTGGCATCCATCTTATCTGCTTCATCCCCGTCATCTATCACATCCGCCTCTTGAAACAGTATTTGGGTCGAATCTAGAGCCTCGCCTGACGAGAACTCCACACAGAGAAGACCTTTGTCTACCAGAGACCCCATACTCCGACAGACTATCTTTATCGTCAGAGTGCTGACAGCAAACAACTCCTTCACTATGATAATCTTGACCATCTTGAGTCTGGGAAATAAATAGGATGAAGCGAGGTGTCGGCTGAAGGTGCGATATGATATATGATGGGTGCGAGAATGATTTGCGTGAAAAATAGTCATGGTGATATTCTCGATGACGTTGTTTGACGGAATAGACTCGAATATTTTGTACATGTCGGGATCGTCAAAGACGATAGATAGTGAACGCGGCTTGGTCAGAGACCCGAGATTAAATGAGACTGGAAGTTGGGTGACTGGAACCGACCAGTTCAGAGGTCATGCAAAATGACAAGGGAGTCGGAGTGCTTACACTCGGGGGTAGATAAAACCATTTCCTCTAGACTGGGCGAGAGGAATCGAAAGAGCAGAGCGGCATTGTCATCTATATGACAATGTAAAGAAAGCTTCTTGATGGCAACTATCGCCAACCAGCTCATCAAGTGCTCGAGGACACTACATTCAACCGAGAGATGTTGGATAGCGGTAGAATCGGAGGACGACTCGTAATGAGTGACTGCGTTGGGAGCTTCGGAGAAGGAGATGCTCCTAAGGACGAGAGAGTCCAATGGTCGTGAATGCCTGCCCATGAGACCAACGAAGTGATTCAGATCCTTGAACTTCCAACCACACAAAGAAATGGAAGTGAGGAGGGAAGATTCCAGCGTAGTTCGAAGTGCATCCGCCAAGGCTAGATCAATGGAGCTGAATTCCATCTCGTCATGGGCGCATAGCTCGAATTTGGACAACCGAGGGAAATACCGTAAGACTACGGCGAGGGCTCGTTGTTGAGCTGTTGTGGGCGACTCCTGATCGTATAAAAACACATCGACACTTCTGACATGGTTCGCGAGCTGAGGGGAACGCAAAAGGATGCGCTTGAGCCGGTGGATTGGGCTGACTTCCATCTCCTCCGGGTCGAGTACAATGCGCAAACAACGAAAGAGATGGTTTTGACAAGGATAGACCCAACGTCGAGAGACCAGCGCACATTGTCTGAGGGTCTCCCTCGCATCCTGGAGATACGCAATGACCGTATCCAGCACCTCCTGAGGAATATGGGAAGCCAGCGCCATTGGAAGTGTGGACGTCGTATGGGTGCAAAAATGGGGGGGTTGTAGGCCTCTTCTATGCTTCAGAGTCTTCAGCCACGTTCCGGAGAACACGATAAGTTCTTGGGAAGCTGTAACGTCCAAGCCAAACTTACGTATCGACAATCAAGCCAGAAAGAAATCACATCAAAGGATGCGTCCAGGTGGGTCCGACTCGGAGGTGATGTGATGTTGGTACATCGGTAGCGCCCAACGATATGTTTCCAACATCGCCATCACCATGAGCTGTTGTCGAAAGTATGTCACCGAGGTCTGAGTTGAACGTTGAACGTTGAACTTGAACGTGAGATAGGCGTCTACATCCGAGGCGCCCAAGTCGTTCTGAATCCCCTGACCGAGTCAAAAGGGGAACTCCTATCCCACAAATTCCAGAATCAAGGTATATTATTGTAAACTGATCAAGTATCACAGCAAGAAATTCACATGCAAACGGACTAATTACCGGCGAGCACGTTTGGAGACATCAAGGACATCATCAGCAGGTTGTCGCTTCCTAGAAACGGGACACGCTGGGCTTGATTCTGCCCCCTCTCCGTGTCCCGACTTCAGCTCGCTTACCACTTTCATCAACTCCTGTAAGAGGACTTGTTGATCCTCTCTATTTCTCTGTAGCTTCTTCTCAATATCGCCAATCTGCTCTATCAGCTTTGCTTCCCTTTCCTTAGCTCGTTCCTCCTGGGCTTTCCTATTTGCAAGCATCTTAAGTTGACGACTAGAGATCTCGTTGATAGTCTTGAAAAATTCGACTCCATCGTCCGTTGACGATAATGGCACGACGCTACGGTTCACGCTCTCGTGACTCCGAGATGGCGACACAAGGGTGCTGGCCGAATGGGACAAAGATGGAGTAGCGTGCCTGGTATTGACAGTCGTTGGACTGTCCTCGTCGACATCGTCTTCCTCTTCTCGTGTCCTTCCCGCCGGATTGTTATCCTCTTCATCACCATCATCGCCATCGCCCTTGGCATCCCGCGAAGAGGGGGCTGCCTGAGTGCGTGTCGCAGCGAGTAGCTCTGACCGTTTGCTCTTGGTCGGCGTAAACGTAAGTGTGGTTAACAATGGCTGACGGCCCACTTCACGTAGCGATCTTCCTGCTCCGCACGGCTGCCGTTGTGCTTTTCGCAGTGGATTCGATGGCGTTACATTGGTAGGTTGACTGTCAGAGTCGTCTGAGATAACCAAGATCTCCCGTGGCTTCATTTTACTGGTCGTCCTGCTTTTTAGTGGAGTCGTAGGAGGAGCTTTAGGAGAAGCTCCTTTCGCTTTGTGCGAGTCCCTGACAGGATCTGGGGACTCCAACTCGTCTACTTCTTCATCTTCAACTCCACTTCCCTTGAGTTTCGCCTCCCCAGCGTGTGCATCATTGCTAGGTAGGGCTTGTTTGGCCAAACGAGACAACCTGAGTCTCTCTGCTGTCCATTCGTTTTCCAATTCGTAGTATGTGGATTCGGCTATGCCAAGCTTTTTCAAGAAGAGATGCCTTCGATATGCCTCCTTCACGCTACACCGAGTTCTTCGAGCGGTACAAGTATCGCAGACACTGGCTTTTGTGAAGCTACACTCAGACAAGCCTTTTCTGTGGCAAGTGTCGCACAGCTGAGGCAGTAAGTTAGAACCAATCATAGCTAAATAATGGGATGGGTATGACTCACCACGACAGTCTGATTTGCTCTCCATTCGCGAAAATCTTCAAGATTGCACCATGTACCGCTGTAATACAAGGCTTTTGCCTGCGCCTTGGTGCTAGAATCCAGTGAGGACGATGTTGACGTCATTTAATAGTGGCCACGCTTGGAAGGCTCTCTGTAGATGGATTTAGATGAATTGAGGGTGGTTTCTACGGGTCACGGGTGAGTTCACAATCTTGCGAAGAGACATCCTATAATTAGTTTCCCACAGCCTTGTAGGCAATTCAGTGGATCATAACGAGAAGCAAGTCCCCTATTATGCTCCTGCTCCCCCCTTTTCCGGGAGCACAGCAGACTGACCCGTAGTCCATTCTAGTGGGTACATAACACCTATATTTTGGCTGCTTGTGATGAATCCCCTGACAATCCCCCTGCGAATTCAGATACACGGCTTGGTTAGGCCCAGCAATGGCCAAAGTCATTGCCAACATACCTATCACATGGACGTATACAGGATTATTGCTGTCTTACACCTGAATCAATCCCGCTCGCATTACAGCGTTACCGTTGACGAATTCTTCTCCCACCACCGTTCCACGGCTTCGTCAGCGTCATAACCAAACTGCTCGTCATTCTTCTTCCTATCCGCCCACATATTCGCATTCCCCTCTTGATCTCCCATGGTCTCAATATCTCCTTGGTACTCCTTCAACGCTTCTGCCATGGCCGCTTTCATAGATGCATCACGAGCTTGTTGTTCCGGTCCGTCGTGGAGATGGAACGTCGTTCGGTTAACGTGGGTGCTTGCTTGTGTAGCTGTGGTACGAGGATGACGAATGGTTTGATACGCGCGTAGAAGGGTACCAATTTGCTGCTTAGTCTGAACCCTGGAGAACAAGTTGCCCAAGACCGCAGCGTCCTCGATCTACGCGAAACAATATACGTGAGTCAGCGCGAAATGGATAAATAAACACACCGCCATTGCGGAACCCTGTGCACGGTAGGGCTAAGAAGCAAACATTGTTGTTAGGAGGCAGGCTTATCTCGCGGGGTCGGGAGAAAACGCACCAGCATGGGATGGCACGCATCGCCAAGAAGTGCAATTGTTCCGTGGGGATCGACCCAAGTCTCGAGCGGTGGATGGATCATAATCTTGCCGACTAAGGTCGTCTTAGCGAGCGTCATCAGTTTCTGGATCCTGCTCGTCATTTGGGATCAATTGGAGCTCTGTCCCTTTATGGAACAAGAGAACCTCACCTGACTTCCCAACCCTCGAAGTCGCGGCGCATATCGTCAACATTGCCTTGTTTTGTCCACGACTCGACTGCTCCGTTGTCTGGATGCACCATAACGACATTGTACTCGTTTCCAGAGCTCTATGAATCGGTAAGCTAACACAGCGATGCGAAAAATGGAGCTCATTCGAACAATGCAATAAGATACAACGTGCCGGTCGGGACCCATCCAACAGAATACTCTCTGACTTTCCACGAGTGGGCGTAAATCAGGATCCTCGATCATCTCACTCGCTGGAAGGGTGAATCGGTAGGCAGCATCGCCAGTGGCAATAGGTTGGCCAGCCGTGGGCACCACCCAGTTACGAACAGTACTCTTGATGCCATCTGCGCCAATTATAACGTCCGCTGAGAGCGTTACTCCGGTGGAAAGAGTGACCGAAGGGGACGTAGGATGTGGATCTATGGAGAGAACACGTTCACCGAGTCGAAGAGTCATGTATGGTTCAGCCAGAGAATGCAACATCGAGTGGAGGTCTGCGCGCTACGAAGCAAGGCTCGATGACAAACGTAACAAGAGCCTGTTGGATACATACGTGTATATGGTAGTATGGAGCGCCATGTTCACGATCTATTTTCCCCTTCATTGCAGAGAAACCTACCTGTTCTCCATCGGCGTCTGTGGCGTCCAAATCTCATCAGCATCACAAAAGTGTGCGTTTACTAAGACGGCAATTCACAACGACAGAAAGCAAGTGTTGTCGGTCGTATAGCAAACTTCGAAAGCTGGTCTTGCAGACCCCAACGAAGGAGTAAACGGGATACATCTGGTAAATAAGATCAGAACAAGCACAGAATCACGGGGAATTGTCGCACTAGGAGACAGCTGAATCCCAGCTCCAACTTCCTTCAACGTAGGCGCGGCTTCTACAACAGTGACTGTATGTCCTGCACGACCAAGACAGTAAGCTGTCGCAAGCCCGGCAATCCCACCTCCCACTACAATAGCATCGAGTTTTACTTGAGCGGTTTGGGCCATGGCTGGTGAAATAATTGACTTCCGGAGTACGTGGATGAGCAAGCGGAGGCGATGGAATTGAGGACGATAATCGTGGACGATTGATATAAGCACTGAGCAACCGTTGATACAACACCATCATCAATCTTCTCATTCAAACGCCGCGTTCCCAACTAAGCTCTAAGCCTTAGTTGGGATTGCGGTGGCGGGACACAAATGCCGCAAGAAAGAACAAGGTTCCGAGTCGGAGATGAGGCCGTCATAGGTCATTCCGAAATATATGAATGGATGGTATTGTGCCAACCATATCTGACAACACAAACTCGCGTCCGGAAAGGACAGAAGAAAAGAACAACGCTACGGAACGGCTGATGAGATCAGCACATTTGCGGACAAAGAAAAAAGTGATTACTCCACCGATTATATGTCGTGATTGGGTGCGTGGGTGCGTGGGGGTCCTAAATCACGCATAAGTCCTGGGTCCAGGATGAACAGACACGGTGATATGATTCCTGGAATCCTTCCAAAGTTCAACGTGAATTGCACCGGCGCCAACTTGGCCCTTTGCGCCAGCAGAGATATCTGGTAGATAGACCACCTAACGTCCTTGATAGTCATATGGTATGCATGCCATGCCGTGGAGTTTATCTGATGTGTGGAGGGGTGATGGATGACGACAGGATAGTATCAGGAGCATGGCTGATGGGATGCGAGAATGATCAATAAGTGGAGCGTGAGAAATCATGGGGGTCACCTACATTGTTCCCAATATGTGAGCGGCCACACCAGCATTCGGAGGGTTTGTCCTATCTAGTAGATGCGTAGCACAGTAGCTGCCAGCTGCCAGGGCGGTTCCGCACAAAAGAGCCTAAGTTTGGAGTTCAAGAGTTCATGCTGATTATAAATACCATTATTACACTCTCTACCAGGACGACATACAAAGACCTGAGAGGGAAGAGGCGTGAGTATGTGGTCGCAGAACAATATGCACAAAACTAACCAGCTACACAACGATAAAATCAACGAATTCCATCAACTATGGATACCGTGCCGCATGGCTATAACTAGGAGGTGCGTCCATCTCTCCTTCGAGCGTGATTCGAGCAGACGTGGCTTGGGAAGACGAGGGTTGATGAGTCCTCGTGGGAGTAGCCGGGCGCGTTTTTCTTTGCGGGTAGCTACTAGGCGTGCTGACATTTTGAGCAATCTCAGTCGGCGAGTCACTATCCGACCTTGTCCTGTTGGAAGCCAGTATGCGACTGCCACTGGCTGCGGACATTGAGGCCATATCAGGCGCCGGGTAGACCTAACGCGAATGAGGAGAGGCTCAACTAAATCATGATCGATAAAAAACTGACCGAGGTCTGCTCGGAAGCAGAATATCCCCGCTGGTGTGGTAGTATAGCCGAATTTACGCCAGTGAAAGGTGTAACCATCATTGGAGAAGGGAGTTGATTCACGCCCGTGCCTCCTCTCCGACGGGTTCTCCACCAAAAGAAGGCGAGGAGCGCGATGGCGGCGAGTAAAGCGACCGCACCGACTGCGATACCCGCGATTGCTCCAGAACTCAAGCTGACGGCAAGTTAGCAACTGGTTACCTGCGGTGTGTATCACAAGGAAACCACGAACCTAGATGATTGAGAACCGGATGACCCATCCGACCTGGAACACCGCGATCAACCATCCCCTCTTCGTCAATATCAGATCGAAGCGCACCTCCCAACCGTCACGAGGGCATAATCAAGCTGAATTCCCTGTCCAGGCTGATCCGGCAAGTTCGTCAACTGCACGACATGTACGCCAGGTCCCAAAGTATCCGCATAATATAGCAGTGTTTGTGGAGTATAGTCCCCCACGGAAGCATTGAAGGTCTTAGGAGGCCGATTGTCCAGTTGGACAGAGTAAGGCCCAGTAGTACCACTGACGGCGCCGAATATTGAGACAGAGGTTCCCTGCAAAAAGCTTGAGCATGAATATGGATAGGAAACGCTGGACTCATACAGTGAAGTTTAGCTTCGCTGAGGCATTTGATGTAGAGGTAGAGCTGGCAGGTGACGAAGTGAGAGGACGATGGTCCTGTGGGTTTGGGACAACGTACCGAGAGGTGGAGCTATTGAAGCCAGAAGATACCGGCGTATCCCAAGCAGCTGGTGGGTCATACTGGAATGAACTGTCCGTATGAGGTAGAATGCGTTGGGGTAGACTAACGTCCTCCACTTCGGATGTCCAAGTGACCTACATTCAAGACTAGTGTCAAGACGATGAATGTGGTGGAGAGGGTCGGAGATCATACGAAGTCAACATCAAGGTAAGGCTGATTAGCACTCTTGAAGCGATTTGTAAGAGTAACGGTGTGCAGACCGTTGACAAGGCCGTCGGCGGCGAAGAGAGGTATTTGAAACTGGCCGGGGTCATTAAAGAACCCATCGAACGTTTGGATAGCATTGTCAAGGTTCACTTCATATGGGCCTATGGGTCAATTTGTCTGTCCGTAAGTGCGCGCGTCCGGATGACATTTAGCTACCGTGCGTACCATGGTTGCCTCGTTTTGCACCAAATATCCAGACCGCCGTCCCATTGAAAGTGAAGGTCGCGGATGCACCGGAATTCGATGTCACCATGAATGTGCCGTTGTTGCTGTATCTAAATGTCATATCGACCAGTCAGCGTGAGGCTTCAATGTTCAACATTCAATGACAAAAGCGAACCTCGACGAAAGCGGATCCGACGAGGTTCCCAATCTCCAAAACCCAGGAGGGCCATACTGGATCAACGGACTACGGTCATCGATTGTATGGTTGACTCGAGTCATGACTCTGGAGGGAAAGGAAGGTAAGACAGAACGCTCAGAGCGTGGTAAAGATAAGGTGCATACCTACCCGCGACACGGGGTGATATCCACAACTACGCAGCTCCGATGATAGTCACTAGTTCACGAAGTGGCAACCGAGGTACTGAGCTGAATCCACTATCATTCGCAATGTGTTGGCCCACAAACGACAGCGGTAGGAGCAACCGAGACGGGGATGATTCCCGAGAGGAAGAATTGAGGATGCTCGACGTTGAGGACTACAGTATGAACCATTGGTCAAGAATTTCACGGGAGCGAGCAATATTCAGGGAAGCAGAATCATTGGAAACTCGTCAGGCCCGGCCAAGCAGCCGCCAAGGGGACACGGGCGCTCAGATCATGACGTATTCCGATTCGAGCTGTGTTTCCGTAAATCCTGTGCACTTCTGGGGGTTCGGCTGGAGTTCGTGGAACATGAAGATGTGTACTTGCTGTGTCTGATACACTTACTGCAAGGCTCGACCGCCAGGACATACATACTAGACCCGGAATAAATGGGCTAGTCCCCGTCCTCCGCTGAGGGGTATACTCTTTCAAGCGAATGGAATGTTGATAACTTAAGAGGGAGAGATCAGGAGGACATCCCACTTGGATGTCATCTGCATCGCAAACTTGTGAGAACATAAGTCCCATGTAGTCCCAATGAAGTGATGGGGACAAAACGTATATATACAAGGAGGGGGGTCGTGGTTGCTGCAAGCAACAGGCCATGCATTCAGTAATGCATATAGAGGCATATGTCCAAATGTACTGACGATGGGGGGAGATCGCCAGAGCGAGGGAACGAATCATCATCAACTGTCGAGAAGTTGATCTCGCGAGTCTTTCGTATGAGGTCCGAGCTCCCGGTCTTCCGAGCTTGCTGATCGCCTCCGCCATAAAACCCACACAGCAAGCAGGATGACAGCGACGAAAGCGACAACACCAACGGTGATGCCAGCAATAGCACCTGAGCTCAATCTACAGGTGATGGAAGTTAGAACACTAAGAGTAAGACCTAGAAGAGTCCACGAACCCATCAGAACCATGATTTTCGGGGCTAGCGAATGGGGCGATCAAAACATCACTTGGTAAGCGGAAAGGAAGGACGTACGCAGCCTCTGTAACCAGAGCATAGTCGATAAACAAGCCTTTGTTGACCTCTGGTGGTTGATTTTCTAGCTTCACGACGTGGGTTCCAGGGCCCAGGTTATCCGCGAAGTAAAGCATAGTTTGAGGCGCGTAGACGGCTACAGTTCCGTTGTAGTTCTGCGGCCGCTGGCCGTCTAACTCCACAGAATAAGGTGATCCCTGGATGCTAACTGCTCCATAGATCGCCACTGAACTGCCCTAAGATCGCGCGATTAGTGTTGACTCGTGGGGGCACAATGATGGCTGCGCACAGTGAACGTCAATACGGCGTTGGCTCCATGAAGAGTTGCGGTTCTTTGGAGAAGAGTCAAGTTGAACGTATGGCCTCTCGTGAAGCGAGACTTACTGAGCGTCCGAGCTATTAAAGCCTGGTAATGAGCGTGGGCTCCACCCCGATTTGGGGGTGTACTCAAATGACCCATCCGTGTTAGAAATGATACGTTGTCGGGGAGGTGGGTTGGGAGTATCAGCTTGCCATACGACCTGCTCCGAGTTCAGCAGAGAGTACGGGAAGTAGTAACCAAAGGAAAAATCATACGTAGTCAATAGCTAAAGTGTTGTTCGGACTGTTAGGTCGAGGTCGGTTTGTGATGCTGATGGTGTGGAGTCCTGAAGTGAGGTTGAAGGCTGAGAATATTGGGATATTGAACTGAGAACGCTCGGAATTGCCGTTGAGCACTCGTACGTCGTTGTCGAGGTTGACCTCGAATTCACCTGACGACTGGGTAAAAACGATGGTACTTTAGAAGATGGTAGCGACAGAAACTGTACCGTGAAAACTCCGCTTCGCACCATATATCCATATGCCTGTACCGTTGAACGTGAAGGTCGCCGACGCGGAATCGATTCTAGTATGTGTGAAGGTGCCATTATTGCTATATCTAATGAATAGAAGGCAGGTGAATGGCCGTTGTCACCGATGTTGCGGTTCAACTCACCTCGAGGCTTCTGAATCTGTTCCTACGTCGCCGGGTACCCAAGCTCCAGGAGGACGATATTGAATCAGAGGACTCCGGTCTTCTAGCGTATGGTTGACTTGAGGCATAGAGGGCTCGGAGGCGGGAGAGGTCTTAGTAGTCTGTTGACGCAAGGAGAACTCAAGAAACGGTACAATATGAGGGTTCAGAAACAATCAAATGCAGGCTTGTGTGCACTGAAGCCTCATGCTGGATATGGAGGGCCTCCTGCCCGATCCTGGAACGAACGTTGGAATTACAAGTGCCATGGCGATGACTGGGCGATGCTCGTTGGGGAGGAAAAGGCTCGGCGTGCGAACACTGAGACTGGGCAGGTTTGGAGCTATATAATGCACAGGACAGCTCTAAAGTGACCTCCCTGGGTAACCTCAGACCAAGAATTGACAACAGTCTTTCTAGACGACTCACTAATTGCCTGTGGGTGGAGGTCGGCAAGTTTTCCAGACGTTGGATTCATCGCAAACGTGAGGTTGCTGGCTTCTGGTGCAAGTTGTGGACGAGCCTTGGATTGGATTGACTCTGAGCATCAATAAAGACGTGAACTGGCTGGAGATGCACGCAGGAAGGCTTCGAGACAACCCTCGAGCCGAAACGATTGGATGACAAAGATAGGAGGTAAACAGGGGAAGAACAGGGGACGGTTTTCAATGACGTTCGACTTCATACTATGTGAGATGTTGTCAAGGTAGTGGCCCCAATCTGCACAGTCCTCGGGCGATAAAAATATTTGCGCTGGCGCATACTTGGAAGTAAACGACGACTGCGGTAAATTTATACATAGCTCATGATTGGTTTGGCGCTCTTGCAGTCACCATGCCTTAGCGTGCGGTGGAGGAGGACAAATAGTACAGTCAGTCGACAGCTGACTGAACATTCCCAGAAAGTGAGTAGAGGATGGTTGTTGAGCATCATGTTTCACGGGGAATCTATCAAGGGATGAGAATGTAGGGAGTCCCACGGAGTCTTACTTTACCCGTCCACGGAGTCGTTTCAAACCATGTCCTTGGCAAACTTCAGGTCTGCACCCGCAAGGCAATCCGACGGTAAGTGGTCGAATTCATTACGAATTTGTGCTCGATGCGTAATGCAGTACATGGAGGTGGAAGGGACCTAGTCGATCGTATAAATCAGTCGCGAAACTCAAGGCGAAACCGTCTACTAGGAGGGACAATGGAAACCATCCAATTGGTCTAGACGTCGGTGAGATGCTACCCTATGATTGGCGAACGTGGCCCGTTTACCATGCTATGATGTGTAGCCGGTAGCTTCAAACCTAGCACGAAGAAATGCCCTAAGTGAGTGGTTCAGGACCCCATGAGAATCTACATCAAAACCTCGACACACTACAAACCGCCCGCATACCGACTGTGGAGCATGAGCTCAAAGCTCCCTTTCCCAGCGGAGTATATGGCTAGTGACACGGAACCGTAGAGTGTCCAGCGGCTGACAGATAGCTGCTTGGTAATACCGGTGAAAACGAGAGGGTCCACGAAAATTGAAGCCAAAGGGAAGTACCTCCAGAGTTCTGAGACGGAGGACGGAGTCCTAGAACGAGACGGTTCACGATGGCAGTCAGAAGGGTGCTTCGCTTGCGATGAGTAGCATAGTCGTTAGGCATAGTCCAAATAAACTTCTGAAGAGAGATCACGTCAGGTCCCCAACTCCGCAAGTCCTATAACGGCCAAAGAACGGTGCACTTTTTCATCTGGCTCGATGCCCTGCACTGTCGCAAGCTCAGGAACATCAGCGAGATATTTATAGACTTCAGTGGCACTTGAAGGTGATTTCAAGTCTTTTCAGGTTGACACCAAGATGTGGTGTCGGGCATGAATGTGGACGGCGGTGGACAGAACGACGCTGTATGTATGTCAGCGTATGTTGCACCAGGTATGTTTCTCCCTACCGAAAAGGCCGGTTTGGGAAAAGATCCGGCCTCCAGCCATGCGATTCGGGTGTTATAAGGAAGGGTGTATAGCAACGAAAAGTTGATGCAGGATTGATGGAGACCGATGCGTCAAGGTATGGACTGCAGGTCAGCGACTGAAAATTCTTCTCCGTCTCGTATCGAAGGTGAGATAGGCGAGCATGCGGGCAGCAAACTAAACGATGTTCCCGACAGAACATACTGTAATGATGATCAATCAACTTGGGTGATGGAACGCGAGTCAATCCATCGACTGAGTTGTTCGGATCTATACAGAATGGGTCTCAGCGTGAGGATTCGGGTACATAGCAACAGCAGAGATTTGCGGTATGAAGTATCGTACAGACGATTCTGAGCCTTTTGCACGCTATCCTGGGTGGATGGAGAGGAGCAACGACTTTGCTGACAACGGCTAATATCACGGAAGGAGAGATTTGGAGCTCAGCGGAGGGATGCCGATAAGCCGAGGGCAACAATGGTGAGTGTGACAGTGTGTGACCGAGCATCCACACAGGTGAGCGATAAAAGCAAATGGGATCCAGAAGCGTTCAGGTACATTTTTCCTTCTCCCCCATCTCTTGCCTGAATCAACCAGCTCTACGGCAAGCCGCCTAGTGCGTCGCCCAAAGACTACGCACCCCCGACACTGGTGTCGTTTTCTTCATTTTCTGAGGTCAATTGCAAGGACTTCGCGTATTCACTCTCAAGCCCTCAACGCACCCTCGTTCACTTCAACTTGATCAAACTTTCGACCGTTTTCTCTCTTTTCTGCTTATCTTAACGACACAATGTTCCACAAGACGCTTTGCTTCGTCCTGCTCTCGGTTTACCTCGCTGGTTTCACTACCGAAGCCAACCCAATTGCGCGCCAGCAGCAGCAGAATTGCAACGTGAGTTTTAGGCGCTCGTTCAGTTGAATTGATCGTTGATCGAGCTCCATGCTCTACATTACAGCTCCCCAGCATTCGAACTGTTACGGTGACCGCTACCGTCACCGCCAATCCCAGTCGAAATACTAATGTTGGCAATAACAACGGCCAGAACAACAATGGTCAGAACAACAATGGTGCGTTTACGTCAGTTGACTCTAGATATTTCCGTGTTGACCGTGATTTGCAGGCAACAACAACAATGGTAATAACAACAACGGCGGGAACACTAACAATGGCAATGGCCGCGGGAACGCCAACAACGGTAACAACAACGGCAACAACGGCGGCAATGCCAACAATGGCGGGAACAACAACGGCAATGGTCGCGGCAACGGCAACAACGGCGGCAACAAAGGCGGGAATGCCAACAATGGAAACAACGGCGGGAACGCGAACAACGGCAACAATGGTGGGAATGCCAACAACGGCGGCAACAAAGGCGGGAACGCCAACAACGGCAACGGCGGCAATACTGGGAATAACGGCAACAACACCAACAACAACAACAATGGTGGTAATACCAATAACGGCAACACCGGCGGTAATGCCAACAATGGCGGCAATGGCGGCAACAAAGGCGGGAACGCCAACAACGGCGGCAACAAAGGTGGGAACGCCAACAACGGCAACAACAACAACAACAACAACAATGGTGGTAATACCAACAACGGCAATACCGGCGGCAATGGTGGCAACAAAGGCGGGAATGCCAACAACGGAAACAACGGCGGCAATACTGGGAATAACGGCAACACCGGCGGTAACGGCGGCAACAACAACAACGGCGGCAACGCTGGCAATAACGGCGGAAACACTGGCAATAATGGCGGAAACGCTGGCAACAACGGCGGTAATGCCAACAACGGCGGCAACAACAATAACAACGGTGGAAACAACGGAAATGCTCAGACTTCCAACAGTGCGTCGGCTCCTTCTTTTGCGACTCTATTCTAACGGATTTTATAGCTCTTGATCCTCGCGTCATCGCCAGTGGCTTCGCCAATGACGGCCAAGATGTCCCTGCCGCTGGTCAAGTCTCCTCGTTGACCTCGACGAACAACTTCATTAACTTCTGCCTTACCCGCTCCGATCTCCCCATTACCAATGGCAAGCAAATCACCACCGGGTCTTGCAACCCCGCCCCAATTGGTGCCATTCCCCCTGTTGAAAACATGCCCTCATCGAAATTCCGATTCCCCGCCAACTTTGCCACCGTCAAGGCCGATACCAAATTCACCATTGAGATGGTCGTCAGGAACTTCGACACCGGATTCTTCGTCAACGCACAGCAGAATTATTTCTCCGCCCCTCAGCAGCTTAACGCCCAGAACATTATCCAAGGTCATTCGCACGTTGTCGTTGAACAGATCGCTTCCCTCGCCGATACGAAGGTCACCGACCCGAAGAAGTTCGCGTTTTTCAAGGGTCTCAACGGCAAGGCCGTTAACAACGTCCTTACTGCCTCCGTCGATGCTGGTTTGCCCGTTGGCGTCTATCGTCTCTCTTCCATTAACGCTGCCGCCAACCATCAACCTGTCATTGCTCCTGTTGCTCAACACGGTTCTCTAGACGACATCGTCTATGTAAGTGTCGTTATGCTACTCTCTTGAATTTCACCATATTGATTTCCAACCTTTTAGTTCACCGTCACTGCAGATGGTAACCCCGTTGGCTCTCAGACCGGAGCTACCAACCCAGCAACTGGTGCAATTGGTGGCGCTGCCAACTCCACAGCTGTCGCTTCCAGTGCCGCCATCTCCGCTACAGGTAGAGCTGCCGCCGGAACTGCTGTCGCCTCGGCTAGTTCCGCGTCCGTTTCCGCGTCCGCCGCTTCCGTTCGTGCTCCCTCGGTCACCCCAGTGCCTGGGCCAAACGTTGGCGGGGGCTCAACCAAAGCTAGCTCTTCCGCTGCTGCTGGAGGTGTACCACTTGTCACTCCTGTAGCCACACCTCAGCAAGGCAACACCAAAGGTAACAACAAAGGTGGCAACCGGGGCAATCAAGCCAGTAGTCTCGCCCAGTCCCCCGCTGCATCTGCCTCGGTTGCCCCTGCGGCCGCTCAAACCACCGCTGCTGCTGCTACTCCCGGCAAGAACGGCAGCAACAAAGCATCCTCGTCAGGCTCTTCTGTTGCCTCTGCCGCCGCTGGAACACCTTCCTTAGTATCACCTGTACAAAGTGGTGCTGGAGCGTCAGCTGACCCAGCAGCCGCTCCCGTAGCAAACCCCCAGTCAGGCCGGAATGGCAAGAATGCTGGTGCTCGTCGCTAAACACTCAGCCGAAGCTGTTAAGCTCCCCTCTCCTCTCCCTCTCCCTCACGGTCTTCTTTACGGGGTCGACTCCCTTTCACAATGTCCTGGTAGACTCCTTGTAGCAACCGATCGCTTTCGTTCTTCGCATATACGTGATTGACTTACTTAATTTTCATTGCCCTCTCCCGCCTGCGAGATGAGGGTCGTCTAGTATCTTATGGCTATCGCATGTCCTTGCAATTTCTTTCTTGTAGTCTTTCGTTCACCATCGATACCACGAACAGAGCATTCATTGATTCAGGCAATACATAGACTGACGCAACTGTATTTTTATCATTCACTTTGAAACGGATGGTTTGTGAGTGGATGGTGTTTCGCGAGGTGAAATTTTGATGTCGGCGGAGGATGTTTCATTCCTTCTAGACTCCGAGAATCGCTGACTGTTCCTCTCACCGATGTCAGCTTCTCGCAGTTGATTTTCACAGTGCGTTTGCAATATTCTGTCTATGGTTGCTGTACTGACGACTGGTTGACATATCTTGACTTTGACAGATGACGGATACATGCATGTTCTTGAGCCGCAAGTACTTTTGCAATACGCCGTGGACCACATGCTTGATCATAAGGATCATATGAATAATGATGAATAGCAACGTTAACAAACCGAACGTCGACAGTCAAACCGTCCTCGTCGTATGCGAGTAATCTCTTCCCTATCAACGGCGTATCGACGTCGTCTTCCGTCCCCCCCAGTCCGAGCTTTGGCTAGGCCGCAAGTTCCAGTACTCTGGATTCCATGACGAAAGCTTCTCATCCTGAGTCTTCCAACGTGAGTAAAGAAGCTCTTGCGGCAGCATGGTTAACATCACGATAGGCATGCATAGTGATTTTTGTCTCGCAGGGCTGATTAGTATCTCCGGAATACAGGCCGCCTTCCCGTTGCTCAAGGTTTCGTGCGTTCCCCTTGCTCGATGGCATAAACCATGATAGGTTGCTGAATTTCGGTATCCTTTTTAGCTCTTCAGCACTCTGCAAGCTGCTCTTACCATCACGCCAGTAAACTAGCAGAGTGTTGTAGTGCCGACTGATAAACTCCAGCCTCAATCGGGTCCTATGTCCTTCACTGCGGTATATTTATCCCCCAGTTCTGCCTGTGAGGGTTCCTTAACCCAGGCTGAAAGGAGCGAAGCGGAAGCCCTAGAATCGTCCAAGGAACACTCACACTGGAACCGGACTGAAGCGATGACCATATTCCTTCCAACGTGCGCGAATTACAGTTTGCGATACAGGCAAACTATCCCATGGCTCGCATTGCTCCACCTGCACTATCGGTGGCTTCTCCCAGTCTTATAACGCGCCTTGGAGCAATGCCATCCTACCAGGGTCAAACATAGGATGCACTTCTTACTTCTCTTTATCTTTTGCTTCCTCGCCTCCACGACTGGGGCCTTCAAGGATCACAAGAGGCCCGCTAATATCATCCTAACTAACGACGATGGCTGGGCTACCGCTCAGATTCGTGCTCAAAACAATGCTTTGTTACATGCTGGTTTCAATGTTTGTCTCGTATCAATTGTGGCCCGCATTTTCTTCTCACCTTTACTCCCTAGGTTGTCCTGTCCTGCCCTGCTATCAACAGGTCTGGAACAGGTTCTTCGACTGCACCTCCTACAAATTTGACCACTGCTTGCGAGTTCGACACCTGCCCGGTTGGCTCTCCCCCTACCGGCTTCAATGCGTCTGATCGTGAGTAGCCACTGATTCGGTGGCACAACTTGGTTTCACAATGACTTCGGTAGCTCGTCTCAATTATGTCAACTCTTTCCCGTATGTTTTGCTCCTGACTCTTTCTCACTCATCTAGAATCCTTTCTTTGCAGCGTCGATGCCGTTCGGTTTGGCATCCAGACCCTCTCACCCAGATTTTTTCGTGGGCGGCCTGACTTCGTGGTCAGCGGTCCCAATGTTGGAAGTACGTTACAGCACCACCCATTCCTACACGCATTGATCGGCTTCACCAGCGAACCTAGGGCCGAACATAAACGGTTCTGGCACTGTGTAAGTATGATCTCTTCGCCATGGAATTGTTTGACCATGGCTTCGTAGCGGAGCCGCTTGTGAAGCAGCGCTTGAGGGCGTCCCGTCCGCTGCATTCTCTGCTTCCACTGCGTCGCAAATATCGTTTACGACGCTTGACACTGATCCTGAGTCTGGATTATCGATTTCCGCCCGCATCTATGCCAACCTCACTACAATTTTTACTCGAGCCTTGTTATCTGCACCCGGGATGCCCGTTCTCCCCCACGGCATTTCCGTCAACGTCAATTTCTCGCCTACCCCGAATTGACGACAGTTGAGGCTTTTCGCTTCGTTCCTACCCGCATCGCTGCGAACCCCAATGTAACTGACGCCCCTGTTTGTGGAGAGGAGCATTTGCCTGCAGAAAGGGATATAGTTAGGGGGCCGGGATGCTTCGTGAGCATGAGTGTGATGAATGCAGCTTCAAAGGGCGATGTGGATGCTAAAACTCAGGCGTTTGTGTTCAAAAAGCTAAAGTCAATTCTATCGTGCACGTAGTAGCTAGTAGTCCCTTGCTGTCCTGCTTGTGAATATTATGGGCGCTTACAAGCGCTTAACGTAAACTGAACTTCCCGTCTACCGCATCTGCTTCATCGACTTTTGCATTGGACACGTCCAGAGTCTGCGACTGAGTGGTCTGCTTTTTTTGGCTGGGAAAACTACCATCAGTTGCTTCTACTTTGTGCCATTCGTGAGTAAAGAAGGCTTCATGTGCATGCGTGCAGCCGCTGTGCACACTGTTCCAAAGTATGTACTTATCATTACCTCGCGGCGCATCCTCTCACTCTATCAAGCCTCAGATTTCTGTGCGCGCTCGGACGTGGTACGAAGGAAGCCGCCCTTTCAGCCTCGGGCCATATCCGTCCAACAGATTGCGAACAGAGCGTCTACAATAGCCCTCCGCCAAGTTGAATCCAATCCACGGCCCTTTGGAGCCGTATTAGGAGCATGCTACCCTCACAGTCCTGCATGTGCTCTCCCAAGCTTTGAGGTTATAACTTACCGATATCGGGCTTCCCGAGTGGCACCCTGGTCGGTACCACAACCTAACCGCATTGCCTGGCTCGAACGTGTGCAGGTATTCATAGAGATAATACAATTACATCGA
Organism: Pleurotus giganteus; assembly: GCA_032158425.1. Taxonomy (NCBI): domain Eukaryota; kingdom Fungi; phylum Basidiomycota; class Agaricomycetes; order Agaricales; family Pleurotaceae; genus Pleurotus; species Pleurotus giganteus. The sequence goes on along the minus strand of JAPEHR010000008.1, from coordinate 1,311,593 downwards.
ATCGTGGGGAAGCCTGCTGAATTTCTGGCGGTAGGACCGCATGTTGCTCTGAACGTTGCTTTGAACGCTCAGCCACAATATTCAGTGACTACCTGGCGAAGGCTTGCATTTAAAGGGAGGTCCCTCCACGCACCTTTGTATTCATGTTCAGCAATGCAATTCCGCTCGACTTTCCCAATTTTGTGTGCATTGGTTCTTGCCGTCCAAGTTCACGGTCAACGCATAGTGTTGACTAACGATGACGGTTGGGCTACTGCGTCAATTCGGGCTCAAAATGATGCTCTGAAGGCAGCTGGGTTTAATGTTTGTCGAGTCTTCCTCATCCCTGCCACATTACTGACATGTTTCTCAGGTAATTCTCTCCTGCCCTGCTGTCAATAAGTCAGGGACGGGATCCTCCTCCGCCCCTCCCACCACTTTAACAACCGCCTGCCAGTTCAATACTTGTCCGGCAGGATCTCCGCCAGAGGGATCCGATCCCACTGATCGTAAGTGTCCTCCAAAATGCTTACCATTGATGCTTATTCGACGTTCGTTAGCTCGCATCAACTATGTTAATTCCTTTCCGTACGCTACCATTCTGAGGTTTTTCTGGAGCGCTGATTAATTCGCTACAGTGTCGATGCTGTACGCTTCGGCATTCAGACTCTTGCCCCAAATATCTTTGGTGCCCCCCCTGATTTTGTAGTCAGTGGACCCAATATCGGAGGTAAGTTGCGTGTCTGCTTCCTATAACATAGGTACTAAGAAATCTATAATTCAGCAAACTTGGGCACAGGTATTACAGGCTCAGGCACAGTGTAAGCATATTGCACTGGAATCGTCGCCGTTACAATGTTTGATCCTTTCAATTTAGTGGCGCCGCATCGGAGGCCGCATTGGAGGGGATTCCTTCAGTTGCTTTCTCTGGATCAAGCGGCTCTTCGGTATCTTTTACCACTCTCACATCTAGTCCCAACTCGTCTTCATCCGTGGCCGCACGCGTCTACGCCACTCTTACAACGACTCTCACTCGCCAGCTGCTCAACAGTGGTGCTCCCTTCCTGCCTCGCGGTGTTTCTCTCAATGTCAATTACTCACCTATCACCAATTGTGCCACCGCTAGTGCGTTCAAGTTTGTTTTCACCCGCATCGCTTCCACGACTGGCTCCACCGATACCCTTGTCTGTGGATCGAACCGTCTACCGGACGAAACCAGCATCATCAGGGGTTCAGGGTGTTTTGCTTCCGTCAGCGTGTTTAACGCAAGCACGAAGAGGGACGTGGATGCCGCTACCCAGGCTGTCGTTGTGCAGAAGCTAGGAAGTCTCTTGTCGTGTCCATGATTATCCCATTATGATCAACGAGATAGCTGATTTATAAAGAATTGTGGAACGTTTGTGGAACGTGCATAAATATGTCGAACCGGACATAGAGCCCAGGTCCGCAAGCGTGTCAAAATTTCGACTTGTCAGCGTCAAGGGTGAGGAACTGCGCGAGGACCTCATGGCCGTCTATAAACCGTTGATTCGGTCCATCGGATACCTCCCTCTTCTCTCTCCGTGACTGACTGGAATGTCGAGCTCTCTTCTCACAGGCATGCCCTTCGTCAAGTGGGCCCTCTCTGAAGCGATTGCCCGCGTTCGTTGGTGTCATATGTACCAGAATTCTCCATTTCAAGAACGTGCGTGGGCACCCGTTATATATTTACGAGCCCATTTTGCAGCCTAACCTACAAGTGACCATGCAATTCACGCTCAAGTTGTGTGCTTTCGCCCTCTACTTGCCCATCGTTTTATCGCAGAAGCGAGTCGTCCTCACCAACGATGATGGTTGGGCTGAGGCTCAGATTCGGGCCGAATACGAAGCCTTGAATGCCGCAGGCTTTGACGTACGTCGTGATCTGTTACCTTTGAGGAAATGAGCTGCTGACTGTTAGATCTATTCTAGGTGGTTTTGTCCGCTCCGGCTGACAACCAGTCGGGAACTGGGTCCAAGTCTGCGGCGCCAACTAATCGTACGGACCCTTGTGAATTTGATAGCTGCCCTGCGGGATCGCCAGCTATTGGGTTCAATGCAACTGATCGTAAGCTCGAGAGCTAATTTTGTGCTGCATTGGGTTGATATTGTTTGCTTGCACAGCGCGCCTTAACTATGTAAACTCTTTCCCGTTAGTTGCTCGCATCTTCACCTTGAATTGGCTCATGATTTCGCCTAGAGTTGATGCGGTTCGCTTTGGCATCCAAACCCTTGCTCCCAAGTTCTTCGGAACCAAGCCTGACCTTGTCATTAGTGGGTCTAACGTTGGACGTAAGTGTATGCAATAATCATTCCAAGTATATTCACTCTGCGCCTTCCTCAGAAAACCTTAATTTGGGTGTGTTGGGCTCTGGTACTGTGTACGTGATGAGTCCGACTCTATCACGATCATAATGATCTGACCTCGGATTCAGTGGAGCGGCAGCAGAGGGTGCCAAGGAAGGCATTCCATCCATCGCCTTCTCTGGGAAGACTGCTAGCCACATCTCCTACACGTCGCTGGAAACTGATCCGAACTCTCAAGACAGCATCGCCGCTCGCATCTACAGCTCACTAATTATCACTCTCGTGAACAAGCTTATTGAAGTTCCTGGGCCTATTCTTCCGGCACATACATTCCTCAACGTCAACTTTCCTGGCACGGACAACTGCCCCACCGCTGAAAGCTTCAAATTCGTCCTCACTAGATTGATCCCGAATCCCTTCGTGAAGGACGTGAATACTTGTGGGAAGGACCATCTTCCGGACGAGACTACGACAGTGATCAGATCCGGGTGCTTCGTTAGCGTGACTGTTTTGGATGATGTTCTCAAGCTCGACGTAGGAAAAGATAAGCAAGCTCAAGTGTTGGCCAGGCTGAACGGGTTGTTGACTTGTGTTTAAATTGAGCTGCATACACATATTCAATGCAGAATGCGCTATAGCTGCTAGATCCAAATACAAATCTAAGGGAGCTTTGATCGCCTGTCCTCCTGAACACTCCTGAGGGCAGAAGAGGAATCAGGGGCGGATCTGTTACTGACCGTGGGATACGTGGTATAAGCGTGAGAACAGACAATACATAAAACTCTTCAGCTTCAACGCGTCCCCGACGCGTCCACCACCAAGTTTCTCGACCCACAAATGGCAATGCGCAACGTGCCATCTCTTCTGGAAGTGAGCGGTCCTCGCAAATCCATAAGGTCTCAACGCAATGAGAATGCGTTACAGCCACCGTAATTGACGGGAAGGCCCTTGTTTATCCGTCAAGCACACACGTATGTTCTCACAGAGCTCAAACCTGTGGGACGGAGCGAAGGCCCAATGACCTAGAACCTACCTGAGCCTTTATTCCCATTCCATGCTCCGATGCACTGTATTGTGCCCTTACGGCGGTTCATCCAGCCATCTTCCCACTTCTGCTTTTGCAGTCCAGCATGCACCCTTTCCCGTACGCAATTTCTCAGATCCTTGCCTCGCTACTGGTGCTGCCTGGAGTCATCAGTCAAACGAAGATTCTGTTATCTGATGACAATGGCTGGGCTGTCGCGCATATACGTGCACCATATGCAGCTTTGAAAACTGCAGGCTACAACGTACGTCGTAGGAACTCTCTACGGAAGTGGTATCAATGGCTCCCTCGTCCATGCAGGTTTTGCTGGTCGCACCCGCTGATGATGCCTCCACAGGCATAATCTCGCCGTTCATACCCCTTCTCAATCAGCGGCTGCTACCATGCCAGTTCAGCACTTGTCCAGGCTTATTAGATCCCCTCGGCTTACCACTAGGATTGGAGCGAATTCATCTGACAGTATGTTGAATTGATGAACAGACTCTTCCCGACATTAATCTGAGCAGATCGACTCAATTACGTTACTGGATTTGCGTCAGTACTCCATTCTCGATTCTTGTCATTAATGTTCATTTGACCTCCCAGTGTCGATGCTGTCCGGAGTGGTATTCGAGACCTGTCCCCAGCAGCTTTCAATTCAACTCCCGATCTTGTTCTTGTTGGCGTCCACATTGGAAGTAAGCTGGTATTATCTCTTATATGCTCAAGCTTGACCCTTTAAGCTAGACACGATTGGAACGGCAGTTCAATCGTCTGGCATAATGTGAGGGTTTCATGCTATTAAGTGCCGGATGACTAATTGAATGAGGTCACAGCACTGCAGCCGCTGCAGCCGTCAGCCAAGGCATACCCGCCATCGCTTTCTCTGGGGCGACCGGATCTCAAGTCTCATACACGTCTTTAGATTCCGACCCCACATCTCAGTCATCAACCGCCGCTCGAATCTATTCGACACTCCTCGTGAACCTCGTAAATAAGCTCACAACACCTCCTGGCCCAATCCTCCCACCACATGTTGGTCTCAACGTCAACTTCCCCTCTATTTCCAACTGCCCGACTGCTTCCAGCATCAAATTTGTTCTTAGCCGGCTCGCCCTTGATCCTGACGCAAACAGCGATTCATGCACGAATTTGCGTCTCCCTTTGGAGTCAGCTGTGCTGAATGCCAATTGCTTGGCTAGCATCAGTTTGTGGGATGTGAATACGAAGACAGACGTTGACTCGCTGACTCAGGCAGCTGTCATGTTCAAGCTCTTGGACATACTCACTTGTCCTAAATTGACTTGACCGGAGGGTCGGCGGAATCAGTTCTACCTCAGACTGACGTGGGAGTGTTACAATCTTTCACCAATCCTACGACTTCGTTTGTTTGATTTCATCACTAGTTGACCCCAAACCTCCCGTTTCTCGAATGTCGAATCATCTGTGAATGCAACACGTCATACGTCAAGTCGACCTGAATTTCTGTCACATTACCCAACCGGCTTGTCCAGACTGCAGGTTGTTCTCACCACCAACAAGCTAAGCTTGACAAACCTAGCCGTGCATTTAACTATGCTAAGGCATTAAGGCGTAGCTACTGCAACCCGTCAACCATGCGCCTTTCCGTTCTCTTGGGGCTCCTAGGAGGCTGCGTATTTACTGTCAACTGTCAACGCAAGATTCTACTTACCAGTGACAATGGGTGGGCCGTTGCGCAAGTTCGGGCTGAATACGAGGCCTTCACTGCAGCCACATACAATGTGAGTGCATACATCCCTCTGTCATTCTGATGGCTCCTAACTGGCGATCAGGTTATCCTAGATGCTCCCGCGGACGATGCGTCAAATGGAACCGTCTCACCGATTGTGACCATACCACTGCTCGGCATTAAAGCTCGTGTCAATCCATGCCAATTCAATACCTGTTCGCCTTTGCTAGATCTGCTAGGAATTCCGCTAGGAGGATTCCCTATCAGTGGGATCAACTCGACGGATAGTGAGTTGAATCCCTACGATAACGAATGAGCCAAGCTTTGACTTCGAACAGGTCGTATTAACTACATCACTGGATTGACGTACGCGTTATCCTTTTACTGCCCATCCGCGGCTGATTTTATCTGCAGCGCTGATGCCGTCCGAGATGGCATACAACGTCTCTCGCCTGCTTTCTTTAACTCGAACCCGGATCTAGTGATCATTGGCAGTCACATCGGAAGTTAGTTTCAGTTGCAACATCGTTCTTGTTATCGCATCTCATGCTCCCCCGTTTTTAGATACCTTCGGAACCGCCATGCAAGGATCTGATGGGATGTAAGTTATGGCCTGCAACAATTAACACTCCCTCATCATGCGTATGCAGCCTCGCAGCGGCTGAGGTATTAAAGCTTGGCATACCTGTAATCGCATTCTCTGGAGCCGCCGGCGCACAAGTATCATATACCACTCTTCAATCAGACCCCAGCAGTCAATCCTCTACCGCCGCACGGATATATGCATCATTAATCGTAAAGCTGGTGGACCAACTCACCTTGGCCGCTCCGATATTGCCACAGGGCGTCGGTCTCAGCGTCAACTTTCCGTCCATTGCGAACTGTTCCACCGCTGCCAGTATCAAGTTTGTTCTCAGCAGGATAACTCCCGACCCCAATCCAAACGATGACTCTTGTGTCAATTTGCACTTGCCAACTGAGTCGAAGGTAGTAGGGACTGGCTGTCTGGCGAGTATCAGCGCCTTTGATACATCACTGTCGGATGTCGACTCGATGACCCACGTTGCGCTGATGTCGAAGCTGCTGGATATTCTAATTTGCCCAAGGCTGTCATGACGTGTCTACCTTTGACGACTCACCACTTTGCGGTATCGCTAGAGTACATCATCAAATTTGATTCATCTCACTATTAGTTGGGGATTGGTTCAAGCCGTGATTCCGTTGACGATGCCAATTTGAACTACGAATTACATTGTAGGCAAAGATCGTGATCCGTTTACAAGCAAAGCAGCCCTATAATACTTACGAACCGATTGGCCCATCTGCATAGCCGGTGTAGACTTCTGATGTTCTTCCAAGCCACATACTGAGTCCAGAGCTGCAAGGGTAGCGGGTACGTGTCCCGCTTCCCATAAGGCTTCACCCGATCGGAAGAATATAGGTTGATCCTCTTTCAGCGTCGCAGCTCATCGCTCGTTTCCCCCCATCAGACAATGCGGGCACTGCGCAATTGTTTAGTTCTTCCCGTGGCATGGCTCATTTCTTTGGTCCTCGCTCAGCGTAAAGTCCTGCTCACATCTGACAATGGCTGGGCAACAGCCCAGATAAGAGCTCAATACAATGTTTTGAAAGGGGCGAATTACAATGTGGGTGATTTTCCGACCTTGCATCGTGGAGGTTCGACATGTTATTTAGGTGATCCTGGATGCTCCAGCAGACGATGCCTCCAATGGAGTTGTATCTCCAGTCCTCAACTTGCCTATCCTCAATATCAATGCACGTTTATTACCGTGCCAGTTTAATTCCTGTTCTCCGCTCCTAGATCTTTTGGGATTACCCTTGGGCTTCCCCGTAACAGGCTCAGATGCCACAGACAGTACGTATTTGTCGATGTAGCACAAAGACTTGCCAGCTAAGACCGATGTAACAGGTCGAATCAACTATATCACTGGGCTTGTGTCAGTGCAGAACAACACTGTATTACATCAAGCGTGCTAAACATCCATACCAGGAGCGATGCCCTTCAAGATGGCCTGAATAGGCTATCGCCGAACCTTTTTGGGTCACCTCCTGACTTGGTGATCAGCGGATCGCATCTTGGTAGTAAGTCTGACTCTAAACCGATCCTGATCCTTGATTTCATACCCATAGATGCATTGGGATCTGCGATTAACAGCTCCGGAACAGTGTAGGTTTGCGATGCTGGCGCTCTAGTCGCGTTCTCATAGTAATTCATCACAGGGGAGCAGCAGTTGAAGCTATTCAATCTGGCATCCCTGCGATCGCGCTATCGGGTGCGACAAGTGCACAGGTGTCCTTCACCACCTTGCAAACCGACCCAAATGCGCAAACCTCTCGCGCTGCGCAAGCCTACACATCCGCAATGTTGAGACTCGTCAATGCACTGACTGGTGGTCTGATACCAACATCAGCCCTTCCCGCGGGCGTTGGCCTTAATGTCAATTTCCCACCTATCACGAATTGCTCGTCGAGCGCCATCCCATTCATGCTGACTAGGTTTCAAGCCAGACCGAATCAAGTGGACCTCTTTCCATGCCCACTGAGTCTTCACATTCCGGATGATGTGACGACGCTGAATTCCGGTTGTGTCGCGAGTATCACTATTTTCGATGCGGCTACGAGGGCGGATACGGACGCAGCCACTCTCTTGGTGGTCGGAACGAAGCTGCTTCCCATCTTAACGTGCCCAAGTATCCTATGAATTCATCTGGAAGTGACAAGAGTATCGATAGTGAAGGCTGTACGGTACAATGCAATTGATGGGCCCGCGCATCAGCGTTTACCAAGTTTCGCAGTTAAAGCAGCAACCACAGTCCTGATACTGCAGCGAGAGCGACTTGAGACCAAGGGCTCAGACGGTTCGCACTGTTTCTAGAAGCTGCCTTGATCTCAGTTGCCTTCAATGGCCCTCGTGTGCATTCGAACCCGAGGGTGTCTTGTTCGCCAGGTACTAAGGTGGACGGGTCACATATGACAGTCGTGGCATTCGCAGACTTCCCAGCAGGATGGACGTTAATATCACGGAACGTCAAGTTGAGGGCTGTCAAGGGAATGCATAAGTCCAATCCGCTGGAAACAATGACTGGGTAAACTTACCAGTGTCCGGGAACAAATCGAAGATAATAGCTTGTGTGGCATCGCCGCCTTGAACGTAGTTCCAGCAAGGGTTACTGATACATGTTCCATCGGCTAGAAATGACAAGTCAGTCTGTTGCGACGCAGTGGGATGTGCGAGATACTCACTCCAATTCGAATTTAGGGAGCCCGTGAAGTTCTGGAAGACGAAATTGGAGATTTTCGTGCTTGTTTTGTTGATGTTATCTGGGCGAGGTCCTTTGTCCTATAGCACATAAGGAAGACGCTGATTTAACAGCAATCGGATGCAGCTTACCTGATCGTAGTAACTAAGCACTAGGTTAGTTGACAAACAACTGGAGAGTATTTAGGGCCTCACTTTTGAGTAATGAAGATAGCCGTGGACACATTAACGACGCGAATGTCTTGCCAGGTGATGTTATCCGCGAAGCCTTGGCCACCAGTCCATGATTTGAACTTAACACGCGAAGAGATCAGCCAGTGCAAGCTCTTCGCTATTCAGGACGCACTCGAGCCCCATAGACGGCACCCTCCATCGTCCAATTTTTGAAAACTACATTCTTCACAGTTTGGTTGGCGCCATTCCTCCCCAGCGATCCGATAGATAATCCATGAGAAGAGAAGCCACAGAAACCATTTTGGGCCAGAATGTTCCTCGCGCCATTGACTACAGATACACAATCATCGCCGTTGTGTCCATAGTAGCCGTCTAGGGTAATATTTTGTCCGGAGAGATTGAGGCCTGGAAATGCGGGTTCAATCTCAAAGATACAACGAGGAAGGTGATGGCATAGTACCATCTCTATTCGAGAATCATCAGTATCAAAATTAGGACAAAGTTGTTGAAACTTACGTGTTAAAAGGGAAGCTCTGCGAATACAAGGAGAGTACTTAGGACCTTATGCGACGAGATGACCACATCACTTACCACTGTTTGATCCCTAGTTCCATTGTTAGGTGCTGCATCAACGAAGTGGTCTTCAATGCGTATATTTTCCCCCGGAATATTCCATCCCCAAGCAACAGGCTTTATGACTTTTAGTTTACGAAGCAAACCGTTGGTCACGTTGAATGTGGCTAATTGAGGTCGAAGTATCTTAAAAAGGTGATGCAGCGAAGTCAAGGCATAGCTTGAGCCAACCATGCGAATGCTACTCACTCTGTTACCGACGTCCCACCATTGCTGACCGAATCCGTGGAAACGTCCCCATTCAAATTCGTCTGAGCCAATGATCTGAACGTTTGAGCCTTGGATATAGAACCATGGCGTCGCGTATGTCTTGTCCACGAGGAGTCGTATTAGGCTACTGACCGAAGCTAATACAGGCAATGTGACATACACTAGGAGTATTTTGCGTGATGTTGATCTCATGCTGAACTTGGGTCACGTTGCTTGGGAGATTAAGATTGCCATTAAGGAGGACAGTGACGTTGCCTATTGTCGCGGTCAGAAGTTGGAAGGGTCTGGAATGGGACTTCAGACTCACGGAGCCCTGTCAACGAAACCGGAGTATGTGCACTGTAGTTTGTTCTAGCAAAGGTAATCACGCTGTCAACGGCACAGTCTTGGAATGCCTTTAGAATAGCCGGACTGTCGTCTGTTCCATCATCGTTGTGTGCAACAGCACACTCTGCAGCATGAACGGAGAGTGAGGAGACCGAAAGAAGTAACGCCAACGCGGAGAGGGGGCCCATGGTGCAGTTAATTTGAGGAGGGATGAGGTAAAAATGGCTATGCCCCGCTGGAATTTATGGAAAGAAGCATCGCTCAATCCGTGTGTTTGACCTCGAGAGAAACTACTTTTCAGCTCTTCAGATTGTCAAAGCATCACACGAGCTGGTCACCAGATCAGCGGCCCGGCCAGATCGTTGAGGTGACTGTCGCGAGTGGAATGAGCGCGGGATAGGGTAGTTGTTGCCGAAATTATTCCCTGACGTTGAGCGGCTCTCAACGGCCCGTTCTGCATGCAAGGGCCAGATGTACCAAGAGCAGCGGCCGTGTTGCATACTATGAAGGAATTCCCATTAGGAGATACGCGCCGCCTCGGATGCTGTCAATGTCCCAACACTCTGTCGACGTAAACACAGAAGCCACGATATGGCCGAGCTCAGCTTCGCTAACTTCACTTCTTCTTACTATCTGTTAAGTCTGCTACCTCGATCCACTTCTTCGGTATGCCCTTCCCAAGAAGGAGCTCCGAAACGGCGTTTATTTGCTTTCCTTGAACATATACTTCTTGCCCAGTCGACTTGCCAGGAATTGGTGAAACTGGAAGGGGAAAAGCGTGTATGGTCGACTGTCCTAAAACTCGGAGAAGCTTCGCGTCATACCTGAGGTAGATGATGCACAAATCTTTCTCAGCTCGTCTGCCAAGTCCTCCGCAGAGATGAGGAACGGTTCGAAGCCTGTTATCAGCGTAGCCGCCTTCCGGCCTTGTCTGACCTTAACGGTCACTGAAACGGGCTTCAGTGTGCCTTTCCTGGAAGGAACCGGTAAGACCTGAGGTGGCATACACAAGCATATTTCACACTTAAGGATGGGGTCCTTTCCATCAGGCGTGATTTCATGCCAATCTTGCATTTTCGCTGCGAGTTCGTGTGTAATGAGTCGGAGGGCTTTTAGGAGTTACATGGTGGGACAAACCAATAATGTTGCGTGCAACTTCGTCCCTCTTAAGAAACTCGACATTTGCATCTAGCTTCACTTGCATTGCGCTCTTGAGTGCCTCGTCAACATTAACATACTGCTGCTCTCTGGGGTTCACAAGCTGTTTGTCTTGAATATACTTGTTGACAAGGGACCTAACCTCCGCTACAGTGAACAGGGCGTTCGGGCTAATGTGCTACGCATTAGACCATAGCCATTTAATCGAAGACGACGTACCTTGCTCCGCATTCATCGAAGAAGTGTGTGCTGCCGGAACCCATTGGCTTAAACTTCTCAGTGACCACGAATTCCTTCACTTTGTTTCTCGCCTTCTCTTCTCTTTCTTCCTTCTTCTCCCTCTTAGCTTCGACATCAGCTAGAGACGTGTAAGGTTTATAGGAAACAACATCATCATGCTGAGCATTCACAGACGTGACAACCACGTCGCCTTTGCCCTTCGGGGCTTTTAGATTTAACAATCCCTCCTTTTCCATAGCCTTCAGGAATGTTGTTAGCGATTTGTGGGAGGAATGCTTAATGTCGATAGGAGTTACTGAAGGAGGGGAAGGAAAGGCAGGCCGCGACGGAAGAATGTTATTGGAGTAGAGGATGGTTGATGCCATAGGGAAGGAGGAGGGAGGGAGTTTGGACAGAGTCGTCTGAATTGAGCGAATTAAACTAATTCGTAGAAGGTTTGTTACCTCTAGGAAGGGGTGAGCATCCAATTATAAAGAGGCACGACACAGCGATACAGACCTTCGGGGGTCCGTTCAGCTACTGAAGATGGGTCTGCATCGTTTCCTGCATCGTTAGGTACAAGGGAGGTTGTCGGAGGCTGGCTGGGGAGGTCGTTAACCCTATCTCCCAATGGTGTTCCTTCGGTCGCTACCGCATCCTGGGGTTGGAGGGCATCATCGGGCGATGCCTCGGGTGGAGACAAAGAAATTGACTCGGGAACTTCTCCGCCTCTACCCATATCCCATAGGGTATCTTTCCAAGTATGCTTAATATACACCGCCTTTCCTTTTCCATCTTTTGCCAGCTCCTGTGGGCTCACTGCCATATGCCCGACCGCTAGCGGGTACCCGCGCTTCGTGTGGTCAGCCGCGTACTGGGATATGGCAACTAGTTGCCCTTCCCGAATAGACGGTGTCCATTGTGTGACTATCTCGCAAACGCAAGCACCAGATATAGAGACAAACAAGGCTCGGGGCTTCAAATAACGCACCTCCAGGAATCATCAAATCCGCGCCTCCAGTAAGTTTGGGAATCACAGCAGCTGGTGTCGAAAGCCAGGGTAAAAGCCCGGGCTGCTTCCACAAGGTGTATACTGAGCAATACATGATTCGCTTGATCGTACGACAGAATCTGGATCGCATAGAGTACCTGTTGGAATTAATTCCTCCGAGTGCTTGCCTATCGTGAACCACAGAGGATCACCACCATCAGGGGCAAGGTACGCGGTCTATCAAGCTTTGGTCATTGAACCAGATTTGTTGGACTGGCAACTTACACCAGGCTCATCCAGATGAGTAAGGAACTTGACAGCAAGTAATCCCTCTGGTACTAAGAGGTCCCCTTCTTCAGGTGAGATGGCGAAAGCCTCCACAACTTTGTGTCGAAGTTTGCGCCGGTCAGAGCTACGGAGAGGTGCTGATTCATTAGTGAGGTCGATGAGTTCAGCATTCTACTTGGTGCTACACACCAGAGGTTTTGAGATTCGATAGCGGTTTCTTGAACATGGAAGATGTCGATGAGAATCAGACAACCACGAAGGGGTTAACAAGCGCGTTGTTTGGTTGTGTTGACGTAGGGAGTTGACGATGAGGCTAGGTAAGGTCTGACTGGCAGGTAGTACTCGCGCGACGTGAGTCGCTTGTCACCAGAAACTAATACATAGCGCTACAAAACAATGCTTCCGGGTTAAAATTACAGGGAAGGAGTGGATGATACTTTTAACTACAAGTAGCAGAATGATTATGCAAAGTGAACCCCGATATCATGGAATGCGGATAATAGCCTGGTTGGGTCAAAGTGAGAGGAAGGTAACATAAGGAAGGGCACAGACATACTTAAGCAAGTCGTTGATATCCATTTTTGCAGGCCGTGATTCCGAAAAACCAGTGGCATTGAGCACTCCTTCCACCTTCGCCTTCATGTCGACGTCGTCTTCTATCATCTAGAGAGGCATCGGAGCAGAGTGAGTAAGGATGATTGAGAATATTTGCATAAGCTCACTTTGCCAGTCTCAGCACACCACGTCCGCCAGTTCTTCTCTATCATTTCAATAACTCCTCTCGCCATAAAATTACCATGGACCGTCTTATTTCGTCGGCTGAATAAGATGCGATTCATCCCATCGAATTCTTCAAACTTGATAGGAGGCGGTGGGTCAATCGGTACCAAGCGGATTACGCTCGACTCGACCTGAGGCGCTGGCCTGAAGTTATTCTTGCCAACCTTCATGATATGGTCAACTTTGGCGTAGAGCTGGACATTTGCGGAGAGTCGACTCCATAAATTTGAGCCCGGTTGTGCAACGAGCCGCATAGCGAATTCCCGTTGGAACATGAGGATAGCAATGCGTGGTATGGGTCGATGTGAAAGTAGGCGGAAGATGAGAGGGGATGATATTTGGTAGGGTGTATTTGATATGCAAACATCGAAGTATGGCAGGGTGGCTTTGACGAAATCACCAATAATGATTTCTAGTTTCCTTTGTTCTGGTCTGGCTTCGTGGTTCAGCAGCCGAGCTGGTGAATAGAATGCGGTACGCACTTTCCCTGCACGCGTTTCGTGAGCTCTGCAGCCATTCGAGGATCCATCTCTACCGCAGTAACGCTCTTGGCTTTTTCTAGGATTCTGATTGTGAGATTACCAGTACCAGGACCGACTTCAAGAACTTTATCTGTTGGCCGAAGATCTGCCTAGATTCCAAGTCAAGGGTGATTCACAGTAGCGAGCGATAGCAAGAAACCTTGTCTACGATCCTAAATGCAATGTTTCAGCGAAGATTGGAGTAGTTCATTGACGATCACTCACGCCTGGGCGACCAGAGGATTTTTTAGTATGTGTTGACCGAATCGTTCGGTATTGAATAGCGGATTGCGACCAGAGGAGGATGAGCTGGCTTCTGCGTTTTTGTCCTTGACTTTTGCAGAAGGTTGGTGCGCTCGAGAGAATCGGTCACTCGTAGCCCGCGGCATATCGACAGCTTGACCGAGGATTGTGGTTTGTGACCAGAATTCTCTTCAGGTTAGCGCCCAAATTGTAGCCAGAACATGAGCGCCAGTAAGGATCTGCACGGAATCCTCCTGCTCACCTGTGCGATCTGCGCCGTAGAAGCCATTTACCACCAAGAAGCCTCACTAACTTCGTAAATGCCAACTTGTGGGTAGCTATGATAATCGCCGATAGCTCGCTCATCAAAAATATGACTAATTTCCAGTCGCAGAATTGAGAGAGAGGGCAGCCAAAGCTGCTGATTCTGGGCGAGCCAAGTTCAATGATGCAGTGGATAGAAGATCCAGGTATCGTACATTCTTTATATTTCTTTCGCCCCATCCAACTCGTGCCACAGTGTACCTCTCAAGAAGACAAACTGGGATCCTCATACGAAGAAAGCACCTCCGCCTCCTCCACCGTCTCGATCTGCGGCTTTGACCAGTACTCATGCTTCGACATCAAATTCTAGTACAGGATTAGGGCCCCCTCCAATCAACTCCTCTAATCGTCCAGGGCAGGTTTCTGTGAACTCGGATAATACCAGCGAGATTGATTGGGCCAACTTGTCCCCGGAAGACAAGGAAGCCTTTTTCAGTTGGCTAGACGAATACTTCACGCGACTTCTTTCGAGTGGAATTAAACCCCAAAATTCTAGCAGTCAGTCGAAACCTGTCAGCAAGCTGCCCGACTCTAGATCGCCCGCTCCGCCACCCGTGCGAACCTCACCTATTAAACCTGTAAGACTAACGCCATTTTTATTGCGTTCCATTTCACTGTCATTGCCGTAGCCTAATATTCCGTCGTGGTCTCGCCCAAAAGCCGCATCATCCGAGTTAGATCGTGAGTATCATGACCGTGTTCTCCACATTGAGCGTCCTACTACAACTTTTGCCTCTAGTATCATCAAATTTCGCTCTGTCTCACCCTCCTTCCACCGTTCATGGCTCCTCAGCCCTCGATCTCGCATACTTCTTCCACCCTTCTGCCTCCTGGTCTTCAGCATGGTACGATTCCGACAACCTCCTACCCCCACCACTGCATGGTAGCAGCGACCACCTCCTATCGGGATCCTGGCAGTCCAGAAATAACGATAAACAAGTCTATGTTGGACTGCTCTTCTCCGATCTCAGTCTCTGCTGGGGCGTCGTCGAATATTCCACATCCGTTAACGCGGACCCAAACGATACCTTCCTAGTCCGAAGGTCATCTCAATACTTGCCTCGGCCCAAGCCTCTCGGTCGTGAACCACTAGTTCAGGCACACGAGACTTACGGCGAGACTATTGCGGCATACGCAGAGTCTTACGTCGGCTCAGGGCAGTATTGCGCCCGTGGCGAATGCTGGGACCTCGCTAATGAAGCGCTAAAATATTTCGACCAATATGACTATGTTCTTAAGCCTGTGCCCAGTATTGGCCGCACCCACGGTCATCTCATATTCGAGGGAAAGGCGAATGGCAGAGGGAATACCGTTGGGAGATGGCGTGGTGGTGACGACCGCGTGCGTAGGGGCGATATAGTGGAATGGCGGAAAGTGAAGATCGCATTGTTGGGCGGCCCTCCCGGTAGTTGGGCTATTCTTGGAGAACCAGACCACACTGCGATAATTGTGCGGGAATCCACGATTGCCGGAAGGCGTCAAGTGGTTGATGGTGATTCAGTAAGACCGGAAGAGTTAGGGAGTCTGGTAGTGGTCGAGCAGAGCGTTGGCAGTCCCCCAGATAGGAAGGAGTACGATCTGCACGCGTTCGAGGAAGGAGAGATGTGGATATACAGGCCCGTTGGTATGCAGACCTACCTTGGATGTGAGCTGTCCGCAACCCCTCCTGTGGGCTTGCAAACTATGACCATTTGACAAGTAAATACCTCGGGACTATAGCGATTAATGATGCTCTATAGTTACTGTTGTACACTATTATGATTAGGCTAGATACACTAAGGGTAGACGACCATGCAGCTTGCGCATTGAAATCAGCGCGCAGTGCGGGGACATTCCGGATGATTAACCTGAAACATATTTTGAACCTGGTTGTCGTTTATCACAATCTGTGAAAATACATCTAGATTTTATTTTGACGACTCAAATTCAGATGCAAGCGTACCTCCACGCAACCACAATTCCTTGCAGTCTTGTGTTTATGCTTCTTGCTCGTTTTGCAGGTCAGCGACTGGCAGTCTTTGATCTCCCCAGTGTAATATCGACCATGGAAATGCTAAAGTTCGGTACCGATGAGTCTGAGTTTTTCATCCGAGGTGATTAATAACTTACTCCGCACCCTCTGTAGTAATCGCCAATGCTGCAGCGATGGGTAAGTCTATAAAAACAATGCTTCAATCATTGACAACTTACATTTCATGGTGGCACATTGTTCGAGTATTCGCCAGCAAGGGAAGGTATTTTTGGGGAGTTGCTTTTCCATATAGGCGTTGGCCGTCGTATATAAAAGCGAAAAAAAGGCGACGCATGGCCAAACATGGCGTGTAAGCGGGTTGCCAGGATGTAACGCCAACTGTCGGTGCCAAGGTCAATCAAGTCCCGCTCATTGTTGTCCCCGTGGTGAGCCACGCGGCCCAGAAACTGCAAAGCCGACGTCATTGGCGACAATCATAGACGATCAATGTGTCGGAACGCGAAAATACAACGAGGGCCGCGTATTGGACGCGTACGAGTAATTATAAAACCTGATGTCAACGACAGAGTGCCTTCGTGTCGCGATTGACGGAGTCGCGACAAAGCGAGGGTCAATATTTGGCATGCGCCAATTCAGTAACATGAGGCAGGACAGCGAGACCGAGCGGCACCTGATAAGTGCACGAAAAATCGACCTCCGAGTCCGGCCTTCGAGCTTCACCGGTACCTCAGTCAGGGCCGAGGCTCGCCGCTAAGGTGGCTGACAAGAGGAGAACTGTTGAAACCCTTAGAGAATCAAGCCACGCGACCCTCACACCAGGAGAGGAGATGACAATTTCGTGTACCCGATGCCGTAGTCGAAATGATTGATATCAAATGAGTCGGGAGAAGAACGCTAGTACCAGCGCCGGAGCGCTTGGGTACCAAGTTTAGGCGGCGTCAGTCCGTTGATGGGCCCACAGCAGAAGCTTTGCTATGTACTAGTAAGTGACCGAAGCAGATGGAGGAGAATACCGGTCTTTGAGACAAATAGACCCGACGGAGCCCACTCGCAGGCGGCGGGAGTCGCAAGCAATTTAAACGGCCGCAATATCGCCGCCCCAATCCACACATCTCCTTCTTGAATCACCAAACTGATGTCCTTTCGGGCTAGTTGGGAGACCTCGCTCCCTCGCATTTCCTGCCTCTGTTTCGAAGTCCAACGGTGTGAGAAGGGAAAAGAGTGTTCGACCACCGCCCCCTGACGTGAGAATAGCCGGTGGAATGGCTCACTTCTATGCCTGCGTCACTCACCTTCGAGGGGAATCCCACATGTGTGTTGGCGACCAGTGATGTAACGGTTCCACAAGAAAGGTCTAACTGTTGCTCGGCGTCGGGCATCTGATCCCCACTCGTGACCAATTTTCCGGCCTTGCGCCATCTGGGCCTCGTTGGCTAATTTGATAGCGGATGTGGTTATTCGGTCCTAGTGGGTAAGTTTCATAAAGCCACGAGATGGTTCTTGGAACTCATCCTTCCTCTCCGGCCTCTCTTCTCAGGCAATTCACTTGGCGAGCGAACCCTTTGTTGCGACAAGTATTAAATCTTATTCGATATGCTAGGTAAGGCCCCGGGGAAACGATCGAGGTATCGCAAGGAGTTATACAAGGAGTGTTACTGTCCATGAAAGGGAATAACCGGCTTGAGGTGAGTATGACCGAGGAAAATGTGGGTGGAGCTTGTAGTGGGGACGTAACGATGTATCCGCACGCTTTGAGGCCCCGATGATGCGCAGTTTCGAACGACTTCCGGAGAGTTTATTGAGGGGAGGGGGACTGATGAAGACTTGCAGAAAATCGAAATTGTAGGCTCGTTGACGGTCAGCAATCATCCGGATCCTTCTTGATTAAAGATTGGCCTAGCCGCAATGACGCTCGACGGGTCCTGGCTTCTCGATATGACTTCTGCGGTCGGATGGGTTGCAGGAAAAACGCGACAGAGGTGCATCAAAAAGGGAGTAGACTGAAGATGAGGACTAGGAATTCCGCTTCGTCTGTCGCGTGCACTGGATCATCAGGAGGAGGGATCACGGAGTTGAATGGAGTGGGTATCCGAGTCCGAAGGGAACAGAAAGCCTGTAATCATAGGACTTCGAGGACGAAGTCCCGTCGGGAGGTGAGGTGAGAGCGGCGGTGAAAGAACACTAAGTCTTCGTGCTGCCCATGCCGTATCAGCACCGATCCCGGTCTTCTAAGCATGTCGCATACCTGGTCTGCTTATCTTCGTGCCAGAACTTCGCGGAAATGATAATGAAGACGAGGATCGCGACGATGGCCACAATGCACAGTAGGACACGAAGGAACCGTGGAGCTTTTCCGCCGCAGTTGAAGGTGTTTTGAGAAGTGTACGGTGGGGGTAGTAGATGGGCTTCGGTCGCGTTGTCGTCAGAGTATGAAGGGAGAGATGACTGAGATGGGGCTAGGAGGGCACAAATTGTCAAGCTGATAGGTGAAAGACGAGGACAAGGAACGCACAAGCATAAATTGGTGGCGGTCGAAGCAGCCCATGAGCATCGAGAAGGTTTGCGGAGGAGTTCAACTACACGGATGGTAAGCTCATACCAGGCAGAAGATCAACACAATTACATAGGGATTGAATTGCGAATGACGTTGATGACGAAGGTAGGCAGGCGCAGGTTGCGATATGTGGGAGATATCTTCCAGCTCGTAATCGTGACCGGGCTCTTCATTGCTGGGACTTGTGTTGAGGCTCACGCTCGGCGCAGATGATGGAAAATAAAAGGTCATTGCAACAAAAGACGCGAGTTGGTGGCAAGCACTTCTGAGTCGAGAACTTGGCCCATGTTCTCGAGGAGAAGGCCTTGGATTAAATAAAAATGCTGTGGGGTACAGCCCGAGTCAACAGCCAGTACCCCTACAACATACCCGCAAGGAAAAGCGACTTCCAGGAGCACGTGTGAAAATTTCGCATCTCCAGAGCGTGAGTGAGCTCTACGGTTGGCAATGAGGCTGAAAAACGGTCAAAGAATTGATCTTCTGGACACAGCGGCCTTTGTTCTCAGATTGGAAGGTCCGAGGGTCGCTGCGATCTGCCAGTCCCGAAGCCGACTGTCCGAGAAGACAAGTCAATTCTCCCTGCGTACGCATACACGCGCTGTATGCGCACCCAAATAAAGAATAAGAGCCACGTAGAATTAAACAGATTAATGCGACCATCAGCTGGCAAGTCGAAGACTCTTTGATCCCTCAAAAAGGCTGTGATATGGCGTCAATGCCCAAAAAGTTTCACAGTGACTGGTATGAGTACTTATCAGCCGTTTTGCAGAAGCATCAGAGATACGTGGTCTTGATGTGCACTAGAAGCTGGAAGGTCACCGAGACCAGTCGCAGGTATGTAGTTGCGATTTGGAAGAAATAGGAGCTACTCCTAGTTCCGGCGTCACCCCTATCCTCGGTAAGACTGCTGAGGCTGAAAATCTTGTAGTCGGGACATGGTGTGGCGGAGAGATTTCGCAATAGAATCAACAGTAGCGGGTCGAGCGGTGGTTTTCAATCGAGCCACCGCTAACACTGAGCGTGAATGGCGAGAACGAGAAGATGAGGGTAAGGAGTCACTAGTCACTAGTCAAAGGCGACGTGTGAGCCACAGAAATCTGTTTGCATCAGCTGTAGGGCACTCATCGCTGTCTATGCCAAAACAGCCCAGCTCCTACATGCAGGATGTCGTGCAGATTAGGAAGACAAGACAAGCGGGCAGCGAAAAAGAATTGGTCGATTATGTGCTTGACGAAGCGACCGTGACGAAGGGCATTCTGCAAGTGTATGAGCGAAACCGAAGGTAGAGCGAGGAGGCTAGCCGCAGGAGTTCTACAAAGCTGGAATTAGTTCCAGTCTTGAAGGGCTTCGGTTAACTTGCATTCGTGGTATAGCGGATATGGGGGGCTTGTTTGCTGGAAACTGCTTTCCATGTTCAAAAGGCCCGTTCCAACAGCCACAGGATCGCCGCCGAGTCAATAGTCCAGCCATAGAGACTAGTAATCGTAGTGTAGATCTTCATCCACTTGCCCGAAGTCGGCAGCAGAGGCACAGCGCATACAAGCAAGTCCGAGTCCTAACATGTCCAGCGACGTAGGCCTGTACGTGGCTCCAAAATTGGTCTTTTGTTGAGTGTCCAGCGATTCTCTCACTACGAAGCAGGACATCATGCTGTGTTTCCGACCGCTGGGGGGATCCTTTACTGAGCCCGATTTTTTCCGCTTAAGCCTTAAGGTACTTCAACACCTAAGGGCTTGCCAGTGATGACCGGCCGCAAAATGAAAATTTAAAGCTACCGATGGCTTTGCGACCAGTCGATCAACTTGAAAGGTGGGGGATGCCTAAGCTTAGGCGAGGAATGGCCTCGAGTCGGGAGCGATCCTTCAAGCGAAGTTTTATCAGCCATTGATTCCCCCTTCAGAAGTGGCACTCTGCAAAAGTGGTTTACTCCTGCGAGCATCTAATTCGGCATAAGTTAGCACTATCTCGCCGATCCTCCCAGCGTAAGTGGTTATGATTTATGAAGATCCCGCACCTTATCATTAATGGATCGCAAAACTCGACATGTTTCATTATAACGTGGGGTTGAGTAAGCTTGAAAGCACAGTTGGAAGAATGCCTAAGCTTCAAGCTTCAAGCATCAGAGGTTACGCAGTTACGAGCGGACTACGGTTGCCGTGTGCGCGGATGTTGCCTTCGTGGATTTTCGAACCCCCTGAAATGATCAAACAGGGGTCACTACCGGTCCAGCGGAGTAGATGCATGTTCATCTTGTCCAAGTCATTCAAGGCGCTCGGTTTGCCAAAATGACGACGAAAGGCATCCATGGTTCCCAAGCATGAAGGCATGGAAGAGTGAGGACGCACGATAAGCTCAACTTTCTCGGATAGTGCGACTGAGCGTGGGGATACAGGAGCCACCTATAAGGATGAAGCTGATTCGGTGTGCGGTAAGAAGTAGCGAAGTGTATATCGATGCCATGGTTTGGGAAATATGTACGGATTATTATGACAACAACTAGGCAACAATCTATGGCAGTCTGGAACAATCGTCAATGAGGTGTCGTAGAAGTTGTAGTTCTGTTGAAATTAGAACGAAATCGTAGCGGGTATAGTGTCGTAGGATGCGTGAGGAAGATAGACTATAGGAAGTGCAGTGAGGAAGAGGAACGATTTGAATCTCTGAACCCTGATGGCGCGATGCAAGGGGTCGCGCTAGAAGGCATTTAATTTCGACGGAACCTCGTCCAGAAGGGTTTCTTCTCCTTCTCTGGCGTGAAAGCAGCAGTGTCTGCACCTGCCATACGATCCTTTCGTCGACCGAGGCATACGGTGCATCCAGCCATCAGGAGCAAGAGGAACGTGACGAAGGTTAACCAAAAGCCTACACACATAAGATGTTCATATCAGCACATCGATTCATATCGAAGGCATCGAAGCAGCAAAAAGTCTCGGAAAAGACCATACCTGGACCAGTCTTCGTATCAGGGCGAATGCCGTTGACCTTGTTTACCTGATGGCGCGCATATACGAATAACGCGATGTCGATTGCGAATGCTATCAAGGTAAGGAGCGCCGCGAGGAATGATACGAAGGAAGAGACTAGGGTGACGGTAATGTGCTGGGAGAATGAGAGCAGGAATGCGATGAACGTAACCACGGTGGCTAGAGGGCAAAATGTGTCAACCGCTCTGGACAACGAGTGCACGAGGACAACTCACCAACGGGATGAACGGCCAGACCGCGAGTCCACGAAGGTCCAATGACCACTTTTGTATTTGCGTCGGTGACGCTGCCAATCCCAACACTGTATCCATGACCAGCCGCGCTGCAAGTACGACTATCCTTGACGTCGTATGTGCAATGCGCCCTTTGGAGGGAAATTGTTAAGCGCTGGCTTCTTACAGGAATTCGGATCCTCTTACCATACACCCAGCTGATATCATCGTAATGGGGGCAAGAAACGACGCAAAAAAAGTCATGATACGCCGTCAGTTCATTTCGATCTCATCCTGAGACTGGCTCCGCGTACCCTTAGCTCCGAGACACCCTGGTTCAAAGATCCTGCAGCGGCTGATGTTCCAAAATGGACTCGAGTGATGTCGAGTGCCGTGAGGTACGGCAGGGATATGGACGTCAGAAAGCTCAGAACAAACGCGCAAAAGAGGAATATGATCCCCGGGATGCAGAATACGCGAGACATTGCTGGAATGCGGGCACGCTGAACGCTACTTGGAGAAGGGGTGGTGGTGGTAGTGGTCAGAGAGTTGGATGGTGGCAGAAGAGGCAAAATTGCATCACGCCAGACCTTATTCGGATGGACCTGAACCTGGCCGAGGATAAAAGACGCGGTTCTGGTCCTTCCACGAGGACCACTCGTGCCCCATCAATTCTTGTCTTCTCCCAAATCGCTTCATCAACGTCAAAGGCACAGCAATGTGTCACCGTTAACAGGCTTGACGAAATCATCCTATTCTAGACCGATTTGTGGCCAGGAAATGAGCTAGCCAGGAGAGCTAAACCACTAGCGCCCCACTTCTGCCAACGCACCCGGTCAAGCTGAGCAGACGAAAGCTCATGGAACGCATCGGCATTGTCGACAACGACGTGTGTCATCGCGTCCTTCATGGTGGGGTTTCAAAGAAGGGGTTGTACACGTCCATGGCATGTTTGGCTCGAAAAGTTGCTCTCGGCGACGCATTTGGACGACACGTGCCTTAGCCCCCTATTGGATTCGCAGGGGAACATGCGCCGCTCTCAAAATGAAGGAGGTATATAGCTAGCTGCCAATGGATTGTCCCCGCTCGCAACGACCAGCGAGCGAGTCCTTGCTCGTTGACAATGTATGCGCCACTCCTCAAAGTACCAATATTACTTGCCGTTACGAAATACTGCGATGCCTCAATGGCTATTCCATCGGCCCCCTCTGCTTTAGAGTGTTTTAAACCAAGGGGAATGGAGCGCCTCGCTGTGCCTGCCGTTATTTTCTATCGGGTAACGTCCACTGACTTGGTTTACCTTCCCTTCGACCAACTCATGAAATTGCTGTGTGCAGCTCCTCGTTGTAGTCCCACTTATTTGTGAAGTGCTCGCCATCCTCACCCTTTATGACAAACCTCCCTACCTTTTTACCCAATTCGCCTCAACACTTCTGCCTTATCCGAACTTTTTTGGCGCGTCTCGCATCTCTATAACGCCCGAATTCATCTTCTTCTGTTCCATAGCGGTCCTTGGCGCGTCCGGGCGCCACTTATGCTACAGTACACTTGGTCATCAATTTACCATTCAGCTCAGCATCCGTACGACCCATCGCCTGATAAAAAGTGGCCCGTACGCTATAGTCCAGCACCCCGCATATACTAGTGCAATGCTGATGGCATGCGGGCATTTGGACACGTCTTTTCACGCGGATCGTGGTTCACAGAATGTGTTGGTCCAGCAGGCCTTGGTGTTCAGCCACGTTGGATAGTCATCTGTGCTCTCCTTTTCATTGTTGCTGTTTTTGCAGCGTATGAATAAGGAAGGTGACATGCTGAAGGAGAGGAATGGGAAGGAGGGAACAAGTACGATATATCGGCTAGTACCAGGTCTGAGGCAAGTAGACTGCCATATGTCAAATTCCCCAGCTCACGATGTAATGCTTACTGATTTCGTCCAAATCCAGGAAACTTTGTTTTGATGAACGTAGGCTTCTATGGAACATTTCTCGTCGATAACTGTGCTGCCAATGTATATAGGTTTGTACGAGCCAAAACCAAGATGCCATGATCAACGTCTTAAGCCTCAGGCTCTAGTTTTTACCAAGGATCCCCGCTTCGTTTCCTACACATGCACTGCAACCGACGTGCTCCTGGATCCCCTAATCAAATAGGGTCATACTCAGGGAACTTGTTACCATTGATGGTGAATCTATTCGCAGACGATGAGTATCTTCGGAAAAGTGAGGTGCGATATGTCTCCTAACCTGTAATCCCATAGGCCTTCCTTCCTGTTAATGAGCTCCCAGTACACCTTTGCGTGAATTGGTCCGCTCGACCGAAACACGTTGTACGGGGGCGTACTGCCAGTGTCCGATACCAAGAATGCATATACGAACCTACCATCGAGGCATCATTTCAGTGTTAAGATCGAAAGCCTAGCTGAGGAACTACGTACTGGAACCCTTCCGCTTGATACGCATCTGCAAAGGTGTGCACCAACCGCGCCTCAATCACTTTCTGGATGTCCAACGCCAAAAATGGAGGAGTGGGAGATTTATTTGTGGGGCGAAGATTCCCTGTGACGATGAAGGCTTTCGGGTTGCTCGCGTGTCCCGCAGACCGAAAGCCAGGCAAGGCTTCCTGAACAGCTGCGAAAACATTGCTTCCGATCCCGATAGCGTTGTTGAAAACACCAAGTGGTAACGTCGAGGGATCGGTGGGGACTTCAGGCGGCTGGTGCGAAGCAGCTGAGTAAACAATCAATATCATACGAGTCAGGGAAGTGTTTGAACATTCCATGTAAGGTTGTCGATGAACTAACCATTATATATCACGACATTCGGGGGCCCAAGCGCATGGATAACCGAGGAGAATGCGCCTTTTACGCTGTCTTGCTGGGCTGTATTGACTTTAACTGGGAAGTATCCTTCGTCCTTGAGTTTCCCGATGTCTGGATTTCGCGAGCCCACAGCGACGGAATATCCCTTCTCCTTCAGGAGAGATGCGACTGAGAGGCCTATATTCGACCCCGCCCCAATAATGAATGCTACAAGCTTCGACATGATGGAGGAAATTTGACAAGGAGGAGTATTGGGTACGCTGCCAAACTCCTAGGGCTTCTTATATAGTAGACTATTGATTTCGTATCGCAGTCCTTGGCGACATAGATTCGATTCCTGACGACATAGATAGCTGTGTAAGCAAGTGGTCAGAAATATGATGCAATCGTTTGAACTCCCACATACGTGTCTACGGAAAGCAGTCAAGTTGGTCAGTACCCCTGCAGGGGTAGCGTGTGGTTGGGCGATGATTGTGGTTTTCCTTCCAAAATGAGGAATGTCGTCCGAGTCGAGGTCGGTCTAAAGGCTATTCTAATATCATGTTGACTCATCTGGTTCCATGACCCTCTGAAGGAGAGTCACCGTCCGACTTCGTGAATAATCAATGTTGCTTAAGCTTCTTCAGACTGAGCGATGTCGCTGGCGCCTCGTAGGAGGAAGAATGCCAGATGTGATATATCCTAGGATGCGATAGTATAGTACAGATGATCGTGTGAGATATACATAAGTCGAAACGAATAGAACCGAGGTGTTATTCTTGCCGTGACTAGACGGCAGTCGTAACCGTCTAGATTCCCGCTATTTAGATCCAAAAGGCGTAGCAGTCTTTCTGTTGCGGGTGCTACGTCTCAGCTTGAGACCTACATCTGAAGAATCCGCGGTCGACTCAGATGATTTCTCGACGGAGTCTGCACTGGCTACGGTAGACGCAGCCGTCGTTGCAGCGGAAGCTGTGGTAAATACCGACTGCTGGGAGCCAACTACACAAAGGCGATGAGTAAGTGTCTAGAAATCAGGTTGAACGACGTACCAGAATCACTGGAGGCGATGCTGGCCTCTCGCGTTTGATCTTTCAACTTCGCCGCGGGAATTTTTATAGTGATCTTTGCTGCCTCTTCCTGCACCGGGCCATTAAGCCTTCGCTTCTTCCTTGGTGGCTGATCGACGGAAGAGCTCCCTTCTTTCGACTTGACTTTATCCGTCGACTTGCCTGGCTCCTTCGACTTGCCTTTATTCGTCGACTTGCCTGTCTCCTTGAGCTTGTCCTTCCCTTTGCGACTCCTCTCATCGACTTCGCCTTTCTCCTCCGCCTTGCCTTCGGCCTTGGACTTGGATGCGTCTTCCTCCTTAGCACCGCCTTTCTCTTTGGTCTTGCCTTTGCCTTTATTCTGAACCTTGGAGCTCGCGGCCTCCCCCCGATCCTCAGATTCCTTTGCAGCGGTCCTCTGTACTGTCGTAGTAGGCTTCTTGTTTCTTGGCATCGAAACCTTTGCAGGAGCTGTAACGGGAGGAGGTGGGTCCTTGACGATTCGGACGTCCAGCATCGACGCATACGGCCTGTATTTAGAAGGGTCCTTCACGACGAATTTGGCCCAGCGGGTATTTAGCCTGCAGTGTGGCGAAGAAGGCGGGGGCGTCGGAGGTCCGGGTACCCCAGGTCCGGATAATTGTGGCGCAGGCGAAGGCATCCTTATGTATCTTGTGGGCTCGAAGTGGGAGGCCGCGGGATGGCGTTGCTCTGTAGCACCTTGGGTGTTGTGGCTTACGAGCCGCATAGACCCCATGTCCTGTAGGTTGTGCGCGCTAGGTTGTGCGAATGTGGCGACTGGGTGGTGGAGAGTAGGATGCTCATTTGATTGCCGATGAGTCTGGTGGTATATAGAGCCTTGACACTGAAAATCCTGTGAGGGCTGTGACTGAAGGGGGTTGTGGCTGACTTGGTGCATTGGTGAGGTCACAAAGTCGGGTTGGATTAGGGTCACTGGCGTGGGCGCGTAGAGTTGTGGAATCGGTGATGGTGGCTGCAAATGTTGGCGGTGGGGTAATGCCGTGCCTAAAGTGAGTGGTAAGGGGTTCGATGGGCTAGTATGGGGCATGGGCAACGGAGCGTCGGTATACTGAGCGAAAGCTTCAGGGAAACTAGGGAGTCGTTCCCGATGGGACGCGGAGGGAGGAAGACTTGTAAGAGGTGCCAAAACGCTATTCACCGGCGCAGCTTCTTGTCTACCTTCTTGGAACATGGTGGAGGAATGCAAGGGTAGCGACTCGCGAAGGTTGAATTCCAATGTTACCGAGTGGCACAGGTGGTGTAAGTGGAAAGGGAAGAAGTGGTAAGTGAAGTGGCCGTGCTTCAGGGATTTATAGCCGTTCGGCGCACGTGGAGTATGTTGTGGCCTTGTCATTGTGCGTTGTTTTGACAACGATGCGGCGAGTACTTTTGTAGGTGGAAGGCCAAATGGTCCATGAAAGATATGAAGTGCTTCACAAGAGCTGGTCGATACATCTTTTTTGTAGAGCGAGTAAATGCATCTGAGACAAGCGGAATTGGACTGCTCACCGACTCCTATAAGGCCCTATCTTGTTCTGACACGTGATCGGCCGTGCCACCCGCCTCAGTCCGGCCGAGGACCAAAAGTTGGACTTGCGCCCTCCCAGTCAAAATGCAACTTGAATCGCCAGGAAAACTCAACGGCTATCGATGTATGTAGTTCAAGAGATTTAAATATACGACCTGGGGTTGACGAGTGCGTCCGATATTAGGATATAGATAAAGCAACTTTTAACACCACGCCTACGTTCCTCTATGCTGTCACTGCCCAAACTCTGCTGTGGCTACAATGGAGTCTTAATCAGCGGCGTTTCTTCATCTGCTCATAGTGAGCCCTTCTTCCTTCCTCCATCTTCTGCTTAAAGCTGTGGATAACAAAGTCGATGCTCTCCTTAAACGAGGGAAGTTTTCCCCTATGCTGTGTAGGCACAATCGGGATGTTGAAATATCGTCGAAGGGTAGGAGATTGCAGAAGAAGGGTTTGTGCTGTGGTTGCGCTTGACGTAACAAGGAGGGAGACCATGAGACCCTAGAGGGCATTGAACACTCGGGACGCTGAGGGCAGAGAATAACGACTTACAGATGGGAAATCACCCATGACGTATACACCAGCGAGGGTCATCACGCGGAGGAAGTTCATGAGGTGACCCATCTCCGGACGTTCCTTGAGGTTCATCTCTTTAGCACCGGCCTAGTGAAGATGAGAAATGAATGCTGGATGTAATCAGGACGCCCTTACCGAAATCTGCACGTTAACCATAACCATCAAGGCCCACGGAAGGACACCGTACGGATCCGGTACCGTTAAATCAGGAAGCCAGCTAACACCGCTATCCTTCAGCTGCTCAACAGGGAGGTTACACATCTTCCTGATGCCAAAGAACAAGCCCAGAGTCACAGGTAACTGGACGAAAGGCGTAGTCAACGTCTTCCACATACTCACGCCTGCATCGCTATAAATTTTCCTCTGCTTCAGCGCGACTCGCTGCATTGCCAGCCTATCGCCACTCCCACTGGCCCTTTTCAGCTCTTGTTGTAGCTCGAGAAGTTTAGGTTGAAGGGGTTGTAGGCGGGCGGTATTCTGAAGATTTTGGACGACGAAGGGCGTGAGAAGGACACGCCAAAGCAAGGAGCCAAGGATGATGGTGTGGAACCAGGGAAGAGCGGATGTAACTTGAATGACTTCAAATGACCATCGAATCAATCCAGCAGGAGTGTTGGAGATGAGTCCCAGTGCAGCGAGGTCGCCATATTGGAGGGGTGGTATGGATGCAACAAGGGAGGCGGTAGATTCCACAGGAATAGATTCAACCGTACTGGTTAGCGTGTTTTCTATCGTCTCGGAGGTTGCAACAGCGGCTTCCGACGCTGGAGGGGCTGGAGAGCCGGATGCAGCAGCTTCAGAAACCGCTACGCTTTGCGACTGATCAGCTTGTATTGACGAAGATGTCACCGCCGCTGATGAGGTACCCTCAGCGACAGCCTCTGGCTTATTAGCTGGTGGTGAAGATTTCCACCAAAGACTTCGCCGTTGGACGGAAGAGGTAGCAGATGCAGTCAGCACGGCATGTTTAGCATGTAAAATCGGCAAAGACAGTTGTAGAGTTCCGTGTCGTGAAGAATGCTGCGCTAGTAGACGCGTGTTCAGTGTCATTCACAATTACACGCGTCAATTGCACCGTACCGAGAACAGGGAGGAGAGGTACCGAGCATTGTAACGGGTACACGGTGGGCTCAGAGAGCTAGCCGAGGTCAGTCAGAAACATGTCAAGCAAAGCCGCCACGGACCCTCAGTGCTCACCTACAGTTACCAGGACTCAGCATCGATATTCTGGCGGTTTGCCGTCGAGCAAGCTTTCCCGAACGGAGGAGAGGAAGGGACATGGTGACAAAGCCCGACGGCGTGAAGACCCTCCTGCTGAGAATGGCAGTCAATTGTGGGCTGTTACCGCAGCTTCAAGAGGAATAGAACGCGAAGATTCGGAACGCGTGAGCTCGACTCAGAGAAAAATCTCTCAGCGCCAAACTGAAAAACCCTGAAATTAGCGCTCGAATAGGGCACGTGCATGTGCAAAGATAGGAGCGATAGGGGCAGTCGTACGAATCTGCCGATGGCTGTGAGTGGCTGTGGTACACGTCGCCCGACTTACCGAACACGCGTTGTCAGTGCTGCCCTATCGCTGTATGATCTTGAGCTCCAATCTAATTTCACAAGAGTGTATCTGCTCTATATAAGTCATATCGATTGCACGCAATCGAACAATGATGATGCATGTCCATCGAGAGAAGTCTCTTTCCTTGTATTCCCAGATGCGCTCCTGCAACGGAACCGGCCTCCGATGTGAGTCATCGTATTTCCCTCAGACTGCTCACCTCATGCAGGTTTTGGCGTGATGCGAAATTTGACCACCAAAACATTGCAGCTGGCCGAAATTCCCGTATTTCTGGCTCAGCGAGCTCCCAGCGTTCAAGTGGAGCCTCAACCAAGCCCAAACGTTGGACAGTACTTGCTCGCTCTACTACGCTCACTCACAGACTACAGTAAAGTTTGACGCGGTTACAAACGATAGGATGCCTGAATCAACATGTGGCTGACGCGTGTATCAATTACACGTAATCATTACCAGTGGGCATTCACCAAATACCGATTGAACTAGAAGATCGTCAGAGGTTCTTGAGCCGCCGACCCACTGTAAGTTTTCCCCCATCTTCTGAGCAATGCCTGACAACATGTACATGTAGGGGACTTCTGATGGCACGTAATTCTTACTATATTAATGTCAATCCAACTCGGAATTATTGAAACTGGCGTTTATTCAATTTCCCATTTGTATGTGGCTCTCGTTCAATCTTTTTTTGTAGGACTTACTCGCACCCTGTTTTCATATCTGGAACTTCACACTATGCTGACAGAAAATGTCTACCGCAGGCGATCGATCTCTTGTCTTGTTTGCCGGCCTTTCCCAATGGCCGGAAACAGAGGGATCGAGCCAATCCACCAGAGGGGATAATCCTGCTTGAATTGGAATCCTTGCGGAAGTTGAGCCGTCGTTCTGCCTCTCACCATGAGGATTCTGGCAAGCTATCTTGGTCTTTCTTCCCCCTTGACGGCGACTGGCTACTCTCTGTGGGTCACCGCTCCCAACCTCCTGCTTTTCGACCCCCAAATTACTTGTCTCAAGGGTATGTGTGGCTCTAGTCATCTATCTCCGTCGTTTCTTTCATTAACGCCCCACTTCCCTGCCATAAACTTCGATGTATTATAACCTTTGTTCACTTCGTTGATGTTCTAGGACTCATACTGAGTGCAGCCATGACGAACATTTGACGTCTAGGGTACGGAAATCGTTCCGTACTGGCCGTTGTTCGTTGGCGACTGTAATTTATTCATTCATAAAGCTAATAGGTAATAGGCGACAATCCTTTTACGGTTATCGCCCATCCCCCATAACTTAGCACTTCCACCCACCCACCACCGGCCGAGCCATCTGAGTCTACGAACGAACGGTCATTCATCAACGGCGATCATGGTATATTCCACCTGCCTGTAACGCTCTATCTCTGCATTCGTTTGCCCAAGGCTGTTATTAATGCGACGCATCGGGTTAGGGGAAGCACAATTCGTCCACCGCATGTTAGCGAACTGTCGCCAAGCTGTCATCGTCCAACTCCGTTCAATATCGATTCTCTTCAACTCCTTCTGCAATAACGGCGACCGGAAGCCCTGTCGATCGCTCGGGGAGTGTCCATATGGTTCGCGATGACGGCAGCCATACCATGAGGGCGGCGAACTGCAAAACTAACTAGGTCTCAATTAGCTCAAAGTCAGTGGTTCCATGCCAGCGGTCAAGGAACTCGACCGATGCTGGTAATCAACTCGCTTCCGTAAAATGGCCTGGCCCACCATCCCCTTCCTCAACAACGCAATAAAGTCTACTGCAACTCACCCGTCGACAATGGGGGACCAGCCACTAGAGTCTTCCATCGTTGTGGCGACTTCATATCCGTAGCCGACCGACCTGAGGTGTACTCGAGCATAGTACCCCAGAACGCGGTCATCCCGTCATCCCTCTGCGTCATCAAGGCCAAGCGTACCGTTTACGGTGAGCGAAGTCATCGTACTCTCGTAACATCAATCTAATTCTATTACTCTCCCGAATGCTGCCAATTGGTTCAAGTGAGCCAATCCGCCGGATTGTCCTCAAACCGTAACTTTGCTTGACATGCATGGAGGAGGCCATACACTTCCTTCGTATAGTCGCCTTTGTACTTTCCCTCCGTGGATAGGTGTCTACAAACGGCATCTTCAGGCGTGTAAAATTCCTGTCATCACGGGTATGTGGTTTGAATTGGACTGCGTATCTTCTTTGAGCGCGCAATTCAAGGTTTACCACAACAGACTGATGACTCAAATCAATACATGGGTGGATACAACTATAATACAATTATTACGGGATTATGTGCACAGTGGTGCGGCAACTAAGAAGTAACGCATAAACGGAGCCGGCGCATTCTCGACTTGATTCGTCAGAAATGAACTGTACAGGTTTCATCCGCGGTCTTGGCCGCTCCCAGTGCAGCTTAGCTTCAACAGTAATCATCGCGGGTATGATGGTCTGGCTGGTTGACGACGTTGAGCCCGGACCGCATTCCTCGTTGTACGTGACATCACGAATGAGGCTGTACCCGCCCAGGAACACAAAGCACTAGGTTGCAGAACCCTTCACCCAAGACGGCCGTGGTCGAAATGTAAGTAAAACGAGAGAGTCGACCGAATTCTCGCTAACGAGTTAACTCTGC
The DNA here is from genome assembly GCA_032158425.1 of Pleurotus giganteus. Classification (NCBI taxonomy): domain Eukaryota; kingdom Fungi; phylum Basidiomycota; class Agaricomycetes; order Agaricales; family Pleurotaceae; genus Pleurotus; species Pleurotus giganteus. Next base: position 1,279,514 of record JAPEHR010000008.1, on the reverse strand, counting down.
TCTGTACTCAATTTTGGTGGCTGCTGTCGCTAGTATCCCAATACTGGCCAATGGCATACCATCAAATGATAGGTGTTTGAGCAATAGCCAGTCATTTCTATTGTTACTGATGTATTGATGGTAGCTAAGACCCAGGCTGAACTACATGCAACGTGATAACCCAAGGCGCACTAAGCGTTGACGACAGTTGTATAACGAGGAAGGGGTATATGGCAATGAGATTAGTAGAAGATACGAAAGGTGGGGACGGTTACGATGAGTATACTCCTATGAAGTGACAATTCGAAGTGATAAAGTAACCAGTTGAAAGCCTCATGTGATTAGGATACTAATCTATAGCACTGAGAATGTGACAGCTGTCGCGCCCAGGGCGACGGCGATGAAGGTAAGAGCGTTCTCTGCACCAAGCGCTCTTGGGGCACCGTTGCCCAGAATGCCGCCCTTGAGGCCACCAGCAGCCTGGACAGCACCGCCAAGGAAGCTGCTACCGCACTTCTCGCTAATAGCGTTGTACAATGCGGGCTGGTTCTTGAGTATTGGGCTAGATGCGAGACCGGGACCGTAAGGGACGGCTGACTCGAAATTGATGTAGGCGGTCAGGGTGTTGCGAGTACAGGGTGTGCAGAGCGCCTCAGTGGAGTCGGTGGGTTGGAGGAAGAGGAAGGGGAGATTGCTGTTGGCGTAAGTCGTAGTGTTCGGGACAAGAGCGGCGGTGGGAGCGCGACGGGCAAGCGTTCGCTCGGAGAACAAATACTTCTGGATGTCTTCAGGTGCAGGTCCAGCGTTAGCAATGTTATTGCTAAGACCGCTGGCCGCTGCTGAGCTGGAGCCAGGCAATTTCGCCTTGCTGACGCAGTAGTCCCCATTGTCATTCTTGGAGCAAAGGGCCTTGATGAGGGGGGGAATGACATACAGAACGTCGTACATATTGACGACGTCTTTGTTGGGTGAAGAGGTCAATTCGGCTGAGCAAGCGGAGTAAAAGTCTGCGAGCTTTGGCTGGACGACGGCATCAGGCGAAGCGCCCGAGGCACATAGCGTGTTCAGTGAGGAGACTATCTGGGCTTGAGATGGGGTACTGCTCGAGCCGCCAGGCAGATATGGTGCGACTACCGACAGCACCGGGGCGATGGCAGACTTCACCGACGCGTCCTGGTTGAAGGCTTGAAGGAATTTATTGCAAGAATCGCTCACTCCTGAGGGAATCAGCGGGCTCGAAGACTAGAGCATACAAAAATGAGGACCCAAAAACATGCTATAAATTCCTGCTTACCGACTGAGCCAGAACGGCGGAAGCAACGGAGAGGGTAAAAGCGATGGGCTTGAACATTGGAGAAGGTGGGGGCAAAAAATGAAGGAGCGGACTGGTTTTTGTTGGGGAGGCGCACGGAGCACGTTGCGAGGGCGATGGAAGGAAAAACGAGGGTGGAGGCGAGCAGCGAAAAAACAGGACATTTGATAATCCGTTGTTCTCGATTATGTCAGCCGCCAAAACATCCTCAAATAGCCAACTCAAGTTTCCCACAGTTTCAACAGGAGTCAGAAGGTTCACGGCTGCTACGTCTTCTATTGGGCACTTACTTACTAGTTCGCCGACCTGTAGAGCTCTCCATACAGAATACAGCGTTGGTCGAATGTCTGCTGGTCGTGATCCCGCCGTACCAGCTAAATCCCCTCTTTCTCCACGACCCCCGACGTCCCTGCCAATTTGTTAAAGTATGACCACCTCCTGACTCCCAGGAATTTCGTGACCGTGTACGCTGTCTTGCACATAGGTCACCGGACTGGCATCTGCTTGCTAATTCTTGGAGCCTCTCACCACACGGGTCCTACAGAATCCGGCCTCTCGGAACAACCAGGATCCTGGTCGTCTACAAATGCCACGGTTCAGCCTGCAGCTCTCTGCGAGCACCCCCCGAAGCTTGATTACCCTCTGACACAGCTCTTTGCGGACAATGTCTGATAATATCGCATTTTACGGCTTCACCCCAGTCCCCCGTGATCCTGATGTCTTGTTTCAAGACCACCCTACAGCCAATCGAGCCGAGCAGCCTTTGCAGGTCGCAGACGATTTCCCTTTCCCAGAATCGCCGCTCGTACGTGAAGTGGATGAGTTTGTATCGGTGGGTCCCCTTGCTCACCGTAAGCTTGTAATCACCGTCACAAGCGCCTCGATAGAAAGAGTTGGACCAACTAACAATCAACCACTGTAAGAGGGTCTATATTTATGGTCCGTGGTGTTCCAGCGTGCCGTGGATCCAGTCCTTATGTCTTCACGGTCAGGAATGGCCATTGTGAAATTGCATTTCCCATCCTGGACCTTCGATCCCGAGACCTATTATCTGGCATGTTTGCTACACGACATTGGCACCGCGCAGCGGTTCCTTACCGCGACAAAGCTGTCATTCGAGTTTAAGGGCGCAATCCTGTCCCGGGATCTCCTCCTCAAACTTGGAAGTGTGGAAGACCAGGCCGACAGCGTTTGTGATGCCATCGTGCGACACCAAGATATCTTTGTGAAAGGGTTAGGCCACTCCCGCCCTCCATGGCGGTCCATATTGTTGATATTAACGGGGATTCGTGCAGTGGAAACATCACTGTGATCGGCCAAGTGCTGCAGTTGGCCACTATTCTAGGTGCGTGTATCCATACTGTATTCCGGCTCCATGATCGATGCTCATGTGTATGTCAAATGTTTGCTCTTAGACAACGTCGGATTGTGCGTTGCGTCCCCTTTTTACCCCATCTCTCATCTCTCCGCACCCATACCTGCTCCGATCACTTACACGACATGATCTAGACGTGCCAATCTCATTCATCCTAGATTGATGGAGACAGCGCTTGCAAAGTTCTCTGGGAAGGGCTGGATGGAGAAGTTCGCCACCGTAGTCGAAACTGAGCTTCGCAACAAACCCTGGTGTCATACCAGCTCTTTCGAGCACCCCAATTGGCGTCTAGGCGACCCCAGCCAGTTTGCCACTGACGTCCGCAGCAACAGCCTGCTTCACAAACTTGCTGAGTGAAGCGTTTCAAGCTCGGCTACTGGGAAGTGTTTGCGAAGGAGTAGGTAGGATGGCGTTCAACGTGTTCCCGTCCTAGTGGAAATACATATTCATGACTCAAATTTGACGTCTACCGCAAATTATATCTTCCCGTAACTATGGGTTATTTCGCGAGAAGCCGAAATCTGCTGATTACCGCTTTTCTAACTCGAGGCAGGTCGCCGCTAAGCGTTTCCAGTTCACGAGGTGAAGTCCCTTTTCATTGACTCTCCGAGCCCTCTTTCAACGACTCTATCGACAGGCTATTTTGGGAATAGCATATATTGGCCTCGGCGCCCGCCCGACGCCTTACTTCGCCACTAAGGCGATACGACTGGGGGTATCCTATGCAGACGTTCCGCTCTCGGCGCGGTCTCTTTCCAACTAGGCTTAGCGCTAGGACATTCTTACCGGCAATCCCAAGTCGCCAGATATTCGATCCTGACAAGACAGATCGAATATATTGAAACATCTTCGTGAATCTCTGGGTATGAACTGGCTGTGCTAGCTCTCAAGATTGTCGGGGCTTCGGAGCTTACAAGCGCAGCCGTTGGTAGTCCGCATGGTCTGTATTGAAGTGAACGTGTACGAATGCTCCTTATGTAGACTCTGGGCACACTAGCGAACTCACGTCTCTGCGCTTTCGTATTTCCATAACGAAGACATGCACGCATGATGCCATTGCGAAGCGAATGTCAAAAAGCGATCAATTCTCCCAGACCATGGGTCAATCCTACGCCACCCTCGTATGAGACAGTTCGTGGATCGACTTGTTCGCGCTTGAAATATTCTTAGAATTGTTTCGTTGGTGGCATTTCCACCTTACTCCATTTACTTCCCCAGACCGCAGGGTCACCCAGATCGGGGAGCACAGCCCACGCCCAGCGTGGACGACTCGTGCCGTGGTGCAACTTTGACAGTGGTCAAGATGAATGTCGTCCATTGTTGATTACATACTGCTAGGAAGAGATCTGCGCGAAATCCAGAATCATGATCCTGACCCTCGCCCCCTCTTAGATGATCGGTCTCGGCGGGATATTGAAATAATTGAATGCAACGCGCTGGTAACGTGGTTGGATAAGAAAGAAGCCGTGTATGCTGTCATAAATATACACCCTAATAGATATGTAGGCAGAGAATAAATTTGTAGGAATTCGAACCGAGCTCAACGACCATGGCATCACACAAGTCGTCTGGAAAAGATAAGGTCTGTACAACAGCAGCTTCTACAGCAATGGGTCCCTTATAGAACGGGTGCAGTCAAAGCCTGATGGGAGAGTTGAACACCGTTCCAACGGAAAAGCTTTTAGTAAAAGCTTACCGTATCATTACTTTCAGATGAGCGCCTGCGCAGACTGAAAATGCCTTCTACAGAACAAGGGTCGCCATGCGTTCGCCACGTCCCCACGAAGACTGACCCGTAATGCAGATGGCCCTCGAAAGTCCACGGGGGATCGTCTTGTATATCTTTCTAGAAAGCAGTCCGTGTTAGTAGGAAAAGAGCGTCTCAAACGATCCCGGCCCACGAACAGAGACACGCTTGAGGGTGATGAAGCCATCAGACAACCTGACTTTACCCGACAAACGGAAGCCACCCCATGCCTCTTCGTGCAATCGTGGTGTCTGTAGTGAAAGATGTGAGATCTCTCTAGTATTAAAGTGTAGGAAATTCGGTCAACGTACCTCGCCAATAATTACAACATCGCTGATCTGGGGTATGGACTTCGTAGCGGGAAAGGGACGCGTCGGCTCGACTACTTTCTCGTAATGATACGCATTTGAAGCAAACCGGAGACCTTCCTGTATGAGCGGTAAATAGCGCCACCACCTGAAGACAAGTGCATGTACGAACTGTCACTGGTGTAAGCCGAGCAGGATGGTAATCCCAAGTGAGATCTGTGTGGGGCTCGGTTGAAGCGGTAGGGATAGGTTTGTCTTGGCCGTAACATAGGTATTCCGTAAATTGGCAATACATAGGTTTACGAGCAACGAAATCATCAGTGAAAGGAAGATTTGATGAAGTCGAAGTCGATGCAATAGGAGAAACCTAACCAGATGAGTGATAAATGAACGCTTACGAAAGAAGGAAGGTGACTTCACACACCATAAACGTCCCTTCCCATAAGCCTGCCAGCGATCCGGGAGCATAGGACAAGGGACTGATGCGGGACTTGAGCCCATAGGTCACCACGCGGCAGAAATCTTCGTCTAGTCGCAAGCTATTTGGGACATTAAGGTACGGAGATTCCGGATTCAGCTGACGAGAGAATCCTGTGACGAGGTCGTTGAAAAGGGGGGTCCGACAGCTCGCCAATGCTCGATAATCTTCCATTGTTGGGCCCGCACGGTTCTGAGCGATGGCGGTGACACGATCTGGGGGGAGATGGGGCGGCACTTGCAACGGCACCAGCTCTTTAAGCACGAAGGTTAAGATGGTAGCCGCGTTCTGGACCGAAGGGCATCTAAGTTGCCACTGTCGTGAGTAATGGCGTATTGGGCCCTCTACATCCAGAAGGGATTGCAGTGCAGGGTGCGCATCCGCTTGAACACAGCTAACTGCAGCTGGCTGGGATGGATTTGTGACAGGCTCCTGAGCAGTGAGAATGAGTGGACGTCAGTGTGTGAAACTTTGGGCGTAAGAAGTAAAGCGTTTGCCTTTCGAGCCGACATGACAATAGGACGTAACAATGCCAATAACTCTTCAACCCGATCAGCAGGTATTCTCGTGACATCCCCTGCATAAGATAAGCAACTTGAATCGTTGGAGGAGAGAGTGAAACCCACAGGATGAAACTGTCAGACAACATGCCCAGAGTGACAGTGAGAGTGCCTCATGCTCATAATCTTTCTCTGAGAGGGCTTGGCGGAGCTGAGATTGTATGAGCTCAAATAGAAAGCTGGAATACCCCAGCCCCGTTAGATGGGCAACGTTCAAGCCATCGTTTTCCGTTATCAGCCAATATAAGGTCCACATATCTTGGTCGATGCCTGGGCCTGCCAGATCATGGCGACGGATTCGGCGGAGTAAGCGACAGCGATAGACAAGTTCTACCGCAAGTACGGAGTCGGTCAGTGAAGACGCGTCAAGCCTTCGATGGGGGGCGGCCATATCGAATCTGGACTTGAATACGCTGGCATAAAGGTGGGGGCTGTTGTGGATTGCCAAGCATCGGTAAATGGTAGAGTTGGTGAGCAATAGATGGAGAATACTGGTAAGGGAGTCGAAAGGCGAAGTCGAGACCGTGAGTCGAGCAATATACTGGAGGACGTCGTGAGGCACTTTCTCGAGCTGAGAAGTCATTTTATGGTTACCTGTACTCAATACGACACTGGGCCCTTATAAAGGGTTTCAACGCTAAGTGTTGATTGATGACCGAAACATGGTGCGCATCCTTGAATCCCTTCTCGATCGCATCTGATCAACAAACGGCGTCTCGGATACTGCAAGTTGTATCGCGGAGCTCTGCTAAGCCTGAGATACAATGCTGTGGTTCCTGAGTAGACGGGCCTTCCAAAATGAGGGACGGCTTCCCAACTTCTCTTTGCCCCGCATCCGTGACTGGTTAGAGGACCGTTTATCTCCGAGTAAAATAAGAACAACATGGCCGGCGAATGGCGACGAAGGAATGAGACTAGGCGAGCCAGGATGGGATCAACACGTTCTGGCTCGTATCGGTTGAAACAATGTGTGCTCGATTGTGGCTTCTGCTGATTCCAGCAAACGAGGGGATTGTAATCGGAAGTATAATCGTAACGATTAAGTTCGCCGTCGATGTGCAAGCGCCTAGCACTAGGAAATGAAATCATAACCATCATGAAGATGGATTCATTTGAGTTCGGTTGAATTTCCGAGCTGACTAGTTGTCAGTGGTGCTACACCAGCATACTGCGGTAACACGGCTGGTTGGAGTTGGAACGTTTGGGATCCACCCAAAATACTGACCAACCTAAGATACCCCCACTGCTGGAGCAAAAGCGACGACAAAAGCCTGGTTCATTTCCGGAGGTCGGAGGAACCGAAGAAAAGTCGATGAGCTGTTGATCGTGGACTGGGTTGGGTTTACGATCAGATCCAAAGAGACCGTGCCTAGAGTGTGGTTACATCCGCCAGCAGGAATCACACGTTGCACAAAGGGCCGCTAAAACGACTGATTTGTTACATCACCGAATGATATACAACCTTGATACATGTTTGCTCATCTACAGCACTCTTACAGCCTATTGATAATATTACAATTCTGGCAACGCTCAATAAGATTGGCACATGGTAGGGAAAGAAAAGAGACATACTTTGCATTGCGGCAACATCGGTACTCTGGACATAGTCTTCAAATTCTTGGATCTTTTCCTGGAGGTCATCCATGGAGACTTTCTCATCCTCTGATCGGATCATTAGCCTGGCGAAGGCGATTGAGCCCACGATAAAAAGGCTACTAACCAACAACCAAAGTGATTTGGAGCTTCTTGATCCCATAGCCAATAGCGACAAGCTTGCTGGACCCCCAGACGAGGCCATCTTGCTCAATCGACCGCACCGATTTCTCCAGAGCCTCCATATCAGTCTCATCATCCCATGGTTTGACTTCGAGTGTGACGACGGACTAGCGGCAAGCATTAGGACAGGGTTCCGACTCCCCCATTGATACGGTCTGCCCAACTAACCTTGGCGATGGTCTTAGGCTTGTTAGCCTTCTTCTCGTTGTAGGCAGCGACACGCTCTGCTTTGATTCTCTCAGCCTCGGCATCCTCCTCTTCATCGCTACCGAAAAGATCGATTTCTTCTTCCTCGTCAGCGGCAGTGTCAGCAGCAGGGGCAGCATCAGCGGCGCCGCCAATGAAAGCCTCGCCTGCTGTGCTGCTGCCGGGAAGCGAATCAAACTCTTTCTCATAAGAGCTGATATGGGTGTACCACCTGGCTACATGAGGATATTTGGCATCCTCAGGAGCCGAAGGAATGGCCTTGAAAACGAGTACATCAGCCTGCGATGGAGTATATCTGCGAGCAGAAAAGTTAGATGCCTATCTAAGTTGAATTGTGAAATGAATTCAGAGAGCTAGGTAAAATGATATCGGCATGCTGAGGCAGCGGTGTCTAGTCGCTTCTTGGAAACACGGACCATAGCGACGTTCATCACGAAGCCATTCGTAGAAATAGCACTTACCCTTCAACGTAGGACCGACTAGCGAGGTGCTGCTCAAGCTTGTCGAGGGTAACAGACATATCGATGGTGATGAAGATGGGAGGGACAGAAAAAATCGCGATGGCAGTTTGATTAAGGTGAGTTTAGGGCAGGCGCGACTCGATCACATGACCGGTCCAACGACTGGTGGCTGTGATGCAGTGACACAGTAGTGACACTGACAGTGACGACGCTCGAGCTTCACCGATGACCGCATATCTCTGGAGTTCAGCGTCGAGGGCCCGTGCGGCCAAGCCCTGGTTGGGAAACAGCTAAGCATCCGCCAGCTACCTCATTTTGTGAGTTCTTCTCATATCAGAATCCTAGCGTTCTAACGGACTCGGATTATTAGGCTGCAGAAGTTGAATCATGTCTTCTCGTCCGCCTTTCTGTTATTAGCCTGCAGGCTGGTTTTTCATCTGAGTGGCAAAACCATGATCCAGCCATGAAGTTTCTGCCTTTCAAACTCTTTGATAGTGGGCCGCACTGCATATATTAAGTGCTTCGAGATGCTCACTTGTATCATTCTGTCCTCACCAGTTACTCGGATCCTTTGTTAATCTCCGGTTCTTCCCTTCGGTGACATGACCTGCATCCCTTGTTCTCCCCCACCATCACCTCCCCCATGGTACACCGACGGCCTTGGTTCAACGGGACAGTCATGGCCGCCAGGTTCAGATATTCTTATATTCTTAACGTTTTAACAGCTTCTACAGATAATCGCGATGACCAGTAGCACATCCGCCATGTGTCTGCATCATGGCATGGAGGCGTGTGGCGTGCTAATCCCATTTGTCAACATAGGTGCTTGCCACGACGTCCTTGTACCCTCTGGACGACTTCTCCTGGGACACCTCGTTCGCTTCGCAATCCTATGTTACCGTACCACCGTAAGCACCCCTTCATCTTAATTGGCGACTGTGATCATTAGGGAATTATTTTCAGTTTCGTCTTCTTTCGGCGCGTGCAATTGCAAATCTCTGTTGTGCCATGAGTTGGGGGCCACTCCGAAAGTTCGGGTGAGATAAATCAAGATCACTACTAACGCTGATGATGTCCCTTTTGTAGAGGTGAGAGGTTCGTATCTCCCCTTGTATGTCATACATTTAGTTACGGCATGCCTTCTTGACCGATGCCATCTTTCTTTCCGTCAATTTTACTCTGCATGGCCGACGGGGACCTTACCCACCTGTATTTTGACCGTCGCTACCATATCGGTGCGCTCTTTCTTTCCATCTCAGTTTTGATTGAGGATGGACGGTAATAGTTGCTATGACGCCTAGGCGGCCTAGACTAAATGGTGACTTACATCGCTTGTCGCCACTTGCCAGAATAGCGCTGCATCTCAAGTTCTGGTTTTAGCGTCGGTGACGACCGAACCTTTCGAGCTCCGCCCAGTGCGGTGATCAGCCTCGTCCCTTACGCGGCAAGGTGATCATTGACGAGCTGCTACACCATTGTGCCTAGGAGATGGGGCGGCGGCGGCATCTGCCATTTTATCTTCAAGCTTCAAGAGAGGCCGACCTTCTCTTCAACAACGGTCCCTGAAGTCCACTAATCTGGTCGCCTTCTTTGCGGAAGGACGTTTCTTCGACGGATTGCACTATACCACGCCAATCGTCGTTACCTATGATATGTCAGTTTCATCAGTGGGTTTCTCTCTTGTCGTCGACGCCGTCGGGGTATATTCACGGGGGATGTGACCGTTCAGCAGCATCCCAAGACTATCCGTGTTCAACCACGTCGTGGTTTTATGACATATATGGCCGAATACCGCCATGCTGCGACCTCCGCCGGTTGAGGGGACGACGGACATCGACCTTCCGAAGTATCCATATCCCCATCCACCTTGTTCCGCCTTCCCCTATGCTTGCTGCGACTTCGTTCCTCATTACGAGATACGCCTTAAGGGCCATTATCTGGCGATTCTCCGTATTCAGTACTGATACTCTTGTCGCGAGTCCGCTGATGATCTTCCAACGGCGCTTGCCATGCGGGCTTAGTACCATAAAGGGTCACGGTGTGGCAAACATCGGTAAGGATATTTAGCTGATTTTATAATTATCCTCCTTCATTGCGCTTCTGTTTTTGCTGGACCCTATGGATATACAGCCCGATGACATTACCGTCTGACTGGTTTACAGTTCCATCCGCATGGGGTTGTGAGTGGCGATCGTGTTTGGGCCAGTTGCCTCCAATGTATAAGTATTTTAACACTTCAATGTGTTGTGTCGCTTCCCCTCGATTTTCGCCATGCCTAGCACTTCAGTCGACATTCCGCCTGAGATTCTCCGGCGAATTCTTCTGTTCACCCTGCCCTCTGCTGGACCCCCTACAATTTTGTCTTCCTTGCGCTCGACTTGTCGCCGCATCAACAACTCGCTCAGTCAATGTCAGGCCGACCTGTATACTCGCATCTTTGCACTCCAGTTTGACTTTAGCCCTCCCTTTCGTCGTCTTGGATGCAATCGGCAGCTAGTATCTCAAAATGTCGAGATCGAGCTTCGGCGCAGGTTCCAGATTCTGTCCGACCTCCGATTTTCCAGGCTGCCTGAGGAATCGCTTGAAGAAGCGCTTTGGATGATTTACATCATTCTAATGGAAGACGAGGGTCGTAACCTCCAGCAGCTCCGTTGGGCAAGTGTCCATGTCTTCTTACAGACATTTCTGCGTGATCGCTTGTATGTCGGTGCCGAATGCAATCACGCTTGGCCAATAGAAAACCATCGTAATGCGCTGGCGATAGCGTGCATGTGGCTCATGTCATCCAAAGGTATCTTCATATCACGCATCTTGATTGTCAATCTGTTTATTGCAACCTCCTTGAACAGCGCTCATTCTCTCGGAAACCTCAGCCGAGAGGGAGTCCATCATGAATGACCTCCTTCCTATCGTCGAGGCAGCATTTCGTGTAAGTTGGTCTGTCTGCCCCAAAATATCGCCTGTTTCTACATCCCACGTAGTACCCTTGTTTTCTTTCTCCAGAAGGTTATATCAGCGGGGCATCCTTATCTAGTGAACACTCAAGTCTGTCCTCCACCATACACGGTTCCTACCCTCCTGCCCCTTCCCCTTCGCATATGGTCCAGATCTTTGGTTCCATCGCCCGTCCATGTTTTGCTCCTGCGATGTCTTCATTTGCTATACTCAATTACTTTGTCCGTGCCGACGTGATACCACACGCCATTCCCCCACACCTCCCAGGCACTCGTGCCGAGGCCGTCGCAGCAAACCTCACTGGGCCGACGCGTGAAGACATGCAGCATTTCATTGATCATTGTAACACGAAGTTCGCCGTTGGTGACGCTGAGTTCACTCAGCGAAGCGGCTGGGAACACGAGAGTGACTGGCTGCGCCTTGTTGGTCAGTCCGCTTATGTGCTTGGGAGCTTTACTGGGCGCTTTAAAGGCTCCATGATGGTATCGATACTTGCCTCGCGTTCTGAACAAGTCCCTTAATTGAAATTCCTAGGTCCCTTGCATCGAGCATACCTACATGTCATGGCTCTCTTCTTTGGATATGCCCCGCCCCTTCCCAGCTTTTGGGCGCCGCCCATTAAGCCTGATCATAAAGGAATACTACTGCACCGATGCTTCATCTTGCTTTCCACACGATGACCCAGCAAATGGGATCAAGAATGCGTGGCTGCCTGCAGGATTCAAGTTTATTGAGCAAGATGTGAATAGCTTTTAACTTGACTTTTCTTCTTTGCGTTGACTATTACCTAGAATGGTGTTGAAATACTCAATGAAGATGGTTCTTATCAGTGCTTCTACAAGTCCTGCAAGTCAGATCTTGATTATGCTGAGTCTAAGAATGTCGTTGACGTCATTATTATCGCCAAGGTGTGCGTTGCTGCCCTTATCATCATTTTAGGCTCTCAGCACGATGCGTAGCCGGACGAAGCTTACAAGGTGGCATGGGGAGGTTTTCATTTATTCGGACGGATCCGACTTTCTGATGGCCTCGCTGTCATGGCTGGTGAGGCGGTGAGGCTTCTTTGTTCGTTACCCACTCTCATCTCAGCTCATTTCCGCCCTTCTTCTTTAGGTCGAGGCAATCAATCCTAGCATCTTTCGTGGTTATGGTCAGTTCTAACAAGTCCGCCCCCCGCTTCCTTGGCTAATGTTACCTTGTCACCTAGTAATTTCCTCCCAGAACTTCGTTGGCAGATCCCGAGGTCAATTAACTTCGGGGTTTGAACCTGCCAACTGGGAGGCTGCCTTCAGCCTCTCGAAAAGCACGACTGAGTAATGTCATCCTGTTATGTACTATTGCACATTCACTACTATGCACAGACCTATTGCCCCCGCTCACTACCATGTTGCTGGCCTTGTTCAAGCATTCCGTCTGTTCGCTTCTTGACTAGGATCAGCGACGCTCAGAGCGCACACCCATGAGGATTTGGTTTTACCTCATGAGGCTTCTCGGCCTCCTTTCTCATTCACCTTCATACCATTCATTCGCATCCAGTTAAGCTTCTCCACGTCGTGCTCTCTTGATGGCCGGACACTGTACCTGATCCCGATCCATGAATACTTGACACAAACCTGAGTCATGCTGGGCACGTTAGGGTAGCCGTTTCAAAAGCAAGGGCTGCTTCGGCCTATTCTCTCTCTAACTCTAAATCGTCAGCTAACCGACAGGACCGACAGTCGCCAGCATACCCCTTTTGGAAAATTTAGTGTGGGATGGTTGCATCGGCATGCATTCCAGTCTCTAGTTGGGCTCGGGCTAATATGATGTCCCGTTGGTCGACGCCAACCAATAAGGATTGTATTTGTCACCATCCCCAAAGAGTGCGCGCAAGGCTGGTTGTTTGATCTTGTGTAAGGCTCCAGAACCGCGCCGTTACGCAGTGATTTAACGTTGACATTCCCTACATCTTTCTCTGGGAACGGCAGCTGGCTTCTTGGTCTTGGCAATGCATAAGTCTTTCAGTTGCTTCATGTCATGGATTGAGGCCATGGCCGTCCGACTGGCAAGGAGTCTCCCACAAGTCATATGGGTACCGTGACATTTGAATCCTCTTCTATTAACCGTTTCACGCGAAAGCTGTTCCCGTCCAATTATCTTCCTGTCAAGTGTGAAGAAGTCTAATAGTAATAAGTGACAAGGACTGTTGGAGCTGATAGAGAGACCTTCACGCAGATAGAGAAGATTACTTACGATTCATCTGTTGCGTAAATGATAATGGGTGATCAAGGGCTTTTCAACTAGGGAGATGGCACAAATATGTGTATTATAACTTTTTAAATCATGGAAGGTAACAATTGAGATGCGCATCGTACCTGGTGCGAGTAGTGACTTCAACTTGCCGGCTCAGGAGTCACCCCTTTCCTCGGCTGCTTCGAGAATGCCGGACATTGGTGCCGGAGTCAGCTCGTGCGCACATACACCCGATTTACCTACACCACATCTTGCCTCAAGACCACTACGACGATGAGGACTCGGGCGTCGCTCAATTCGATCCCTCATGAAGTGATAGAGCATATCGCCTTCGTAGTTGCCACCGAGAATTTCTTAGGTCCCCCTTCAGCAATTATCCCCTTGCTCTCTACCAGCAAACGACTTAACGCCTGCTTATCGATAGAGTCAAACCCACTACTTTATTCTCGTATATTTGCAGCCAAATTCGACATATCACCCCCTCTCAGGAGGCTGCGCTATGGACAAGCCACTACGTCCGTGTTGGCACAGGAGTTACAGCGCCGTTGTTCTTATTTGAAACGCATGCGTGCTAGGATGGATTCCAAAGTGGCCCCAGGTGCGAGTGGAAGAGGCGGAGATGAATCGCTGCGCACTCTATTGTGGACGGCGTATTTGATGATGCTAGAGAATGACGATAAAAACGAACGGCAGTTACGAGATTATGGTCATATAGACGATTGGCTCCGAGAGTTTTGGTTCGACGAGCAGGGAGCGTCATGTGCCAAATCTTCCATCAAACTCGATAGATGGCCTCCAAATAACGACAGTACGTCTCTAGCTATGTGGTTGTTTTGGTTTCTTCTCAAACCCGGTGAGTGGTCTTTGCATCAACGCGGAGGAGTGTCTGATTCTTCGTTACGTTGCGATGTAGACGAGTATCTCGATAACGATTATTCATGGAATGTTGTCAATACTCTTAAGATCTTTGCCTTGGGAGCTCATCAAGCAAGTCTTGTTTCATTCTCTGAGAGTATGCTGACCCAATCATCCGTAGTACCAACTTACTTCACCCTCTTGGGTTGATTTCGTTCCCCACTCCTCTCCCAAGAAGTCAGATACCACCATGCACTATCTTGGTACTCTGCCGTTACTTCCGGCCCCGCTTGCAGCACCAGCTATTCTCGCTTTTCTCACCCTAGTTAACAAAGTTCTGTCATCCCCGGCCTCCTTTAGCTATACCGCGTCACGTTCACCATCTCTGGCTATAAACGCTTCCAAGAGTCTTGAATGGGAATGCGAATGGGGGCGATGCCTGAGCCTTGGAAACGCAGAGTACGATAAATATTTGACAGGTTCGTATAAGCCTGGCAGTATAGAGGGTATTTGGGAAGGTATGTTCACTGTATGTGTTTCTACCTTTGCCGTCGAGCGTCAATCACTCACTGCGACTAAACCAGTACACAGAGTTCACCGCTTACTCCGCACTCTTGTCGGGGGCCCCTCCGCCAGTCCTTCAGAACAGCATGGTTGTACGACACCGCCAAACTTGGAAGCTCCGCGAGTACCACTTGATGTCAACCGATACCAACGGGTTTGACTCAGGTATCGACTTGGATGTCGATAATATCGTCCCGTTGCCGGCTGGAGATCCACTACGTTCTTACTTTCCTCCTGGGACCCATTTCAGCGAACATTCGGGTAGAATAGAAGTGAAAGAGCCCCACGGCCACAGTGCTCTCTTGTACCGCAGAACTGTCCCCTCCAGTGCTGTTGACGATGTATCTGACGGACGAGACAGCCCCTGTGTTCTGGATGTAATCATAACCGGCGAAGTGAGTAGCTCCCTCACCTAAATTTCCAGCGAGCCTCTAATCTCCATATTCTAGGGACATTCCGCCTGGGGACAATTCAATCTTGTTGGGCGCGTCAGACCCTGTGATGGGTTTATTAGCCTATGCAAGGAATATGTGAGCGCTCGCTCTGTCCCTGATAGCCGAAATATCATTACTCCATTTTCTAGGTCGACGGCGATCGAGGGAAGTGGTTATACAGGGGCTATTTGGTTGGGGCCACCAATGGTAACCTCGCGGGGCGTTGGCGAGATACGCTTAGCCCTGCCGAAATCCCGGGATACGAGGGCTGCTTCACCATGAGTAGAAGGCGGTGATTTGTACGTTTCTCGTCTTGCAAACCATGTACTTCTATTACTCTTGCGATAACCGTTTTTTTGTCTATTCATAGCTTCGTTTAGCGAGTGCCCTTAGTGCGCAGTAGATTCATGATTAATCCCGTCACCCTGCCGATAGGTATGGGTGGCAACTAAGGGTTGGAAGGCACTCATCCGACCTAAAGCCTTAATCCTTATGGTCTCGTTATTCAACATTCATCCCCGATCCCCGGCCCAGAGACCGTCCGTCGTAGGTACGACAGTAATCTCTGGTGCTTAATCACCATTCCACCATCCCCGTTTTGGTAAAATGAGCTAGAACATGAGATGTTTCGGCTTGCCGACTCGATTTTGCAAACAAAATATATCAGTCTGTGTTCAGGCTAACCTCATGACGGTAAAACCTCCATCCCGGCGGGGAAGCAATATGGCGGCCTGCCTGCCAGATTGACTCGTTGATACATTATGCGTGGATGTTTCCTCCCTTAGTGTATACAATTCACCCAAACGGGCGGGGAAGTCACTAGCGTGTGTTTCTCTCTGCAGAGAGCTGGGACTACGCACATTTTGTGCTGCGGAGGGCATATAATATAAATGGGATTAATTTCTCGATTATAATTTCTCGATTATACAAGGAAATATATGAGAATGAGACTAGGTCACAGCGCTACTAAAGCGCGTTGACGTTGCCGTGCGCGTTCGAGGTCGATTGACTAGGCGTAGGGTAGGCCGGCATTCCTCACGGTAAGGTAGAGCGCATTAGGGTCGGTATAGGGGTAGAGTAAGGAGCTGCGTTCGAAAGAGCGAGTCAATTGAGGACGATAAAATGCGGATCGAGTGACAACGTGATGGGCATTTGATCATGTTTTTGCAAGAGCAAACCAGGCAATGACGGTTTCAGGGATGACGTTGACCAAGAGTATTGCAAGCAGTGACACAAGCGTCGGAAGATATGCCATTATCATCCTGGGAGTGGAATGAGAGGGGGGTATCATGGCCATTGCGTGAGAGGGCTCGTTGTAGTCAAGAAGAAACTTGCAGAGATAGCCCGTAGTAATTTGTCCCGAAGAGAAGCAGAGCCAAGGCGTCTGAATCGGCAGAGAGGTTACACAGCTCCAGTAAACATGGCGCGTTGATGGGCCACCTGGATAAGACAGGTTTAGAGGTTTCGATGGTAGTTGGCTCCACGAATATGAGACGAAGGTGGGTGACCACGACAGGAGGAGGGCCTTGGATCAGGCCTTGGGTTATAAGCTTGCTCTGGCCGGGCCCCAAACTAGTTCGAAGACTAGATAGGCAGCAGTCAGCCACGCGCTAGGCACGTTGGACAGTACGCTCGATGAGGTGGTCCCTGCTGGATAGTCTGACCGGAACACGGTTGACCAGCAGCCACAGCATTGCATGGGCCAAGTTGCTGGAGGAAAGCAACGTTGCATCGCGTACAGACGACTTTCCTGACAAGACACATGCGTCGCAGGTGAATGATAAGCATTTCGGTAAAATACTCACCATTCTTATACACATTTATGCGAGGCTTGAGCGACATCGTTGGCGACGGCGAACGAGCGGTGTAGCCTCAAATAACGAAGGGGCCGCAGGCAGATTCACGATGGTGACCGAACGCAACCTATCAACGGCCGGCCCATGATAATATACAAATAAAGTCAAAGAGCAATTCAGCTAGCTGGTCACAACGACGATAAATGGAGAGATGTACTCGAGTAGCGCGAGCGACGCCCCAGTCACAGTTCGGAAGGAGATGGACTGGGAGATCTAGGGTGCACATGTCGAAGCGCTGACGCCTTTTACTGCTATACGCAGCTTGACGGAGCTCATTGGCGAACGGATGTAAAAGCACGAAGATATTGCATTCAATCGGCATCACTTTGGGAGGTAAGGCCTAAGGCCTTGAAAAATATTGCAGCCTCCGGTGGGTGTGAAGTGAAGCGCCCTCAGGCTCGGATGTCTCTTGTGCTTTCAGGTTCAACATGCAGTCGCCACGTGCCGTCACACTATATATTCGGCTGATGAGAACCTTGGGAGATTAAAGGGACCCACAAGGACCTACAGCTCGCTGAGTATCCAATGGGCCTACGTTCCAACTCGATCCCCCGGTCAATTATTGCTCTCCTAGGTGGCCGAAATCAAGGCGGGTTGCGCACCTATGTCTTCTACAAAGATGGGGAGATCCTTGTGGTAGAGGCACCTCCTTCGACGATCAGCGATGATGAGCACTACGACCAGAGCAACGATTGGGAACTTTGGGACAAGGAATACAACTGGACCCTAGAAAAAATTGTGATTGGGCTCTTTCGTTCTCAACGCCTATGCTGCTAACTACGAAACATCTGACAGCAAACAGCCGCACGGACGATGGAGTTCGGAAAGACTAACTGGGCGTATATGATCCCGCAGGCCGATGGAGGTTGTCGAATCATACAGAAGGACCGACTGATGCCAAAGGTAGCATGCCCAACATGGGCCCCGTTAGTAGACGAGGATGATATAGTCATCACCAAGTGGAACAGCGGTACGTTGTTGATGAGTGATGGGATCATGTCCAATAACCTTCCTGTTTCCAGCGGAGGATCGAGAAGGGCTCTGGAAAGGGAGAGAAGTTGGTTCGTAGTGCGCGTGACCAAGGCGTGGCCCTGCTGACTGCTGCTCAGATCTTCTTCTGATGGGTTGGGATACTCATCGTGCGGTCGAAGTAGAGCAAACAATGAAGGTAAGTAAGACTATGCAATGGTATAAGCCTAAGCGTTACGTTCGGTATTGACGTATCATAGGCCTACCGCCTACTGCAAGGGCTGGATCTGACCTTCGAGGTCCTTGGCCATGTGGTCCGCGACGGCCAGGTAGTCGGACTCATGACCGAACCAGCGGTCGGACGCATGGTGGAGCCTTGCGACCGTGCGCTAGTTTTCGATGCTATTTCGCGTGTCGAAAGTCGCGGTCTGCTATACTGGTCAATACATTGCTCCAACATCATGATATCTGGCGGCAAAGTTCGTTTGCTGGGTATCCATTTGACTCGTTATTACTCTCCCGAAGAGAAGAAGCGCAACGAAAAGGATTTTCAAATATATCACTGGAAAGCGTTGGAGATTATGTTCGACTTCATTCGACAGGGGAATTTCCTGACCCCTCGTCGAACATGGCCGCAAAATCTTCAGTACATCCCAAGTCCCATTCCTCCCGAATTTCCCAGATTCTCCTTCATAAGGATATTGTTCTTAGGATCCCATCCGGCCCTTCTCTCAGAAGATGCGCGGAAACGAGACCGTCAGAAGAGAACCTCCCACTCAACCCGTCGCCTTATAGACCCGACACCTGGACATGTCATCTCAACCCGCCGTACAACACGGTCAAACCCGAAGAGGACCCTTTTGGACCCATATGTGCGATTGTTCCCTGGGTCGCACATCCCATCGCATCCAGTACCACGTGCCCAAATCCTGGAGCGTCCTGACATTGCCCACGGCAGACTTCTTCTCCCCTCATACGATAGCGATGCGACAAGCGAAGGCGACGAACATGGAGCCCGCGAAAATGGCCTGCTTTGCCTAGAAGGCTCTACTTGAGCTCTATAGGAATAGGGGATATTTCCCCTAGATACACGTGATACCCCTTTCTCCGACGATGAACTTGAGTTTCCCGATGTCAGCGGAATATGATGCAGAAAGTAGCGATACAGCGAGTTTGGTACGATACATTAAGGTATGTTGAGTATGAGTACTATGAGTGACTAAATAGTGTATATGTATGGTTGCATTATAAACTGAACTGTTAGAGAACGTCCGACCACGTATTAGATGCTCGAGAGTCGAGGAGCATACTGAGAGGGAATATTCTAGCATCTGGGTATCTCCGAATATTGAAGCATAAGGTACGATGAATCTATATTTTGAGGGGGTATTGCGAGCGAAACTTGAAGCGTCCTCGGCCCCGATTTGAGTGCTTCGTTATTTGGTTCACGTTCAGAGAGGTGCCTTTGGGGGTTGTCCTGGGGTTGTCGCGTGCTTCCTAGAGTTGTGTCATGTTCCCATTTGGAGACCACATCGTTATGGCGCAGTCTTGGTGCTAGTGCAAGCTGACTGAATGTTAATAACGAGGCCCGATAATCGGTTGCAGCGCCACTTACGATATGTTCATCGAGGACCGCCACAATTAGGGCATAATCGCTGTCTGGGTTGTCCATCTTGGATAACTTGGTTAGGGCAGGTGGCTGTGGCGAATTGAGGTTTGCAAGGCGACGCTTTGAAGTAGAAGTAAGAAGAGCATGAAGGGCAGAGAGCTTTCTGGAGAACACACATGACAGCAACGCATTCTCCCCTGGGTGGATGCCTACACGTCTTATACCAACCATCTCGACACCGTATTTACCATATTGATGAAACTGAACTGGTCGAGCGGCTGCAAGGCAAAGCCTCAAGTGTTCCAGCATTGGCGGGATGTGAATAGTCAACCGGCGCTGGGCGTTGTGTCTATGCGGAAGAATACGGTGCAGACCTCTCCGTCGCAGACGCCCCATTCGATGGAACGTAAGAGGACATCTACAAACAAGCAGGAGGTTAGTCAGTAACTCATGTTTCGGTCACTCGTTGGAAGTACTTGCAGTGTCATATATTCCTGTGTTATGGGCATCACCATTTGTTGGTCTCCAATCCAGCGAATGATTTAAAGTGAAGTTAGTTGGTGTTTTGAGTTAGCCAGATAAATCAGGGTATGAGTGGCGTGTTGGCGCTTAATTTACTGCGTTGTTCAACGATCATGCCATTTGATAGTATCCGAGTCCTTGGACCCACAACCGCTGCCAATCCTATGCCAGCTGACGCGATACCTCCTCATGTAACAGCCTACATTGGAGGAGAGAACGACATCGATTGCTGTCTTTACGCCCTATGGCGAGACGGCCAGATGCTCGTTCTCCAGGCAGGTCCTGTGCTCGCGCCCGACGAGGACCCAACCTACCTCAATGGGGCTGCTATCGAAAGGGTCACGGCTGCTTTCAATTATCGCCTCGAGAAGATATCTATACTGCTTCCTCGACTCGATTTCAACCGTTCAAATTGGGCGTATCTCATTGACGGCAAAGACGGTTCCCACAGCATTATCCACAGGGCGAAACCTGTTCACAGCGTCATCTCGCCGGGGCGAATTTGGGCCCCACTCATCGAAGATTCTGAAATAGTCACGACCAAGTTCATTTCCGCTGAACATAGGCAAGGGATCTGGAACGGAATAGAAGTTGGTCGGTATTATCGTGACTTTTCCCAGATGTGCGGTTGTTCTGATGTAAACGATCCAGACCTCTTGATCGGCTGGAATGAGAAATGGATGCGAGTGGTAGAGCGTGAAACGGAAGGTATGTGATTCCACACGGAACACAACCGCCCAGCCTTACAGGATGGGGACTTTGCCAGGACATCGTTGCCTCCGAGATCTCGACTTAACGTTCGAGGTACTCGGACACGTTACTCATGATGGCAATATAGTTGGAATCATGACAGAACGTGTCCTCGGTCGAATGGTGGAGTATCCCGATCGCGCCATCGTCTACGATGCCATCACCAAGATTCAGAGTCGTGGACTCCGATATTCAGTCCAAGAAAGCAACGTCATGATTGTTGACGGGAAGGTTCGGCTTCTGTCTCTCTCCTCGATACGCAGGATCAATCCAGATGATCAGTACACTGCCGAAGTCAATCGCTATCACTGGGATGCTCTTGGACGCCTATTCGACAAGTTGTACAAATCTCCGAATTTCATGCCACCGCTGCACTCCATACAACAGAGAACTGTGAAGATTCTTGCACCAATTCCTCCCATCCAGCGACCCCTATCCCATGCAGCAGATTCACTATTTAGGATCTTTGTGTTCGCGGAAGGTCCAAGCTCTGTGGTTCGCCGGGCATCATCAAGGAGGCAGCCTCTGTCCGAACGCACGTTGGAAAGATACCATGCACCCTCTCAGCGGACGCCCCTTCATTCTCGTCGCTTTCCAACGACTCCCTACCATCGGTCTTCACCTAATATCCGTCATACCCAATCTCGCTCTGGATTATTATTGCTCTCCTCTGATAGTGATACCTCCTCGGAAACGGACAGCATCTTGTAAATTTATCATTTATTGAAACTTCTAACTGGGTGGCAGGACGACTCGTAACGGAACACTATTTGTTGATTATTCATGGTAGCACAAGCGCTATGATCTTTCATTCAATGATCCTCAAAGTGATGATATGTGTCTCCAGCGGAGATCGGACCGCGGTGATCAAGGGATAATGGATGATCGATGATCAGTTTGAGCACTATCAAGGCGTCGGCTAGCATCGCGGCTCACTAGCGTTCACTACGCTGGACAATACCAAACACCCTACTTGCTTCGTCGCAAATGTATACATCTCATGGCGGTTATTTTTGCAACACAGGCGCGAGTAGATCCTGGAGGTGGGAAAGCTCACTCGTGGCAGCACATACCCAAGCTTCAAGTGATTCGGCCGAGAACCTCGGTGCTGAGGTTGGTTGGCTATCAAGGATCTTTGGATCCTCCTTCTGGATCTCATTTATTGGAGCGAGGCTGAGAGCGTCGACCTAGTATGATCTCGTTAACGTGCCAACGTCGCAGTATTGTTCGGGTTCATGACAGCAACGGTACTCAAAACTGTGCAAAGCGAGGGCAAAGCGCCGTGGGCCTGTGTCCAACCTCGTTTAGCACGGCTGAGGTTCTCGGGCAGCTGTATCGAGCCGTCCACACAGTCAGCGACTTTCTGTGTTCAATTCGGCTACACTCTGCGACCTGTTGAGAGGGGTTGTACAAAAAATTGCCCGTTGCTGGGACAACCAAGTACTCCGATTTACCCGCTTGCCGTTGTAGAACCTGCTGATGCAATATTAGAATCGCTCTGGTCTGGTGCTACCCGGTGAGAGGCATATCATCCGTTCGAGAGACCAAAACGAGCAAAATCAGCAGCGGACAATCAGCAGATGGGATTCAATTTAGCTTTCCGTTGGTATGACACACCGAACTTATCAGATCTCTCTCGCGACAGTGTGTCTGAAGATGAGATATTGGTCAAAGACAAGGTTACTGCTTTGGAGCGCTGATGCATATGTGTTTCCAGTCAAGATGGGACGTGGCCGAGTTGGCCTTAATGGGCCTGGTAGACCAGAAACGATTGAGATATCAGCGCGGGTATGCTCGCTTTTACTATACCTAGCGCTGCACTCTCAAACAGCTGATACCCAGCCCCCCCCGAGTCGCCGTTATCTCAAGGCCGGATGCGTGTGCGTACCACTCGAGAATCAGAGCCTCATGTTGGCGGACCTCGGTGTCGGGGATGTATTCGATGTTCAGCACCCATCAGTTGTTGGTGGTATCGCATGAAAATCCCCGAAGTGCTCGGATTTGATACTTGTGGTCATCCGATCTGCCTCGAAATCTCGAGTTTGAGTAGTCGGTTTCTACAGCAGGCAAAGGGGAAATTCGGGGAGAGTTGTCGGTGGGAAAAGGAGTGTATTTATACACGCTCCCGGATGAGAGATAATTGTTGGTTACGCCCACAAGAGCTCTGATATATCCGACGATCTCTTGTCCCTAGGTTCAAGTTGTGCGACGCCACTTTTCAACTTTAGGGGACAACAGGAGTGCTCTGTATTTGGAAGGACCCTGTAATCCGATCATGATCCACTGAATGCTTGGCACGCTGGCGCCTTTCTGCAGTCCCCCACATCCACAGCCCCAGCTGTTGTACGCCGCCTCCTGCTGGCCTCAATCTACGAACGCCATGATCACTCGCGTACTGACACTCCTTGCTCTGACCCTCATGTGCCTACATTCCTTTGTTCTCGCTGCGCCTCATCCGGACCGGATGCCATCATCAGTGCCCCTTCATCGTCGCACCTATCCATATTTCCCAGAGCAGCCACCATCATGCCCGAAGTGTGCCCAGGTTAGAGAAACTTGCATACCGCCGGCTGCGGCGTATTGCATCGCCCATAAATATGATATCTCACCGTAGGACTATCCCAATATCAATTCGTGCGCCGAAGCTGCGCCAGTGCTCGCTAACTTTACAAATGTGAGCAAACTGGATAGTAGTACCCTCAATCTCTCTTACTTGATGTGACAGGTTATCTTTAACCCTGGAGCTTTTATCGATGTAATCAAGTGTGCTTGCACGGTGCGTCTTAGCAACACTTATCGCTGGCATAGCCGATCAAGCTCAAGCTTTCGCCATTAGGATACTTTCCAGTCCGCCTTTCCCCAGTGTGTCGATTGGTATGTTCTCACTGCTGAATGCTGTGTTCATAGCGCTCAATAGCATCAATAGTTTCATTAGAACCAATCAAACGGACGTTCTCAATACGCCGGATCTCCCAGGCGTTGTCGATGGCATGCGTAGAGTCTGTGGGATAGCGAGCACAATTCTCGGAAACGTCTCTGGTGCCAATGGAGAGCTGACTCCCACCAGCGCCGCACCGAGGCCAACAACTTCGTCATCCAACGCTGCTAGCGAAGCTCGTCTCGTCAATATGGTCCACTTGGTTATGGCATCCCTTACGTTGTTTGTGCTCTTCTAGGTGACGGAAGTGATGGTTTATTTATTTGGACATCCTTCCCGTTCTTTTATTTTATTTTCCTTACGATTTCATGACCATAATGCCCTTGATGACTAGTGACGAGATCTTTACGGCTCACGGAACGACTCAGTTCAATGTTTTCCCATTATATTATCCAACGAACGAAGCAACTAACTTCCATCATATCGACTAGTAACAAATCCCAATCCCCTGATGTGGCCGACATCACACCTATACTCTCCATTGATCGTGGGAACCATTTTGAAACCGCGGGAATTCTGGTGTGGTCGGCTCTCGTCCTCCTGCAGCTTGTGCTTGCAACTTTATCTTCAGCTTCCACTCATGGGCCCATAGCCCCTGTAAAGCCTAATTAGTATAGAAATGGGTGCGGTAGGTCTTGTGCTACGGGAGCGCTGCCGAGAATGCCTGCACTCACAATACCAGTTCCCATGATGCTTTTGCAACGAAGTTGCTTCTATCAGTTAGAAGCCAAGTTCGAAAGTATGAAGTTTCCTAATCTACGACACTACTTCCCAGTGATAGCTTTACATCTGTCATGAACATAACGGAAGAGGTGGGCTAGGATCACCGGTGACATTGCTGTTCTCAAAATCCCGGAAATGGCACGCGTCCCTATTTACTAGAAAGCTGGCAGAACGCGATAGGAAGAAGGCACTTGAGCCTGCTCATCTACTTTGGAGGTCGTTTGACCGTGCCGTATTTAAGTCGTAGAAACAACGACGAATGAGACCCACGAATAATCCGCCATGCCTCCCTCAGTTACCATCGTCGGTCATACAACTGCTTCTTCTCCTCGACCCCATATTCTCTACTCTGTCCAGGTCAGCCTCAGTGGAAAGCGTCGTGTCATTGATAAACGGTTCTCAGAGGTATGAAATGCTATCCGATTCGATAGGTTCTGACCGCTCCCCTTAGTTTGTTGAACTACATGAGGTCCTTAGGGATCCTTTCGCGCTACCCCCAAAGCGCCTTCTAGTCACGACTTTCATCCCATCGGCCTGGGTGGACGATACGCTCATTGCTGAGCGTAAGACCGGATTAGCGAACTATCTCCGCGATCTTCTCGCTTCAGAGAATTTCAAGGATCATTCGGCGCTCACTCAGTTCCTCACCATCGACGTGGCCGCTACTCCCCGTCATTTCAGCTTGGAAGATGTCCTTCCCTCAACCCTATCCCGTAAAGCTGGTGCAGGAGTCATTGCCGCTGAGCAAGTTACTCCTAAGGATGACCCAGAGGTCGGCACTATGGCAACCCCCATCGCTGCTGCCTATTACCCAGACTGGTCGGCAGACAGCAATCCACCTGAGAATATCGACTTCTCTAAATTTGATATCTTGTTCTTCGGTGCGTACTTGACAGCTTCATGGCAGTTCGCCGCTGCCCCAACTCAATTATCGATTTCCCATCCTAAGGCGATTGGTTTCCAGTGCGAGGAACAGCGGTAACGGCACGAAGATCGTTCTCTCTGTTGGTACGCCGCTCGACTTGGCTACTGCTTCCCTTATTTATACGGTAATTTGAGGTGGCTGGGGTGGTAGTACCTGGTTTTCTCAAGCTGTGAGCAGTTCGGCAAATCGTACTACATTCAAGAATGCCCTCGTAAGTGCTGTGAATACCTTCGGGTTGGACGGTGCGTGGCGTGTCGCACAACCATATACCTTCCAATCTCACAACCTTCTATAGGAATTGACATTGATTGGGTACCCCGAGCATACTTGCTCAGTCGACTGCAGGATTTGACCGTTGCTTCTTTCAGGAATATCCCAACTCCGTTGGCGCTGGCAATCCTCACTCAAGTGCTGATGCAGGCAACTTGCTTAGCCTTTTCCAAACGCTCAGAGGGGCATTGGGAACCTCGAAGATCATCTCAGCAGCTGTCCCACATCTACCTTGGCTTGGTACTAATGGACAGCCGCTTACGAACGTTTCGTCCTATGCGGCGCAACTCACCTACCTCAATATCATGTAAGTCGAACAATTCAGCATCGCGCCGTCCTTGCCAGTCGGCTTACTTTGGCCGTAGGAACTATGATGTTTGGGGTGCCTCCGCTAACCCTGGCCCTAACGCGCCTCTAGGTCGGTGCTCGCCGCTTTTCTCACTCATCAGTCATACTCACTCTTGGATCTCAGGCAACCTATGCGGCACTTCAACTCAACCCCAAGCAAGTGCCCAAGCCGCTCTTTCCCAATGGAAGAATGCAGGCTTTCCTGCTAACAAACTCTTGCTCGGCCTCCCTCTTGTGGGTGCCCCATTTGAGCTATCTTTCCGCCTATCGATGCGTATTTCGTTGTTTAGTACGGATACGTTTCGCAAAGCACAAGAACCGCTCTTACAGGGAGTCTTTTGCCTTCCGAAGATATGCTTCTCCTTCAGGAGGGCAACCCTACTGATTTGTCGAAGAAAGTGTTTTTGAATGGAGCTCATGCCAGAACTCGGGCAACTAAGGTTGTCACTGAGGCTAATGGCGATCTGAGTGGTTGGTTTGGACAGCAGATACCCTTCAATGCCCTTTTAGCTTCTGGGGCACTTGTCAAGAAGTCTGACGGTACCTACGGGCAAGGTGCTGGATATACAATGGGTATGGTACCACTACTTACCACACTGCTGCGTCACCGCTAAATCCAGGACTGTGTACAGCATGGGATGATTGCAGCGACACCCCAGTAGAGCTCCTCATCCTTTGTATGTTTGTCAACCGCTGCTGACCCCAAGGCTTTTCATAGTTCTTGTTCAATGTTTCCCGAAGCACCGTCGTCACATACGACGATACATGGAGTTTGGGCGATAAGGCTCTCTTCGCTAAGCAGAACGGGATGGCGGGATGCTTTACCTGGTCACTTGATCAGGTGTGTTGCTCTTTCTTCCCCTCAGAAACGGCCCGCGTAACGGAAACGCCCTCTCGCAGGATGACGGAGTCTCCCTCCAGAACGTAATCCGCAAGAACCTGGGTAAATAGACATGGTCCAGATGCATTCTTCCATAGGTACATGTTCCGCTCACGACCATTATGTATTTATACAATTTGGACATGCTCGGGAATCTGATTTGTTGAATATGTCATGACGAAGCATGTGGGTCATCAAAGGAAGTGTGTCAAGAATAGGCAGACTAGGACAGCGGCCAACATGGTGTCTTCCTGGGAGAGGGACATCGGACCGTGTCCTGTCGCACTCGAAGGGGTCTGTTTCTGGCTCACGTCTGAATCGCTGCATGCGGAGGTCATAAGACTTGATTTTCAGACAGGTTAAAGCAGAGAAACAAACGGCCATGAGGGTCGTTTACATCATCGCTGTCAAGCGCATGTACAAAGGACCCAATTCATTCGGGGCGGTCGTTTTAGGAAGTCTTGGACCATGGGCTCACCTCTTGGTCAGGACCCATGCACCGCTACCAACTTCTTCGAAGGTAAATCCGCTGTTGTTAGTATTTGTCCTTGCGTCGCTGCTGAAGACCCGGGCGATCCGCACGCCTAACCCTACGCCACCAGGGAGACTAGACAACCCCACAGATACTTCAGCGTAGTTCATGTTTGTTGCAATGACGAGGGTATCCTTCCCAAGGGTCCATAACCCTATGTCGACGCGGTTCAGGACAGTGTGGTGGAAGGAGGCTTCTGGATTGAAAATGAATGGCGTCATCTTCGGTAGGGCTAGTGCCAGCGCCGAAGCGGAAGCCTTGATATCCGCTGAGGTAGGGTCATCCCAAGCAACGATTCCGAGGCCTCCGTGATTTACCCCAAGCAAAGATTGAACGACAAATTCCTTGCCGGTGGGAATGCGTTTCCAATATGTTTCCGGACCAAAAGCTTGAGGCACAGTCCATACAGCTTTGGTCCTGTCCCATCCATTGACGAAAAGCCGATCTGCAAACTCGTCCATCCGCCTAGAAATGTCTTCAAACTCCCCAAGGCAATTATCGCACCTATGTACCATACAATGAATTAGTTGACTCCTGACTTGGATGCCTATGGAGTGGACTTACCCACAATCTCCGTAATCGACAGTGCAAGGTGTATGCCACTGGGAAGAAAATGTGACGTTATTTCCAATCATGTAGGTATCCTATGTGACCACAATCAGGCTACGATCCACAAACGAGTAATACAGAACACAGTCGTACCTGCATCACGATGTCGGCTCCAGACGTGTAGGCACTGAACTCGAAGTTCTCACAGTTGAGCACAAGAGAAACGGGGTGGTACCCAACAGCCTCTGTACTCGTTGCCAAAGAAGGGCCTCCATCCAGCGAGGTGATCAGTTCATACGCATTGGAAGTGGCGTTGAGGGGATCGGACGTCCCGTCGGGCTCGTCTGCTGTGTACCACAACAATAAGTTCGGCCGAGACTTGATATTATTCACTTGAGCCGTGACTGAGGTCTTGTTCATGTAAGTGCTGTTATGATGGGATGAGTCGACGAGTGGGTCACTTGATACGCTGGCTACTGACTTTCGCATGTCGTACATCAGGTACAAACCGACTTCTTGCATGCGATCTAGCACGGCGTCCAAAGCCACAGGGTCATTGAAATCAGGAACAGGGTGAACCTGCGAACGTAAGTCGCAAATGAGATACTGACAGAGAAGTAGCCTACAATTGTAAATCTAAGTGGCAGTCGTCAGACGGAGCCGAATGGTATTGATTAATGAACTTACATACCCTTGTGCCTTCAATTCATTAAGGACACTGAGGTTCTTGGCCAGGTAATTATCGAACTGAGTATAAAACCCGATTGGGAAGACAGGGGAGAAATCGCCACCCTGACCAGTAGCGGATCGAGCCAACAGCGCTCCGGTGCGAAGATCCATCTTCGTGACCGACGCTATTCCCGTTGGGGGCTCTGGTAAGAACGACAAAGATCCAGAAGCATGGAAACTTTGAGGCGGCGACGAGGATAAAGTCGCCGTGCAGGATAGATTGAAAGGGTTAATTTGGGGTGTCAATGACTGGAGCGAAAAGGGCAGAGCATGCTTCGTGGCATTCAATGGAACGTCGCCCGACGCGATCGTCTTTCCATTAACAAAGACTGAAACTCTTAGAGTAGACGCAGAAGAGCCTAGCTTGATGGGGACTGAATTGGGAAGACGCTCAAAACGCACTGGTGTGTCGATGAGAATCGCATTCGTTGAGAAAGGATGCTGGGGCGAGGCGGCGTCAGCAGGGAGGTAAGGCCGAATTGCAGGGGTGCAGCGAAGAGAGATGAACGGCGTGTCAGACGAGGGAGGGACGGGGAATTGACCGCCTGGAGGAACCACGGGAGAGGTTGACATGTAATTCTTGTTACACCTGGAAAACGGAGTCGAATAGGCACAACTTAGGTAGCTTGAATGCCCACCATGTTTGAGCAGTCGAGGCCGGAAGCAGGATACTCGCCACACAGATACTGGCGAACGTTCTCGCTAAGTGCATCTTCATACCTTGAACCTCTGCTCCCGAGACAAGGGCGGGTGTGAGCGGTCCAACTCTACGGAGTCGTGGCCAAGCACTTTTATCTGACACGGATTTGGTGACGAAGGCTCTCAAGGATCCATGCGTTGGAGAACTCTGGAAGCGATAGAGACGCGTGACAGAAGGACGGTTGCAGATGGAAGCAGCAGAGGGCACGCTGCTATGTGGTTCACACGCTGAAGGGACGCGGAAATCAATCCCAGGCAAAAATACAGCCACGTCCACGGGGAGCGGGCAGGGAGTACTTAAATACCAGGCTTGTCAAGTTCTTCCCACAACCAACATTTCCAATTCAAGGTCGAATGACTCGTTATACACATTCTATGCAACGCTATGTGCGGACGCCCGAGCTTGGAGCGTGGAGTATTGCGAGCTTCGATGGTTGAACTGCAGTTGCATATCACTTGGGGCATGAATCGATGGGCTTGGATCAAGTGAGTTACGAAGATGATCTCGAGCATTGAGTCTACAAACGTAGATATCAGAGACGCATGTGGCCCAGCAGATAAATACGCACAACGCGAGGTAAGAATTTACGTATACTAATGATCTTCATCAGTATATTTGGAGCTCGGATTCAAAGACAAACCCACATCTAGTGCCAGAGAGTTCAACTCCCAAGAATAGAAGCGTGTCGGGTCGAGCAGAGAACTATTGAGACCAGCATCAAACAAGGATAATCAGCGATAGCGGGATGTGACACCCACAAGGAGGAGGTAAAGCAATTTGGTTACACTGACCAGAATGACTTAGTACTGGTGAAAGACACCTCAGTGAGGTCGGTGAAGACATACCTAGTGAGGAGCCCTGTGCTGACAACGTATCGAACAATGATCAAAACGACGGCGTCCATACGGCTTCGAGGACGTTAGGCATGGTCAAGGAGAAACAGCACTTTGCTGACCTCGGGACATCCACACTTGTTGGCCTTGACCACAGAAGAAAGCACATCATCGACGCGATACTCATGTCAATGAGCAACGGTACCAGACATCCCGGGAACAAGATGACCCACTAAACAGAGTTAGCAAAGTCTCAGGATGTAAGACGGATATGGACTCACAGCGAAGGATGGCGGGATGACAAGAGATTTGAGTTTTTCACTTGGCCCGGTAAGGAAACGGGTATCATGATTCTAACTTTATAGAAGCTCACTTACAGTTCTACAAGGTATACTACAAGGCATTGTGTAAGCATGGAGTAAGTGAACGCAAGCCACGAACACTCACCAACGCCAGCGGCTGGAAACAATGTGGTCATGGCTATTCTCGAGTGTAAGGACAGCAAGGAACCTACCGAAGGCAACACAGACTATTACAATCAGAAGACCCATTATACATCGAACAACCCATGTTTTGAGGTATAAAATGCTATTTGTCACTGCAAACGCGAAATGGTAGATAACCAAGAAAACTAACAGCGCGACGTACGGCGCCAGATCCTCCAAAGGTAGAGACTGTATAGGGAAGGAGCGAATCATTGATTAGCTGTGTTGCGGTCACATCAAGCGTACCCATGTACAATCCATATCACAAGGACCTAATCAGATTCTGAGTACAAAACCATCGTGATGGGATGATGCACGAACATGGGCAACACCAAAGGGCTGCAGAAGTGAGGGAATAAGGTAAAGATTCAACCTTGAGCGGTTCAACCGATGATCGACATACTTTGACGCTCCTACCGAAACCTATTGGTTCCATGACCACCAGTAGCGGAAGAGGGCGTACCAGATTAGTGTTTGTATGGCATCCAACTCCCCGAATCGAAAGATGAGGTAGTAATACATCGCGTGAATAGCGAAAACCACATTGACGGTGTCAAGGAAGCTAAGTTCGAGTTAGCGAGCAATGTATATTCTTATTCAGGCTCACAAGAGGATAACAACCTAGGGAAGTTGAACGCGTTCATAGGTCGTGATTCCATCGAAAACGAGAAAACATACCCAAAACTTCTTCATCCTTGAGTCATGAGGATATTTCATGAAATATTGGTAGGCTTGAAGGATGCTTATACCGTACAAGCTGTTAAGTTGATGAGCGACCCGATGGTACGAAGATCGCACGGGAGGCCTACATTGTGCCGACGACTAGGCCGACAAAGGCAGCCCCCAGTGTTTCATGGATCGAGGGCGAGGACATAATGGGACCCTTGTCAGGCAGCTACCTTCGTCGCCTAGAAGTGGGCGAGATTGTTTGGCATGACATGAAGCGAAGAGACGACACCGTAATATGTTTAAAGGCAAAGCGGTTCCCACGAGGCAGGACAGGCACATTTAGAAACGAGGCACAAAAATACTTCCGGTGGCGGAGATTTGAGATGCGGGGACGAGAGCTCTCTCCTCGTCTTCCTTCAACTCGAGTAGAAATAGCCACTTGCTAAAATAGAAATTGTTTCCAAATTCGTTCGGTCGCGTTTGCACCGTAATTCATACGAGGTTGATTCTACCTGCAGTGAAGCTAGAGAACCCATCGGCAGGACTGGCAGGAAACACTGCAAAACAGCAAATTTTCCTCCACTTGAAGAACTTCTCACTACCTGTTGACACCGACTTACACAGCGGGAGACACGACGCCGACGGTGTAGGACGACGGGGGCATGGTCGGGGTCGATTCGAACTCCGGTGGAAACGCGACCGAACGAATTTCTATTTTAGCAACTTGAAGTGGCTGTTTCTACTCGAGTTGAAGGACAACTCGAACGAGGAGAACTGAGCAGGCCTAGTGCGACCAAACGGAGCTATTGGATGTGGGCGCATTGCCATCCCATGTAAAGCCTTACATTCAGAGAACAAAATAAATGATCAGCGAACTTGCTTGGGTTTCCAAAAGAAATTAGCACGAGGAGCCCGTCATGAATCCCTCCCCACCGAAAGAGGCACGACAAGGTGGTCATCATTGATCAAGCGTATCCAGGCGAACTCGACCAACGCTGACATATTCGTTCTCAGGTCCATAACTTCCCATTCTGCAAAGTTGTATCTCTTTCGCGGTCCAAGTTCCAAGGTCGATAGGAACAGGTGTAATCTGCCTCAGCCTTGGGTCCTGGTTAGGTGATGCTGAGGTCGTTGTATTGTGAGCATCAGGGAGCGGTTCACTGGTGCAAGTTGGTGCGACATTTGACGAGTGGTTCATTGGCTTCCGGATGTTTTCCAAGGCGTCCGATGCTAGAATAGCGTCGTAGGCAAATGGCCTGCCTCGAACTCTCCGGTAACTGGTGTTGACTAATGTGCAGTGAAGCTGTGTAGCAGGGAGAGTAAGTGTAGGCAACGTTTGACTTGAGGCTAAAACCAACCTTGAGAGGACGGGTTTCCACGATGAATCCCGAGCGTTTGAAAGCTTGGTGCACTAGTTCTAGTCCGAACCTCAGCAAGGCGACATTAAAGGCAAAACAGACTGACGGCTGATCTCAACGAGCTTGCGCACATCATCCTCATCTTCCGGAGTGACCCTGGTACCTTCAGCTCCCACCGTCTTCCCTTCAGAGAGCGCTTTTACATCAGGCCCAATCCATAAGACATTCGCTCCTCCGTTGCTATCTGGCTTGAGAACATCCATTGTATTGAGAGCGATTCGAATGGGCTGAAGCTTGACTTCAGTATGGGTGGGAGCCCTTCCCAATTCTTGAAGAGCAAGGGTAGGATTGAGTATGTTGAGGATCTGGGGTTTGAGAGATTTCAAAAGTTCCAAGGCGTCTTCAACGCTCCGCGTCTCGTCTCCCGTCTCCTGTATGGTACGATGTATCTCTTCATCTCCCCGAAGGGCCATGACGCCCAAGGTGAAATGCATTCTCCTTGGATCCACCACAATGCTGTTCTCTAAGCCCCCGATCGGAGGAGAATTGTTGAGAAGCGCGTCCGTGAAATCGGATATTCGTTTACGAAGGATCAAATGTGTTCCCTACAGCAAAACGATGAGCAGGATGGACGAATGTGCAAATGATAGCCAAGTACGAGCGGGATGGCGAGGACTAAATACGACAAAGTGAGTCGGAAGGCATCCGGGATAGATGAGGACTTACAATGTGTCGGGCGGGGTGGAGGAATGCGACCCCTTCCAACCCCCCGGCCTCTACCCCGACCGCCTCGGTCACCTCTGAATGGAGCGTCATGGGAGCTGCCAGCGGCATCGGCGAACAAGCCTATTTGATGGTATTGCCAAAGGATGAACGTTTATTATATAGGAGAGTGGCGGCACCGTGTCCATATATGCGCGTTTTGCAAGCCAGATTCAGAGTTCAACGCGTACACCCACCTTGACTCTGTACATTTCCTCCACGACGAGTACCTTGACCACGAGCAAAAGCATCTGGTCCCCGTGCTCTGAAGCTGCCCCGTGTGCCACGACTACCAGAGCGAGTAGTACCAGTACCGAATCTGGAACCTGCTGTCGCGTTGCGGCTCATAAGTTTGGGTCGTGGGCGGGTGGCTGCAAGCCCAAGATTTGGGTGCGTGCTGTCATTCAACGCCAAAAAGTGAGAATACTCCACGCAAGTCACATAACAGAATATGCTACGAACACGCAGACGATTCGTGAAACAAGCAGGGTGAATGAACAAACGAGAGACCCACTTTAGCGCTCGGTAAGATAGGAGCGTTTGGAGCCCCCTAATTAGTGCAAGTGCATGGAACCAGTAAATATCTGGCCAAGGCCGACATCGTAAATCTACATCTACTAGACGATGTATATAGCCATACATAATGAGTTAGTCCGGCGGCGCTCTATCGCAAGAGACTTATAATGGTCCAATTCTACCATACTCATGTAGTAGTGATTAGTCAAACAAACGATCATCTACATCGATGTCCACCCCAAGCTTGAGAAACCAGTGTTCATGCAATTCGTTCCGTTGAAGCCAATGGGCTAATAAGGAAACGGGATTGCCGGCATGAACTATCTAGAAGGCTAGAAGGCATCTAGAAGACATTGTATCAGATCAATTTGTTCCTCTCAGTTGAGATAAGACTTCACCCACAGTACTGTCTACAATGCCCAACCACCAGCAGGCGTCGATAATCCCGTTGATTGAGAAAGCTTGCCGAAAGCAACCTCAAAGTCTTTTCCTTGTGGTGACGAGGTGCTAGGCAACTCAACGATGTGAGATGAGGGGGATGTCGTCGACGACGATGGTGACGAAGACTGCGAGCTGGAACTCCGGAAAAGTGACCACGTCTTTGATTGTTTCTTAGGTGTGGGGCTCGAAGTCGTCAATTGACTGGGCCCAGGACCAAGACCATATGTGGTCTGAAGAGACGCGAAAGCTGATGCGTAGTCCTTTCGGGGCATCGAAGAGCAAAGAGGCATGGTGCTTGAGGTAGAGGGTGTAACGGAATGCAAGGATGTCGTGGAGGGATATGATGAAGAGGAATGCATTTTCACTCGAATTCGGGGTTACTGATACTTGACTCTGGCTGAGCTAGTCGAAGTGCTGTTTGGTGACCATCTACCCAGAAATGCGCGTCGCTTTATACAACTAGGACACCATACATCTTCAGATGCGATCAGCTTGAAACTGCGGTACCGCAGTTAACTTGCAGTCATGATTCATCAGATAGAACACCGAGCACCAAGGAGCCAGTGTTCAAGAAGACATCAAAGACGGAAAGTGTGCAAGCGCAGCGATTTTCGGGCCTTGTTGCGGGACCTGGGAAGGATAGGGCGAGTCACAATCTACATGCGTGCGATGGTACCGGTGCAGTGAGTCAGATGACATCAAAGAGCCGTGAGCCAAGCGTGGACGGCTGAGAATCTATGCTCCAAGCAGCATGAAATTATGCAGTGTGAGTTACAGGGGCGGCTACTCTCACAAGAGGCAGTTCAGCCTGCAATAGATGAAGTACCGCAAGTGATAAGCACACGAAATGTAAGTATCTAGAAATTGTATTATTGCGATGACTACGGACTACTGCACTGTTGAACCTGTTGCTCATAGGCCTAACTCATCGGCGAACGGAAGAGCGTTGATGTCGCCCAGAGCAACGTAGGTAGGTTTGGACGCGACAAGGGTTGAGGCAAGCTGACATGTCGTTGTATTCAGCAAGGTTCACTGGCAAACGGACAATGAGGGCGCCAACCTTTGATACTCCAGCAGCGTTGACTTTATCCAGTGCTGCAAACTTGACATCAAGTGATGGTTCGGATCCACTCAAAATCTTCCATGATCAGTTAGTTGATTAGGTCTTTCCAAACGTGATAAGATGCTACTGACCGTTGAGCCCACCAAGGCAGCGACACCATCTCGACTGTCGACAGAGGTAGCGGCAGCAAACTTGGCCTTGGCGATAGCCTTGGTAAGATCCTCCGCTTTAAGGCCCCCCGCGCTGGTGACATCCTTCAATGCCTTGACTGCAACCTTACCCGCTTCTTTAACTCCGGAAGCCGTGGTGCCTTGAATGAGCAAGCCAAACAATGCAGCATCGGAATATGGAAGGTAGACCGATTGAACGGTAGTGCCTTCTGGGATTGCAGAGGCTATGGGTGAGAGGCCCTTTGACCACTTGACAGAGGATAGCGGGGAGAGGTGAGCGGCAAGAGTAGCTAACTCCGGCGAAGGCGCGCCTGCAGTGCCGAAGCCGACAAAGACCGTTTGAGGGCCAGAATGAGACTCTAGCCGTGTTTCGCCACCGAAGTACGAGGAGGGGTTAGTGGTAAGCGGAGCGCTGGAAGCCGAGACGGAAGCAAGGGACTTCTCTACCAATCTGGACAGCGTGGACTGCTCGATGCCAGAACCAATAACCGCGATGTTGCCCTTGGCGAAAGCGGACGAGGCAAAGGCTTTGATGTCCTCGGCGGTGATGCTACTGTGTGGGGACGCAAAGAGGGATGAGCCCAATCCAGAGCGGAAGGCGAGTCCGTGGGCAAGGTCAATGGCATGAGTTGCTGGGTCGGCGGCGGCGGCATGGGTTTCCCCCTCAATGACAGGGAGAACATATTCCTCAAATTCGTGACGAGTGAACTTGGCGGATGTCAAGAATGACGAAAGGACATCCACAAAGAATTCTCTGAGAGGTGTCAGAGAGGGTAAGCAAAGTATGAGGTATACCTACTCATCTCCACGAAGAAACTCCGCCGTCAAAGCAAGATGCTCGCGCGAGTGCGTAGCAGAGAGAACACCACCATACAGTTCGCTCTCCCGAACCGTTCCGATGGCCGTACGTTTTGAGGTGCTCTATACATGCGAAACGGTCAGCAGGTTGAAGCGCGTATTTAAGCATTGCACACCTTGAAAGCAAAGTTTTTTAATGCGTGGGCGACACCTGGTTTGGGTTCGTAGCGACTTCCAGCCTTGACCAAAACCGTGACAGCGGCAGTTGGTTGATTTGGGTCAACCGCGGCAACTTTGAAGCCAGCAGTATCGACTACGGAGGCGAATGAGCGCGCCAGGCGCGAAGCATTGCGCGCTGCCGATGCCTTTGAAGAAAGCATAACGGAGGTTGCGACGGACGATGTGCAGGAGGAATTGTAGTGCTCTAACTCCGACGTCGGGAACCACTCAGGCGGGCATTTCCGTGAAACGAAAGTGGTCAATGTGATCGTGAGAATTCCTGTTCCCACAGTCTATGCGATTAACATCACTCAAGCGTTTACTTCTTGAATTGGTGAAATCAAAGCGGTAAATAGGGTGTGTGACAACCAGTACTTACTACGGCACTACAACGCATCTATGCTCGTAGGGCAACCGTCTCAAGCTGGAGTCGGCACGACGGTTTCTTTGGCTTTTTTTTTTCCCGACGTTCGGACAGTACAACATAACGGTGCCTAAGCAAGCCGCCGAGGGCCTACATTTGGATTGGGGATGATGCGCAAAGTGACCTTGGAAACCATATTCTGTAAAAGTGTTACAAGCAATTGAATGGACAGCCACATTGCTGGTGGTTGATGCATGATGGCAAGCAACAAACAGCCGACGCTTCTATGAAGTTCCATTTTGACATTCCCAGCGCCTAGCTGATATACATTCCCTCGACTTACGCCCTTTGTTCTCCTGCCACCACTATGATCTTATTGTTTTTTTTCGAAACTTCGTGTTCGCGCACCCTTGGGTCACAGCGGGCAGCTGACATTCTCAAGGCCAATCGAACAGGGTGCCTACATACGTTCAGCGCAAACGACATGGAGACACCCAACGATACCCCTTTGTGTCTTAAGCTCTTCAGCAACTCCAGCATAGACCCTCTGAAGCTCCTCTTCACCTTCACCTCCCCACACCTCCTGTAAGATAGGCTTGATTGACTCGATGTAGGTCGCATAAGCCTTCCGAAACGCTTTTCCGATTCGGATCATGGTTGGATGGTTTACCCATGGACCGACGGGTACGTAAATGCGGCGAGCATCGATGTTGACGAACAAGCCTGACTGCGACAGATAGTTTGGAACATTGGGAGCAAGGTTTGCGATACCGCGGCTAGAATCAAGCGCAATGCGGAGCATTTCAAAGAGCCGGTGGAGGTTGGGAATGTGCGACTCCGGGGTGGCACCAAACGCCGGAAGTACGACCGCATCACGTATCCATTCAGACGAGAGGAATAACCCCCCGGGTCGCAACACGCGTCCGATTTCGGCTAGGACATCGTTGAAGTCATGAACCTAAGAATGGAAAGAAGGTTGCAGAGGAGAGATATAACGCAGGTATGTTATTGCCTACCGCCATGGAGATGCTTCTCGCGTGAATGATATCCACACTCTTATCGTCCCAGCGCAGCCTTTCGTTGATATCCTTCACCTCAAAGTCCACATTCGGAAGGGGGTACATCGTGGCGATGGGGACTTGCGAAAGGTAAGCATCCTGTTACTCTTCAGGTTGACAAGTAGGCCTCACCGATATCTAGCCCAACGACATGAGCATTGGGAAATTCGCCTGCCATTTCCATAACCCTATACAACGTCTAGAATTAAGCTTGGGCTAAATTTAAGAAAGCATATGAGGAACCATTTCCCGGTGCCAGAGCCGAGGTCTACAACCAGACGCTGGCGATCAGGAAGATCGGTCAATGCTTGGGGGACCGGACCAAAGTAGTTGGCTCCGAGCAAGGTCTTGATGATGTTATGTTGTACGTCAAGACGCTATAGGCGATGTGACGAGATTAGACACGTTAAGCGAAGATATGAATACAATTACATACCTTCTGCTCCGGTCCATCCACAGGCAGTGGATAGGGCGAGGCACCATGGGAATGGAAGAGTCTCCCGTCGCGTTCACAAAAGAAGGACGGGATCTCTGACTCGGTCACTTCGACCATTGGACTATCAAAGTCCTCGCTGTCATCATCGTCTTCTTGATTACCTTCTACCCAGCGTAGATTAGGCTCAACATCCCAGTTCTGGTAATCAAAAGGAAAACCTTGGGGCCCCCTTGCGCGGGCAGTGGCGGCGGCAGGCATGGTTAGTCCTTGGCTAGTTGAGGTTGTGGTAGCTTGTGTTATTATATGGGTCCCTAGGAGGGCATAAATAAACGGCGGAGTTGGTTTGAACGGTTTAATACGTTAGGATCAGGCCAGGGCGGAGAAGCACAAGGTCAAGTTCTTTCCCGCTCGATCCTGTGAGGATAGATCTTCGCGCAACGTGGTATTATTGCCACAAGGATTGGTAACCCAAGACGTGACGCCCATGAAGTGGGGGTGGCAATAAAGCTCAGTGTCATTTCGGTGATTGAAAACTGCGGTAGGAATAGGCGGCATTAAGTGGATACATGGGTACTGCTCCAGGATTCCTGGAATGCTGCGAGCCTACGGACAGTGCATCATTACAGAAAAGTTCCAGGCTGAGGGTCATACATCAGTAATCCTCAGCTGGTTCAGCAGAGAAGGCGACGAAACTTCAATCTCCGTTGATAATTGATGTGCCCCAGTTCGACTCGGGCCTTGCCAACCCGAAAAAGTGCAAAGATGAGTGGGAAACTTGGAGTCGTTGAACAGCAAGGGCCTAGACACATTGGAGGCTAGTACCGATATTAATTAGTTCGTTCGGGTACTGTCGCAGCTACGACCGCAACTCAGGCAGTGGGACGATCTGCCGCCCCATCATTGGATACCAGGGTCGAAGCGCCCTCGATGATTGGGGGTCAGCTGGTCATGGGCCTTGCTCGCGATTCGGAGAGAATGGTCCTCAGGAGAGTTGGAGTCAATGGTGATGCAGAACCTGGACGAAACCCTGTCTTGTCAGGCGCAGAAAATGTCAGCGAAATTGCCCAGAGAGCGCTCCAACATTCATCATGATAGGGGTCCACCAGGACCAGATGTGGTGGAAGAGAAAGTCAAAGCGCTCGCTTCAGAGAATTCTTCTTTCGCACGTGCAGATCACCTGACCGCAATCGCGCGTCGTCGTGGTCGTTGTTGTGGCCGACCGTCAGACTCGGACTGCTGGTTCGATGACTCACTCTGACCAACACTACCACTTGCTCTGACCAGCACTACCATGCAAGCCGACGACGTTGAAGCTTTCTTTGCAGAGCAAGATGTACTCATGAATCTGCCTGACGATGGCCTTCAAGATCACATCGCTCGGCTAGTTTCCATGAAGAGCAAGTAAGCTGTTCCCGTGCTAGGCATGGTATCCGATGATCTGATGTTAATGGCGAACCACAGCAGCAGCAATGTACCCAAAGCAATTTCTCAAATACTTCACGCAGACCTTTCCACAGCTGGCTCATCCTTCAGCCTTCAATCATTGAAGCAAGAAGCGGTTGAATCCACTAGCCGAGCGTGCGTACTTTCACTGTATTTGGGAGCGAGATGTATTAACTGCCGACTTGCAGCGCTAAACGCAAGCACCCAAGGTCTGATATCCCACCGCCATCCAAACGTCGTAACACTTCCAACGTTGAGGGAGATGCCGACCATCCCTCTGACGTGTGTATCGCTCTGCCTGAGTATGGTTCCAGATTCTTCAAACGCGTCCAGCGAACTCACTGCGGTTAAAGCAGGGTGACGTCGGGATCGTCTGAGAGAAAGATTTTGTCGAGTCCCCCAGGGGACACGACCAAGACAACCCTGCCCCTGCAAGGAAGCAACCCTTCCAGTGGAAGTGCCCCAGACAGCGGAAACACCAGCAACCTGATTTCCACCGACGATATCAGCATGTATGTACACATATGCACTCGCGGGCGTAAATCGACCAAAGTGCTTGCAGGTTCAGCGAGCCATCGAAGATGGTCCCTGATGTGACCGGCCCCGCACTCCATGTCGCCATCAAGCCGCTTTCCCACAATGGCTTACAGAACAAGACCAGCAAACGGGGATCAAAAAAGGCCTTGCAGTATGTTCAACTCCAAGGTACCTCCGCCCCTGACAGGGTAGAGGCGTCTAACGTCCCCTCATCACCTATCGAAGATCCCAGCGGATTTGCTTCCCGCGTGCTGACAGCTGATAAACCAGCCCCCTGCAAACGAGTTGCAGCACCATCTAGTGTACCTCCCCAGGATGTCGTCGAGCGAGTGTCCTCGCATGCGACCTCTGGCAAGCGAGACAACCCGCTCAAGCTGGACAACAAGGCAGGTCGAAGGAATGTTGTAGCACCAGCTACGTCCTCTAAGGTCCGCACGCCATCTCCTGCGCCTTCAACGGCGAGTTCGTGTGGGAGCGAAAGTACAACGGCTCCTAAAGCCCCAATTCCGTCCAAGACAATCGCCTCTAAGGCAAAGGTACCCCCGGCTGCAGTTAAACCTCAGCCGAAAAACAAAGACAAGAAGAAGTCGGGACCAAAGCCGACCCCATACGAGTATGCTCTTTCCCTACAGGAGAACGCCACGGTTAACGGCCAGGCATCCTCTAAAGGAAAGAAAAAGTCACAGTACCTGAACGGGAAGATCTTGCTCTACCTAGGGAGTGATAACCTGTATGCAAGCGAGACTACTCGCGGCCGTATGGATTATGTGGGTATCGTTATTGTTCTGCATTCCTGGGCGTGTTCTTACGGGAAATAACCATGCAGATTGTCAACCACGGTGGAACGTTATTACCTGCTTATGATCCCAGTAGACTTACCCATATTGTCACCGACGCTGGGAAAGCATTGACTTTGCGGGGGCTTGGCCTGAAATCCCTGGACGAAGTCCCAGAACATATTCCAATTGTTAAATGGGGTTGGGTTGTTGCTGGACTCGGGAGGAAGCGGCGAAGTGACAGAATAGGAAGAAATGAATCTGACATTGAAATCGACGACGTGTACCAGCATGCTGCATTCCACAGCGACATCAAGGTGTACGCCGAAGCCTACCGAAGATTCAAGCGGCCAAAGAAGGAAGCTCCCAGCAAGGAAGAGGGATCAAGTCGTGAGCGAGTTGGGGCAGACAAGCGAGATCAAAACTATACCGAGTATGTGTGGTATCTCGGTTACGTCGAACGATCAGGTGCTTACGTGCGAATTGAACCTCGGCGTTTTAGTCGAGATGAGAGTAAATTCGGCGTCCAGGCCGGAATCCAAGCGCTGGAATATACTCAGTCGGCCAAGCCGCGTCGCTCATCTCAACCACCATCCTCATTGCCTCAAGATCCCGACGGTACCCTACCGCACGTCGACGACGCAAATGATCCGTTGTCAGAGTTTTACGCGCTAGCAAAGGCTGAAAGAGAATACCAAAAGGGGCTGTTGGTACGTCGCCTGAAGGTACTGTTATGATGGCAAGGTGCTCAGTGCTCTCAAGGCTTCCTCCGGGGATGAAGGTGATGATGAAAGCGATCCGGGAAGTGAGGTTGAGATTCCAAAGGCCCCGCGACCTTCCATCAAAAGAGTGCGTTTAACGCTTTGGAGTGTCCAGAATATTTACCCGCTCCGTAGGGCTTCGCGTGCGATAGCAAAGAACCCCAGCAAGCTGTTAGCCCCAATCAGGACATCGTCGACAAGGCAGGTCCCAACTCAGACAAATTTCCGACAAATGGCTCATAACTTCATCCCTACAGCTCCAGGAGCTAATGGAACTTCACAAAGCCAAACCAGGTGAAGAAGACAAGTGGAGAGCCTTTAGCTACGGAAAATGTACGTGCCCATCCCTGACTGTTGCCCGCCTTCTCCGTCCTTATGAGACTCAGGTCTGAGAGCGCTACGCAACTATCCTACTCGCATTAAGTCTTTCAGCGAAGCCCGCTCCATCCGCGGAGTTGGAGAGAAAACAGCTCGCAAGGTCCTTCCTTATATTTCGCGCACTACTCTTTCGTTTACTAATGGCTTGTAGATTATGGAGATATTACAAACAGGAAACCTGAAGAGGATAGAGTACGAACGGACAGACGACGTGGAAGTAACGCGTCTGTTCCAGGGAGTATATGGCG
This sequence comes from Pleurotus giganteus, assembly GCA_032158425.1. Taxonomy (NCBI): domain Eukaryota; kingdom Fungi; phylum Basidiomycota; class Agaricomycetes; order Agaricales; family Pleurotaceae; genus Pleurotus; species Pleurotus giganteus. The sequence goes on along the minus strand of JAPEHR010000008.1, from coordinate 1,236,656 downwards.
TCGGTACGTACTCCCTCGCCCGTCTTGTTCCCATTGATTTGAGCATTGCCCAGGCCAAAACACAGCATACAAATGGTATGCCAATGGCTGTAGGACTCTTCAAGATCTCAGGATGGGTAAAGGCGGAGTCAAATTGTCAACGGCCCAAGAGATTGGTTTGAAATTCTATGATGGTCCGTCTGCGTCCCTATCATCTCCAATCCTGCATTTATCACCCTCTCTCATGCTTTCTCTCACCATCAGACATCAACTCTCGGATGCCCAGGAACGAGGCAAAGGCTATCTTCGACCTGATCAAGCCCATAGGTGAGGTTTGCAAAATTGTCTAGCCGTTTCCCTCGCTAATAGAGCTTTAGCTCTAAGCATTGACCCCGATTTGTTCATCGAGATTATGGGAAGCTATAGAAGGTAGAAGTCATTTTGTGATCCCCTTTAAGCTTTATTTACCGCCCACTCAGAGGGAAGGCAACGTGCGGAGATATAGATATACTCATCACGAGAGATCCATCTGACGGAAAGAGCCATGCTGGTGAGCGCCCTCCCTTCTGTTGAAATTTGATATACCTTTGCATCTACGCTTCGTCGCTAGGTATATTGCCGTTACTCTTGTCGAAACTACATGGCGCTGGGATAATCACCGAGGACCTAGCGCTTCCAGAAGACAATGATGACTTTGAAGCTATATACCGGGGCCTCTGCCGCCTTCCAGGTCCAGACTCGCGCCGTCGACGAATCGACTTCTTGACAGTCCCTTGGACGTCTCGGGGAGCTGCTTTATTGTATTATACAGTAGGACTTTCTTTTCTCAGATGGGAATATCTCACCAATCATCTGAAAATTTAGGGAGACGATATCGTACGTTATTCGCTCTTACTGATACCTTAGCCCTTATCATTTCGTAGTTCAACCGAGCAATGCGTTACAAAGCTGGCGTGATGGGGTATTCCCTCAACCAAAGGGGATTGTACTCTGGCGTCGTTCGTGACCCTCGCGACCGGCGCATCAAAACAACCAATGGTCAGCTTCGTCTCGGCTATCAACTGCCCATCTAATGTGTTCCTTAGGGACTTTGGTTACCTCTGAAACTGAGGAAGAAATATTTCGAATTTTGGGTGTACCATGGCAAGAGCCCCATGAGCGTGTTCGAGGGTGAATTCAACGATGGTGTTATTCCCTTAACTATCTATTCGAATACTATGGTGTAGCCTTATATCATGACTGTATTTTCACTTTGTTGTATTCTAATCATGCTATTACAGGCATTGTCGAGGTCTGCGCACCATGTGTTGGTTGCCATCAAGACCTGCTGTTAGGGATGACATCCGTGGTCTCATCGACCGAGTCATGATGTTGGTCGTTGTTCATCGGAGCTCATCATGACGCCTTTGCTGCTTCAGATACAATCAAACTACCTCTAGCTATTCCACCAAATGGACAGTAGGCGAGCACCTTAAAAGCTCAGTCGCCCCACGGGATACACCATCCCATAGAACCAGTTTCCTGCATGCAAATGTTTGCCTCCACACTCGCTGTCGGACTCTCGGTCTTCGCTGTAACAGTCAACGCCCTCGGAGGCGACGGTAGGTCCCTTCTCACTCCATGAATATTCACCCTGCTGACCTACCCTCTTTGCCGTTCATAGCGACATTCTTCCAGCCAGGTTTAGGCGCCTGCGGCGCTGTTAGTCAAAGTACCGATCTTATTGTTGCACTCTCCCCTGCTCAGTTTGCTGGCGGAGCCAACTGCTTCAAGCACATCAAAGTCAACTGTACGTTATACATGAAATGTCTCTGCTTACCTTGACTACAATTGCAACAGTTCAAGGCAAGCAAATTGATGCTGCAGTCGTTGACTTGTGCCCCGGCTGCGGGGGAGATTCGATTGATTTGTCTCCGACTGCCTTCCAATTGCTCTCAAACCCGGACGCCGGAAGGATTCAAGTTGACTGGAACTTCGCATAAACGGGCCGCTAGGCGTGCCGGATACATATACGTTATACGTGGTTCATATAAAGAATAATACATTGATAGCCAAGGAGCTCGTAAATCGTATTTACTCACCTGCTCAATATATATACCGCCGCCATCCTTAAGTGTTCATCACCCATGATGATATCAATTCCATAAACGAGAGCTGACACGACGGCGTGTGCCTTGCTGCACGGAGACCGTAGCAAAAGTATGACAGGTCAAAACACTAGTGATTCGTCGTCTGCGACCAGACGCCGACGCCTAAGATACTATTACCAGCAGTGACGAGGATAGGATAAACGTATGTATCCATATATAAATATATGCATTCCCAATATGAATAAATGACATGCCTGTAGTACAAACTTGCAATCCGCCCATAACCTCCCATGTCGCAATAAAACCCATACCCAACCATGCCATAGAAACGCAGTATAACCCAGCACCGGTATGATCATTCGGGAGAAGGATGAGGCTGCTCAAAAGTACCAGAACTGCTGATGGTACTTGGCCCCGTGAGAGAGTGCGACTGCTGAGGGTGCTGGAATCTCAGCCCAGAAAACTTTGTTGACGGAATATCAGTCAACCCGACGCCATCAATATCTTGTGCGGTTGCTTTTCGGAGACTGAGTAACATGCGAACGGTCAATATGCCGACCGAGGCATGAAAAGGGCTGATGGTAATCGATGTCGAAAGAGATGTCAGCAACCATAAATGACTCCCCGACCCTACGAGATGACGTACCCGAAACTGAACCAGGGGATGCGAGTAACACCCTATGTAGTGTTCCCATGGATAAGCGCTACCGGGAGAGCGGCTGCATCATGGAAACCGGACTTACCACAACCATCAAATTGTTAAATACCAGTATACATGATATTCTGATGCACATATCAGCAAGCTACGGGAACAAGGGGATGGAAAGCCAGGGGACACTTACGTGAAGAAGTACAGGAGATTATCCCGTATTAACAGCGTATACAGAGAGATGCGCTTGCCTCCTTGAAACGTATGGGCAGTTTCCGAGACAGCCTTGTAGACAGCAAAGGAAAATAACACGCCCTCGTATGCAGTTGCTACAAAGAAAAATCACATAACCATTCAGCCGTCAAATCGCACGGAACTTGGATGTAGAATGTACCAGGGACCCACTGCGCCCACTCAGTATCAAGATGAACAGATGGACACCCGGGTAAAGGAAAGTGGACAGCATCAGCTATTAGCGCTGATGTTCTCATCACATTGTGTACGAGGACGTATATGAATCCAGCAATAGATGCCAGAAACAATAATCCGTTGACTGCCGCAATCTGTCAGCATCATATTTACGTCAGCGGGTAGTTAAGGCGGGAATAAGAAAGCATACTTTCTTATTTGATCCAAACAGGGCGTATATACGAAGTTGCATGATGATTTCAACGGACCAAAGCGAGATTGCACCAATGATACGGGTCGTGGGATTGATGGCGAGGCACCTACAGAATGATAAGGTGATGAGGGATTGCCAGATGTGACGCGAGTAACGAACACGATGTCAGAGGCGATCCCAGGGCGCGTGAACAAATGAATTTGCACAACATCAAAAATGAGGAGGAATATGGAGTAATATCGTATCTAGTCCAGAAAAATGAGCTCAGTTGCTACGAATGCTAGAATGGCACAGTTACCCAGAGAAACATGAATTTGCCGAAGCAACGTTTTTGAGGCTAAGGACGATATAACGTCAACATTCATAGGGGTGACTTGGAGGGGGGCTGCTTACCCAAATATACTTGATCTAGAGACAATGGAAATGAGCAGAGAAGCGGAGGGAACTCAGGATGGCGAACCTCATCCTCGATTGTAACGACTGCACGATACTGTTAATATGGCTGGATTGTCTTCGAACCCTAAGGGCTTACAGTAATCGTGCAATATCCATGTTAAGCATGCAACTAGGGGATAGAAGATCAAGTATAATATTGTATGGAAATGAAAGAGCACGCACGAACTGTTCGTAAGGGGACGAGGTTGCCTTGATATAACTTGATAAACCTAGCTTCATCCATCTGAGCGCAGTTGTAATCGAAGGGGAGATAGTTAAGAAGTGACTTTGTTAGTCAGGCTCAAGGCCACTCACAACATATATACACGGCATGTTTCCAGGGGCAAGGAAACCGAAAGTCGTGAGGGACCGTCAGATATCCATAAAGCACCATCCTGTCGGCGAGCGCGATTACAGAGCAGATGCAATAATTCCTCGAATATGGACCCTGCAAACCTGCGATGACACACTCTCCGATCCGAGGTCCACGGTGTGAGAGTATTTCTACTCGATATGGTCGCTCACGACGCCTGCGGTAAGTTCCCATTGGTACAAGCCAATAAACGGCGCTGGAATAAACCGAGCCACTGATGGGTGGCACCCAGGATTGCCTAGATTGCAGTCGATAAAACGCATCATGAACGCCCTCTCTAACCTCAGACATGAGAGACAGATGGACACACCAAATTGCCGAGGTACGTTCTGTAGTATTCCGCCGCACACAACACACTTGGTGGTTCGCCGAAGATCATGACGTTGTTGCCCTTGATATGATGCCGCCGCTGAGTGAAACAGAAATATTGGGGTATTCGTGACAAAACACTATGTTCGTCAAACAAAGGCTGTTCTGCGACATGAGCGAGTGAAGTCGATGGACGTATATTCTGCAACTTGGTGGGGGAAATTCCTGTTGCATAGCGCCAGTCGGGCGCTATGCAACGGTAGCAAAACGGCAGCGACCTTAATGGAAATGAAGATCCCGACGGTAGAATGCAACACCGCTATGACCGGCGGGATTTGCAAAGATTTGACAATGACATTCTGGCCATGCTGCTTGGGGAAGGATGTCGGGAGCGCGTCGGGAGCGCACCTGAATGCAACCTGACTGCGCGAGTCATAGTCAGACGCAGGGAGTGAGGGATTCAGAATACTGCGGCGCTGGTGGTGCGCGTCGGGGAGAAGAGTCTGTACTTCAAGTACATCCAAAGTGGTTGAACGGTGGTCACTGAACATCCTGGCCTGGACGCTGTCGAAGCTGGAGGTAACCGGTAACCGGTAACCAGTCTCAAGCCGATTCATTTGGGTGTGTTTGGCAGTGACCCCTGTCCACGAGCGTTCCTGACCTTTCGCAAGTTCGTGTCCCATGCTCTGGTAATTTCTTCAATATCGCGGCAGCCTGACACCAACTCTGGCGCTGTGGTCAACCCACGGTTTTACGGTATTGTAGCTTCTTAAGCTGGCGTTCTCGAAGTCTGGACACCCGACGCTCTTCCGTTGCTCGTATTCCATCCCATTTTCTCTGGTGCTTTGTCAGAGAGGTTCTGCTCGGGAATGTCGAGTCCCTTTGCTGTCCCTTCTATAAATGCGGTGTGAAACTGGCATTGATTCATCATGAGCTGTGCACCTTTGTTCAAAATAGCTTGGTCATAAGAATAATGATCTCCATTGGCTATGGTCGGTCACCTGTGAGTTCTATGATATCGGGAGCTCTTCGTGTGGAATATCTTACGACTGATGTCAGTATGGGAGTATTGCTGTCCTTAAGAAGGGTGCCATATCATAACGAGGTGTCGTCCAGAATCTCCAGCGACTTCATCGACAGAATGCATTCCTGGACGTGCGCCGCTCTCTTACTAGCAACCATTTCTCGAGCACAAAGTAACACCCTTCGTCTACCTCAAACCGTGGTAAGCTTCAACTTTGCAGCCCACCGATTTTCCACACGGACTCATCACCGACAGTTCCTCGACCCACGATCCTTCGCGGTACTTGGTCAAAACGCCACCTTCCGCAACTCATCGTTTGACTCAGGCTTCGACCCGACCTCAACTTCCCCGCCTTTCTTCCAGGTCATCGATCGCTCTTTCCTAAATATTCTGGGGTCTTCGCCCTCCTTCCACGAAATCGCCTCCAATCCAACATTCGCCTTCGCTCATGAAGCTCCAGTTTACGTACCTGAAACGGACGAAGTCTTCTTTGCCAGCGAAGGTGGATTGCCAATAAGCGCGGACAGTATCAATCACAATAATCATATCAGCAAGATAAGTATGGCTGAAGTCGAAGCTGCGCTGAGACGAAGCCAAACCTTGGATGTCAATGTAACAGTAACACCTGTCAGTTCCTTGCTGGTATGTATGTCTTCGATAGACAATGCTGACATCTTCGCAGGTTCCCTTGCCAGATACCATTCAAATGACCAATG